>CM067844.1:479823482-481073482 GCA_034509565.1 Triticum monococcum
CATATGCTAAGACACAGGCTCGGAGCATGTCTTCGAGTATCTGATTCACTCATTCTGTCTGACCTCCAGTCTGTGGGTGGAAAGCAGTGTTGAAGGACAACTTGGTCCCCATGGCCTCTTGGAACTTCTTCCAGAACCTTGAGGTAAATTGGGTTCCTCGGTCTGACACAATCTCCTTGTGAACACCATGAAGGCTTACGATTCTGTTGATGTAGAGGCTGGCTAGCTGATTTCCCTTGTAAGTCGTTTTGACAGGAATGAAATGGGCTACTTTGGTCAAATGGTCGACTATGACCTAGATGGAGTCATGTCCCTTATTTGACCTGGGTAATCCAGTGATGAAGTCCATTCCGACCTTATCCCATTTCCATTCAGGCACCTTGAGAGGCTGTAACAACCCAGCGGGCCGCTGATGTTCAGCTTTGACCCTTTGGCATATGTCACATTTAGCGACGAAAGTGGCTATCTCTCTCTTCATGCCATGCCACCAGAATCTTTCCTTTAGGTCTTGATACACCTTGGTTCCTCCGGGGTGGATGGAATACGGGGTGTCATGAGCTTCTTGCAAGATCAAATTCTTGAGCTCAATCTTGTTGGGTACGCAAATGCGATTCCCAAACCACACAATTCCTTGCTCATCCTCTGAGAATCCTGGGGCCTTGCCTGCCTTGATCTTCCTCTTGATGCCTTCAATACTTTCGTGTCCCTTCTGAGCTTCCTTAATATCATCCATCAGGGTAGGCTTGACTTCAAGGTTGGCTAAGAATCCTGGTGCAACCAGTTCCAACCCGAAGCTTTCAAGTTCTTCATACAAGGCGGGTAGCCTTTCCTTAAGCATAGCACTCAAGGAACAAGCCTTTCTGCTTAATGCATCTGCCACGACATTAGCCTTTCCAGGGTGGTATTGAACACTGAGGTCATAATCCTTGATCAACTCTAGCCACCTTCTTTGCCTCATGTTCAATTCCTTCTGAGTGAAAATATACTTCAGACTTTTGTGATCCATGTATATCTCACACCGCTTCCCTAGGAGGTAATGTCGCCATGTTTTCAGGGCATGAACTACAGCTGCTAACTCAAGGTCATGAGTAGCATAGTTCTCTTCATGAGGTCGTAGCTGCCTTGAAAGGTAAGCTACGACTCTGCCTTCTTGCATCAGAACACCTCCCAGTCCGGTTCTTGACGCATCACAATATATCACAAACTCCTTGTGTATATCTGGTGTGGCCAGAACTGGGGCGGTGGTCAATCTCTTCTTCACTTCCTGGAAGCTCTCTTCACATTTCGGCGTCCATTCAAACTTCTTGTCCTTCCTCAAGAGCTGAGTCATGGGTCGGGCAATGCTTGAGAATCCTTCAACGAACTTGCGGTAATATCCCGCGAGTCCGAGGAAGCTTCTGACTTCCTTCACATTGCTTGGGGATTGCCATTCAGTCACGGCTTCAATCTTAGTGGGATCGACCGACAATCCTTCTTCAGTCAAAACATGACCTAAGAATCCAACTTCACGCAGCCAAAATTCGCACTTGCTAAACTTGGCATACAGTTGGTGCTCTCGAAGCTTATCTAGGACCATCCTCAAGTGTTGCTCGTGCTCTTCTTCCGTCTTCGAGAAGACAAGAATGTCATCAATGAAGACAACGACAAACTTGTCCAAATATTCCATGAAAACCTTATTCATGAGATACATGAAGTAAGCTGGGGCATTGGTCAATCCAAAGGACATGACCGTGCACTCATACAGGCCATATCTGGTTACAAATGCCATCTTCGGAATATCTTGGGGTTTGATTTTCAGCTGGTAGTACCCAGATCTGAGATCAATCTTGGAGAACACCTTGGCTCCATTGAGTTGATCAAACAGATCTTCAATCTTGGGAAGTGGATACTTGTTTTTGATTGTAACCTCATTGAGGGAGCGGTAGTCAATGCATAAGCGGATGGTACCGTCCTTCTTTGTCACAAACAGAACAGGTGATCCCCAAGGGGAGGCACTAGGGCGGATAAATCCCTTCCTCAACTGCTCTTCCAGTTGCTTCTTCAATTCTGCTAACTCTTCCGATCCCATTCTATAAGGCTTCTTATAGATGGGTCCTGCTCCGGGTATGAGCTCAATGACAAACTCAATGTCTCGGTCAGGAGGCATTCCCGGTAGTTCATCAGGAAAGACATCGGGGTATTCGCATACTACCGGTACTTGCTCCAATCCAACTTCTGACAGAGAGTTGACTTGGGTGGCTTGAGCAGAGGAGGGGTTGGAGGCATATCTAACTTTGACTCCTTGGTCATTGGTCACAGTGACAGTTCGGTTGGCACAATCTAACAAGCCTTGGTGCTTGATGAGCCAATCCATTCCTAAGATCACATCCAAGCCTTGCAATCTTAAGATTATAAGGTCTGCTAGGAAGTCTACCCCATTAATGACAATCCCGACTCCTTTACATCCTATCTTGGCTCTCATCTCTGCTCCGGGGGTTTGTACCACCATGGGGTTATTCAGGGGTGTAGGGGTCATGCCACTTTTTAATGCAAACTTTTGGGTGACAAATGAATGCGTGGCTCCAGAGTCAAACAAGACAGTTGCAGGTGTTGAATTGACAAGGAACGTACCCAGCACGACGTCCGGGTCTTCCTGGGCTTCTTCTGCAGTGACATGATTCACACGACCCTTGCCGTTGTTGGGCAGGTTGCGGGGAGCTTGGTTCCTTGGTGGCATTCCACGGCCTTGTCCTGGGTTCTGCGCATTGGGGCGCGGGGCGTCGGGCTTCTTGTTGGGGCAATACTTGGAGTAGTGTCCTGCCTGACCACATCCGAAGCAAGTCACTTGATTGGGGTTGCTGCTCTTGCCGGCATTGTTATTGGGGTTGTTGTAAGCTGGCCTGGGGTTGGCATACTGCTGAGGTGGATAGTTGGTGCAGGGTGCAGGAGCTCTTGGTTGCTGATAGGTTGGCTTGACCGGGGCTGGCTGCCACGGGCGAGGCTTCTAGTTGCTGGAGCTACCCTTGCTGATCATCTTGCGCTTACGGGTGTCATCCAACGCGCGTCGCTTGTCTTCAAGCATGAGTGCCTTGTTCACCAGATCAGGAAAGGTCGGGCAGTCACACACAACAAGAGAGTACTGCAGAGTCTGGTTAAGGCCTTCCATGAAGCGCTCCCTTTTGGCAGCATCAGTGCTGACATCTTCAGGGGCATACCTTGAGAGAACACTGAACTTCTGCATGTACTCCTTGACAGTGTTGCTTCCTTGCCTCAGGGCTCGGAACTCACGCTTCTTGATGGCCATGATTCCGGAAGGAATGTGGGCCTTGCGGAATTCTGCCTTGAAGTTGCTCCAAGTGATGTTTTGCTCAGCATGCATGGCCTTGAATCCATCCCACCAAGCTCTAGCAGTTCCCCTGAGACAGTGAGCAGCATATGCCACCTTCTCACGGTCTTCAGTGCATCCGACTAGTTCTAGCAAATCCTCAATGGTGCGGAGCCAGTCGTCTGCATCCAGGGGTTCAGCAGTCTCGATGAAGGTGGGTGGTGCATGCTTCTTGAATTCCACCAATGTGGAACGTGCATTGCCGTTTCTCGCCGGCTGGCGGTTGACAGCTTGAGCGATCATCTGGAGGGCTGCAGTATTGGCTTGGCGTTCCTCTCGGAAGGCTTGGAGAAGCTGAGCCATGTCCATGCTTGGAGGTGGTGGTGGTGGAGCTTGTCCTTGGGTTTGGTCCTGACTGGCTCCTTCTCCGGCTTCTGGCTGCTGGGTAGAGGTACCAGTACGAGTTACAACAGGCATCCTGTTGGAACGGTCAAGGTCTCATGATTGGGAAAGATGGGGAAAGCAATATAAATGGGACACCTAGTAAGGGGGTTGGTTTGACACTAATTGTTTTCATGCAAGGGCCAAAAGGCCAAACACATTCATTAAAATCCAAATGGGTGATGTAGTCGCTTACAAGTTCCCGAAGGAAAGTACGACGTCCATCAAACACATCAAAGGCAACACAATACTACATGGTTTCATATGAACCATTACAAGGACTCGACTTCGCATAGGGGTACACGACCTATCCTACCGTAGGGGTTACTAACGGGCATATCCGGGCTGCGAATGATGCCTAAGTGGTGGAATGCTCGGTCGCGTAGTCTGGCTCTTCTGGGTCTTCGTCCTCGTCATCGGCGGCCTGACTTTCTTCTTCACTTGAAGGGGTGGGGGAGTGGAGGAGCTCAACACGGCGTTGCTTCGCCGGTGGTGCGAAGAGCTTGCGGTATTCCTTTGTGCTCATGCGGTGTTGCTATGGTGGTTCTCCATCCTTCGGGGGTCTTCCGCCTCTGTATGCGATTGCGGGTTGTCCAGGGGGAGCACCTTCCTTCTTGATCCTGTCCTTCTTCCCTTGTGCTTGAAGAAGAAGTGCCTTGGTCTCATGAAGTTCCTTTCGGAGTTCCATCGATTCCAAGGCCAAGCGTTGTGCCAAACTATCGGCACAAAGGCTGAAGTAGGTCTGGAATCGAAGTGGAAGTCCTTCTTCTAATGGTGGAGCTGGTGCACTGCTCTCGTCCTCACCTTCCTTCCGATAAGGCAAGAAACGGGTTGCCAACTCGTCTGCCATCTCCAGAAGAAGGTCTCGGAGGCGGGTGAGTGCCTTGAGGGTTGCCGTCTCGACGGCAAGGACTAGTGTTGCCATCTGGGGTCCCTCAAAGAACCAGCTTGTTGGGGGTTCATTGGCCTTCACGATCACTTCCACATGATACTCCGTCTTGGTGTCATTGATCCAATGCTCGTGGTAGGTGTAAATGGGGGCTCGGTGGTACTGGCACTTCTTGAGGCTATCCTCGAGAAGCACGGGAAATCCTGTGGTCAGGAAGTCTTCAGGTACGGCAGCCAACTACAAAGGTTGAATGGGAGAGGTCAATAAGGGAAATATACCTTGGGTTGGGTGAAAGATCGTGGATGTCGCCTAGAGGGGGGGGGGGTGAATAGGCGTTTTAAAATAATTACGGTTTAGGCTTGAACAAATGCGGAATAAACCTAGCGGTTAATTTGCCAAGCACAAAACCTAAAACAACTAGGCTCACCTATGTGCACCAACAACTTATGCTAAGAAAGATAAGAAACTATGTGATAGCAAGATATATGACAAGAAACAATATGGTTATCACAAAGTAAAGTGCATAAGTAAAGGGCTCGGGTAAGAGATAACCGAGGCACGAGGAGACGACGATGTATCCCGAAGTTCACACCCTTGCGGGTGCTAATCTCCGTTTGGAGCGGTGTGGAGGCACAATGCTCCCCAAGAAGCCACTAGGGCCACCGTAATCTCCTCATGCTCTCGCACAATGCAAGATGCCGTGATTCCACTAAGGGACCCTTGAGGGCGGTCACCGAACCCGTACAAATGGCAACCCTTGGGGGCGGTCACCGAACCCGTACACTTTGGCAACCCTTGGGGGCGGTCACCGGTACCCGTCAAATTGCTCGGGGCGATCTCCACAACCTAATTGGAGACCCCGACGCTTGCCCGGAGCTTTGCACCACAATGATTGAGCTCCGAACACCAACAACCGTCTAGGGAGCCCAAGCACCCAAGAGGAACAAGCTCAAGGGTACCAAGCACCCAAGAGTAATAAGCTTCTCAACTTGTAACTTCCACGTATCACGTGGAGAACTCAAACCGATGCACCAAATGCAATGGCAAGGGCACACGGAGTGCCCAAGTCCTTCTCTCTCAGATCCCACCGAAGCAACTAATGCTAGGGAGGAAAATGAGAGGAAGAACAAGGAAGAGAACACCAAGAACTCCAAGATCTAGATCCAAGGGGTTCCCCTCACATAGAGGAGAAAGTGATTGGTGGAAATGTGGATCTAGATCTCCTCTCTCTTTTCCCTCAAAAACTAGCAAGAATCCATGGAGGGATTGAGAGTTAGCAAGCTCGAAGAAGGTCAACAATGGGGGAAGAACACGAGCTCAAAGGATTAGGGTTCAACGGGGAAGAAGACCCCCTTTTATAGGAGGGGGAAAATCCAACCGTTAACCCCCACTCAGCCCCGCAGAGAGCGGTACTACCGCGGAGGCAGGGCGGTACTACCGCTCGTAAGCGGTACTACAGCTCCCCCTCAGCGGTACTGCCGCGCCAGAAGAAAAGGGCTGGGGCTGGGACCCAGAGCGGTACTACCGCGGAGGTAGGGCGGTACTACCGCTCACAAGCAGCACTACCGCCACTACTACCGCAGCAAGTACCGCAAAACCCGACACGAGAAAATGCGCACTCGAATCGAAGCGGAAGGAGCACGAAGCCACAGCGGTACTGCAGCTGTGCCCAGCAAGCGGTACTACCGCTTAGTGGACTGCAGCCGTACTACCGCTCCAACCACTGTGTCGAGGCGGTAGGAGCACGGATCCGCAGAGGCACTGCTGCTGAGGCCATCAAGCGGTACTACCGCTCCGAGGAGCGGTACTGCTGCTTAGTGAGCCTCAGCGGTACTACCGCTGTGGCCCGCGGTACTACCGCTGGGTCTAGGAGAAAAACCACACTCCAGAAAACCAGAACTGCCATAACTTCTGCATATGAGCTCCGAATTGAGCAAACTCAAGCTTGTTGAAAACAAGACGACGAGTAGCATCAGTAAGAAGAGGCAGGGGAGATATGCCAACAAATAGAGGAGTGAAACCTCCAACCGAGAAGAACCGGCAAAACCTCCAACATCGAAAACATCATAGAAGATGCATGCGAACTCCATTTTCGATGAACTCAAGCTTGTCATCAAGATGACCATAAGCTCTAAGACTCACAAAGAGAACCAAACAAGAACCAAGAAAGATGATGCAAGGATGCAATGGTTTGAGCTCTCAGCGAACGATACGATCAAGCTACTCATCGAGAGCCCCCCTTGATAGTACGGCAATTGATCCTATAACCCGGTCTCCCAACTACCATCATGAGACCGGTAAAATAGAAAACCTACCAAGGACAAACCTTTGCCTTGCACATGGTCCACTTGAGCTAGATGATGACGATCTTGACTCCCTCAAGTTGGACCACCTTTCTTGATTGTGTTGGCTTGATGAAGACTAGTTGATTTCTCCCCCATACTCCACTATGGGTGAGCCTTTCTTCCGCACAACTTCATGAGTCCATTGTCACCACAATGGACGGCAAGCTTCAAGCATTTGATCTCTTCGTGATGCTCCACTTGAACTTGCACACCGCAACCTAACCCCACAAAGAACCCTCACGAAGACCATGGGTTAGTACACAAAGCGTAATTGACAATGCTTACCATACCATGGGATCACTTGATCCCTCTCGGTACATCTTCTACGCTTTGTGGGTTGATCAACTTGATTCACTCTTTAACTTAGTCTTGATCAATCTCTCACAAGACCAATCTTTAGGTAATTCCTTGAATAGCACCTTGGTCGACACAAACTCTTATTTAAACCAACACATGTACTCCAAGAAAAGCCTATGGACAAAACCTTCAAATATAACTCAAGGCAACCATTAGTCCATAGAGATTGTCATCAATTACCAAAACCAAACATGGGGGCACCGCATGTTCTTTCATTGGGTAAGCTTTAGAAAAGAAGAGGAGTTTAGATGGTCTGAAGCTAACTAACGCCCATGCTAACTAAGGCTTCCTACAGTCAAGATGGCTCTGATACCAGCTCTGTGGGGACCCCGACCCATAAGTCGTGGTCACCGAATGCACGTGTACAATGATCTAGAGATCAATGCTCACTGAACACACAAAAGCTGAATAACAAGAGTCTTACATCCATACATACCGTCTTACACAAATTATGACCATTATGGTCAAGTCTTACATAGGGCTGAACATCAAATGAAACACAAGCAGCGGAAATCTTCGTCGATAAGTAGAACCCATGCCATCTGCCGTAACCCTACAGGCATTCGGACTGGGAAACGTCCTAGTTCGCATGTTCGTCTTCAAAGAAATCTTCTTCGAACTCCTGTTCTTCCATGCCTGGCCAATTAAATAACCAGTGGCGAGCTAATGAGTACTTTGAATGTACTCGCAAGCAACCCATGTTTTGGTTCAAGGTACAACAAAGCATGACATAGGTAAATTTTTGCGGAAAGCTAGTTTTTGGGTGCAATGACATGTTCATCAGCTTGTAAGGCATGCATAAGGAGAATTCAAGTAACCATAAGGACAGGTTACAGATATCAACATAAATAGAGTGGGCACCAACCCAACTCAAACATGTCAAGTCTTTTGACTTGACCCAAGTGGTATAAATAGAGTGGGCACCAACCCATCTCAATCATGTCAAGTCCTTTGACTTGACCCAAGTGGTTCTTCTCACACACACACCGGTTAAAAACAAGTGGACGTAGCCCAAGAGCGGTTACCCAACTGTCCTTGACCGTGGACACGGCTATTCGAATAGTTTTACACTCAGCAGAGGTTGCACACTTTACCCACAAGATCTAGGGAACTTTCGTGTCATCCACGACCCGCGATACCTCAAGTACCCGGGGTGAGCACCCGATCACTATCTTTCCCTAGAAGACACTAACAAGGAGTCCACTCGTTGTTCCGTATCCTCACGATGTACATCATACGAGACTCACTCGAGATCGTAACATCCGAGAGGGGACACAACGGTGTATCCAGTGCCCTGTGAAAACAGTCATGGCCGCCCTACCTGGCACGACCCCATCCCGAGAGAGCGCACCAACAACTCTCCCGTCACTAGTAATGCGGGCTCCAAGCTAGTATCGGCCTAGGTAATCAATAATGCCCTTTCCCATACAAGGGTAGAGTGGTTGCGCATGTAAGGTTGGAATAACGGTCGCAACTTAAACCAATCCGTTTTTGAAAACAACACACACACTTGCCTTGGTACACCACTTCGTCATCAAGTGGCTACCCAACTCATCATCTCCCTCGGGCATAAGTGACACCCGACGGGGTTTTCGAAAAGTCCTTTGAAAGTACTTTGCCTCCATCACTATGCATATTCCCGTCCCTTTTTGCATAGCAACTACTTATCATCCTATCTACTCCCACCGGCATAACCCTCATAAGAAGGTAGGGTCATGCACAATGCAGGTATCAACGAGGAAGTAACAAAGGCAATCCACTAAAGTGGTTACCCTCTCATCATGATTTCCGAAGCAATACTAATAAAGTGCTATATGACATGCATAAAAAGGGTTTCATAGACATGGTCAAAGGGCTGCTTGCCTGGCTCAACAAGGACTTCTGGGTCTTCAAAGTCTTTTGGTCCAACTCCTTCGTCAGCAACGCAATCTATCATCGCAAAATAACAACGAGAAAATAAGGCAATAATAAAACAGAAAAACCAAAGTGCTCAGAAAAATGGCAACTCATTTTTGTAAAATACTAGGTTGAAAACTAAGAAGGAGAAAATTCCTAGTTTTGGATTTGGTGTATCAGAATGGGAGAAATGGATTTACAAAGGCATATTTAAATGCTCAAAATCACATTTAAATTTTTACAGTGAAGAAAAGTTTGTTGGATTTGAATGGAAGTTGCACCATTAAATAGGTTGCAATATTTTGGGAATTTAGAAATTGGAATTAATTCATTTGGACATATATTCTGTCCTGTGGAATTTTTGCAAGATTCGGAAAAAAGAAAAAGGGAAACAGCACTGTGCAACTGGGCCAGAGGGGCCACAGTGTAGCAGGCCCAGAGGGGAAAACAGCCCACGTAGGGCGGCCAAGTCAAAGGCGTAAAGGCAAAGTACGCCTTCAGCCGACGCAGCGAACCGGTGCGCGCGCGTGTGCATTTGAACCTGACGGGTGGGGCCCACCCGTCAGTATGTGAGGCTGACTGATGGGCCCCACGGCCGTCGTCGTGAACCCTAGGCCAGAGGGGCGGCGAGCTCACCGGCGACGGCGTAGGCCACGGCGAGGTCGGGCGAGGGCACGGCTGGACTCAGCGTTGCGTCGCCGATCGGGTGGAGGTGGCGGGCGTCACCGGAGCTGCCTGGTTCACCGGCGACGAGGTCTCGCGGCGGAGGAGCTTCGGGCGTCGACGGCTCCGGCCGTTTCCGGCTGCAGACGAGGCGGGGAAGAAAGGGGAAATGATCAGTGGGCTGCAGGGGTTCTAGATCGAGGCAAAGGAGGAGAGGGAGAGGCCTATACCTCGCGAACTCCGGTGAGCCTGTGGCGGCGGAGCTCGAGCTCGATCTCGAGCTCGGGCGGCTCTGGAGAGGAACTGGGGGTGCAGGGGGAGGCTTGGGTGGTGCAGGGAGCGAGTGGTGAGGAGAGAGGGGCTCGGGGAGGCCTTAATATAGGCGAACGGCGAGGTCGTGTAGACCCGTGCGCCGGCGAGCTCACGCTCGTCGCTGCAGGGCTCGGGGGAAGCAGGCGTGGTGTCTGGGGTGCTCCTGGACGTCGACCACGTCGGGTAAGATAGAGAGAGGAGGTGGGGAAGTGGTCAGGGGTGCGCGCGTGTGAGCCGCACCATTGGCGCGCTCGAGCGGCCCTTGTTCGCTAGAGCGGAGGCGCGGGGAGGAGGAGAGAGGAGGGGGCCGACCGCGTAGCGTGTTGCGGACGCCGAGGCGCATCGGCAGGCGCGCGGGGGAGGCCCGAGGTGGCCGGATGTGGCTGGAAGGGGGCGGCTACAATGCGGGAGCGCACTGTAGCGCGCTCCAGAGCGCCCAAATGGCCGGGATGGCCATTCTTTATGCATGGTGAGCGTGTCCATTGGTGTCTAGCAGGTCTAGGGGGGAGTAAAGAAGAGGAGAGGGGCATTGGATGCCCTGGGGAGCCAGTAGGAGAGGAGAGAGGGTGAGGGAGAGAGAGAAAGTGGTTGTCCAGAGAGGGAGAGAGAGGTTTTCATCCCCCCACTAATTGAGTTTGGGCTAGGAAAACTTACTGGAGGTAGAATATGACTAGAAGGGGCTGTGGTAAAAATTTGAGCTCACCAAGAGTAGTGGAAGGGGTCAAAACAGTGGTTTTTGCAAAATGTCAGAAGGTGTTTGATAATGGTTTGGGCAAGCAAATGAACTCCAATTCCCATGATACTTAACAGGATGGAAAGACACTTAGAAATAGGGTGTTCCACCAAATTTGAGGATTATTTGGGAAAAGTTGCCAATGTAACTTTGGCAAACCCTAGAAATTAGCAAAAATGTACTTGTGTAGATCTAGTTGAGCAAATCACTTCTCCATGATGCACCACTTGGTGTAGTGGCCTCATTTGGGGATTTGCACATGATCACAAAAGATGGGGTCAAGGAGAGAAAGTTGGTAGTACAAACTTGATCAAATTTGGTTCTGATTAGAAAGGGTTATGGGGCATTTTGGTGAACCAAAATGACTTTAATTGACATGAGGCTTTGCAAGGTGATCACAATATGCATTTTTGACTTGCTGGATTTTTCTTAGATTTTTATGAAAATATTTCCTGTAGAAATATTTCAAATCCTTGAAATGGGCAGAAATGGTTTTGGGAGGTTTTGTCTAATATTTTGAACATGACCATGTGTTTAAACTCATATATATGGAAAATATATGTCCACTGAGTTTCCCTAAATTTTCTCAAATATTTTTGAAACATTAAAATAATTTTATCCTATTAAAGACCATTTCTGGCCTTAAGAAAAAGCCTTTAAATAAAATAGGAAAATAGCTTTTAAAATTTTGCTTTTGTGGTTTATGGGAGTCCTATATCTAATAGGTTTCAAATATACTTTTTGAAAGATTTTTACTGCCCTGAATTAAGCACTTGTAGTACAAATCTTAATTCAGGGGTTTTTGGAAAACTAATTTTTGAAAATACCTTTTGGCCAAATTATTTTTGTAAGAAAATACTATATTGTACTATACACATGGCATGATCATTGGGCAGAAGTTTGGGGCAAGGAGATGAAGTATAGAAGGTGGAGTTGTGTTGACTTTAAAGAGCACTTGAAAAGCACAGAGAGAAACCAACTCCAAATAAAAGCCAAATAATGCAAAAGTTTTTGTTGGTCCAAATTTTCATGCTTTATTAATGCAAATTAAATGTTACAAAATGTAGGGTGTGACAAATATCTACTTAAACATGGTGCTTGTAGCGATCCGACCTCAAACGGTCAAATCTCTATGCATAAGTGTCATCCCTGGATCAGTAATGCTGACACACACAACAAGATTAATTTAGAGTGTTGAGATCACATCAATAATTCCTGAACCAGATACTCAAGATGTCCATAACCGGGGACACGGCTAACCATGATTAGTTTGTACACTCTGCAGAGGTTTACGCACTTTTCCCCACAAGACTCGATCTCCTCCGTTGAATTTCTCGCACTGCATGATGTTTGAGAAACGGATGACCGAGACAAAGTCTTTCTGAAGAGGTCCCTTAACCGATAGATAGGCCAGTACACCTACGATCCCCTACATCTGCTAGCCCATCATGGGAAGTATTCCCGCAACTTACTCAACTATGACAGAGCCCATAATGGCTTGTGGCTACACACGGAAGTTTCTAGCATGAATGATCTTATGATCCCTTTGAGCCTGGGTGGCGAACCATAGGATTATCACACGGATTCCCCGGGATCTCCTTGGACAACACTGGACTCCCCAGGTGCATACAAACAATCCACCCAGATGTGTGTTAAAGTAGCCACCTTAGATAAACCCTTAGTTCATAATAATACTCACAACTGTCATGAATCTCTCAAACCAAACCACGTCTATGAGCATAGCAATATAAGCATAACGTAGTAACACACAGGGTTTAAATAAAAGACAATAGGTTCTACCCCATCAACTACTTCCCAATACCCACATGTTTTCAAATTCCTAACCATGCAGTGTTTGAGGGTTGAAACTAATGCATAAAAACTGTGTAATGAAGAAGTATGATCAAAGTGTTACTTGTGTTGCTGACGATCTGCAAACCTTAGTGACTCGTAGTAGTACGCTTCGCACTCCGAAAATTCTATTGCAAACAAACAATAGTAGACATAAGCACTCACGCATAGATGTGAGGTTAAAACTCAAATGAGAAAGTCCAAACTGAAAGTTCAACTAACGTGCTTCGATTTGTAATAAGAATCAATCAAATCGATGCTACGAAACTCAAACTACGATTAAAATAAGTTTGAATTCAAATCTGCTTGAAACCAAATTTTAAATTGTCAAAATCATGTTCAAGTTGGTTAACTGGAGAGAGGGATTCGAGGCGAAGATTTTGGCGTTGGTTTCACTGGATTTGGACGAACAGTCAAAAAGTTGTGAGGGTTTGAAGATCAGGGGCTAATCTGTGATAAAAATAATTGTGGATAGGTCCCTTGCCGAAAATAAAATAAAAAGAAAAATACTAACGAACGAACGTTCATTATCAGAGACAAACGAACGAACGCGTTCGCGAACAGATGCATTCGGGCGAACGTTCGCTAATTAGCGAAACAAAAAAACTGATCTAACCGATCAAAACGAAAACCAGGAAAAAAACCGGGCGGCGACGGTGATTTGTTTACCAGTTCGTTGAAAAAAAGACCGGCGACAGCGAGGCGAGCTCCGGCGGGGCGGGGCTCCGGCGGCGGGGTCAGCGGGGTGGGGCGACGGCGCGGCAAGCGGCGACGGCGGCTGCTGCTCTGGAGGCGGCGGACGACGGTGGCGAGGAGAGAGGGGGACGGGGCTCCGGCTTTTAAAGCCTCGGGGGGCGGCTTGGGGAGGGGGCCGGCGCGAGCGGAGTCCGGCGGCGGCACGGCAGCGCAGCGCGGAGGCGGTGGCGCGGGCAGGCCGGCCTGCTTGGCTTCGGCCCAGCCGGGCGGGAATTTTTTTTAAAAATCTGCCAAAAAACAAAAATCCTAATAAAATATAAAAGAAATTCTAAAAATTCCAAAAACAATTTTCACCGTGTAAATAGAGTATTTAGAAAAATGTGAACATTTCTCTGGCCTAATAATGCAATTTTCAAAAATGCTTATTTTTCTAATTCAAATAAAATATTTATTTGATTTTAACATCCCCCCCCCCCAAATTTCCTCTCTTATTTTTGGGGAAGTCATATTATGTCCTCTCATTTATTTTAATATTGGAAATATTTTCTGAGAGAAAAAATATTAAAATAAAAAGGATCCTCTTTTCAAATTTGAGAAAAGTCAATATGAATATAAATGAAATCCCCAACTCTCTTCGTGGGTCCTTGAGTTGCTTAGGATTTCTAGGATCACACACAAAATGCAAATAAAATATGATATGCATATGATGGCCTATGTATAACATCCAAATTGAAAATTTGGGATGTTACAAACCTACCCCCCTTAAGATGAATCTTGTCCTCGAGATTCGGGTTGGCTAGAAAATAGGTGCGGGTGATCTTTCCGTAGGTCTTCCTCTCATTCCCATGTGGCTTCATCCTCGGTATGGTGGCTCCACTGAACTTTGAAAACTTGATAACCTTGCTGCACGTAACTCGGCTGGCAAATTCGAGAATCTTGACGGGTTTCTCCTCGTAGATCAGATCACTATCCAACTGAATTGCTTCCAGGGGCACAATATCTCTTAGAGGAATATCAACCATCTCTGCATGGCACTTCTTCAACTGGGAAACGTGAAACACACCATGAACTCCGGACAGTCCTTCGGGTAACTCCAACTTGTAGGCTACTTCTCCCATACATTCCCAAAACTCGGTATGGTCCTACAAATCTCGGGGCTAACTTTCCCTTAACTCCAAATCGTTTAACTTCTTGCAGAGGTGACACACGAAGATATGCTCTATCTCCGATTTCATAGACTACCGCCTTGCATTTGGACTTTGCATAACTCTTCTGTCTGGACCGAGCAACCTTCATTCTATCACGAATCAACTTAATCTTCCCTTCGGACTCCCTGATCAGATCCGGTCCAAACAACTAGCGGTCTCCAACTTCATCCCACATCAACGGTGTCCTGCACCTTCTCCCATACAAAGCTTCGAAAGGTGCCATCTTCAAACTAGCTTGATAACTGTTGTTGTATGAGAACTCCACCTAAGGTAAATTATCATCCCAGCTAGATCCATAATCTAATGCACAGGCTCTCAACATGTCCTCCAGAATCTGATTGACTCTCTGTCTGTCCATCTGTCTGCGGATGAAAGGCTGTATTGAACTCTAGCCTGGTACCCATAGTCTGGTGTAGCTGATTCCAAAACTTCGAGGTAAATTGTGTCCCTCTATCTGATACGATGGTCCTCGGAACTCCATGCAAACATATGGTTCTGTTCATATATATCTTGGCCAACTTGGCACTCATATAGGTGGTTTTCACTGGAATAAAGTGAGCCACCTTTGTCAAACGATCCACTACTACCCGGATAGAATCATATCCTGGTCGGGTCCTGGGTAATCCGGTGATAAAATCCATGCCCAGCTTGTCCCACTTCCATTCGGGTATCGGCATGGGCTGCAGCAATCCCGGTGGCTTCTGATGTTCTGCCTTCACTCTCTGACATACATCACACATGGCTACATACTTGGCTATATTTGTCTTCATACCAGTCCACCAGAAACGCTCCTTCAAATCCGGGAGTCATGAGCTTCCTGGAGTATTAACTTCCTGATCTCTGCATTATTGGGTACGTATACACGGTCCTCCAACCATAAGGTTTCGTGCTCATCCTCTCGAAAACCCTTGGCTTTTCCTTTACTCATTTTCTCCTTTATCTCAGCAATTTCTTTGTCATCCTTCTGAGCTTCTCGAATCTTTCCCAATAATGTTGACTGAACCTCCATTGCTGTGGTAAAACCTCTTGAAACTATCTCCAAACAAAGTTTCTTGAGATTGTCAACTAACTCCTGCGGTAATCCGCCGCTTATGAGGGTATTAACATAACTCTTCCGGCTCAAAGCGTCTGCTACGACATTGGCCTTTCCTTGATGATAATGCAGCTTCATATCATAATCCTTTATAAGCTCCAACCATCTCCTCTGCCTGAGATTTAGCTCCTTCTGAGTAAAAATGTACTTCAAACTCTTATGATCCGTGTATACATCGCAATGGTTTCCAATAAGAAAATGTCTCCAGGTCTAGAGCACATGCACTATGGCTGCTAACTCCAAATCATGCGTGGCATAATTCAATTCATGCGGTCGAAGCTGTCGTGAGGCATATGAAACAACTCTTCTGTCCTGCATAAGTGCTCCTCCAAGTCCTAAGCAAGAAGCATCGCAATACACATGGAAATCCTTGCGTATATCCGGAAGAATCAGCACTGGGGCTATAACCAAACATTTCTTCAACTCCTGAAAACTGGCCTCACGTTCATCTGGCCATTTAAACTTAGTGTCCTTCTTCAACAACTCCGTCATAGGCTTCGCAATCTTGGAGAAATTCTCAATGAATCTCCGATAATATGCCGCGAGTCAAACAAAACTTCGATTTCTCCTGCTAAGGTGGGGGACAGCTAATCAATGACTGACTGAACCTTGGTAGGGTGTACTGCTATACCCTCTCCTGATATAACATTGATGTCTACTACACAACCTTCTTCTTGTAGACATTGTTGGGCCTTTGTGACGCCCTCGATTTGATCGTACACTAATCATACACGCAAATGTGTGCGATCAAGATCAAGGACTCACGGAAAGATATCAGAACACAACTCTAGACACAAATTAAAATAATACAAGCTTTATATTACAAGCCAGGGGCCTCGAGGGCTCGAATACATAAGCTTGAAAACACAAGAGTCAGCGGAAGCAACAATATATGAGTACAGACATAAGTTAGACAAGTTTGCCTTAAGAAGGCTAGCACAAAAGCAACAACGATCGAAAAGGCAAGGCCTCCTGCCTCGGAACCTCCTAACTACTCCAAATCATTAGCGGTCGTCATGTAGTAGTTGGCATCCTTCGGGTAGTAGTAGTCATCAGTGGCGTCGTCTGGCTTCTGAGATCCGTCATCTGGTCGCAACAATCGGGTAAGGGGGAAAAAGAAGTAGCAAAGCAACCGTGAGTACTCATCCAAAGTACTCGCAAGACTTACATCAGATCTAAACTAAGTATGCATCTGTATCAAAGGAAAAGGTTATATCTATGGACTAAACTGCAGAATGCCAGAAGGGAAGGGAAAGCCTAGCCTATCGAAGACTAGCATCTTCTGGAAACCACCATCTTGCAGCAATAGGAGGGAGTAGAGTAGCATAAAGTAAAGTAGTAGAAGTGTTATCAACCTCGGCCAGAGATCCTTTCTCGACTCCCTGCGAGAAAGCAATCCCAGAGCCATACTATCCAGTTATCATCACAATCCATTTCTCATCTCAAGTATCCAGTTCTAGTTGTATCGATCGAGATACAACTCCAAGTGTCCGTTACCGTAGGACAGGCTATCGATAGATGTTTCTTCCCTACAGGGGTGCACCAACTTACCCACCACGCTCGATTAACTCCGGGAGGACACACTTTCCTGGATCATGCCTGGCCTCGGCCAAACAATACGCTGCAACCCGACCTAGGCTTAATAGAGAGGTCAGCACGCCGGACTAAACCTATGCCCCCAGGGGTCAAGGGCCATCTCCCCGGGAACTCCTGCACATTGCGTACGCGGCGAGTGAGCAGACCTAGCTACCTCCTTCAACAAGGTAGGTGCTTACCAGTCCAACCCGGCGCGCGCCGCTTAGTCGCTGACGTCTATTAAGTTTTGGCTGATGCATACGACGCGGAACGCCCATACTATGCCCACGTGATGGTTAGTGCTATCAGGCCAGAGGCCCCTCAGATCAAATATCCAAATCGTAGTGGATTAGGAACGCGCGGTAACAAGCAGAGACTCACGAAAGATGTGACCCCGTTGCCTCGTCTCGAGTACTTGTGGCAAGGGCTAAGAATGTCCGGCCACGCCTCGTAAGTATCTCACGGGCACCCTCCAGGTCAACCCGTCTCCACATCACTCGCTATTAAGCTCGCGCGGGTACCCCTCAGGGCCTACCCGTCTTTAGTAACATGGTTCGGTTGTAAAGTCATAGTAACCATAGTAACTGTGTGTCTAACACCAAGGGGAAAACCAGAGGAATCACCCTCGATGAATTCCACTCAATGTAATCATCAAGGTGAACGTAAGAGGATTCACCCTCGAGGTTCACACTTGAGGGGTTGCACGACAGAGTCGTATCGGAAGTAGTTAAGGAGGAAATCACCCTCGATAACCACAACCGGATAGCTACACTACAGAGATCTCATCAGGAGTGATGTAAGAGGTTCCACCCTCAGCACTCGATGGTAACTCTGCAGAGTCATACAACTAGGGCGGTGAAGTGCGGTGTTGGGACCTGGACATCGATCACGTGATCGAGTCATCGAACATAAAGCAGGGCAACTGGGACAAGGTGGGGGTCACTGATTGATCACTAACCAACCTATACTAAGCAGTTTAGGATAAGTAGGTAAGGTATGAAAGCAGGTAACAAAAATAGGCTATGCATCAGAGTAGGATCATACAGAAAAGCAGTGGCAGTTCTAATGCAAGCATGAGAGGAAAAGAAATGGGCGATATCGGAATGCTCAAGGGGGGTTTGCTTGCTAAGTTGCTCTGGCAAGGAGGGGTCGTCGTCGACGTAGTTGATCACAGGGGCTGCATCGGTCTCGGGGTCTACCGGAGAGAAGAGGAGGAAGAAATAGTAAATACAGAGCAATCATGCATCACAAAATATAACAAGGCAAAACACGGTGCCAGGGGTGGCCTAACGCAGTACTAGGCAATACTGGTGAAGGGGAGAAACATCCGGGAAAAAACTCTCCGGTGTTCCGCATTTTCGGACAGATGAATCGGAGGGGGAAAGTTGTGTGTTCGCTATGCTAGGGATGCGTGGCGGATGAATGGGCCGCGTATCCAGATTCGTCTCGTCGTTCTGAGCAACTTTCATGTACAAAGCTTTTCGATCTGAGCTACGGTTTATTTAATATGATTTTCTAAAGTTTTAAATGAATTTCTAAAATTTTAGGAATTATTATTAATTCGAAAATACACCTAAGGAATGCTAGATGCACCCGGTCCAGTGTACCCAACAGTGTATTAGAAGCTGACAAGTGGGGTCTGGGGGTCCAGTCAGCAGTCTAGTCAGCATGTTGACCAGTCAAAGCTGACTGGTCAACAGGGTCAAGGGGACCCACATGTAAGTGTCACATGTGTTAAATAAAAGTAGCTAGACTAAATTACACTAGAGGGGGCTACATGTCATAGGCTAGCATATAACCTAACAATTACTAACCTAAATCTAGATTAGCCTAAACTAATTGAACATGATCGGCCACACATACAGAACACACACGCGCACACACCACGCAGCACACTCGGCCATGGCCTTGTCATGGCCAGCCGCATGCAGCAGCATAGCAACTCAGCAGGAGGGGTGAGCAGCAACAGCTATGGCTAAGCAGCGGCGGCAACAAGCCAAGTAGCATCGCAGCGGCCTAAGCAGCAGCAGCCGCTAGCAGCCGTATGCTGTTAGAATTAATGGGCTAGGCCCATAGCAATTTCTGAAATCTCAAAGCCCATGTGTAAAATGGCAAGTGGTGGTGCTAAGTTTAGTCCCACCTTGGAAGTTGAAGAAGAGTTGGACCTCTTTATATAGTGGGTTCTCTCTACCACTCTAAGTGGTGTGTGAGAAGAGAAAGGGAAAACCACACGCGCGCGCTCGCTCGCCTCGCCTGGCCTGGCCGGGCCGGGCAGGGCAGGGCAGGGCAGGGCAGGCGAGGCGGCGCGTACATGCGACATGCGCGTGAATGGTCCGCCGAAATCCGGTCCGTCTCCTTGCAGGAGCGCAGCTTTCTTTTGCCGTTTTATTTTTATGTCTTGGCAGACAAGTTTTTTGATTTCTTGTCCGGTAAATATACGAATTAGAAACCGAGTCGGTTTGGGATTGTGGTCGCGACACAATACCGCCTCTGGTCCTAATATATATACAGCTACCAGCTGCGGCCAGAGAGATACCGAAAAACACCTAGGGTTTTGCCTCATCTCACAACTTGCGCCGCCATCGTAGTCTACTCCATCCCAAACGCCGGCGTGCATCGGCGCGTGGGAGAGCAGGTCTCCGGAACCGTTCGTCTTTGCGATCCTGCACCGGGAGAGGACGAATTAGGTTTTTGGGAAGCGCTGTGCGCGATTGCTCAAATTCGTCATCACGGGTCGTCTTCCGTCCAAGTCGGGCGGTGCTACTCATCGTCGTATTAATCGCCGTCAGCAGCAAATCGTCGCCAACATCGTCATCAACACTGTCGCACCCATAATAGCTAACGATCAGTACGTCCAACATCCTCTGTTCATGTCTGTTTCTACAGCTACTGTTACGTGTTTGCTGCTGTTATGCATGCCTTGCTGTTCTTCTAGTTTGCTAGATTTTTGCATGCTAGTATCTCTTCTAGTCATGAATTATTTACTGGAATTAATCATGAACTTGCCTAATATTCCAACATTCCAAAAACCTAATTATAGGCAATTTCCTGAGTTAACTATGGCTGGATTCGCTGATGCACTGAGGCCGGATAAGTTTACCGGTGTACACTTTAAGAGGTGGCAGGTGAAGACCACGCTCTGGCTTACTGCTCTGAAAGTTTTCCACGCTAGTGTTGGTGCTCCAGAGGGAATGACCGACGAAGATCGGAGAAAATTCTAGGAAGCCAATACTATGTTTGTGGGATGCATTCTGAGTGTTCTTGCTGACCGTCTGTGTGATGTGTACATGCACATAAACGACGGAAAAATTCTGTGGGATGCACTGAATGCAAAATTCGGTGCAACAGATGCAGGCAGTGAACTGTACATCATGGAGAGTTTTCATGACTACAAGATGGTGAATAACCGTTCTGTGGTTGAACAAGCTCATGAGATACAGTGCATTGTGAAGGAACTTGAACTCCTTAAATGTGTTCTACCCGACAAATTCGTGGCTGGGTGCATGATTGCAAAGTTGCCTCCTTCATGGAGGAATTTCGCCACAACTCTGAAGCATAAGAGACAGGAGATATCAGTTGAAAATCTGATTGCATCTCTTGATGTTGAAGAAAAAGCTCGGGCTAAAGATACCACTGAAAAAGGAGGTGAGGTTCAGCCTACTGCTAACATGGTGCAGAGGTACCCACAGAACAAGAACAAAGGGAAGAACAAACCTGTTTTCAACAAGCCTACCAAGACTACTACCTTCAAGAAGAAGAAGTTCAACAAGGCTGAGCTAGAGTGCTACGCCTGTGGGAAGCCTGGACACTTTTCCAAGGAATGCCCTGAACGTGCAGACCGCAGAGGGAAAACAAGCTCCAAGACTGTCAACATGGTGACTGCTAGCAATACTGATGGGTATGGTAATTTACCTATTGTGCTTTCAGTATTTCAATCATCTTCGTGGTGGATTGATTCGGGTGCTAACGTTCATGTGTGTGCTGACATCTCCCTGTTTACTTCTTATCAGGTTGCAAGGGATTCTTCCGTCCTAATGGGGAATGGGTCACATGCTTCTGTTCGTGGCATTGGCACGGTGGATCTGAAGTTTACTTCGGGAAAAATCGTGCAACTAAGGAACGTGCAGCATGTCCCTACTATGAACAAGAATCTAGTTAGCGGCTCCCTTCTATGTCGAGATGGATTTAAGGTAGTTTTAGAGTCCAATAAAGTAATCGTGTCAAGATTTGGACAATTTATAGGAAAAGGCTATGAGTGCGGAGGCTTGTTCCGCTTTTCTCTTTCAGATTTTTGCAATAAGTCAATAAACCAAATTTGTGCTAGTGTTAATGATGATGCAAGTATTTGGCACTCTCGTTTATGTCATATTAATTTTGGTTTAATGTCTCGGCTATCCAGCATGAGTTTAATTCCGAACTTCACAGTTGCCAAAGGTTCTAAGTGCCATAGTTGTGTGCAATCTAAGCAACCTCGAAAGCCTCATAAGGCTGCCGAGGAGAGAAACTTGGCACCTCTAGAACTCATACATTCTGATCTTTGTGAGATGAATGGTGTGTTGACAAAAGGTGGAAAGAGATATTTCATGACTTTGATTGATGATGCGACTAGATTTTGCTATGTTTATTTGTTGCAAACTAAAGATGAAGCATTAGACTACTTTAAAATCTATAAAGCTGAAGTTGAAAATCAACTAGAGAGAAAGATCAAGCGTCTTAGGTCCGATCGTGGTGGAGAGTATTTTCCAAAAGTTTTTGATGAATTTTGTGAGGAACATGGTATTATTCATGAGAGGACGCCTCCCTATTCACCTCAATCAAATGGAGTGGCCGAGAGGAAAAACCGCACATTGACTGACTTGGTGAATGCCATGTTAGACACTGCTGGTTTATCTAAGGCATGGTGGGGGGAGGCTCTATTGACTTCATGTCATGTCCTGAATAGAGTTCCCAACAATAATAAAGAGAAAACCCCTTATGAGGAGTGGGTTGGGAGAAAACCATCACTTTCTTATTTGCGCACTTGGGGATGTTTGGCAAAGGTCAATATTCCTATTCCTAAGAAACGCAAACTTGGACCAAAGACAGTGGATTGTGTCTTTCTAGGGTATGCTCAACGGAGCATTGCTTATAGGTTTTTAGTGGTAAAATCTGAAGTACCTGATATGCATGTTGATACTATAATGGAATCTCGTGATGCAACATTTTTTGAGAACATATTTCCTATGAAAGATATGCATAGCATTGCTAGATTTTCTTCTGAGATAATTCCTGAATCTAGTAGAACTGATGAATATTTCGAACAATCACATGAGGAAGTCCTTGAGAAGGATAACAATGAAGTTCCTAGAAGGAACAAGAGACAAAGGATTGCAAAATCTTTTGGTGATGATTTCATTGTATACCTTGTGGACGACACACCCAAGACGATTGCAGAAGCATATGCATCTCCGGATGTGGATGATTGGAAAGAAGCTGTTCATAATGAGATGGACTCAATTCTTTCTAATGGAACTTGGGAACTAACCGATAGACCATATGGTTGTAAACCTGTGGGATGTAAGTGGGTGTTCAAAAAGAAGCTAAAGCCTGATGGTACTATTGATAAATACAAGGCGCGGCTAGTGGCCAAGGGCTACACTCAGAAAGAAGGCGAAGATTACTTTGACACATATTCACCCGTTGCTAGAATGACCACCATTCGAGTGTTACTTTCCTTGGCTGCCTCTTATGGTCTTATCATTCATCAAATGGATGTAAAGACAGCTTTTATCAATGGAGAGTTGGAAGAGGAGATCTATATGGATCAGCCTGACGGGTTTGTGGTAAAGGGTGAAGAGAGAAAGGTGTGCAAGTTGTTAAAATCTTTGTATGGTCTGAAACAGGCACCTAAGCAATGGCATGAGAAGTTTGAAAGAACTTTGACTTCTGCAGGATTTGTCATTAACGAGGCTGATAGGTGTGTTTACTATCGCCATGGTGGGGGCAATAGTGTCATATTATGTTTGTATGTGGACGACATACTGATCTTTGGTACAAACATTAATGCAATTAATGAGGTCAAGTCTTTTCTATCAAAAAGTTTTGACATGAAAGATCTGGGAGAAGCCGATGTAATTCTAAACATCAAACTTATTAAGGATGAGAGTGGGATTACATTAACGCAATCTCACTATGTTGAGAAGGTCTTGAACCGATTCGGTTTTATGGATAGCAAGCCTTCTCCAACACCTTATGATCCCAGCATGACACTCAGAAAGAACAAGAAAGAAACGAGAGATCAATTAAGATACTCTCAAATTGTCGGTTCACTCATGTACTTAGCTAGCATTACAAGACCAGATATCTCTTTTGCTGTGAGCAAACTGAGTAGGTTCATGTCCAACCCGGGTGATGATCATTGGCATGCACTAGAAAGGGTCTTGCGCTATATGAGAGGTACTATGAGTTACGGAATTACTTATTCAGGGCATCCTGCTGTGCTAGAAGGATATAGTGATTCAAATTGGATCTCCGATGTTGATATACTTTACGCAACAAGTGGGTATGTATTTACTCATGGTGGTGGCGCAGTGTCATGGAGGTTTTGCAAGCAAACCATATTGACGAGGTCAACTATGGAAGCAGAATTAACTGCTTTGGACACAGCTACTGTTGAGGCAGAATGGCTGCGTGAGCTCTTGATGGACTTGCCGGTTGTTGAAAAACCTGTACCGGCTATTCTTATGAATTGTGATAACCAAACGGTTATCGCTAAAGTGAACAATTCTAAAGATAATGCAAAGTCATCAAGACACGTGAAAAGACGTTTGAAGTCTGTCAGGAAGTTGAGAAACTCCGGAGTAATAACTGTTACGTATATACAAACAGACAAAAACCTGGCAGATCCCTTTACAAAGGGACTATCACGAAATGTGATAGATATTGCATCGAGGGAGATGGGTATGAGACCCATAGATGTTACACCATAGTAGTAACCCAACCTTTGTGATCGGAGATCCCGTGAATTAGGATCTGGGAAGAACAAGCTATTGGTTAACTGAGGAGAGTAATAACTTATGATCGTCTCCAAGTGAAGATGCAAAACTCTCAGATCTGTAAGGCAGGTCGGCAACATGCCTTAATGTGGTTCTATTGGCTATAATTAGCAAAGATGCTGTCCTACAGAGCAGTCTTGAAAGAACACACCTATATGAGTTCTGACTGTAAACGTCGCAGTCTATGAGATTTGGGTGATCTCTAGTAAACTCACGAAGAGACCAGGGAGTATGACGTATAAGCTCCAAACCGCGGGGTAGCCTACTGGCGGTCAGGTACTGGTTAAGACTTTGAGTGAAACCTGTTCACACAAAACTAGCAATTCAAGGCATAGTCCATTGTCAAGTTGTGAATGGATGTAGCTTAAAGTTCTAGGCAGAAGTTCAACTTAACAGTCTCTGCTGAAACACTGGTATATTAAACAAATGGTGAGAAAAGGCAAATCTCTAAATGGGTATTTGAGATCTGGTGGGGGATTGTTAGAATTAATGGGCTAGGCCCATAGCAATTTCTGAAATCTCAAAGCCCATGTGTAAAATGGCAAGTGGTGGTGCTAAGTTTAGTCCCACCTTGGAAGTTGAAGAAGAGTTGGACCTCTTTATATAGTGGGTTCTCTCTACCACTCTAAGTGGTGTGTGAGAAGAGAAAGGGAAAACCACACGCGCGCGCTCGCTCGCCTCGCCTGGCCTGGCCTGGCCGGGCCGGGCAGGGCAGGGCAGGGCAGGGCAGGGCAGGCGAGGCGGCGCGTACATGCGACATGCGCGTGAATGGTCCGCCGAAATCCGGTCCGTCTCCTTGCAGGAGCGCAGCTTTCTTTTGCCGTTTTATTTTTATGTCTTGGCAGACAAGTTTTTTGATTTCTTGTCCGGTAAATATACGAATTAGAAACCGAGTCGGTTTGGGATTGTGGTCACGACACAATACCGCCTCTGGTCCTAATATATATACAGCTACCGGCTGCGGCCAGAGAGATACCGAAAAACACCTAGGGTTTTGCCTCATCTCACAACTTGCGCCGCCATCGTAGTCTACTCCATCCCAAACGCCGGCGTGCATCGGCGCATGGGAGAGCAGGTCTCCGGAACCGTTCGTCTTTGCGATCCTGCACCGGGAGAGGACGAATTAGGTTTTTGGGAAGCGCTGTGCGCGACTGCTCAAATTCGTCATCACGGGTCGTCTTCCGTCCAAGTCGGGCGGTGCTACTCATCGTCGTATTAATCGCCGTCAGCAGCAAATCGTCGCCAACATCGTCATCAACACTGTCACACCCATAATAGCTAACGATCAGTACGTCCAACATCCTCTGTTCATGTCTGTTTCTACAGCTACTATTACGTGTTTGCTGCTGTTATGCATGTCTTGCTGTTCTTCTAGTTTGCTAGATTTTTGCATGCTAGTATCTCTTCTAGTCATGAATTATTTACTGGAATTAATCATGAACTTGCCTAATATTCCAACATATGCAGCGACAGCAGCAGAACGCGGCACAACACGCGAGCAGCCGAGCGGCGCCAAGCGCGCGCGTGGCTAGGAGGGGCGCGGTCCTAGCCAGAGGCACGCGGCTAAGCACGGGGGCACGCGCACGACGGCGAGGGAGGGGCGCGCAGTGCGCGGCCAAGGCACGACCACCGGCGACAGGGGCGAGCGCGGGGAGCACGGGATGCGGGCACAGCGAGTGCGGTGCCAGGGGGGCAAGGGCATGGCCCAAACGTGCGGCAGAAGCAAGCAGGCGTGGCCATGGGCAGGAGCAGCATGTACGCGTACGTGTACACGGGAGCTCGGACGAGCTCGAGGACGGCGACTACATGCGCGGAAAAAGGCGGGGAGAGAGAGGTTCAGGCAGGAGCTCACCGGGAGGCACACGGTGGCCGTGGGGAGGCTTAGGAGCTACAGGCTTCGCCGGAATTGACGACGACGCCGACGACCGAAGAGGAAGAAGACGACGGTGATCTCACGATGCAGAGCTCCCTGGCTCCAACGGCTGGCACTGGAAGGGGTAGCGGGCGACGGCGAAGTTCGTGGGCATGACGGCGAGGTGCAGGGACGACGGTGGCCGGGGGATCGAGCGGTGCACGGCGACGACGGCGTCGGGCGAAATACAGAGGGAGAGAGCGAGCGAGGGAGAGGGAGTGAGTGGGTACTAGGGTTCGCTGGGGGTTCGGGGATGCTCTTATCTGACTCGGGGCACCGGCGGATGGTTGACACGGGCAAGATCCGCGCGTGGACGGCCGTGCGTGCTCGGCCAGCGCCATGGCCTCTGTTTCCTGTGAATGCAGGAAGGGGATAATTTCTCCCATTGGGCTGGGTCCAATGTACTATAGCACTAGAGCCCACTAGCACCGTACTAGTTAGGCCATTTTCCTTTTTTTATGTTTTCAAATTTCTTTTAGCAATAAAACATTTTTGAAGAATGTGTGGCTGGTCTCAAAAATCAAAATGCAATATACCTCACTGCCACAAAAAGTTTGGGAGTGATTAGAATTAATTTGGAATTTTCATAAATTAGAAAAGGATTTTAGATGTTGTTTTGGGCACTGTTTAACCAGGTAAAGCATTTAATCACTTTATAAAATGTTGGCTTCTCCATGAAAAATACTCAATGAAGATTTGCAATGTTGTCAGCTATTTTTCTTTCATGACAGAAGAAGTAAAAATTTGACTTGTATTTCGAATGGAATTTGGATTTGATTTTTATCAAGTGGCAATTTGGCTTAGTTAAACTTGATGAGATGGCACCATTAGTGTGAGGTCACTGTAGCATGATACTCGGGGTGTTACAGCCTCCAAGTGCAGAGGTTTGTAGGACAATAGCAAATTTCCCTCAAGTGGATGACCTAAGGTTTATCAATCCGTAGGAGGCGTAGGATGAAGATGGTCTCTCTCGAACAACCCTGCAACCAAATAACAAAGAGTCTCTTATGTCCCCAACACACCCAATACAATGGTAAATTATATAGATGCACTAGTTCGGCGAAGAGATGGTGATACAAGTGGTATATGGATAGTAGATAAAGGTATTTGTAATCTGAAATTATAAAAACAGCAAGGTAACTAATGATAAAAGTGAGCACAAACGGTATTGCAATGCGTTGAAACAAGGCCTAGGGTTCATACTTTCACTAGTGCAAGTCCTCTCAACAATAATAACATAATTGGATCATATAACTATCCCTCAACATGCAACAAAGAGTCACTACAAAGTCACTAATAGCGGAGAACAAACGAAGAGATTATGGTAGAGTACGAAACCACCTCAAAGTTATTCTTTCCAATCAATCCGTTGGGCTATTCCTATAAGTGTCACAAACAGCCCTAGAGTTCGTACTAGAATAACACCTCAAGACACAAATCAACCAAAACCCTAATGTCACCTAGATACTCCAATGTCACCTCAAGTATCCGTGGGTATGATTATATGATATACGTCACACAATCTCAGATTCATCTATTCAACCAACACATAGAACCTCAAAGAGTGCCCCAAAGTTTCTGCCGGAGAATCACGACGAAAATGTGTGCCAAACCCTATGCATAGGTTCATGGGTGGAACCCGCAAGTTGATCACCAAAACATACATCAAGTGAATCACGTGATATCCCATTGTCACCATAGATATGCACGGCAAGACATACATCAAGTGTTCTCAAATCTTTAAAGACACAATCCGATAAGATAACTTCAAAGGGGAAACTCAATCCATTACAAGAGAGTAGAGGGGGAGGAGAAACATCATAGCATCCAAATATAATAGCAAAGCTCGCGATACATCAAGATCGTATCACCTCAAGAACACGAGAGAGAGAGGTCAAACACATAGCTACTGGTACATACCCTCAGCCCCGAGGGAGAACTACTCCCTCCTCATCATGGAGAGCACCGGGATGATGAAGATGGCCACCGGAGAAGGATTCCCCCTCCGGCAGGGTGCCGGAACGGGTCTAGATTGGCTTTCGGTGGCTACGGAGGCTTCTGGCAGCGGAACTCCCGATCTATTGTGCTCCCCGATCGTTTTAGGGTATATGGAGATATATAGGTGGAAGAAGTACGTCAGGGGAGCCATGAGGGGCCCATGAGGGTGGAGGGCCTGGGCACGCCCCCTGCCTCGTGGCTTCCTCGTTGACCCCATGACGTGCACTCCAAGACTTCTGGGCTTCTTCTAATCCAAAAATAAGTTCCGTGAAGTTTCAGGTCAATTAGGCTCGGTTTGATTTTCCTTTTCTGCGATATTCTAAAACAAGGGGAAAAACAGAAACTGGCACTGGGCTCTGGGTTAATAGGTTAGTCCCAAAAATCATTATAAATAGCATATAAATGCATATAAAACATCCAAGGTTGATAATATAATAGCATGGAACAATCAAAAATTATAGATACGTTGGAGACGTGTCAAACATGCCTAAGAAATCCAACTTCCTTCAACAAAACTCACATTTGCTGAACTTTGCATATAGCTGATGTTCCCTGAGCTTCTCAAGAACTAAACGCAAATGGTCCTTGTGCTCCTCTTCATTCTTCGAGTATGCCAGAATATCATCAATGAACACCACAACAAACTTATCCAGGAACTCCATGAACACTTTATTCATCATACTCATGAAATAGGCGGGGGCATTTGTCAATCCAAATGTCATGACCGTATACTCATATAGCCCGTACCTTGTGGTGAAGGCTGTCTTAGGTATATCCTATTCTCAGATCTTCAGCTGGTGGTATCCTGATCGCAGATCGATCTTGGAGAATACTTTAGCTCCTTGCAGCAAGTCCAACAAATCGTTGATCATCGGTAGTGGGTACCTGTTCTTGATCGTCACTTCATCCAATGCACGATATGTTGGGGAACGTTGCAGAAAACAAAAATTTTCCTACGGTTTCACCAAGATCCATCTATGAGTTCATCTAGCAACGAGTGATCGGATGCATCTACATACCTTTGTAGATCGTGAGCGGAAGCGTTCACTAGAACGTGGATGACGGAGTCATACTCGTCGTGATTCAAATCACCGATGACCAAGCGCGGAACGGACGGCACCTCCGCGTTCAACACACGTACGGAGCGGATGACATCTCCTCCTTCATGATCCAGCAAGGGGGAAGGAGAGGTTGATGAAGATCCAGCAGCACAACGGCGTGGTGGTGGATGCAGGGCGTCACAACAGCAGGGCTTCGTCGTGTACTACGAGGGAGAGGGGTGTAGCAGGGGAGAGGGAGGCGCCAGGGATGCAGGGTCGGCTGCCCCTCCCCCCTTCTTATATAGGCCCCCTAGGGGGGGCGCCGGCCCTAGGAGATGGGATCTCCTAGGGGGGGCGGCGGCCAGGGCTGGAGTGGCCCCCAAGGCAAGGTGGGTGCCCCCCACCCCTAGGGTTTCAAACCTAGGCGCATGGGGTGGGCCTAGGGGGGCGCACCAGCCCACTATGGGCTGGTTCCCCTCCCCACTTTGGCCCATGGGGCCCTCCGGGATGGGTGCCCACACCCGGTGGACCCCCGGGACCCTTCCGGTGGTCCCAGTACAATACCGGTGACCCCGAAACTTGTCCCGATGGCCGAAACAGCACTTCCTATATATAATTCTTTACCTCCGGACTATTCCAAAACTCCTCGTGACGTCTGGGATCTCATCCGGGACTCCGAACAACATTCGGGTTACTGCATATACATATCTTCACAACCTTAGCATCACCAAACCTTAAGTGTGTAGACCCTACGGGTTCGGGAGACATGTAGACATGACCGAGATCGCTCTCCGGTCAATAACCAATAGTGGGATCTGGATACCCATGTTGGCTCCCACATGCTCCTCGATGATCTCATTGGATGAACCACGATGTCGAGGATTCAAATAACCCCGTATACAATTCCCTTCGTCAATCGGTATGTTACTTGCCCAAGATTCGATCGTCGGTATCCCAATACCTCGTTCAATCTCGTTACCGGCAAGTCACTTTACTCGTACTGTAATGCATGATCCCGTGACCAGACACTTGGTCACTTTGAGCTCATAACGATGATGCATTACCGAGTGGGCCTAGTGATACCTCTCCGTCATACGGAGTGACGAATCCCAGTCTTGATCCATGCCAACCCAACAGACACTTTCGGAGATACCCGTAGTATACCTTTATAGTCACCCAGTTACGTTGTGACGTTTGGTACACCCAAAGCACTCCTACGGTATCTGGGAGTTACACGATCTCATGGTCTAAGGAAAGGATACTTGACATTGGAAAAACTCTAGCAAATGAACTACACGATCTTGTGCTATGTTTAGGATTGGGTCTTGTCCATCACATCATTCTCCTAATGATGTGATCTCGTTATCAATGACATCCAATGTCCATAGTCAGGAAACCATGACTATCTGTTGATCAACGAGCTAGTCAACTAGAGGCTTACTAAGGACATGTTGGTGTCTATTATTCACACATGTATTACGATTTCCGGATAACACAATTATAGCATGAATAAAGGCAATTATCATGAACAAGGAAATATAATAATAATGCTTTTATTATTGCCTCTAGGGCATATTTCCAACAGTCTCCCACTTGCACTAGAGTCAATAATCTAGTTACATTGTGATGAATCGAAGACCCATGGAATTCTGGTGTTGATCATGTTTTGCTCTAGGGAGAGGTTTAGTCAACAGATCTGCTACATTCAGGTCCGTATGTACTTTACAAATATCTATGTCTCCATCTTGAACATTTTCATGAATGGAGTTGAAGCGACGCTTGATGTGCCTTGTCTTCTTGTGAAACCTGGGCTCCTTGGCAAGTGCAATAGCTCCAGTGTTGTCACGGAAGAGCTTGATCGGCCCCGACGCATTGGGTATGACTCAGAGGTCGGTGATGAACTCCTTCACCCAAATTGCTTCATGTGCTGCCTCCGAGGCTGCCATGTACTCCGCTTCACATGTAGATCCCGCCACGACGCTCTGCTTGCAACTGGACCAGCTTACTGCCCCACCATTCAAAATATACACGTATTCGGTTTGTGACTTAGAGTCATCCAGATCTGTGTCGAAGCTAGCGTCGACGTAACCCTTTACGACGAGCTCTTCATCACCTCCATAAACGAGAAACATTTCCTTAGTCCTTTTCAGGTACTTCAGGATATTCTTGACCGCTGTCCAGTGTTCCTTGTCGGGATTACTTTGGTACCTTCCTACCAAACTTACGACAAGGTTTACATCAGGTCTGGTACACAGCATGGCATACATAATAGAACCTATGGCTGAGGCATAGGGGATGACACTCATCTCTTCTATATCTTCTGCCGTGGTCGGACATTGAGCTGAGCTCAATTTCACACCTTGCAGCATAGGCAAGAACCCCTTCTTAGACTGATCCATATTGAACTTCTTCAATATCTTATCAAGGTATGTGCTTTGTGAAAGACCTATGAGGTGTCTTGATCTATCTCTATAGATCTTGATGCCTAATATATAAGCAGCTTCTCCAAGGTCCTTCATTGAAAAACTCTTATTCAAGTAGGCCTTAATGCTGTCCAAGAGTTCTATATCATTTCCCATCAAAAGTATGTCATCTACATATAATATGAGAAATGCTACAGAGCTCCCACTCACTTTCTTGTAAACGCAGGCTTCTCCATAAGTCTGTGTAAACCCAAACGCTTTGATCATCTCATCAAAGCGAATGTTCCAACTCCGAGATGCTTGCACCAGCCCATAAATTGAGCGTTGGAGCTTGCACACCTTGTTAGCATTCTTAGGATCGACAAAACCTTCCGGCTTCATCATATACAATTCTTCCTTAAGGAAACCATTAAGGAATGCCGTTTTGACGTCCATTTGCCATATCTCATAATCGTAGAATGCGGCAATTGCTAACATGATTCGGACGGACTTTAGCTTCGCTACTGGTGAGAAAGTCTCATCGTAGTCAACCCCTTGAACTTGTCGATAACCCTTAGCGACAAGCCGAGCTTTATAGATGGTCACATTACCATCCGCATCTGTCTTCTTCTTAAAGATCCATTTATTCTCTATGGCTCGCCGTTCAACGGGCAAGTCAGTCAAAGTCCATACTTTGTTTTCATACATGGATCCTATCTCGGATTTCATGGCTTCTAGCCATTTGTCGGAATCCGGGCCCGCCATCGCTTCTTCATAGTTCGAAGGTTCACCGTTGTCTAACAACATGATTTCCAAGACAGGGTTGCCGTACCACTCTGGTGCGGAACGTGTCCTTGTGGACCTACGAATTTCAGTAGGAGCTTGATCAGAAGTATCTTGATCATCATCATTAACTTCCTCTCTGGTCGGTGCAGGCACCTCAGGAACATTTTCTTGAGTTGCGCCCTTTTCCGGTTCAAGAGGTAATACTTCATCAAGTTCCACTTTCCTCCCACTTCTTTCGAGAGAAACTCTTTCTCTAGAAAGGACCCATTCTTGGCAACAAAGATCTTGCCTTCGGATCTGAGGTAGAAGGTATACCCAATAGTTTCTTTAGGGTATCCTATGAAGACGCATTTTTCCGACTTGGGTTCGAGCTTTTCAGGTTGAAGTTTCTTGACATAGGCATCGCATCCCCAAACTTTTAGAAACGACAGCTTAGGTTTCTTCCCAAACCATAATTCATACGGTGTCGTCTCAACCGATTTCGACGGAGCCCTATTTAAAGTGAATGCGGCAGTCTCTAAAGCATAGCCCCAAAAAGATAGCGGTAAATCGGTAAGAGACATCATAGATCGCACCATATCCAATGGAGTGCGATTACGACGTTCGGACACACCATTACGCTGAGGTGTTCCAGGCGGCGTGAGTTATGAAACTATTCCACATTTTCTTAAGTGTGTGCCAAATTCGTGACTCAAGTATTCTCCTACACGATCTGATCGTAGGAACTTGATTTTTCTGTCACGTTGATTCTCAACCTCACTCTAAAATTCCTTGAACTTTTCAAAGGTCTTAGATTTGTGTTTCATCAAATAGATATACCCATATCTACTCAAGTCATCAGTGAGGGTGAGAACATAACGATAGCCACCGCGAGCCTCAACACTCATTGGACCGCACACATCAGTATGTATGATTTCCAATAAGTTGGTTGCTCGCTCCATTGTTCCTGAGAACGGAGTCTTGGTCATTTTACCCATGAGGCATGGTTCGCATGTGTCAAATGATTCGTAATCAAGAGACTCTAAAAGTCCATCTGCATGGAGCTTCTTCATGCGTTTGACACCTATGTGACCAAGGCGGCAGTGCCACAAGTATGTGGGACTATCATTATCAACCTTACATGTTTTGGTACTCACACTATGAATATGTGTAGCATTACGCTCGAGATTCATTAAGAATAAACCATTCACCATCGGAGCATGACCATAAAACATATCTCTCATATAAATAGAACAACCATTATTCTCGGATTTAAATGAGTAGCCATCTCGTATCAAACGAGATCCTGATACAATGTTCATGCTCAAACTTGGCACTAAATAACAATTATTAAGGTTCAAAACTAATCCCGTAGGTAAATGAAGAGGCAGCGTGCCGACGGCGATCACATCGACCTTGGAACCATTCCCGACGCGCATCGTCACCTCGTCCTTCGCCAGTCTCCGCTTATTCCGCAGCTCCTGCTTTGAGTTACAAATGTGAGCAACTGCACCGGTATCAAATACCCAAGAGCTACTACGAGTACTGGTAAGGTACACATCAATTACATGTATATCACATATACCTTTTGTGATGCCGGCCTTCTTGTCCACTAAGTATTTGGGGCAGTTCCGCTTCCAGTGACCACTTCCCTTGCAATAAAAACACTTAGTCTCGGGCTTGGGTCCATTCTTTGGCTTCTTCCCGACAGCTTGCTTGCCAGGCGCGGCAACTCCCTTGCCGTCCTTCTTGAAGGTTTTCTTACCCTTGCCTTTCTAGAACTTAGTGGTTTTATTCACCATCAACACTTGATGTTCCTTTCCGACTTCTACCTCTGCTGATTTCAGCATAGCAAATACTTCAGGAATGGTCTTTTCCATCCCCTGCATATTGAAGTTCATCACAAAGCTCTTGTAGCTCGGTGGAAGCGACTGAAGGATTCTGTCAATGACCGCGTCATCTGGGAGATTAACTCCTAGCTGAGTCAAGCGGTTATGCAACCCAGACATAGTGAGTATGTGCTCACTGACAGAACTGTTTTCCTCCATCTTACAGCTGAAGAATTTGTCGGAGACTTGATATCTCTCGACCCGGGCATGAGCTTGGAAAACCATTTTCAGCTCTTCGAACATCTCATATGCTCCATGTCTCTCAAAACGTTTTTGGAGCCCCGGCTCTAAGCTGTAAAGCATGCCGCACTGAATGAGGGAGTAGTCATCGGTACGTGCCTGCCAAGCGTTCATAACGTCTTGTTCAGCAGGGAGAATAGGTGCGTCACCCAGCGGTGCTTGTAGGACATAATCTTTCTTGGCAGTTATGAGGATGATCCTCAGGTTCCGGACCCAGTCTGTGTAATTGCTGCCATCGTCTTTCAGCTTGGTTTTCTCTAGGAACGCGTTGAAGTTGAGGACTACGTTGGCCATTTGATCTACAAGACATATTGTAAATATTTTAGACTAAGTTCATGATAATTAAGTTCATCTAATCAAATTACTCAATGAACTCCCACTTAGATAAACATCCCTCCAGTCATCTAAGTATAACATGATCCGAGTTAACTAGGCCGTGTCCGATCATCACGTGAGACGGACTAGTCAACATCGGTGAACATCTTCATGTTGATCGTATCTTCTATACGACTCATGCTCGACCTTTCGGTCTTCTATGTTCCGAGGCCATGTCTGTACATGCTAGGCTCGTCAAGTCAACCTAAGTGTTTTGCATGTGTAAATCTGTCTTACACCCGTTGTATGTGAACGTTAGAATCTATCACACCCGATCATCACGTGGTGCTTCGAAACAACGAACTGTCGCAACGGTGCATAGTTAGGGGGAACACTTTCTTGAAATTATTATGAGGGATCATCTTATTTACTACCGTCGTTCTAAGTAAACAAGATGCAAAAACATGATAAACATCACATGCAATCAAATAATAAAAGTGACATGATATGGCCAATATCACGTAGCTCCTTTGATCTCCATCTTGGGGCTCCATGATCATCTTGTCACCGGCTTGACACCATGATCTCCATCATCATGATCTCCATCATCGTGTCTCCATGAAGTTGCTCGCCAACTATTACTTCTACTACTATGGCTATCGCGTTTAGCAATAAAGTAAAGTAATTTACATGGCGTTTCTCAATGACACGCAGGTCATATAAAAAAATAAAGACAACTCCTATGGCTCCTGCCGGTTGTCATACTCATCGACATGCAAGTCGTGATTCCTATTACAATAGCATGAACATCTCATATATCACATATAGATCATTCATCATTCATCACAACTTTGGCCATATCATATCACAAAGCACTTGCTGCAAAAACAAGTTAGACGTCCTCTAATTGTTGTTGCAAGTTTTACGTGGCTGAGATAGGGTTCTAGCAAGAACGTTTTCTTACCTACGTGAAAGCCACAACGTGATTTGTCAACTTCTATTTACCCTTCATAAGCACCCTTTTCATCGAATCCGCTCCAACTAAAGTGGGAGAGACAGACACCCGCCAGCCACCTTATGCAACTAGTGCATGTTAGTCGGTGGAACCGGTCTCACGTAAGCGTAAGCGTAAGTGTAAGGTTGGTCCGGGCTGCTTCATCCCACAATACCGCTGAAGCAAGATAAGACTAGTAGCGGCAAAAAAGTTGACAACATCTACGCCCACAACAAATTGTGTTCTACTCGCGCAAGAAGAACTACACATAGACCTAGCTCATGATGCCACTGTTCGGGAACGTTGCAGAAAACAAAAAATTTCCTACGGTTTCACCAAGATCCATCTATGAGTTCATCTAGCAACGAGTGATCGGATGCATCTACATACCTTTGTAGATCGCGAGCGGGAGCGTTCACTAGAACGTGGATGACGGAGTCGTACTCGTCGTGATTCAAATCACCGATGACCAAGCGCCGAACGGACGGCACCTCCACGTTCAACACACGTACGGAGCGGATGACGTGTCCTCCTTCTTGATCCAGCAAGGGGGAAGGAGAGGTTGATGAAGATCCAGCAGCACAACGGCGTGGTGGTGGATGCAGGGCGTCACAGCAGCAGGGCTTCGCCGTGTACTACGAGGGAGAGGGGTGTAGCAGGGGAGAGGGAGGCGCCAGGGATGCAGGGTCGTCTGCCCCTCCCCCCTTCTTATATAGGCCCCCTAGGGGGGGCGCCGGCCCTAGGAGATGGGATCTCCTAGGGGGGCGGCGGCCAGGGCTGGAGTGGCCCCCAAGGCAAGGTGGGGCGCCCCCACCCCTAGGGTTTCAACCCTAGGCGCATGGGGTGGGCCTAGGGGGGCGCACCAGCCCACTATGGGCTGGTTCCCCTCCCCACTTTGGCCCATGGGGCCCTCCGGGATGGGTGGCCCCACCCGGTGGACCCCTGGGACCCTTCCGGTGGTCCCGGTACAATACCGGTGACCCCGAAACTTGTCCCGATGGCCGAAACAACACTTCCTATATATAATTCTTTACCTCCGGACTATTCGGAAACTCCTCGTGACGTCCGGGATCTCATCCGGGACTCCAAACAACATTCGGGTTACTGCATATACATATCTTCACAACCCTAGCGTCACCGAACCTTAAGTGTGTAGACCCTACGGGTTGGGGAGACATGTAGACATGACCGAGATCGCTCTCCGGTCAATAACCAACAGCGGGATCTGGATACCCATGTTGGCTCCCACATGCTCCTCGATGATCTCATCGGATGAACCACGATGTCGAGGATTCAAATAACCCCGTATACAATTCCCTTCGTCAACCGGTATGTTACTTGCCCAAGATTCGATCGTCGGTATCCCAATACCTCGTTCAATCTCGTTACCGGCAAGTCACTTTACTCGTACTGTAATGCATGATCCCGTGACCAGACACTTGGTCACTTTGAGCTCATAACGATGATGCATTACCGAGTGGGCCCAGTGATACCTCTCCGTCATACGGAGTGACGAATCCCAGTCTTGATCCATGTCAACCCAACAGACACTTTCGGAGATACCCGTAGTATACCTTTATAGTCACCCAGTTACGTTGTGACGTTTGGTACACCCAAAGCACTCCTACGGTATCCGGGAGTTACACGATCTCATGGTCTAAGGAAAGGATACTTGACATTGGAAAAACTCTAGCAAACGAACTACACGATCTTGTGCTATGTTTAGGATTGGGTCTTGTCCATCACATCATTCTCCTAATGATGTGATCTCGTTATCAATGACATCCAATGTCCATAGTCAGGAAACCATGACTATCTGTTGATCAACGAGCTAGTCAACTAGAGGCTTACTAGGGACATGTTGGTGTCTATTATTCACACATGTATTACGATTTCCGGATAACACAATTATAGCATGAATAAAGACAATTATCATGAACAAGGAAATATAATAATAATGCTTTTATTATTGCCTCTAGGGCATATTTCCAACACGATAATCAACAACCATTCTCAAAGATCCATCATTCTTCTCAACCAAGAGCACTAGGGCTCCCCACGGTGACGAACTTCGTCGAATGTAACCTTTCTCCAATATCCCCTTAATCTGCTTCTTAATTTCTTCCAGATCATTTGCGGGCATCCGGTATGGTCTCTTTGATATCGGTCTGGTGCGTGGCAACAGCTCTATCAGAAACTCAATGTCTCGATCCGGCGGCATGCCTGGTAGTTCCTCGGGAAATACATCCGGGTAATCCTTCACTACATGCACTTCCTCCTGAACAACTCCTGAGAGGGAATTCACTCAGGTCCTCTTCGGCGCATGCCGTCACACATACTTAATCCATTTACCCTCTAGGATGGTGAGCAAAATTGACTTACTGGCGCAATCGATGTTCCCTCCATACATCGATAGCCAATCCATGCCTAGTATCACATCCAATCCTTGTGACTCCAGAATTATTAGGTCTGAGGGGAAAACATGCCTACCTATGGTCAATGGTATCTGAAAACATCCTTGGCTTGCCATATACTCCGCTCCTGGCGAGCTTACTAACAAGGTGTCCTAAGAACTTTGGTGGGCAACCTATAATTATCCACAAACCCCCTCGAAATGTATGAATGTGATTCACTAGTATCAAAAAGAACGATTGCAGTAAATGACTTAACCAAAAACTTACCTATAACTGCATCTGGCTGCCCTTCAACCTCGTCCACGCTAACGTGGTTCACTTGTCCCCTGTTGAAAGGGTTAGGCTTCTTCCCAGAGCTTCCATTTCCGTTGCCATTCTTCAACTCAGAACAATCATTGGCGTAGTGCCTAGTCTTCCCGCACTTGTAACAGGTGACATGACTCAGATCCTTTTTAGCGGGTGTGGTTGGGTTGGGACGGTTCTTGTTGCTACTTGCTCCATTCCCATTTCCATTCATGGGGCCACTATGATTATGTGAACTTCCTCCATTGTGGGTGTGGCCTCCATGGTTATGGGTGTATCCTCCCGAGTTCGGGGTAAAACGAGCCTTCTGCAATGCTCCAGAATTATACTTCCCTTGTCCATATTTCCTTTTGCGGCTCTCTATCTGCTGCTGCTTCCCTTCAATCATAAGAGCCCTATCTACCAAATCCTAGTAGTTATTGAATGTTGCCACCATCAACTGCATGCTCAGCTCGTCATTCAACCCTTCCATAAACTTCTCCTGCTTCGCGGCATCTGTGGCCACATCATCCGGGGCATAGCGAGCTAACTTACTAAAGTCATCCATGTACTGCCCCACAGTACGGTTTCCCTGGCGTAAGTTGCGAAACTCACGCTTCATCATGCTCATAGCTCCAGTTGAGACATGTGCAGTGCGGAATGCTTGCTGAAATTGATCCCAAGTAACATTGGCTATGGGGAACATGGTTGTGTAATTCTCCCACCATGAGGTTGCGGGTCCATCCAGTTGGTGTGCGGCAAAGACCACCTTTTCAGCATCTGTGCAACCTGCGGTGGTCAATGTTGGGGATCGTAGCAGAAAAATTTTCTATGCATCACCAAGATCAATCTACAGAGTCATCTAGCAACGAGAGGGAGAGGAGTGCATCTACATACCCTTGTAGATCGCGAGCGGAAGTGTTCAAGAGAACGGGGTTGATGGAGTCGTACTCGTCGTGATCCAAATCACCGATGATCCCAGCGCCGAACGGACGGCACCTCCGCATTCAACACACATATGGAGTGAGGACATCTCCCGTGCCTTGATCCAGCAAGGAGGAGGGAGAGGTTGAGGAAGAGGGCTCCAACAGCAGCACGACGGTGTGGTGGTGGTGGAGCAGCAGTACTCCGGCAGGGCTTCGCCAAGCTCTTGCAGAGGAGGAGAGGTGTTGGGGAGGGGAGGGGCTGTGCCTTGGATGTGGTGTGCAGCCCTCCCCTTGCCCCTCTATTTATAGGGGAAGGAGGAAGGGAGTCGGCCCCCTCTAGATGAGATCTAGAGGGGGGGGGCAAGGGGAGGGGGCTTGCCCCCCAAGCAAGGGGGCGCCCCCCTTAGGGTTTCCCCCCAACCCTAGGCGCATGGGCCCAAGGGGGGATGCGCCCAGCCCATGTAGGGCTGGTTCCCTTTCCTCTTCGGCCCATTAGGCCCTCTGAGAGAGGTGGCCCCTCCAGGTGGACCCCCGGAACCCCTCCGGTGGCCCCGGTACACTACCGATATGCCCCCGAACCTTTCCGGTGACCATATGACAACTTCCTACATATAAATCTTCACCTCCGGACCATTCCGGCACTCCTCGTGACGTCCAGGATCTCATCCGGGACTCCGAAAAACATTCGGTAATCACATACAAGTCTTCCTAATAACCCTAGCGTCATCGAACCTTAAGTGTGTAGACCCTATGGGATCGGGAACCATGCAGACATGACCGAGACAACTCTCCGGATAATAACCAACAACGGGATCTGGATACCCATGTTGGCTCCCACATGTTCCATGATGATCTCATCGGATGAAACACGATGTCGAGGATTCAAGCAATCCCGTATACAATTCCCTTTGTCAATCGGTACGTTACTTGCCCGAGATTCGATCATCGGTATCCCAATACCTCGTTCAATCTCGTTACCGGCAAGTCACTTTACTCGTTCCGTAATGCATGATCCCATGACCAACTGCTTAGTCACACTGAGCTCATTATGATGATGCATTACCGAGTGGGCCCAGAGATACCTCTCCATCATACGGAGTGACAAATCGCAGTCTCTATTCATGCCAACCCAAGAGACACTTTCGGAGATATTAGTAGTGCACCTTTATAGCCACCCAGTTACGTTGTGACATTTGGTACACCCAAAGCACTCCTACCGTATCCGGGAGTTGCACAATCTCATGGTCTAAGGAAATGATACTTGACATTTAGAAAAGCTCTAGCAGGCGAACTACACGATCTTGTGCTATGCTTAGGATTGGGTCTTGTCCATCACATCATTCTCCTAATGATGTGATCCTGTTATCAATGACATCCAATGTCCATGGTCAGGAAACCGTAACCATCTATTGATCAACGAGCTAGTCAACTAGAGGCTCACTAGTGGTCTATGTATTCACACATGTATTACGATTTCCGGATAACACAATTATAGCATGAACAATAGACAATTATCATGAACAAGGAAATATAATAATAACCATTTTATTATTGCCTCTAGGGCATATTTCCAACAGTCTCCCACTTGCCTCTAGGTGTCACAGCCCCAGAATTCTGCTTTGTAATTAGTTGCATCAGTGAGTGGCATCCATGCATCATGTTTAAATTCCTTTTAAATGTGAATTGGGGAAAGTGGAAAACCTCGGAGATCATTTCTAAAAATGATCAACATTAAAAATTGCTTCAAACAAACCCAAGGAAATGTTCCTGTTAAGTTATAAAAATATTGGCAAGAAGTAAAACTCAAACCAATATTTTTGGAGTCTCACGGATATTTATTTTGGGCCTTTGAAATTAAATCAATAAGTATTTGACTTTTGGATTATATTAATATTATATAGAATATATTTCAAAAGGCCCTGAAATTATTTATGTGCCTTTGGAAAAGTCCATAATGGCAACATATAGATATTCAGAAGGTTTTGCCCTGTTTTGATTTACTTTTGAATTTGAATTAGTGGCAAAATAATTAAAACAAAATAGAAAAACAGAAAATAGAAAAGATAGAGCAGATCTTACCTGTAGCTTACCTGGCAGCCCAGCTAGCCCAGCGCACCAGGCCCGTTGCCAGTCATCTCCTAGCTCCTGCCAGGAGGATGATGCCGTGTCGCCCACGCACGCACCTGAGGATTCCACCAACTGCTTCGTGCTGGCAGCCTCCCCTTCGAGCCTATCCGCGCCTGGAGACGCCCGCGACCCCCTGGACCCTCCCGCTCACTCTCTCGAGCTCCTCTCCCCTCTCTCCCGAAACCCCCTGCCCCTCCTCTGCTCTCTTCCCGCAACGCCACCGTCGTCGCCGCTCGCTGTTGGCGCGGCCGGAGCCACCTCCTCGCCCTCCACCCGAGTCCAGAAGCTCCGTCTCATCTACCTCATCCTCTCCGTCGACTCATGCGATGTCGGACGCCTCAAAGCGCCGCCCCGACGCCTTCTTCTTCCTTGGTCCGCCGAGATCGCTGGCGACCGTGTGCCCTTCTCGACGCGTCCTTGAGCCCGCAGACCCTCTCGCCGCCTCCATGTGAGCTAGTACGCCTCCTCCCGTGCTTGCCGCCTCTGTTCCTGTCCGCTAACTATAGCCCCGCCATGGCTGAATCTCACTTCCGCTCGAGCTCGTCGCCGACGTTACTCCGGCGACCTGTTGGTCACACAACTGTGTCCGATGGATTCATGAGCACCCGTAGAGCCCGTAGCTACAAACAGCTGGCCATTCCGCGCACTATGGCGTCGAGTCCGTCAACGTCCGAGCTCCAGCCGCCGCTAACCTCGCCGCCGCCGTTGCAACAGGCCATCCCCGACGGCCCCGCGGCCTCCCTTAGACACGCACGGGCCTGGGCTTCCTCCTGGTGCCCTCGCCCGCCATCCCCTTGGCCTGCCGTGTGGGCTCCGCCGTGACTTGAGGGCGCCGGCGACTAATCACCGGCAGTGCTGACATGGCAAGTCATTAGCCACTAATGACGCCCTAATTAACCCCCTAGAGCCACTACCATGTGGGCCCCTGTATTTGTTTACGTTAGTTTTATTTTCTGTTTAGTTTAGTTCATGAACAGTGGGACCCACCCGTCAGCATTGACTCTGCTGACGTGGCCGTTGACCAGGCCCACCAGTCAGTGACACTAACCAGCCCTGTGTCACTGACGTGTGGACCCCACATGTCAGGTTTGACCCGGGGCAGCCCTGTTGACCTGATCATGCCAGCATGACGTAATGCTGACGCAGTTAATCATTTTCTGAATTGAAAATAATTCAGAAATTCCAGGAAATGCCCAAAACTTCTAAAATTCATAGAAATTAAACCGTAACTCCAAATGAAATAAGTTATATATGAAAAATGATCAAAAAAATCCAAAGAACCTGATTATAGAATTATCATGCATGTTTGAAAAACTTATGCCTGCTGATCAGGTCAAATCAAATAAGTGGCATTTAAATAATCACATATGGAGTTGAATTTGAGTCTTTGGTTCAAACCAACTTCATTTAATCTGTTTTTAGTTGCATTAGCTCAAATCAAAACATATTGCCATGTCATGATCATGCATCATAATGTGCATTGCATTGATTGTATTCTTTCTGTGTTTGCCAGTGATAGTTCCCCCCTCGGTAGACCTATGTTTCGACGATGTGATCAATGACACAGATGAAGAGTTATACCATCTTCAGAAGTGCTAGGCAAGCAAAATTCACTTGTTCATTCCGATACAATCCCACTCTCTCGCTCCTTCTCTCTTTTACTGCATTAGGACAACAATGATTCATATGTTACTTGCTGCGGTAGTTGAACCCCTTATCCTCTGCATGACCTGTCATTGCCACAGTAAATAGATGAAACCCACTAGCATGAGTAGCAGTTGTTTGAGCCCTGATATGCCTACTCATTCATGCTTATTTGTCATGCCTGTTATTGCTTAGAGTTGTGTCAGGTCTGATTCATCGAGGATGAATTGGAAAGTTGTGAACATGGCCTACTGTGTGTGAGCTAAGTGTGTGAACACGATTTGGTAAAGGTAGCGGTGAGAGGCCATGTAGGAGTACATGGTGGGTTGTCTCATTGAAACCGTTGTTAGGAACTGAGTTCTGTGTCTGTGATCCATGAACAGCTACTACCACTCATTGGGATCCTTAATTGACCCTCTCGGCTTCTAAATCACCCTAGTACTCTGTCTAGGAGTTGCAACTAGTTTCTGGTGTTTGTAGGTTATGTGTTGGCGGCCGTGCGTAGCGCTGACCCTAGGGGTGGGCTATGATGCGGTAGATACACCATGGCACGGTGTACCGGGCGCCCGTTTGGTGTCTCGGGAACCCTGTTCACATCGTTCGGGGCCGTATGTGGAAACCTCGGCCGGACTCCCTGCGGATGGAACCTGGATAGGCGATAAACCTGGACTAGAGACTTGAGTGTTTAGGTAGGCCATGGCCGACACCCCCGTTGGGCTTCCGCTTGAAGGTTGCCGAGTACATGTCGTGTAAACGACGGTAAGTGGTGGGAGCGTGTGTGAAGAGGTACACCCCTGCAGGGTTATCATTATCTATTCGAATAGCCGGATTCCTCGGATATGGAAACTGGGACCCCTTGCATAGTTCATAGACAAGTGAAAGTGGATACTCTAAAACTCGCAAGATAAGTGTGAGTGCTATGGATGGCCTTCTCGTAGGGAGACGGGAGTGGATCCATAGTGGTGTATTGATATGGTGAATATGTGGACTCGTGTGCGCCACCTCAAAAGAGTTACTTGCAGACATAGTTTAGGTTAGCCACTGGGTCAAAGCTGGCTTGTTGCAGTTAAACTCCACCACCCCTTTGTTGATACTGATGCATATGTAGCTAGTTCTGATGTAAGTCTTGCTGGGTACATTTGTACTCATGTTTTCCTATTTTATGTTTTTGCAGAGAGACGTCAGTCTCGCTAGTAGTTCCGTGTGGACTTCGATGTTTAGCTTGATACCTCAGCTACGATCTTGTGCCCTCGGCAGGATCTGGTAGATAGTCAGGCTTCTTAGCCTTTTTCATTTGTAGATGTCTGTACTCAGACATGTTAAGCTTCCGTATGTGCTTTGACTTGTATGCTCTGAATGTTGGGTCATGAGACCCATGTTTGTAATATCTTGGCTCCTCGGAGCCTAATGAATACATACTTTGAGTCGTAGAGTTATGTTGTGATGCCATGTTGTATTTACACGTATCGAGCATATTGTGTGTATGATTGAAATGCTTGGTATGTGTTGGATCCGACAATCTAGTTGTTTATCCTTGGCAGCCTCTCTTATGGGGAAATGTAGTCTAGTGCTTCCATGAGCCATAGTAGTCCGCTACGGCCCGGTTCACCGGAGTTATGCTAGCCCAACACTACTGCTCAGGACACTTGACTGGCCGGCATGTGTTTCACTTTGTTCCTGTGTCTGTCCCTTCAGGGAAATGTCATGCGGTGACATCCGGAGTCCTGCCTAGCCTGCTACAGCCCAGGTTACCGGAGTCCTGTTAGCCCAGTGCTGCAGCCCGGATTCGCATGCTGCTGACCGACATGCTCGAAGTTGATTCATGTATGCCTGTCCCGATGGGTTAGTGCCGCTTTGGGTTCATGACTAGCCATGTCGGCCCGGGTTCTCTGTCATATGGATGCTAGCGATCATATACGCGAGCCAAAAGGCGCAAACGGTCCCGGGCCATGGTAAGGCGACACCCATGGGAATACCGTGCGTGAGGCCGCAAGGTGATATGAGGTGTTACCGGCTAGATCGATGTGACTTGGAATCGGGGTCCTGACAACGTTGGTATCAGAGCTTGACTGCCTGTAGGATTACCAAGCCAAACCTGTCGAAGTTGTGTCTAGAAATGCTTTAGTTATGTAGGGGAATTGATTGTGGAAGGGAACGTAAGGCTCTTTTTACTCCTTTACCTTATGCCCTCTGATCTGAGTCATTCTCTTCTCATTCTACGCGGATTAAGAAACTAGGCTTTCTCATCTATCTATCTATCAGGATGATGTGTTACTAAACCGTAGTTGCCTAGGATTGTTGAGTTCAAGTCTCAGTTCAGTTTCTACTACTTCTGTGTATTCATAGCTGGCCTCAGAACCTTCATATTGTGATGTTGAGTGGTCATGCCACCATTCTGCAGGATGTCTCAAATCATTTTGTGCATTTACAGCCGTTATGCTGTCCGAGTCATCCCAGGTCTCTACATAGTCTGATGCATTTGCAAATCCTTTCTTTCCGTTCCTGATGTCCTTTTTGGTTAGAATAAGCACACTAATCGGTGAGTTGAGGTACTCTGTTGACTCGACATATATGTTGGAGCTATTATTATTACCCTAGGTGTTTTAGGGAGTCACCTAGTAATCTAGCCATGTTTTCTGTTCCCAGTGTGATGATTCTGGCCACCATTCTCGAAAGCATCCCGTGATGCCATTTAGTAGTAGGTATTCTATTCCCAGGTTCCTGAACCCGAGATTCACCCTACTTACCTCATGTTGATAGTGTTGCTAGTTCCTTTAGGATATTAGTATCCTTTGTGATAGTCCTCGAGGTCTGTGGTATTTCTTTCTTCCAAATACCATGAACTGCTTATGGCAGAAGTTCTTTTGAACCAAAAGATCACAACCAGAGTGCTCTTGATGAGTTCTCCATTCATAATTGTGATTTTGCCAGTTCTACCTTTCTGCATGGGTTATCTGGAAGAAACCTATTGAACTTGGTTCAACATATTAATATATGCATCCACAACTCAGAAAATTATATGTTCCTTGAGTTGTTCCTCCTTAGTTGTATCCCGGCCATCCTCTATCAGTTGATAGCCAGGAGTATGTGTGCATTTGCGTTCATCAGTGCCTATCATTCTTGTGGCCCGTCAAGCCATTCTATTCCGGAATGACTAGGAGAAACAAACTCCAGTACCTTATCCATTCCTAGGATTGGGTCAAAGCAGATGTAATCCGCAAATCCAAATGCCAATCTAGCTTTTGCTCTGTTCTACCGTGGAGTGTCACCTTCTCTCTTATCAAGAATGTCATGAGAATTGCACCACCTCTTATGAATTCTTGATTAGTGATACTTCTTGCCATCATTGTTCATTCCTCGGTTCCGTGTTGTTGTAACTGGAATGCCGACAAGTGAATTGTGATGTGTGAAATCAATACTCTGAGCAACTCGTTGCTTTGTAGTAAATGGACAATATTCTCATTCTTAGCGTGTTGGTTATTGAATCACCATCCTAGGACTGATCGTGCTACCTAGTCCTTATTTCTGGTGCACTCGTCGATCAATGAGTGAGGATTATTCCATTCCTTGCTTATCTGATCATATTGTCTTGCTCTGAAAAGCAAGATTGTTCTCGAGCTTAGTAACATATCGGTGGTTCGTGATTTTCCGGATATCTTCTCGGAAGTGTTACCAGGTTGCCACCTGACCGCTATGTTGAGTTCGTGATCAAGTTGGTTTCTTGTAAACCACCCCTTCTCCAAGAATCTGTGTTGGATACCCCTGAGCTAGTTGGTTAAGCTAAACAACAACTTGGAGAGTTGGAGGATAACAGCTTTGCCGAATTTGGTTCTTTCTGAAGGGATATCTTTGTGTTTGTGTGTGTGTGTTGAAGAAAGATGATATTTCACCAATTGGTCCACGTGATCAGTTGTTGGATCTATTGTCTTGTCAAAATTTTGACTTGAGTATGGGCTATCGTCAAGTCAAATCAGAACCAATGATGTTGGTAATGTTGTCTTACTCGTGGTTGATCCCTCGAGCATACACCATTGCATCTTTTGGTCTGACCAATGCTATCATCGTGCTCACATGATGGTGGAAGTCCAGTGATATGGAAATTCCAATGAGTTGCTGTTGAGCCCATCAGCGATATTTTGTCTCCATGATTCATGTTGAACATCAAGCTAGTGTTGGAAACTTTTGTAAGCATTATCTTCGTGTTCCGTTCATGAAGCCTATGTTTGGATGAAAGGAGTGACTTCCTTGGATTCATGTGAATTAGATGTAAGTTTCCACCGTGAATTCGAGAAAGCTTGTTTTTGCTTCCTTTGGAATCATCCCAAGTCAGTCATGCATATGTGTGAAGTATTCTGTGGTTTGGAGACTTGCAACCTTCATTCTATATGTATTCTCAGCACACCAAGCCACTGATTGATTTGTTCAAAGAAAATAAGTTCATATGCTAATCCTGAAGGCCCCGGATGGATATGCACAAGACTTCGTTATCTCGATGATGATTCCCAACCAGAACTCGGTAGTGTTTTATTATAAGACTACCATGTGGTCATGCTTGTCTAGGACAGTGTGTTCACAAGTGTGTAGCAGAACCAGCTCATGTTTTGGAGCTTGCTACCATAGTTCATCTCCCGAGAGTCTCACAACGCCATATCATCGAATTGTGTTGCAAACTTTCTTTTCAGACATGCTGAGTCTAAAGTATCCTATCACCAATCGGATCTGAATCTCAGGCAGATATCATGGTTGGAACTTTCCCAACAGTTGCATTTTGTTCCCAGCTTGCACTGCCATTGTGCCAATTCCCCATGGGCTGCCCTTCTCAGCAGTTGCTTTCCAGGTTCAACTTCAAAGGTGGACTTACCATGAGTCTCGTTCATTTCCGATGATAAGAAAAAATCATCCATTGCATTGTCTTCAACAAGGTAGTCCACATCATCCATTCTAGTATGAGTATGCCATCCCTTCGAACTATTTCAACAAATCAATTGTGATTTTCCTTAGGCTGGTATAGAGAGTTTCAGTGATCTCTATGTCAAAAGTAATTCTTTTTGCCACTTAAGGGAATAATTCTATGAGTCGTCCTCCCTGAGGTGCCCCGTTATGGAATCATGGCAATCAACTCCTCGCTACCTTGAAACCTATGCACCATCCTACTTAAGCGTGGGAGTGTTTCCTACCAAATGGAACTTTCATCATTTGTTCTCTCCATCCCTCTTGATATGTGTTTGTCTCTTAGATCAAGAGATGATTCAACGTCTCATTCCATGAGTTGATCGCGTATCGCCTGATTTTTGAGAAGATCATTTTCTATAGAGTTTCCTTATGTCGTCATCATGTTGGATGAAGATCTCGAAAGCAAAGATGTCAAGATCAATTTGAAGCATGAATCAACATCTTCGAGAGGGATAGCTGGATCATGAAGATCATGTTAGCTTTGTGTCCCCTCTGTCTTCTTACCTCAAGTCTTGAATCTCGGGACGAGATTCGTGTTTAGTGGGGGTGAGTTGTCACAGCCCTAGAATTCTGCTTTGTAATTAGTTGCATCAGTGAGTGGCATCCATGCATCATGTTTAAATTCCTTTCAAATGTGAATTGGGGAAAGTGGAAAACCTCAGAGATCATTTCTAAAAATGATCAACATTAAAAATTGCTTCAAGCAAACCCAAGGAAATGTTCCTGTTAAGCTATAAAAATATTGGCAAGAAGTAAAACTCAAACCAACATTTTTGGAGTCTCACGGATATTTATTTTGGGCCTTTGAAATTAAATCAATAAGTATTTGACTTTTGGATTATATTCATTTTATATAGAATATATTTCAAAAGGCCCTGAAATTATTTATGTGCCTTTTGAAAAGTCCATAATGTCAACATACAGATATTCAGAAGGTTTTGCCCTGTTTTGATTTACTTTTGGATTTGAATGAGTGGCAAAATAATTAAAACAAAACAGAAAAACAAAAAATAGAAAAGACAGAGCAGATCTTACCTGTAGCTTACCTGGCAGCCCAGCTAGCCCAGCTCGCTGGCCCAGCCCACCAGGCTCGTTGCCAGTCATCTCCTAGCTCCTGCCAGGAGGACGATGCTGTGTCGCCCGCGCACGCACCTGAGGATTCCACCTCCTGCTTCATGCTGGCGGCCTCCCCTTCGAGCGTATCCGTGCTTGGAGACGCCCGCAACCCCCTGGATCCTCCCACTCACTCTCTCGAGCTCCTCTCGCCTCTCTCCCGAAACCCCCTGCCCCTCCTCTGCTCTCTTCCCACAACGCCACCGTCGCCACCGCTCGCTGTTGCCGTGGCCGGAGCCACCTCCTCGCCCTCCACCCGAGTCCATAAGCTCCATCTCGTCTACCTCGTCCTCTCTGTCGACTCACGCGACGCCGGACGCCTCGAAGCACCGCCCCCGACGCCTTCTTCTTCCTCGGTCCGCCGAGATCGCCGGCGACCGTGTGCCCTCCTCGACGCGTCCTCGAGCCCGCAGACCCTCTTCGCCGCCTCCCTGTGAGCTAGTACGCCTCCTCTCGTGCTCGCCCCCTCTATTCCTGTTCGCTAACAGCAGCCCAGCCATGGCCGAATCTCACTTCCGCTCGAGCTCGTCGCCGACGTTACTCCGGCGACCTTGTCGGCGTTCTGGGAATGGGGGTCCCCAGACTTGCCTGCCTGCGGCCTGCGGCGTGGCTCGAGTGGGGGCCCAACGCGACCCATCTTCATCAACATGAGGCTCAAGACCCTCACGAGGGGCCAAGCCTCGCGAGGCGGACAACACGGCGCATCCTCAAGCACAGCCTCGTCAGGCTGGCTCGCAAGGAGGCAGAGAGTTCAAGGCGGGGTACCTCGCGAGGTGCCTATGACGCAAGCTATGACGACACGGGGCACCAGGCGGGTGCCACCGCGCGCAGCGTCCCTCTTTCCTCTTTGGTGCAAAGGGGGCAAGCGTATCAGCGGAGTACCGAGGCATCAAGCAAAGGTTGCCACTTCGGTGCAACGAGACCAGGACCAGGAGGACTGCGAGACGGAGGTCACCATGGAGCCCGGCGCGGCGTCATCACCAGAGCCTTTGGCAGGCGAAGACTGCTTTTGTCAGGATAGATGTACTCGTTGTCCCCCTTCAAATTAGCCTGCCACTGTTGGATCCCTTCCCGCTCAATATCTGGGGAGAGGACCAGGGCCTCTATAAAGAGGACTAGCCACCCACATAGTAAGGGGTTCGATTCCTGGTCGTTCGGTCCAGGACCTGAGAGAGAGAGAGAGAGGGTGACTGAACTCTTCATAGCAGTTCATCACCACAGCCAAGAACAGACCCTCGCGAGGTTGTTCTTCCTTGTATTGCTCATCCTCACCAGCCCCAGGAGGTAATCCATCCACCACACACTGGAGTAGGGTATTACACCATATCGGTGGCCCGAACCAGTATAAATCTTGTGTCTTTCGTGTAGCTCTTTTAGTAGTTTAGATCCCATCGAGGCGGAGAGGTTGAAGGTGACATTTCCGCACGCACCCCAGTGTTCGAACCTTAAGGGTCTGCCGGAACCCGAAATCCGACATTTGGCGCGCCAGGTAGGGGTGCACCAGGATCCGTCTTCCACCGCTCCGCCCTCCTTCGGCCGCGACAACCATGCGCGGCGCCAGCCGGGCTCGCACCGCCCCGGCGGCCCTCGCCAGTGGGCGCTCTCGTTGTCCCCCGCCGCCCGCCGTCAACACCGCCACCGGCTCAGCGGGTAACGAGGTACAAGCACCACCCCAGCGTCCACCTACACGACAGAGCAACTGCACCGCGGCACCGGGGCCTCCGGTCATTGCGGCCCTCCTCGGCGGCTCGCAGGCGCCGCCCACAAGTCGCCACATCAAGCCTTTTGCTCGCCGGGTTAGCACCGCTGCCGCACGGCAGGGGGCTCCCCCAGACCGTGCGGCGAGTGAGGTCGATCTGACCTTCAGCTCAGAGGACCACCCCACCAACCCGGCTAGCTCAGGCGCGCTCCCCTTTTTGTGCACCCCCACCATCTGCCAGGTGGCCATCACCCGGACCCTTGTCCACGGCGGCGCGGGCCTCAGCTTGCTTTCAGTCGAGACTTTCGACCTCTTCCGCATACCCCGGGAGTGGCTGCGACCCAGCCGATCCTTCTCGGGCGTCGGGGGCGGATCATCCGACTCCCTGGGGCAGATCCGGCTCCCGGTGACCTTCGGCACCTACGACAACTTCCGCACGGAGACGGTCGACTTCGACATCGCCCCCATCGGCCTTCCTTACAACGCCATCCTCGGCTACCCGGCACTGGCCCAGTTCATGGCCGCCACGCATCCGGCGTATAACCTCATGAAGATGCCCGGGAGCAATGGTACCCTCACTGTGCGTGGGGACACCGGGGACGCATTGCGAGTACTCGAGCTCGCCTTCAAGACAGCGGCGTCGGCACGGCCCGCCAACGCGGAGGCCCTAGAGCCCAACGGGGCTACGCCCACCAAGAAGAAGCAGTTGTTCACCCAGGACAAAGCAGAAACCAAGCAGATCCCCGTCGACGAGGACGGGTCCTCCGGCGCCACTTTCACCATAGGCGCCAACCTAGAGCCCGAGCAGGAGGAGGCCTTGGTCAAGTTCCTGCGCTCGAATAAGAAGGTATTTGCTTGGGAGCCGAATCAGCTAGCGGGGATCCCCAGAATTGTCATCGAGCACCACCTCAACGTATGCCCAAATGTACGCCCCGTGAAGCAGAAGGCCAGGCGGCAGTCCACGGAGAAGCAGGCTTTCATCAATAGACCCGCAAGCTAGAGGCTGCTGGGTCATTCGCGAGGTCCGATACCCGGACTGGTTGGCCAACCCTGTCATTGTGCCCAAGAAGGGGGGGGGGGAAGAACGCATGTGTGTCGACTTCACCAACCTCAACAAGGCATGCCCGCAAGATCCGTTCCCGCTCCCACGTATCGACCAGATTGTCGATTCCACTTCGGAGTGCGACCTGCTATGCTTCCTGGATGCCTTCTCCGGGTATCACCAGATCAAGATGGCCGTGGAAGATGTCGAGAAGACTGCTTTCTTGACCCCGTGCGGGGTATACTGCTATACGTGCATGCCATTCGGGCTACGTAACGCGGGGGCAACCTTTCAGTGACTAATGCACATCACCCTGGGTCAGCAGCTCGGAAGGAATGTCGAGGCCTACGTCGATGACATAGTGGTAAAGTCTCGGGAGGCCAAGACCCTGATACAAGACCTGGAGGAGACCTTCGCGAGCCTCGACGCAGTAAACCTGCGGCTCAACCCGGAGAAATGTGTGTTTGGCGTCCCCTCGGGGAAGCTCTTGGGGTTCCTCGTGTCCCATCGTGGCATCGAGGCCAACCCCGAGAAGGTCAAGGCGGTCGAGGACATGAGCCCGCCAAAGACCCTCAGAGAAATGCAGAAGCTCACGGGGCGCGTGACCGCGCTAGGGCGCTTCATCTCCAAACTAGGGGAGCGAGCGCTGCCTTTCTTCCAGCTGATGAAGAAGAAAGGGACCTTTGAGTGGACTGAAGAAGCAGATAAGGCGTTTCAAGATCTCAAGAGATACCTGACCAGTCCCCCAGTCATGGTGGCTCCGCGCCCTCAGGAGCCCCTGCTGCTGTACCTCGCCGCCACACCCTACTCCGCCAGCGCAGCCCTAGTGGCGGTTAGGGAGGAGCGCCAAGTCAAGGCCGCAGCGGCAGCCCGAGGCAGGATAAAATGGGAACAAGGAAAGACTGCAGAAGCCGCAACCGCAGCTGAGGAGGGTCAGCTGCCGAGGAATGCACCGGGGGCAGGAGAGGCCGCCCGACCAGATGGTCACCTCCCGAGGCCACGACGCCCCGTGAGGCGCCCTTACCTCCCAAGGGCGCAGCAACCCTAGATGCTCCCAGCCTTGTCGAGCACCCAGTTTACTTTGTTAGCACGGTGCTACGGGACGCGAGGGCCTGGTACCCAATGCCTCAGAAGCTCCTCCTTGCGCTATTGGTAGCCTCGCGCAAGCTGCGTCACTACTTCTAGGCTCACCCCATCAAAGTCGTCTTGTCATACCCCCTGGAGAGGGTGCTCAGGAGCCCTAGCTCAGCCGGAAGGGTCGCTGAGTGGAACATAGAGCTGCAGGCGTTTTAGCTCGAATTCAGCACAACCAGGGTCATCAAAGGAGCAGCATTGGTGGATTTTGTGGCAGAATGGACAGAGGCACCAGGCCTCAAGGCCGACGAGGATCGGTACCTCTTCCCGGGGAGCGAGGCGCCAGAAGGCTGGGTCATGCACTTTGACGGGGCGTTCTACAGACATGGTGCTGGGGCTGGAGCAGTGCTTATATCGCCCACTCAGGACAAGCTCTACTATGCCGTACAACTCTGCTTCCAACAAGTTGAAAAGGTCTCCAACAACATAGCGGAATACGAGGGTCTAATAGCGGGCCTGAAGGCCGCGGCAGCCCTGGGGGTGAAGCACCTTACCATTAAGGGTGATTCACAGCTCCTCGTGAACTTCTCCAACAAGGTGTACGAGACGAAAGACGAGCACATGGAAGCTTACCTTGCGGAGGTCCGCAGGATGGAGAAGCAGTTCTGGGGGTTGGAGTTGCAGCATGTGCCCCGTGGCACCAATCAGGGGGCCGACGACATCGCCAAGCAGGCATCCAGGCGGCTACCTCAGGAGCCTGGCGTCTTCTAGGAGAGGCTCTTCAAGCCCTCAGCCTTGCCGTCACTGTCAAACATGGCTCAGCCTCGGGAGGAGCTCCCCCAGCCACCTGCCTCAGGAGCCCCGGTCTGTGGCCTGGCCTCAGGAGTACGCCTGCTCCTGACGATGGAACCTCAGGAGGAGTGCTGGATCCCCGAGCTCCGGAGTTACTTGACGCAAGGGACCAAGCCGGAGAAGGAGGAGGAAGCGGAGCGAGTGGCGCGGCAGGCCACTTCGTACTGCATCAGAGACGGAGAACTCTACCGAAAGCGGCCAAACGATGTACTCCTGCATTGCATTTCCAAGGAGCAAGGAAAGGAACTACTGGAGGACATACACGGCGGAGACTGCGGGCACCACTCATCATCGCGGACCCTCGTCGGCAAGGCGTTCCGCAGTGGGTTTTATTGGCCTACCGCACTCAATGACGCCGTAGAGCTGGTGAGAGCTTGTGAGGCCTACCAGTTCCACGCCAAGCAAATCCATCAGCCGGCCGGAGGCCTGCAGACTATACCCCTTTCATGGTCGTTCGCAGTCTGGGGGCTGGACATCCTGGGCTCGTTTCCTCGGGCGTCAGGGGGCTACCGCTACCTCTACATCACAGTGGACAAGTTCACCAAGTGGGCTGAAGTGGAGGCCGTCCGCACCATCCCCGCGGGCTCCACGGTCAAGTTCATCAAGGGCATCGTGAGCCGGTTCGGGGTGCCGAACCGCATCATCACAAACAACGGTTCGCAGTTCACCAGTAACCTCTTCAAAACATACTGTGCTAACCTTCGAACACAGATATGCTATGCTTCCGTGGCGCACCCTTGAAGCAACGGCCAGGCCGAATGAGCCAACGCAGAGGTCCTGAGAGGCCTCAAGACCAGGACGTTCAAGAAGAAGCTGGAGGCCTGCGGCCGAGGTTGGTACGACGAGCTTCAATCCGTGCTGTGGTCCATCCGCACCAGCACGACCAAGCCGACTGGGGAGACCCCATTCTTCCTGGTCTATGGAGCGGAGGCAGTCCTCCCTCACGAGGTCAGACGTCACTCCGCGCGGGTCCTGGCGTTCGACAAGGCGCAGCAGGACGCCATGCGGGGGACGGACCTCGTGTTGGGGGAGGAACGACGACGGGAAGCCGCGCTGCGAGCGGCGAGGTATCAGCAGGCGCTGCGGCGATATCATTGCCGCAACATCCGCCCCAGGACTCTTGAGGTAGGAGACCTCGTGCTCAGGCGGGTTCTCTCCAGGGAGGGGTTGCACAAGCTCTCTCCCATGTGGGAGGGCCCGTTCAAGGTTGTTCATGTTTCCAGGCCCGGCTCCACGCGCTTGGAGACTCAGGAGGGAGTGCCAATCCAGAATGCGTGGAACATCCAGCACCTCCGGAGGTTCTACCCCTGAAAAGGCCCAGAGCCTGTGAAGCAAGGCGAGTGCCTGTGAAGATCATCTCTTTCTGGAAAGGCCCAGAGCCTGTGAAGCAAGGCGAGTGCCTGTGAAGATCATCTCTTTTTGGAAAGACCCGGAGCCTGTGAAGCAAGGCGAGTGCCTGTGAAGGTATCGCGTTTTGGAAAGGCCCGGAGCCTGTGAAGCAAGGCGAGTGCCTGTGAAGCTATCGCGTTTTGGAAAGGCCCGGAGCCTGTGAAGCGAGGCGAGTGTCTGTGAAGCTATCGCGTTTTGGAAAGGCCCGAAGCCTGTGAAGCAAGGCGAGTTCCTGTGAAGCTATCGCGTTTTGGAAAGGCCCAGAGCCTGTGAAGCAAGGCGAGTGCCTGTGAAGATCATCTCTTTTTGGAAAGGCCCGGAGCCTGTGAAGCAAGGCGAGTGCCTGTGAAGATCATCGCTTTGGAAAAAGGCCCAGAGCCTGTGAAGCAAGGCCAATGCCTGTGAAGCTCGCCGCCCCGTGACACTCTCACGTAATAATGAGTGGGGCTGTACACGCCACGGAGTCTCAGGAGCGCCGGCCTCAGGCCCTGGGGCTCCCTCCCACACCCAGTGGCAGCACTTAGCTCCGCGCTGGTGAGAAGACGTCGAAGGCTAGATTAGGTACCAGACGCGGCTTTCCCATTTGCTTTCCGCAGTTGACGTGTTCGTTTGCATTTGGAGTCTTATTCGAGTTATCGCTGTTGCTGATTTATGGTTCGTCGATTTTCTCCCCTTGCTTTGGTTTCTCTCGTGAACAACCTCGCGAGGGATGGTGCTCAGGCACCCTCGCAAGGATTTCTGCCCTAGCCACGGGAGGGTCTCACGGCCCTGGCGCATTACAGGAGCACCCCTCCTAGTCCGTGCCCCTCGGGTACCACGACGCGCACACAGGGTCTTGGTCGGTCGCCCCACTCCCCGGCAGGGGTCGAAAGCTATCTACGCACAGACGGGAAATCAGGAAGTACAAAAATAAGATCAAGGTAATCGCTGAAGCGGCAACATTTCCCAACACGCCCCAAGGGGGCTCCATGCATCTATTCTGTTTTACACAAAGAACAAAAGAGAAAGGAAAAAGACGAGCCTAGCGCCGCCCCTCCCGCATCGGCCCACGGTGGTGACACAGGCTGCCCCAGGGCCTCAGGCGGACCCCCTCTCGCGCTGCGCCGGGGCACGACGGCGGGCGGACGAACCACCACCTCCTAAGCAAACCCGACGGCGCGGGGGAGGACTACTGCCACCACTGGAGGAGTCGCTTGAGGAAGAGCTGACGAGGCTGGGGGAGTCGCTGACGCCGCCGCCCGCTCGGGCGCTATCTCCCCCATCACCATCGGAGCGGGGCCGCGGACGCGGTCATCGTCCTCAGGGCAGCACCCCGCGCGGCGACCATCTTCCCCAAACACCCTCACGAAGAGGGTGGTGTCGCCATCGAACCTGAAGTGCAGAGTGCACCGACGCTCCAGGCCGCAAGCGCGGGCGAATGCCTGCCAGCCGCGGGTGAAGGCCAAGCCCCCACTGGCAGAGACCTCCAGCGTGACCCACGAGGACCTGCTGCATTAGCCCTCCGCCTGGAGCCAGAGGCCGCCAGGAGCGCCGGCCGAGAGTTCGCCAAGGAGGAAGCGAGGGAGCGGGAGCCGGGCGCGAGCCGGCTCCGCCGACCAAACGATGAATTCCGGCGGCGCCTGCCCGGCACGAAAGCGTGGCCTGGGGGAGCGCGCAACCCAGGCGCACCCTCCGGCTGCGGCGGCTTGCCCGCCGCCGCGCTGGGAGCCCCCCCCCCCCCCCCACGGCCGCTGGGAGCTGCCAGGGCGGCCGCCGGGTGCTTCCAAGGGCGCCCGCGACCATGCTTGGATGGGGGAGAGGCAGGACCGATCTGGAGGGCCTTCCCCTTCTCTGCGGCCGAGTACCTCCTCGTTGGACCCATCACACCAAGACGGAGCAAGAACTGAGGCGAAGGAGAGAGCAAGAGGAGATGGGCTGGACGGGCACGAGCGGTGCCGTACTTATAGCCAGCGAAGGCCAACCGCCAGTCTCCATGATCACAGGTAATCATGACACGTTCTACATGCAGGGACTTATCCAACTCGCACGATCGCCAAGGCGTCGTGGGGAAGCGGAGGCGCCACGTCCAATCAACCGCCACGCGGCGTCCGAGGCCGCAGGCTGTTAGGGCCCGCGGCGCTTTGCTCTTGCCCTTTCGCCTCTCGGAACAGCCAAGTCCATGCGCGCCTTGGGCCCGGGGGCTACTGTCGGCATTCTGGGAACGGGGGTCCCCAGACTTGCCTGCCTGCGGCCTGCGGCGTGGCTCGAGTGGGGGCCCAGCGCGACCCATCTTCATCAACACGAGGCTCAAGACCCTCGCGAGGGGCCAAGCCTCGCGAGGCGGACGACACGGTGCATCCTCAGGCACAGCCTCGTCAGGCTGGCTCGCGAGGAGGCAGAGAGTTCAAGGTGGGGTACCTCGCGAGGTGCCTATGATGCAAGCTATGACGACACGGGGCACCAGGCGGGTGCCAGCGCGCGCAACGTCCCTCTTTCCTCTTTGGTGCAAAGGGGGCAAGCGTATCAGCGGAGTACCGAGGCATCAGGAAAAGGTTGCCACTTCGGTGCAACGAGACCAGGACCAGGAGGACTGCGAGACGGAGGTCGCCATGGAGCCCGGCGCGGCGTCATCACCAGAGCCTTTGGCAGGCGAAGACTGCTTTTGTCAGGATAGATGTACTTGTTGTCCCCCTTCAAATTAGCCAGCCATTGTTGGATCCCTTCCCGCTAAATATTTGGGGAGAGGACCAGGGCCTCTATAAAGAGGACTAGCCACCCACATAGTAAGGGGTTCGATTCCTGGTCGTTCGGTCCGGGACCTGAGAGAGAGAGAGAGAGAGGGTGACTGAACTCTTCATAGCAGTTCATCACCATAGCCAAGAACAGACCCTCGCGAGGCTGTTCTTCCTTGTATTGCTCATCCTCACCAGCCCCAGGAGGCAATTCATCCACCACACACTGGAGTAGGGTATTACACCATATCGGTGGCCCGAACCAATATAAATCTTGTGTCTTTCGTGCAGCTCTTTTAGTAGTTTAGATCCCATCGAGGCGGAGAGGTTGAAGGTGAGATTTCCGCGCGCAGCACAGTGTTCGAACCTTAAGGGTCTGCCGGAACCCGAAATCCGACAGACCTGTTGGTCACACAACTATGTCCAATGGATTCGTGAGCACCCGTATAGCCCGTAGCTGCAAACCGCTGGCCATTCCGCGCACCATGGCGTCGAGTCCGTCGATGTCCGAGCTCCAGCCGCCGCTAACCTCGCCGCCGCCGTTGCAACAGGCCATCCCCGACGGCCCCGCGGCCTCCCCTAGACGTGCACGGGCCTGGGCTTCCTCCTGGTGCCCTCGCCCGCCATCCCCGTGGCCTGCCGTGCGGGCTCCGCCGCGACTTGAGGTCGCCGGCGACTAATCGCCGGCAGTGCTGACATGGCAAGTCATTAGCCACTAATGACGCCCTAATTAGCCCCCTAGAGCCAGTGCCATGTGGGCCCCTATACCTATTTAGGTTAGTTTTATTTTCTATTCAGTTTAGTTCATAAATAGTGGGACCCACCCGTCAGCATTGACTCTGCTGACGTGGCCATTGACCAGGCCCACCAGTCAGCGACACTAACCAGCCATGTGTCACTGATGTGTGGACCCCACACGTCAGGTTTAACCTGGGGCAGCCCTGTTGACCTGCTGACGCCAGCATGACGCAATGCTAACGCAGTTTATCATTTTCTGGATTTAAAATAATTCAGAAATTCCAGGAAATGCCCAAAACTTCTAAAATTCATAGAAATTAAACTGTAACTCCAAATTAAATATGTTATATATGAAAAATGATCAAAAAAATCCAAAGAATCTGATTATGGAATTATCATGCATGTTTGAACAACTTATGCCTGCTTATCAGGTCAAATCAAATAAGTGGCATTTAAATAATCACATATGGAGTTGAATTTGAGCCTTTGGTTCAAACCAACTTCATTTAATTTGGTTTTAGTTGCATTAGCTCAAATCACAACATATTGACATGTCATGATCATGCATCATAATGTGCATTGCATTGATTGTATTCTTTCTGTGTTTGCCGGTGATTGTTCCCCCCTCGGTAGACGTATGTTTCGACGATGTGATCAATGACACCGATGAAGAGTTATACTATCTTCAGAAGTGCCAGGCAAGCAAAATTCCCTTGTTCATTCCGATACAATCCCACTCTCTCGCTCCTGCTCTCTTTTACTGCATTAGGACAACAACGATTCATCTGTTACTTGCTGCAGTAGTTGAACCCCTTATCCTCTGCATGACCTGTCATTGCCACAGTATATAGATGAAACCCACTAGCATGAGTAGGATTTGTTTGAGCCCTGATGTGCCTACTCATTCATGCTTGTTTGTCATGCCTGCTATTGCTTAGAGTTGTGTCAGGTCTGATTCATCGGGGATGAATTGGAAAGTTGTGAACATGTCCTACTATGTGTGAGCTAAGTGTGTGAACACGATTTGGTAAAGGTAGCGGTGAGAGGCCATGTAGGAGTACATGGTGGGTTGTCTCATTGAAACCGTTCTTAGGAACTGAGTTATGTGTCTGTAATCCATGAACAGCTACTACCACTCATTGGGATTCTTAATTGACCCTCTCGGCTTCTTAATCACCCTAGTACTCTGTCCAGGAGCTGCAACTAGTTTCTGGTGTTTGTAGATTATGTGTTGGCGGCCGTGCATAGCGCTGACCCTAGGGGTGGGCTATATTGCGGTAGATACAACATAGCACGTTGTACCGGGCGCCCGTTTGGTGTCTCGGGAACCCTGTTCACATCGTTCGGGGCCGTATGTGGAAACCTCGGCCGGACTCCCTGCGGATGGAACCTGGATAGGCGATAAACCTGGACTAGATACTTGAGTGTTTAGGTAGGCCATGGCCGACACCCTCATTGGGCTTCCGCTTAAAGGTTGCCGAGTACATGTCGTGTAAACGGCGGTAAGTGGTGGGAGCGTGTGTGAAGAGGTACACCCGTGCAGGGTTATCATTATCTATTCGAATAGCGGATTCCTCGGATATGGAAACTTGGACCCCTTGCATAGTTCATAGACAAGTGAAAGTGGATACTCTAAAACTCGCAAGATAAGTGTGAGTGCTATGGATGGCCTTCTCATATGGAGACGGGAGCGGATCCATAGTGGTGTATTGATATGGTGAATATGTGGACTCATGTGCGCCACCTCAAAAGAGTTACTTGACATAGTTTAGGTTAGCCACTGGGTCAAAGCTGGCTTGCTGCAGTTAAACTCCACCACCCCCTTTGTTGATACTGATGCATATGTAGCTAGTTCTGATGTAAGTCTTGCTGGGTACATTTGTACTCACGTTTTCCTATTTTATGTTTTTGTAGAGAGACGTCAGTCTCGCTAGTAGTTCCGTGTGGACTTCGACGTTTAGCTTGATACCTTAGCTACGATCTTGTGCCCTCGGCAGGATCTGGTAGATAGTCAGGCTTCTCAGCCTTTTTCATTTGTAGATGTCTGTACTCAGACATGTTAAGCTTCCGTATGTGCTTTGACTTGTATGCTCTGAATGTTGGGTCATGAGACCCATGTTTGTAATATCTTGGCTCCTCGGAGCCTAATGAATACATACTTTGAGTCGTAGAGTTATGTTGTGATGCCATGTTGTATTTACACATATCGAGCATATTGTGTGTATGATTGAAATGCTTGGTATGTGTTGGATCCGACAATCTAGTTGTTTATCCTTGGCAGCCTCTCTTATGGGGAAATGTAGTCTAGTGCTTCCATCAGCCATGGTAGTCCGCTACAGCCCGGTTCACCGGAGTCCTGCTAGCTCAGCACTACTTCTCAGGACACTTGACTGGCCGGCATGTGTTTCACTTCGTTCATGTGTCCGTCCCTTCGGGGAAATGTCACGCGGTGACATCTAGAGTCCTGCCTAGCCTGCTACAGCCCGGGTTACTGGAGTCCTGTTAGCCCAGTGCTGCAGCCCGGATTCGCACGCTGCTGACCGACATGCTCGAAGTTGATTCATGTATGCCTGTCCCCATGGGTTAGTGCCGCTTTGGGTTCACGACTAGCCATGTCGGCCCGGATTCTCTGTCATATGGATGCTAACGACACTATCATATACGTGAGCCAAAAGGCACAAACGGTCCCGGGCCATGGTAAGGCGACACCCGTGGGAATACCGTGCGTGAGGCCGCAAAGTGATATGAGGTGTTACCGGCTAGATCGATGTGACTTCAAATCGGGGTCCTGTCACTAGGGCATATTTCCAACAGTCAACTGCATAGCCAATGTTCAGCAACAATCGGCTCAGTGCTACTAGAAAACACCGGTGGATTCAACCTTAGAAAATAGTCTAAGTTGTCAACTGGAGGTGGTGGCGGCGGGTTGTTGTTGTTGTTGTTGTTGTTGTTGTTGTTGTTGTTGTTGTTGCTGTTGTTGTTGTTGCTATTGTTGTTGTTGTTGTTGCCTTGGTTCTGGGCTAGTAGCTGCATCAAGGCATTCTGCTATTTGATCAACTGAGTGAGCTCCGGTGGGAAGAAAAATCTGGGGTCACGTCTCGGAGGCATCTGATGGGTTTAGAGGGAAGATATTAGAATAGAATGAAGTTTAAAGGGAAAGCACTACCCATATGCTCATGAGACAAACACATTCATATCACACCACTATATTTCAAACAAGGGCATACAAACGTTCTAACTACCATTACAAAGTGCTTGAACTACTGCTATATACATGGGGAAATACTACTGGTAATATGGTGGTCATCTAAAATTTTGACCGGTGGAAGACTCCATGATATCCACCCCAGCTTCGTCTTCATAATCATCATCACTACTATCGGGGTCACAGTCGGTGTCATCGATGATGATGTAGTCCTCGGGATGGTCGTCATCTCCTCCTGGCGCGGGGTCTCCCATGAATACTCCTAGCGTCTTCTTTAGGTCTTCATTCTTCTCTAGTAGCACTGCAATTTCCTCCTCATATCCATCACGCGTAGACTTGAGTTCCTCCTCAAGCTCCATGTTCCTAGTCATCACTTTCTTTAGATCTATCATGCTGGCACACATTTGGTTCTCCTGGCGGCGAATGTGCTGGTTTAACTCCTGGATAAAGGCCGCAATGGACTTGTCCCTCCTGGTGCTGATCATCTCCCATTGCTCATCTCGGCGCCCACATATCTGGTAGATTGTGCCCTTAAGATCCTTGTGGTAAACTTCGCCGATACGTCCCATGGCGATGTGAGCTACCATGCTCGTTCCTAGACTCCAGGTTGGTGCATCAAAGGAAAACTCTATGGGCTCAGTAACTAGCGTGAATGTCCTTCCTGGAACATGAACTCAAATCATCCAACACTCCTCTTCCGGTAAAGTGGTGGTGTAGCCGGTGAAGCTTGGTATTCCGATGTTCAGGTACATAGTGACTTCCTTCAAGTGTCGTCCAAAAGGGGTGTCTTCATCTAGTTGAGCAAACTTGTTCCTTGGGTCCACCATCTATAGTGTGGGAAATGGAGAGGAGTCAAAAATGAGTAGAAAAGAGTGACCTATGGCTTATCTTAGTGGTCGTGTCCTACAGTCAGCGTGTGCTCTGATACCATCTTGTAGTGATCCGACCTCAAACGGTCAAATCTATGTGCATAAATGTCATCCCTGGATCAGTAATGCTGACACACATAGTACTTGAAGGATTATGCAATCACACACTTATTACATCGAATGTCTCAAAAGAGACCTTATTACAATAATATGGCTTAAGGCCATCTAAATAAGATAACTGCGGAAGCATCGAAGGTAAATGAGTCCATCAACTCCATTGGCATAGCTAAGTGCACGACAGCGACCTAGCGCACCTTACTCTTCGTCTCAAAAGTCTGCAACTTAATACGCTGCAGCCCGAAATGGGTCAGCACATGGAATATGCTGAAAAAATAACACTATAGAGCAATGAACAGGATAAATGCTAACACTACATGCATATATGGCCGGTGGAGGCTCTACGGTTATCATGTTTTTGCGAAAAGCCAATTTTTCCCTACTGTAAAGGAATATAATTTATTTAACTACAAAGTTGGTTGATAAAACACCGAGAATGGAAACCCCATCTCAATCCCAATGAAATATTAATTAACAACCCAACAAGATTAAATTAGAGTGTTGAGATCACATCAAAAATTCAAGAACCAGATACTCAAGATGTCCATAACCGGGGACACGACTAACCATGATTAGTTTGTACACTCTACAGAGGTTTGCACACTTTTCCCCACAAGACTCGATCTCCTCCATTGAATTTCTCGCACTGCATGATGTTTGATAAACGGATGACCGAGACACAGTCTTTCTGATGAGGTCCCCTTAACCGATAGATGGGCCGGTACACCTACAATCCCCTACATTTGCTAGCCCATCCTGGAAAAGATTCCCGCAACTTACTCAACTATGCCAGAGCCCATAATGGCTTGTGGCTGCACATGGAAGTTTCTAGCATGAATGATCTTATGATCCCTTTGAGCCTGGGTGGCGAACCATAGGATGATCACATGGATTCCCCGGGATCTCCTTGGACAGCACTGGATTCCCCAGGTGCCCACAAACAATCCACCCAGATGTGTGTTAAAGTAGCCACCTTAGGTAAACCCTTAGTTCATAATAATACTCACAACTGTCATGAATCTCTCAAACCAAACCACGTCTACGAGCATAGCATAGCAGTATAAGCATAACGTAGTAACACCCAGGGTTTAAATAAAAGACAATAGGTTCTACCTCATCAACTACTTCCCAAAACCCACATGTTATCAAAATCCTAACCATGCAGTGTTTGAGGGTTGAAACTAATGCATAAAAACTGGGTAATTAAGAAGTATGATCAAAGTGTTACTTTCCTTCTGACGATCTGGAAACCCTAGTGACTCGTAGTAGCACGCTTCGCACTTCGGAAAATTCTATCGCAAACAAACAATAGCATGCATAAGCACTCACGCATGGATGCGAGGTTAAAACTCAGATGAGAAAGTCCAAACTGAAAGTTCAACTGAAGTGCTTCGATTTGTAAAAAGAATCAATCAAATCGGAGCTACGAAACTCAAACTACGATCAAAAGAAGTTCGAATTCAAATCTGCTTGAAACTACATTTTAAATTGTCAAAATCATGTTCAAGTTGGTTAACTAGAGACAGGGATTCGAGACGAAGATTTTGGCATTGGTTTCACTGGATTTGGACGAACGGTTAAAACGTTGCGAGGGTTTGAAGATCGGGGGCTAATCTGCGATAAAAATAATCGTGGATAGGTCCCTGGCCAACAATAAAATAAAAGAAAAAGACCAACGAACGAACGTTCGTTATCAGAGACAAACGAACGAACGCGTTCGCCAACAGATGCGTTCGGGCGAATGTTCCCTAATTAGCGAAACCGGAAAAAAACCGATCTAACCGATCCAAACGAAAGCAGGAAAAAAACTGGGCGGCAGCGGCAATTTTTTTACCGGTTTGTCAAAAAAAGACCGGTGGCGGCGTGGCGAGGTCCGGCGGGGCGGGCCTGCTGCTCGGGTGGCGGGGTGGGGCGACAGCGGCCGCGCGGGGCGGCGGCTCGGTCGGTGGGGTGGGGCGACGATGCGGGGCTGCGACAACGCTGTGGCAAGCGGCGGCGGCTGCTGCTGCTGTGGAGGCGGCGGGCGGTGGTGGTAAGGAGAGAGGGGGCCGGGGCTCCGGCTTTTAAAGCCTCGGGCGCGGCGGCTTGGGGAGGGGTCCGGCGCGAGCGAAGTCCGCCGCCGGCACGACGGCGCGGCGCGAAGGCGCTGGCGCGGGTAGGCCCGCTTGCTTGGCTGGGCCTTCGGTCCAGTCGGGCGAAAACTTTAAAAAAAATCCGCCGAAAAACAAAAATCATAATAAATTCTAAAAACGCCAAAAACATTTTTTACTGTCTAAATAAAATATTTAGAACAAAGTGAACATTTCTCTGGCCTAATAATGCAATTTTCAAAAATGCATATTTTTCTAATTCAAATAAAATAGCAGTAAACTTCCAAATAAAATATTTATTTGATTTTAACATCCCCCCCCCCCAAATTTCCTCTCTTATTTTTGGAGAAGTCATCTTATCTCCTCTCATTTATTTTAATATTGGAAAAAATTCTGGCGAGAAAAATTATTAAAATAAAAAAGGATCCTCTTTTCAAATTTGAGAAAAGTCAAATATGAATATAAATGAAATCCCTAACTCTCTCCGTGGGTCCTCGAGCTGCTTAGGATTTCTAGGATCACACACAAATTGAAAATTTGGGATGTTACAATGCTCAACTCCATATATTATTTCCCAATGATCTTTGGTTAGCCTATGATGTTTGAGTAGATCTATTTTATCCTGTGGGTTAATCGTGATATTGGTTGGTATGATTGTATATTTTATTTATGGTGCTATCCTACGGTGCCCTCCGTTCTCGCGCAAACATGAGGGCCCCCCGCTGTAGGGTGGTGCAATATGTTCATGGTTCGTTTATGGTGGGTTGCGAGAGTGACAGAAGCTTAAACCCGAGTAAGTGGGGTATGACGTATGGGAGTAAAGAGGACTTTATACTTAATGCTATGGTTGGTTTTCATGACCTTAATGATCTTTAGTAGTTGTGGATGCTTGCTAGGGGTCCAATCACACGTGCATATGATCCAAGTAGAGAAAGTATGTTAGCTCATGCCTCTCCCTCATATAAAATTACAAGAATGATTACCGGTACTTGTTATCGATTGCCTAGGGACAAATAACTTTCTTGTTGACCCAATCCCTTTTTCTAAACACCTAACTTTTATTATCTTGCAAAGTACTTCTAGTTTTATTCTTGCAAAGTAGTTCTAGCATCACACCTACAAAATAGTTTATTACTTGTTCTTTGTAAAGTAGACGTCAAGTGTGTGTAGAGTTGTATCAGTGGTCGTGTAACTTGAGGGGATATTTGTTCTACCTTTAGCTCCTCGTCGGGTTCGACACTCTAATTAATCGAAGAAGGCTACAAATGATCCCCTATACTTGTGGGTTATCAAGACCTTTTTCTGGCGCCATTGCCGGGGAGCAATAGCGTGGGGTGAATATTCTCGTGTGTGCTTGTTTGCTTTATCACTAAGTAATTTTTTTGCTCTTGTTTCTATATTTAGTTATGGGTAGGAAACGCAAAATACCAAAAAAAATTAGTTGTACCTACTAAACCAATGGTTGAAGAACCACCCAAAATCTATCATACTACTGAAGCTTTCTACTTGGATCATCTTTGATCCATTTGTCCTCGTGCTGAAAACCCAACTAGCTTACTTGAGGGAAAATCATTAGATGAGCATGCTTGTTTTGTGCGACACTGTTTATCTCAAAAGGGAAAATTTTACAGCATCAAATTAATACTATGCAGTGCTATGCTTGGAATTTATGTGAATTATATGATTTTACTTGTTGTTCTGAAGACCCTAAGAAACACCTTCCTTACCAATGTGAGTTTGGTGATAATGGAATTGTGTCTTCGTATGCTAAGGGTGTTTATAATTACTTTGATGTTGAACAAATTGAAGAATTTTTTGCTTTTAAGGGTGCTTATTAAATTGCTTCTTTGATTGACATGTATGATGCTACTCTTTACAAATCTGAAAATTTTTCCATACTTAAATATTGCTATAAAAATTATTCTTCTAATGCTTATATTAAACCATATATTGAGGACTTCTCCGCTATCCAAGAAGAGAGTAATATTTTGCAGGAGTCTATGGAAGAAGAAATTGATGGAACTTTGAGCTCATTGGATGAAAAAGGTGAGGAGAAGAGCGAAGAACAAAAGGAGGAAGAGCGGATTGATCACCCGTGCCCACCTTCTAATGAGAGTAACTCTTTATCCCATACATTGTTTAATTCCCCTTCGTTCTTATCAAAGGATGAATGCTATGATGATTGATATGATCCCTTGGATTCTTTTGAAATATCCCTTTTCGATGAACTTGATGATTGCTATGATTGTGGCCAAGATGCCAATATAAATTATGCTTATGGAGATGAACTTGTATAGTTCCTTATACTAAGAATGACATTGTTGCTATTGCACCCACACATGATAGTCCTATTATCTTTTTGAATTCTCCAAACTACACTATATCGGAGTAGTTTGCACTTATTAAGGATTACATTAATGGGTTGCATTCTACCACTACACATGATAATTTTGATGAGTATAATATGCATGTGCTTGCTGCTCCTACTTGAAATAATTATGAGAGAGGAACTACATCTCCACATCTTTATGTTTCCAACACGATAAAATTGCAAGAAACTGCTTATGCTATGTATTGGCCTTTACATGATGTGCATGAATTGTTCTTGTATGACATGCCGATGCGCAGGAAGAGAGCTAGACTTTGTCGTTGCATGATATATGTCACTTTGTGATCATTACTAAATGCCAAATCATTGTTAATTAAAATTGGCTTTGATATACCTTGGGATCCAGGTGGATCCATTACTTGAGCAGTTTATGCCTAGCTTAATGGCTTTAAAGAAAGCGCTGCCAGGGAGACAACCCGGAAGTTTTATAGAGTCATTTATTTCTGTTGATTACTTTTAGAAAGTTTAAAAACTAAAAAATATAGAGGGGAACTTAAAACTTCACAAAAAGAATAGTGAAAGTGAGAGGGACAAGCATTGTGAAAGTGGGAGCTAGCCTTGAACTTTGTTCATGCCCATGGAAACTTTGTGAATCTTCATTACAGAAACTTTTCAACAAAAATAATTATACCCCTGTACAATTCCATTGTATTATAAAAATAATTTGCTAAGATTTGCCTTTAGGATGAGTAGATTGCTTGTTGGTTTGTGCTATCCAAAAACAGGAACTTTGGTTGTAGCGCATGATTTTACATTTTTTACTAGAACGTCGAAAGGTTCTAAAACTTTTTGCAGTCCTGCTATACAATTTTTTTATTTTGTCATAATTGTTTCAGAATTTTTGGAGTACCAGAGGTATGGTGAATGTTCAGATTACTACAGACTATCCTGTTTAAGATATATTCTGTTTTGATGCATTGTTTTGCTTGTTTTGATGAAACTATTGATTTTTATCGGTGGTATAAGCCATGGAAAAGTTATATTACAGTAGCTACAATGCAAAAACAAAATATGAATTGGTTTGCAACAGTACTTAGAGTAGTGATTTTCTTTATTATACTAACAGATCTTACCGAGATTTCTGTTGAGTTTTGTGTGGATGAAGTGATCAAAGATCGAGGAGGTCTCATATGAGGAGAAGGAGGAGAAGCAAGAGCTCAACCTTGGGGATGCCGAAGGACCCCAAGTAAATATTCAAGGAGACTCAAGCGTCTAAGCTTGGGGATGCCCCGGAAGGCATCCCATCTTTCTTCAACAAGTATCGGTATGTTTTTGTTATCGTTTCGTTCATGTGATACGTGTAAATCTTGGAGCATCTTTTGCATTTAGTTTTCGTTTTTATTTTATGCACCATGCTGACATGAGATAGTCCATGGTTCATTTATATAATTATCCTTGCAGTTCAATTATATCTTTTGGGTGTGGCTTTATAGAATGCTTCATGTGCTTCACTTATATCATTTGAAGTTTGGATTGCCTGTTTCTCTTCACATACAAAACCGTTGTTTTTAGAATGCTCTTTTGCTTCACTTATATTTGTTAGAGCATGGTATTTTGTATAAAGAATTAAACACTCATGCTTCACTTATATCTATTTAGAGAGTCAACAGGAATTGGTCATTTGCATGGTTAGTCATAAATTCATGCATAAAACTTGTGGATCACTGAATATGATATGTTTGATTCCTTGCAATAGTCTTGCGATATAGAGATGGAATATGTGGGAGGCACTAGTAAACGATTGTGGTTAGTAAGAATATTGGTGTTAAGGTTTGTGATTCCCGAAGCATGCATGTATAGTCTCTCGTTATGCTATGACGTTGGACCATGATTTATTATTGATTGCCTTCCTTATGAGTGGCGGTCGGGGACGAGCGATGGTATTTTCCTACCAATCTATCCCCCTAGGGGCATGCATAGTAGTACTTTGCTTCGAGGGCTAATAAAATTTTGCAATAAGTATATGAGTTCTTTATGACTAATGTGAGTCCATGGATTATACGCACTCTTACCTTTTCGCAATTTGCTAGCCTCTACGGTACCGTGCATTACCCTTTCTCACCTCGAGACATGATGCAAACTTCGCCGGTGCATCCAAACCCCATGATATGATACGCTCTATCACACATAATCCTTATTATATCTTCCTCAAAACAGCCACCATACCTACCTATTATGGCTTTTCCATGGCCATTCCGAGATATATTTCCATGCAACTTCCATCGCTTCTGTTTTGATGACTTGAGCATTCATGGTCATATTGCTTTGCATGATCATATAGCTGACATAGTAGTTGTGGCTCAGCCACCGTTCATCATTTTTCATACATGTTATGCTAGATCATTGCACATCCTGGTACATTGCCAGATGCATTCATATAGAGTCATACTTTGTCATAGGTATCGAGTTGTAATTTTTATTTCTTTTGAGTTATAAGTAAATAGAAGTGTGATGATCATCATTATTCATTCTTAGAGCAGTGCCCCAGTGAGGAAAGGATGATGGAGACTTTGATTCCCCCACAAGTAGGGATGAGACTCCGGACAATGAGAGAAAAAGAAAAAGAAAGAAAGAAAGAAAGAAAGAAAGAAAAAGAGGAAAAAATAAACAAAGAGAGAAGGGGCGTTGTTAGTATCCTTTACCACACTTGTGCTTCAAACTAGCACCATGTTTTTCAAATAGAGAGTCTCCTATTTAGTCACTTTCATATACTAGTGGGATTTTTTCATTATTGGATTAGATGCACACCAACTTAGTTCCATATTGAGCTTTCATAGACTTATAGCTGTTAGTGCATCCGTTGCATGGCAATCCCTACTCCTCACATTGATATCAATTAATGGGCATCTCCATAGCCCATTGGTTATCCGCGTTGATCTGACACTTTCTTATTTTTTTGTCTTCTTTAGATTTACCCCTATCATCATACTCTATTCCACCTATAGTTATATATCCATGGCTTGTGCTCATGTATTGCGTGAGGGTTGAAAATGCTGAAGCGTGTTAAAAAGTATGAACCAATTGCTCAGCTTGTCATCGGGGTTGTGCATGATAAATACTTTGTGTTAAGAAGACAGAGCTTGAGAAGACTATATGATTTTATAGGGATAACTTTCTTTAGCGTTGATATTTTGAAAGACATGATTGTTGGGATGCCTTAGTATTGATGTCTTTATATCAAATTATAGATTACTTCTTTGAATCACTTATGTCTTAATATTCATGCCATGATTGGATATATGATCAAGTTTACGCTAGGTAGCATTCCACATCAAAGATTATCTTTTTATCAATTACTACTCGAGGACAAGCAGGAATTATGCTTGGGGGATGCTGATACGTCTTTGTCGTATCTATAATTTTTGATTGTTTCATGCCAATATTATACAAGATTTACATACTTTTGGCAATTTTTATACGATTGATTGGACTAACCTATTGATCCAGTGCCCAGTGTCAGTTCCTGTTTTTTGCATGTTTCCTGTATCGCAGAAAATCCATATCAAACAAAGTCCAAATGCAATAAAATTTCACAAAGAATTATTTGGAATATATGTGATTTTTGGGAGTTTGAATCACCGCAAACGGAAGCCCACACAACCCATAAGACACCAGGGCATGCCAGAGGAGCCTGGCTCGTGGTGGTGGGTTGTGCACACCTCGTACATCAGTTGGAGCTCTAGTTCGGGCGCAAGGAAGCTTATATCGAAAAAAACCGTGTTAAAATCTCAGCGCAAAGGGAGTTACAGATCTTCGAGAATATAAGAAACGGTTTTTGGCCAGATCCGGGGAGTGCGAAACAGAAGAGAACAGAGAGGGAGGTCCAATCTCGGAGGGGCTCGTGCCCCTTCGCCGCCGTGGAGACCATGTACCAGAGGGGGAACTCTCCTCCCATCTAGGGGGAGGCCAAGGAAGAAGAAGAAGAAGAAGAAGAAGAAGGAGGAGGAGGGGGCTCTCTCCCCTCTCTCCCGGTGGCGCTGTAGTGCTGCCGGGGCAAGGATCGTGATGGCGATCTACATCAACAATCTTGCTACCATCAACACCAACTCTCTCTCCCCCTCTATGCAGCGGTGTAACACCCCTTATCCCCGTTGTTATCTCTACTTAAACATGGTGCTCAACTCCATATATTATTTCCCAATGATCTATGGTTATCCTATGATGTTTGAGTAGATCTGTTTTGTCCTGTGGGTTAATCGTGATCTTGGTTGGTATGATTGTATATTTTATTTATGTTGTTGTCCTATGGTGCCCTCTGTTCTCGCGCAAACGTGAGGGGCCCCCGCTGTAGGGTGTTGCAATATGTTCATGGTTTGCTTATGGTGGGTTGCAAGAGTGACAGAAGCTTAAACCCGAGTAAGTGGGGTATGACGTATGGGAGTAAAGAGGACTTGATACTTAATGCTATGGTTGGGTTTCATGACCTTAATGATCTTTAGTAGTTGTGCATGCTTGCTAGGGGTCCAATCATAAGTGCATATGATCCAAGTACATAAAGTATGTTAGCTCATGCCTCTCCCTCATATAAAATTACAAGAATTATTACAGGTACTTGTTATCGATTGCCTAGGGACAAATATCTTTCTTGTTGACACAAACCCTTTTTCTAAACACCTAAATCTTATTATCTTGCAAAGTACTTCTAGTTTTATTCTTGCAAAGTAGTTCTAGCATCACACCTACAAAATAGTTTCATACTTGTTCTAGGTAAAGTAAACATCAAGTGTGCACAGATTTGTATCGGTGGGTGATAGAACTTGAGGGAATATCTGTTCTACCTTTAGCTCCTCGTTGGGTTCTGATATGCCTCCAACGTATCTATAATTTTTGATTGTTCCATGCTGTTTTATTATCAATGTTGGATGTTTTATAATCATTTTTTGGTACTAACCTATTGACATAGTGCCAAGTGCCAGTTGCTATTTTTTTCATGTTTTTACATCGTAGAAAATCAATATCAAACGAAGTCCAAATGCCACGAAATTTCATGATGGTTTTTTATGGGCCAGAAAGAAGGCAATGGGCCCTAGTTGCACCTGGGGATGCCCCGAGGGGGGCACAACCCACCAGGGCGCGCCAGGAGGCCCAGGCGCGCCCTGGTGGGTTGTGCCCACCTCGGGTGCCCCCGGACTGCCTCTTTGCTCTATAAATACCCAAATATTCCAGAAACCATAGGGGAGTCGTCGAAATATTCATCCAGCCGCCGCAGAGTCTAGAACCACCAGATCCAATCTAGACACCATCTCGGATGGGTTTCGCCACCTCCATTGGTGCCTCTCCGATGATGTGTGAGTAGTTCTTTGTAGACCTTCGGGTCCATAGTTAGTAGCTAGTGTCGGCGTTCTGGGAACGGGGGTCCCAGACTTGCCTGCCTGCGGCCTGCGGCGTGGCTCAAAGGAGGCCCAGCGCGGCCCATCTTCATCAGCACAAGACTCAAGACCCTCGCAAGGGGCCAAGCCTCGCGGGGCGGACGACACGGCGCATCCTCAGGCGCAGCCTCATCAGGCTGGCTCGCGAGGAGGCGGAGATATCAAGGCGGGGTACCTCGCGAGGTGCCCATGACGCAAGCCATGACGACTCAGGGCGCCAGGCGGGCGCCAGCGCGCGCAGCGTCCTTCTTTCCTCTTTGGCGCAAAGGGGGCAAGCGCAGCCGCGGAGTACCGAGGCATCAGGCAAAGGTTGCCATTTCGGTGCAACGAGACCAAGACCAGGCGGACGATGAGACGGAGGTCACCATGGAGCCTAGCACGGCATCACCGCAGAGCCTTTCGCAGGCGAAGACCAACTTTAGTCAGGATAAGATTACTTGCTGTTCCCCTTCAAATTAGCCCGCCATTGTTGGCGCCCTTCCCGCTCAATATTTGGGAAGAGGCCCAGGGCCTTTGCCTATAAATAGGACCAGCCACTCGCATAGCAAGGGGTTGGTTCATTTGACTAGCAAGCAGAGAGAGTGAGTGAGAAAGAGAGAGAGGGTGACTGAACTCCTCCCAATAGTTCATCGCCCCAGCCAAGAATAGACCCTTGCGAGGTTGTTCTTCCTTGTATCGTTCATCATCGTCAGCCCCAAGAGGCAATCCATCCACCACACACTGGAGTAGGGTATTACACCACAATGGTGGCCCGAACCAGTATAAACCTTGTGTCACTTGTGCGGTTCTTTTAGTAGTTTAGATCCTTGCGAGACGGGGAGGTAGAGGGCGTGATCTCCGCGCACACCCCAGTGTTCGAACCTTAAGGGTCTGCCGGAACCCGGAATCCGACATTTGGTGCGCCAGGTAGGGGTGCGCCGGAATTTGCCTTCCTACCGCTCCGCCTCCCGTCGCATCGTCGTTACCATGTCCGGCGACCAGGCGGGCAACCAAGGTCCATGGGCGGCGTGGCCCACCTGCGCGGAGCCGCCCGCCTCGGGCGACCCCGCGGCTCATGGTCCGCAGGGTGCTGCGGGCCGCGGGCGACGCGGACATGCCTCCGCAACCCTCACACCGCGGCAAGCGCGGTCGGCGGCAAGGGCCTCCAATCACGCCGCAACCACAACACCGTACACCCGCCGGGAGCAGGCGAATTCAAGGGCCACGCTCACGGTGGCCCGAGAGCTGCTGCGGTGCAAACTGCTGGAAGGCGGCCGCGACGTGCTGCTGGAGCAGGTGGCGGAGCTCCTGGGCTTCACCGCCTCGGGGACTCACCCCTTCTCCACCCAGCTCCCATCTCAAGCCCAGGGCGGCCCGCGCGGGGGCTCCACACGTGCCTGCGGACTCCAAGGCTACTCCAACGCCAGCGAAGCTGTCAGCACCGGACCGGCGGCGGCGCTGCCCCCACCCCCGGCCCGCGAAGAAGAAGGACTCGACGTGACCCGCGGCCCCAGAGGGCGGCCGCGCTGCCACCCCGCAGCAGGCATGGCAGGTGGGACCGCGTGGCATGCGGGGCATCACGGCGTGGCACTCGAGATGACGGCAACGGAGGAATACATGCCTCTCATGATGGACCAAGGACACCCTCACGAGGACGGACAAGGCTCGCTCCTCGGCCCAAGCTGGGGGGACGAGGCAATGGAAGCTGAGCCCTTCCAGGAGCCCCGGGACGAACCTGCTGGCCACGCTGGAGGCAACGATTATCGGGCACCGCTAATTCTTCAGGGGCAGGTATACGCTAACCATGGATCGCAGGAGGTGCAGGTCGCCGCGGCAAGCAGCTGCCCCGCTCCCACAGTCTCCTACCCCTCGGGAGGAGGGCGCAGGGGGCTGCGGGAGAGGGGCCAGGGTCCTACATCACCACCACGGCGTTCGGAGCAAGCGTTCTCAGGAGGTAGGCCCTCTGCTGGGGAGGTGCCTCAGGGCCTGCCCTTGGCAGAGGACCCGTGGTCGTTGGAGGAACCGCTGGCGACCGCTCTACCCCATCGGGCGTCGTCCTAGGTTCCGGTCGTTGCTGATGGCACTAGAGTGTGGCGCAAGGCGGGGCCCTCGTCTGGCGATATGAAGCAAGGCCAGTACCTGTGAAGAAGGCCTAGTGCCTGTGAAGCTCGCCGCCCCGTGACACTCTCATGTAATAATGAGTGGGGCTGTACACGCCTCGGAGTCTCAGGGGTGCCGGCCTCAGGCCCTGGGGCTCCCTCCCACGCCCAGTGGACAGCACTTAGCTCTGCGCTAGTGAGAAGACGTCCAAGACTAGATTAGGTGCCGGACGCGGCTTTTTGTCTGCTTTTCGTTGCCTTTCCCTTTGGCTGTAGCTTTCCCCTCGCTGGATTTAAGTTGGATTTGAATTTGAGATTTGCGTGTGTTCGGGGAAGGGGTGCTTATCCTCGCTCAAGCCGTTTCTCGCGTTCTGGTTACCGCTTCGCCACAGCTGCCTCCCCTCGTGAGCCCCTCGCGAGTCCGGTCAGGCCTGGCTCGTGCGCGACCTGAATTGCTGCTGTTGCTCCCTCTCGGGAGGATCTTCGGGTGCCTGTGGAGGTTGCCCCGTTCTGAAAAGGCCCAGAGCCTGTGAAGCAAGGCGAGTGCTGTCGTGGTTCGAAGTCTGTCAGTGAGGTAGGGGGGTGTGTATGAAGAGGCTAGACCTTAGCTATTGGGAAGTTGTAAGCACGCAAGGTTTACGAGTTCAGGCCCTTCTCGGAGGAAGTAACAGCCCTACGTCTCGGTGCCCGGAGGCGGTCGATTGGATTATGCGTGTGTAGATAACAAGGGTGCGAACCCTTCATACTGAGGAGGGGGGTGGCTTATATAGAGTTCGCCGGCCCTCTCCTGCCCTCAGTAATGCAGGGTTTAAGGTACATTTAAGGTGGGGCATTACTGGTAACGCCCCTAATAAAGTGCTATAATAACCATAACGACTACTTAATGCCCGACCGTTTGCCTACGGAGTGACTTTAGGTCTTCTGGCTTCATGGTCGAGTGGTTGTTCTTTGGTCGAGTGTCTTGACCCCGTCGAGTGGGATGCCTTCCAGTTGTTTGAGAGGTGGCTCATTCTAGGGATGTCCTTGGGTGGGGCTTTTTTAGGATGGGTCCGTGCCCCTACCCTAGGTACATAGCTTCATCATTAGCCCCCGAATGGATCGAGGCTAGAGTGAGAAAAGGGTTGGTGACCTTTCCGACTGATTCTTAGGGTTATATGAGTGCTTCGTTCTGGGTCGACCGTCACGGATAACGTCATCAACCTCTTTCAGTCGCCTTGATCCGTTCCAGGCCTTTCGTCGAGTGGATTTCTTTACCTGTGATGTACTGAGAGCCGGTGCGCGCGGGGTTTTCTGTTTTGACAAATTGTTCTGCAACCAGCGGATATCACGGGATTCGGATTTTTTGGGAAGCGCGCGGAACGGGGGCGGCCGCAGTAATTGGAAGTGACAATGCGAAGGCTCCTCGATCTCCGCGCCGCCTTTTTCGCCACGTACTACGCGCGCGCCTACCGCGGGATTTGACTGGATAGCCTGGGCCTACTGGTCAGCCACTCGGAAGCGGCCCCTTATAAGTTGCCGGCTCGGAGTCCCCCAACAGTGCGCGTGCTCTTCTCTTCTCCTTCTTCCTCTCTTTCTTCGTAACCTCTTCCGCTGCCTTCGCTCTCGCCCAACCACCGCAAACCTGTTCAAGATCTCACCGGCGACGATGGTGAAGGGCAAGACGACCGCTCTGGAGCGCGCGAAGAAGGCGGCGGCGGCGGGGAAGGGGAAGAAGTCTGCGCGCGGCGGATCTTCCTCCAGGACGGCCCTACCCAAAGGTTGGATCCAGGGCGACTGGATGCCATCGTTGCTCCGGCAGGAGGATCTCGATGACATGGTTGAGGGGGGGAGCCATTCCCCACAAAGCCGCGTGTCTTCCGGGGGGAGAGATCGAACCTCAACCTCGCGACGGTGAGTGCGTGCTTCTGGCCACTCACATCGACCGAGGGTTTTCTCTGCCGCCCCATTCTTTCTTCCAAAACTTCTTGAACTTCTTTGGAGCGTAGCTCCATCACTTTACCCCAAACTCCATTGTCTACCTCGCCGCTTTCATTTCTACGTGTGAGGCGTTCCTGGGTTGCTGCCCACACTGGGGGCTTTTCAAGCACATTTTCACTTGTCGCTCTTAGTCGGTCAAGAAGGCCAAGTTGAGTGATGAGAAGATGCAAGTGATCCAGTTGCGTGGGGGCTTGGCGATCCAAACGAGGGGGAAGAGCTGTTTCCCATCCATCACTTTTCCAGAGTCGGTCCGAGGATGGCAGGCGACTTGGTTCTACTGCCAGGACCAGGTGACTCCAGGGCAGTCGACTGGTCTCCCGCCTTTCTCTCTCGACCGAGCCGAAAAGCCTGCTTCTCTGAAGGTGATGCCGGAAGAAAAAGCCCAGGTCAAGGTACTGGCGGGTCGAGTGGTTGAACTTGTCCGCGAGGGTGTGACGGGAATGGATCTGCTGGAAGTCTTCCTCAAGAGGCGAATCCAACCGCTCCAGGCTCGTGACCACCCAATGTGGCTGTACTCTGGCCTCGAGGACACCACTCGGATCCACCCAGAGGAGGTTACCGACGAGATGTTGGAGGGGTGGCTGTCAAGCATCACGGGGAACAAGGACAACCCCCGAGGAGCCAGGAGGGTCATTCCACTCGACAGTTCGTACGAGGTCGACCAGGTGTGTCTTTATGCTCCCGACTGAAATCTTCGTTTTCTTCGTTGGTCCTCTTTTGGGTAGGTCGATTGACTTTCGTTTTGTCTGCTGCTTTCCAGGTGACCACTGAGATGTACTCGACGCCCAACAGGGCACAGGGGTTGACTGAGGAAGGGGAAGGGAGCGGAGGCGAGAGCGAGGATGACCAAGGCGAGTGGGAGTCTAATGGTGAAGGAGAGGGAGGCGATGACATCTTCTCCAGCGAAGAGGAGGAGGAGGAGGTCGAACCCCCCCCCCCCGCCCGGAGAGGCGATCCAAGCTCGCACACGACCCGGCGTAGGAACGTGGCAAGGCGACTGCCTCCGTTGGGCCGTCGTCAAAACGCCCTCGGACTTCTTCTCCAACACCGACTGGGAAGGTCTCCAAGAAACCACGCACGACGCTGTCCAAGCCGCCCAAGGCTCTGCCCAAAATGAAGATAACCGTCCCTGTTATTTCCGGGTAATAAAGCTTGTTTTCCTTCATCGATCGTGGATGGATCCTTGGTCGATTCATTGAGCTAACTGAAGGACGACGACCAAGAGATGGGGGACGCTGTTACCTCCAACCCTGGTACGATTACTGACGTCCTGTTTTTGAGTCGACTGGTCATTTCTTGCGATTTTGGTCGATTGAAAGTTTCCCTTGCAGCCCCTCCTCATGTTATCGACCTCCCGGATGACGACGACAACGAACCGCTAAGGATGAGGAGGACCAAGAGGTCGTCGGCTGACAGGACTCCCCAGCCTACTCCGGCGCCTGAGACCATGGCTCGGGATGGTGGCGATGCCCCTCGGGCTTCTGTGACTTTTGCCAATCCTCTGTCGAGTGCGCAGCTTTCGGCGTCGATTGCAGATCCAACTTCGCTTTTTGTCGCATACCCCGTCCCTGAGGACGAAGTGGCTGCTGCGAAGGAGGCTATACGCCAGGCGGGGGTCATGATGGAGCAGGTGAAGAAGGCTCGGGAGGCCAGCCAAGCAGCCTATGACGCAAGTTCGGCGCTTCAGAGCAACGTCCAGGTCAGTCGACTTGACACTTGATCGTTTGAAGAGTCTTTCTCCCCCTTTTTTTAAAGATCTTTGTATCTGTACACCCACTGGGTGTTTTTACCCCTTCTTGGACTAGTGGGGGCACGCTGAGTGCACCCACTGGGTGTAGTCCCCGAGACTACGGTGGACTGCTGGCAGTCGACGGTAGTCTTTACATTGTGTTTCTGTATCTGTATTCCTTTTCTTGGTATGGTCAGGCCATGTCGAATGGATCTGTATCCGGTCGACTGCGGACAGTCGAATTTTCACTCTTTTTTTGTTTTTGTTTTGTTTTTTTTTGAGCCAGTGGGGGCACGCTGAGTGCACCCACTGGGTGTAGTCCCCAAGACTACTGTCGAATGTTTTTGATTCGGCTGTAGTCTTAGAAACGTCATCTTTTTTTTTAGTTACTCGGAAGCAACTTATCTTGGATGTCTGTCGACTGATTTTTCCTTTTGCAGAAATCCTGTGAGCTTGCATCTCGCTATACTGAGTTGGAGAAGCAGCGGATTCAACTGAACCTTGATCTGGAGCTGGCCAGAACAGGGCCGCAGAAGGTCAGAGATGGCGTTGCTGGTAAGACGATTTTGTCGACTGGTTTTGTTTTTAGGCTTGAGTACCCTCTGTTGTTTCTGAACCAATCATCGTTTCTTTTGTAGGAGAACTGAGCGAGCCCCTGGCGAAGAAGGATCGGGACTTGGCTGCTGCCCACAAGGAGGCTGACGACAAGATTGCTTTTGCTGAACAGAAGCTGGCTTCGGTCAGCCAAATAGAAGATGAGAATACTAGGCTGAAGACCGCTCTGAATGAAGCCAACAGGGAGTGCTCGCGTTGGAAGAAGGAGCACCTCTCCCTGAGCGAGCAGATGGAAGGCGTCGCTCGCAGGAGGGATGACCTGGAGAGCTACTTGAGGAGCCTCGCCAAGAACTTGTACATCAAGCTTGAAGGTGCGCATTCAATTCTGACTGGTTTTCTTTTGTGTCGACTCAGTCTGTGGGAATTGACTTATCCTTGGGTCGTGTATGCAGAGTTTTGCTAGAACTTTGAAGAGGAGACTGGGCGGATTGAAACGGGTTTGGACCCAATCAATTCTCCGGTGAATGATGACGCTGCCATGAATCTGCTCCGACTGGAATCTCGTATCGATAGTGCCGTGGATTACTTGGCTCGGCTGAAGGTTGCCATGTCGCAGATCGACCCGACACTTTGGCCAGAGTCTACGCTCCAGAACGATCTCGAGTCTCTGATGACTCGACTTGATAGAATCCCTGACCGAGTGCAGGAGTGGAAGAAGTCTTCTGCTCGGTGCGGCGCTGATGTGGCTCTATCTTTAGTCTGTGTCCATTGCAAGGAGGCGCGAGAAGAGAAGCTGGCCGCCATCCAAGTCGCCAATACCAAGAGGCACAGCTTTCAAGACTTCATGGAGACCTTTATTGCTGCTGCCACCCGTATTGCGGACGGAATCGACCTGGATGAGTTCGTCGCCCCTGCCAGTCCTCCACCTAAGGAATGAAAAACTTTTATGCTTCTCCTTAAATTTGCCTCGGAATGCCGAGTGGATTTGTAACCGTTTAAACTCTGCCGAGCCGAGGGCTCGAGTACTTTGATTTGAGGTCTGGGGCCTTTTAGGCTTTATTCGAACTTGATTTCTTGCTGAATATCTTCGTGGTTTTGATCTGTCGTGTGGGACTTTGGTCTTGTATTTAGACGAGTGCTGGACTGCAGCTAAGTCCCCGAGTGCGAGATTTGCTCTCCACTCGGTAGGGTTTTTTCAAACTTAGGCGAGTGCTCGACCGCAGCTAAGTTTCCGAGTGGGAGAACTTAGGCGAGTATTGGACTGCAGCTAAGCCCCCGAGTGGGAGGTTTGCTCTCCACTCGGTAGGATTTTTTCAAACTTAGGCGAGTGCTTGACTGCAGCTAAGTTTCTGAGTGGGAGAACTTAGGCGAGTACTGGACTGCAGCTAAGCCCCCGAGTGGGAGGTTTTCTCTCCACTCAGTAGGATTTTTTCAAACTTAGGCGAGTGCTTGACTGCAGCTAAGTTTCCGAGTGGGAGAACTTAGGCGAGTACTGGACTGCAGCTAAGCCCCCGAGTGGGAGGTTTGCTCTCCACTCGGTAGGATTTTTTCAAACTTAGGCAAGTACTTGACTGCAGCTAAGCTTCCGAGTGGGAGAACTTAGGCGAGTACTGGACTGCAGCTAAGCCCCCGAGTGGGAGGATTGCTCTCCACTCGGTAGGATTTTTTCAAACTTAGGCGAGTGCTTGACTGCAGCTAAGTTTCCGAGTGGGAGAACTTAGGCGAGTACTGGACTGCAGCTAAGCCCCCGAGTGGGAGGTTTGCTCTCCACTCGGTAGGATTTTTTCAAACTTAGGCGAGTACTTGACTGCAGCTAAGCTTCCGAGTGGGAGAACTTAGGCGAGTACTGGACTGCAACTAAGCCCCCGAGTGGGAGGATTGCTCTCCACTCGGTAGGATTTTTTCAAACTTAGGCGAGTGCCTGACTGCAGCTAAGTTTCCGAGTGGGAGAACATAGGCGAGTACTGGACTGCAGCTAAGCCCCCGAGTGGGAGGGTTGCTCTCCACTCGATAGGATTTTTTCAAACTTAGGCGAGTGCCTGACTGCAGCTAAGTTTACGAGTGGGAGAACTTAGGCGAGTACGGGACTGCAGCTAAGCCCCCGAGTGGGAGGGTTGCTCTCCACTCGGTAGGATTTTTCAAACTTAGGCGAAACGGATTCGCAGCCAAGTCACCCACTGGGGGTTTTGTATGCAAACAAAGTGACAGCCATTATTGGAACACTCTTGTCTTTGATAAAAATGAACTGTAGATTTTTTTCTTCTTATTACATCTCATCTAAGGGAGAAGTCAGGTGTAAAAGGGGCGGAGCAGTTCCGCGTTCCAAGCTCGTGGCTTGTCGATCTGGCGATCGACATTGTGGAGGTGGTATGCTCCATTGTGGAGGACTCTGGTGACTATGAAGGGGCCTTCCCAAGTAGGAGCAAGTTTGTGTGGCTTCTGTTGATCCACTCGGAGGACCAGATCTCCTTCTTGGAAGGCTCGACTTTTCACATTCCGGGCGTGAAAACGGCGCAAGTCTTGCTGATAAATGGTCGATCTGATCATGGCCATCTCCCTTTCTTCTTCTAAGAGGTCGACTGCGTCTTGCCGGGCCTGTTCTGCTTCATCTTCGGTGTAAAGTTCAACTCGGGGTGCATTATGAAGAATATCACTCGGCAGGACTGCTTCGGCTCCATAAACCAGAAAGAATGGAGTTCTTTCGGTCGACCGGTTAGGGGTGGTCCTTAATCCCCACAGAACTGACGGAAGCTCGTCGACCCAAGCGCCTGCCGCATGCTTGAGATCGTGCATCAATCGAGGCTTTAGCCCTTTGAGAATCAGACCATTCGCTCTCTCAGCCTGTCCATTCGACTGGGGATGGGCGACCGATGCGTAGTCGACTCGTGTGCCTTGAGAGGCGCAAAAAGCTCTGAACTTGTCCGAATCAAAGTTTGACCCGTTATCAGTGATGATGCTATGCGGGACTCCATATCTGAATGTTAACCCTCTGACGAAACTGATAGCAGTGCAAGCATCGAGGTTCTTGATGGGCTTAGCTTTGATCCATTTGGTAAATTTGTCGACTGCCACAAGCACATGAGTGAATCCACTCCTGCCCGTTCTTAGTGGACCAACCATGTCCAATCCCCAAACGGCAAAGGGCCAGACGAGTGGAATGGTCTTCAGGGCTGATGCAGGCTTGTGCGACATGTTGGAGTAGAACTGGCACCCTTCACACTTGTCGACTATCTCTTTTGCCGTCTCATTTGCTCTTGGCCAGTAAAATCCAGCTCGGTATGCTTTAGCCACAATAGTCCGAGAGGACGCATGGTGACCACAGGTCCCCGAGTGGATATCATTAAGAATTATCCGACCCTCTTCTGGTGTTATGCATTTCTGACCGACTCCAGTCGCGCTCTCTCTATACAGCTGTCCCCTTATGACTGTGAAGGCCTTGGATCGGCGGACGATCTATCGAGCCTCCTCCTCGTCTTCCGGGAGTTCTTTCCTTAGAATATACGCGATGTACGGTATTGTCCAGTCAGGGGTGATTGCCAAGACTTCCATGATTAGGTCGACCACTGCAGGTACTTCAACTTCAGTCGGATCTGTGGCACTTTTCGGCTGCGGGGCTTCTTTTGTGAAAGGATCCTCTTGGACTAATGGTGAGTGAATGTGCCCCAAGAACACGTTGCTAGGAATGGCTTCTCTCTTGGAGCCTATCTTTGCCAAATCGTCAGCTGCCTGATTTTTCAGTAGGGGGATGTGATGAAGCTCTAACCCCTCGAATTTCTTTTCTAGCTTTCGCACTGCATTGCAATACCCAGTCATTGCCGGACTCCTGACGTCCCACTCCTTCATCACTTGATTAACCACCAAATCTGAGTCTCCATAGACCATGAGGCGACGGACGCCGAGTGAAATGGCCATGCGCAACCCATAAAAAAGTGCCTCATACTCTGCTTCGTTATTGGAGGAATCGAAGTGAATCTGGAGAACATATCTGAGCTTATCTCCTCGGGGGGAGACTAGGACTACTCCCGCGCCCGAACCATTCAGCATCTTGGATCCATCGAAGAACATGGTCCAGTGCTCCAAGTGAACTTGAGTCGGAAGTTGCTGTTCAATCCACTCGGCGATGAAATCCGCGATTGCTTGGGACTTGATAGCCTTCTTTGCTTCAAACTTGATATCTAAGGGAAGGAGTTCAATCGCCCACTTGGCCACTCGACCAGTTGCGTCTCTGTTATGCAGGATCTCTGATAGTGGGGCGTCGCTGACGACTGTGATGGAGTGGTCAGAGAAATAATGTGCAACTTTCTTCATGGTCATATAAATCACATATACAAGCTTCTGGTAGTGGGGGTATCTTTGTTTTGAAGGGGTCAAAACTTCAGACACATAATATACTGGGCGTTGAAATTTGAAAGCCTTTCCTTCCTCTTCCCGCTCGACCGTAAGTACTGTACTGACAACTTGTCCTGTGGCTGCAATGTAAAGCAGCAGAGGCTCTTTGCTGATTGGGGAAGCAAGCACCGGCTGGGTGGAGAGCAGAGCTTTGAGCTCTGCAAACGCTGCATCAGCTTCTGGAGTCCACTCGAACTTGTCAGACTTCTTCATCAGTCGGTAAAGAGGCAACGCCTTTTCACCGAGTCGAGAAATGAATCGACTTAAAGCGGCCAAGCAGCCTATAAGCTTTTGGGCATCATGCACGTGTACAGGACGCTTCATCCGGAGTATGGTGCCAATTTTTTCAGGATTGGCGTTGATCCCCCGTTCGGAAACGAGAAAACCGAGTAACTTTCCACCTGGAACCCCGAAAGTGCACTTTGATGGATTGAGCTTGATATCGTACCTCCTGAGGTTGGCAAAGGTTTCGGCAAGGTCAGCCCGTAGGTCGGAACCTTTCCGGGACTTGACCACAATATCATCCATGTATGCCTCCACATTCCGACTGATTTGAGTGAGTAAACACTTCTGGATCATTCTCATGAATGTGGCTCTGGCGTTTTTGAGGCCGAATGGCATGGTGACGTAACAGAAGCATCCGAATGGAGTGATGAAAGCTGTTTTGATCTCGTCGGGCCCATACAGACGGATCTGATGGTACCCGGAATAGGCATCTAGAAAAGACAATCTCTCGCATCCCGCAGTTGAGTCGACTATTTTTCCGATGCGAGGGAGAGGAAAATGATCTTTCGGGCAGGCCCGATTGATATGTTTGAAATCGATGCACATGCGGAGTGACTTGTCCTTCTTGGGGACCATGACAACATTGGCGAGCCACTCGGAGTGGTAAATCTCTCGGATGAACTCGGCTGCTAAGAGCCGAGCCACCTCCTCGCCAATGGCTTGCTTCTTCTAGACGGCGGACTGTCGAAGATGTTCCTTCACGGGCTTGAATTTTGGGTCGACTCACAGATGATGCTCATCTAGCCCCCTGGGAACTCCAGGCATGTCAGAGGGTTTCCATGCGAAGATGTCCCAGTTCTCATGGAGGAGCTGGATGAGCGCTTCTTCCTATTTGGAGTCGAGCGTCGTCGAGATGTGAGTCGGAGCAGCGTCGGGGTCGGTCGGGTGAATGTGGACTGTCTTTGTTTCACCAGCCGACTGAAAAGCTGACTCGGAGGCAGGCTTCTTAGCTCGCAGTAATTCACTCGGATCGGCAGTCTTTTGGTACTCTTTCAGCTCGACCACTGCCATCTGAGCGTCAGCGATCTTTGATCCCTTCTGAAAACACTCTTCTGCTTTCTTCCGGTTGCCCGTAACAGTGATCACACCTTTGGGGCCAGGCATCTTTAATTTAAGATACACGTAACATGGTCGATCCATGAAGCGTGCGTAAGCTGGCCTGCCCAAAATGGCATGATAAGCACTCTGGAAGTACACAACCTCAAATGTCAACTTTTCCTTGCGGTAATTCTTTGAATCACCAAAAACCACATCGAGAGCAATCTGGCCGAGTGACTCGGCTTTCTTCCCAGGAATGACTCCGTGGAAGCTCATGTTACTGGTGCTGAGTCTGGACATCGGAATGCCCATTCCTTTCAAAGTTTCAGCATACAGTATGTTCAGGCCACTGCCGCCATCCATCAGGACTTTGGTCAGTCGAGTGCCTTCGACGACTGGGTCGACCACCAAAGCTTGCCTCCCTGGGGTGGCAATGTGCGTCGGGTGATCAGACTGGTCGAATGTGATGGCGGTCTGAGACCACTTGAGGTAACTAGGTGTTGTCGGAGCAACCATGTTCACCTCACGGTTAATGACTTTCAGTCGACTTTTGCTTTCGACATCAGCAAAAATCATCAAGGTGGAATTGACTTGGGGGTATCCATCGTCACTATCATCCTTGTCCTCAACTCTGTCTGGTTCCTTTTCCTTATCCTTGGGCTGCTTGCCCTGAAACTGCTGGATCAGGAGCCGGCACTGTCGAGTGGTATGCTTTGGGAAAATAAAATTACCCTCTTCATCTTTCTTGGTGTGGATGTGACATGGCAGGTCCAAAACATCATTCCCATCCTGATCCTTAACTTTCTTGAGCTTCCATGTGCCCTTGGGTTTCCCCTTGAAGTTTCCCTGGGCCACAGCCAGGGCCTCCCCAGGGGCGGCTGGCTCGACCTTCCGCTTCTGCTTCCGACTGGAGTTTCCTCCGGTTTCTTGGGCGACTGATTTGAGTTTGCCACTTCAGAGTCGGTCCTCGTCTTCACCATTAGCGTACTTGGTGGCAATCTCCATCATCCGATTCAGGGACATCTCTCCAGTTCGACTGAACTTCAGATTCAACTCTCTGTATTTGACGCCTTCCTTGAAAGCGCAAACTGCTTGATGGTCTGGCACGTTCTCGACCGAGTGGTGCAGTGTGATCCACCTCTGGATGTATTCCCTCAGTGTTTCATTCGGCTTACGCAAGACCGCAACTCTGTAAGGCCTGCAGGGCGCTTGCATGTTCCTTCGAAGGTTGTGATAAACACTCGCGCGAGGTCCTCCCAAGTGTAAATGCTGCTGGGTGCCAACTGATTCAGCCACGCTCTGGCTGAGCCTTCCAACATGAGAGGTAAATGCTTCATGGCCACCTCATCATTGCCACCGCCAATCTACACAGCCACTCGGTAATCTTCGCGCCACGTGTCGGGCTTGGATTCACCGGTGAACTTGCTGACTCCAGCCGCCAGCCTGAAGTTGGGAGGGATCACCGCGGCCCTGATGGCTCGACTGAAACATTCAGGCCCGAGGCATGTGCCCTGCTGCCGGTGGGCGTATCTCTGTTGTGGCCCTCTCGATGAACCCTGTTCCTGTCCACCAAACCTTGAACGAGGATGGATCTCGCGTCAAAGCCTGGGTCCCTGGGGTCGACTGGGATCCTCTGCCCAACATTATGGGGGCGCCTGTCATCTCGATGTCGAGGTGCATATGACCCACTCCTCGGGGGAGGGGATGGCACTCGACATCGATCATCACGGTCGGGTCGGTGATCATACTGCTCATTTCTCCTGTACTGATCGTGCCGGTCCCCACGTCCCTCACGCCTCGGGGGCGATCTCGGGCTGTGAGCCGACTGGACTGTTTCTGTTGCAACGTATCGACTGTGGATCCTGTTCCGCGACTGGGAGACGGCGGAATTCTGATTTCCTGCCGCTTGGAGCAATGCTCTGATCTGCAACAAGCCCCTGCCAGCCTCCGACTGGGAGGGCTGAATTGACTCTGCTATGCGGGCCGCGGCGGCCAAATTCTGAACTGGAGTTCGGTATACCTGCGGTGGCGGGAATTGCTGACGTCGACTGGATTCGGGAGCTTGCTGTCGTCGACTGGACTCGGGAGCCCGCTGACGCGCTTGCTCGTCGAGTACTCGCTGTAGATTTTCCAGTCGAGTGCGCTCGGCCAGGTTAGCCAAGCGCGCGTCCTCCAAGGCCCGGGCCTCGGGGGTTTCTCCAACAATAGGAGTGCGGAGCGCGTTCATGTTCCGGCGGCGAAGCTCCTCTCGCTGCAATGACGTAAGAGGTTCGGGGAGGTACTCGTCGTGGGGATGCGACGGATCGCCTCTATCCGCACCACCATCAGTGCGACAGAATCCGGGAGGACTGTGTGTCCCCTTGACCACCAGAACCTCAGCCAAAGGGTCGCTGCTATCGCACTCGGATGCGGTCTCCGCGGAGCCAGTCGACAGATCGAACAGGCCGCAGAGGGATTCGTCGGGCTCGATTGCCGCGACTTGTGGGGCCGCCGACTGGCGGGCCACGGCGTGCCTCACCCACCGCTGGAGTCTCGACCGACCTGAGCGCTTGCGCTGGTGGGAGACAGGGCGGGGAGATGACACGGGGGCCGACCGATACTGGGTCGACGGCTGCCGTAGGAGGACGCCACGAACGCACGCGCGAAAGTGCGTCGCACCGCGGACGGGGAGCGCGTCGATGTCGAGCGGCGCCTCCTGGAGCCAGGCGGATTCGTCGGCGATGAAGGTGAGCGCGCCGAGACGGATCTCGTGGCCCTCTGGCAAAACTCTGCAGGAAACCATGATCAAATGGATCGGAAAAATCGCAACTTCTCCAATTAGGCGCTAAGACTAATGCCCCACGGTGGGCGCCAGCTGTCGTGGTTCTAAGTCTAACAGTGAGGTAGGGGGTGTGTATGAAGAGGCTAGACCTTAGCTATTGGGAAGTTGTAAGCACGCAAGGTTTACGAGTTCAGGCCCTTCTCAGAGGAAGTAACAGCCCTACGTCTCGGTGCCTGGAGGCGGTCGATTGGATTATGCGTGTGTAGATAACAAGGGTGCGAACCCTTCATACTGAGGAGGGGGGTGGCTTATATAGATTTCGCCGGCTCTCTCCTGCCCTTAGTAATGAAGGGTTTAAGGTACATTTAAGGTGGGGCGTTACTGGTAATGCCCCTAATAAAGTGCTATAATAACCATAACGACTACTTAATGCCCGACCGTTTGCCTGCGGAGTGACTTTAGGTCTTCTGGCTTCATGGTCGAGTGGTTGTTCTTTCGTCGAGTGTCTTGACCCCGTCGAGTGGGATGCCTTCTAGTTGTTTGAGAGGTGGCTCATTCTAGGGATGTCGTTGGGTGGGGCTTTTTTAGGATGGGTCCGTGCCCCTACCCTAGGTACATAGCTTCATCAAGTGCCTGTGAAGCTATCGTGTTCTGAAAAGGCCCAGAGGCTGTGAAGCAAGGCGAGTGCCTGTGAAGCTATCGCGTTCTGAAAAGGCCCAGAGCCTGTGAAGCAAGGCAAGTGCATGTGAAGCTATCGCGTTCTGGAAAAGGCCCAGAGCCTGTGAAGCAAGGCGAGTGCCTGTGAAGCCCTCACGTTCTGGAAAAGGCCCAGAGCCTGTGAAGCAAGGCGAGTGCCTGTGAAGCCCTCGTGTTCTGAAAAGGCCCAGAGCCTGTGAAGCAAGGCGAGTGCCTATGAAGCTCTTGCGTTTAGGAAAAGGCCCGGAGCCTGTGAAGCAAGGCGAGTGCCTGTGAAGTCATTGCGTTAGGAAAAGGCCTGGAGCCTGTGAAGAAGGCGAATGCCTGTGAAGTCATTACGCTCAGGTGAAGGCCCAGAGCCTGTGAAGAAGGCCAACGCCTATGAAGTTTTTCATCAGCAATGATCTCACGTCCTGAGGACCCAACTAGAGAGCACCCAAGGCGTCGCGCCGTCCTGCAGGCCGCCTCGGGGCCAGCGTGGGGCAAAGGTAAACTAGCCCACCGTCAGGCACGCGCGCAATTTGACTACTACTGATATGATGGACACAAGTTTTTATATGAGGGGCTTCCCCTCCCAAAATGCTCTCACGACCATCAGGCCAAACACCTGAGTTCTATTCATGCAGGGTAAAAGACAGGAGAAGTACATGGTTAGTCTGACAAATCCCCCAACGCATCCTCGAGGGCGCCTCCCGAGCTGTCGCTGGCATCACTGAATTCACCCTCGTTGTCTGTGCCACCACCAGCGGCGTCGGGGCCATCCACCACACCGCCTTCGTCGGCAGCCACGACCACGTCGTCGTCATCCGAAGTGAAGGCTCGGACGAGAGCATCCACGTTGTTCTCCACCCAGTCCGCCAGGTCGCCTCGGACGGCCTGGGGAACTGGGGCGATGGCGGCGTCAAAGTCGAAGTGGGGATCCATGTTCCGGAGATGGCTGAAGACACGGGAAAAGGCGCGCCCAAGCAGGGCGCGGCTCCTCTCCTCCACCAACCTATCGGCCCTGACCGACCGAGCCTCTAGCTGCGTTACCACATCGGTGAAGAACTTCAGGTTGCCAGCATAGTTAATCGTGTGCGGCTCGCCGACGGCTGCCTCACAGATGTTGCCCAAGGCTGCGTTAGCCCTCACCCTGAGCGTGGTGAGCATGGGGCCGTGCACGTGCTCCAGGACTCGCCGCTGGCGTATTTCATCGGCATTCTGTCGCTCAACGGCCTCAGCCTCTTCCATCTGCTGGCGAAGACGGAGTACCTCGGCCTGGGAGGTGGCCAGCTCCTTTTGCGCTGCCTCAAGGGCGGCCTGGGAGGCGTCGACCAGCCGCGTCACCTCATCCCGTTGGATCCTTAGGGCTGCGGTTCTGCCCTCGGCTTCTACCCGGATCATCCCCAGCTTCCCCTCGAACTCACGCTCGAGGCCTTGGCGCGCCGTCGCCGCCCGACGACAAACCTCCTCCAGGACACGCGCTTCCCGCGCAGTGACATCATCTTCCGCCTGCGTCACTAGCCGCTCCCTTGTCTCCAGCCGCTCGTACTCGTGAGTGCGTTCAGCGGCTTCCAGCGTCAATGCTTCTTCACGCCTCTGGAGCTCGGCTGGGCCGCCAGAGGCCACCCACATCGACGCAAGGGCCAGCTCACGCAGCTCCACTTGCTCCTCCAGTGAGTGGCACCGGGCCAGGAGCTCGCGAGCCCGCTCCTCGGCTGCCTCTCGCCATCGGTCAGCCCTCCGGGCCTCCTCGGTGGCCTGGGATCGAGACACTCGAGAGGCCTCCAGTGACGCCTTCGCCTCTTCATCGTCAAGATCGCGCTGATGACGCGTGAGGGCAATGGCGGCCTCCAGCTCACGCCTCCCTGCAGCCAGGCGCAGGCCCTCGGCCTCCAGGCGCGCGTCTTCGTCAGCAAGCTCCTCCCCAAGCAAGTTCACCGCGTCGGTCGCTCTTCGAAGGAACCCCTGGCGGCGAGCGTGGCGCTCCTGGGCGCGCTCAAGCACATCTTCCACACCATCATCCGCCTCAAGCAAGCGCCGGGGGCCGCGAATCATCGTTCCTCCTCCGGGCAGGGGGCTGGGGGCTGGCGCCCTCGCGACGGCCGGACGCGCTGCATCAGATGCCCAGCCTAGGGCCAGCCCGTCCCCAGATGAGGGGCGCAGGAGGCGCCTCAACCAGTCGCAGCCCGTGACCAGACGAGAGGCCCATGGCAGGCTGGCTATGCGAAGAGAGGGCTCGCGAAAGGAGATCGCAGGGATAGAAGGGCCGCCGTGCATTACATGACGGTCCACCTCGTCGTTCACCCTCACCACAAGGGCAGTGTTGCTCGGGACGCCCAGGGGCGACGGAGGAGACGAAGCCAAGGGAGGCGGCACCTCGGCGACTTCCGCGAGCTCAGTCGGAAGGGGCCTGCGGAGCAAGGATCAGCGAAAGCAACAAGAGGATCAGGAGCCAGAGAGAAAGAGTACTTACTCGTCAGTGGCGAAGTACTTCCTGCGCTTCAGCATGCGACAAGGGAAGTCATCACCCAGGGCCTCCCTCTTCCTCCGGAGGGCCTCAAAGTCCACACGGAAGCGGCCCAAGAGAAGAGCGCAAGGATCAACCTGCCGCGAGGACGGAGCATCAGAGCGGTCCGCGTCAGGGGCGCCTGCCTGGCGCATGCCTTCCATTACCTCACCAGAAGATGCGGCTGGGGCCTCCAAGGCCTCAGCCCCGGGCACCGGGAGCGGCTGCTTGCCACCTTCAGCCGTAGCGGCGCGGGCCTCAGGAGTTGTCCCCTCGTGAGCGTCACCCGGCGCTGCCACCTCATCAGGGCCCCCCTCGGCCTCAGGCGCCTCCTGCCTCCCTGCTCCGTGTGACGCCCCCGATTCGATCGTACACTAATCATACATGCAAACGTGTACGATCAAGATCAGGGACTCACGGGAAGATATCACAACACAACTCTACAAATAAAATAAGTCATACAAGCATCATATTACAAGCCAGGGGCCTCGAGGGCTCGAATACAAGAGCTCGATCATAGACGAGTCAGCAGAAGCAACAATATCTGAGTACAGACATAAGTTAAACAAGTTGCCATAAGATGGCTAGCACAAACTGGGATACAGATCAAAAGAGGCGCAGGCCTCCTGCCTGGGATCCTCCTAAACTACTCCTGGTCGTCGTCAGCGGGCAGCACGTAGTAGTAGGCACCTCCGGTGTAGTAGGAGTCGTCGTCGACGGTGGCGTCTGGCTCCTGGGCTCCAACATCTGGTTGCGTCAACCAGGTAGAAGGGATAGAGGGAAAAGAGGGAGAAAGCAACCGTGAGTACTCATCCAAAGTACTCGCAAGCAAGGAGCTACACTACATATGTATGCATTGGTATCAACTGGGATAAGGCTATTATATGTGGACTGAACTGCAGAAAGCCGGAATAAGAGGGGGATAGCTAGTCCTTTCGAAGACTACGCTTCTGGCAGCCTCCGTCTTGCAGCATGTAGAAGAGAGTAGACCGAAGTCCTCCAAGTAGCATCGTATAGCATAATCCTAACCGATGATCCTCCCCTCGTCGCCCTGTGAGAGAGCGATCACCGATTGTATCTGGCACTTGGAAGGGTGTGTTTTATTAAGTATCCGGTTCTAGTTGTCATAAGGTCAAGATACAACTCCTGGTCGTGCTTTTACCGAGGGACACGGCTATTCGAATAGATAAACTTCCCTGCAGGGGTGCACCACATACCCCAACACGCTCGATCCCATTTGGCCGGACACACTTTTCTGGGTCATGCCCGGCCTCGGAAGATCAACACGTCGCAGCCCTACCTAGGCACAACAGAGAGGTCAGCACGCCGGTCTAAATCCTATGGCGCAGGGGTCTGGGCCCATCGCCCTTTGCACACCTGCACGTTGCGTACGCGGCCGGAAGCAGACCTAGCCTAGTGGCTTTCCAGTCCAATCCGGCGCGCGCCACTCAGTCGCTGACGTCACGAAGGCTTCGGCTGATACCACGACGCCGGGATACCCATAACTGCTCCCACGTAGATGGTTAGTGCGTATAGACCAAATGGCCAGACTCAGATCAAATACCCAGATCTCGTTAAGCGTGTTAAGTATCCGCGAACACCGACCAGGGCCAGGCCCACCTCTCTCCTAGGTGGTCGGAACCTGCCCTGTTGCTCCGCCTCAAAGATCCACTCGCGGGTGCTCCTACGAGCCTACCCATCTTTAGTCACCACATGTATCATGTATAAAGTATATAGTATATACCCGTGATCACCTCCCGAGTGATCACGGCCCGATAGTATAGCATGGCAGACGGACAAGAATGTAGGGCCACTGATGATAAGCTAGCATCCTATACTAAGCATTAGGTTTGCTGGTAAAGGTAACAACAGTAGTAGCAAGGACAGGCTATGCATCAGGATAGGTATAACGGAAAGCAGTAACATGCTACACTACTCTAATGCAGCAGTATAGAGAAGAGTAGGCGATATCTGGTGATCAAAGGGGGGCTTGCCTGGTTGCTCTGGCAAGAGAGAGGGGTCGTCAACACCGTAGTCGTACTGGGTAGTAGCGGCGTCAGTCTCGGTGTCTAGCGAGAGAAGAGGGGGAAGAAACAATAAATATAATGCAAGCATATGCATAGTGATGCATGATATGACAAGTAACGGCGTTAGAGGTGCCCTAACGCGGTAGTAGGTGATACCGGTGAAGGGGGATGACATCCGGGAAAGTATCCCCGGTGTTTCGCGTTTTCGAGCAGAGGAACCGGAGGGGGAAAGTTGCGAGTTTGCTATGCTAGGGATGCGTGACGGACGAACGGGCTACGTATCCGGGTTCGTCTCGTCGTTCTGAGCAACTTTCATGTACAAAGTTTTTTCATCCGAGCTACGGTTTATTTTATATTAATTTTAAAAGATTTAAATCATTTTTAGGATTTATTTAATTAATTTAATCAACATTATCCAGAATAGTGTCTGCTGACGTCATTAGGACGTCAGCATGACGTCAGCAGTTGACTTGGTCAATTGACGTGTGGGTCCCGTTCGTCATACTCTGTTTTAATTAACTAACTGTTAATTAGGTTAATTAGTGATTAGGTTAGTCTAATTATAATTAATTAACTTAATTAATTCCTTAATTAATTAATTAATTAATTAATTATTTTTATTATTATTATATTTTTTTAAAAAAATTCCTTTTTTTTACTCTAGGGGGGGCGTGGGCCCCGTTTGGCAGTGGCCCAGAGGGGGCCTAACGGGCGCTGGCGTTAGCGGGGTTGCGGGCTCCGAGCGGGGCGTACCCAGCGCCCAGCACGAGGGGGCAAAGCCGGCCGGCCGAAGCAGCATGCCGCGGCAAGGGGCAGCGCTGGCGGCGCGGCTAGCCAGAGCCGGCGAGGCAGGGGGAGGCGGTGCTACAGGGGGGCAGCAACGGCGAGCGACTGCTGGGGCGGAGCAGGTCCGCAGCAAGGTGGCGAGCGGCGGTGGCCATGGGCGCGGGCGGTGGCGAGTGCCCGGTGGTGGCCGCGGGGCAGGCCGGAGATGGCGACGCGGGGCGAGGCCCAGCGAGCGATGGCCGGCGCGGGCGGACACAAGAGCGAGTGCGGGGCCGCGGCGAGGGGCTGTAGAGGAGGGTGCACGCGGGCGGTTAGCGGGGCAGGGTGCGGCGAGCGCGCGCGTGCGCGTGCGTGCGTGAGCGGCGTGCGGCCCGGAGCGTGAGCTCCGGCACGCGGGCAAAGCCGAGCTGCGCGACCGGCGAACGGAGAGAGAGGAGGGGCGCGGGGACAGGGAAAAGGAGGAGGGTGGAGGCCGTGGCCTCACCGGACTTTGTAGGGTCAAAGCAGCGGGCTCGGTGGAGGTCGGGGAGGACGACGGGGACGACGTCTGCGGAGAGGACGGCGAGGAGGCGACGCGGTCGACGACGAGGTGGCAGGGGCGAAGTCGTTCCGGGCGGCGATGACGGGGCCTTCGGGCGGGCGATGCGCGAGGGAGAAGGAGGGGCGAGGAGGAGGTCCAGTGACGGGTGGTCGAGGCGGCACGGTGGGTCGATCCGGGCGGCGGGGTCGTCATTTCCCCCGATCCAGATCGGGGGGCGAGGGAGAGGGAGTGGGGGCGGTCGTGGGGGGGAGGATCGTGGGGGAAGTGGGGTTGACCGATCTAGGTCACACGGGAGTGGGGGGATATGGGGGCGCCGGCTGGGCTCTTGCCCAGTTGGGCTGGTGGCCTGCTGGGCCGAAGCCCGGGGGGTTTGTTTCCTTCTCTTTTTTATTTAGTTCTATTTATTTTATTTTCTTTATTCCCTTTTTTGTTTTAATTCCCTTTTAAGTATTTTAGTTTGTTAAAGTACAAGAATGGTCCCTAACTTAGTACTACCACTAAAACCCACTGCAATAAAAAGTTTAACACCTAAATAGAATAGTTTAACATTTTATTAATTATAAAAGGCATTTCAATAATTGTTTTGAGTACTGTTTTATTCATTCTAGAGTATTTAAAATTTTTATATAAGTGTGGTTTCTCCATCATAATTATTCATGATTTATTTGAATCCACCCGAACATTTAGTTTTAATTTTTGAAAACTTAAATACTTATTGTTTCCCTATATTTTATATTTTAAATTTGAATCGTTTTTGAATCATCGCGAGATTATCAACAGTAATCGTGGTGACGTGGTAAAATTAGCAGAGGTTTATTGTAGCTTGATTGTCCGGGCGTCACAATTCTCCTCCACTACAAGAAATCTCGTCCCGAGATTTAAGAGGGGAGTAGGGGGAAGTTCTGGTTACGAAATTCTAACGTGTCTTCTCGGTCTTGGTTGCCCTTCTTGAAGAGGTTGATCCATAGCGTTGATGTCTTCATTTCTCTACATCAATGCATCATGAGTAAGCTGTCGTCCTTCCTTTGGGAACCCCATCGTACTTACAGAGGAGTAAAGGATGGGTATACTGGAAGAATAGAATTTCTGCATGGTTGCTTATCCGGTAGATAATCATTAGGGAACGTGGCGAAAAGTAACTCTCGAATTGAAATTTACGAAAATATCGAGAGCAAAGTAAGAAGGTGCACAATAGAAGTTTCGAGCGGGCATGCAATCGCTTGATGCCTGAAACAGGGCGTGAAATGGGGTCCAAAGCAATGGGAATAAGTATTGTGTCCGATACCAGAATTGATGATTTCTCGGAAGGTGGCTCGTGAATCACAAACGAGGCCAAGTGCGAGGAAATAAATTTGGAAGCCGGGGGTGTATAGGAGGGTCAGGTTTCGATCCTGTGAAACTGTGGGTTATGGGCCCACCATGTGGGTTAAAAGTAGGAAGGGCGGAGACGTCTTGCGTGATCATGCAAGCAAGGCATGTCAGGGGTAGCCTGTCGATTATGTCGGCAACAACATCGGTACCAAGGGCGAGGAACGAAGAGAACCATTTTCCTACCTGTTGAAACGAGGCGGACCAATAGGCAAAGTTCTCATTCATCGGTGGTTACCGGAATGTCAACAACAATAGTAACAGGGTCTTACTGACAGAGTTGTACGCTGAGGTGCTTATAAAAGCAGTGACGTATTACTGCTTAGATCATATAAACCTCAAGAAGGTTTAAACAGAACAATGGAAAGGAAAATATGAGTATCAGATTTAACAGAAGAATGGAAAGGAAAATGTGTTTAAACACATATTTCAGGGGTATATCCTTCCCAAGGACAACCAGAGCATGATATCCGTGGCAGGATATCATGTAGAAAACCCTTTAAGTAAGGGGAGAGGAATTTCATGACAGTACCCATACAACGGTGTTTGGATAATGGTTAAAGAAGACTTAGCATTGCGCTTTCAATGCTCTTATTGAAAATCGGAGTATCACAAACATGCTTCAAGAAGCATTGACATGGTATTCAAGCAAAGGTCAGATTTTGGAAACACAAAGGATCCATCAGGAATAACTTGTGAAATAAGTCTTACAATTTCCTCACGGAAGAATGGCTAAACTTGCTAAAAAGGATACTACAACAATAGGTCCTCCGGCCAGGTGTGCTAGGCCTGACATAACCTTACCGGGTCATATATAAAGACCAACATTATAACTCTTGGAAATAAGTTCCAACCATCATATCTGACCGAGATCAGATCTGATTGGTGTCACGATACCTCAGACTTAGGATGCCTGAGAAGAAAAGGTGCGGCACAATTTGACGAGATGACATTGTAAGATTCTCGGGAAATGAACTATGGAAGCGAGTTCCGAAATAAGAGTTCATCAGTAAACCAAGGAGAGGATGAGGAGGTGGCTGATAGGCTCAGCAACAAATCATCGTGATTTCCAAAGGATTGATTTCCACAATTATGTGAACAAGGAAATATCATTTGTCGGATCAAATGTCATAATGATGTATGCTCGAGGGAAACATACACAACTGAACAATGATAGAAGGGTGCAATCAGGAATCTGGACTAGGTAGCACGATCAATGTTTGAATGATGATTCAATAATCAATAGACTTAGAATGAAACTGTAGACCAATAACTTCAAGCAATAGGGTTGCTAGAAGTTTAGAATTTGCACAACACAGACCATTAGTCGGTATTCCGGTTAGAAACAATACGGAGACCAAGAAATGAACGCAAAAGGCGAGAGGTATTACTATATCAAGAATTCTCAAGAGGTGGTAAAATTACCACGACATTCTTGACATAAAAGGTGGTAACATTCCAAGGTAAAGAAGAACAAATGCTGGATAGCAAGGATCTCAAGGTATAACACAAAACACGAATAAGTTTGTGTTGAACGGAAGGCAATAAAGTGGTCGGTGATAATACAAACCATTGAGGGGCGAGGATGGTATTTCTCATCAAGAATTTGATATATATCTTAGAAGAGCTCAGGATGTTGATGATGACCACGACACATTTGTCGAGAAATTTCATGAAGATGTAATCGGTTGGCGATGACATCAAGTCAAATGATGATGCAGCGAAAGTCAAATAATACCTGAAGAAGAACTCATGAGAAGTTATGCAGTTCCGTGATAATCTCGAGATACCAGAGGGGGGTAATACTCGATGACAGGTCAAAGTAGAGGTTGGCCTGGGGTATTGCTCTACAAAAGACAAGCGCTTAAACTTGCGCGCGAAATGGTATTTAAAGGAGAACATGGTCGGAACCACGATTGCAAAAGGTCAGATCCCAGATATAAGATGAACTTATACCAAAGGAATAATTTAATTTAAGAGAAGCTTTAACGATAAGATCTACATCGTGTCCATGGGCATGAACACAAGTTCAAGGTCGACTCCCACTTCTCCAATGCATAACCTTTCATTCACTTCTCACTTTCGAAGAAGTTGTAGTGTTTGAAATTTTATCTGGCAAAATACCAGAGGTGTATGACTCGTGAAAGCTTTCGAGTTCACACAGTTTAGAGAAGGCATATGTTCAACCCATAGGGGCTTCTTAGAAACATATACCACAAGTTTCAAGAATAAATAACACCAGCTCGATAGTAGAGCATGTTTGAGAAAGCAGAGGATACAACTTACCAAAGGTATTATGTATCCGAGGAAAGGCTCACAGACTTATTGAATATGAAGGACGCTGTCGGATAAAATCCAGCAAATGATCTGGTGGTCCTCAAGGGATCTGGTGTGAGCATCGGTACTCAACCAGAGGGAGAAACAATGCAAGGAGATCAGACTTTAGAAACAACTGACTAATTCAAGGCTCAAATGTAAAGGAATTATCAATTCCAAGACAAGGGATCAGAAGCAATGCTCTGATCAGGGATGGATAAGTTGAATAGCCTTAAGGGTACAATCGACAGCAATTTGATTGGTCGAGATCCAGCTCGTGTTTTAAAATAACGTCTGAGCCGGAAAGATAATTTAAAAGGATCAACTGATGATTGCGTGCATTCGCACTCAAGTTGATTCAATAGGATCAAAAAGACGATGCCTAAGGATACTAACGAATATTGCCAGACATGTGGAAAGCATCCATAATGCAAGCAGGCAAGTATTGCAGAGCAATAAGCTACTAAGGATTTTTGGAGGATCGAATAGTATTTCGAAGACCATTGTGAAACACATGAACAACTGGGGATGAGTGGATACTCGACAAGTGCGAGGATTTAATTGAAGGGGTATTCAGGTGGCAAGGAACTGCTAGGCAGCAGGCACAAGGTATTCTCGGAACAATAGAGAAGACTTCGGGGTATCTTGTAATGACAAGATCAATGGGGGATGATCGTATGAATGGCAAGTGTAAGTAGTTATCCATAAGGATCTATCGGTGGTCGGAAATAGCAAAAGTGATGGGCACAAAGTCTCGAGAGGAATAGCAAAGAGTATCTTCGGAATCTTTTGGTGAAGCAGGCCATCATCTGGAATGAAGGGGCTCTCCAGGAGAAAGTAGTTACGAGATCCTAGAGTCAGAGTTAGTAAATTCATTTTAACCTGAATAGAAGAGAGATCAGAGCCCCAGAGTAATGATCGAGGAGTAAAAGATCGTAATACCACCCAAATGGCGACGTGGGCCCGTAAGACACACAGCCGTGTTAGTAAAAGTTTTTGCAATGTCTAGACTCGACTTCGGCCAAGGAGTGTGGAAGAGGGATTCCTACAGGCAGTCGGCTCTGATACCAACTTGTGACGCCCCCGATTCGATCGTACACTAATCATACACGCAAACATGTACGATCAAGATCAGGGACTCACGGGAAGATATCACAACACAACTCTACAAATAAAATAAGTCATACAAGTATCATATTACAAGCCAGGGGCCTCGAGGGCTCGAATACAAGAGCTCGATCATAGACGAGTCAGCGGAAGCAACAATATCTGAGTACAGACATAAGTTAAACAAGTTGCCATAAGATGGCTAGCACAAACTGGGATACAGATCGAAAGAGGCGCAGGCCTCCTGCCTGGGATCCTCCTAAACTACTCCTGGTCGTCGTCAGCGGGCAGCACGTAGTAGTAGGCACCTCCGGTGTAGTAGGAGTCGTCGTCGACGGTGGCGTCTGGCTCCTGGGCTCCAACATCTGGTTGCGTCAACCAGGTAGAAGGGATAGAGGGAAAAGAGGGAGAAAGCAACCGTGAGTACTCATCCAAAGTACTCGCAAGCAAGGAGCTACACTACATATGTATGCATTGGTATCAACTGGGATAAGGCTATTATATGTGGACTGAACTGCAGAAAGCCGGAATAAGAGGGGGATAGCTAGTCCTTTCGAAGACTACGCTTCTGGCAGCCTCCGTCTTGCAGCATGTAGAAGAGAGTAGACTGAAGTCCTCCAAGTAGCATCGTATAGCATAATCCTAACCGATGATCCTCCCCTCGTCGCCCTGTGAGAGAGCGATCACCGGTTGTATCTGGCACTTGGAAGGGCGTGTTTTATTAAGTATCCGGTTCTAGTTGTCATAAGGTCAAGATACAACTCCGGGTCGTCCTTTTACCGAGGGACACGGCTATTCGAATAGATAAACTTCCCTGCAGGGGTGCACCACATACCCCAACACGCTCGATCCCATTTGGCCGGACACACTTTTCTGGGTCATGCCTGGCCTCGGAAGATCAACACGTCGCAGCCCTACCTAGGCACAACAGAGAGGTCAGCACGCCGTTCTAAATCCTATGGCGCAGGGGTCTAGGCCCATCGCCCTTTGCACACCTGCACGTTGTGTACGCGGCCGGAAGAAGACCTAGCCTAGTGGCTTTCCAGTCCAATCCGGCGCGCGCCACTCAGTCGCTAACGTCACGAAGGCTTCGGCTGATACCACGACGCCGGGATACCCATAACTGCTCCCACGTAGATGGTTAGTGCGTATAGACCAAATGGCCAGACTCAGATCAAATACCCAGATCTCGTTAAGCGTGTTAAGTATCCGCGAACACCGACCAGGGCCAGGCCCACCTCTCTCCTAGGTGGTCGGAACCTGCCCTGTTGCTCCGCCTCAAAGATCCACTCGCGGGTGCTCCTACGAGCCTACCCGTCTTTAGTCACCACATGTATCATGTATAAAGTATATAGTATATACCCGTGATCACCTCTCGAGTGATCACGGCCCGATAGTATAGCATGGCAGACGGACAAGAATGTAGGGCCACTGATGATAAGCTAGCATCCTATACTAAGCATTAGGTTTGCAGGTAAAGGTAACAACAGTAGTAGCAAGGACAGGCTATGCATCAGGATAGGTATAACGGAAAGCAGTAACATGCTACACTACTCTAATGCAAGTAGTATAGAGAAGAGTAGGCGATATCTGGTGATCAAAGGGGGGGCTTGCCTGGTTGCCCTGGCAAGAGAGAGGGGTCGTCAACACCGTAGTCGTACTGGGTAGTAGCGGCGGCGGTCTCGGTGTCTAGCGAGAGAAGAGGGGGAAGAAACAATAAATATAATGCAAGCATATGCATAGTGATGCATGATATGACAAGTAACGGCGTTAGAGGTGCCCTAACGCGGTAGTAGGTGATACCGGTGAAGGGGGATGACCCGGTGTTTCGCGTTTTCGGGCAGAGGAACCGGAGGGGGAAAGTTGCGAGTTTGCTATGCTAGGGATGCATGACGGACGAACGGGCTGCGTATCCGGGTTCGTCTCGTCGTTTTGAGCAACTTTCATGTACAAAGTTTTTTCATCCGAGCTACGGTTTATTTTATATTAATTTTAAAAGATTTAAATCATTTTTAGGATTTATTTAATTAATTTAATCAACATTATCTGGAATAGTGTCTGCAGACGTCATCAGGACGTCAGCATGACGTCAGCAGTTGACTTGGTCAATTGACGTGTGGGTCCCGTTCGTCATACTCTGTTTTAATTAACTAACTGTTAATTAGGTTAATTAGTGATTAGGTTAGTCTAATTATAATTAATTAACTTAATTAATTCCTTTATTATTATTATTATATATATATTTTTTTTAAAATTCCTTTTTTTACTCTAGGGGGGGCGTGGGCCCCGTTTGGTAGTGGCCCAGAGGGGACCTAACGGGCGCTGGCGTTAGCGGGGTTGCGGGCTCCGAGTGGGGCGTACCCAGCGCCCAGCACGAGGGGGCAAGGCCGGCCGGCCGGAGCAGCATGCCGCGGCAAGGGGCAGCGCTGGCGGCGCGGCTAGCCGGAGCCGGCGAGGCAGGGGGAGGCGGTGCTGCAGGGGGGCAGCAACGGCGAGCGGCTGCTGGGGCGGAGCAGGTCCGCAGCAAGGTGGCGAGCGGCGGTGGCCATGGGCGCGCGCGGCGGCGAGTGCCCGGTGGTGGCCGCGGGGTAGGCCGGAGATGGCGACGCGGGGCGAGGGGGCGAGGCCCAGCGAGCGATGGCCGGCGCGGGCGGACGCAAGAGCGAGTGCGGGGCCGCGGCGAGGGGCTGCAGAGGAGGGCGCATGCAGGCGGTTAGCGGGGCAGGGTGCGGCGAGCGCGCGCATGCGCGTGCGGGCGTGAGCGGCGTGCGGCCCGGAGCATGAGCTCCGGCACGCGGGCAAAGCCGAGCTGCGCGACCGGCGAACGGAGAGAGAGGAGGGGCGCGGGGACAGGGAAAAGGAGGAGGGCGGAGGCCGTGGCCTCACCGGACTTTGTAGGGTCAAAGCAGCGGGCTCGGTGGAGGTCGGGGAGGACGACGGGGACGACGTCTGCGGAGAGGACGGCGAGGAGGCGACGCGGTCGACGACGAGGTGGCAGGGGCGAAGTCGTTCCGGGCGGCGATGACGGGGCCTTCGGGCGGGCGATGCGCAAGGGAGAAGGAGGGGCGAGGAGGAGGTCCAGTGACTGGTGGTCGAGGCGGCGCGGTGGGTCGATCCGGGCGGCGGGGTCGTCATTTCCCCCGATCTAGATCGGGGGGCGAGGGAGAGGGAGTGGGGGCGGTCGTGGGGGGGTCGTGGGGGAAGTGGGGTTGACCGATCTAGGTCACACGGGAGTGGGGGGATATGGGGGCGCCGGCTGGGCTCTTGCCCAGTTGGGCTGGTGGCCTGCTGGGCCGAAGCCCGGGGGGGGTTTGTTTCCTTCTCTTTTTTTTTATTTAGTTCTGTTTATTTTATTTTCTTTATTCCCTTTTCCGTTTTAATTCCCTTTTAAGTATTTTAGTTTGTTAAAGTACAAGAATGGTCCCTAACTTAGTACTACCACTAAAACCCACTGCAATAAAAAGTTTAACACCTAAATAGCATAGTTTAACATTTTATTAATTATAAAAGGCATTTCAATAATTGTTTTGACTACTGTTTTATTCATTCTAGAGTATTTAAATTTTTTATATAAGTGTGGTTTCTCCATCATAATTATTCATGATTTATTTGAATCCACCCGAACATTTAGTTTTAATTTTTGAAAACTTAAATACTTATTGTTTGCCTATATTTTATATTTTAAATTTGAATCATTTTTGAATCATCGCGAGATTATCAACAGTAATCGTGGTGACGTGGCAACATTAGCAGAGGTTTACTGTAGCTTGATTATCCAGGCGTCACACTCCGCCACTTGAGGAGGAGTCGCCTTGGCCGATTGGGAGGGCAGTCATCACCATTGGATTCTCGCGAGGTCCTTGGAGGCCGGCGGGGTGCAGCCCCCACTCATCAAAGACGGGCATCTGCTTCACGAAGTCGGCCCTGCTCTGGCAGAGATACAGCAAGGCCCCTCCCTGCCGAACATTGCCGGGGTTGGGGACCCCGGCTAAAGTCAAGAGCGTCGACTTCAGCGCCGCTGGAGCCAGGTCTTCTTCCTGGAGCCTCATGTTATCCTCGCGCCCACGGAAGGCCCACATCCGGCGAGAGTGGCGCTGCAGGGGAGCAACACGGCATAACAGAAACACCTTCACCACCTTAGGCATTGTCATGCCGAGCTTCCTCTGGAGCGTGAACGGCTCCAGACAAAGACGAGCCGGGGGCTCTTGAGCGTCTCCTGGCCCCAACCCAAATTGGGGACAGTAGGCGAGGTCGGCTCCAATAGCAGGGGGCTGGGCACCCCTGTGTCCACATACAACCACCGCTCGCAGAACCCAACCGCGGGCAGGGGGAGTTTGAAGTCAATCCCAGAGGCCTCGGTCTTAGGCTCGGCAGCAAAGCTCACGCGTGCCCAGCGTTGGGAAGGGTCGACAAGACGCAGTGAGAAGAAGTGGCGCAGCAAGGCAACCGAAGGAGGGATGCCCACCATGGCTTCGCAAACGAAGGCGAAGACCGAAAGGAGGGTGATGGACTCAGGACTTAGATGCATCAAGTGGTTTTGATAATGGGAGAGCATGGCATTGAAGAAATCGGAGAAGGGGGGAACCAGACCCGCCCACAAGGCGTCGGTAAAATATGGGACCTCGGTTGCTATCCTGTCAATGGAGAAGTGGGACGCGGGCCAGGCCATCGTCCTCCCGCACTCGTTGAAGACGGAGGCCACAGCCAAGCTGTCCCTACCCAGGCACTCTTGGTTGAGTACGGTCGACTGGCCGACGGCGGGGGCCACCGATGGCGGCGCACAAGACGGAGGCATGGGTTTCTCCCCTCTCTCCTTCCTCGTAAGAGCCATGGCGATGGGAAGGAGGGGGAAGATTCGAGATTGGATTGGAGGCGGGAACACGCGTTCGAAAGAAGGAAGAGCAGGAGACGCTCGAGCAACAAGAAGGGGAGCGGCTGTGTGCAACCACAAGTCTTCCTGACAGGGCGCAGAATAAGGGGGCGTGGGGGGGGAACAGTGTCGCCCACGTCCCATCAACCGCCACGCGGCGCCCAAGGCCGCAGGCTGTTAGGGCCCGCGGCGCTTCGCCCTTGCCCTTTCGCCTCTCAGCACGACCAAGTCCATGCGCGCCTTGGGCCCGGGGGCTACTGTCGGCGTTCTGGGAACGGGGGTCCCCAGACTTGCCTGCCTGCGGCCTGCGGCGTGGCTCAAAGGAGGCCCAGCGCGTCCCATCTTCATCAGCACAAGACTCAAGACCCTCGCGAGGGGCCAAGCCTCACGGGGCGGACGACACGGCGCATCCTCAGGCGCAGCCTCATCAGGCTAGCTCGCGAGGAGGCGGAGATATCAAGGCGGGGTACCTCGCGAGGTGCCCATGACGCAAGCCATGACGACTCAGGGCGCCAGGTGGGCGCCAGCGCGCGCAACGTCCTTCTTTCCTCTTTGGTGCAAAGGGGGCAAGCGCAACCGCGGAGTACCGAGGTATCAGGCAAAGGTTGCCATTTCGGTGCAATGAGACCAAGACCAGGCGGACTACAAGACGGAGGTCACCATGGAGCCCAGCACGGCGTCACCGCAGAGCCTTTCGCAGGCGAAGACCAACTTTAGTCAGGATAAGAGTACTTGCTATTCCCCTTCAAATTAGCCCGCCATTGTTGGCGCCCTTCCCGCTCAATATTTGGGAAGAGGCCCAGGGCCTTTGCCTATAAATAGGACCAGCCACTCGCATAGCAAGGGGTTGGTTCATTCGACTAGCAAGCAGAGAGAGTGAGTGAGAAAGAGAGAGAGGGTGACTGAACTCCTCCCAGCAGTTCATCGCCCCAGCCAAGAACAGACCCTCGCGAGGCTGTTCTTCCTTGTATCGTTCATCATCATCAGCCCCAAGAGGCAATCCATCCACCACACACTGGAGTAGGGTATTACACCACAATGGTGGCCCGAACCAGTATAAACCTTGTGTCACTTGTGCGATTCTTTTAGTAGTTTAGATCCTTGCGAGACGGGGAGGTAGAGGGCGTGATCTCCGCACGCACCCTAGTGTTCGAACCTTAAGGGTCTGCCGGAACCCGGAGTCCGACAGCTAGATGGCTTTCTCTCTCTCTCTCTCTCTCTCTGATTCTCAATACAATGGTCTCTTGGAGATCCATATGATCTAACTCTTTTGCGTGTGTTGTTGGGATCTGATGAACTTTGAGTTTATGACCATTCATATCTTTTTATATCCATGAAAGTTATTTGAGTTTCCTTGATCTCTTATATGCATGATCTCTTGTAGCCTCGTATTTATTCTCTGATACTTTGGTTTTGTTTGGCCAACTTGATCTATTTATCTTGCAATGGGAAGAGGTGCCCGGTAGTGGGTTCAATCTTACGATGCTTGATCCCAATGATAGAAGGGGAACCGACACGTATGTATCATTGCTACTAAGGATAAAAACACGAGATCTATATCTACCGCCATGTAGATAAACAGATCTTGTCTACATCATGTCATCATTCATATTGCATTACTTCGTTTTTCCATGAACTTAATACGCTAGATGCATGCTAGATAGCGGTCGATGTGTGGCGTAATAGTAGTAGATGCAGGCAGGAGTCGGTCTACTAATCTTGGACATGATGCCCATGTAATGATCATTTCATGGATATCGTCATAATTATTTGAAGATCTATCAATTGCCAAACAGTAATTTGTTTACCCACCATTTGCTATTTTTCTCGAGAGAAGAAACTAGTGAAACCTACGGCCCACGGGTCTTCTTTCTCATATATTTGCCTTGCAATCTACTTTTCCTTTGCATTTTTATTCAGATCTATTAAACCAAAAATACAAAAATACTTTGCTGCACTTTATTTTATTTGCGATCTATTTATTCAATTTACTACAAATTACCTCACGTCCGTGCCAATTTCTGGCTTCGTTACCCAAAAGGGATTGACAACCCATTTAACACGTCGAGTTGCGAGGTGTTGTTATTTGTGTGCAGGTGCTATTTATGTTGTGTTGCTTGGTTCTCCTACTGGTTTGATACCTTGGTTTCATAACTGAGGGAAATACTCTACTGTCGTTGTGCTACATCATCCCTCCCTCTTTGGGGAAATACCGACGTGGTTCCAGCTACCATCAAGGAGAATTTCTGGCGCTGTTGCCGGGGAGGATCTTCAACATAACCAGGTTCCTAATCACAAATCGCATCTCCTCACAATTTACATTATTTGCCATTTGCCTCTCGTTTTCCTCTCCCCCACTTCACAAAATTTGTCGTTTTATTCGCCTCTCTTTTTTCGTTCACCGTTTTCTTGCCGGATCTGTTTTTGTGTGCAATCTTGTTTGCCGTTACTATCATTATGGATAGTTATTCCTCTATTGCTTGCACTCTCGAGAACGAGGTTCTCAACTATAAACAAAGGGGAGGAGAAAATCTAAAAGATGCTTGGTATAGAATTTGCAATGTTCATAATAGATCTATTCGTAAGAAATCGACCGTTGTTCTTCTTCATCACCACTTGGTATAGATTCATCCTTGATACGATTATCGGTGGAAATTTCTTGATGTTACCCTCTCTGGATGCCTTTAACGCTTTGGGAAATTTAGTGGGCTCACCACCTCTTATGATTAATGAAACACCTTTGACTCTTGAGCATGTTATGGAAAGATTAGATGCTATTCAAAAGAAAATGCTCACCGAAGATCATATGGAAATTTTAGATAAAGAGATGCATAATTTTGCCACTAAGGTTGGGTCAAAAGCGGGAGAAAATTTGAAATTGCTAAAAGAAAAGGGTACTTTAATCCATGAAAGAATAGAAGAAAGCCCGTCACGAATTGATAAACTAGAGGAAATATTTAGTAATCTAAGCACGGCTTTTGCTTTCGTTAAAACCACCGAAAAGCTCCTATAAAAATTGGCAAAGTTACCAAGAACAAGGGTGCAACTTCTAGTAGTGGCAATAAAGAAGATCTTAAGATGATTAGTATCCACCCTGATTTTGTTGAAGTGATAAGAGATCCTTTTTGCAAGAATGAAATCTTTGAATTTATTCCTAGGAGTGTTGTTATTGAAAATCTTTATGCTGAATCTTTGAGGGATTCTAAGTGTTTGATTGAAGAGTTGGAGAAAGATGACAAAACTTAGATCCTTCCTTTATGCCTAGCTAAGGTCGTAAAACTATAGCGCCTGTTGGGAGGCAACCCAATGAATAAAATTTATGTTTTTTGCTTCCTGTTCTTGAGTGCTAGCACAATTATGCTTCTATTATGATTGTGTTTTTAATGTTCTAATTAGTGGCTGTGCCATGTAAAGCCTTTAGGATCTTCTTGGGCAATAGTTGTTTGATCTTGCTGAAAAAACAGAAAGTTTGCACTCACGAAAACAATCGTCATTTTTACCAGAGAGCGATAAAATAGCCATTCCAATTGCAGTAGATCAATATACAAATTTCTCAGGTCGTCCTAATTTTTCAGAGTTTTTGGAGTTAAAGAAGTATTCGAAATAGTCAGATTGCTACAGACTATTATGTTTTGACAGATTCTATTTTCTTTGTGTTGTGTGCTTATTTTGATGGCTCTATGGTTTTCTTTGATGAGTTTTTGCCATAGAAAAGTTGGAATACAGTAGATATAATACAAAAAGAAAATATTAATTGGTTTGATACAGCACTTATAGTAGTGGTTTATTATTCTTATACTAATGGATCTCACAAAGGTTTTGTTGAGTTCTGTGTGATTGTAGTTTTCAAGTTTTGGGTTATCTTATGATGGATGAAGGAAGGATGTAAGAGCCTAAGCTTGGGGATGCCCTGGCATCCCAAGCTATTATCCAAGAATGACAACCAACTAAGCTTGGGGATGCCCCCGAGTGGCATCCCCGCTTTCTTCCAACAACTATCGGTATTTTACTCAAGACTATATTTTTATTCGTCACATGATATGTGTTTTGCTTGGAGCGTCTTGTATGATATGTGTCTTTGCTTGTTTTATTTTGTGTTTTAAGTCATCAATCCTTGCTGGACACACCTATTTGAGAGAGTTAAAATTATTTCATGACCTGTTAGAATTGCTCTCTATGCTTCACTTAAATCTTTTATGAGCTAGGACTTGCTCTAGTGCTTCACTTATATCTTTTTTAGCACGGTGTGCTTTGTCATTTTTGAAGAAATGCTCTCTTTCCTCACTTAGATTTGTTTGAGAGTTAGTAAAATCTTGAAGAAATTCTCTCTTGCTTCACTTAAATTATTTTGAGAGAAATAAAATTTTTTATGCTCATGATCTTCACTTATATTTGTTTGAGCTTATGAAAAGCAACACATGAAAATTAGTGCCAAAGTGATAGATATCCAAGAAGGATAAAGTAAGAAAAAAATGTCATGAAGATCATTGGACAAAATAAACATGATTCTTAGTAATAGTTTTGAGATATGATGATGTGATATGTGAGTCATTTTGATGAGTAATTGTGCTTTAGTAAGAATATTGGTGTTAAGGTTTGTGATTCCCTATGCACGCACAAGAGTCAATAATCATGCAATGAAAATTATATCCTACTTGTGGTGCATTATTCATTGTTAATTATGCTTAATGCTTGCTTATGACATTATTCGTTTCTTGGTTGGTCGCTTCCCAATCTTTTCGTAGCCTTCATTTTGCACCAAGTATGACCTCTACTTGAGCATCCAAAATCCTTTAAACCAGTTTTGCCACATGAGTCCACTATATCTACCTATATGCGGTATTCTTTTGCCATTCTAAGAAAATTTGCATGTGCCATATCTAAGTTTCAAAATAAACTTCTCTTTTGTGTGTTTTTTCGCTCGCGGAGCCATGAGGGCTGGCTAATATTTTCCATGATAGATGTGTTATTCTCAAGATGAGTGTTTATTCACTTGTCATTGCATGAGAGTAAGGCAAAGGTACTAGGGATGCCCACTCTCGAAATGCAAAAACAAAAATGAATTTACTTTATGTTGTCAAATAATAAATTTCTTGGAAAGTGTTGGTATGGAGGGCACCCGTGGATACGGTTAGCAATGGAAAGTGAAAGAAATGGTGGAAAAAGGAATAAACTTTATTTTCTGTTTGGGAACCGCCTATGGCATATCTAGCATGGAAAGTGTTGGGAACTCTAAATCGTTTTCGTTGGTGGGATGGATACACCTCCCAAAATGTTTTTATCTTAATTTTTTCGCTTTGAGCTCTAGCACCTCTACAAGTCCCTACTTCCCTCTGCGAAGGGCCTTTCTTTTACTTTAAGCAATTTTTATTTTGAGTCTCCATTTTCTCTCATAAAACGCACCAACTAGGAGGCAATATGATCGTGCTCAAGTATTGGGTGTAGTTAATATTCGAGTGTGTTTCATGAATGGATCAATGTTTGAGCAGGATGGGCTAGGAATAACTTATTTTAGCATTGATATTTTGAAAGACATGGTTGCTTATTGATATGCTTGAGTATCTAAATTATTATGTCAAAACTAGACTATTGCTTGGAATCACATAAAAGTCCAAATTTCCATGCTATAAAGAAAAGAATATGTTATGACTTGATGAACAACACCCCACATCAAAAATTCTGTTTTTATCACTTACCTACTCGAGGACGAGTAGGAGTTAAGCTTGGGGATGCTGATACGTCTCCAACGTATCTATAATTTTTGATTGTTCCATGTTGCTTTATTATCAATCTTGGATGTTTTATAATAATTTTATATCATTTTTTGGTACTAACCTATTGACATAGTGCCAAGTGCTAGTTGTTGTTTTTTCCATGTTTTTTTACATCGCAGAAAATCAATATCAAATGGAGTCCAAATGCCACGAAACTTCACGATGATTTTTTATGGGCCAGATGGAAGGCAATGGGCCCTGGTTGCACCTGGGGGTTGCTACCTCTTGAGCACTGCGTTGGTTTTCCCTTGAAGAGGAAAGGGTGATGCAGCAAATTAGCGTAAGTATTTCCCTCAGTTTTTGAGAACCAAGGTATCAATCCAGTAGGAGATCACGCTCAAGTCGCACATACCTACACAAACAAATAAGAACCTCACAACCAACACGATAAAGGGGTTGTCAAGCCCTTCACGGTCACTTACGAGAGTGAGATCTGATAGATATGATAAGATAATATTTTTGGTATTTGTATGATAAAGAGAAATAAAGATGCAAAGTAAAATAAAAGGCAAAGGAAATAACTAAGTGTTGGAAGATTAATATGATGGAAGATAGACCTAGGGGGCATAGGTTTCACTAGTGGCTTCTTTCAAGAGCATAAGTATTACGGTGGGTAAACGAATTACTGTCGGGCAATTGATAGAATTGATCATAGTTATGAGAATATCTAGGTATGATCATGTATACAGGCATCACATCGGAGACAAGTAGACCGAAACGATTCTGCATCTACTACTATTACTCCACACATCGACCGCTATCCAGCATGCATCTAGAGTATTAAGTTCATAAGAACAGAGTAATGCTTTAAGGAAGATGACATGATGTAGAGGGATAAACTCATGCAATATGATATAAACGCCAACTTTTCATCCTCGATGGCAACAATACAATACGTGTCGGTTCGCTTTCTTTCACTGGGATCGAGCACCGCAAGATTGAACCCAAAGCTAAGCACTTCTCCCATTGCAAGAAAGATCAATCTAGTAGGCCAAACCAAACTGATAATTCGAAGAGACTTGCAAAGATAAAGCAATCATATATAAAAGAATTCAGGGGAGAGTCAAATATTGTTCATAGATAATCTGGATCATAAACCCACAATTCATCAGATCTCGACAAAGACACCGCAAAAGAAGATTACATCGAATAGATCTCCAAGAAGATCGAGGAGAACTTTGTATTGAGATCCAAAGGGAGAGAAGAAGCCATCTAGCAAATAACTATGGACCCGTAGGTTTGAAGTAAACTACTCACACATCACCGGAGAGGCCATGGAGTTGGTGTAGAGGCCCTCCGTGATCAATGCCCCCTCCGACTGAGCTCCAAAAAAGGCCCCGAGATGGGATCTCTCGGGTACAGAACGTTGCGGCAGTGGAATTAGGTTTTTGTAGTGCTCCTAGATGTTTGGGGGGTACGTGGATATATATAGGAGGAAGAAGTACATCGGTGGAGCAACAGAGGGCCCACGAGGGTGGAGGGCGCGCCTACGCGCCCAGGAGGGTAGGCGCGCCCCCTGCCTCGTGCCTTCCTTCCTTGTTTCTTGACGCCCACTCCAAGTCTCCTGGATCACGTTTGTTGAGAAAATCACGTTCCCGAAGGTTTCATTCCGTTTGGACTCCGTTTGATATTCCTTTTCTTCAAAACCCTAAAATAGGCAAAAAAAACATCAATTTGGGTTGAGCCTCCGGTTAGTAGGTTAGTCCCAAAAATGATATAAAGTGTAAAATAAAGCCCATTAACATCCAAAATAGATAACATAATAGCATGGAGCAATCAAAAATTATAGATACATTGGAGACGTATCAAGCATCTCAAGCTTAATTCCTGCTCGTCCTCGAGTAGGTAAATGATAAAACAAGAATTTTTGATGTGGAATGCTTTCTAACATATTTCTCAATGTATTTTTTCTTTATTGTGGCATGAATGTTCATATCCGAAAGATTCAAGATAAAAGTTTAATATTGACATAAAAATAATAATACTTCAAGCATACTAACTAAGCAGTTATGTCTTCTCAAAATAACATGGCCAGAGAAAGTTATCCCTACAAAATCATATAGTCTGGCTATGCTCTATCTTCACCACACAAAATATTTAAATCATGCACAACCCCGATGACAAGCCAAGAAATTGTTCCATACTTTTGATGTTCTCAAACTTTTTCAATCTTCACGCAATATATGAGTGTGAGCCGTGGATACAACACTACGGTGGAATAGAATGGTGGTTGTGGAGAAGACAAAAAGGAGAAGATAGTCTCACATCAACTAGGCGTGTCAATGGGCTATGGAGATGCCCATTAATAGATACCAATGTAAGTGAGTAGGGATTGGCATGCAACGGATGCACTAGAGCTATAAGTATATGAAAGCTCAACAAAAGAAACTAAGTGTGTGTGCATCCAACTTGCTTGCTCACGAAGACCTAGGGCATTTTGAGGAAGCCCATCATTACAATATACAAGCCAAGTTCTATAATGAAAAATTCTCACTAGTATATGAAAGTGATATCATAGGACTCTCTATATGAAGAACATGGTGCTACTTTGAAGCACAAGTGTGGAAAAGGATAGTAGCATTGTCCCTTCTCTCTTTTTCTCTCATTTTTTTATTTGGGCCTTCTTTCTTTTTTCTTCTTTTTGGCCTCTTTTTTCGTTCGGAGTCTCATCCCGACTTGTGGGGGAATCATAGTCTCCATCATCCTTTCCTCACTTGGGACAATGCTCTAATAATGATGATCATTACACTTTATTTACTTACAACTCAAGGATTACAACTCAATACTTAAAAACAAAATATGACTCTATGTGAATGCCTCCGCCGGTGTACCGGGATGTGCAATGATGCAAGAGTGACATGTATGAAGAATTATGAATGGCGGCTTTGCCACAAATATGATGTAAACTACATGATCATGCAAGCAATATGAAAATGATGAAGCGTGCCATAATAATGGAACGGTGGAAAGTTGGATGGCAATATATCTCGGAATGGCTATGGAAATGCCATAATAGGTAGGTATGGTGGCTGTTTTGAGGAAGGTATATGGTGGGTTTATGGTACCGGCGAAAGTTACGCGATACTAGAGAGGTTAGCAATGGTGGAAGGATGATAGTGCGTATAATCCATGGATTCAACATTAGTCATAAAGTACTCACATACTTATTGCAAAAATCTATTAGTTATCGAAACAAAGTATTACGCGCATGCTCCTAGGGGGATAGATTGGTAGGAAAAGACCATCGCTCGTCCCCGACCGCCACTCATAAGGAAGACAATCAATAAATAAATCATGCTCTGACTTCATCACATAACGGTTCACCATACGTGCATGCTACGTGAATCACAAACTTCAACACAAGTATTTCTCAAATTCACAACTACTCAACTAGCATGACTCTAATATCACCATCTCCATATCTCAAAACCATTATCAAGTATCAAACTTCTCATAGTATTCAATGCACTTATATGAAAGTTTTTATATTATAGAAAATTTACATGTTGTTCTAAAGGACTCTCAAAATAATATAACTGAAGCATGATAGAACAATAGTTTCTATAAAACAAATCCACCACCATGCTCGAAAATATATAAGTGAAGCACTAGAGCAAAAGCTATATAGCTCAAAAGATATAAGTGAAGCACATAGAGTATTCTAATAAATTTCAATTAATGTGAGTCTCTCTAAAAAGGTGTGTACAGAAAGTATGATTGTGGTAAACTAAAAAGAAAAGACTTAAATCATACAAGACGCTCCAAGAAAAACACATGTCATGTGGTGAATAAAAATATAGCTCCAAGTAAAGTTACCGATAGACGAAGACGGAAGAGGGTATGCCTTCTGGGGCATCCCCATGCTTAGGATTTTTGGTGTCCTTGAATTTTACCTTGGGATGCCATGGGCATCCCCAAGCTTAGGTTCTTTCCACTCTTTGTTCCATGATCCATCAAATCTTTACCCAAAACTTGAAAACTTCACAACACAAAACTCAAAATAGAAAATCTTGTGAGCTCCGTTAGCGAAAGAAAACAAAACACCACTTCAAGTTACTGTAATGAAATCATTATTTATTTACATTGGTGTTAAACCTACTGTATTACAACTTCTTTATGGTTTATAAAATCTTTTACTAACCATAGATTCATCAAAATAAGCAAACAACACAAGAAAAACAGAATCTTTCAAAAACAGAACAGTCTATAGTAATCTGTAGCTAACGCAAGTTATGGAATCCCAAAAATTCTAAAATAAATTGCGGGACATGAGTAATTTATCTATTAATCATCTGCAAAAATAATTAACTAAATATAACTTTCCAAATAAAAATGGCAGCAATTCTCGTGAGCGCTAAAGTTTCTGTTTTCTACAGCAAGATCAAAAAGACTTTCCCCAAGTCTTCCCAATGGTTATACTTGGCACAAACACTAATTAAACACAAAAAACACAACCAAAACAGAGGCTAGATAAATTATTTACTACTAAAAATGTGCAAAAAGCAAGGAATAAAAATAAAATTGGGTTGCCTCCCAACAAGCGCTATTGTTTAACGCCCCTAGCTTGGCATAAAAGCGAAGATAGATCTAGGTATTGCCATCTTTGGTAGGCAATCCATAAGTGGCTCTCATAATAGATTCATATGGCAATTTAATTTTTCTTTCTAGGGAAGTGTTCCATGCCTTTCCTTAATGGAAATTGGAATCTAATATTCCCTTCCTTCATATCAATAATTGCACCAATCGTTCTAAGGAAAGGTCTACCAAGAATAATAGGACATGAAGAATTGCAATCTATATCAAGAAAAATGAAATCTATGGGCACATAGTTCCTATTTGCAACTCTAAGAACATCATTAATACTTCCCATAGGTTTCTTAATAGTGTAATCCGGAAGGTGCAAGTTTAAAGAACAATCATCAAAATCACGGAAACCTAGCAAACCACACAATTTTTTGGAATCGTGGAAACACTAGCACCCAAATCACACAAAGCATAGCACTAATGATCTTTAATTTTAATTTTTATTGTAGGTTCCCACTCATCATAAAGTTTTCTAGGGATAGAAACTACCAACTCAAGTTTTTCTTCATAAGATTGCATCAAAGCATGAACGATATGTTTAGTAAAGGCTTTATTTTGACTATAAGCATGAGGAGAATTTAGCACGGATTGCAACAAGGAAATACAATCTATCAAAGAGCAATTATCATAATTAAATTCCTTGAAATCAAAAATAGTGGGTTCATTCATATTACAGTGTTAACCTCTTCAATCCCACTTTTAACAATTTTAGCATCAAGATCTAAAGACTCCGAATTTTTGGAACGCCTTCTAGGTAAAGGTGGCTCATCTTCAATCTCATCGTTATGAAGATTCATATTTCAAAACAAAGATTTAATAGGAGACACATCAATAAGTTTTAGATCTTCATATTTATTTTCATGAAAATTTTCCGGCTTAGCGGCCATCTTATTAACTAAGGTGGACTGCTTATCCGAGACTTCAGCAATTAATATTTCGAGATGAGCAATCTAAGATTTCAAACCATAAAATTCTTTAGACATATCATCAATCTCTTTATTCATATAACCCATAAAGCTTTTTTGTTCCTTAAGCTCGTTCCTAAAGAAATTATTATGCTCAAATTGTAAAACCATAAAACTCCTGATATTGCTTTCGATCTCTTCTAACCTTTTAAGGTGAAGATCACCAAATCTAGGTAGAGTTATCGTGACAAGCAAGAAATCCAACACACAAGCAAACAAGAAACGGGCAAAAGAGGAAAATAGGGAAAGAGAAGGGGAAGGAGAGAGAGTGCGAATAAAATGGCAAGGGTGAAGTGGGGGAGAGGAAAACGAGAGGCAAATGGCAAATAATGTAATGCGAGGGATAAGAGTTTGTGATGAGTACTTTGTAGGTTTTTACTTGGTAATGGCGCCAGAAATGACTCGTTGTTGGGAGTCAAATCTTGACTTGACTTGGCACGAATCTCCCCGGCAACGGCGCCAGAAATCCTTCTTGCAACCACTTGAGCATTGCGTTGGTTTTCCCTTGAAGAGGAAAGGGTGATGCAGCAAAGTAGCGTAAGTATTTCCCTTAGTTTTTGAGAACCAAGGTATCAATCCAGTAGGAGATCACGATCAAGTCCCACACACCTACACAAACAAATAAGAACCTCGCAACCAACGCGATAAAGGGTTTGTCAAGCCCTTCACGGTCACTTACGAGAGTGAGATCTGATAGATATGATAAGATAATATTTTTGGTACTTTTATGATAAAGAGAAATAAAGATGCAAAGTAAAATAAACGGCAAAGGAAATAACTAAGTGTTGGAAGATTAATATGATGGAAGATAGACCCGAGGGCCATAGGTTTCACTAGTGGCTTCTCTCAAGAGCATAAGTATTACGGTGGGTAAACGAATTACTGTCGAGCAATTGATAGAATTGAGCATAGTTATGAGAATATCTAGGTATGATCATGTATATAGGCATCACATCCGAGACAAGTAGACCGAAACAATTCTGCATCTACTACTATTACTCCACACATCGACCGCTATCCAAAATGCATCTAGAGTATTAAGTTCATAAGAACAGAGTAGTGCTTTAAGGAAGATGACATGATGTAGAGGGATAAACTCATGCAATATGATATAACCCCATCTTTTTATCCTCAATGGCAACAATACAATATGTGTCGGTTCCCTTTCTGTCACTGGGATCGAGCACCGCAAGATTGAACCCAAAGCTAAGCACTTCTCCCATTGCAAGAAAGATCAATCTAGTAGGCCAAACCAAACTGATAATTCGAAGAGACTTGCAAATATAAACCAATCATACATAAAAGACTTTAGGGGAGAATCAAATATTGTTCATAGATAATCTGGATCATAAACCCACAATTAATCGGATCTCGACAAACACAACGCAAAAGAAGATTACATCGAATAGATCTCCAAGAAGATCGAGGAGAACTTTGTATTGAGATCCAAAGAGAGAGAAGAAGCCATCTAGCTAATAACTATGGACCCGTAGGTCTGAAGTAAACTACTCACACATCACCAGAGAGGCCATGGAGTTGGTGTAGAGGCCCTTCGTGATCAATGCCCCCTCCGGCGGAGGTTCGAAAAAGGCCCCGAGATGAGATCTCTCGGGTACAGAAGGTTGCGGCGGTGGAATTAGGTTTTCGTGGTGCTCCTGGATGTTTGGGGGTACATGGATATATATAGGAGGAAGAAGTACGTCGGTGGAGCAACGGAGGTCCCATGAGGGTGGAGGGGGCGCCCAGGGGGTAGGCGCGCCCCCTGCCTCGTGCCTTCCTCCCTTGTTTCTTGACGGCCACTCCAAGTCTCCTGGATCATGTTTGTTGAGAAAATCACGTTCCCGAAGGTTTCATTCCATTTGGACTCTGTTTGATATTCCTTTTCTTCGAAACCCTAAAATAGGCAAAAAACAGCAATTTGGGCTGGGCCTCCGGTTAGTAGGTTAGTCCCAAAAATGATATAAAAGTGTAAAATAAAGCCCATTAACATCCAAAATAGATAATATAATAGCATGGAGCAATCAAAAATTATAGATACGTTGGAGATGTATTAGGGGTGCCCCGAGGGGGCACAACCCACCAGGGCGCGCCAGGAGGCCCAGGCGCGCCCTGGTGAGTTGTGCCCACCTCGGGTGCCCCCAGACCGCCTCTTTGCTCTATAAATACCCAAATATTCCAGAAACCCTAGGGGAGTCGACAAAATATTCATCCAGCCACCGCAGAGTCTAGAACCACTAGACCCAATCTAGACACCATCTCGGATGGGGTTCACCACCTCCATTGGTGCCTCTCCGATGATGCGTGAGTAGTTCTTTGTAGACCTTCGGAAAACCCTAGTGATTCATAGTAGCAAGCCTCACACTCCAGAAACTGTATCGTGAACAAACAATAGCATACATATGTACTCAATCATAAGGTGCAATGTAGCTATCCTACCTCAGGCGGTCAAATCTCTGTGCTTAAGTGTCATCCCTAGATCAGTAATGCTGACACACACAATACTTCGAAGGATTTATAACCGAGTTGCAATCACACACTTATTACATCGAATGTCTCAAAAGAGAACTTATTACAATAAATACCGCTTAAGGCCATATAAATAAGATAACAGCGAAAGGCTTGGAAGATAAAGTGAGTCCATCAACTCCAACGGCATAGCTGAGTGCACGACAACGACCTAGCGCACCTTACTCTTCGTCTGAAAAGTCTGCAACATGATATGTTTCAGCCCGAAATGGGTCAGCACATGGAATATGCTGGCAACATAACACAATAGAGCAATGAACAAGTAAAGGCTAGCACTACATGCATATGAGGCTGGTGGAGGCTCTACGGTTATACTGTTTCGCGAAAGGCCAATTTTTTCCTATGACAAAGGAATATATTTTAGTTAACTATCATGGTAGTTGTTAAACATTGAGAAGGTTCCTCCAACTCAATCCCAATTAAATAGTATTAATAACCCAACAAATTACTTTAGAGTGATGAGATCAACATGATAATCCAAGAACCAGATACTCAAGATGTCCATAACCGGGGACACGGCTAACCGTGATCAGTTTGTACACTCTGCAGAGGTTTGCGCATTTTCCCCCACAAGACTCCATCTCCTCCGTTGGATTTCTCGCACTACATGGTGTTTGAGAAACGGATGACCGAGACATAGTCTTTCAGAAGCATTAACTCTAACCCTGGGTAGACAGTACCAACCTACATCCCCTACATCTACTAGCCTACCACTGGAAGAGGTCATGCAACTTACTCAACTATGCTAGAGCCCATAATAGCTTGTGGCTGCACACGGAAGTTTCTAGCATGAATAATCTCATGATCCCTTTGAGCATGGGTGGCGAACCATAGGATGATCACACGGGTACTCCGGGATATCCTAGGACAACACCGGATTCTCCAGGTGCCCACAACCAATCCACCCAGATGTGTATTTAAGTATCCACCTTAAGTTAACCATTAAATTATCAATCTCACATCTGTCATGGACACACTCAAACCCAATCCACATCTATGAGCATAGCATGGCAAATATAACATAGCGTAGAAGTAACTCCCAAGGGTTTGATAATAAAAAGGCAATAGGTTCTACCTCATCATCTACTTCCTAAACCCACATGTTAAGAGATCCTACTCATGCAATGTTTGAAAGTTTTAACTAATGCATAAAACTAGGTATAAAAAGAGTACGATCAATGTGTTGCTTGCCTTGCTGATGATCCACAAAACCTAGAGACTCGTAGTAGCATGTTGCACACTCCGGGAATTCTATCGCAAACAAACAATAGCATACATAAGCACTCAAGCAAAGATGCACAGGTAAAACTCAAATAAGAAGATCCAAACTGAAAGTTCAACTGAAGAGCTTCGATTTGCAAAAAGAATCAATCAAATCGGAGCTACGGAACTGAAACTATGGTTAAAACAATTTCGAATTCAAATCTGCTTGAAACCAAATTTTATATTGTCAAACCTTATTCAAGTTGATTAAAAATAAAGAGGAGCTCGAGACAAAGATTTTGGCGCTAGTTTCACTGGATTTGGACAAATGGTTAAGAAACGACGAGGGTTTGAAGATTAGGGGCTAATCTGCGATAAAAAATAATCATGGATAGGTCCCTGGCCGGAAAAGAAAATAAAAAGAAAAATCTATCGGATGAACGTCCACTAATAGAGGCAAACGGGCGAACGCGTTCGTTAAAAACGAACTAACGAGCGAACGCTCGCTAAATAACTAAACCAAGAAAAACTGAACCGATCGAATAAAATAAAATAAACCGAACTAGGTTTTTTTTTTGAGAAAACCAATGGCTTTTACCTAAAAACTGAAATAAACCGAGACAACAAGATCCGACGGCGGCGGCTCGGATTCCGGCGAGGCGGGGGGCGTGCGGCGGCGAGGCGAGGTGCGGGCGGCGCGGTGGCGGTGGAGCATTGTGGCGGCGGCAGACGGCGGCAGCTGTAACTGCGGCGGCGGAGAGCTGCGGCTGCTGCGGCTTGCGGGGCGGGGCGGGGTGGTGGCGAAGTCGGGCGGTGGCGGCGGCTATAAATAGGAGGGGGGCTGGCTTGCTTGGGGGAGGGGACGACGACGGTGGTGGTCGACTCGGCCACGGCGACGGCGGTGTGCGCGGGCTGGGACGCGCGAGCTGGGCCGGCTGGGCTTCGGCCTAGTCGGTCCGAAACATTTTTTATAAAACAATTCCGCCAATAAAAATAAAAATATCAAAAAATGCCAAAAGCAATTTTCACCGTCTAAATAAAATATTTATAACAAAGAGAACATTTTCTTGGCATAAAAATGCAATTTTGAAAAATGCATAATTTTCTAATTCAAATAAAATAGCAATAAAATCCAAATAAAATTAATTATTTGATTTTAATATTTTTCCTCCAATATTTCTTTTATTTTGGAGAATTCATATTATCTCCTCTCATATGTTTTGACTTTTGAAATATTCGGAGAGAAAAATAAATAAAACCAAAATGATCCTTGTTTTGATATTTGACAAAATTCAAATATGAAAACGGTGAAATCCCCAACTCTCTCCGTGGGTCATTGAGTTGCTTAGAATTTCGAGGATCGCAAAGCAAAATGTAGTAAAAATATGATAGGCATATGATGACGTATGTATAACATTCCAAATTGGAAATTTGGGATGTTACAAACCTACCCCCCTTAAGATGAATCTCGCCCTCGAGATTCGGTTTTGCTAGAAGATAGTTGTGGGTGGTCTTTCCGTAGATCATCCTCTCGCTCCCAGGTGGCTGCATCCTCGGTATGGTGGCTCCACTGAACTTTGCAAAACTTGATAACCTTGCTGCATGTGACTCGGCTGGGAAACTTGAGAATCTTGACTGGTTTCTCCTCGCAGGTCAGATCACTATCCAACTGAATTGCTTCCAGGGGCACTGTATCTCTCATAGGAATATCGGCCATCTCAGCATGACACTTCTTCAACTGGGAAACGTGAAATACATCATGAACTCCTGATAGTCCTTCGGGTAACTCCAACTTGTAGGCTACTTCTCCCATACGTTCCAAAACTCGGCATGGTCCTACAAATCTTGGGGCTAACTTTCCCTTAACTCCAAAACGTTTAACTCCTCGCAGAGGTGACACACGAAGATATGCCCTATCTCCGATTTCATAGACTACCTCCCTGCGTTTTGAGTCTGCATAACTCTTTTGTCTGGACTGAGCTACCTTCAGTCTATCTCGAATAAATTTAACCATCTCTTCTGACCCTTTGATCAAATCCGGTCCAAACAACTGACAGTCTCCAACTTCATCCCACATTAACGGTGTCCCGCACCTTCTTCCATACAAAGCTTCGAAAGGTGCCATCTTCAAACTAGCCTGGTAGTTGTTGTTGTATGAGAACTCTCCGTAAGGCAAATTATCATCCCAACTAGATCCATAATCTAGTGCACAAGCTCTCAACATGTCCTCCAGAATCTGATTGACTCTCTTGGTCTGTCCATTTGTCTGCGAATGAAAGGTTGTACTAAACTCTAGCCTGGTACCCAAAGTCTGTTACCAGAACTTTGAGGTAAACTATGTTCCTCTATCTGATAAGATGGTCCTCGGAACTCCATGCAGACATATGATCCTGGTCATATATATCTTGGCCAATTTTGCACTCGTATAGGTGGTTTTCACTTGAATAAAGTGAGCTACTTTGGTCAGACGATCCACTACTACCCAGATAGAATCATGTCCTAATCGGGTCCTGGGCAATCCGGTGATAAAATCCATGCCAAGCTTGTCCCACTTCCATTTGGGTATCGGCATAGGCTGCAGTAATCCTGCTGGCTTCTGATGTTCTGCCTTCACTCTTTGACATACATCACATACGACTACATACTCAGCAATATCCTTCTTCATACCAGTCCACCAGAAATGCTCCTTTAAATCTAAATACATCTTGGTGTTTCTGGGGTGTATCGAGTATGGCGAGTCATGAGCCTCCTGTAGTATCAACTTCCTGATCTCTACAGTATTGGGTACATAAACACGATCCTCAAACCACAAGGTGTCGTGTTCATCCTCATGAAAACCTTTGGCTTTTCCTTTGCTCATCCTCTCCTTTATCTCGACAATTTCCTTGTCATCCTTCTGAGCATCTCTAATTTTTCCCAATAATGTTGACTGAACTTCTAATGTTGCAACAAAACTTCTAGGAACTATCTCCAAACGAAGCTCCCTGAGATCCTCGGCTAACTCCTTTGGCAATCCTCCACTTACGAGGGTATTGGCGTAACTCTTCTGGCTCAAAGCGTGTGCTACGACATTGGCCTTGCCTGTATGATAGTGCAACTTCATATCATATTCTTTTATAAGCTTCAACCATCGCCTTTGCCTGAGATTTAACTCCTTCTGTGTGAAAATGTACTTCAAACTCTTATGATCCGTGTACACATCACAATGATTTCCAATAAGGAAATGTCTCCAAGTCTTGAGCGCATGTACTACGACAGCTAACTCCAAATCATGCGTGGCATAATTCAATTCACGCGGTCGAAGCTGACGTGAGGCATATGAAACAATTCTTCCGTCCTGCATAAGTACACCTCCAAGTCCTAAACGAGAAGCGTCGCAATACACGTGGAAATCCTTGCGTATATCTGGCAGAATCAATACTGGGGCTGGAACCAAACGTTTCTTCAGCTCCTAAAAACTTGCCTCACATTCATCTGTCCATTTGAACTTGGTGTCCTTCTTCAACAACTCTGTCATAGGCTTTGCAATCTTAGAGAAATTCTGAATGAATCTCCGATAGGATCCTGTGAGTCCCAGAAAACTACAGATCTCTCCTACGGAGGTGGGTGCTGGCCAATCAATGACGGAATGAACCTTGGTAGGGTCTACTGCTATACCTTATCGTGATATAACATGTCCAAGGAATCCAACTTCCTTCAACCAAAACTCGCATTTGCTGAATTTGGCATATAACTGATGTTCCCTGAGCTTCTTGAGAACTAAACGCAAATGCTCCTTGTGTTCCTCTTCATTCTTCTAGTATACCAAAATGTCATCAATGAACACCACGACAAACTTATCCAAGAACTCCATGAACACCTTATTCATCATACTCATGAAATAGGCAGCATTAGTCAATTCAAATGACATAACCATGTACTCATATAGCGCATACCTTGTGGTGAAGATTGTCTTAGGTATATCCTGTTCTCGGATCTTTAGCTGGTGGTATCCTGATCGAAGATCGATCTTGGAAAATACTTTAGCTCCTTGCAACTGGTCCAACAAATCATTAATCATTGGCAGTGGGTACTTGTTCTTGATCATCACTTCATTCAATGCACGATAATCAACAACCATTCTCAAAGATTTATCTTCTCAACCAAGAGCACTGGGGCTCCCCATGGTGACGAGCTTCGTCGAATGTAACCTTTCTCCAATAACTCCTTAATTTGTTTCTTAATCTCCTCCAGATCATTTGCGGGCATCCGGTATGGTCTCTTCGATATTGGTCCGGTGCCTGGCAACATCTCTATCAAAAACTCAATGTCTCGATACGGTGGCATGCCTAGTAGTTCCTCTGGAAATACATCCGGGTAATCCTTCACTACAGGCACTTCCTCCTGAACAACTCCCGTGAGAGAATTTACTTGAGTCCTCTTTGGTGCATGCCTGGATACATACTTAATCCTTTTTCCCTCCGGGGTGGAGAGTAGAATTGACCTCCCGAGTTAGGGGTGAAACGAGGCTTCTGCTGAGCTCCTGAATTGTACTTCCCTTGTCCGTACTTCCTTTTGCGGCTCTCAATCTGCTGCTGCTTACCTTCAATCATAAGAGCCTTATCTACCAACTCCTGGTAGTTGTTAAATGTTGCCACCATTAACTACATACTCATCTCATCATTCAGCCCTTCCATAAACTTCTCCTGTTTCGCGGCATCTGTGGCCACATCATCTGGGGCATAGCGAGTTAACTTGCTAAACTCATCCACATACTGCTCCACAGTACGGTTTCCTTGGCACAAGTTGCGAAACTCCCGCTTCTTCATGCTCATAGCTCTAGTTGAGACATGTGCAGTGCGAAAGGCTTGCTGGAACTGCTCCCAAGTGACATTGGCTATAGGGAAAGTGGCTGTGTAATTCTCCCACCATGAAGCTGCAGGTCCATCCAATTGATGTGCGGCAAAACGCACCTTCTCAGCATCTAATGAACCTCCAGTGGTCAACTCCCTTCCAATCCTTCGTTGCCAGTCATCAGCAACTATTGGCTCGGTGCTACTGGAAAACACCGGCGGCTGCAACCTTAGAAAACGGGCTAAGTTGTCAACTAGAGGTGGTGGCGGTGGGTTTTTGTTATTGTTATTGTTGTTGTTGCCTTGGTTTTGGACTAGCAACTTCGTTAGGGTATTCTGTTGTTGGATCAACTGGGTGAGCTCCGGTGGGAAAGGAAATCTGGGGTCTCGTCTCGGAGGCATCTGATGGGTTTAGAGGGGATAGATTAGAATAGAATGAGGTCAAGTGAAAGAGCACTACCCATATGCACATGAGACAAACACAATCATATCACACCAAAGCAATTTCAAGCAAGGGCATACAATTCATCTAATTATCGTTATAGTGCTCAGACTACTAATATATACATGGGGAATACTACTGATAATGTGGTGGTCTACTAGAAATTTTGATCGGTGGAAGACTCCATGATATCTGCTCCAGCTTCGTCTTCATAATCATCATCACTACTGTCATGGTCGGAGTCGGTGTCGTCGATGATGATGTAATCCTTGGGATGGTCGTCATCTCCTCTTGGTGCGGGATCCCCCATGAATACTCCTAGCTTCCTCGTCAGGTAGTCATTCATCTCCACTAATATTGCGATTTCCTCCTCGTATCTGTTGCGTGTGGACTTGAGTTCCTCTTCTAGCTCCATGTTTCTAGTCATCAACTTCTTCAAATCTATCATGCTTCTGCACATCTGGTTCAAGTGGCAACGAATGTGCTGGTTTAACTCCTGGATAAAAGCTGCAATGGACCTGTCCTTCCTGGTGCTGATCATCTCCCATTGCTCATCTCGGCGCCCACATATCTGGTAGATGGTGTCCTTAAGTTCCTTGTGATAAACTTCGCCGATGCGTCCCATGGCGATGTGGGCTGCCATGCTCTTACCTAAACTCCAGGTTGGTGCATCAAAGGAAAACTCTGTGGGCTCAGTGCCTGGCGTGAAAGTCCTTCCCGGAACTTGAACTCGAATCATCCAACACTCCTCTTCTGGTAAAGTGGCGGTGTAGGTCCCGGTGAAACTTGGTATTCCTATGTTCAGGTACCTAGTGACTTCCTTCAAGTGTCGTCCAAAAGGGGTGTCTTCATCTGGTTGTGCAAACTTGTTCCTTGTGTCCGCCATCCTATAGAGTAGAAGATGGAGAGAAGTCAGAAATGAGTAGAGAAGAGTGACCTATGGCTCATCTTAGTGGTCATGTCCTACATTCAGCGTGTGCTCTGATACCATCTTGTAGTGATCCGACCTTAGACGGTCAAATCTCTGTGCTTAAGTGTCATCCATGGATCGGTAATCCTGACACACACAGTACTTCCAAGAATTTATAACAGAGTTGCAATCACACACTTATTACATCGAATGTCTCAAAAGAGAACTTATTACAATAAATACGGCGTAGGGCCATCTAAATAAGATAATAGCGGAAGGCTTGGAAGATAAAGTGAGTCCATCAACTCCAACGGCATAGCTGATTGAGTGCACGGCAACGACCTAGCGCACCTTACTTTTCGTCTGAAAAGTCTGCAACATGATATGTTGCAGCCCGAAATGGGCCAGCACATGGAATATGCTAGCAAGATAACACGGTAGAGCAATGAACAAGTAAATGCTATCACTACATGCATATGAGGCTGGTGGAGGCTCTACGGTTATACTATCTTGCGAAAATCCAATTTTTCCCTACAACAAAGGAATATAATTTATTTAACTATCATGGTAGTTTTTAAACATTGAGAAGGTTCCTCCAACTCAATCCCAATTAAACAGTATTAATAACCCAACAAATTACTTTAGAGTGATGAGATCAACATGATAATCCAAGAACCAGATACTCAAGATGTCCATAACCGGGGACACGGCTAACCATGATTAGTTTGTACACTCTGCAGAGGTTTGTGCACTTTTCCCCACAAGACTCGATCTCCTCTGTTGGATTTCTTGCACTACATGGTGTTTGAGAAACGGATGACCGAGACACAGTCTTTCAGAAGCATTAACTCTAACCCTGGGTAGACAATACCAACCTACATCCCCTACATCTGCTAGCCTACCACTAGAAGAGGTCATGCAACTTACTCAACTATGCCAGAGCCCATAATAGCTTGTGGCTGCACACGGAAGTTTCTAGCATGAATAATCTCATGATCCCTTTGAGCATGGGTGGCGAACCATAGGATGATCACACGGGTACTCCGGGATATCCTAGGACAACACTGGATTCTCCAGGTGCCCACAACCAATCCACCCAGATGTGTATTGAAGTAGCCACATAAGTTAACCATTAAATTATCAATCTCACATCTGTCATGGACACACTCAAACCCAATCCATGTCTACGGGCATAGCATGGCAAATATAGCATAGCGTAGAAGTAACTCCCAAGGGTTTGATAATAAGAAGGCAGTAAGTTCTACCGCATCATCTACTTCCCAAACCCACATGTTAGCAGATCCTACTCATGCACTGTTTGAAGGTTGTAACTAATGCATAAAACTGGGTATAAAAACAGTATGATTAATGTGTTACTTGCCTTGCCGATGATCCGCAAAACCTAGAGACTCGTAGTAGCACGTTGCGCACTCCGAGAATTCTATCACAAAAAAATGATAGCATATATAAGCACTCAAGCAAATATGCACGGGTAAAACTCAAATAAGAAGATCCAAACTGAAAGATCAACTGAAGAGCTTCGATTTGCAAAAAGAATCAATCAAATCGGAGCTACGGAACTGAAACTATGGTCAAAAGAACTTCGAATTCAAATCTGCTTGAAACCAAAATTTAAATTGTCAAAACGTTGTTCTAGTTGATTAAATAGAAAGGGGGCTCGAGACGAAGATTTTGGCGCTGGTTTCACTGGACTTGGACAAACGATTAAGAAACGGCGAGGGTTTGAAAATCAGGGGCTAATCTGTGATAGAAATAATCGCGGATAGGTCCCTGGCCGAAAAATAAAATAAAAAGAAAAATATATCGAACGAACGTCCGCTAATAGAGGCAAACGGGCGAACGCGTTCGTTAAAACAAACTAACAAGCGAACGCTCGCTGAATAACTAAACAGAGAAAAACCGAACCGATCAAATAAAATAATAAAAAACCAAACTAGGTTTTTTTAGAAAAACCGGCGGCTTTTACCTAAAAACTAAAATAAACCGGGACGACGAGATCCGATGGCCGCGGCTCGGATTACGACGAAGCGGGGGGCGTACGGCAGCGAGGTGCGGGCGGAGCGGCGCGGCGGCGGTGGAGCGCTACGGCAGCGGCAGTGGCAAACGGCGACGGCGGAGCGCTGCAGCAGCTGCGGCTTGCGGGGCATGGAGGGGTGGTGGCGAGGTGGGGCGGTGGCGGCGGCTATAACTAGGAGGGGGGCTAGCTTGCTTGGGCTAGGGGCGACGGTGGTGGTGGTTGAGGGAGTCCTGGATTAGGGGGTCCTCGGACAGCAAGAGACTTTGGCCGGAGTGTTGGACTATGAAGATACAAGATTGAAGACTTCGTCCCGTGTCCGGGTGGGACTCTCCTTTGCATGGAAGGTAAGCTTGGCAATTCGGATATGTAGATCTCCTCCCTTGTAACCGACTTTGTGTAACCCTAGCTCGCTCTGGTGTCTATATAAACTGGAGGGTTTAGTCCGTAGGACAACAACAATCATACCATAGGCTAGCTTCTAGGATTTAGCCTCTCCGATCTCGTGGTAGATCAACTCTTGTAATACTCATATCATCAAGATCAATCAAGCAAGAAGTAGGGTATTACCTCCATCGAGAGGGCCCGAACCTGGGTAAACATTGTGTCTCCCACCTCCTGTTACCATCCGCCTTAGACGCACAGTTCGGGACCCCCTACCCGAGATCCGCCGGTTTTGACACCGACATTGGTGCTTTCATTGAGAGTTCCACTGTGTCGTCATCATAAGACTTGATGGCTCCTTCGATCATCGGTAACGATGAGATCCAGGGTGAGGTTTTCCTCCCCGGACAGATCTTCGTATTCAGCGGTTTCGTACTGCGGGCCAACTCGCTCGGCCATCTGGAGCAGATCGAGAGCTACGCCCCTGGCCATCAGGTCAGGTTTGGAAGCTTGAACTATACCGCCGACATCCGCGGAGACTTGATCTTCGACGGACTCGAACCCATGTCAGGTACGCCGCACAGCCGCAATGAGCATGATTTAGCTCTGCCATCAGACAGTGTTTGGGAGATCCCACCTGTAATTACTCCGGCCCTCAATCCGGAACATATCACGCCATCCGAGGACGGGTGGATGGACCCCACCACGGAGGCCGCACACTCAGCGGCGATAGAGCCGAATACTGACTTCACCTCCTATGAGACCTGTGTTGCCGAACACTCGGATTCGTCCCCAGCCACAGACTCCGAACCGCTCGCGCCTGTTCCCATCCAATCTAATTGGGCACCGATCAGGGAGTTCACCTCCACGGATATATTTTAGCACTTGCCCCTAGGCAACATGCTAAACTCATTACGGTCTCTCTCCTTGTCAGGAGACCCTTGGAGGAACTATGTCCAGCTCGAGTGGGAAGCGGACGGCGAAGAAATTAGTTCCCCACCCACCACCCATTTAGTAGCCACTGTCGAGGACCTAAACGACATGATCGACTTCGACTCCGAAGAGATTGACGGTATGGACGACGATGCGGGAGATGAACAGGAACCACCGCCCACAGGGCGCTGGACTGCCACCTCATTGTATGATATATACATGGTGGACACCCCCAAGGAAGGCGATGGCAATAAGGCAACGGAGGATAATCTCCCCGAGAAGCAATCCAAGAACCAGCGTCATCGGCACCGCTCTAAGCCCCGCCATAGCAAAAACAGTGATACCGGCACATGAGACAATAATGGTGCAAATAGTGCCGAAGACGAAGACAATCCCCACCTGCCAGGCTTTGAGCAGGAGGATGGGCAAGCCAGCCCCAAGGAACAGGCAGCAGACGGAGATTCAGAGGATGACAATTACATGCCTCTCTCCGAAGACGAGGTGAGCCTCGGCGACGAAGAATTTATCGTGCCTGAGGATCCCATCGAACAGGAGCGCTTCAAGCGCCGGCTCATTGCCACAGCAAAAAACCTGAAGAAAAAGCAACAACAGCTTCAAGCTGAGCAAGATCTGGTAGCGGATAGATGGACTGATGTCCTAGCAGCCGAGGAACACGAACTCGAGTGCCCAATCAAAAGTTTCCCAAAGCACAGGTTGCTACCCCAACTTGAAGAGGAAGCATTAAAGCATGCGCTTCCAGCGTATGATGCGGCAGACCAACCACCTCGTGGCCGAGACAAAGTGGCATATAAGCCCAAAGTCCAGCCCACACCCCGTCGCTAGTCAAACAAGAACAGCAAGGCCTGGGGTAACATGCAGGACCTGCGAGACGTATTAGAAAACAAAGCAGGACACAAAATATCGATCTTCGGATCATGAGGGTGCGCCCCAACACATGACGACGACCATCATGCTGGATATACCAAAAGCAAATCTGGCCGGGCCGAACACAGCAGACAAGACTCATACAAACTGCGTCGTGAGATAGCCCGGCACAGTGGCGCCGCACACCCCCTATGCTTCACTGATGAAGTAACGGATCATGAATTTCCAGAAGGGTTTAAACCTGTGAACATTGAATCATACGATGGTACTACTGACCCCGCGGTATGGATAGAGGATTTCTTCCTCCACATTCACATGGCCCGCGGGGATGATCTACACTCCAGCAAGTACCTCCCGTTAAAATACAAAGGACCAGCTCGGCATTGCCTAAATACCTTGCCAGCAAACTCCATCGGAAGTTCGGAGAACCTGGCAAATGCATTCCTGGACAACTTCCAGGGCACTTATGTGTGACCACCAGATGCTGATGATTTAAGTCACATAACACAACAGCCCGGAGAGTCAGCCAGGAAATTTTGGACTCGGTTCCTAACCAAAAAGAACCAAATTGTGGACTGTCCGGATGCTGAAGCCCTAGTGGCCTTTAAACATAACATCTGTGAGGAGTGGCTCGCCAGACATCTCAGCCAAGAGAAGCCAAAGTCCATGGCAGCCCTCACAAAACTCATGAATCGCTTCTGCGTGGGCGAGGATAGCTGGTTGGCCCGTAGCAACAACACAACAAGCAACCCTGGCACATCGGAGGCCAGAGACAGCAACGACAAGCCACATCGCAACAGATACAAGCGCCGCAACAACGGCGATAACGCCGAAGACACGGTAGTCAATGCCGGATTCAGTGGCTCTAAATCCGGTCAGCGGAAAAAGCCGTTCAAAAGAAACAATCCGGGCCCGTACAGTTTGGACCGCATACTCGACCGCTCATGTCAAATTCACGGCACCCCCGATAAGCTAGCCAACCACACCAACAGAGAATGCTGGGTGTTCAAATAGGCCGACAAGTTGAATGCCGAAAGCAAGGAAAAGGGGCCGCATAGCAACGACGAGGAGGAGCCCCGGTCGCCGAACACAGGACGGCAGAAGAAATTTCCTCCCCAAGTGAAAATGATGAGCATGATATACGCAACCCATATCCCCAAGCGGGAATGGAAGCATGCACTCAGGGACGTCTACGCGATGGAGCCAGTCACCCCAAAGTTCAACCCATGGTCTTCTTGTCCGATCACTTTTGATCGCAAGGACCACCCCACTAGTATCCGTCATGGCGGTTCTGCCGCATTGGTCCTTGATCCTATCATTGACGGATTCCACCTCACTCGAGTCCTTATGGACGGTGGCAGCAGCCTAAACCTGCTTTATCAGGATACGATGCGCAAAATGGGTATAGACCCCTTGCGGATCAAACCCACAAAAACCACCTTCAAAGGTGTCATACCAGGTGTAGAGGCCTGTTGCACAGGCTCAATCACACTAGAAGTGGTATTTGGATCTCTGGATAACTTCCTAAGCGAAGAGTTAATCTTCGATATCGTCCCCTTCCGCAGTGGCTATCACGCACTACTCGGACGAACTGCATTCGCTAGATTGAATCTGGTACCGCATTATGCATACCTCAAGCTCAAAATGCCAGGACCTCGCGGGGTTATAACAGTTAATGGAAACAAAGAATGCTCGCTCCGCATGGAGGAGCACACTGCGGCCCTTGCAGCAGAAGTGCAAAGCAACCTTTTGAGGCAAACCATCAATTCAGCGACAAGGTCCACAGACACATTCAAGCGAGTATGGAATAACCTGCAACAGAATCACCAGGCGCGTTTAGAGCTCGCCTATCAATTCGGCTTCCGTCCTAGTCCCAGTCAAGCGACAAAATTTGCGTCGCGCGTACATAACTACGCACTAAAGATACCATGGGTATAGGCGGAGGCGCAGCTATGGCACGTCCCACAATGCAGTTCAACCGCCTCAGGACCAGTATATCTTTATCATTTTCTTCCTTTCAGGACCCTATTCTCTGGAGGCCCTCTCTGATAGCTAGATCATCGGACCCATACGCGAGGGAAGAACCAAGGGAGCAAGAAGCTTTGACATACAAGGAAATACCCAGGTGGTCTCTCATACCGATCGTTATACCTGTTTTACATACCCGCACGCAGCTCGCCCTTGGATCGGACATGTTAGATAGTCCTATTTTTGCTTATTGTACTACTTATACACATACGCTTTGATGTATCCTATAAATAACAATGCACAGCCTCAGCCTATTATTACATTTCTTCATCTACTTTTTTCCTTGTTTGTCTATTCATGACAAGTTGCTCCCGTACATTCTAGTACGTTTAGTACGCCAGGGGCTTCAGTGTACCCCATAACACGACAAGAAAAGTCCAAAGACTTTCGACTGTGCGGCACCCCAAACTTATAGCATTATATGCATCAGCTCCGAATCATGTCTTGGGTCAATAGTTGGGTTTGCCCGGCTCCCATGTTTTGGTGCCTTACGTTCCGCTACATCGGCTAAGGTAGCACTGGGAGAACTACTACGATTGTGTCCCGGTTCTTCCGGAGAAGCACCTCAGTAGAGAAAGCCGAAAACTGACTGTCATGATGCGGCGAGAGCTGGTCGCTGTTCGAGAGGTCCCAAATCCCTAAAGATTTCTTCTGCTTCAGGCGAGGAGTCGGCCTTGTCCGATTCAGGCGTTCATAGCGCCCCAAGTTCGGCCTTCCGAATACCAGGGGCTTCGCCAAAATTTAAAATTGTAGACTTCTATGGCTAAGTGAGAGTGATAAAGCTTTATAGTCCGATTGCCTGGTTCGTTGTGCTGAACACCTCCTTCGAAGGACCCAAAACTGGGATAAAGAGTGATCAGATTTATCCCGGACACCTTAGTACTAGCTACATGGGGGCAGAAGCCAACGACTAGCCAACTCTCAGATTTTATAAATGGCCGCACAGAAGGTAATATTTTAAATCAACAAGTATTATATAGCGCAGATGAACTCGTTTTCATATTACAGGATCACATGAGTACATTCATTCAAATATTATATCATTAGAACATTCCTCCGCCATAAGGCGGGCACCCTTTTGGACGCTGTCATAATACTTTTCGGGGCGGCGATGCTCCTTGCCCTCCGGTGGACCCTCCTTCACCAGCTTCTCGGGGTCCATCTTCGCCCAGTGCACTTTCGCTTGGGCAAAAGCCCTGCATGCACCCTCAATGCAGATGGACTGCCTTATGACTTCAAGCCATGGGCAAGCATTCACAAGCCGCCTCACCAGGCTGAAGTAGCTGCCAGGCAGTGGCTCACCAGGCCACATCCGTTACTATGAGGCCCTTCATGGCCTGCTCGGCTGCCTTGTGGAGCTCGACCAATTTCTTCAACTGGTCGCTCAAGGGCATCGGATGTTCTATCCCAGTATACTAAGACCAGAACAACTTCTCTGTCGAGCTCCCTTCCTCGGCCCGGTAAAATTCCGGGGCATCGGACACACTGCTGAGAAGATCTGTGAACGCTCCTGGAGAGCTCCGAACTCAGGTAAGTAAAAGGAAAGTTTCCTTCACATGCTTGCTTTGCATAATGAATTCCTTACCTGCCGCTATCTTCTGGACCGCCTGAAGCTCCTGGAGGGCCTCGTGGGCTTCGGCCTTGGCATTTTTTGCATTCTCAAGGGCCCTCACAAGCTCAGACCCTTGCGTCTTCGAGTCACGCTCCAAGGACTCATATTTTTTGACAAAATCCTGGAGCTCTTGCTGCACCTCGCTGACTCGAGCCTCTTGCTTCTCGCGCTCGGTGCACTCCTTGGCCGCTTTGTCTTCGGCCTCGGACATCGCCTCCTTCAGGGCCGCCACTTCGGTCATGGCCCCTAGAAAAAATTCATGATGATCCCTTGACTTAACAACCACATTCTTTTTTATTCCTTATCAATATACGGACGGGTATTACTTACCTTTGTTTTCTTCGAGCTGCCTCTTGGTAAGGCTGAGCTCTTTTTCGGACCACTCAAGGTCCCGCTTCAGTGCGGAGACCTTCGCAGTGCGAGCGGCAGCGGCCAGCAGTGAAGCCTGCTTATTCACATAAGACACATTTTAATTAGACTCCTGGGATTGCTATTTGATCCTCTGTTTGAAATTTATTTGCGAACGCCAAACAGACCATCAGGGGCTACTGTCTATGCTATAACATTTTCTTATAAATTGATTACTTACATCAAAGCCTATTAGGAGGCTGGCATAGGCTTCAGTCAGTCCGCTTTTAGTGGACTGAACCTTCTCTACCACCGCACTCATGACAGTGCGGTGCTCTTCGTCAATGGAAGCGCCACGAAGCGCTTCTAGCAAGTTGTCCGGTGCCTCTGGATGGACAGAGGCCATCGGCACAGACGGCTCGCCCCCTTAGTGAGGGGTCGCTCGACAGAGTCCGGAACCACGGGAGGTTCGAGCGCGGTATTCGGCCGGGGGCCGGACTTGCTGCCCCCGTCATTAGGGCCCATGGGATCCTTGCCTCCCATGCGCCCGGTGTCTGGGAAGTCGCCTTGGGGCGCCCCCAGAACTACCTTCCCTTGGCTTGGTGCCCTTCAGGACAACACGTCAGCATCATCCATAGGGCGGGGGGAGGAGGCGGTCGGGAGCGAATCACTGTTCATCTCCGACAGGCCCAGATACCCATCCGAAGAGGACACGTCGAGACGGTCCTTGTGTGGGCTGCATGATCATGTTCGGCATGATAAGAAACAATAAAAATAAATATACCAGAACTATTATGGTATTCGGATACTTACGACTTTGCCAGGGGCTTGTCCCTGGGCAACCACTCCTCGTCGTTGAACGCGGCCGTGGTGGAGCGGTCCGGAAGGAGGGTCTTCCCTTCTTGGACCCTTCGGCCTCCCCGGATGGGGCGGCCTTCCTTCTCTTATCTCCCCTGACTGGATGGGGAGAATTTTCCTCTTCCTCCTCCTCATCTTCGGGGGAGGAGGGCGTCTTGGTGTTATCGGACGACAATTCTGATACAACCTTGCGCCGGAGACCTTTCTTGGTCCCCGCGGCCTTCTTCTTGGCCTTCTTCTCCGGCGCCTCATAGGGTGCCGGAACCAGTATCTCCGTCAGGAGAGTACTTGCTGGATCTTTGGGCAGTGGGCCGGACAATCGATCCGCTCCGCTGTCGCGACCCATTCCTGTCAAATAATGTGGAGGTTTAGATCCCTCACATAATTATACTAGGGAAAGAAACGCCTTATGAGATATAAGGAGCTTACCGGATTAGCAGGGCGCTTTGCGCTGAGTCCGCGGTCCTCGGTAAGATAAGGAGGTACCTGGACAGACTTGAACAACACCCTCCAGATGTCCTGATGCGTCATGTCGAAGAGCTCTCGCAGCGTCTGGTGCCTTGCCGAGTCGAACTCCCACATATTGAATGCCCGTCTTTGACACGGGAGGATCCGGCGGAAGAGCATGACCTGGACCACGTTGGCAAGCTTGATTTTCTTGCTTATCATGTTTTTAACACAGTTCTGGAGTCCGGTCAGCTCCACCGATGAACCCCAAGATAAGCCCTTCTCTTTCCAGGAGGTGAGCTGCATGGGGATGCCGGATCGGAATTCAGGGGCCGCCGCCCAGTTGGTGTCGCGCGGCTCGGTGATGTAGAACCACCCCGATTGCCACCCCTTTACGGTCTCCACATAGGAGCCTTCGAGCCAGGTGACATTGGGCATTTTGCCCACCATGGCGCCTCCGCACTCCGCTTGCTGGCCGACCACCACCTTCGGTTTAACATTGAAGGTCTTCAGCCACAAGCCAAAGTGGGGCTTGATGCGGAGGAAGGCCTCGCACACGACAATAAACACCGAGATGTTGAGGATGAAATTGGGGGCCATATCATGGAAGTCCAGCCCGTAGTAGAACATGAGCACGCGAACAAATGGGTGGAGGGGAAATCCCAGCCCACGGACGAAATGGGTAAGGAATACAACCCTTTCGTGGGGCTCGGGGGTAGGAACGATCTGCCCCACGCCTGGGAGCCTGTGCGCGATATCTGCGGCCAGGTATCCGGCTTCCCAGAGCTTCATGATGTTCTCCTCCGTAATGGAGGAGGCCATCCACTTGCCTCCTGCTCCGGACATGTTCGGAGTGCTTTTGCGGAGAAGATGCGAACTTGGGCGCTGGAGCTTGAGTGCGCGAGAATGGATGGGTAGGGAAGAAGAAGGTGTGGGTAAAAAAGAGGAGTCCTTATCCTTTTATAAGGGTGGTCGAAACTGCGTGCCTCCCCACTTCCCTGGTAAAACTCGTTTCTTCCCCAAGCGTCGTGATTGATGGCATGGTTGGGTTACCCACACCCGTATTGATGAGGATCCCGGGATAAGGGGACACGATCACTGCTTCGACAAGACGTGCCAAGAAAAACGCCTCGCAATGTGTGCAGCGGCTAGTTGAGAAAAACGGTTCGAATATTGACCGGGGCCAGGGCGTGATGTCACATTATGAAAAGTTGTCAACAGATTAGATTTGTGGAAATATTATACTCTCTACGGTGGTATGTGGAATTTGTTTTGCAGAGCCGGACACTATCCATGTGTTCAAAATCTTCTATGGAGTATTCAGAGGAGGAATCCTCCTTGCAATGCCGAAGACAATCTCCGCGCCGGACTCGTCGTCATTGAAGCCTGGTTCAGGGGCTGCTGAGGGAGTCCTGTATTAGGGGGTCCTCGGACAGCCGAGCTATATACTTTGGCCGGACTGTTGGACTATGAAGATACAAGATTGAAGACTTCGTACTGTGTCCGGGTGGGACTCTCCTTTGCGTGGAAGGCAAGCTTCGAATTTCAGATATGTAGATCTCCTCCATTGTAACCGACTCTGTGTAACCCTAGCTCCCTTCGGTGTCTATATAAACCGGAGGGTTTAGTCCGTAGGACAACAACCATCATACCATAGGGTAGCTTCTAGGGTTTAGCCTCTCCGATCTCGTGGTAGATCAACTCTTGTAATACTCATATCGTCAAGATCAATCAAGCAGGAAGTAGGGTATTACCTCCATCGAGAGGGCCCGAACATGGGTAGACATTGTGTCCCCCGCCTCCTGTTACCATCCGCCTTAGACGCACAGTTCGGGACCCCCTACCCGAGATCTGCCGGTTTTGACACCGACAGTGGCCGACTCGGCCACGGCGGCGGCGGCGTGCGCGGGCGAGAGTCCCGTTCGGGGTCGGGGACGCGCGAGCTGGGCCGGCTGGGCTTCAGCCCAGTCGGTCCGAAACATTTTTTAATAAAACAATTCCGCCGGGAAAAATCCTAATAAAAATAAAAAAATTCTAAAAATGCCAAAAACAATTGTCACCGTCTAAATAAAATATTTAGAACAAAGTGAACATTTTCTTGGCCTAAAAATGCAATTTTGAAAAATGCATAATTTTCTAATTCAAATAAAATAGCAATAAAGTCCAAATAAAATTAATTATTTGATTTTAATATTTTCCCTCCAATATCTCTTTTATTTTGGAGAAGACATATTATGTCCTCTCTTATATTTTGACTTTTGAAATATTCGGAGAGAAAAATAAATAAAACCAAAATGATCCTTGTTTTGATCTTTGAGAAAATTCAAATATGAAAACTGTGAAATCCCCAACTCTCTCCATGGGTCATTGAGTTGCTTAGAATTTCGAGGAGCGCAAAGTAAAATGAAGTAAAATATGATATGCACATGATGACCTATGTATAACATTCCAAATTGGAAATCTGGGATGTTAGAAGATCCAAACTGAAAGTTCAAGAGAAGAGCTTCGATTTGCAAAAAGAATCAATCGAATCGGAGCTACCAAACTCAAACTACGATCAAAAAAGTTTGAAATCAAATCTACTTCAAACCAAATTTTAAATTTTCAAAATCATGTTCAAGTTAATTATCTGGAAAGAGGGGAACAAGACGAAGATTTTGGCGTTGGTTTCACATGATTTGGACAAACGAGCACAAAGTAGTGGAGGTTTGAAGTTCAGGGACTAATCTATAAGCAAAGTTATTGTGGATAGGTCCCTGGCCGAAAATCAAACTAAAAAGAAAAATCTCTCGGACGGACGTGCGCTAACAGAGGCTAACGAACGGAATCGCTCGTTATAAGAAACTAACGGATGAACGTTCGCTAAAAAGCAAACCCTAAAAATAAAACCGATCTAACGAAATAAACCAAAATAATAAAAATACGACTAAGGCATAGCCTACTGGTGGGGAGGGTTTTATGCCTCCCCATCCACCCAGGTTCAAGGAATGGTACTTGCAATTTGGGTTTGTTGCACCAATTATACTGTAGGGGGTTCCCTTACAGTCTTTCTATCAAAAAAATAATAATAAAAAAACAAAAAGATAACCGGCGAACCGGGACAATTTTTACCGGTTAAACGGCTTCGGCCGACGGAGGTCAACAGCGAGCAGGGCAGCGGCTCTGGTGAGCGGGCGGAGCAGCGGCGGCGGCTACGCGACGCGGGCAGCGAAGGCGGTTACGGCGCAGGCGGCGGCTTGCGGCGGTGCAAGGCAGTGGCGGCGGCTTGGCAGCAGCAGCGGCAGCACTGGCGATGATGGGGTGGGGTGAGAGAGAGGTCAGGGTGGGGTGGCATTTATAGGAGGGGGTGTGTCCGGCTTGCGGGAGGGGCAGGCAGCGGCTGTCGGTGTCAAAACCGGCGGATCTCGGGTAGGGGGTCCCGAACTGTGTGTCTAGGATCGATGGTAACAGGAGACGGGGGACGTGATGTTTACCCAGGTTCGGGCCCTCTCTATCACTACAAAAAATACACTTCCGTGATGATACGTGTTTGTCACAGTAGGTCGCATTTTCTATCATGCATGTACATCCATGACGATTTTATGACAGAATCAAGATTTTCATACCTGTGCTGTCGTAGAAGTGTTCCATGACATTACCAAAATTATCATCACAGAAGTGTCCACTTCCATGACGATAAATCCCGCGTCACAGAAGTGCTTTCGTCAAGGGTGACCGACATGTGGCATTCACCGTAATGGAACGCTATTAAGCTATCGGGTCGGGTTTCGGATCCGATAACCCGTTAACAGCCCCGACCAATGGGGATTTTCCATGTGTAAAATCATCATTGGCTGGAGGAAACACGTGTCGGCTCATCGTTGGGACAGATGTCATCCACTCATTGGACAGAAGGTGCCTATGATACGTCGACACGTGGCACGGCCCAACAAAGGCCCATTCCTATGAAAAGGATCGCCCGTTTTACTTGGTCAAAAGGTGGCGGGCCGACCCATGTAAAGCCTGTTAACGGCCTGTTTGCATATAGCCCATTTACAACCCGCTAACCCAAGGCCCATTATGCGCTATCCGAATTAGGCCCAGTAGCGTCATCTGGGCCACCCAATATGATTCCAGCCCGTTTTCACTTATGGCCCATGTATGGCCCATGACGTCTTTCGGCCCATATGAGGCCCTATGTAACTCTTGGCCAATTAACAGCCCATGGTGATACTGGCCCGTAATGAACAGTGTATCACTTTACTCCCATTAACGGCCCGTGTTGGTGTTACTAAATCAGCCTTACCCAGTACTGCCATCTCTTCTTCTTCCTCCTCTCTTCCCCATTGTCGGCCGCACACCATTTACCCCCGCTCACTGCTCGCCCGCCCGCGCCATCTTCCTTGGTAGCTCGCGTGTACCATATCCCCCCGCTCACTGCTCGGCCACACGAGGAGAAGCTTCTTCGCTCGCCCGCCCGAATCCACTTCCTCGCTGGCTCGCAAGCATCGAAAACCCCATGGCAGAACCAACTGACACGCAGAGCCGCGATTGGAATTCCCTCCCCGATGTTCTCTTGGAGAAGATCTATAGTCGTATGGACCTACTCAGCACCGTCCGTCTGGCCGCATGCTCGGTGTCTTTGTACCATCTAATCATCTGCAACCGGCCGACTCTTTTCAAGACACCCTGCTTGCTGATGCCCGATCCTCGCAGGTGGCCCAAACACCGACTTGACGATCCTACGAAGGTTGCCATGGTGCCCGTCGACATGCTACCACTACCTGTCCACTTGTCCTTCATGCGCGGCCACTACTCGGCGGTCATGAAGGCCAACTGGATTGTCCTCATCCACCACACCGGTAGACCGTGGCGTCTCATGGATATCTACACCCAGCGAGAGATCACCCTTCCATCATTGGATACCGCCGCCATCGAGCCTCGCGGCCCGCCGGACACTCCTGCCAACTATGCACGAGACGCGTCAAGCTTTTGGCTTGACCTCTGTTTGCAGAAAGTTGTAATCTGCGAAGTGCCCACACCATCTGAAGACTACATGGATTACAAGCTCATTGCCTTGTTCAACATGGGATTACTCTATCTCGAATCCGGTCGCCATACATGGTTATGGCTCATCATCAATCCTGTTGAGGCAGCATTTCTGTCTGATGCTATAGTGCACGATGGCATCATTTACACGGTCGACGCACAGATTGGCTGCCTATACTGGCGGAATCTATCATCGTGTAATTGTTCTATATCATCTCATCTTTACCTTATGAATATGACTGCCTGTTCATTTGTTACAAATTTAGAATGCATAGCATGTCTATAACCACACCATTGCTATATGTTCCTCTCATTTCCTAGATTTTTATGACCACACATGTTATTGTTAGAGTTGATATGAGAACAATTGGCATCTAATGATTGTTAATACATATTATGAGCATAACATCATGATTGGTATATGTTACTCTTGTTTACAAGATTTTTATAACAACGCATGTTATTGCTTAGAGTTGATATGAGAACAGTAGTAGTAAGTGCTATGGTAGAATATGAGTAGGCGCTGTCATAGCTGTTTTCCTCTCATTGTTACATGATGTTTGAACCACGACATATTGCTAGAATATGAAAGCCATTGGCTTATTTTTTTAACTTGGGGTATGATTATGACCACGGCATTGCAATTCTCTGTCTATGATATGTGTCACTGTTATAATAATCTTAATTCCACACATACTCTGAACATGATTTTTATTTTTGTCCTTTTGGTCTCCAATTTGAATTGTTGCAGCAGATGCAAATGCACTGGCCTTCATGATTCCAGGACCTGGAATCAAACCAGCCGATGGGTGGTGGTTTATTGCTCGTTCAGCTGACGGCGGTCATTTGATGCTCATTCACACGTACCAGTACACTGTGTGGGGCGTTCGTGATATTGATGGTTATGGCTGCTTCGTGTTCAAGAAAGATCCGAGCTTCGTTGGGCCAGGCGTATTCAACTGGATGCAGGTTCACAGCCTCGGCAACCACTCCTTGTTCATCGGGCTCAATTATCCGATCATGCAACCAATCATCGGTCATATCACCGGCGATGATTACTTTGCTATGCAACTTCCATTTGCAAGGGGGGATGTGTTTACACATCATACCATGGGTTTCACGAATCACCATATCCAGAGATTCGTCGACACATCTTGTTGCAGATAATCTTCAGTGTGTGAAACGCATCAAGCTTCCATGCAATGGATGGCTTTTGCAAACCTGACATGTGGCGATGTGGTTGATGCCAACAGCATATATGCACAACTTGATTCGTGCTGATATCTAGACTGAGCCATGTATTCTGCTGCTGTAGCACGACCCTCTTTTGTTGGATATTATGTACTGTTGTTAGTTTGAAGCACTCCTCTGGTTTGAAGGATAGATACCTTCCTGGGATCAAGTGCATCCTAACTCACCTGCGTAGGATGTACTGATAATGATGATGGAGATGCTTATATGTATATATATATATATATATATATATATATATTAGTTAGGCTTCAAGTGCGTACTAGTTAGTTAAACCTATGTATAAATTGTGACACTAAATATGACCAGTAAGTAGTACAGTAGCAGTACTAGTATACGTCGGTCAAATTATTCATCATGTCCACACATTGAATTGACGTGAGAACACGCTGCGTGTGAGGTGACACAAGAATTCCGGCGGCGTGTTCGGGTATTCTGGACTTCAGATTTGGAGTACCACTTATCTGTCGAAATATTTCATCATTCACTTAAAACAGTCGATTGTTCATACACTGAGTACCATATAACTGGAATTACCAATGCGAGTCGAAGAAGGATTGGCCGGTAGTGCCGGCTGGCGTCAAGTTCGATCCCACGGATCGGGAGCTGATCGAGCACCTTGAGGCCAAAGTGAGTGCCGGCAGCGCAAGATTTCAGTCTCTCATCGATTTTTTCATACCAACCATCGACATCGAGCACGGCATATGCTACACCCAACCTGAGAAACTTCCAGGTAAGACACCGATCGGTCGTCTACTTGCGCAAACATATTCCTTTGTTTATAGCTCTATTTTTCTTTTTAGACACAGACCTGGTGAAGTAATTACAATTTGACAGTTAATAAAAAGTGAAACAAGTGACTGCAACATGCCAAAGATGTTATGAAAATGCCAGCTAGGTACACTAAAACCTGTATTCCACAATAATGCAGGTATCACACTGAGTGGCCTAAGGAAGCGTTTCTTCCAGCGCAATTCCAGGGGGTTCAAAAGGGGCACGTGGACGCGTTGCAAGATACAGTAGGAGTGCAGCATGCACGTGATGTGGCACAAGACCAGCAATACCTTGCCGGTGATGGTCAATGGCCGGCAGATGGGCAGCAAAAAAGGTTCTAGTGCTGCACACCAACAAGAGCTTCGACCACTAGAGGACCAACTGGGTGATGCACCAGTACCACCTCGGGGACCTGGAGCAAGAGAAGTAGCGGGAGCTGGTCCTCTGCAAGATTTTCTACCAGACGAACACTAGGGCCAGGAGTAAAAAGATTATAAGTTAGTTTGGTATTGGTAGTTGTACTACCTTGTCATCCGCAAGTTGGTATTGTTGTGAACGATCTTTTGGTATCAACTTGAATTTGCTTCCAACCATCATGCATAGGGTCGACGTGGATATAAAGCTGAATCATTTGTTTCGAAACAATTTTCAGGCACATGATTTTTATTCGATGGGTAGCATAAGCACCCGCCGTTCGAATTCCCAGTTCTCCAATTTTTTTCTAAACAAGTGCATGCACTTATTATCATGATAAAAAAAATATCTGTGTTGCATCCCAGTTATCAGTCTGTACTTGCAGAATTCTCTCGTTTATTGAGCATGTATTTTGTTTTTTAAGGTCGAGCAAGTTTCAACTGGGCTGTAGACTGCCAAGGGTTGGTTTTGTTTTTCACAGGCCCAGCTGATACGTCTCCAACGTATCTATAATTTTTGATTGCTCCATGCTATATTATCTACTGTTTTGAATGTTTATCGGCTTTATTATACACTTTTATATCATTTTTGGGACTAACCTATTAACCCAGAGCCCAGTACCAGTTTTCTGTTTTTATCCTGTTATAGGGTTTCGAAGAAAAGGAAAATCAAACGAAGTCCAATTGACCTGAAACTTCACAGAACTCATTTTTGGAAGCAAAGAAGCCCAGAAGACTTGGAGTGCATGTTGGGGAACCTATGAGGAGGTCATGAGGTAGGGGGGCGCGCCCACCCCCCGGGCGTGCCCTCCACCCTCGTGGCCCCGCTGACGTACTTCTTCTGCCTATATGTCTCCATATACACTAAAAACACCCGGGAGCACAATAGATCGGGAGTTCCGCCGCCAGAAGCCTCCGTAGCCACCGAAAGCTAATCTAGTCCCGTTCCGGCACCCTGCCGGAGGGGGAATCCTTCTCCGGTGGCCATCTTCATCATCCCGGTGCTCTCCATGACGAGGAGGGAGTAGTTCTCCCTCGGGGCTGAGGGTATGTACCAGTAGCTATGTGTTTGATCTCTTTCTCGTGCTCTTGATTTGGCACGATCTTGATGTATCGCGAGCTTTGCTATTATAGTTGGATCATATGTTTCTCCTCCCCCTCTTCTCTCTTGTAATGAATTGAGTTTCCCCTTTGAAGTAATCTTATCGGATTGAGTCTTTAAAGATTTGAGAACACTTGATGTATGTCTTGTCGTGCGTATCTGTGGTGACAATGGGATATCACGTGATTCACTTGATGTATGTTTTGGTGATCAACTTGCGGGTTCCGCACATGAACCTATGCATAGTGGTTGGCACACATTTTCGTCGTGATTCTCCGGTAGAACTTTGGGGCACTCTTTGAGGTCCTTTGTGTTGGTTGAATAGATGAATCTGAGATTGTGTGATGCATATCGTATAATCATACCCACGAATACTTGAGGTGATATTGGAGTATCTAGGTGACATTAGGGCTTTGATTGATTTGTGTCTTAAGGTGTTATTCTAGTACAAACTCTAGGGCTGTTTGTGACACCTATAGGAACAGCCCAACGGATTGATTGGAAAGAATAACTTTGAGGTGGTTTCGTACCCTACCATAATCTCTTCGTTCGCTCTGAGCTATTAGTGACTTTGGAGTGACTCTTTGTTGCGTGTTGAGGGATAGTTATGTGATCCAATTATGTTAGTATTGTTGAGGGAACTTACACTAGCGAAAGTATGAACCCTAGGCCTTATTTCCACACATTGCAATACAGTTTACACTCACTTTTATCATTAGTTACCTTGCTATTTTTATAATTTCAGATTACAAATACTATTATGTACTATCCATATTGCACTTGTATCACCATCTCTTCGCCGAACTAGTGCACCTATATAATTTACCATTGTATTGGGTGTGTTGGGGACACAAGAGACTCTTTGTTTTTTAGGATAACTCTTTGTTATTTGGTTGCAGGGTTGCTTGAGAGAGACCATCTTCATCCTACGCCTCCTACGGGTTGATAAACCTTAGGTCATCCACTTGAGGGAAATTTGCTACTGTCCTACAAACCTCTGCACTTGGAGGCCCAACAACATCTACGAGAAGAAGGTTGTGTAGTAGACATCACCAGCCCATGACGACAACGGGCCACAAAGATCCAGCAGGTATCTACTGGCCTCTGGCCCGCCAGCGTTAGTTATATTTTGTCTTACAACATCCGCAGGCAGTTTTTTACTGAATCAAACACACAGCCCAGTTCTATTTTCCTCTTGAAATGCATGTCCTACATCTATTTTCTAATCTCTACCTATAGTTTTACTAGTTCATATACACGTATCATTATATTGAAAACACATAAAAATTCCCTTTTCATATTTACATCCTTATTTTTGTTGTTTTTTCCCACCCGCGCTGATTTTTTTACCACTGGTTTTCCCTTAAACCAACTCAATTGTCCCACGTCTTATTTGCTTACAAAAACAAAATGATTTTTTTGGCTAATCAATAAGTTCTTAAAAATGTTTATCATTTCAGGATTACAACAGTTCGGACTCCATCGAAATATGCAAAATAAGGTTGAACTTTTTGACCGTTGTCCTGGGCAGAAAATGGGTTGTAATAAATTACTTAAGAATTAGCAAATGGGCTGCAAATTATAAAAAATAGCAAATGGGCTTTATGTTGTCTGCCACAGATTTGGAGGCTGACTTGTGGGCCTACTAGGTTCATGTGTACACAAGGTTTCTCAAAAAAGAAACTTAGTCAACAATCGACACTACCAGCGTCAGACCGTTAGATGTCAATCTAACGGCCATCGTGCTTCTTCAGTCTCTGATCTTCCTGCCCCAGCCGCCCAAACCAGTGCCGTCGGAACCACCTGCTCCCGCCTCCCATGGCCAGCAGTGCTGCCGGGCAGGCCTCACGGCCCCATCATACTCGCATCCCTGGCCTGTCTATCCCTCTACTCACCCACACCTCCTGTTATTTTCTGGCAACGGCAGCCGAACTAGTCAACACTCGTACTCTCCACCGCGTGGGCAGCCACTGCCGTGTCTTCCCCGGTTCCGTGTCGTTCCCTTCGTAGGCCTCACCGTGGTCCACCACCCTGGTGCTCTCGGTGCGGCGTGGTCATGTCCATCCAATGGCCGTAGTGCTTCTTCAACCTTTGGTCTTCTTGCCCAAAGCAGCGCCGGTCGTGCCGCATGCTCCTGCCTCCCGTGGCCGGCTGTACTGCCGCGGAGGCCTCACCGTCCCCATACTACTCCCACCGCTGGCCAGGCCATCCCTCCACTCACCCACTCCCCCTGTTATTCTGTGGCAATGGCAGCCTCACACCGCAGCCGAACCAGTGAACCCTCGTACTCCTCTCTGCATGAGCATCCACTGCCGCGTCTTCCCCGGCTCTGCGTCGTCCCCTTCCTAGGCCTCGCCGTCGTCCACCGCCATGGTGCTCTCGGCGCGGCGTGATCAATGTGGTCAACGACCGACTTCCATCGGAAGAGTACTGTACGTGGAGAGGCTGACAGCTGGATCCACGGCAGCCGCAAGGAAGTGCCTCCTTATTACGCGCAAAATAATTATTCCTCCACCAGACAGCAGGGACCCACCGGACGGGCCACCAATATTTCACGGAAAAAACGTTTCCCTCTTGACTGTTGGGACCCACCGGACGGGCCACCGTATTTCGCAAAAAAACGTTTGCCCCTGACTACTGGGGCCCACCGGATGGACCACCGTATTTCGCGAAAAAACGTTCCCCCTGCTGTCAGCTCGGACCCACCAGAAGTGCCTCCTTATTACACACAGAAAAATGAATATTCCCCCTGCTAGCTGGGACCCACCATGGTGGGAGGCTGACGTGTAGGCCTACTAAGTTGACGGGGATGGAGGGCTTTGTCAACTTAGTCAATATGAACGATTCTAGCTCCAGTGACCGTACGATGTCCATCCAATGACCGTCATGCTTCTTCAATCTCTGCTCTTCCTGCTCCAGCCGCTCAAACAAGCGTCGGCGGGACTGCCTACTCCCTCCTCCCCGCGGCCGGATCTTCTGCCGCGCTGGCCTCAGTGCCCCACCGTACTCCCATCGCTGGCCTAGCCATCCCTCTACTCACCCACACATGATGTTATTCTCCGGCGATGGCAGACGAACCAGTAAACCCTCGTACAGTCGTACTCCCCTCTGCATGGGAAACAACTGCCGAGTCTTCCCCGCCTCCGTGTCGTTCCCTTCCTAGGCCTCACCGTCGTCCATCGCCCTGGTGCTCTCGGCGCGACCTGGTCAACGTGGTCAACGACCGACATGCATCTGAAGTGGACTGTACGTGGAGAGGCCGACAGCTAGGTCCACGGCCGCACGCAAGGAAATGTCTCCTTATTACGTGCAAAATAATGATTCCTCCACCTGACATCAGGGACCCACCGAAAGGGCCTCTGTATTTCACGAAAAAAACATTACCGCCGCTGACAACTCGGACCCACCGGCTATATCTTCGCACGCAAGGAAGTGCCTCCTTATTACGCACAAAAAATGAATACTCCCCAGTATAGTGGCAGGCTGACTTGTGGGCCTACTAAGTTGACGGGGACAGAGGGCTTTGTCAACTTAGTCAATATGCACGATTCTAGCTCCAGTGACCGTACGATGTCCTTCCAACAGTCGTAGTGCTTCTTCAACCTCTGGTCTTCTTCCTCCAGCCGCCCAAACCAGCGTCGGTCGTGCCTCATGCTCCTGCCTCCCGTGGTCGGCTGCGATGTGGCGGAGGCCTCACCCTACTAATCCCACCGCTGGCCAGGCCATCCCTCTACTCACCGACACCCCCTGTTATTCTGCGGTGATGGCAGCCTCACACCGCAGCGAACCAGTGAACCCTCGTACTCATCTACGCGTGGGCATCCACTGCCGCGTCTTCCCCGGCTCCGTGCCGTCACCTTCCTAGGCCTCACCGTCGCCCACCGCCCTGGTGCTCTTGGCGCGGCGTGGTCAACATGCTCAAGGAACGGCTTCCATCGGACGTGGACTATACGTGGAGAGGCTGATAGCTGGGTCCACGGCCGCAGCAAGGAAGTGCCTCCTTATTACGTGCAAAATAATTATTCCTCCACCTGATAGCAGGGACCCACCGGACGGGCCACCGTATTTCACAAAAAAACGTTTCCCCCCTGACTGTTGGGACCCACCGGCTACACCTTCACACGCAAGGAAGTGCGTCCGGGCAAAAAAAAAACAAAATGATTCGCCCCCCTGACTGCAGGGACCCACCAGCTACATCTTCGCACGCAAGGAAGTGCCTGACAGTCGGGACCCACCTGGTCGAAGCGTACGTAGCATTGTCATTCTAGTCGCAAACGTGTACGTACATACTGGTCGATGTAGAGGCGCGCACGTGTCGTAGTAGAGGCGCGCACGAGTCGTAGTAGAGGCGCGCACGTAGCATGTACACGTACGTACAGCGGCCAGGGTGCAAGAAAGAAAATACGGCCATGTATGTGTACATACGGGCGGGGTCTCAAATGTCTACTCGCACATACTTACGGCCAGGGCTCATGTACATGGCTGGGTCAGAACGGTGAAACAATGTCATCGTCGTGTTCATGGGGAGGCAACGAAATGCGTCGTGTTCATGGGGAGGCAACAAAATGCGTCGTGTTCATCGGGAGGCAACGGAACGCGTGGGAGCCAACCGGCTGGGTCGGAACGGAATGCTTGGTCGTGTTCATCGGGAGGGCTTGGACGGAACAGGCGATGGAAACGAGGCCCGGCATACCACAGAACGGAGGAAACGAACCTCCTATGGTCGAAACGGGGGTCCTGTTGATCGGGAGGGGTGTGGCATACCGCAAAACGGAGGAAACAGACCTCCTACGGTCGAAATGGGGGTCCTGTTGATCGGGAGGGGTGTGGCGTACTGCAAAACGGACGAAACGGTCCTCCTACAGTCGAAACGGGGGTCCTGTTCATCGGGAGGGGTGTGGCGTACCGCAAAACGGGACTCTACGGGATACTGTTCATCTCCACCGTCGACCTCCTCCAGCCTCCACGGGCTACCGTCGACCTCCTCCAGCCTCCACGGGCTCCTGTTCATCCAGCCTCCACCGCGCGCTACTCCACCGGCTACTGTTCAACCACCCCTCCACGGGCACGCCTCCACCGTCTACTGTTCATCCAGCCCTCCACACCACGGGGTCCTGTTCAACCACCCCTCCACGGGCACCCCTCCACAGTCTACTATTCATCCAGCCCTCCACACCACGGGGTTCTGTTCATCCAGAAGCAACGCGACCGCTCACTGTTCATCCACCCCCCTACAACGCTCACTGTTCATCCAATCGATCGGCTTCAGTTAGCAGCAGTAGCGAAGGAATCGCTCGATTGGGTTCAGTTAACAGCCATCGATTGATCGCTCGGGTTCAGTAACGCGTAGCCTGTAGTGCAATTGCTTGGGTTTAGTTAGAGCCCAACGCCTCGCTCGGGTTCAGTTAGAGCCAACGCCTCATACACACGCGCGTACGTGTACGAGAGAAACGCGCATCGCTCGGCCCCCGACCTCCCACCGTAACTGGGAACTCCCTGAAATTTTCCTCGCCCTCACTTCTACCATGGTTTTTTTCCGTCATGGACGGCCCAAAGAATGTCATGCAGCTGCGTCTCCGGTCCGCCCAGGACAAAAGGCCCATTTTCTGTCATGATTTTTTGTCATAGAAGTAGGAGCCCACCACATCTATGATGATACCGGGTTTTGTCCCAATTATCGTCATAGAAGTGTCATACGTATGACATAAAAAAATTCGTTCGGCCCAAAATTTCACGGATGTGTCTTTTTTTTGTAGTGTATGGAGGTAATACCCTACTTCCTGCTTGATTGATCTTGATGAATATGAGTATTACAAGAGTTGATCTACCACGAGATCATAATGGCTAAACCCTAGAAGTCTAGCCTATGAATATGATAATGAGTGTATGTGTTGTCCTTTCCAGACTATCCCCTTTAGTTTATATAGACACCGAGGAGATCTAGGGTTTACATGGAGTCGGTTACATAAAAAGGAATCTTTGGTCGCCAAGCCTGCCTTCCATGCCAAGTAGAGTCCCATCCGGACACGGTGCTGTCCTCGATTTTCATGTCTTCACAGCCCATCAGTCCGGCCCATGGATAACAGGTCGGACGTCCGAGGACCCCTTAGTCCAGGACTCCCTCAGTAGCCCCTGAACCTGGCTTCAATGATGAGGAGTCCGGCGCGCAGATTTGTCTTCAGCATTGCAAGGCGGGTTCCCTCCTTCCGAACTTCAGAATAGTCCTCGGACGAAATAAGTGCATCCGGACCTGTTACGCACACCATACACAACCACAGAGAGAATATAATATTTGGACGAACCCAGCCTGTTGACAGTTTCTCTCCAACACGGCATCGTTTCTGTCCGGTTATAATTTTGAACCGTTTTTCTTCTGCTATCCCACGTTTCAAGACGCGGTTGCTATTGGCACGTCTTGTCAAAACAGAGATTGTGTCCCCTTATTGCGGGATTCTCATCAATGCGGGCATGGGTAACTCAACCGGGCCATTCATACAGCCCTAGGGAATAGGCGAATCCTAAGGCGAGTGAGGTGACGTTTAATATCTAATGCCTTTATAAGGGGATAAGGATTCCCCCTTCCTCTCCTCACGCCTTCTCCCTATCTTCGCCCTTGCAATCTCAAGCTCCAACGCCCAAGTTCTCATCTCCTTTCCACTCAAGACACCATGTCCGGATCTGGTGGTCAGGGCAAGTGGATGGACTCCACCGTCAAGGAGGAGGAAATTACTGAGCTCCGGGCGGCCGGATATTTGGCAAAGCAGATCGCCCACCATATGCCAGCTGAGGAACAAGTTGTCCCCATGCCGGAGCCCATAGAGAGAGTTGTATTCATCCCCCATTTCCTCCGTGGGTTAGGGTTTCCACTCCACCCTTTCATCCGCGGGCTCATGTACAGGATAAATTTCCATGATATGTCCCCGAATTCCTTCCTCAACATCTCGGCGTTTATCGTCGTGTGCGAGGCTTTCCTCCACATCCATGCCCACTTGGGACTATGGCTCAAAGTCTTCAATGTGAAGTCGAAGGTGGTGGATGGTCAGCACGTGGAGTGCGGAGGGGCCATGGTGAGCAAGCTATCCAACGTCTCCTGGCCCAAAGGCACCTTTATAGAGACAGTAAAGGAATGGCAAAAGCAATGGTTCTACATCACAGAACCTCGCGGCACCACCTGGGCCGCGGCTGCCGAATTCCGCTCTAGTGCTCCCACACGGCTCACCTCCTAGGTTCAGAAGAGTCCGGACTGGTGTTCTCCTGACGAGCTGATAGCGCTACAGACGCGCGTTCAAAGCATGGTGACCAAGGACGTCAAGCTCGTCGACGTTATCTAGGTGATGCTGGTCCGCCAGATTCTTCCATGCCAGCGCCGAAGCCGCCCTTTATGGGAGTTCAATTTGAAGAAGCACCCGACCCTGAGAAGGCTCTTCGACACATCTCATGAAGGGGCCTGGAAGTTGCTCTTTAAGGGCAACGAGAAGCCACCGGCCACGGACTCAGACCGTGGTCACAATTGTAAACGCCCCACCAACGAGGTATGTTTCTTTTGACGTATTCCCAACTTGAATGTTTCGAGGATGATGTCTGAGATTTAGTATTGCTCCTTCAGGACTGGGTGGAGAAGGTGCAGCGGATCCAGTGTCCGGCACCGCTGCCCGAGGAACCGGTCATCCCGCGCCTGGCGAGGATGCTGGTGCCGGCGCCATATATGGCGCCGGAGAAGAAGGCCAAGAAGAAGGCCAAGGGGGCCAAGAGTGGCCCCCATCGCAAGGGCACTTCGGACGCGACGTCCGAAGACGATGAGGCCCATTCCTCCGTCCCCGAGGACAATGATGAGGAAGAGGAGGAGGAGGAGGAAAACAACCCTCCTCCTGAGGAGAAGAAGAAGAGGGTGTCCCTAGAACATCCGGAGGCGAAAGCGCCCAAAAAGGGGAAGGGCGCCCCAGCGATTAACACCGCGTGGGACATTGACAGTAGTCCGGAACGACGCCCCCGCACTAGGCCTCAGGCCGCATCGTAAGTGACATGGCTCATTTACGCGCATATCCAGCCCTTCATTTTTGTTATGCTAACATAGTTAATCCATACTTTTGAAGTCCGGCCCGTGACCTTATCCAGCGTTCCTCATCTGGAGGTTCGTTGGCTCCATCGGAGATGGCGAGCATGTCGCCACCGCCTGCTTGCTCCCCCGGGGCCAGGGACGACACCAAAGTGTTATCCCGGAGGGCCGCTCCGAAGGAAGGAGCTCAGGACATTGTCTAGTGGGCGCCACGAGGCGGGACCTCCGCTGCCGGATAGATGGGGGAGCAGATCCCCAAGGAGGCCGGCGAAGAGGGTCGTATTCAGTTCGGTCCTTAGCCGGATATGATTCCTGAGACCCATATGGCTCCGGAATCAGGCGAGCACCCTCCTTCGAAGGAGGGGTGTGTGCCAATTCCACCGGTGGCCCCTGTCCACCCAGGGGCGCCGGATGACCTGATGGAGGCGCTACGAGGCGCCTCTGTTGTGGACAAGCATCGTGTCCTTATGGGTGCGGTGATCGAGAAGGTTCAGTCCGCCAAGAGTGGACTAGACGAAGCCTGCAGCAATCTGTTGACGGGTTTCGAGGTAAGTGACATAGAAAGAGGAAACCCCCATGTATTCAGTAGCCCCTGAGACACTATCCGGAGTTCGGCAAGAAGAACCGGGCAGAGGATCAACCTCTTATTATAGGAGACTAATAGAATATGTATGAATAAGCGGGCGTCGTTGTTGGCCGCGACCTCGCATACTACCGAGGTCTCTGAGCTGAAGCGGAAGCTCAAGCGGACCGAGAACGAGCTCGGCGAGATTAAGGTTCGGCTCCAAGAGAAGCAAGGTGAGGAACAACTTGCTATATGTTCGGGAAAGGATAAGCGTTGTGTAGTGACAGCGGTACCGTTATATGTGCAGAAGCTGCGACCGAGGTCGAGGCCCTGAAGAAGGCCCTAGGCGAGGCCGAGGCCGAGAAGAAGGCTATCCAGCAGCAGGCCGCCTGTAAGAAGCTCAAGGCCCGAGTCAAAGAAGTCCAGCAGGAACTCCACGATGCGGTGAAAAAGTGCGAGACCTTGGAGCATGATGCGTCGGTTCAAGGGACCGAACTCGTCAAGGCTCGTCAAAGCGCGGAGAATGCCCGGAATGAGGCCCGGCCCACCATCCAGGAGATCTAGGAGGCCATGAAGATCACGGCGGGTAAGGCATTTAAGATGCAAAGCAAGTATGCGGAGAAGCAATACCTTTTACTAACTCGAGTTTGCTGTTTCCCAGGGGCCTTCGCGGATTTGTCACGCAGTGTATCCGATGCCACGGAGTTCTATCGAGCCGAAGGAGGGGGTTCCATGGAGAGGCTATTCTGGTCGCAGTATGCAGCGCTGGAGCATCCCGTGTCCTTCACTGATCAGCTGAAACAACTGCGGGAGCTGCATAGGGTGGCCGAACTAGCCATTAAGGATTTGACAATCTGGCTATGGCCAGCAACTACTTCGGACTCGTGAGGCGGGTGGTGAACGCCTGTCCTCGGTTGGACATCGTGAAGCGCTCGGCCTGTATTGAAGGTGCACGCATGGCCTTCGCCTGTTGCAAGATGTGGTGGGCAAAGATGGACGCCATCGAGGTGACCAGGGGGCCACCGAAGGGCAAGGTGCACCGTACACCGGAACGGTATTTTGTGGATGTCGTGGAGGGGTCTCGCCTTGTGGCAGCACAATGTTCACAGGACATTGTGTTTGAATGAATGTATTCATGTTGCCTTTGCCTTGCATTATGAGAAACAAAGCCTATTTTATTAATGCAATTTTTTTATGCTTTGATTGTTTCCTCCTCTGCGGCCGTGTTATATGTAATCTGAGGGTTGGCCAGTCGTCGGCTTCTGCCCTCACGTAGATAGTACAAAGGAGTTCGGGATGGCATCTAAACAATCTTGATCCAATTACATGGTCCTGGAAGGAGTTGTTTAGCGCAACGAACAAGGCAATCAGACTATATGGCTTAAACACCCTCACTTAGCCATAGGAGTTTTATAATAAAGCATGGGTGCAACCCCTGGTTCGAGCCAGGGTGCTGTCATCATCTGATTGGGAAGTACCGATCTCTCGCATAATGCGGATAAAATCTCCAACGATTTGTAACCCTCGAGTAGCTGACCGGCTCTCGCCGTATCATGACAGTCAGCTTTCGGCTTTCTCTACTAAGGTGCTCGTCCGGTCCAAGCCAGGGAACAATTGCAGTAGTTCTCCCTTTACTACCCTAGCCGATGGAGCGGAACGTAGGGTAGCAAGCACAAGAGCCGGGCAACCCAACTATTGACCAAAGACATGATTCGGAGCCTATGCATATAATGCTAAATTTGGGGTGCTGAACTTATATATAAGAAGTGTTCGGACTGTGCTGCCGTATTGCGGGGCGGTAGGTAGCCCCTGGCGAATATGAAACGTAAAAGAGTGTCGATGTAGCAGATAGGCAGATCGAAATAAAACGAAGTAAGAAGTGAAAAACACAGAGACTGGGCCAGAAACAATTTTTATTATAACTGGATGGATACGTCAAGGCATATCTTGTACAGATGGTGTTAGAAGTATCCGGCCGTTTAACGTGCCGGAACCAGTATGCGCAGCGTGCAGGTCCTCCGTTGTGTTCCAGTCCTTCTAGAGGACTTGATATCAGGCCTACGAAAAAAGGAGCCTGTAATGAGAAAAATAAGTAAAAGTATGTGTGTCCAGGATCGGTTTTGCCGAATTGTAGCCCCTGGGTTGTCTCGTGCCTACGTCGATGTCCATAGAATTTTGTGTGCGTGATTGTGTACGCGTGGTACGAATGCCACTACCTCATTGGGGCTAGGATGGAGGCCAAATTGCTAGTCGAGCTCTTGACGAGCCGCGCTGTCCTGTTGTAGTGTAGTCCGGACCCTCTTGATGGTGTCCGGGGGCTCGACAACTGGATTACAATGCTGGTTGAGAAGGCTGGTCTGTACTTCTGCTACCAGGGCGGCGGTTTGCTCCTCTGTTCGGTGGGAGCGTTCCGTATTGCCATTGAATGTTATGATGCCGCGTGGACCGGGCATCTTGAGCTTGAGATAATCATAGTGTGGCATTGCATTAAATCTAGCAAACGTGGTTCGTCCGAGCAGTGCGTGGTAGCCGCTGCGGAAGGGGACGATATCGAATATTAACTCTTCGCTTAGGAAGTTGTCCGGAGAACCGAAGACCACCTCCAGCGTGATTGAGCCCGTACAGCGGGCCTCTACACCTGGTATAACTCCTTTAAAGGTAGTCTTTCTTGGTTTGATTTGTGAGGTATTAATGCCCATCTTCCGTACTGTATCCTGGTATAGCAGATTGAGGCTGCTTCCACCATCCATCAGGACTCGTGTGAGGTGGAATCAGCCGATCATTGGGTCAAGGACCAGTGCGGCCGAACCGCCGTGGCGGATACTAGTTGGATGATATCGTCGATCAAAGGTGATCAGAAATGACGACCATGGATTGAACTTGGGGGAAACTGGCTCTACCGCATAGACGTCCCTGAGTGCTCGTTTGCGCTCCTTTCTGGGGATGTGCGTGGCGTATATCATGTTCACCGTTTTGACTTGGGGGGATTTCTTCTGTCCCCCGGTGTTCGGCTGTCGGGGCTCTTCATCATTGTCCTCACTTTGTGATCCCTTTTCTTTGTTTTCGGCATTTAACTTGCCAGCCTGCTTGAAGACCCAACAATCCATGTCGGTATGATTGGCTTGCTTATCCGGGGTGCCGTGAATTTGGCATGGACGGTCGAGTATGTGGTCCAGGCTGGAAGGTCCTTCGTTATTTCTTGTGTAGGGCTTCTTCCGTTGGCCGGACTTGGAGCCACTGAATCCGGCATTGACTGTGGTGTCCTCGGTGTTGTCGCCATTGCTTCGGTGTTTGTGTCTATTGCGCCGGAGCTTGCCGGTGCTATTCTTGGCCTCTGTGGGGCCTGCCTCGCTGGCTGTGTTTTTGTTACGAGCGAGCCAGCTGTCCTCACCTGCGCAAAAGCGGGTCATGAGTGACATAAGGGCTACCATTGACTTCGGTTTTTCTTGTCCGAGGTGGCGTGCTAGCCATTCGTCACGGATGCTGTGTTTAAAGGCTGCTAGGGCCTCGGCATCCGGACAGTCAACGAACTAGTTTTTCTTGGTTAGGAACCTAGTCCAGAATTTTCTAGCTGATTCTCTAGGTTGTTGAACTATGTGGCTTAGGTCATCGGCGTCTGGTGTCCGGACATAAGTTCCTTGGAAGTTGTCGAGGAAAGCCTCTTCCAAGTCTTCCCAGCTACCAATGGAGTTCTCCGGCAGGCTATTTAACTAGTGCCGAGCTGGTCCTTTGAGCTTTAATGGGAGATATTTGATGGCGTGGTGGTCATTTCCTTGGGCCATGTGGATGTGGAGGATGAAATCCTCAATCCATACTGCAGGATCGGTTGTGCCATCGTATGATTCGATAATTGACGGGCTTGAACCCCTCAGGGAATTCATGGTCCAGTACTTCATCTGTGAAGCAGAGCGGGTGTGCGACGCCTCTGTATCAGGCCGCATCATGGCGGACCTCCGAGGGAGTCCGTCTACAGTATTCGGCCCGAGCGTGGTTAGGTTTGTCATGTCCGAATAGGTGGCCATCGTCGTGCCTCGAAGCACGTCCTCGCGATCCATAGATCGATCTTGTGTGTCCTGCTTTACTGTCTAGTGTCTGTCGGAGGTCGTACATATGACTCCAACCTTTTTCGTCTTTATTATGGCAGGGTGGTGGGGTGGTCTGCTGTTCGGCCTGAGTTGCCACTTTATTCCGATCGCGGGGTGGTCGTTTGGCCGCCCTGTCCCGACCACGTGGTGGTCGGTCCGCATTACACGAGCGAGATATGTGCTCCGGTGCCTCCTCATCGAATTGAGGTAGCAATCTGCATTTTGGGTAGCTCTTGGTTGGGCAGTTGAGGTCATATTCCTCGGTTGTCAGGACATCAGTCCATTTGTCGATGAGCAGGTCCTGCTCGGCATGAAGCTGTTGTTGTTTCTTTTTCAGGCTCCTTGGAGTGGCTATGAGCTGAAGCTTAAAGCGCTCCTGCTCAAGAGGATCCTCGGGCACGATGAAGTCTTTGTTGCCGAGGCTTGTATCCTCCTCGGAGGGCGGATGGTAACTATCATCCTCCGGGTCATCTTCTATGGCATGTTCGTCAGTGTTGTCTTGCCTGCTGTCGTGTTCCTGTTCCGATGTAGCCCCAGCAGGGTCTTCACTGTTTCTGGCGTCGCCTGGAGTACTATTTTCTCTAGTGCCAATGTTGCCGCCCTTTGAGCGACGGGGCTTAGGGCGGCGTTTGGGCCGCCGACGCTTGGACTGTGTCTCGGAGGTTTTGTTCGTATCCGGCTCTTCTTTGTCGTCGCCAGATCCTTTAGGTGTATCTACCATGTACACATCGTATGAAGAGGTGGCTGTCCATCGTCCAGTGAATGGCGGGTCTTGGCCTTGCTCCTTGTCGGCATCGTCATCCATACTGTCGATGTCTTCGGAGCCATACTCAAGCACGTCGGTTAAGTCGTCGACGGTGGCTATGAAGTGGGTGGCGGGTGGGAAGCGAAATTCCTCGTCATCCGTCTCGAGCTCGAACCGAACATAGTTTGGCTGTGAGTCCTTTTCCAAGGACAAATTCTTTAAAGATTTTAGCACGTCACCCCAAGGCGAGTGTTAGAACACGTCAGCGGTGCTGAACTCGAGGATCGGTAACTGATCTAGCTCAGTGTCCGTGGGTGTACACAGTCCAGAACTTGTAGCAGGAGACGAGTCCGAAGTTCCGTTAAAGCGAATATCATAGGGGGTCGAGTCCAGGTGCGGCTCCAGCACCGTGGACTCTGAGGCCTTGGATGGCTCGGTCTGCTTTGGCTCTAAGGTCGTTGCAGCCACATGAACCATCTCCTAGGTGTGATCCAATGACAGATTTAAGCCATGTTCATTGGGATGATGGGGAGCGATCGCCGTGGGCTCCAGTCCCTCGAAGATCAAGTCTCCGCGGATATCCGTGGCATATTTCAAGCTTCCAAATCCAACCTGATGGCCAGGGGCGTAGCTATCGATCTGCTCCATATGGCCAAGCGAGTTGGCCCACAGTACGAAGCCGCCAAATACGAAGATCTGTCCGGGGAGGAAGGTCCCTCTTTGGACAGCGTCATTATTGACGATTGAAGGGGCCATCGAGCCTCTTGTTGACGGCACAGTGGAACTCTCAATGAAAGCACCAATGTCGGTGTCAAAACCGGCGGATCTCGGGTAGGGGGCCCCGAACTGTGCGTCTAGGATCGATGGTAATAGGAGACGGGGGACGCGATGTTTACCCAGGTTCGGGCCCTCTCTATGGAGGTAATACCCTACTTCCTGCTTGATTGATCTTGATGAATATGAGTATTACAAGAGTTGATCTACCATGAGATCGTAATGGCTAAACCCTAGAAGTCTAGCCTAGGAATATGGTAATGAGTATATGTGTTGTCCTTTCCGGACTATCCCCTTCAGTTTATGTAGACACCAAGGAAATCTAGGGTTTACATGGAGTCGGTTACATAAAAAGGAATCTTCGGTCGCCAAGCTTGCCTTCCACGCCAAGTAGAGTCCCATCCGGACACGGTGCAGTCCTCAATCTTCATGTCTTCACAGCCCATCAGTCCGGCCCATGGATAACAGGCCGGATGTCCAAGGACCCCTTAGTCCAGGACTCCCTCAGCAGCGTGGCTCCGATCCGGAGTCCGCCGGGAGTCCGGCGCGAGAACGGGGATGAGACGCGGCGCGTTGGGCCGTGGCTCGGCTGCGGCTGGACCAGGAAGTTTTTTAAAAAAAATTCACCGCGAACAAAAGTCCTAATAAAATATAAAAGAAATTCTAAAAAAAATTCCAGAAACAATTTTCACCGTCCAAACCTAATATTTAGAACAAGATGAACATTTTTCTGGACTAAAAGGCAATTTTCAAAAATGCAATTTTTTTCTCTAATTTAAATAAAATAGGAGATAAAATGCAAATAATAATAATTTGATTTTTAAAAATTTCTTATCCAATATTTCTCTTTTGTTGAAGAAGTCATATTATCTCCTCTCATTTATTTTTATTGTTGGAAATAATTGGAGAGAAAATATTAAAATCAAATTGCTCCTCCTTTCAAATTTGAAGATAAATTCAAATATGAAAATCTGTGCAACCTCCAACTCTCTCCTTGGGTCCTTGAGTTGCTTAAGATTTCTAGGATCACAACCAAATGCAAATAGAAATATGATATGCATATGATGGTCTATGTATAACATCCAAATTGAAAATTGGAATGTTACAAACCTACCCCCCTTAAGATGAATTTCGCCCTCGAGATTTGGGTTGGCTAGAAAATAGGTGTGGCTGGTCTGTCCGTAGGTCTTCCTCTCGCTCCCAGGTGGCTTCCTCCTCGGTATGGTGGCTCCACTGAACTTTGCAAAACTTGATAACCTTGCTGCGGGTAACTCGGCTGGCAACTCGAGAATTTTGACGGGTTTCTCCTCGTAGGTTAGGTCACTCTCCAACTAAATTGCTTCCAGGGGCACCGTATCTCTCAATGGAATATCGGCCATCTCGGCATGGCACTTCTTCAACTGGGAAACGTGAAACACATCATGAACTCCTGACAAACCTTCGGGTATTTCTAACTTGTAGGCCACTTCTCCCATATGTTCCAAAACTCGATATGGTCCTACAAATCTTGGGGCTAACTTTCCTTTAACTCCAAATTGTTTGACACCTCGCAGTGGTGACACACGAAGATATGCCCTATCTTCGATTTCATAGACTACCTCTTTGTGTTTAGTGTCAGCATAACTTTTCTGCCTGGACTGAGCTACCTTCAGTCTATCATGAATCAACTTAACCTTCTCTTCAGATTCTTTGATTAAATCTGGTCCGAACAACTGACAGTCTCCAACTTCATTCCACATCAACGGTGTCCTGCGCGTCCTTCCATACAAAGCTTCTAAAGGGGCCATCTTCAAACTAGCCTGATAGTTGTTGTTGTAAGAGAACTCTGCATAAGGCAAATTATCATCCCAACTAGAACCATAATCTAGCGCACAAGCTCTCAACATGTCTTTCAGAATCTGATTGACCCTGTCGGTCTATCCATCTGTCTACAGATGAAAGGCTGTACTGAAATCTAACCTTGTACCCAAAGTCTGGTGTAACAGATTCCAAAACTTCGAGGTAAACTGTGTTCCTCGATCTGATACAATGGTCCTTAGAACTCCATGCAGACATACGATCTTGGTCATATATATCTTGGCCAACTTCTCACTTGTATGGGTGGTCTTCACGGGAATAAAGTGAGCTACTTTGGTCAAGCGATCTACTACTACCCAGATAGAGTTAAATCCTGATCGGGTCCTGGGTAATCCGGTGATAAAATCCATGCCAAGTTTATCCCACTTCCATTAGGGTATCGGCATAGGCTATAGTAACCCTACTGGTTTCTGGTGTTCTGCCTTGACTCTCTGACATACATCACATACATACTCGGCAATATCCTTCTCATACCGGTCCACCAGAAATGTTCCATCAAATTCAAATACATCTTAGTGTTTCTGGGGTGAATCAAGTATGGTGATTCATGAGCTTCCTGAAGTATTAACTTCCTGATCTCTGAGTCATTGGGCACATAAATACGGTCCTCAAACCATAAAGTCCTGTGTTCATCCTCACAAAAACCCTTGGCTTTTCCTTTACTCATCCTTCCTTTATTTCTGCAATCTCCTTATCAGTCTTCTGGGTTTCTTGAGAATTTCCCAATAACATGGACTGAACCTCCAATGCTGCAACAAAACCTCTTGGAACTGTCTCCAAACGTAATTCCTTGAGATCTTCGGCTAACTCCTATGGTAGTCCTCCGGTTACGAGAGTTAACATAACTCTTGCGGCTCGAAGTGTCTGCTACAACATTGGCCTTTCCTCGATGATAATGTAGCTTCATGTCATAATCCTTTATGAGCTCCAACCATCTCCTCTGCCTCATATTCAACTCCTTGTGTGCGAAAATATATGTCATACTCTTATGGTCTGTGTATACATCACAATGGTTTCCAATGAGAAAATGTCTCCAGGCCTTGAGCGCATGCACTACGGCTGCTAACTCCAAATCATGCGTGGCATAATTTAACTCATGAGGTCGAAGCTGACGTGAGGCATATGAAACAACTCTTCCATCCTGCATAAGTACACCTCCAAGTCCCAGGCGAAAAGCGTCGTAATAAACTTGGAAATCCTTGCGTATATTCAGAAGAATTAGCATTGGGGATGTAACCAAACGTTTCTTCAATTCCTGAAAACTGACCTCACATTCCTCGGTCCATTTGAATTTGGTGTCCTTCTTTAACAAATCTGTCATGGGCTTCGCAATCTTGGAAAAAATCTCAATGAACCTCCTATAGTATCCCGCGAGTCCAAGAAAACTGTGGATCTCTCCAACTGAGGTGGGTTCCGGCCACTCAGTGACAGACTGGACCTTGGTAGGGTCTACTGCTATACCTTCTCTTGATATAACATGTCCAAGAAATCCAACTTCCTTCAACCAAAAATAGCACTTGCTGAATTTGGCATATAGTTGATGTTCTCTGAGCTTCTCGAGAACTAAGCGCAAATGTTCCTTGTGTTCCTCTTCATTCTTAGAGTACACCAATATATCATCAATGAACACCACAACAAACTTATCCAAGAACACCATGAACACCTTATTCATCATACTCATAAAATAGGAAGGGGCATTAGTCAATCCAAAAGACATGACCGTGTACTCACATAGCCCATATCTTGTGGTAAAGGCTGTCTTGGGTATATTCTATTCTCGGATCTTCAGCTGGTGGTATCCTGATCAAAGATCGATCTTGGAGAATACTTTAGCTCCCTGCAGCTAGTCGAACAAATCATTGATCATCGGTAGTGGGTACTTGTTCTTGATCATCACCTCATTCAACGCACGATAATCAACAACCATTCTCAAAGATCAATTCTTCTTCTCAACTAAGAGCACTTGGGCTCCCCACGGTGATGAACTTGGTCGAATATAACCTTTCTCCAATAACTCCTTAATCTGTTTCTTAATTTCCTCCAGATCATTCGCGGGCATCTGATACGGTCTCTTTGATATTGGTCTAGTGCCAGGCAACAGCTCTATCAAAAATTCTATATCTCGATCGGGTGGCATGCCTGGTAATTCCTTTGGAAATACATCAGGATAATCCTTCACAACTGGTACTTCCTCCTGAACAACTCCGAGAGGGAATTTACTTGATTCCTCCTTGGTGCATGCCTAGATACATACTTGATCCTCTTTCCCTCAGGGTGGTGAGTAGTATCGACTTACTAGCACAGTCGATGTTTCCTCCATCCTTCGATAGCCAATCCATGCCTAGTATTATATCTAATCCTTGTGACTCCAAATTACTAGGTCTGAGGGGAAAACATGGCTACCCTTGGTTAATGGTAACCGATCACACCATTGGCTGGCCATATACTCTGCTCCTGGCGAGCTTACTAACATGGGTGACCTAAGGGCTAAGGTTGGCAACATAAACTTGCCCACAAATCCCCTTGATATGTATGAATGCAATGTACCAGTGTCAAAAAGAACAAGAGCGGTAAATGACTTAATCAAAAAACTTACCAATCACTGCGTCAGGCTGCTCTTCAACTTCCTCCACGTTGATGTGGTTCACCTGACCTCTGGTGAAAGGGTTTGGCTTCTTCCCTGAGCTTCCATTGCCATTTCCATTTTTTGCTTCAGGACACTCGGTGGCGTAATGTCTAGTCTTACCGCACTTGAAACAAGTAATGTGACTTAGATCCTTCTTGGCGGGTGTAGTGGGATTGAAACGGTTCTGACCGTTGTTTCCTCCATTCCCATTACCATTCTTGGGGCCATTGTGGTTATGTGAACTCCCTCCATTGTGAGTGTGGCCTCCATGGTTATGATGGGTATGTCCTCCCGAGTTTGGAGTAAAATAAGGCTTCTGTTGAGCTCCAGAGTTGTACTTCCCCTATCCATACTTCCTTTTGCAGCTCTCTATATGTTGTTGCTTGCCTTCAATCATGAGGGCCCTATCTACCAACTCTTGGTTGTTGGCAAATGTTGCCACCATTAACTGCATACTTAACTCATCATTTAGCCCTTCCATAAACTTCTCCTGCTTCGCGGCATCTGTGTCCACATCATCTGGGGCATAACGAGCTAACTTACTAAACTCGTCCATGTACTGCCCCACGGTACGATTTTCCTGGCGTAAGTTGTGAAACTCACGCTTCTTGATGCTCATAGCTCCAATTAAGACGTGTGCAGTGCGGAATGCTTGCTGGAACTGATCCCAGGTGACATTGGCTATGGGAAAAGTGGCTGTGTAATTCTCCCACCATGAGGCTACGGGTCCATCCAGTTGATGTGCGGCAAAGCGCACCTTCTCAGCATCTGTGCAACCTACGGTGGTCAGCTCCCTTCCAATCCTGTGGATCCAATCATCAGCCACAATCGGCTCAGTGCTACTAGAGAACACCGGCGGATTCAACCTTAGGAAACGGGCTAAGTTGTCAATTGGAGGTGGTGGCGGTGGGTTGTTGTTGTTGTTGTTGTTGTTGTTGTTGTTGTTGTTGTTGCCTTTGTTCTGGACTAGCAACCACATCAAGGCATTCTACTGTTGGATCAACTGAGTGAGCTCCGGTGGGAAGACAAATCCGTGGTCACATCTCGGAGGCATCTGATATGTTTAGAGGGGTGAGAACAGAATAGAGTGAGGTCTAAAGAGAAATCACTATCCATATGCACATGAGACAAACACATTCATTCCACACCACTCAATTCAAACAAGATCATAAAATCGATCTAAACTACCGTTACAAAATGCTCGGACTATTACTATATACATGGGAGATTACTACTGATAATATGGTGGTCGACTAGAAATTTTGATCGGTGGATGACTCCATGATATCTGCTCTAGCTTCGTCTTTATAATAATCATCACTATCGGGGTCGGAGTCGGTGTCGTCGATTATGATGTAGTCTTTAGGATGGTTGTCCTCCTCTGCTTTGGGATCTCCCATGAATATTCCTAGCTTCTTCTTCAAGTCTTCATTCTTCTCCAGTAGTACTGCTATTTCTTCTTCGTATCCATCACATGTAGACTTGAGTTCCTCTTCTAGCTCCATGTTCCCGGTCATCAATTTCTTCATGTCTATCATCCTGGCGCACATCTGGTTCTCCTGATGACGAATGTGCTGATTTAACTCCCGGATGTAGGCTTCAATGGATCTATCCTTCCTAGTGCAAATCATCTCCCATTGCTCGTCTCGGTGTCCACATATCTAGTAGACGGTGTCCTTAAGATCCTTGTGGTATCCCTCGCCTATGCGTCCAATGGCGATGTGGGTGGCCATGCTCTTTCCTAGAGTCTAGGTTGGTGCATCAAAGGAAAACTCTATAGGCTCAGTAACTGGCGTGAATGTCCTTCCTGGAACATGAACTCGAATCATACAGCCCTCTTCTTCAGGTAGAGTGGCGGTGTAGGTCCCAGTGAAGCTTGGTATTCCGATGCTCAAGTACCTAGTGACTTCCTTCAAGTGTCGTCCACAAGTTGTGTCTTCATCCGGTTGAGTGAACTTGTTCCTCGGGTCCGTCATCTATAGAGTAGAAAACTGAGAGGAGTCGGAAATGAGTAGAGAAGAGTGTCCTATGGCTTATCCTAGTGGTTGCATCCTACAGTCAGCGTGTGCTCTGATACCATCTTGTAGCGACCCGACCTCAGAAGGTCAAGTCTCCGTGCTTAAGTGTCATCCCTGGATCGGTATTGCTGACACACATAGTACTTGAGGATTTATAACAGAGTTCAATCGCACACTTATTACATCGAATGTCTCAAAAGAGAACTTATTACAATAATATGGCTGAAGGCCATCTAAATACAATAACAACGGAAGCTTCGAAGGTAGAAGAGTCCATCCAACTCCACGGCAAAACTGGGTGCATGACAATGACCTAGCACACCTTACTCTTCGTCTGAAAATTCTGCAACATAATACGTTGCAGCCTGTGTAGGTCAGCACATGGAATATGCTCGCAAGATAACACTATAGAGAAATGAACAAATAACAACTATCACTACATGCATATATGGCTAGTGGAGGCTCTAAGGTTATCATTTGCATAAAGCTAATTTTTCCCTGCAACAAAGGAATATATTTTATTTAACTACCAAGTTGGTTGAAAATTATTGAGAAGGTTCCTCCAACTCAATCCCAAAATAATAATTATAACCCAACAAATTAATTAAGTAAAGTGATGATATCAAACCAATAATTCAAATACCAGATACTCAAGATGTCCATAACTGGGGAAACGGCTAACCATGATTAGTTTATACACTCTACAGAGGTTTGCGCACTTTTCCCCACAAGACTCGATCTCCTCCGTTGAATTTCTCACACTATATGATGTTTGAGAAACGGATGATCGAGACACAGTCTTTCAGAAGCATTAACTCTTTACTCTTGGTAGATGATAACCCACAACTATAGGGGATCAATTGTAGCCTCTTTCGATAAGTAAGAGTGTCGAACCCAACGAGGAGCTAAAGGTAGAACAAATATTCCCTCAAGTTCTATCGACCACCGATACAACTCTAGGCACGCTTAACGTTCACTTTACCTAGAACAAGTATGAAACCAGAAGTAATTTGTAGGTGTATCGGGATAGGTTTGCAAGAATATGAATAGCACATAAATAAAAACTAGGTGCTATTTTAAGTAAAGAAGCAATAAAGTTAGTATAGCGAGTGTGGAAAAGTGGTGGTAGGAGTTGCGAAATTGTCCCTAAGCAATTGACTACTTTACTAGACCGATAGCAAGTTTTTGAAGGAAATACGCCCTAGAGGCAATAAAAAGTTATTATATATTTCCTTATATCATGATAAATGTTCAGTATTCATGATAGAATTGTATTAACCGGAAACATGATACATGTGTGAATACATAGACAAAGAAAGTGTCACTAGTATGCCTCTACTTGACTGGCTCGTTGATCAAAGATGGTTATGTTTCCTAGCCATAGACAAAGAGTTGTCATTTGATTAACAGGATCACATCATTAGGAGAATGATGTGATTGACTTGACCCATTCTGTTAGCTTAGCACTTGATCATTTAGTTTGTTGCTATTGCTTTTTTCATGACTTATACATGTTCCTATGACTATGAGATTATGCAACTCCCGTTTACCGAAGGAACACTTTGTGTACTACCAATCGTCACAATGTAAAAGGGTGATTATAAAGGTGCTCTACAGGTGTCTCCAAAGGTACTTGTTGGGTTGGTGTATTTCGAGATTAGGATTTGTCACTCCAATTGTCGGAGAGGTATCTCTGGGCCCACTCGGTAATACACATCACTTAAGCCTTGCAAACATTGCAACTAATGAGTTAGTTGCGGGATGATATGTTACGGAATGAGTAAAGAGACTTGCCGGTAACGATATTGAACTAGGTATTGAGATACTGACGATCGAATCTCGGACAAGTAACATACCGATGACAAAAGGAACAACGTATGTTGTTATGCAGTTTGACCGATAAACATCTTCGTAGAATATGTAGGAGCCAATATGAGCATCCAGGTTCCGCTATTGGATATTGACCAGAGACGTGTCTCGGTCATGTCTACATAGTTCTTGAACCCGTAGGGTCCGCATGCTGAAAGTTCGATGACAGTTATATTATGATTTTATGGTTTTTGATGTACCGAAGGTAGTTCGGAGTCCCGGATGTGATCACAGACATGACGAGGAGTCTCAAAATGTTTGAGATGTAAATATTAATATATTGGACGACTATATTTGGATACCGAAATGGTTCCGGGTGAGATCGGGATAATACCGGAGCACTCGGAGGTTATCGGAACCCCCCGGGAGGTATATGGGCCTTAATGGGCTTTAGTGGAAAGGAGGGGAAAGGAGCAAGGGAGGGGGCGCCCCCCCAAGCCCAATCCGAACTGGGAGGGGCCCCCTTTCCTTCCTGCCTCCTTCCTCTTCCTTCCCTCTCCCTCTCCAAATAGGAAAAGGAGGAGTCCTACTCCCACACCGGGAGTAGGACTCCTCCCTTGGGCGCGTGTGACGCCCCGAGACCGATGCGCTAGGTGTCTCTCAGTTATTCGACGTTGTTTCCATGTCATTCGCTTGCGTGTTGCATCTTGTCATGTCATCATGTGCATTGCATCATCATATTTTCAAAACTTGCATCCACCCGGGTCTCCTCGTTCCTTCCGTTGTCCGTTCTGAGCCCAGACACACTTGCGCGCGCCCGCGGCATGTCCGAAATATTATTTTTATAAGTGGCCAGAAAATGTTCTCGGAATGGGTTGAAAGTTGTCATGCGGTGTTGTTTTAGTGTATATAGGCCGCCTGCCAAGTTTCATCGCTTTCAGAGTCCGTATGACGCCCCATCGGTTAACTATAGCGGTATTACAGCCGGTCTAATGTCGGACGTTTTTGGTCTCCGGAAACTGCTGCCGGGTGTCTCTCTCTCACTCTTCTCTTCTCTCAGCCTGAGGCCTTCTGCACAGACCACTACCCCACCTAGGCACAACCAACCTCCCATCTCGAACGGTGCGTTAGATCGCGATCGGAGGGTCCAAGAACCCCTCCTAATCCCCCTAACCCTAAGCTTTCCCTATATAGAGACCCCCTCTTGCCATTTTGGGCAACCTAGACCCAATCCACCTACCCCTAGCCTCCCCTATCCCTCAGCCTCCGCCACCTCTCCCCTCTGCCTCGTTTCTCGGCGACCCCCACCTCCTCCGTGCCACTTCGCGTTCAGCCACTGGCCAAGTCGCCACCTGCACGCCGCTCCAGCCAACCAGGGGCCTCCACCTATCCCCGCCACGTCTCCCCACTCCTCCCCGCCGCCGTAGGCCCACGCCAGGCCCGCCCGGGCCCTGATCTGGGCCCGAGACGCCCGCACCCCGCCACTCCCCGCATGGTTGCGACCCTCGTTCCCGAGCTCCATCGAGAGGAGCCCGAGCCCCCGCAAGCCCCTGCTCCACCCCTGCGTCCTCGCCGTTGCCCCGGCGGCGCCACCCCTCGCAGGTCATCCGGTGTGCCCCTGCTCTTCCTTCTTCTCCCCCTATCTCATTCTTCTCACATTGCTCTCTCTCTCCCGTGTAGGAGGACAGCCATGGGAGCACCTCGAGGAGCAACACCGCAGCAGCCTCGTCCTTACTCCATCACCATCTTCGGCAAGATTCGACGAGCAGCAACGAATCCGACCTCCTCCTGTTCCCCTGCTTCAGATCTAGTGCTCCACACCCCTTCCTTGCGCCTATGGCCTCCCGCTCGTCGCCATGACCGCACAGGTTCAAGCTCCGCCGCCCGTTGCTGTTCATCGCGCCGTCCCGCGCTCCAACTGTCGGGAACCGGCTCCTCATCGTCAAGACCTCCTAGATCCGCACGCCTCCGCCAGTCCCTGACCTCGCCGGAGCCGCTTCCCGCAGTGTCGTCGTCCTCATCGCCGGCAACCGCTGCGCCCTTAACCTGTCTCTGCTTCCCGCTCGCGTTGGCCGCGCCCCCTCCCTCATTCGATCCAACCAGCACCCTATGCGAGGCCCAGAGCTCCAATTCGGCCTGTTGTAGCCCACCGACTGGGCCAAGGCCCATTATGTGAGGAACCCCCCCCCCCCCAGCACCGATGTCATTTGTCGGCCCATTGGTATTTTTTTCAGTGCGGCGATTTTCCTTTTATTCCAGCGAATTATAGTTTTACAGAAAAACCCTCATACTCCATGCATATTAAACCTCAACAACCGTGCATCATATGTAAAAACATTATATATGAAAATGCTTAGAATATCATCTAGTTTAATAATATGCCACTTTCATCCATGTTTAACATGTTTAAAATGTGATTTTACTAATCTTGCTCATATTCCATGCAAAAATGCTTTATTTTTTTCATAACTAAATAACTGTAGCTCCAAACCTAACAAACTTTATATGTAAATGGGGTAGAAAAATGCCTAGTTTAACATGGTACACTCATCTAGCATGTTTAACAACTCTAAAATTATGTTTAGGGAAGAATAGTACCAACTCTAAATTTTGCATGTGGGGGTTTACCGGAGTCGTTGTTTGACGTTTCCGGCCTCATTTAAACTTGCCTAGATAGGTAGTTTTGTTATGCTTCGCCTCTTGCCATGTTGATCAACATTTGATATTGTTGAGTACATAAATGAGAGAGAACTAAATAATTGTCGTGGTGTTTCGTCAATATGCAACGGAATTGCATATTGAGCTCCACTTAATTTGTAGGGTTGTTTGTGCACTTTGCCATGCCATGCCTCTTTAAACCGGACATGCATCATAATTGTTTGCGCATCATGCCATGTTTATGTGATGGTTGTTTACCATGCTGTTTGCTTCTTTCTGGTGTTGCTTCTTCGGGTTAGTTTCGATAACGTCGCAGTTGTGAGGATTCGTTCGACTTCATCCGTTTGTCTTCTTCATGGACTCATTCTTCTTCCTTGCGGGATCTCAGGCAAGATGACCATACCCTCGAAATCACTTCTATCTTTGCTTGCTAGTTGCTCGCTCTTTTGCTGTGCCGCGATACCTACCACTTGCTATATCATGCCTCCCATATTGCCATGTCAAGCCTCTAACCCACCTTGTCCTAGCAAACCGTTGTTTGGCTATGTTACCGCTTTGCTCAACCCCTCTTATAACGTTGTTAGTTGTAGGTGAAGATTGGAGTTTGTTCCATGTTGGAACATGGATATGTTGGGATATCACAATATCTCTTATTTAATTAATGCATATATATATATATATATTTGGTAAAGGGTGGAAGGCTCGGCCTTATGCCTGGTGTTTTGTTCCACTCTTGCCGCCCTAGTTTCCGTCATACTGGTGTTATGTTCCTTGATTTTGCGTTCCTTACGCGGTTGGGTTATAATGGGAACCCCTTGACAGTTCGCCTTGAATAAAACTTCTCCAGCAAGGCCCAACCTTGGTTTTACATTTGCACTAACAACCTAGCCTTTTTCCATTGGGTTTCCGAAGCCCGAGGGTCATCTTTATTTTAACCCCCCGGGCCAGTGGTTCTCTAAGTGTTGGTCCAACCTGAGCGATGTCCGGCGCCCCCTGGGCAACCGGGGTCTATGCCAACCCGATGTCTTGCTCATTCGGTGTGCCCTGAGAACGAGATATGTGCAGCTCCTATCAGCATTTGTCGGCACATTCGGGTGGCTTGATGGTCTTGTTTTACCATTGTCGAAATGTCTTGTAACCAGAATTCCGAGCCTGGTCGGGTCTTCCTGGGAGAAGGAATATCCTTCTTGACCGTGAGAGCTTGTGATGGGCTAAGTTGGGACACCCCTGCAGGGTTTTGAACTTTCGAAAGCCGTGCTTGCGGTTATGGGCAGATGGGAATTTGTTAATGTCTGGTTGTAGAAAACTTAACACCTAACTTAATTAAAATGCATCAACCGCGTGTGTAGCCGTGACGGTCTCTTTCCGGTGGAGTCCGGGAAGTGAACACGGTTCTTGTGTAATGCTCGAACGTAAGTAGTTTCAGGATCATTTCTTGATCACTTGTAGTTCACGACCGTGCTTTGCTTCTCTTCTCGCTCTCATTTGTGTAAGTTAGCCACCATCTATGCTTAGTTCTTGCTGCAGCTCCACCTCACTACCCTTTCCTACCCATAAGCATAAATAGTCTTGATCTCACGGGTGTGAGATTGCTGAGTCCTCGTGACTCACAAATTACTTCCAAAACCAGTTGCAGGTGCCGATGATACCCGTGCAGGTGACGCAACCAAGATCAAGGAGGATCTCGATGAAGATCGTGTTCATTGTGTTGTTTCATTTCCAGTTGATCAGTAGTGGAGCCCAGTCGGGGCGATCGGGGATCTATTGCATTAGGGGTTGTATTTCTTTATTTGGTTCTGTAGTCGGACCCTGATTGTATTCTGGATGATGTAATGCTATATTTATGTATTGTGTGAAGTGGCGATTGTAAGCCAACTCTTTATCCCTTTCTTATTCAGTACATGGGATGTGTAAAGATTACCCCTCTTGCGACATGCCTACTATGCGGTTATGCCTCTAAGTCATGCTCCGACACGTGGGAGATATAGCCGCATCGTGGGTGTAACAAGTTGGTATCAGAGCCTTCCCCGACTTAGGAGCCCCCTGCTTGATCGAATCACTGGTGTTGTTGAGTCTAGAAAAATGTTTTGTGTCTTATAGGATTATATATATCGGAGAGTAGGATTATTTTTACTCCTCAGTCCCTTCGTCGCTCTGGTGAGGCCTCCTGACGTAGAGTTTTGACTCTTCTCTCCTCAAATTTCATGAAAAAAATTTAGGATCACGCCGGTATCTTGGAATTGTTTTGATGGTTTTGTGACGAGAACATTGTTCTTGGTGCCTCCTGACATTTAGGGGTTGTGGCAGTGTCCCGAGGAGTTGAGCTCTGAGGTGTTGTCGTCACAATTTTATCGTTGCAGTTCTGGAATAGCTGAGTTCGCCGACATCAAAAATCTCTTTTATGCAGTTGTTGGTGAGACAACCTCGACGCCACCCAGTACTGGGGCGGGAGTTCGGGAGTATTTCCATAACTCGTATAACGTATGCTTTTCGAAGGTTGAGGTAAATGATTTCCGAAGATTTCTTGGTTATGTGTTGAAGGATGGATACAGCTGGATGTAGGTATTGTTAGTTTGGGTGAGATATTATGCTTCCCCTGTATCCCCAACACCTGATTGCATAACTGGAAAGTTTCGGGAGTTTATAAGTGGGAATTCAAGTAGATCGTAGGATATCTTTCCAACAGACACATGATACAATATTGGATCTATCACATGTTTCTTTCTGGCTTATTCTACAAGCCAAATCCTTTGTTTTGTTTTGATTTGTGGTATTCAAGTTGCTTCAATGTCAAGTGTTGAATCCATACCTTCCCTAAGCGATGTTCTCATACTTCTATATGCATGCTAGTCCTTCATGATAATCGAGATTGTCATGTCAATCCTTTTCAACCAGCGTGTTTCTCTTCAAGTGGATCCGATCATTTAAAAATTCACAAGATCAAACCTCAGTTTTCTCAACGGTGCTCGTTTCATCTGTCCCAAGTTGCCTTTGTTTTTCCCGCCTTCCCACACTTTTTTCTTCAAGGACTCGGATTTCTTAACCAAGTATCCATTTTATTCATGTGAAGTCTCTTCATTCTTTTCTTTCAATGTCCATATCCAGTGATTCTCATGAAGATTCTAACGAAACTTCAAGTTTATCATTCTTCGCTCTCTTTCCTTCTCTGGTGGATTCAATTCAAGCTTTGTTGATCATATTGTTTTTCCTTGTTTCAAATGTTTTCTCATGCCGGTGCACCTCATAATGATTCACTTCTTGCTATTCAATTTTTCTGGAGTGCTGAAGATATCTCAAAGATTCATGTTTCCACTCTGCATTCGTTCGAGTTCTTTCGAGGAAGTTATCTCTTTCAAGCCATTTAAATCAACAGGTGCAATCTCCCTTTCAATTAATCGTTCAACGGTGTTTCTTTTGAGTGGGCCCTAACCCACAGGTCTTTTCCCAGGATTTTACCTGACTCTTCTATTTTCCCGGAGTTACTCTTAAATTCTTCTCCAAGTTTTGACATGAGAATGAATTTTCATCAGTCATATGTCTTTCTCCAAGATCTTTCAAATTATTTTCATCGTTGGTTCAACCTTTCTAATTTTCATCCCGGAATATCTCCTCAACTCATGGTGCTCTTTCTCATCGTCATTCTCTACATTTGAAGACCAAAGAAGAAGTGTTTCCTCTAAATCTTGCTCCATTCTCTTCAAGATTCATGGTGCTAGCTTTATGCCATCCTCACAATTATTTTCGATTGTGAGATATTCTTTTTACCCGTCTGGAGCAAATCAGGAGTCTTTTCAGTTCGATTCTCCGAAGGTCATCATTTCAGGATTATTCATTCTCACCTTCAGCTCTCATTCTCCAAATCTTACCCGTGCTTCATTCATATATCCTCTAATCAGCTCATGATCTCTTCGTTTCACTTGTATCTAAATTCTCTCAAGCTTCTTCATTCATTTTCTCATCCTTCCCGCTGAATTATGCCTTTGCTATTTTCACTTTCAATTCTTACGGGGGTTCATTCAAGATTTCTCTTCCTTTGTTATCATATTAATTCATTCGTTGTTTTAATCATACCAGTGGTACGTGGAAGATTTTCCCAAGTTTGCCCTATATCTATCTTAATCCTTTCTAAGAGAATAAGTAGTATGAAAAATCCATTGCTTGTCATCAATCTAAATTGGTGAAGTATACGCATACCAGAATTCTTATTCTTGTATCATCCAAGTGATTAATTCCTTATTCTGGAGGTTCATCAAAATTGTTGATTTCAATTGTTCATATTTTCTTTCCGGAGTTCCAAGTTTTCTCGGTTATATCATTTCAAAGCTTCATCTAATCACTACAAGGCTTCTCCCGGAGTCCTTTTCAACTTTCCCTTTCGTTCGATCATTCTTATATTACCGGAGTTCTTCATGGAGGGTCTACATGTTGGTTCATCAAGGATTCTTTTCATTCTTCAATTGTTCTTCAAGTTTCCTCTCGAAGTTATGATCCGCCAAGCTTTACTCGCAAATAAACATGGTGCTCAACACATGTCTTGTTTTGAGGAGTTCAAGCTTTATCCATCTTGCATTCCGAAATGCAATTCGTTCTACTTTATCTTTTGAGGCGGTGTTATGTCACTCTTGACAATTTCCCTTCGTGTTTCATGATTCATAAGTTGTCCGGAATGACATATTGTAAACCCATCATTTTTCTATTCGTTCATGAGATCCTTTGCAACCCGTCAACCTCTTCATTGGAGTTATCTTGGGTTATATTTCACCTAAAGCCTTCCATTGGGAATGTTTCTCTTTGTGATGATTACCTATGATCGAAGTTCTCTTATCACCTCGATGGGAGAAGCTTTCTATCTTTTCTAACTCTTAGTCAAATCTTTTTCCGGTGAGTGGCAGGTTGTCACCTCATAATTTTGAGATGTTTTCCATTGGCCCACGTCAAGCTTATCCTTTCGTTGTTGATAATCCAACAACTCCGGTCTAGCATTTGTGGTAAGCATGCTCCGTCAAGATCTTGTTTCCCTCCGTTCATTCCATTCCATTCTTTCATTTCTTCCGGAGGCATAGTGATGTTGCTCTTTTCAATAATCATCTCGAATTGCGAGGATCGTGGTCTTTTTGTGCATATCCATTTAACCGGAGTGTCGTGCACTCTATTCAAGTTCTCTCATCTTATCAAGTTTTGCATCCCTTCTCAACCGGAGTGCAGCATGAAATCTTTCTTACCACTTGTGGCATTCTTTCAATAGTTCTGGAGACAGTGTGTTGTTGATTTCATCAAGTATCTTCTCATCTTGTCTAGTCCATGATCTTTACCTTCCATTTCCAACCGGAGTGTTGTCGTAATTGATCTTTATCGTTCCTTGTGCATCTCGTTTCTATAGGGGTGCTTGCATGTACTTCTTGTCCTTTGTAACACTCTTCTTATGCCTTTCAACCTACAAGGTTCTCGTAATGTTCCTTGTTCCTCTTGTCTAACGGAGTGTTTACAACTTTGTTCTTCTTCGTTGCATTCTTTCATTCAATTTGTTCAACCGCGCAAGGTTCTTTGGTTTCACTCATTTGTCAAAGAAGCAACTTAGGTTTACCTTTTCCCCTTACTCTTCCGTTTTTCCCCGGTGCCATCCTAGATCTCGGGACGAGATCCTCTTGTAGTGGTGGAGTGTTGTGACGCCCCGAGACCGATGCGCCAGGTGTCTCCCAGTTATTCGACGTCGTTGCCATGTCATTCGCTTGCATGTTGCACCTTGTCATATCATCATGTGCATTGCCTCATCATGTTTTCAAAACATGCATCCGCCCGGGTCTCCCCGTTCCTTCCGTTGTCCGTTCTGAGCCCAGACACACTTGCACGCGCCCGCGGCATGTCCGAAATATTATTTTTATAAGTGGCCGGAAAATGTTCTCGGAATGGGTTGAAAGTTGGCATGCGGTGTTATTTTAGTGTATATAGGCCGCCTACCAAGTTTCATCGCTTTCGGAGTCAGTTTGACGTCCCATCGGCTAACTATAGCGGCATTATAGGCGGTCTAATGTCGGACGTTTTCGGTCTCCAGAAACTGCTGCCGGGTCTCTCTCTCTCTCTTCGCTTCTCTTGTCTCAGCCTGAGGCCTTCTGCACAGACCACTACCCCACCTAGGCCCAACCAACCTCCCGTCTCGACCGGTGCGTCAGATCGCGATCGGAGGGTCCAAAACCCCCTCCTAATCCCCCTTAACCCTAAGCTTTCCCTATATATAGACCCCCTCTTGCAATTTTGGGCAACCTAGACCCAATCCACCTACCCCTAGCCTCCCCTATCCCTCAGCCGCCGCCACCTCTCCCCTCTGCCTTGTTTTCCGGCGACCCCCACCTCCTCCGTGCCACTTGGCATTCAGCCACTAGCCAAGTCGCCATCTCCACGCCGCTCCAGCCAACCAGGGGCCTCCACCTATCCCCGCCACGTCTCCCCACTCCTCCCCGCCACCGCAGTACCGCGCCAGGCCCGCTCGGGCCCCGATCTAGGCCTAAGACGCCCACACCCCGCCACTCCACGTGTGGTTGCGACCCTCATTCCCGAGCTCCATCGAGAGGAGCCGAAGCCCCCGCAAGCCCCTGCTCCGCCCCTCCATCCTCGCTGTTGACCCCGGCGGTGCCGCCCCTCGCAAGTCATCCGGTGTGCCCCTGCTCTTCCTTCTTCTTCCCCTATCCCGTTCTTCTCTCATTGCTCTCTCTCTCTCTCCCGTGTAGGAGGACAGCCATGGGAGCACCTCGAGGAGCAACACCGTAGCTGCCTCGTCCTTACTCCATCACCATCTCCGGCAAGATTCGACGAGCAGCGACGAATCCGACCTCCTCCCGTTCCCCTGCTTCAGATCTGGTGCTCCACACCCCTTCCTTGCGCCTATGGCCTCCTGCTCATTGCCGTGACCGCACAGGTTCAAGCTCCGCCGCCTGTTGCTGTTCATCGCACCGTCCCGCGCTCCAACTGCCGGGAACCGGCTCCTCATTGTCAAGACCTCCTGGATCCGTCCGCCTCCGCCAGTCCCTGACCTCGCCGGAGCCACTTCCCGCAGTGTTGTCGTCCTCATCGCCGGCAACCGCTGTGCCCTGAACCTGTCTCTGCTTTCCGCTCACGTTGACCACGCCCCCTCCCTCGTTCGATCCAACCAGCACCCCATGTGAGGCCCAGAGCTCCAATTCGGCCTGCTGCAACCCACCGACTGGGCGAAGGCCCATTATGTGAGGAACCCCCCCCCCCCAGCACCCATGTCATGTTTCGGCCCATTGGTACTTTTTTTAGTGCGGTGATTTTCCTTCTATTCTAGCGAATTGCAGTTTTACAGAAAAACCCTCATACTCCATGCATATTAAAACTCAACAACCGTGCATCATATGTAAAAACATTATATATGAAAAATGCTTAGAATTTCATCTAGTTTAATAATATGCCACTTTCATCCATGTTTAACATGTTTAAAATGTTGTTTGTCTAATTTTGCTCATATGCCATGCAAAAATGCTTTATTTCATAACTAAATAACCATAGCTCCAAACCTAACAAACTTTATATGTAAATGGGGTAGAAAATGCCTAGTTTAACATGGTGCACTCATCTAGCATGTTTAACAACTCTACAATTATGTTTAGGGCAGAACAGTACCAACTCTAAATTTTGCATGTGGGGGTTTACCGGAGTCGTTGTTTGACGTTTCCGGCCTCATTTAAACTTTCCTAGATAGGTAGGTTTGTTATGCTTCACCTCTTGTCATGTTGATAAACATTTAATATTGTTGATTACATAAACGAGAGAGAACTAAATAATTATCATGGTGTTTCGTCAATATGCAACGCTCCACTTAATTTGTAGGGTTGTTTGTGCACTTTGCCATGTCATGCCTCTTTAAACCGGACATGCATCATAATTATTTGCTCATCATGCCATGTTTATGTGATGGATGTTTACCATGTTGTTTGCTTCTTTCCGGTGTTGCTTCTTCGGGTTAGGTCTGATAACGTCGCAGTTGTGAGGATTCGTTCGACTTCGTCTGTTTGTCTTCTTCATGGACTCGTTCTTCTTCCTTGCGGGATCTCAGACAAGATGACCATACCCTCGAAATCACTTCTATCTTTGCTTGCTAGTTGCTCGCTGTTTTGCTATGCCGCGATACCTACCACTTGCTATATCATGCCTCCCATATTTCCAAGTCAAGCCTCTAACCCACCTTGTCCTAGCAAACCGTTGTTTGGCTATGTTACCGCTTTGCTTAGCCCCTCTTATATCGTTGTTAGTTGCAGGTGAAGATTGAGTTTGTTCCATGTTGGAACATGGATATGTTGGGATATCACAATATCTCTTATTTAATTAATGCATTTATATACTTGGTAAAGGGTGGAAGGCTCGGCCTTATGCCTGGTGTTTTGTTCCACTCTTGCCGCCCTAGTTTCCATCATACTGGTGTTATGTTCCTTGATTTTGCATTCCTTACGCGGTTGGGTTATAATGGGAACCCCTTGACAGTTTGCCTTGAATAAAACTCCTCCAGCAAGGCCCAACCTTGGTTTTACATTTGCACTAACAACCTAGCCTTTTTCCCTGGGTTTTCCGGAGCCCGAGGGTCGTCTTTATTTTAACCCCCCCGGGCCAGTGCTTCTCTAAGTGTTGGTCCAACCTGAGCGATGTACGGCGCCCCCCGGGCAACTAGGGTCTATGCCAACCCGACGCCTTGCTCATCTGGTTGTGCCCTGAGAATGAGATATGTGCAGCTCCTATCGGCATTTGTCGGCACATTTGGGTGGCTTTGCTGGTCTTGTTTTACCATTGTCAAAATATCTTGTAATCGGGATTCCGAGCCTGATCGGGTCTTCTTGGGAGAAGGAATATCCTTCGTTGACCGTGAGAGCTTGTGATGGGCTAAGTTGGGACACCCGTGTAGGGTTTTGAACTTTCGAAAGCCGTGCCCATGGTTATGGGCAGATGGGAATTTGTTAATGTCCGGCTATAGAAAACTTGACACTTAACTTAATTAAAATGCATCAACCGCGTGTGTAGCCGTGACGGTCTCTTTCCAGCGGAGTTCAGGAAGTGAACACAGTTCTTGTGTTATGCTTGAACGTAAGTAGTTTCAGGATCATTTCTTGATCACTTCTAGTTCACGACCGTGCTGTGCTTCTCTTCTCGCTCTCATTTGCGTAAGTTAGCCACCATCTATGCTTAGTGCTTGCTATAGCTCCACCTCATGACCCTTTCCTACCCATAAGCATAAATAGTCTTGATCTCGTGGGTGTGAGATTGCTGGGTCCTCGTGACTCATAGATTACTTCCAAAACCAGTTGCAGGTGCCGATGATACCCGTGCAGGTGACGCAACTGAGCTCAAGGAGGAGCTCGATGAAGATCGTGTTCGTTGTGTTGTTTCATTTCCAGTTGATCAATAGTGGACCCCAGTCGGGATGATCGGGGATCTATTGCATTAGGGGTTGTCTTTCTTTATTTGTATCCGTAGTCGAACCCTGATTGTATTCTGGATGATGTAGTGCTATATTTATGTATTGTGTGAAGTGGCGATTGTAAGCCAACTATTTATCCCTTTCTTATTCAGTACATGGGATGTATAAAGATTACCCCTCTTGCGACATGGCTACTATGCGGTTATGCCTCTTAGTCGTGCTCCGACACATGGGAGATATAGCTGCATCCTGGGTGTAATAGCGCGCCTCCTCCCCTTGGCCGGCCCTCTCCTCCCCTCCTTTATATACGGAGGAGAGGGGCACCCCATAGACACAACAATTGATCTCTTGGATCTTTTAGCCGTGTGCGGCGCCCCTCTCCACCATAGTCCACCTCGATAATATTGTAGCGGTGCTTAGGCGAAGCCCTGCGACAGTAGAACATCAACATCATCACCACGTCGTCATGCTGACAGAACTCTCCCTCAAAGCTCGGCTGGATAGGAGTTCGAGGGAGTCATCGAGTTGAACGTGTGCAGAACTCAGAGGTGGCATGCGTTCGGTACTTGATCGGTCGGATCGTGAACACGTACGACTACATCAACCGCGTTGTCCTAACGCTTCCGCTTTTAGTCTACGAGGGTACGTGGACACACTCTCCCCTCTCGTTGCTATGCATGACCATGATCTTGCGTGTGTGTAGGATTTTTTTTTTGAAATTACTACGTTCCCCAACAGTGGCATCCGAGCCAGGTTATATGCGTTGATGTTATATGCACGAGTAGAACACAAGTGAGTTGTGGGTGATACAAGTTATACTGCTTACCAGCATGTCATACTTTGGTTCGGCGGTATTGTTGGATGAAGCGGCCCAGACCGACATTATGTGTACGCTTACGCGAGACTGGTTCTACCGACGTGCTTTGCACACAGGTGGCTGGCGGGTGTCAGTTTCTCCAACTTTAGTTGAACCGAGTGTGGCTACGCCCGGCCCTTGAGAAGGTTAAAACATCACTAACTTGACGAACTATCGTTGTGGTTTTGATGCGTAGGTAAGAACGGTTCTTGCTCAGCCCGTAGGAGCCACGTAAAACTTGCAAGAACAAAGCAGAGGATGTCTAACTTGTTTTTGCAGGGCATGTTGTGATGTGATATGGTCAAGACATGATGCTATATTTTATTGTATGAGATGATCATGTTTTGTAACCAAGTTATCGGCAACTGGCAGGAGCCATATGGTTGTCGCTTTATTGTATGCAGTGCAATCGCCCTGTAATTCCTTTACTTTATCACTAAAAGGTAGCGATAGTCCTAGAAGGAATAGTTGGCGAGATGACAACGATGCTACGATGGAGATCAAGGTGTCGCGCCGGTAACGATGGTGATCATGATGGTGCTTCGGAGATGGAGATCACAAGCACAAGATGATGATGGCCATATCATATCACTTATATTGATTGCGTGTCATGTTTATCTTTTATGCATCTTATTTTGCTTTGATTGATGGTAGCATTATAAGATGATCTCTCACTAAATTTCAAGATAAAAGTGTTCTCCCTGAGTATGCACCGTTGCCAAAGTTTGTCGTGCCCAGACACCACGTGATGATCGGGTGTGATAAGCTCTACATCCATCTACAACGGGTGCAAGCCAGTTTTGCACACGCAGAATACTCAGGTTAAACTTGATGAGCCTAGCATATGCAGATATGGCCTCGGAACACTGAGACCAAAAGGTCGAGCGTGAATCATATAGTAGATATGATCAACATAATGATGTTCACCATTGAAAACTACTCCATTTCACGTGATGATCGGTTATGGTTTAGTTGATTTGGATCACGTGATCACTTAGATGATTAGAGAGATGTCTATCTAAGTGGGAGTTCTTAAGTAATATGATTAATTGAACTTAAATTTATCATAAACTTAGTACCCTATAGTATTTTGCGTGGCTATGTTTGTTGTAGATAGATGCCTCATGTTGTTGTTTCGTTGAATTTTAATGCGTTCCTTGAGAAAGCGAAGTTGAAAGATGATGGTAGCAATTACACAGACTGGGTCCGTAACTTGAAGATTATCCTCATTGCTGCACAGAAGAATTACGACCTGGAAGCACCGCTAAGTGCCAAACCTGCTGCAGGAGCAACACCAAATGTTATGAACACCTGGCAGAGCAAAGCTGATGACTACTAGATAGTTCGGTGTGCCATGCTTTTACGGCTTAGAACCGGGACTTCAACGACGTTTTGAACGTCATGGAGCATATGAGATGTTCTAGGAGTTGAAGTTAATATTTCAAGCAAATGCCCGGATTGAGAGATATGAAGTCTCCAATAAGTTATATAGCTTCAAGATGGACGACAATAGTTCTGTCAGTGAGCATCTACTCAAAATGTCTGGGTATCATAATCACTAGACTCAACTGGGAGTTAATCTTCCTATTGATAGTGTCATTGACAGAGTTCTTCAATCACTGCCACCAAGCTACAAAAGCTTCATGATGAACTATAATATGCAAGGGATGAATAAGACAATTCTCGAGCTCTTCGCAATGCTAAAGGCTGCGGAGGTAGAAATCAAAAAGGAGCATCAAGTGTTGATGGTCAATAAGACCGCCAGTTTCAAGAAAAAGCACTACAAAAAATACACTTCCGTGATGATACGTGTTTGTCACAGTAGGTCGCTTTTTTTGTCATGCATGTACATCCATGACAAATTTATGACAGAATCAAGATAGTCATACCTGTGCTGTCGTAGAAGTGTTCCATGACATTACCAAAATTATCATCACGGAAGTGTCCACTTCCATGACGATAAATTGCGCGTCACAGAAGTTCTTTCGTCAAGGGTGACCGACACGTGGCATCAACTATAATGGAACGCCGTTAAGCTATTGGGTCGGGTTTTGGATCCGATAACCCGTTAACAGCCCCGACCAATGGGAAATTTCCACGTGTAAAATCTTATTGGCCGGACGAAACACGTGTCAGCTCGTCAGTGGGTCAGATAGGCGCCTATGATACGTAGACACGTGGCACGGCCCAACAGAGGCCCATTCCTGTGAAAAGGCCGGCCCGTTTGACTTGGTCAAAAGGTGGCAGGCTGGCCCATGGAAAGCCTGCTAACGGCATGTTCACATATAGCCCATTTACAGCCCGCTAACCCAAGGCCCATTACGCCCTATCCGAATTAGGCCCAGTAGCGTCATCTGGGCCATCCAATATGATTCCAGCCCATTTTCACTTCTGGCCCATGTATGGCCCATGACGTCTTTTGGCCCATATGAGGCCCTATGTAACTCTTGGCCTATTAGCGGCCCGTGGTGAAACTGGCCCATGATGAATAGTGTATCACTTTACACCCATTAACGGCCCGTGGTGAAACTGGCCCGTAATGAACAGTGTATCACTTTATACCCATTAACGGCCCGTTATTCCGTTGGGCCGTTTCCAGCCTATGTTATCTTTCGGCCTTCTCAGAGTTCATTTATTCTTGGGCTCATTTCCAGCATTCATTTACTTACGGCCCGTTACTGTCATTTTCTGCTTGTGGGCCAAATTCAGCCCGTGGTTACAGTCGGCCCGTTTGTGGTCCGTTAATACGTTGGGCCGTTTTCATAGCGTCATCAAATACGGCCTATTAGTGATGGCCCGTTACGGTCGGCCCATGAACGGACGATTCCAACTCTAGCCTGTTTACGGCCATAATGCGGCCTCTTATTGGCCCATGTTTGGCCAATCGATCATACGGCCCGTATAAGGCCCATTAATGATACGGCCCGCAGAAGGCCCATTGTTTCTACGGCCCATAGAAGGCCTACTGTTTCTACGGCCCGTAGAAGGCCCACTATTTCTATGGCCCGTAGGAGGCCCAGTGTCACTACAGTAAATATTAGCCCACGGTTATTGTGGCCTAGTTTTTAAAAATAGGTTATTGCAGCCACTAGTTAACCGCGGAAAAAGAACTGCAATGACTACAAGCAAACAAATAAACAAGACAACAAGGAAATAAATAAGCAAGCAACTAACGCTAGGCTATCACGGCTATTACACATATTACATCCACTGGGCATCAAAGTTCGCCACCAGTGCAAATCTAGGGAACAAAGCAGCATATCATATACACTGGCCATCAAAATTGGCCACCAGTGCAAATAAACGCGGCAGGAAAACAAGATCATAACTGAAACAACTTCAGAAGAGCTCAAGAAACGTTATCCTGGGTATCCACCATGCTGGCAATAAGCTTAGCAAGCTGATTAGCTTTGTCCTGTTTGGCGCTAAAATCCTCCAACGCTTGGTGTTGCACCAGAAAGTATGCATCTGAATGCTCCAGGGACTTCCGCAGTCCTTCCGCTTCTTGTCACAGCACAGCTGATCGATGTCTTTCAACTTGTAGTTGAGACTCAAGAAACCGAACTGATTCAGACAGTTAGTTTGAATAGCTTGTGCAAGCGGTAGTGGCCAGTAACTCAACCACTAAACCAAGACAGGATGTGTCACTATCCTGAACCTTTTCTGCATTACTTCCTTCCCATTGATTAATAAGGCACTCTTCCCCAATATTCTGTCAGCATTCTAAAAGAAGAAACAAGCAGACACATAACAAGTTTCGCATGTACTAGTATATGAAACTCATTTCGGTGAACCAGATCATTAGTAAGGTGGACATGATTAAACTACCAAGTCTTCTATTGCCAAGTACTAGTACATAATAAAAGCATCAAACAAACATATATCTATGTCCTATGGTAGCAACGGAATCTTAAATTAGAATAGTTTTTCTTCAGGTTTAGGCACTTGTTCTACATGAACAGAGTATAGTAGGACACAAGAATATAATACTTAAAAATAGAAAATGAGCTCATAGACCTTACCACATTCTTGGTTCGGGACCAGTACAGAACAAGGCGTTCCCAGTCATCATCCAGTAAATGTGTCTCAGGAGAACTTAAGGGAATTTGATGAGTTTCTTTGCCGGTGAAGTACGTTTTCTTCAGGTAATTCTGATACTGCCACCAAGCATTCTTGAAGATAGTAGAGGTATTAGCACAGGTTACCTCATCCTGAGTTTCCAAATCGGTCCTTCTCTATAGAGAAAAATGGGAAAATTTGTTGTATTATAACCATCATGGAGGTAGGATGTATGGGACGAAGCAAAGTAATTGCCATGAATAACATTACTTACACATAACTCCCGGACAAACACTTGCAACTGGCATTTTCCTTCATCTTTAGTATAATATTTCCAAGATGGGAAGATAAGCACATACGATTTAACAACATCAAATGCGATAGATGCTAAACTATGACTAGGTGGTTGTGCTTCTTCCACAGGAATAGGCGTACTAACTGGTGGAGTTGGGGTTCGCCGTGATAGTACTGGCCCTTTGGGCACTGGAGCTGCCTTACTAACTGCTCTTGTTTGGGAGCTCTGTGATGGAGATGGTGTTGTGTCAACAGGAACTGGGTTACTATCGGCTGGGGTTGGGGTTAGATTGGGTGAAGCTGGTTCTCTGTCCATCGTAGTAGGGGTACAATCTGCGAGAGTTTGGGTTATGTGTGGTAGGGCTGGTTCTTGTGCATGTACAACCGGGGTGCTATCTCCACCAAGAGGTAGCACTGTTTTATTTGAAGACCGAGTTTTTAGTCCGCTAGATACTGGCATCACCCGCTCCAATTCAAATGGCTAATAAACAGGAAACATAGTTGAATGTACAGACATTGTATGAGAGATAGATGCAATAGATAGCGTGGAAAAAAGAGGGCATGAAATAGTTGACATGTATATTGTTTAACTAAAACGGATAGCATGACATAATTTCACATATATGATGTCTATCTAAACTGGATAGCATAGCATAACATAATTCAAAGATATGATGAATAACTAAACAGGATCGCATGACATAATTCACCTACATGATATCTAAGTAATCAGGATCGCATCATTTAATTCACATATGTGATTTATATGCTAAACAGAGGGCATTCATATGATGTCTGAACTAAGAACATGGTGTTGAATATTGTGTATATGATGTCTAAACTATGCAATGCAAGACACCGTATGCATGATATGAGTAGTATAACCGTGCCAAGTTAGAGCAAACACCTCTGTGGGGGAATAGGACTGGTCATCTGTCTCTGAATCCATCTCTGAGGAGCTATCGGGACCCAACAAGAGATCTGCTTCGACATGTAGCACTGTCTGCTCTGAAGGCCTTGTTTTCACTCCAGATTTTTGCATCTCCCACCCAAATGGCTGATTCACAGGAAGAGTAGTTTAATGTACAAACATTGTCGACAAATGGAAATGTAATGAAGAAAAGGATGGGCAAGATATCATTCAAATATATGATGCCTGGTTAAACAGGATGGCATTGCACATTTCACATATATTATGGCTGGCTAAAAGACATGAGATTGCATAATTCCCATATACGATATAGAAACTAAACAAGTGGCCTTACAGAACATGTCTAAACTAAGCAGATGACATATATGATGTCAAAAGTAGGCACTGCAAGGCAACATATGCATGATATGACTAACATCATCATGCCAAGGTAGAGCAAACACCTTGGGGGTAAATAGGAGTGGTCAGCGGCGTCTGAATCCACCTCAGAACAGATATCTTCCTCTGGATTACAATCTGGAGAGGGGTGGGGAGGGTTTGCCATTGAACCCACCATGGAGCGATGTCTGCATGACATTGTATTGCCGCGCAAAACTCTTCTCTTTTTCTCTACGTGTTCAGCATGACTGTGTACAATATCTGACATGCATACGAAAAAATATGGTGAGATTATGTAAGGAGAGCATGCAGAAATTTAGAGTGATGGTAACAACCAGTGGATCGATGTTTTTCCGTTGAACCAAAATAGCCCTAATGGATCGACGTGAATGTATAGTAATAAGTGATGCAACAAGTGTACAACCTCTTTGCCATAGCCGTGTCGACCTCAGCATCATTGGGTTGGTCGCTAAAGCAGTTGAGGCAGAGGTGGCTGTCGGAGGTGTGGAGGAAGATTTGAGGAATCTGTAGACGACGTCCAGGGCACTGCTCTGTTGTGATGGATCGTTCTGTCATTGGAGCAGCTCCGGTGAGCCATAAGACGTCAAGGCTGAAGCAGCACAAGACAGACATCGTCAATCTCAAGTGGGATTCTAATAGCATCTCCAATAGATGATGTGATGTAAAATGGATGTAATATTAACATCACCAAAAACCACCTGACTACAATAGATGATGTAAAAACTGTTGACTCTGAACTTAACTGTTGAAACTGAAATTTACTGTGGAATCTGAATGCTACTGTCGAAACTGAACGCAATGGTAGCAGAGAGGCACTTGACATGTAGTTTAGGGAGGGCCTGCAGTTCATCTTCAACCTGCACCCCCCTGAGGCGCCAGCCACCACCGGCCAAACCGCCGGCCCCAGCGCCGCCTCGCCGCCCCGAAATAACTCGCCACCGCCGCCCCGGCCAGCCCTCTAGGCCCCGTGCCCCCCAACTCTGAACCCTAAGATAGATAGTGGGGTACCTCTTCGGTGAGCCCCTGTCCCCGCTGCGGGTGGTTCTTCCTTAACTCCGGCGAGCCCCCCAACCCCTAAAAATTGACTGACCCAAAAGTCAATTCAGTCGACTAAAGTGTGGCTTAATCGGAGCAGAGCAGCAGCACGAGCGAGGGGGAGAGCAGCAGCAGTAGCTAGGCGAGCGAGCGATCGAGCGAGAGCCGGAGCAGCAGTAGCAGATCCGGCTAGTATAGACGCCGCCGCCGAAGGGGCCTCGCAGTGGGGGAGAGCCGCCGTGGAGATGTCGCCCGCGGCTCCGGCTTCAAGGTAGCCGCTCCATGGGGGTGCAGGATGGAGCACCGTCGGCGCCGGGAGGTCGAGTTAAGGAGAAGGTGTGATGCGATGAGTGTACAACCTCTTTGGTGGCGCCGAGTAGGCATCGGCTTCATCCGAGGAGTCGGTGAGGATGCTACGGTTTTGGTGGAGCAGGTCAAGGCAGCGCTGTGGGGATGGAGTAGCCACGATAGACGAGGGGATCGTCGGAGCAGCTCCTTGGAGGTGGAGGACGGGGCGGGTGAACCGGCGGGACAGCGTGATGGACGACGAATCCTCATCCGGGGAGGTGGACGAGGGACGTTGAGCTGTTGCGAAGAGGCTCCGGCTGGGTAGCAGTGACATGGCGGACGGAGGAGGGTGGGGTTTCGCGGCTGGAGCAGAGAGGTTATGGCAGCCTGGGATTTCGAATGGCGAAAAGGGGGCGATGGGAGGGGGTGAAGCATGACTTAGGAACGTGCTTGTCCAAAATGTAGGGTGTGTTACAAAAGTACCACTCACCGATTTGAACTAGCGGCCCTTTCGGCTCAGGGTTAGAAGGGGGATTTCACGTGTCGGGATTTTGCAGCTGGAGGGAGTTTTCGCGCGCGTTGTAATTTCGGGATAGCAAGGCGCGGGTTGTGAAGGCGACAGTTTTGGGAGCACGATATCTGAATTTTCGGGATATAACAAGACGCGGGTTGAATTTTAGGGACAAGCCTAACATGTAGTAATATTGTACTTGTACGTACCAAATCAATTCGCACTTCCCTCAAAGAAAAAGAAAATGAAAAAAATAAAACTATTCACACCACACAAAGAGAGAGTCTTGCCTCATTTTACTATACAAGTGATATTCAAAGCTACTCCCTCCTTCCATCTATATAGGGCCTAATGCGTTTTTCGATGCTAACTTTGACCAAATATTAGAGCAATGATATATGACATGCAACTTACACAAAGCACACTGTTAAATTTGTCTGTGAAAGGTTCTTTCAATGATATATTTTTCACATTGTGCATGTCATGTACTATTAATCTTGTCAATAGTCAAAGGCGGTCTTAAAAACCTCATTACGCCCTATATAGATGGAAGGAGGGAGTATGAATCCATGTTATGTCCGATTAAATTTTTTCGCTTGTTGTATAATGCATGTAACCTACTCATACCAACATTTTAGTGCATTCCAAATGTCTATACTACCGCTGCAATTCGAACTAAATTTGAATTCGTTTCTCTATTTCAATAAGAATCTACAATCATGATTGTTGCCAACTTCAACCATCATAGTTTCCTTGCTATCCGCCAGATATAAATCAGACAGCCTATAATGCAGGATGGCAGGCACACCATCATCAACAATTCCATTTTTTTATAAGAGTAGAGATAAAATATATTAAATGTAGTATACCATGTTCATAACCACACCATGTGTATCACCGTTATATATATTCACACATCCGTCGGTTTGAAACACTATGATAAATTCTTCAAATATCCGAATTCGCTTTTTATAATGAACTATATATGATCTCTGTTCGTCTTTTACACCCACACAACCCTCTTATCTTTGTAGCTAGCGCTAACTTTCTCTTGTGCATGCACACGCCCGCATCCCTCTCACCCTCCCTCAGCATTCTCTAGCTCCATCACGCAAATTCCTCTTTTCACTTTAGGTCGTTCACCCACGGTGTGTGTAGGCCCCCAGTTCCTTCTTTACGGCACACATCGATCGATATGCCTCTCTAGCCAGGTGTGCCTAGCACAAACACAAGCTTCCCCTCTTCTCTTGTCACCGTCCATGCCTCACTCCCACCACTCTTTTCGTCATTCTCGTACTCGCACACTCCTCCTCCTCGATATAGTATGCCTCTCATACCACCTCCTACATGCATCCCTCTCTCTATATCCTTCTCCTCGTGCCTCATTTGTTCTAACACACACATGCATGTATACCGATCGATCTCCCAACATATACCTAGATCGACTTTAACTACCCCCCATCGATCGACGTACCTCACAAGTTATGTCTCTCCTTTCTCTTACAAAGGGTGATTGATCTTCCTATGTAGTTATGTCTGCTTACCACAGCCACATCGTCCCCCCTCATCATTCGCGCATGCCTCCTGACCCGTCTCTCACACGCACGTGCACAGACAACAAGCAGCCATCTCCTCTCTTATTGATATTGCGGGCGTGCCCTCCGTTTGTCTAGCAAGCCTATCCCACCATTTGTTAGAAGCAACTCCACTACCACCCCCTCCAACACTCTAGCTCTGTCTCTCTCCCAACCTTATTGATATGACCACGATTGCAGATGATGTTGTTGCTGTTCAGACATTATCGCATTTTAATGAACTACGGATCAATAATATTTGCATGCCAAAATTAATTCAATTTGGTACAGATAATAAGGTGGCTGAGACTTTTGTTGCGTATGCCGGTAAACCTGAAGCTACAAGACCTCAGATGAGTTTTGTTCAGTCGAAAAAAAACTACCAAGATAAAGTAAGTGAAAAAGAATTGGATGTAGTCATACATGCACCAGATCATGTACGTGCACGTGATTACGCTGATGGTTTTAATTGGCGTGCAACCAAGATATTAGCACATTGTGGTTTTGGTGCACACGCAGGAGTCCTAGATGCATGTAACACAAAGAAAACAAGAAGCCGTGTGGAGTACTACTTCGGCAGAGTTCGTCCACCAGATTGTTCCAGGTGCATTCACTTTTTACCACGTGATGTGCTCTCCTTGCGAGCCTGCGGATGGCGGCCACCGACAGCTGATTTTGTTAAGTTGGCGCATCAGTTTTGTTTAGGAAATAAAAACTGCCAAGATGTAAAAGGCAAATTTCTTAGAGTCCTAAAGTTATCTTTAGGCAAGTCTTTGGACTTGTTTTGTTTAATTTTCAGCCATGAGAGTAGAGATAGGATTTTCCTTCCTTGCTTATCAAGTTTCTTAGATGGTCGGGTAATATAAAAGTCAAGGTGCACCATGTAAAAGGGAGGTTATTTTTATATGAAATAGACACGATGTGTTTTTCAGGGTAGACACCCGTATCAAGTTTTGGAGGGATCTTTAAAAAACCTCTGTGTTGTGATTTCTCTTCATGGAAATTGTTTTGAGCGTGAGTACCTTCGTTGAGATTGGTTTTCTCATGCTGGGCCGCAAGGTTCAAACCCTCTACTTCGTGTACATCGCGTGCGCGGGCGAGAGGTTGCTACTACTGGTGGTGGAGTGTCGTGAAAGATCGGGCCGCAACAACGGATCGGATCTCGCCAACGAGGTCCGGTCCACATCAGGTGGTATTCAGAGCAAGGTTGTTCACGACACTATGGAGAAGATGACGAGCGCATCATCATTCAGTAAGTTAAGCTATGGATTTCAGTTGGAGGAGGAAGGCAGCTGGGCCGGGCTATTTCACACCCGTGTGGTGGTGAGAGAGAGATCACGTGCCATGACGATCGATCACATGAATTTGATCAACGCCGCAAGCATCGAGATGGTGGAGAAGCTGAATCTACCAATGGCACCATGTCCACAACCATACTTGTTTTGTTGGGGTCAAGAAGAGCTCACTGTCACGCAGCAAACCAAGGTACCGTTTTTGTTGGGAAATTATTTTTGCGAGGTTTTGTGCGACGTGATTCCGGTACCAATGATTTCATGTCACTTATTATTGGGCGAGCCATTGTACAAAGAGCATGATGTTGCGTATGATTGCAAAACACACAGATATACCGTCAAGAGGGATAAGATGTGCAGCCTTGTGCCAATGGATGATGAGCGTTTTATTTCTTAGAGGAAAGAACATCTTGAGAAGATAAAAGAAGAGGAAGATGCAAAAAAGAATACAGTCGAAGCTACTGAAATTTGTACAGCCGTCGTTCAGTCTGCAAACAAAAATATTGTTCAAGAGGTCAATTCGAAACCAAGGACGGTTTAACTTCAAGAGGGAGAGGATTATATGACCACGACTGCAGATGATGTTGTTGCTGTTCAGACATTATCGCATTTTAATGAACTACGGATCAATAATATTTGCATGCCAAAATTAATTCAATTTGGTACAGATAATAAGGAGGCTGAGACTTTTGTTGCGTCTGCCGGTAAACCTGAAGCTACAAGACCTCAGATGAGTTTTGTTCAGTCGAAACAAAACTACCAAGATAAAGTAAGTGAAAAAGAATTGGATGTAGTCATACATGCACGAGATCATGTACGTGCACGTGATTACGCTGATGGTTTTAATTGGCGTGCAACCAAGATATTAGCACATTGTGGTTTTGGTGCACACGCAGGAGTCCTAGATGCATGTAACACAAAGAAAACAAGAAGCCGTGTGGAGTACTACTTCGGCAGAGTTCGTCCACCAGATTGTTCCAGGTGCATTCACTTTTTACCACGTGACGTGCTCTCCTTGCAAGCCTGCGGATGGGGGCCACCGACAGCTGATTATGTTAAGTTGGCGCATCAGTTTTGTTTAGGAAATAAAAACTGCCAAGATTTAAAAGGCAAATTTCTTAGAGTCCTAAAGTTATCTTTAGGCAAGTCTTTGGACTTGTTTTGTTTAATTTTCAGCCATGAGAGTAGAGATAGGATTTTCATTCCTTGCTTATCAAGTTTCTTAGATGGTCGGGTAATATAAAAGTCAAGTTGCGCCATGTAAAAGGGAGGTTATTTTTATATGAAATAGACACGATGTGTTTTTCAGGGTAGACACCCGTATCAAGTTTTGGAGGGATCTTTAAAAAACCTCTGTGTTGCGATTTCTCTTCGTGGAAATTGTTTTGAGCGTGAGTACCTTCGTTGAGATTGGTTTTCTCGTGCTGGGCCGCAAGGTTCAAACCCTCTACTTCGTGTACATCGCGTGCGCGGGCGAGTGGTTGCTACTACTGGTGGTGGAGTGTCGTGAAAGATCGGGCCGCAACAACGGATCGGATCTCGCCAACGAGGTCCGGTCCACATCACTTATTCATCTCCTGCACATATGCATGGATGCTGATCGATCTCCCTTAATACATGAGGCAGATCGATCTCCTTAATACATGATGTAGGCCTCTCTCCTCCTCCACACATATACCAGCCATTGTACCTCTATAGTTAATTGGGGGGACATTGTTGCCAATGAAAGCATGGATCAATTTTAATTTAACACCTTCTCACAACTTACTCTTCAGTTGTGATGTAATTATTAGCTCTGATCTGCTAATAATTGACTTGCATTAGCAAGGAAGTTAGTTTTTTATTGTTTCTGAAAGAGCATCGATGGCAAGACATGCGAAACAAAAGCTGAAAGCTCACCATTGTACAATTTCATGTCGCTGGAAAATTATTTGTATAGTATGTAATTTATGTAAACAAATGATGGAAGCTTGATAGCATTGCGAGAAGCCTCTTCATCATCCGGGTCCATGTGCCATGCACAAAATTATACTCCTTGTTTCCTAAATATTTGTCTTTTTACAAATTTCAAACGGGCATATTTTAGAGTGTGGATTCACTCATTTTGCTTCATATGTGTACTCCCTCCGTTCCTAAATATTCTATTTGTCTTAACAGAGATTTCAACAAGTGACTACTGTTGGTGAACGTAGTAATTTCGAAAATTTTCCTACGCACACGCAAGATCATGGTGGTGCACAGCAACGAGAGGGGAGAGTGTTGTCTACGTACCAACGCAGACCGACTGCGGAAGCGATCACACAATGTAGAGGAAGTAGTCGTACGTCTTCTTCCCGATCCGACCGATCCAAGCACCGTTACTCCGGCACCTCCGAGTTCTTAGCACACGTTCAGCTCGATGACGATCCTCGGGCTCCGATCCAGCAAAGCGTCGAGGAAGAGTTCCGTCAACACAACGGCGTGGTGACGATCTTGATGTACAACCGACGCAGGGCTTCGCCTAAGCACTACAACGGTATGATCGAGGTGGAATTTGGTGGCAGGGGGCACCGCACACGGCTAAGGAACGATCTCAAGGATCAACTTGTGTGTCTTGGGGTGTCCCCTGCCCCCGTATATAAAGGTTGGAGGGAGGGGGGCTGGCCGGCCAAAGAGAGGGAGGCGTAGGAGGAGTCCTACTCCTACTGGGAGTAGGACTCCCCCCTCCAATCCTAGTCCAACTAGGAATCCTTTAAAGGGGAGAGAGAGAGAGGTGGCCGGCCCCTCTCCTAGTCCTAATAGGACTAGGGAGAGGGGGGGAGGCGCAGCCCTATGTGGGCTGCCCTCTCACCTTTCCACTAAGGCCCATGTTGGCCCATTTGGCACCCGGGGGGTTCCGGTAACCCTCCCGGTAATCCGGTAAAATCCCGATTTCACCCGGAACACTTCCGATGTCCAAACATAGGCTTCCAATATATCAATCTTTACGTCTCGACCATTTCGAGACTCCTCGTCATGTCCGTGATCTCATCTGGGACTCCGAACAACCTTCGGTACATCAAAATGCATAAACTCATAATAACTGTCATCGTAACGTTAAGCGTGCGGACCCTACGGTTCGAGAACAATGTAGACATGACCGAGACACGTCTCCGGTCAATGACCAATAGCGGGACCTAGATGCCCATATTGGCTCCTACATATTCTACGAAGATCTTTATCGGTCAGACCGCATAACAACATATGTTGTTCCCTTTGTCATCGGTATGTTACTCGCCCGAGATTCGATCGTCGGTATCCAATACCTAGTTCAATCTCGTTACTGGCAAGTCTCTTTACTCGTTCCGTAATACATCATCTCATAACTAATATCTTAGTTATTATGCTTGCAAGGCTTATGTGATGTGTATTACCGAGAGGGACCAGAGATACCTCTTCGACAATCGGAGTGACAAATCCTAATCTCGAAATACGCCAACCCAACATCTACCTTTGGAGACACCTGTAGTACTCCTTTATAATCACCCAGTTACGTTGTGACGTTTGGTAGCACCCAAAGTGTTCCTCCGGCAAACGGGAGTTGCATAATCTCATAGTCATAGGAACATGTATAAGTCATGAAGAAAGCAATAGCAACATACTAAACGATCGTGTGCTAAGCTAATGGAATGGGTCATGTCAATCAGATCATTCAACTAATGATGTGACCTCGTTAATCAAATAACAACTCTTTGTTCATGGTTAGGAAACATAACCATCTTTGATTAACGAGCTAGTCAAGTAGAGGCATACTAGTGACACTCTGTTTGTCTATGTATTCACACATGTATTATGTTTCCGGTTAATACAATTCTTGTTGGGGAACGTTGCAGAAAACAAAAATTTTCCTACTCGTTTCACCAAGATCATCTAGGAGTTCATCTAGCAACGAGTCACGAGATGCATCTACATACCTTTGTAGATCGCGAGTGGAAGCGTTCGTTAGAACGAGGTTGATGTTGTCGAACACGACGTGATCCAAATCACCGATGACCAGCGCCGAACGGACGGCACCTCCGCGTTCAACACACGTACGGGACGGGAGACGTCTCCTCCTTCTTGATCCAGCAAGGGGAGAGGAGAGGTTGGCGAGGATCCAGCAGCACGACGGCGTGGTGGTGGATGCAGGGCGTCACGACAGCAGGGCTTCGCCGTGTACTACGAGAGAGGAAGAAGTAACAGGGAGAGAGGGAAGCACCAAAGGCATGGGCTGCAAGTCCCTCCTTCCCCCCACTATATATAGGGGTGCCAGGGGGGGCGCCGGCCCTGGTAGATGGGATCTACCAGGGGGGGTGGCGGCCAGGGGTGGGGGGCTTGCCCCCCAAGCAAGGGGGCGCCCCCCTTAGGGTTCCCCCCCCCAACCCTAGGCGCATGGGCCTTGGGGGGGCTGGCGCCCCAGCCCACTATGGGCTGGGTTCCCTCCTATTTCAGCCCAAGGGGCCCTCCGGGATAGGTGGCCCCACCCGGTGGACCCCCGGGACCCTTCCGGTGGTCCCGGTACAATACCGGGTACCCCGAAACTTGTCCCGATGGCCGAAACTGCACATCCTATATATAATTCTTTACCTCCGGACCATTCCGGAACTTCTCGTGACGTCCGGGATCTCATCCGGGACCCCGAACAACATTCGGGTTACTGCATATACTTATCTTCACAACCCTAGCGTCACCGAACCTTAAGTGTGTAGACCCTACGGGTTCGGGAGACATGTAGACATGACCGAGACGATCTCAGGTCAATAACCAACAGCGGGATCTGGATACCCATGTTGGCTCCCACATGCTCCACGATGTTCTCATCGGATGAACCATGATGTCGAGGATTCAATCAACCCCGTATGCAATTCCCTTTGTCTATCGATATATTACTTGCCTGAGATTCGATCGTCGGTATCCCAATACCTCGTTCAATCTCGTTACCGGCAAGTCACTTTACTCGTACCGTAATGCATGATCCCGTGACCAGACACTTGGTCACTTTGAGCTCATTATGATGATGCATTACCGAGTGGGCCCAGTGATACCTCTCCGTCATACGGAGTGACAAATCCCAGTCTTGATCCGTGTCAACCCAACAGATACTTTCGGAGATACCCGTAGTCTACCTTTATAGTCACCCAGTTACGTTGTGACGTTTGGTATACCCAAAGCACTCCTACGGTATCCGGGAGTTACACGATCTCATGGTCTAAGGAAAAGATACTTGACATTGCAAAACTCTAGCAAAACGAACTACACGATCTTTATGCTATGTTTAGGATTGGGCCTTGTCCATCACATCATTCTCCTAATGATGTGATCTCGTTATCAATGACATCTTATGTCCATAGCCAGGAAACCATGACTATCTGTTGATCAACGAGCTAGTCAACTAGAGGCTTACTAGGGACATGTTGGTGTCTGTTATTCACACATGTATTACGATTTCCGGATAACACAATTATAGCATGAATAAAGACAATTACCATGAACAAGGAAATATAATAATAATGCTTTTATTATTGCCTCTAGGGCATATTTCCAACAGTCTCCCACTTGCACTAGAGTCAATAATCTAGTTACATTGTGATGAATCGAACACCCATGGAATTCTGGTGTTGATCATGTTTTGCCCTAGGGAGAGGTTTAGTCAACGGATCTGCTACATTCAGGTCCGTATGTACTTTACAAATTTCTATGTCTCCATCTTGAACATTTTCACGAATGGAGTTGAAGCGACGCTTGATGTGCCTTGTCTTCTTGTGAAACCTGGGCTCCTTGGCAAGTGCAATAGCTCCAGTGTTGTCACAGAAGAGCTTGATCGGCCCCGACGCATTGGGTATGACTCCGAGGTCGGTGATGAACTCCTTCACCCAGATTGCTTCGTGTGCTGCCTCCGAGGCTGCCATGTACTCCGCTTCACATGTAGATCCCACCACGACGCTCTGCTTGCAACTGCACCAGCTTACTGCCCCACCATTCAAAATATACACGTATCCGGTTTGTGACTTTGAGTCATCCAGATCTGTGTCGAAGCTAGCGTCGACGTAACCCTTTACGACGAGCTCTTCGTCACCTCCATAAACGAGAAACATCTCCTTAGTCCTTTTCAGGTACTTCAGGATATTCTTGACCGCTGTCCAGTGTTCCTCGCCGGGATTACTTTGGTACCTTCCTACCAAACTTACGGCAAGATTTACATCGGGTCTGGTACACAGCATGGCATACATAATAGAACCTATGGCTGAGGCATAGGGGATGACACTCATCTCTTCTATTTCTTCTGCCGTGGTCGGACTTTGAGCCGAGCTCAATTTCATACCTTGCAGTACAGGCAAGAATCCCTTCTTAGACTGATCCATATTGAACTTCTTCAATATCTTATCAAGGTATGTGCTTTGTGAAAGACCTATGAGGCGTCTTGATCCATCTCTATAGATCTTGATGCCTAATATATAAGCAGCTTCTCCAAGGTCCTTCATTGAAAAACTCTTATTCAAGTAGGCCTTGATGCTGTCCAAGAGTTCTGTATCATTTCCCATCAAAAGTATGTCATCTACATATAATATGAGAAATGCTACAGAGCTCCCACTCACTTTCTTGTAAACACAGGCTTCTCCATAAGTCTGCGTAAACCCAAACGCTTTGATCATCTCATCAAAAAGAATGTTCCAACTCCGAGATGCTTGCACCAGCCCATAAATGGAGCGTTGGAGCTTGCACACCTTGTCAGCATTCTTAGGATCGACAAAACCCTCCGGCTGCATCATATACAATTCTTCCTTAAGGAAACCATTAAGGAATGCCGTTTTGACGTCCATTTGCCATATTTCATAATCGTAGAATGCGGCAATTGCTAACATGATTCGGACAGACTTCAGCTTTGCTACTGGTGAGAAAGTCTCATCGTAGTCAACCCCTTGAACTTGTCGATAACCCTTAGCGACAAGCCGAGCTTTATAGATGGTCACATTACCATCCGCGTCTGTCTTCCTCTTAAAGATCCATTTATTTTCTATGGCTCACCGTTGTACGGGCAAGTCAGTCAAAGTCCATACTTCGTTTTCATACATGGATCCTATCTCGGATTTCATGGCTTCTAGCCATTTGTCGGAATCCGGGCCCGCCATTGCTTCTTCATAGTTCGAAGGTTCACCGTTGTCCAACAACATGATTTCCAAGACAGGGTTGCCGTACCACTCTGGTGCGCAACGTGTCCTTGTGGACCTTCGAATTTCAGTAGAAGCTAGATCAGAAGTATCTTGATCATTATCATTAACATCCTCTCTAGTCGGTGCTGGCACCTCAGGAACATTTTCTTGAGTTGCGCCATTTTCCGGTTCAAGAGGCAATACTTCATCTAGTTCTACTTTCCTCCCACTTACTTCTTTCGAGAGAAACTCCTTCTCTAGAAAGGATCCATTCTTGGCAACAAAGACCTTGCCTTCGGATCTGAGGTAGAAGGTATACCCAATAGTTTCTTTAGGGTATCCTATGAAGACGCATTTTTCCGACTTGGGTTTGAGCTTTTCAGGTTGAAGTTTCTTGACATAAGCATCGCATCCCCAAACTTTTAGAAACGACAGCTTAGGTTTCTTCCCAAACCATAATTCATACGGTGTCGTCTCAACGGATTTCGACGGAGCCCTATTTAAAGTGAATGCAGCAGTCTCTAAAGCATAGCCCCAAAAAGATAGCGGTAAATCGGTAAGAGACATCATAGACCGCACCATATCTAATAGAGTGCGATTACGATGTTCGGACACACCGTTACGCTGAGGTGTTCCAGGCGGCGTTAGTTGTGAAACTATTCCACATTTTCTTAAGTGTGTGCCAAATTCATGACTCAAGTATTCTCCTCCACGATCTGATCGTAGAAACTTGATCTTCCTGTCACGTTGATTCTCAACCTCACTCTGAAATTCCTTAAACTTTTCAAAGGTTTCAGACTTGTGTTTCATTAAGTAGATATACCCATATCTACTCAAGTCATCAGTGAGAGTGAGAACATAACGATAGCCACCGCGAGCCTCAACACTCATTGGACCGCACACATCAGTATGTATGATTTCCAATAAGTTGGTTGCTCGCTCCATTGTTCCTGAGAACGGAGTCTTGGTCATTTTACCCATGAGGCATGGTTCGCACGTGTCAAATGATTCATAATCAAGAGACTCTAAAAGTCCATCTGCATGGAGCTTCTTCATGCGTTTGACACCTATGTGACCAAGGCGGCAGTGCCACAAGTATGTGGGACTATCATTATTAACCTTACATCTTTTGGTATTCACACTATGAACATGTGTAGCATTACGCTCGAGGTTCATTAAGAATAAACCATTCACCACAGGAGCATGACCATAAAACATATCTCTCATATAAATGGAACAACCATTATTCTAGGATTTAAATGAGTAGCCATCTCGAATTAAACGAGATCCCGATACAATGTTCATGCTCAAAGCTGGTACTAAATAACAATTATTGAGGTTTAAAACTAATGCCGTAGGTAAATGAAGAGGCAGCGTGCCGACGGCGATCACATCGACCTTGGAACCATTCCCGACGCGCATCGTCACCTCGTCCTTCGCCAGTCTCCGTTTATTCCGCAGCTCCTGCTTTGAGTTACAAATGTGAGCAACTGCACCGGTATCAAATACCCAAGAGCTACTACGAGCACTGGTTAGGTACACATCAATTACATGTATATCACATATACCTTTTGTTTTGCCGGCCTTCTTGTCCGCTAAGTATTTGGGGCAATTCCGCTTCCAGTGACCACTTCCCTTGCAATAAAAACACTCAGTCTCGGGCTTGGGTCCATTCTTTGGCTTCTTCCCGGCAGCTTGCTTGCCGGGCGCGGAAACTTCCTTGCCGTCCTTCTTGAAGGCTTTCTTACCCTTGCCCTTCTTGAACTTAGTGGTTTTATTGACCATCAACACCTGATGTTCCTTCTTGACTTCTACCTCTGCTGATTTCAGCATAGCAAATACTTCAGGAATGGTCTTTTCCATCCCCTGCATATTGAAGTTCATCACAAAGCTCTTGTAGCTCGGTGGAAGCGACTGGAGGATTCTGTCAATGACCGCATCATCCGGGAGATTAAGTCCCAGCTGAGTCAAGCGGTTATGTAATCCAGACATCGTGAGTATGTGCTCACTGACAGAACTATTTTCCTCCATCTTACAGCTGAAGAACTTGTCGGAGACCTCATATCTCTCGACCCGGGCATGAGCTTGGAAAACCATTCTCAGCTCTTCGAACATCTCATATGCTCCATGCCTCTCAAAACGCTTTTGGAGCCCCGATTCTAAACTGTAAAGCATGCCGCACTGAACGAGGGAGTAGTCATCGGATCGTGTCTGCCAAGCGTTCATAACGTCTTGTTCGGCAGGGAGGACAGGTGCGTCACCCAGCGGTGCTTGTAGGACATAATCTTTCTTGGCAGCTATGAGGATGATCCTCAGGTTCCGGACCCAGTCCGTGTAGTTGCTGCCATCGTCTTTAAGCTTAGTTTTCTCTAGGAACGCGTTGAAGTTGAGGACTACGTTGGCCATTTGATCTACAAGACATATTGTAAATATTTTAGACTAAGTTCATGATAATTAAGTTCATCAAATCAAATTATTTATGAACTCCCACTTAGATAGACATCCCTCTTCTAGTCATCTAAGTATAACATGATCCGAGTTAACTAGGCCGTGTCCGATCATCACGTGAGACGGACTAGTCAACGTCGGTGAACATCTTCATGTTGATCGTATCTTCTATACGACTCATGCTCGACCTTTCGGTCTTCTGTGTTCCGAGGCCATGTCTGTACATGCTAGGCTCATCAAGTCAACCTAAGTGTTTGCATGTGTAAATCTGTCTTACACCCGTTGTATGTGAACGTTAGAATCTATCACACCGGATCATCACGTGGTGCTTCGAAACAACGAACTGTCGCAACGGTGCACAGTTAGGGGGAACACTTCTTGAAATTATTATGAGGGATCATCTTATTTACTACCGTCGTTCTAAGTAAACAAGATGCAAAACATGATAAACATCACAAGCAATCAAATAATAAACGTGACATGATATGGCCAATATCACATAGCTCCTTTGATCTCCATCTTGGGGCTCCATGATCATCTTGTCACCGGCTTGACACCATGATCTCCATCATCATGATCTCCATCATCGTGTCTCCATGAAGTTGCTCGCCAACTATTACTTCTACTACTATGGCTAACACGTTTAGCAATAAAGTAAAGTAATTTACATGGCGTTTCTCCATGACACGCAGGTCATATAAAAGAATAACGACAACTCCTATGGCTCCTGCCGGTTGTCATACTCATCGACATGCAAGTCGTGATTCCTATTACAATAGCATAAACATCTCATACATCACATATAGATCATTCATCATTCATCACAACTTTGGCCATATCATATCACAAAGCACTTGCTGCAAAAACAAGTTAGACGTCCTCTAATTGTTGTTGCAAGTTTTACGTGGCTGAATTAGGGTTCTAGCAAGAACGTTTTCTTACCTACGTGAAAGCCACAACATGATTTGTCAACTTCTATTTACCCTTCATAAGGACCCTGTTCATCGAATCCGCTCCAACTAAAGTGGGAGAGACAGACACCCGCCAGCCACCTTATGCAACTAGTGCATGTTAGTCGGTGGAACCGGTCTCACGTAAGCGTACGTGTAAGGTTGGTCCGGGCCGCTTCATCCCACAATACCGCTGAAGCAAGAAAAGACTAGTAGCGGCAAGAAAGTTGACAAATCCACGCCCACAACAAATTGTGTTCTACTCGCGCAAGAAGAACTACGCATAGACCTAGCTCATGATGCCACTGTTGGGGAACGTTGCAGAAAACAAAAATTTTCCTACTCGTTTCACCAAGATCATCTAGGAGTTCATCTAGCAACGAGTCACGAGATGCATCTACATACCTTTGTAGATCGCGAGCGGAAGCGTTCGTTAGAACGAGGTTGATGTTGTCGAACACGACGTGATCCAAATCACCGATGACCAGCGCCGAACGGACGGCACCTCTGCGTTCAACACACGTACGGGACGGGAGACGTCTCCTCCTTCTTGATCCAGCAAGGGGAGAGGAGAGGTTGGCGAGGATCCAGCAGCACGACGGCGTGGTGGTGGATGCAGGGCGTCACGACAGCAGGGCTTCGCCGTGTACTACGAGAGAGGAAGAAGTAACAGGGAGAGAGGGAAGCACCAAAGGCGTGGGCTGCAAGTCCCTCCTTCCCCCCACTATATATAGGGGTGCCAGGGGGGCGCCGGCCCTGGTAGATGGGATCTACCAGGGGGGGCGGCAGCCAGGGGTGGGGGGCTTGCCCCCCAAGCAAGGGGGCGCCCCCCTTAGGGTCCCCCCCCAACCGTAGGCGCATGGGCCTTGGGGGGGCTGGCGCCCCAGCCCACTATGGGCTGGGTTCCCTCCTATTTCAGCCCAAGGGGCCCTCCGGGATAGGTGGCCCAACCCGGTGGACCCCCGGGACCCTTCCGGTGGTCCCGGTACAATACCGGGTACCCCGAAACTTGTCCCGATGGCCGAAACTGCACATCCTATATATAATTCTTTACCTCCCGACCATTCCGGAACTTCTCGTGACGTCCGGGATCTCATCCGGGACCCCGAACAACATTCGGGTTACTGCATATACTTATCTTCACAACCCTAGCGTCACCGAACCTTAAGTGTGTAGACCCTACGGGTTCGGGAGACATGTAGACATGACCGAGACGATCTCAGGTCAATAACCAACAGCGGGATCTGGATACCCATGTTGGCTCCCACATGCTCCACGATGTTCTCATCGGATGAACCACGATGTCGAGGATTCAATCAACCCCGTATGCAATTCCCTTTGTCTATCGATATATTACTTGCCCGAGATTCGATCGTCGGTATCCCAATACCTCGTTCAATCTCGTTACCGGCAAGTCACTTTACTCGTACCGTAATGCATGATCCCGTGACCAGACACTTGGTCACTTTGAGCTCATTATGATGATGCATTACCGAGTGGGCCCAGTGATACCTCTCTGTCATACGGAGTGACAAATCCCAGTCTTGATCCGTGTCAACCCAACAGATACTTTCGGAGATACCCGTAGTCTACCTTTATAGTCACCCAGTTACGTTGTGACGTTTGGTATACCCAAAGCACTCCTACGGTATCCTGGAGTTACACGATCTCATGGTCTAAGGAAAAGATACTTGACATTGCAAAACTCTAGCAAAACGAACTACACGATCTTTATGCTATGTTTAGGATTGGGCCTTGTCCATCACATCATTCTCCTAATGATGTGATCTCGTTATCAATGACATCTTATGTCCATAGCCAGGAAACCATGACTATCTGTTGATCAACGAGCTAGTCAACTAGAGGCTTACTAGGGACATGTTGGTGTTTGTTATTCACACATGTATTACGATTTCCGGATAACACAATTATAGCATGAATAAAGACAATTACCATGAACAAGCAAATATAATAATAATGCTTTTATTATTGCCTCTAGGGCATATTTCCAACAATTCTAGCATGAATAATAAACATTTATCATGATATAAGGAAATAAATAATAACTTTATTATTGCCTCTAGGGCATATTTCCTTCAGTCTCCCACTTGCACTAGAGTCAATAATCTAGTTCACATCGTCATGTGATTTAACAGCAGTAGTTCACATCACCATGTGATTAACACCCATAGTTCACATCGCCATGTGACCAACACCCAAAGGGTTTACTGGATTTAGTAATCTAGTTCACATCGCTATGTGATTAACCCCAAAGAGTACTAAGGTGTGATCATGTTTTGCTTGTGAGAGAATCTTAGTCAACGGGTCTGCCACATTCAGATCCACATGTATTTTGCAAATTTTTATGTCAACAATGCTCTGCATGGAGCTATTCTAGCTAATTGCTCCCACTTTCAATATGTATCTAGACCGAGACTTAGAGTCATCTAGATTAGTGTCAAAACTTGCATCGGCGTAACCCTTTATGACGAACCTTTTGTCAAGTCCATAATCGAGAAACATATCCTTATTTCACTAAGGATAATTCTGACCGCTGTCCAGTGATCTACTCCTAGATCACTATTGTACTCCCTTGCCAAATCAGTGCAGGGTATACAATAGATCTGGTATACAGCATGACATACTTTATAGAACCTATGGCCAAGGCATAGGGAATGACTTTCATTCTCTTTCTATCTTCTGTCGTGGCCGGGCTTTGAGTCTTACTCAACTTCACACCTTGTAATACAGGCAAGAACTCTTTCTTTGACTGTTCCATTTTGAACTACTTCAAAATCTTGTCAAGGTATGTACTCATTGAAAAAACTTATCAAGCGTCTTGATCTATCTCTATAGATCTTGGAGCTCAATATGTAAGCAGCTTCACCGAAGTCTTTCTTTGAAAAACTCCTTTCAAACACTCCTTTATGCTTTACAGAATAATTCTACATTATTTCCGATCAACAATATGCCATTCACATATACTTATCAGAAATGCTGTAGTGCTCCCACTCACTTTCTTGTAAATACAGGCTTCACCGCAAGTCTGTATAAACCTATATGCTTTGATCAACTCATCAAAGCGTATATTCCAACTCCGAGATGCTTGCACCAGTCCACAGATGGATCGCTGGAGTTTGCACATTTTGTTAGCACCTTTCGGATTGACAAAACCTTCTAGTTGCATCACATACAACTCTTCTTTAATAAATCCATTAAAGAATGCAGTTTTGTTTATCCATTTGCCAGATTTCATAAAATGCGGCAATTGCTAACATGATTCGGACAGACTTAAGCATAGATACGAGTGAGAAAAACTCATCGTAGTCAAACACCTTGAACTTGTCGAAAAACTTTTTCGACAATTCTAGCTTTGTAGATAGTAACACTACTATCAGCGTCCGTCTTCCTCTTGAAGATCCATTTATTTTCTATGGCTTGCCGATCATCGGGCAAGTCAACCAAAGTCCATACTTTGTTCTCATACATGGATCATATCTCAGATTTCATGGCTTCAAGCCACTTTGCGGAATTTGGGCTCACCATCGCTTCTTCATAGTTCGTAGGATCATCATGATCTAGTAGCATGACTTCCAGAACAGGATTACCATACCACTCTGGCACGGATCTTTACTCTAGTTGATCTATGAGGTTCAGTAGTGTCTTGTTCTGAAGTTTCATGATCATCATCATTAGCTTCCTCACTAACTGGTGTAGGTGTCACAGAAACATTTTTTCTGTGATGTACTACTTTCCAATAAGGGAGCAGGTACAGTTACCTCGTCAAGTTCTACTTTCCTCCCACTCACTTCTTTCGAGAGAAACTCCTTCTCCAGAAAGTTTCCGAATTTAGCAACAAAAGTCTTGCCTTTGGATCTATGATAGAAGGTGTATCCAACAGTTTCCTTTGGATATCCTATGAAGATGCACTTCTCCGATTTGAGTTTTGAGCTTATCAGGATGAAACTTTTTCATATAAGCATCGCAACCCCAAACTTTAAGAAACGACAACTTTGGTTTCTTGCTAAACCATAGTTCAGATTGTGTCGTCTCAACGGATTTAGATGGTGCCCTATTTAACGTGAATGCAGCTGTCTCTAATGCATAACCCCAAAACGATAGTGGTAGATCGGTAAGATACATCATAGATTGCACTATATCCAATAAATTACGGTTATGACGTTTGGACACACCATTATGTTGTGGTGTTCCAGGTGGCGTGTGTAGTGAAACTATTTCACATTGTTTTTAACTGAAGACCAAACTCGTAACTCAAATATTTGTCTCCGCGATCAGATCGTAGAAACTTTATTTTCTTGTCACGATGATTTTTTTACTTCACTCTGAAATTCTTTGAACTTTTCAAATGTTTCAGACTTATGTTTCATCAAGTAGATATACTCATATCTGCTTAAATCATCTGTGAAGATCAGAAAATAATGATACCTGTCGCGAGCCTCAATATTCATCGGACCACATACATCAGTATGTATGATTTCCAACAAATCTGTTGCTCGCTCCATTGTTCCGAAGAACGGCGTTTTAGTCATCTTGCCCAAAAGGCATGGTTCGCAAGCATCAAGTGATTCATAATCAAGTGATTCCGAAAGCCCATCAGGATGGAGTTTCTTCATGCGCTTTATACCAATATGACCTAAACGGGAGTGCTACAAATAAGTTGCACTATCATTATTGACTTTGCATCTTTTGGTTTCTATATTATGATTATGTGTATCACTATGATCGAGATCCAACGAACTATTTTCATTGGGTGTGTAACCATATAAGGTTTTATTCATGTAAACAGAACAACAATTTATTCTCTTACTTAAATGAATAACCATATTGCAATAAGCATGATCAAATCATATTCATGCTCAATGCAAACACCAAATAACACTTATTTAGGTTCAACACTAATCCCGAAATTATGGGGAGTGTGCGATGATGATCATATCAATCTTGGAACCACTTCCAACACACATCGTCACTTCACCCTTAACTAGTCTCTGTTTATTCTGCAACTCCCGTTTCGAGTTACTAATCTTAGCAACTGAACTAGTATCAAATACTGGGGGTTTGCTATAAACACTAGTAAAGTACACATCAATAACATGTATATCAAATATACTTATGTTCACTTTGCCATCCTTCTTATCCGCCAATCACTTGGGGTAGTTCCGCTTCCAGTGACCAGTCCCTTTGCAGTAGAAACACTTAGTCTCAGGCTTAGGATCAGACTTGGGTTTCTTCACTTGAGCAGCAACTTGCTTGGTGTTCTTCTTGAAGTTCCCCTTCTTCTTCCCTTTGCCCTTTTCTTGAAACTAGTGGTCTTGTCAACCATCAACACTTGATGTTTTTCTTGATTTCTACCTTCGTTGATTTCAGCATCACGAAGAGCTTGGGAGTTGTTTCCGTTATCCCTTGCATATTATAGTTCATCACGAAGTTCTACTAACTTGGTGATGGTGACTAGAGAATTCTGTCAATCACTATCTTATCTGGAAGATTAACTCCCACTTGATTCAAGCGATTGTAGTACCCAGACAATCTGAGCACATGCTCACTAGTTGAGCGATTCTCCTCCATCTTTTAGCTATAGAACTTGTTGGAGACTTCATATCTCTCAACTCGGGTATTTTCTTGAAATATTAACTTCAACTCCTGGAACATCTCATATGGTCCATGACGTTCAAAACGTCTTTGATGTCCCGATTCTAAGCCATTAAGCATGGTGCACTAAACTATCAAGTAGTCATCATATTGAGCTAGCCAAACGTTCATAACGTCTGCATCTGCTCCTGCAATAGGTCTGTCACCTAGCGGTGCATCAAGGACATAATTCTTCTGTGCAGCAATGAGGATAAACCTCAGATCACGGATCCAATCCGCATCATTGCTACTAACATCTTTCAACACAATTTTCTCTAGGAACATATCAAAATAAACACAAGGAAGCAACAACGCGAGCCATTGATCTACAACATAATTTGCAAAATACTACCAGGACTAAGTTCATGATAAATTTAAGTTCAATTAATCATATTACTTAATAACTCCCACTTAGATAGATATCCCTCTAATCCTCTAAGTGATCACGTGATCCAAATCAACTAAACCATAACCGATCATCACGTGAGATGGAGTAGTTTTCAATGGTGAACATCATTATGTTGATCATATCTACTATATGATTCACGCTCGACCTTTCGGTCTCTGTGTTCCGAGGCCATATCTGCATATGCTAGGCTCGTCAAGTTTAACCTGAGTATTCTGCGTGTGCAAAACTGGCTTGCACCCGTTGTAGATGGACGTAGAGCTTATCACACCCGATCATCATGTGGTGTCTGGGCACGACGAACTTTGGCAACGGTGCATACTCAGGGAGAACACTTCTTGATAATTTAGTGAGAGATCATCTTATAATGCTACCGTCAATCAAAGCAAGATAAGATGCATAAAAGGATAAACATCACATGCAATCAATATAAGTGATATGATATGGCCATCATCATCTTGTGCTTGTGATCTCCATCTCCGAAGCACCGTCATGATCACCATCGTCACCGACACGACACCTTGATCTCCATCGTAGCATCGTTGTCGTCTCGCCAATCTTATGCTTCCACGACTATCACTACCGCTTAGTAATAAAGTAAAGCATTACATCGCGATTGCATTGCATACAATAAAGCGACAACCATATGGCTCCTGCCAGTTGCCGATAACTCGGTTACAAAACATGATCATCTCATACAATAAAATCAGCATCATGCCTTGACCATATCACATCACAACATGCCCTGCAAAAACAAGTTAGACGTCCTCTACTTTGTTGTTGCAAGTTTTACGTGGCTGCTACGGGCTTAAGTAAGAACTCATATCACCTACGCATCAAAACCACAACGATAGTTCGTCATATAGACTCCGTTTTAACCTTCTCAAGGACCGGGCGTAGTCACACTTGGTTCAACTAAAGTTGGAGAGACAGTCTTCCGCAAGCCATCTATGTGCAAAGCACGTCGAGGGAACCGGTCTCGCGTAAGAGTACGTGTAAGGTTGGTCCGGATCGTCTCGTCCAACAATACCGCCAAACCAAAGTATGACATGCTGGTAGGCAGTATGACTTGTATCGCCCACAACTCACTTGTGTTCTACTCGTGAAAATAACATCAAACCATAAAACCTAGGCTCGGATGCCACTGTTGGGGAATGTAGTAATTTCGAAAATTTTCCTACGCACACGCAAGATCATGGTGATGCACAGCAACGAGAGGGGAGAGTGTTGTCTACGTACCAACGCAGACCGACTGCGGAAGCGATCACACAACATAGAGGAAGTAGTCGTACGTCTTCTTCCCGATCCGACCGATCCAAGCACCGTTACTCCGGCACCTCCGAGTTCTTAGCACACGTTCAGCTCGATGACGATCCTCGGGCTCCGATCCAGCAAAGCGTCGAGGAAGAGTTCCGTCAGCACAACGGCGTGGTGACGATCTTGATGTACTACCGACGCAGGGCTTCGCCTAAGCACTACAACGGTATGATCGAGGTGGAATTTGGTGGCAGGGGGCACCACACACGGCTAAGGAACGATCTCAAGGATCAACTTGTGTGTCTTGGGGTGTCCCCTGCCCCCGTATATAAAGGTTGGAGGGAGGGGGGCTGGCCGGCCAAAGAGAGGGAGGCGCAGGAGGAGTCCTACTCCTACCGGGAGTAGGACTCCCCCCTCCAATCCTAGTCCAACTAGGAATCCTTTAAAGGGGAGAGAGAGAGAGGTGGCCGGCCCCTCTCCTAGTCCTAATAGGACTAGAGAGAGGGGGGGAGGCGCAGCCCTATGTGGGCTGCCCTCTCACCTTTCCACTAAGGCCCATGTTGGCCCATTTGGCACCCGGCGGGTTCCGGTAACCCTCCCGGTATTCCGGTAAAATCCCGATTTCACCCGGAACACTTCCGATGTCCAAACATAGGCTTCCAATATATCAATCTTTACGTCTCGACCATTTCGAGACTCCTCGTCATGTCCGTGATCTCATCCGGGACTCCAAACAACCTTCGGTACATCAAAATGCATAAACTCATAATAACTGTCATCGTAACATTAAGCGTGCGGACCCTACGGTTCGAGAACAATGTAGACATGACCGAGACACGTCTCCGGTCAATGACCAATAGCGGGACCTGGATGCCCATATTGGCTCCTACATATTCTACGAAGATCTTTATCGGTCAGACCGCATAACAACATACGTTGTTCCCTTTGTCATCGGTATGTTACTTGCCCGAGATTCGATCGTCGGTATCCAATACCTAGTTCAATCTCGTTACTGGCAAGTCTCTTTACTCGTTCCGTAATACATCATCTCATAACTAACATCTTAGTTATTATGCTTGCAAGGCTTATGTGATGTGTATTACCGAGAGGGCCCAGAGATACCTCTCCGACAATCGGAGTGACAAATCCTAATCTCGAAATACGCCAACCCAACATCTACCTTTGGAGACACCTGTAGTACTCCTTGATAATCACCCAGTTACGTTGTGACGTTTGGTAGCACCCAAAGTGTTCCTCCGGCAAACGGGAGTTGCATAATCTCATAGTCATAGGAACATGTATAAGTCATGAAGAAAGCAATAGCAACATACTAAACGACCGTGTGCTAAGCTAATGGAATGGGTCATGTCAATCAGATCATTCAACTAATGATGTGACCTCGTCAATCAAATAACAACTCTTTGTTCATGGTTAGGAAACATAACCATCTTTGATTAACAAGCTAGTCAAGTAGAGGCATACTAGTGACACTCTGTTTGTCTATGTATTCACACATGTATTATGTTTCCGGTTAATACAATTCTAGCATGAATAATAAACATTTATCATGATATAAGGAAATAAATAATAACTTTATTATTGCCTCTAGGGCATATTTCCTTCAGTCTCCCACTTGCACTAGAGTCAATAATCTAGTTCACATCGTCATGTGATTTAACAGCAATAGTTCACATCACCATGTGATTAACACCCATAGTTCACATCGCCATGTGACCAACACCCATAGTTCAGGGTGGCCGGTCCTATTTATAGAGGCCCTGGTCCTCTTCCCAAATATCGAGCGGGAAGGGAGCCAACAATGGCGGGCTAATTTGAAGGGGGACAGCAAGTATCAGCTATCCTCACAAAAGCAGTCTTCGCCTTAGAAAAGCTCTGGTGATGATGCCGTCTTGGGCTCCACGGTGACCTCCGTCTCGTAGTCCTCCTGGTCTTGGTCTTGTTGCACCGAAATGGCAACCTTTGCCTGATGCCTCGGTACTCCGCGGCTGCGCTTGCTCCCTTTGCACCAAAGAGGAAAGGAGGACGCTGCATGGGCTGGCACCCGCCTGGCGCCTTTGATCGTCATGGCTTGCATCACGGGCACGTCGTGAGGTACCCCGCCTTGATCTCTCCGCCTCCTCATGAGCCAGCCTGATGAGGCCGCGCCTAAGGAAGCTCCACGTCGTCCGCCCTGCGAGGCTTGGCCCCTCGCGAGGGTCTTGAGTCTTGTGTTGATGAAGATGGGTAGTGCTGGGCCCCCTTTGAGCCACGCCGCAGGCCGCAGGCAGGCAAGTCTGGGGACCCCCGTTCCCAGAACGCCGACAATGTCGGTTGGTGACCTGGCGCACTAGGGTGTGAGGATGTCGTTGAACGTTGATGGATCCGTATGTATTTTTATCTTTCCGTCAAATCCATGCAGTAGTATATGATACTACAGTAATTATCTTACCTTTCGCATCAACTTCATAATTTTCGTACGTACTCCATGCATGAATGGCGCCAGAACCATACTTCTCATTACTCTAGGCAAAATCGTTATTTTCTATCTATCGGTCGCGCCATGGAGAAGAACCAAATTTTACAAGTTACGAGTTCAAAAGGAAAAGCCTGCCGTGTTCGTGTCGCACCCCCACACGGTTCGTCCGGCATGCCGCTCAAGCGGGAATGCGTGCGGTGTTGCATTTTCACTTACAAGTGGGACCGCAGTTGAGCAAACCAACTATCGGCAAACCCCCACCCCGCCCACCGCGCGATGGCTGAGAAAACAGGAGGGAGAAGAGATGGCTGTAGCACGGACTCCAAGAAAATTGGTGTCGGATAGGACTCGTGTGGGTGGCGTGTGCCGTACTGCTAGACGTGAATGCTAGTTATGGCCCATGCCACCCCGCTATATCGAGCCTATATCGAGGTACATAGAACAAATTTCCTGCAGTCCATGCTCAGCCCTCCTCTATCTCTCTTCTCAGCCAGCCAGCGGACGTGCGGAGCCTATCATCTGTTTGCTCACATGCGGCCCCACATGTTAGTGAAAACGCAAGAGGACCCACTGAACCTGCACATCTTTCACCTCGACGTGCTGGTGATGAAAAACAAATCCAATAAAGATCTTCGGTGGCTGCTTTTGGAGTTACTCAAGAGTAGTAAGATTCTATTTACAGTTTAACCCAAGATGCACATCTCGTGGCTTCAACTACCACTCTATTTTCTTTCATGACACGACCTGGATGCTGGATGTCCCACGTGTCGGCAAAAGGAGGAAGAACCCGACCAAATCTTCGGTTCTGCTCTCGGATTAGACTAGTTGTGCTAACTTAAATTTTTTATTGTGTACTCCTTCCGTTCCAAAATACTTGACTTCCATTTGTCCAAAAATGGATGTACCTATATACTAAGACCACTACTAGGAAAAGGCCTACTAATGGCGCACCGGTTTTGCCTACTAATGGCGCACCACCGGTGCGCCATTAGTATCATGCCACTAGAATTTTTTACTAATGGCACACCACTGGTGCGCCATTAGTATCTGGTATGCTAATGGCGCACCAAGCAGTGTGCCATTAGTTTTGCCCACGGTGCGCCACTAGTGTCTGCTATACTAATGGCGCACCACATGGTAGTGCGCCATTAGTAACAATTTTTTTAATTTTTTTCTTAATCTCAGGTCACTATTTCACCTATGAGATATCCAACACATATATATACAACAAGCCCTTTTAGTATATAGTAGTGGCACACTACTTTCCTGGTGCGCCATTAGTGTCAATCCTATCTATAGCCCTTTTCCTAGTAGTGGACATGTCTAGATACATATATATTTTGACAAATAGAAGGCATGTATTGTGCAATGGAGGGAGTAGAATGGACGCAAGTTTTTGTATTGGGAAGAAGAGTACATCCATATATTGATAGAGCACAATCTAGTAGATGTTCTATCACTTTTAGCTAGCACAGACACAAGATCGAGCCTCCGCAGATCAACAATGAATGCATCAAGAAGGCACAAATCCAACTTACAGGAGTAGTAAAATGTATTCTTGTGATTCTTGTTTTCTTTGGTCTTGCTTTTCTAGTCAAAATTATCGTTGGAGTTCGTGCAAAACGAAGGTGCGTTTGGGGTCGTGCGTTGGAGTTGGCCTTACAAGTGGGACCGCAGTTAAGGAAACCGACTATTGGCAAACCCCCACCTCGCCCGCCGCGCGATGGCTGAAGTTAGAGAAACGACGAGGTTGAAGAGATTGCTCTAGCACGGACTCCAAGAAATAATATGGTGTCAGATGGATGTCGTGGTGGTGGCATGTGCCGTACTGCTGGACGTGAATGCTTGTTCTGGCCCATGCCACCCTACTACTCCTACTACTTACTCCTACTACTATATAGTATACTAGTATCGAGGATTCGAGGTGCTGGTTACGTACAACAAACACATTAACATGTGGCTACAGTAAAAACACCCGCCCGACACGCGAAGCATGTGAAGCTAGTACAAATAGTGTACTACTATTGTTGATTGGCCTCATCCGATAACCTGTTGCAATGCACGTACAATTATGTATTCGGAAAATATTTTTTTGCCTCGTCGCACCACTCACTCAGAGAAGCGACTCGAAAGCCATTCATAAATTTAGTAAGTTTATCACAGGCATATCATTTTATTACATACAACAGGTCATCAACCCACATCGACAATGAGGATACATTATAAATACTAAAGTTTTCACCACACAACAAATAACAAGCCATGAAATGAACTTCAACTCAACCATTCTGCGGCGTTGGAAACGCTTGCTTTGAACCACAAGTGATTCTTTGGGACGGGCCATCCGTTGTCGATCTGGAGACCAATGCAGGACTAAATCATCCAGGCTAAAGCGGCCTACTATATCAGTACTAGGGTAGAACCACCCAAATGTCCGAGGTATAGACACAGTTGCTTCTCATAAATGTGTCAACAGTAGTTGCATCGCCTTTCACCATCATCGAATAGTTTTGTCCAAGGAAGAGCGAGTTTTCTCCAAGACTATCAATTCTGTGCCAGGGAGTAGGAGTTGGCGCTAGCACACTAGTATCCATCCCGAATACCATGCAACGGGTGTTGGAATAGGTCCGGAGAGTGCTACCATGGGAGACACCTGCTTCCTTAGCAGTAACATCATCAGTGGGCTGTATACACACAAGAAGAGGTGATCCATCGGAATTAGTTGCCATGCGCCACAGAGTATATGGGCGCTGCTCGTGATCATCACCATCGGCATCTCCCCCTTGGTTATAAATTTTTTCAAGTATAGGTGGTGGGATGTTCACAGGACCTTGGAAACACAAGAAGAAGGTTAATTAGTAAAGGGAAACTTGCTAACCCGCATGCATGTGGATGAAACAATTATAATTACGGTGGAAGACAAACATACCGAAACTACTAGGATGCCATGCAAAAACGGTGCCATGAGTAGTGGCAGCAAACACAAGGCCCTCGTATTGAATTGCATCATAGTACTCATCCGTGTACAGAAACTGATTTTTGAGCAATATCCATCGAGTTGAACCACGAAGGATGGCAACAAGCTTGTCGAAGATAGCAACAACTTGATAGTTGTTGTAATTCCAAGAGCGATTGGGAACTCGACAAATTGCTATCTTCCGTAGAAGACAGTCACCATGATCGTATTTGAACATGCGTACATTACCGGTGTGCTCAACCTCTGGGCAATGTGCTGAGATTTCTAGAAGTGGAACCCGGTGACAAGTGCACACATTCACAAGTTCCCACTCACAGTTGGACCCAATGTAAACAACCCAATCTCCATTTGTGCCCGCCCAAGCCTTGCCCTCAAGCGATGGCATCTTAACATCATATGTATCATTATCAAGCGACATCAACTGGCATAGGGCGAGGCCTCCGTCGTGCCCGCGCCAGTCATCAGGGTCACGGCGAAGAAGATAGGGGAGATCAAACCGCTCCTTGACTCTTGGGTTCTTTGTAATGATGTTATTAGTTGAGTCGAGAATGGGCTTGAACGAACCTGTCATGCTAGCCGAGGTGATGATGTCGCACCGACCAATGATTTCCTCCACCACGTCATCATCCAGATCAGGGCAAGAATAACGGGGTCATTTCCGGCCTGTTCCCTCCATGGAGAAGACGATCGAACAATGGCAGGAGAAAGGGTGAAGGGCTGAAGGAAAATTCAGGAGGGAGAGGAAGAGCGTGCGATAGCAGTTCCAAATCGAGAGGGAAAGGCGAAGAGTCGGTGGACGGTTGCGAGTTTGCCATGGTTCATGAAGAGGCGCCCCGGCCTACACGTCCGTTCGGGAATACTCCTACTACTCGCCATCGTCTCACTGATATGTTGGAACGGGACCACATGTTAACGAAACATGGTGTGTACTTTCTCGTGCAAAATGCGATCTAGCCGCGTTGGCCCGAGGTGCCGCATTAGTTATCGACCTTTATTTTTTTAATGGAGTGCCGACCAGTTTTGAAGCACGACTAACTGGTACTGTACGCAGAGAAAATGGGTTGTATTTGTCCTCCACGGTTTAGAGGCTGACTTGTGGTCCTAGCAAGTTGACGCATACACAATCAGGAGATGATTGTACGTGGAGAGGATGACAACAGGGACCCGCCAAGGTCATGGCAGTACGCAAGCAAGTGCCTCCTTATTTCAAGCCAATAAAAATATGGCTCCTCCTAGTGGATTTCTGACATCTGGGTCTGATGCCATTGTCAACGTAGTCAATAAACGAGAGAATTGCACAACGAGCGGCTGACACCAGGGACCCAGCAGCTCACCCAGTTATTTTTGTTTTGGGTTAATTTGATAAATGCCACTCCAAATCTGGTGTATCCGAGAAATGCCACTGCAATTTCCAAACTTTGAAAAATGCCATTTCATGCCATTTCTAGTGGCATTTTTCGAAGTCTGGAGTGGCGTTTTTCAAAGTTTGCAAACTGCAGTGGCATTTTTCAAAGTTTGCCAAAATTGCAGTGGCATTTTTCAAAGCTTGGAAATTGCATTGGCATTTTTATGAATCACCATAATTGGAGTGGCATTTATCTAATTTGTTTTTGAGACGGAAGCAGGGTGTCAACTGGGCTGTGCGGGACACTCTGGCCTGTCTAGACAGCCTTTTCTTTTATGTTTACCACAGACCAGCCCAGTAGTTTTTTTTCTTTCTGAAAATGGCTAGCCCAGTTCTTTTGTAATTTGTCAAGTAAGTCGCTTTATCAGGCCTGTTGGGCTGCAAATCTTTCAAGACGAGGAGAGCTTCATTCGGCTCGCCGAGAAAATGGCCTATCAGTAATGAGAAATGGGATGTACATTTTTAAAACACATCAAACCGGTAATTATTTTCAAATATCTTTTTTTCATTTTGAGATTTTAAATTGCATTGATTTTTATGCCTGGAAAATTTATTGGATTTTATAATGATATACATTTATTTTTAAAATCAGTCTGAATGTGGCTCGAAATTTCGGGATTAAAAACAGTTCAGACCGCACCGACATATGCAAAATTTCGTATAATTTTTTGACCGTGGCCACAATATGGGCTGTAATGCTAACATAAAGAATATGGGCTCCAAAAAAAACCCGTAAGAATTAGCAAATGGGCTGTAAATTATTTGAAAGAATGGCAGATGGGATGTATGCTGTTTTCCACAGATTTGAGGCTTTCCACAGATGGCCTGTATACTGTTGGATGTCCATCCAACGGCTGTCATGCTTCTTCAATCTCTGCTCTTCCTGCTGCAGCCGCTCAAACAAGCGCCAGCGGGACTGCCTGCTCCCTCCTCCCCGCGGCTGGCTGTGCTGCCGCGCAGGCCTCACCGCCCCACCGTACTCCCATCGCTGGCCTAGCCATCCCTCTACTCACCCATACCTGCTGTTATTCTCCAGCGATGGCAGACGAGCCAGTAAACCCTCGTACAGTCGTACTCCCCTCCGCATGGGAAACAAAAACAACGGCCGAGTCTTCCCTGCCTCCGTGTCGTTCCCTTCCTAGGCCTCACCGTTGCCCACCGCCCTGGTGCTCTCGGCGTGGCGTGGTCAGCGTGGTCAACGACCGACACGCATCTAAAGTGGACTGTACGTGGAGAGGCTGACAGCTGGGTCCACGGCCGCACACAAGGAAATTCCTCCTTATTACACGCAAAATAATGATTTCCTCCACCTGACATCTGGGACCCACCGTAACGGCCTCTATATTTCGCGAAAAAAATGTTACCGCTACTGACAGCTCGGACCCATCAGCTATATCTTCGCACGCAAGGAAGTGCCTCCTTATTACGCACAAAAAATGAATACTCCCCCTGCTAGCTGGGACCCAGTATAGTAGGCCTACTAAGTTGACGGGGACGAAGGGCTTTGTCAACTTAGTCAATATGCATGATTCTAGTTTGACTGACCGTACGATGTCCATCCAACGGCCGTAGTGCTTCTTCAACCTCTGGTCTTCTTGCTCCAGCCGCCCAAAGCAGCGCCGGTCGTGCCGCCTGCTCCTGCCTCCCGTGCCCAGCTGTGCTGCCGCAGAGGCCTCACCGCCCCCATACTACTCCCACCGCTGGCCAGGCCATCCCTCCACTCCACTCACCCACACCCCCTGTTATTTTGCGGCGATGGCAGCGCAGCCGAACCAGTGAACCCTCGTACTCCTCTCCGCATGGGCATCCACTGCCGCGTCTTCCCCGGCTCTGCGTCGTCCCCTTCCTAGGCCTCGTCGTCGTCCATCGCCGTGGTGCTGTCGGCACGGCGTGGTCAATGTGGTCAACGACCGAATTCCATCAGAAGAATACTGTACGTGGAGAGGCTAACAGCTGGGTACACGGCAGCCGCAAGGAAGTGCCTCCTTATTACGCGGAAAATAATTATTCCTCCACCTGACACCAGGGACCCACCGGATGCCCACCAGTATATCGCGAAAAAAATGTTTGCCCCCAACTGCTGGGACCCACCCGACGGGCCACCGTATTTCGTGAAAAAAACATTCCCCCTGCTATCAGCTTGGACCCGCCGTAAGTGCCTCCTTATTACGCACAAAAAATGAATACCCCCTGCTAGCTGGGGCCCACCTTGGTAGGAGGCTGACTTATGGGCCTACTAAGTTGACGGGGACGGAGGGCTTTGTCAACTTAGTCAATATGCACGATTCTAGCTCCAGTGATCGTACGATGTCCATCCAACGGCCATAGTGCTTCTTCAACCTCTGGTCTTCTTGCTCCAGCCGCCCAAACCAGCGCTGGTCGTGCCTTGTGCTCCTGCCTCCCGTGGCCGGCTGCGATGCGGCGGAGGCCTCACTGCCCCTACTACTCCCACCGCTGGCCAGGCCATCCCTCTACTCACCCACACCCCCTGTTATTCTGCGGCGATGGCAGCCTTACACTGCAATGAACTAGTGAACCCTCGTACTCCTCTACGCGGAGGCATCCACTGTCGTGTCTTCCCTGGCTCCGCGTCGTCCCCTTCCTAGGCCTCGCCGTCGTCCACCGCCCTGGTGCTCTCGGTGCGGCGTGGTCAACGTGGTCAAGGAACGGCTTCCATCGGACATGGACTGTACGTGGAGAGGCTGACAGCTGGGTCCACGGCCACAGCAAGGAAGTACCTCCATATTACGTGCAAAATAATTATTCCTCCACCTGACAGCGGGGACCCACCAGACGGGCCACTGTGTTTCGCGAAAAAAATGTTTGCCCCAGACTGCTGGGACCCACCAGCTACATCTTCATAGGCAAGGCAGTGCCTAACAATCGGGACCCACCTGGTCGAAGCCTACGTAGCGTTGTCATTCTGGTCGCGAACGTGTACGTACATACTGGTCGATGTACAGGCGCGCATGTGTCATAGTAGAGGCGCGCATGTATCGTAGTAGAGGCACGAATGTAGCATGTACACGTACGTACAACGGCCAGGGTGCAAGAAAGAAAATACGGCCACGTATGTGTACATATGGGCGGGGTCTCGAACGCCTACTCGCGCATACGTACGGCCAGGGCTCGTGTACATGGCTGGGTCGGAACGGAGAAACAGCGTCGTCGTCGTGTTCATGGGGAGGCAACGGAATGCATCGTGTTCATGGGGAGGCTACAGAACGCGTGGGAGCCAACCGGATGGGTCAGAACGGAATGCGTGGTCGTGTTCATCGGGAGGGTTTGGACGGAACAAGTGATGGAAACGAGGCCTGGCGTACCGCAAAAACGAAGGAAATGGCCTTGTGTTCGACCGGCCATGTTCGAAATGGGATCCTGTTCATCAGGAGGGGTCTGGCGTACCACAAAACGGAGGAAACGGACCTCCTATGGTCGAAACGGGGGTCCTGTTGATCGGGAGGGGTGTGGCGTACCGCAAAACGGACAAAACGGACTTGTGTTGGAGCGCTACGGTCGAAACGGGGGTCCAGTTCATCGGGAGGGGTGTGGCGTACCGCAAAACGGACTCCACGGGATACTGTTCATCTCCACCGTCGACCCCCTTCAGCCTCCACGAGCTACTGCATCCACCATCGACCTCCTCCAGCCTCCACCTGTGACTGTTCATCCACGGGTTCCTGTTCATCCAGCCTCCACCGCGCGCTACTCCACCGGCTACTGTTCAACCAGCCCTCTCCAAGGGCTCCTATTCAACCACCCCTCCATGGGCTACTGTTCATCCTGCCCTCCATCGTCTATTGTTCATCCTACCCTCCACGGGGTGGTCCTGTTCATCCAGCCCTCCACGGGGTCCTGTTCATCCAGCCCTAACCGGCTCGATCAATCGGGGTCCTGTTCATCCAGAGGCAACACCACGGGGCCCTGTTCATTCACCCCCCCCCCCCCCCGCAACGCTCACTGTTCATCCAGAGGCAGCATCGATCGGCTTCAGTTAGCAGCAGTAGCGAAGGAATCGCTCGATCGGGTTCAGTTAACAGCCATTGATCGATCGCTCGAGTTCAGTAACGCGTAGCCTGCTGTGCAATCGCTCGGGTTCAGTTAGAGCCCAACGCTTCACTCGGGTTCAGTTAGAGCCAACGCCGCCCACACACGCGCGTACATGTACGAGAGAAGCGCGCATCGCTCGGCCCCCGACCTCCCACCATAACTGGGAAGTCCCCGAAATTTTCCTCCCCCTCGCTTCTACCACAGGTTTTTCCGTCATGGACGGCCCAAAGAATGTCATGCAGCTGCATCTCCGGACCGCCCAGGATGAAAAGCCCATTTTCTGTCATGATTTTTTGTCATAGAAGTAGCAGCCCACCACATCTATGATGATATCGGGTTTTGTCACAATTATCATCATAGAAGTGTCATATGTATGACAGAAAAAAAATTCGTTCGGCCCAAAATGTCACGGATGTGTCTTTTTTTGTAGTGAAGGGAAAAGGGAAGAAGAAAGAGAACTTCAAGAAGAACAACAAACAAGTTGCTGCTCAGGAGAAGAAACCCAAGTCTGGACCTAGGCCTGAGACTGAGTGCTTCTACTACAAACAGACTGGTCACTAGAAGCGGAACTGCCCCAAGTATTTGGCGGATAAGAAGGATGGCAAGGTGAACAAAGGTATATGTGATATACATGTTATTGATGTGTACCTTACCAGAGCTCGAAGTAGCACCTAGGTATTTGATACTGGTTCTGTTGCAACTCGAAACAGGGACTATGGATTAAGCGAACACTCGGTAAGGACAAGGTGACGATGCGCGTGGGAAATGGTTCCAAAGTCGATCTGATCGCCGTCGGCACGCTACCTCAACATCTACCTTCGGGATTAGTTTTAGACCTAAATAATTGTTATTTGGTGCCAGCATTGAGCATGAACATTATATCTGGATCTTGTTTAATGCGAGACGGTTATTCATTTAAATCTGAGAATAATTTTTGTTCTATTTATATGAGTAATATCTTTTATGGTCATGCACCCTTAAAGAGTGGTATATTTTTTATGAATCTCGATAGTAGTGATACACATATTCATAATGTTGAAGCCAAAAGATGCAGAGTTGATAATGATAGTGCAACTTATTTGTGGCACTGCCGTTTGGGTCATATTGGTATAAAGCGCATGAAGAAACTCCATACTGATGGACTTTTGGAATCACTTGATTATGAATCACTTGGTACTTGCGAACCATGCCTCATGGGCAAGATGACTAAAACGCCATTCTGTGGAACTATGGAGCGAGCAACTGATTTGCTGGAGATCATACATACTGATGTATGTGGTCCAATGAATGTTGAGGCTCGCGGCGGGTATCATTATTTTCTCACCTTCACAGATGATTTAAGCAGATATGGGTATATCTACTTAATGAAACATAAGTCTGAAACATTTGAAAAGTTCAAAGAATTTCAGAGTGAAGTTGAAAATCATCATAACAAGAAAATAAAGTTTCTACGATCTGATCGTGGAGGAGAATATTTGAGTTACGAGTTTGGCCTACATTCGAAACAATGCGGAATAGTTTCGCAACTCACGCCACCCGGAACACCACAGCGTAATGGTGTGTCCGAACGTCGTAATCGTACTTTACTAGATATGGTGCGATCTATGATGTCTCTTACTGATTTACCGCTATCATTTTGGGGTTATGCTTTAGAGACAGCCGCATTCACGTTAAATAGCGCACCATCAAAATCCATTGAGACGACACCTTATGAACTATGATTTGGCAAGAAACCAAAGTTGTCGTTTCTTAAAGTTTGGGGCTATGATGCTTATGTGAAAAATCTTCAACCTGATAAGCTCGAACCCAAATCGGAGAAATGTTTCTTCATAGGATACCCAAAAGAAACAGTTGAGTACACCTTCTATCACAGATCCGAGGGCAAGACATTCGTTGCTAAGAATGGATCCTTTCTAGAGGAGTTTCTCTCGAAAGAAGTGAGTGGGAGGAAAGTAGAACTTGATGAGGTAACAGTACCTGCTCCCTTATTGGAAAGTAGTTCATCACAGAAACCGGTTCCTGTGACGTCTACACCAATCAGTGAGGAAGTTAATGATGATGATCATGAAACTTCAGATCAAGTTGTTACTGAACCTCGTAGGTCAACCAGAGTAAGATCCGCACCAGAGTGGTATGGTAATCCTGTTCTGGAGGTTATGTTGCTAGACCATGACGAACCTACGAACTATGAAGAAGCGATGGTGAGCCCAGATTCTGCAAGATGGCTTGAGGCCATGAAATCTGATATGGGATCCATGTATGAGAACAAAGTGTGGACTTTGGTTGACTTGCCCAATGATCGGCAAGCCATCGAGAATAAATGGATCTTCAAGAAGAAGACTAACGCTGATGGTAATGTTACTGTCTATAAAGCTCGACTTGTTGCAAAAGGTTTTCAACAAGTTCAATGGATTGACTACGATGAGACCTTCTCACCCGTAGCGACGCTTAAGTCTGTATGAATCATGTTAGCAATTGCCGCAATTTTATGATTATGAAATTTGGCAAATGGATGTCAAAACGACATTCCTAACTTTTGGAGAACTAACAAAGTGTGCAAGCTCCAGCGATCCATTTATGGACTGGTGCAAGCCTCTCGGAGTTGGAATAAACATTTTGATAGTGTGATCAAAGCATATGGTTTTATACAGACTTTTGGAGAAGTCTGTATTTACAAGAAAGTGAGTGGGAGCTCTGTAGAATTTCTGATATTATATGTGGATGACATATTGTTGATTGAAAATGATATAGAATTTTTGGATAGCATAAAAGGATATTTAAATAACAGTTTTTCAATGAAAGACCTCGGTGAAGCTATTTATATATTGGGCATCAAGATCTATAGAGATAGATCGAGACGCTTAATTGGACTTTCACAAAGCACATACCTTGAAAAAGTTTTGAAGAAGTTCAAAATGGATCAAGCAAAGAAAGGGTTCTTGCATGTGTTACAAGGTGTGAAATTGAGTAAGACTCAATGCCCGACCACTGCAGAAAATAGAGAGAAAATGAAAGATGTTCCCTATGCTTCAGCCATGGGCTCTGTCATGTATGCAATGCTGTGTACCAGACCTGATGTGTCCCTTGCTATTAGTTTAGCAGGGAGGTACCAAAGTAATCTAGGAGTGGATCATTGGACAGCGGTCAAGAACATCCTGAAATACCTGAAAAGGATGAAGGATATGTTTCTCGTTTATGGAGGTGACAAAGAGCTCGTCGTAAATGGTTACGTCAATGCAAGGTTTGACACTGATCCGGACGATTCTAAATCGCAAACCGGATACGTGTTTTATTAAACGGTGCAGCTGTCAGTTGGTGCAGTTCTAAACAAAGCGTCGTAGCGGGATCTACATGTGAAGCGGAGTACATAGCTGCTTCAGAAGTAGCAAATGAAGGAGTCTGGAAGAAGGAGTTCATATCCGATCTAGGTGTCATACCTAGTGCTTCGGGTCCAATGAAAATCTTTTGTGACAATACTGGTGTAATTGCTTTGGCAAAGGAATCCAGATTTCACAAGAGAACCAAGCACATCAAAAGACGCTTCAACTCCATCCGGGATCAAGTCCAGGTGGGAGACATAGAGATTTGCAAGATACATATGGATCTGAATGTTGCAGACCCGTTGACTAAGCCTCTTCCACGAGCAAAACATGATCAGCACCAAGGCTCCATGGGTGTTAGAATCATTACTGTGTAATCGAGATTATTGACTCTAGTGCAAGTGGGAGACTGAAGGAAATATTCCCTAGAGGCAATAATAAAGTTATTATTTATTTCCTTATATCATGATAAATGTTTATTATTCATGCTAGAATTTTATTAACCAGAAACATGAAACATGTGTGAATACATAGACAAACAGAGTGTCACTAGTATGCCTCTACTTGATTAGCTCGTTGATCAAAGATGGTTATGTTTCCTAGCCATAGAGAAAGAGTTGTCATTTGATTAACAAGATCACATCATTAGGAGAATGATGTGATTGACTTGACCCATTCCGTTAGCTTAGCACTTGACCGTTTAGTTTGTTGCTATTGCTTTCTTCATGACTTATACATGTTCCTATGACTATGAGATTATGCAACTCCCGTTTACCGAAGGAACACTTTGTGTGCTACCCATTGTTGAGGAAATCGTTAACAGGTAGCTGCTCGGTTGGCTAGTGAGTAGGGGATTAATCAGCTAATCGACAAGTTAATCGACCATTTAATCAATTAATCAGACGATTTTTTGGTTTATCGGCTACTCGGTGACCCTATGAGTAGGGATTAATCGGCAAGTTAACTGGTTAATCGGATGAATTCTTGAACATGGGTGCTACCAAACGTCACAACGTAACTGGGTGATTATAAAGGTGCTCTACAGGTGTCTCCAAAGGTACTTGTTGGGTTGGCGTATTTTGAGATTAGGATTTGTCACTCCGATTGTCGGAGAGGTATCTCTGGGCCCACTCGGTAATACACATCACTTAAGCCTTGCAAGCATTGCAACTAATGAGTTAGTTGCAGGATGATGTGTTACGGAACGAGTAAAGAGACTTGCCGGTAACGAGATTGAACTAGGTATCGAGATACCGACGATCGAATCTCGGGCAAGTAACATACCGATGACAAAAGGAACAACGTATGTTGTTATGCAGTTTAACCGATAAAGATCTTCGTAGAATATGTAGGAGCCAATATGAGCATCCAGGTTCCGCTATTGGTTATTGACCAGAGACGTGTCTCGGTCATGTCTACATAGTTCTCGAACCCGTAGGGCCCGCACGCTTAAAGTTCGATGACGGTTATATTATGAGTTTATGGTTTTTGATGTACCGAATGTAGTTTGGAGTCCCGGATGTGATCACGGACATGATGAGGAGTCTCCAAATGTTCGAGACATAAAGATCGATATATTGGACGACTATATTTGGATACCGGAATGGTTCCGGGTGAGATCGGGATAATACCGGAGCACTGGGAGGTTATCGGAAACCCCCTGGGAGGTATATGGGCCTTAATGGGCTTTAGTGGAAAGGAGGGAAAGGAGCAAGGGAGGGGGCACCCCCCAAGCCCAATCCGAATTGGGATGGGGACCGGCCCCCCTTTCCTTCCTCCCTCCTTCCTCTTCCTTCCCTCTCCCTCTCCAAATAGGAAAAGGAGGAGTCCTACTCCCGGTGGGAGTAGGACTCCCCCCTTGGGCGCACCTCCTCCCCTTGGTCGGCCCTCTCCTCCCCTCCTTTATAAAGGGAGGAGAGGGGCACCCCATAGAAACAACAATTGATCTCTTGGATCTTTTAGCCGTGTGCGGTGCCCCTCTCCACCATAGTCCACCTCGATAATATTGTAGCGGTGCTTAGGCGAAGCCCTGCGACAGTAGAACATCAACATCGTCACCACATCGTCGTGATGACGGAACTCTCCCTCAAAGCTCGGCTGGACCGGAGCTCGAGGGACGTCATTGAGTTGAACATGTGCAGGACTTGGAGGTGTCGTGTGTTCGGTACTTGATATGTCGGATCGTGAAGACGTATGACTACATCAATCGCGTTGTGCTAAAGCTTTCGCTTTCGGTCTACGAGGGTACGTGGACACACTCTCCCCTCTCATTGCTATGCATCACCATGATCTTGCGTGTGCGTAGGAATTTTTTTGAAAGTACTACGTTCCCCAACAGTTTGATGTGGGAGAGGCCACTGCTAGCATGTCATCCCTGACTTGGAATTCTATGCACTTATGATTGGAACTATTAGCAAGCATCCGCAACTACTAATGTTCATTAAGGTAAAACCCAACCATAGCATTAAGATATATTGGTCCCCCTTCAATCATGTATGCATCAATTTCTATGCTAGGTTGAAGCTTCTGTCACCCTTGCCCTCCAATACATAGTCTTATCAACATACAATTAACCCTATGGTGTGATCCACGCGCACGCTCATATGATGGGCACCAATGTACAGCAACATAACCACAAGCAATTTAAACCAATCATAGCAATTCACCAATTACCGATAGGACAACGAAAATCTACTCAGACATCATAGGATGGCAACACATCATTGGATAATAATATGAAGCATAAAGCACCATGTTCAAGTAGAGGGTACAGCGGGTTGCGAGAGAGTGGACCGCTGTAGATAGATGGGGGAAGGTGATGAAGATGTTGTTGAAGATGATGGAGGTGTTGGTGTAGATTGTGGTGACGATGATGGCCACGACGGCATTCCGGCGCCACCGGAAGAGAGGAGGAGAGGGTCCCCCTTCTTCTTATTCCTTGACCTTCTCCCTAGATGGAAGAAGGGCTTATCCCCTGGTCCATGGCTTCCATGGCGGCGGAGGGGCGAGAGCCCCTCCGAGATTAGATCTGTCTCTCTGTCTCTCTCTGTTTCTGTGTTTTAGATTCTGGCCTTTCACAGTTTCTTATATTCCCGGAGATCCGTAACTCCGATTGGGCTGAAATTTTAACTCAATTTCTATCCGAATATTTGCTTTCTTACGCCGAAAGAAGGGCACCAACCTCCTTACGGGGTGGCCACAAGGGCCCAGGGCGCGCTTGACCCCCTTGGGCGCGCCCCCCTGCCTCGTGGCCCCTCGGGCATCGTCTCGTGTTGATTCTTCTTCCCAAAAATCACATATATTCCAACAAAAAACCCGTCAGTTTTTATCCCGTTTGGACTCTGTTTGATATGGATTTTCTGCGAAACAAAAAACATGCAACAAACAGGAACTGGCACTGGGCACTGGATCAATATGTTAGTCCCGAAAAATAGTGTAAAAAGTTGCCAAAAGTATATGAAAGTTGTATAATATTGGCATGGAACAATAAAAATTATAGATACGACGGAGACGTATCAGCATCCCCAAGCTTAATTCCTGCTCGTCCTCGAGTAGGTAAATGATAAAAAAGATAATTTTTGATGTGGAATGCTACCTAGCATAATCTTGATCATGTAATCTATTCATGGCATGAATATTAAGACACTAGTGATTCAAAGCAATAGTCTATCATTGGACATTAAGACAATTATACTTCAAGCATACTAATAAAGCAATCATGTCTTTTCAAAATAACATGGCCAAAGAAAGTTATCCCTACAAAATCATATGTTCTGGCTATGCTCCATCTTCATCACACAAAGTATTCAAAACATGCACAACCCCGATGACAAGCCAAGCAATTGTTTCATACTTTTGATGTTTTCAAACTTTTTCAACTTTCACGCAATACATGAGCATGAGCCATGGACATAGCACTATAGGTGGAATAGAATATGATGGTGGAGGTTGTGTGGAGAAGACAAAAAGGAGAAAGTCTCAAATCGACGCGGCTAATCAACGGGCTATGGAGATGCCTATCAATTGATGTCAATGCGAGGAGTAGAATTCCATGCAACGGATGCACTAAGAGCTATACGTGTATGAAAGCTCAAACTGAAACTAAGTGGGTGTGCATCCAACTTGCATGCTCATGAAGACCTAGGGCATTTGAGGAAGCCCATCATTGGAATATACAAGCCAAGTTCTATAATGAAAATTCCCACTAGTATATGAAAGTGATAACTCAAGAGACTCTCTATATGAAGAACATGGTACTACTCTGAACCACAAGTGTGGTAAAAGGATAGTAACATTGTCCCTTCTCTCTTTTCTCTCATTTTTTCTCTTTTTTCTTTTTTTCTTTTTTTGTAGGCTTCTTTGGCCTCTCTCTTTTTTGGGGGGCTTCTTTGGCCACTTTTATTTTGATAACCTCAGATGGGACAATGTTCTAATAACGATGATCACCACACTTTTATTTACTTACAACTCAATATTACAACTCGATACTAGAACAAAATATGACTCTATATGAATGCCTATGGTGGTGTATCGGGATGCGCAATGATCTAGCATAGCAATGACATCAAAAAAAGGACAAGCCATGAAAACATCATGCTAGCTATCTTACGATCATGCAAAGCAATATGACAATGATGCTCAAGTCATGTATATGAAGATGATGGAAGTTGCATGGCAATATATCTCGGAATGGCTATGGAAATGCCATGATAGGTAGGCATGGTGGCATTTTTGAGGAAGATATAAGGAGGCTTATGTGTGATAGCGCGTATCATATCAATGGGTTTGGATGCACCGGCGAAGTTTGCACCGACTCTCAAGGTGAGAAAGGGCAACGCACGGTACCGAAGAGGCTAGCAATGATGGAAGGGTGAGAGTGCGTATAATCCATGGACTCAACATTAGTCATAAAGAACTCACATACTTATTGCAAAAATCTATTAGTCATCGTAACAAAGTACTACGCGCATGCTCCTAGGGGGATAGATTGGTAGGAAAAGACCATCGCTCGTCCCCGACCGCCACTCATGAGGAAGACAATCAATAAATACCTCATGCTCCAACTTTGTTACATAACGGTTCACCATACGTGCATGCTACGAGAATCACAAAATTCAACACAAGCATTTGTACAATCTACAACTACCCACTAGCATGACTCTAATATCACCATCTTTATATCGCAAAAGTATTGCAAGGAATCAAACATATCATATTCAGTGATCTACAAGTTTTATGTAGGACTTTATGACTAACCATGTGAATGACCAATTCCTGTCATCTCTCTAAATAGATATAAGTGAAGCAAGAGAGTTTAATTCTTTCTACAAAAGATATGACCATGCTCTAACAAATATAAGTCCAGCAAAAGAGCATTCTACAAATGGCGGTTTTCTATGTGAAGAGAAACAGGCAATCCAAACTTCAAATGATATAAGTGAAGCACATGAAGCATTCTATAAAGCCATACTCAAAAGATATAAGTGAAGTGCAATGAGAATTCTATAAACCAACCATGGACTATCTCATACCAGCATGGTGCATCAAAGAAAAGTGAAAACTAAATGCAAAAGATACTCCAAGATTTGCACATATCACATGAACGAAACAAATCCGAAAACATACTGATACTTGCTGAAAAAAGATGGGATGACTTCCGGGGCATCCCCAAGCTTAGACGCTTGAGTATCCTTGAATATTTACTTGGGGCTCCTTGGGCATACCCAAGCTTGAGATCTTGTCTCTCCTCCTTCTCCTCACATCGAGACATCCTCGATCTTCGAACACTTCATCCACACAAAACTCAACAGAAAGCTCGGTAAGATCCGTTAGTATAATAAAGCAAATCACTAATCTAAGTACTATTGAAAATCAATTAATATTTTGTTTTTGCATTGTAGCTACTGTAATATAACTTTTCCATGGATTAATCCACTGATAGAAATCGACAGTTTCATCAAATCAAGCAAACTATGCATCAAAAACAGAATCTGTCTTAAACAGGACAGTCTGTAGTAATCTGAACATTCACCATACTTATGGTACTCCAAAAATTCTGAACAAATTAGGAAAAATAAAAAATTTGTATAGTAAGACAGTGCAAAAAGTTTCAGAACTGTTTGACATTCCAGTAAAAAAATGTAAAATCGCGCACTACAGCCAAAGTTTCTGTCTTGCACCGCACAAACCAACAAGCAATGTAAACATCCTAAAGGCAAATCATGGCACATTATTCTTGTTTTTAAACTTTATAAAAGCACACAACAGAAATAAATGACTCTATAAAACTTTTGGGTTGTCTCCCTGGCAGCGCTTTCTTTAAAGCCATTAAGCTAGGCATATAGTGCTCAAGTAATGGATCCACCCGGATCCCAAGGTATATCAAATCCAATTTTAATCAACAATGATTTGTAATTTAGTAGAGAGCACAAAGTAACATATATCATGCAACAACAAAGTCTAACTCTCTTCCTATGCATCGGCATGTCATAAAAGAACAATTCATGCACACATAGTAAAGGCCAATGCATAGTATAAACAGTTTCTTGAAATTTTATCATATTGGAAACATGGAGAGGGAGAGATGTAGTTCCTCTCTCATAATAATCGCAACTAGGAGCAGAAAGCACGTGCATATTATATCTATCAAAATCATCACGTGTAGTAGTAAAACACAACCCATCAATATAATCCTTAATAAGGGCTGACACTTCCATTTTGCATCATGCTTTTATATCGATATTTATTGCATTATGGGCTGTTATTACACATTATGTCACAATACTTATGCCTATTCTCTCTTTTTTACAAGGTTTACATGAAGAGGGAGAATGCCGGCAGCTAGGATTCTGGGCTGGAAAAGGAGCAAATATTAGAGACCTATTCTACATAGCTCCAAAAGTCCTGAAACTTCACGGAAGCTATTTCCAGAATATATAAAAAATACTGAGCGCAAGAAGTTCCAAAGGGGGGCCACACCCTAGCCACGAGGGGGCGCACCCTACCCCCTACGCGTGCCCCATGCCCCGTGGGCCCCCTGGTGGCCCTCCGATGCCCATCTTCTGCTATATGGAGTCTTTCATCAAGGAACAAAAATCATAAGCAAGCTTTCGAGACGAGACTCCGGTGCCACGAGGCGGAACCTTGGCGGAACCAATCTAGGGCTCTGGCGGAGCTGTTCTGCCAGGGAAACTTCCCTCCGAGAGGGGGAAATCATCACCATCGTCATCACCAACGATCCTCTCATCAGGAGGGGGTCAATCTCCATAAACATCTTCACCAGCACCATCTCATCCCAAACCCTAGTTCATCTCTTGTATCCAATCTTTGTATCCATACCTCAGATTGGTACCTGTGGGTTGCTAGTAGTGTTGATTACTCCTTGTAGTTGATGCTAGTTGGTTTACTTGGTGGAAGATTATATGTTTAGATCCATTATGCATATTAATCCCCCTCTGATTATGAACATGAATATGCTTTATGAGTAGTTACGTTTGTTCCTGAGGACATGGGATAAGTCTTGCTATTAGTAGTCATGTGAATTTGGTATTCGTTCGATATTTTGATGAGCTGTATGTTGTCATCCCTCTAGTGGTGTCATGTGAACGTTGACTACATGATACTTCACCATTGTTTGGGCCTAGAGGAGGGCATTGGGAAGTAATAAGTAGATGATGGGTTGCTAGAGTGACAGAAGCTTAAACCCTAGTTTCTGCGTTGCTTCGTACGGGGCTGATTTGGATCCATATGTTTCATGCTATGGTTAGGTTTACCTTAATACTTTTGTTGTAGTTGTGGATGCTTTCAATAGGGGTTAATCATAAATGGGATGATTGTCCAAGTAAGGGCAGTCCCCAAGCACCGGTCCACCCACATATCAAATTATCAAAGTACCAAACACGAATCATATGATCGTGATGAAAACTAGCTTGACGATAATTCCCATGTGCCCTCGGGAGCGCTTTCCTTCATATAAGAGTTTGTCCAGGCTTGTCCTTTGCTACAAAAAGGATTGGGCCATCTTGTTGCACCTTATTTACTTTAATTACTTGCTACTCGTTACCAATTACCTTATCACAAAACTATCTGTTACCGATAATTTCAGTGCTTGCAGAGAATACCTTGCTGAAAACCGCTTATCATTTCCTTCTTCTCCTCGTTGGGTTCGACACTCTTACTTATCGAAAGGACTATGATTGATCCCCTATATTGTGGGTCATCAAGACTCTTTTCTAGCGCCGTTGTCGGGGAGGGAAGAGCCTTCGGTAGGTGGAACTTGGTAAGGAAAAAATTACATAGTGTGCTGAAATTTACTGTCACTTGTTACGATGGAAAGTAAACCTTTGAGGGGCTTGTTCGAGGTATCTTCACCCCGACCGGTAGAGAAAATAGTTGCTCCTCAACCTACTGAACCTACTGAAAATGTTTACTTTGAAATTCCTTCGGGTATGATAGAGAAACTGCTAGCTAATCCTTTTGGAGGAGATGGAACATTGCATCCCGACTTACACTTAATCTATGTGGATGAAGTTTGTGGATTATTTAAGCTTGCAGGTATGCCCGATGATGTTATCAAGAAGAAGGTCTTCCCTTTATCTTTGAAGGGAGATGCATTGACATGGTATAGGCTATGTGATGATATGGGATCATGGGACTACAATCGGTTGAAATTGGAATTCCATCAGAAGTTTTATCCTATGCATCTTGTTCATCGTGATCGTAATTATATATATATATATATATATATATATATATATATATATATTGGCCTCGCGAAGGAGCAAGCATCGCTCAAGCTTGGCGGAGGCTTAAGTCAATGTTATATTCATGCCCCAATCATGAGCTCTCAAGAAATGATTATTCAAAAAATATATGCTCGGCTTTCTGACAACAAACGCTCCCTGCTCGATACTTCTTGTACTGGTTCCTTTATGATGAAGACTATTGAAGACAAATGGAATTTATTGGAGAGAATTAAACGCAACTCTGAAGATTGGGATCTCGACGAAGGTAAAGAGTTAGGTATAACACCTAAGTTTGATTGTGTTAAATCTTTTACGGATACCGATGTTTTCCGTAAATTTAGCACTAAATATGGACTTGACTCTGAGATAGTAGCTTCTTTCTATGACTCCTTTGCTACTCATGTTGATATCCCCAAGGATAAGTGGTTTAAATATAATCCTCCCATTGAAACAAAAGTAGTTGCACCTATTAAAGTTGAAGAAAAGACTATCACTTATAATGATCCTGTTGTTCCCACTTCTTATGTTGAGAAACCACCTTTCCCTGTTAGAATAAAGGATCGTGCTAAAGCTTCAACTGTGGTTCGTAAAAGTAATATTAGAACTTATACACCTCCTGAGCAAGTTAAAGTTGAACCTAATATTGCTATTGTTAAAGATATCCTGGCTGATAATATCGATGGGCATGTTATTTATTTCTGTGATGAGACTGCTAGAATTGCTAAACCTGGTGCTAAAGATAAACATAGACATGTGGTAGGCATGCCTGTTATTTCTGTTAAAATAGGAGATCATTGTTACCATGGCTTGTGTGATATGGGTGCTAGTGCCAGTGCAATACGTATTTCCTTATACAAAGAAATTATGCATGATATAGCACCGGCTGAGATAGAAGGTATTGAAGTTACCATTAAGCTTGCTAATAGAGATACTATTTCACCAATTGGGATTGTTAGAGACATTGAAGTCTTGTGTGGGAAGGCTAAATATCCTGCTGATTTTCTTGTTCTTGGTTCCCCTCAAGATAGCTCTTGTCCCATTATATTTTGTAGACCCTTATTGAATACTGTTAATGCTAAGATAGATTGCAAGAAGGATGTTGTTACTATTGGTTTGGATGATATGTCTCATGAGTTTAATTTTTCTAAATTTCGTAAACAACCCCGTGATGAAGAATTTCCTAGTAAATATGAAATTATTGGTCTTGCTTCTATTGTTGTGCCCCCTACCGATCCATTAGAACAATATTTGCTAGACCATGAGAATGATATGTTCATGAATGAAAGAAGGGAAATAGATGAAGTATTCTTTAAACAGGGACCTATTCTGAAACACAATTTGCCTGTTGAAATCCTAGGGGATCCTCCTCCACCCAAGGGTGATCCCGTGTTTGAGCATAAACCATTACCTGATACTCTTAAATATGCTTATCTTGATGAAAAGAAAATATATCATGTTATTATTAGCGCTAATCTTTCAGAGAAGGGGGAAGAGAAATTATTGAAAACTCTGAAGAAGCACCGTGCTGCTATTTGATATACTCTTGATGATCTTAATGGCATTAGTCCCACTCTATGTCAACACAAAATAAATTTGGAGAAAGACGCCAAACCAGTTATTGATCGCCAACAACGACTGAATCCTAAGATGAAATAAGTGGTAAGAAAGGAAATATTAAAGCTCCTTGAGGCAGGTATAATTTATCCCGTTGCTGATAGTCAGTGGGTAAGTCCTGTGCATTGTGTCCCTAAGAAGGGAGGCATCACTGTCGTTCCTAATGATAAAGATGAATTGATTCCTGTAACACCCTGGTGTAATGATGCTACAGTAACCCCTGGGGTTAAGTTAATCATTTTGCTAAACAAGTGTTTAATCATCATTGGCTCCTCTCTCTTTCAAATTCTAGTTCAATTCATTTTCAAATTATGAGTGAAATTCAAAATGCTCAAACATGAAAACTAAAATGTTCATCATGTGTAAAATATTCTCCTGGTAATATTGGTGGTGATCCAACATTTTTGCAAAATGCCTATGTGGCCTAAAATAGCTAAAACAGAAAAGCTTAAAAAAGAAAAAGGAAAAAGAGAAAAGGGTGAGGAAAGAGGAACTCCCTCCCTGGACCGAACCCACCTAGGCCGGCCCACCTAACCCACCTAGGCCGGCCCACCTACCTCTCCCCTGTTTCCCCCTCCCCACTGTTCGTCCGACCGGGCGCGTCCCACTCATCCCCGCCGGACTGGGCATGCCGCCCCGTACTCCACGTCGCCGGCGAGAGGGGATAAGGCCCCGACGCCTCGGGCTCCCTCCCCACTCGCCCACTTGCACTCTCTCTCCCTCATCCTCTCCATCTCTCCCCTCTCATCTCGCTCGCTCGTTTCCTTCTCCCCACTGCCCGAGCGCGCCCGCCGCCGTCGCCGCGTCGCCCTCGCGGCCACCATGACCTGCTCGCCTCACCACCGTACCAGCTCGCTCTGCCTCCGTCATCTACGCCGACCGGAATGAGACGGAAGCCCCTACGCCGTCACCGTATTCTTCTCCTTCCTCGAATCGCCGCCGTCTGTCGTCGTCGATTCCGGACGCTCCGCGCCTCCTCGAGCACACTGCACCTCCCTACGGCTCCCGGTGAGCCACCGTGTCTTTCCCCTCTCTTTCTTGAACCTTTCCGCCGCCGTAGCCCCTCCTCCATGTCGAGCCCGAACGCGGCTGCGCGCGAGCTCGTCGCCGGCGTAGCCACAGCGACCATAGGGTCCCGTGTCAGCCACCATCGCGCTCACCGCACCGCGTAGGCCTCGTCTAGCCGCTTGGGTTGCCCGCAAACGCACCCCAGCCCCGATCCCGACCACGACCGAAGTCCGGCATCCGCCTCGCCGCTCGCCATCAACGTTCCCGACCACCGCAGCCTCTACCATCACCCCAGATCGCCTCACTGTCGTCTTCTCGTCTGATCGAGCCTGGCTGCGCTGAAAATGGTGTCCCGTAGCACCATCCACGTCATCGCCGGAGCGCGACCGCCGCCCTCGCTCCTCGTCGGCGCCAGTCCGGCCAACTCCGGCGACGCCACCGCCCCCAGTCGACGCACCATCGTGCGCGGGTTCGAACGGCGCCAACCTTACGCGAAATGGCCGCCCCTAGCACATTTCTGACGAGGCCCGAGCGGCTCCGCCGTGTCCTAGCATTGCCGGCAGCGAGGCGTCTGCCTCTGCCGACGTGGCTGGCCGGGCCCCACCCCTGGCTCACTACCAGTGGGCCCCACGGGCCCCAGTTGACTGGGTTGACCCAGTCAACTGCTGACTGGGCAGCCCCGTGTCACTGACCAGCAGGCCCCACCACACAATTAAGTTAATTAAAACATTTTATAATTAAAACTAATTAGTTAACCTAATCAGTCACTGACATGTGGGGCCCTACTGCAAATTAACTCTGTTTGATTAAAATAACCCACTGTTAACCCTCTTTGTATGACATGTGGGACCCACTGGTCAGTTTGACCTGGTCAGTTGTCCTGTTGACTGCTGACGCCACGGTAATATCATGCTGATGTCATATTACTTTTCTGTTAATTTAATTAATTCCAAAATGTTTAAAACTTTGGAAATTCGTAGAAACTAAACCGTAACTCCGATGAAAATGCTTTCTATATGAAAGTTGCTCAGAAAAATCCAACGAATCCGAATGCGTGGTCCATTCACATGTCACATGCCCCTAGCATGCTGAACATGGAACCGTCCCCTCTCTTTCATCTGTCCGGAATTTGTCTAACGCTGGCGATTCATTCTCGGATGTTTATCCCCTCCGTCTGCAACGTGTAGTACTACGTTAGGACAACCCTAGGTCTATCTATCGCCATGTTATGCCTTGTGATGCATTGTTTGCTCTGTATTTACTGTTTCTCCCCCCTCTTCTCTCCGGTAGACCCCGAGACCGATGTTGCCCCTGTGATCGACTATGTCGACGACGACCCCTCCTTGCCAGAGCAACCAGGCAAGAAAACCCTCCTTGAGCATTCCGATATCGCCCATTTCTTTCTGTCTCATACTTGCATTGGAATTGCTACTTCTTTCTGTATGATCCTACTCTGATGCATAGCATGTTTTTGTTACCTGCTTTCATACCTTACCTGCCTATCCTAAACTGCTTAGTATAGGTTGGTTAGAGATCCATCAGGGACCCCAGCTTGTCCTAGTTGCCCCACTTTATGTTCGATGACTCGATCAACGTGATCGACGTCCAGGCCCCGACACCACACATCACCCCCCTAGTTGTCCGGCTCTACACAGTTACCATCGAGTGCGAAGGGTGGAACCTCTTACATCACTCCTGATGAGATCTCCGTAGTGTAGCTATACGGTCGAGGTCATCGAGGGTGATTTCCTCCTTAACAACATCCGTTAAGGCTCTGTCATGCAACCCCTCAAGTGTGAACCTCGAGGGTGGATCCTCTTACGTTCACCATGATGACAACATCGAGTGGAATTCACCGGGGGTGATTCCTCGGGTTTTCCCTTGGTGTTAGACACACAATTACTATGGTTACTATGACTTTGCACTGTGCCATGTTACTAAAGATGGGTCGGCCCTCAGGGGTACCCGCGCGAGCTTAATAGCGAGTGATGTGGAGTAGAGTTGACCTGGAACGTGCCCGCGAGATACTTACGAGGCGTGGCCAGGCATTCTTAGCTCTTGCCGCAAGTACTCGGGATGGGGCGACAGGGGCACATCGTTCGTGAGTCTCTACTCATTACCGCGTGCTCCTAATCCACTACGGTTTGGATATTTGATCTGAGGGGCCTCTGGCCTGATAGCACTAACCATCACGTGGGCATTGTATGTGTGTTCTGTGTCGTATGCATCAGCCGAAGCTTAATCAACGTCAGCGACTGAGCGGCGCGTGCCGGGTTGGACTGCGTAAGCTCCTTCCTTGTTGAAGGAGGTAGCAACGTGCGGGAGTTCCCGGGGAGATGGCCCATGACCCCTGGGGGCATAGGTTTAGTCCGGCGTGCTGACCTCTCTATTAAGCCTAGGTCGGGTTGCGACGTATTGTTTGGCCGAGGCCGGGCATGACCCAGGAAAGTGTGTTCGGCCGAAGTTAATCGAGCATGGTGGCTAAGTTGGTGCACCCCTGCAGGGAAGAAAACATCTATCGATATCATGTCCTACGGTAACGGACACTTGGAGTTGTATCTCGATCGATACAACTAGAATTGGATACCTGTGATGAGAAATGATTTGTGAATGAGAAATGGATAGTATGGCTCTGGGATTGCTTTCTCGCAGGGAGTCGAGAAAGGATCTCTGGCCGAGGTTGATAACACTACTACTTTACATTATGTTGATCTGTACTCTTCTACATGCTGCAAGATGCTTGAAGATGCCAGTCTTCGATAGGCTAGGCTTTCCCCTTCTCTTCTGGCATTCTGTAGTTTAGTCCACAGATACAGCCCATTTCCTTTGATACAGATGCGTACTTAGTTTAGATATTATGTAAGTCTTGCAAGTACTTTGGATGAGTACTCACGGCTGCTTTGCTACCTCTTTTCCCACATACCCGATTGTTGTGACCAGATGACGGATCCCGGGAGCCAGACGACACCACTGATAATTACTAGTACCCCGAGGGTGCCTACTACAACATGACGGCCGCTGACGACTTGGAATAGTTAGGAGGCTCCCAGGCAGGAGGCCTTGCCTTTTTGATCGATGTTGTTTTTGTGCTAGCCTTCTTAAGGCAAAATTGTTTAACTCATGTCAGTACTCAGATATTGTTGCTTCCACTGACTCTTGTGTACTCGAGCTTATGTATTCGAGCCCTCGAGGCCCCAGGCTTGTAATATAAAGCTTGTATTATTTTAATTTATGTCTACAGTTGTGTTGTGCTATCTTCCCATGAGTCCTTGATCTTGATCGTACACATTTGCGTGTATGATTAGTGTACGGTCAAATCGGGGGCGTCACAATTCCACAAAGAATTATTGCAGGTTATAGGATGGTAATTGATTTCCGCAAATTAAATAAGGCTACTAAAAAGATCATTAGCCCTTACCTTTTATTGATCAAACCACTACAAAAAATACACTTCCGTGATGATACGTGTTTGTCATAGTAGGTCGCGTTTTTGTCATGCATGTACATCCACGATGATTTTATGAGAGAATCAAGATAGTCATACATGTGCTATCATAGAAGTGTTCCATGACATTACCAAAACTATCATCACGGAAGTGTCCACTTCCATGATGATAAATCGCGCGTCATAGAAGTGCTTTTGTCAAGGGTGACCGACACGTGGCATCCACCGTAATGGAACGATGTTAAGCTATCGTGTCAGATTTTGGATCCGATAACCCGTTAACAGCCCTGACCAATGGGAAATTTCCACGTGTAAAATTTTGATTGGCTGAAGGGAACACCTGTCAGCTTGTCAGTGGGCCAGATGTCGCCCGTCTATTGGAGGAGACATGCCTATGATACGTTGACACGTGGTTGGGGCCCAACAGAGGCCCATATAGGTTAAAAAGGCCGGACCAGTCAAAGGCTCGTAGAACTTAATCAGGTACTAGTGGGCCAGCCCAATAACGGCCTGCTTAATAAAGGCCCATTTATGGCCCGAAGCCAGATCTGCCCGTTAATTGTTCGCCCAATATTTGGGCCCATTTACGGCCCGAAGCCAGATCTGGCCCGTTAATTGTTCGCCCAATATTTGGGCCCATTTGTGGCCCAAAGCCAGATCTGGCCCGTTAATTGTTCGCCGAATATTTGGACCCAACTACAGCCCAGTGACTTTCGGCCTGTTAGAGGCCTGATGTAGACATGGGCCCATTTCAGCCCGGTGTGACTTTCGGGCTGGGAATGGCCTGTGCTGCCCATGGGGCATATATGGTCCGACGGGACATCGGGCCCACTAACGGCCTGTGCTAAAGGTGGCAACAGTTAAGCCCAACGTGACTTTGGGCCTGTTAAAGGCTTGTCGTGTAATTCGGCCCGTTGATGCCTGTGCTAAGCTTTCGGCCTCTAAAGGCCCATGATATCAGTGGGCCAACTAAGGCCCGAGATATGTTTTGGCATGGTAATGGCCCATGAGCTAACTGGGCCCAAAATAGCCCAGTCTAATTTCGGCCTGCTGAAGGCCTGTCGACGACCAGTGAAAATTGAGGCCCAACATGCATTTTTTCCTGCTAAAGGCCCGTGGTTTCATCTCGGCCGTAACAGGCCAGTACAATATTCAGCCTGTTAATGGCCCAACGCTACCTCGGCCAAACTAAGTGCTGGGTCGACAAAAGGCCCAACTAAAATATAGGTCGGTGTAAGTTCGGGCCTGGCGCAATGTGTGAAGGCCCCAATCATTCGGGCCCAAGAAAGACGCAGGCCGGCCCAATTGTGGCCCGCTAAAAACCTGGCCCATTAGAGTTGAATGTTTCGGTCCAGTTGACTACATCTGATTTTTTTCAGATAGCGAATGATGGCAGTAACTAGTAGGAATTAAGAACAAACCTACTCTATACAGTAAAGAAATTACGACATAGTAACTAAGAATAAACCTACACTATACAATAAAGGATTTAAGGTATATTACATCCACTAGGCATCGAAGTTCGCCACTAGTGATCATAAAGCGCAACAAAGAAGCAGATTACAAATACTAGGCACCATTGCTGCGTAACAAAATAATACTGAACCGAGGCTACTTCCAAGACAGTTCAAGAAAGGTTAGCCTTGCGGGGGAACTGCTGCGCAAGCTGCTGAGCAAGGCTGTGAGACCGGCCTAGCATGTCGGTCATAGCTTCCAGGTGTAGCTGTTTAGCGATGAGGTTCTCATTGGTGTTCTCCGCAATATTTCTTAGAGATAGGACTTCAAGTCGAAGTTGAGTTGCAGAATGCCTTTCTGCTAGAACTTGGGACTGAAGAAGTCGAACTGATTCAGACAACGAATTCTATGAGCTTGTCTGACTGATAGTCTCAAGTAACTTGAACACAGCATCAAGACAAGACTTTGGGGTTGTCTCGCTATCTTCAAGATGTTTTGCCTTCTTTGCTGCAATATATGTTGGGTTTGTCTCACAGCCTTTAGCAGACTTGTGCATGCCATCAGGCATATCACCCTGAAACAAAGCAGAGAGATGACAGGTTTTACACGTGTATAAACAAAGATGATAACTGTACTGTCAATTCTATCCAATTTCAAATTAGAAAATAAAGAGTAAGTTCAAAATATCAATAGCATAATTTGGCATTGTTCATAATGCGGGGAGCTTCACCACACTACTGGATTACCATAACAAGCATAGATGAAGGGCAAAGAAAATCATTGTATCTATTTTGGATAATGTGCATGGCATGTTGTTCATATCATCAGCCACATCAGTAAGATAAAACAGGAGATGACAAGGTGCAAACGTGGGCTGCTTCACCACGCACTGGATTATAGATCCACAAAAACAAGCATACATATAGGGAGTATTAAGTAATGTGCATGGTATGAATAAGGAATTTGGTTTTACAAGCAAAACTTAGAACTTACGGTTCTTACGAACATGCATTTTGGTAGAAACAGCAAACTAAACAGCAGTAAACGATAGGGAGTATGAGCAAATTAAACAACAGTTGAGGATAAAGGCTTTAGAAGGACTGACTTACATTAACAGTTAACACCGGCTTTATAATGCCCTTCTCCATGTCAAGGGAAGGATAACTCAAGAATTTCAGCACAGAATCTTCTTCATAAGCATTGCATGTACTCTACATTTTGTAGAGAGTAATTATAGATATGACAATACTGGAAGGGATAGAGGATAATGAAGATAAGATGCAGATTGATGCTACATAATCAACTACCAATCCCTGGAAGTACAAGCGTTACAGGACAAAATGTACTGACAAGAGCAATGGGCTACACTTCTGCACTGGCATTGTCTGTGTATTCTACTTGTTGGTAAGATTAAATATAGATCTGATCTTTTTTAGTAAATGGTGGGCGAGGGAGATAAGATGCAGAATGCTACAAAATGAACCAATCCCTCTTCCCATAATACAATAGTGTTTTGAACACTGGTGTATGATGAAGCTATGTACCTAGGGTAGGGTCATGGATCTGTCCAAGATACCCTCCCTAAGGACATCTCTAAAAGAACCAGAAGCATTCGAAGAAATATCATCATCCACTCAACCATGAAGCTATGTTCCACTCAACAGTCTTGAAGACACTCGACCATATGGACAATCACTCGACTACCAGAAGATCTAGAACCACTCCACTATGCAACGGTCGGGAATTAAGTCATAGCTTTAATGGCCATTATGTATCTTTATTGCAGGCATTACCAATAACGTTCCCATCTTTATGTACCTTAAACCCTTTGTAACTGAGGGTGGGAGGGGTCTGGCGAACTCTATATAAGCCACCCCCTCCTCAAGGACAGGGGTTTGCACCCCCTGTAACTCGCACGCATATAATCCAATCGAGCGCCTCCGGGCTCCGAGATGTAGGGGTGTTACTTCCTCCGAGAAGGGCCTGAACTCGTAAACCTCACGTGTACAACTCCTCCATAGCTAGGATCTTGCCTCTACATCCCTACCCCCCTGATCTACTGTCAGACGTAGAACCACGACAGTTGGCGCCCACCTTGGGGCAGGTGTCTTAGCGACTTGTTGGAGAAGTTGTGATTTTTTCGATCCCCGTCAACATGGATTCAGGCGGAGGTTTGGCCAAGGGCCATGAGATCCATCTCGGTGCGCTTGTATTCATCACCGATGACTCCGCTTGGCTCCAAGAAGCGCCACTCGATGTCGAGGCGCTCCCCGTCCGCGGGGCAATGCACTTTCGCGCGTGCGTCCGTGGCGTCCTCCTACGGCAGCCATCAACTCAGTATCGGTCGGCTCCCGTGTCGACCTCCCTCCCTGCAGCCTGCCGGGGCAAACGTACCGGTCGATCGAGGCTTCAGTGGGGGGTGAGGCACACGGTGGCTCGCCAATCGGCCACCCCCTAGGTCACGGCAATCGAGCCCGACGAAACTCTCTACGGCATGTTCGACCTGTCGACTGGCTCCGTAGAGACTGTATCCGAGTGCGACAACAGCGACCCCGCGGCGGAAGTTTTGATGGTCAATGGACCACGTAGTCCTCCTGGCTTCACCCGTGAGGACGGAGGAGATGGTGGCGGCGATCCGTCGCGTGTCCACGAAGAGTATCGACCCGAACCCCTCTCTTCACAGAGGAGGGAGGAACTTCGCCGCCGGAACATGGATGCACTTCACACTCCTATCGTTGGTGAAAACCCTGAGGGCCAGGCCTTGGAGGAGGCGCGCCTGGCCAACTTGGCTGAGTGCACTCGACTGGAGAACCTCTAGTGTGCACTCGACGAGTGTACTCGGCAGTGTGCTCCCGAATCCAGTCGATGTCAACTTTTTCCACCTCTGACTCAGGTATACCGAACTCCAATCCAGAATCTCGCAGCTACAGCCTGAATAGTGGAGCCAATTCAACCTTCCAAGTCAGAAGCTGGTCGAGGTTTGGTGCTGATCCGGGCCTTGCTCCGAGCCACGGGAGAGTAAAATACAGAAGTATCTCAGTCGCATAATAGGATTCATAGCAGATCCGTGGTTGCAGACATAGTCCAGTTGGCTCACAGCCCAAGATCACCCCCGAGGCGTGAGGGACGTAGAGACCGACAAGATCAGTATAGAAACCGTGAGCAGTATGATCACCGACTCGATCACGATGATTGTCATCGAGGGCCCATGCCTCCCCCAAGGAGTGGACCATACATACCTCGGTAGCAGGATGACAGACGCCCTCACAGTGGTGGGCGAAGGATTCCAGTCGACCCCAGGGAACTGGGCTTTGATGCGAGATCTATTCTCGTTCAGGGTCTGGTCGACAGAAACAGAGTTCACAAAGAAGGCCCCGACAGAGATTTTCCAACCAGCAACAGAGTGCATGTCTCAGGCCCAGAGTGCTTCAGCAGAGCCATTAGGGCTATGGTGATTCCTCCCAACTTCAGGTTGGCGACTGGAGTCAGTAAGTTCACTGGTGAGTCCAAGCCTGACACTTGGCTTGAGGATTACCGAGTGGCTGTACAGATCGGTGGCGGCAACGATGAAGTTGCCATGAAGCACCTTCCTTTGATGCTAGAGGGCTCGGCCAGGGCATGCCTGAATCAGTTAGCTCCTGGTAGTATTTATACTTCGGAAGATCTTGCTCGAGTATTTGTCAGAACATTTGAAGGTACTTGCAAGCGGCCAACAGGGTTGACAGAATTACAATGCTGCATTCAGAAACCGAATGAAACTTTGAGGGATTATATCCAGAGATGGATCATGTTGCACCACATAGTGGAGAATGTGTCAGATCACCAAGCAATTTGTGCCTTCAAAGAAGGCATTAAGTACCGGGAGTTGAATCTAAAATTCGGTCGGACAGGAGATATGACTCTGACTCGGATGATGGAGATTGCCACCAAGTACGCCAATGGTGAAGAAGAAGACCTACTCCAGGGTGGCAAGCACAAAACAGTCACCCACGAAACCGGAGGAGGGAACTCTAGTCGGAAGCAGAAGCGCAAAGTCGAGCCAGCTGCTCCTGGAGAAGCCTTGGCTGTAACTCAAGGGAAGTTCAAGGGGAAACCCAAAGGACCGTGGTGTTGGAAATATGCCCTAGAGGCAATAATAAATTAGTTATTATATCATATTTCATTGTTCATGATAATCGTTTATTATCCATGCTAGAATTGTATTGATAGGAAACTCAGATACATGTGTGGATACATAGACAACACCATGTCCCTAGTAAGCCTCTAGTTGACTAGCTCGTTGATCAATAGATGGTTACAGTTTGCTGACCATGGACATTGGATGTCATTGATAACGGGATCACATCATTAGGAGAATGATGTGATGGACAAGACCCAATCCTAAGCCTAGCACAAGATCGTGTAGTTCGTATGCTAACGCTTTTCTAATGTCAAGTATCATTTCCTTAGACCATGAGATTGTGCAACTCCTGGATACCGTAGGAGTGCTTTGCGTGTGCCAAACGTCACAACGTAACTGGGTGCATATAAAGGTACAAAACAGGTATCTCCAAAAGTGTCTATTGGGTTGGCACGAATCGAGACTGGGATTTGTCACTCCGTGTAAACGGAGAGGTATCTCTGGGCCCACTCGGTAGGACATCATCATAATGTGCACAATGTGACCAAGGATTTGATCATGGGATGATGTGTTATGGAACGAGTAAAGAGACTTGCCGGTAACAAGATTGAACAAGGTATCGGGATACCGACGACCGAATCTCGGGCAAGTACAATACCGCTGGACAAAGGGAATTGAATACGGGATTGATTGAATCCTCGACATCATGGTTCATCCGATGAGATCATCGTGGAACATGTGGGAGCCAACATGGGTATCCAGATCCCGCTGTTGGTTATTGGCCGGAGAGTTGTCTCGGTCATGTCTGCATGGTTCCCGAACCCGTAGGGTCTACACACTTAAGGTTCGATGACGCTAGGGTTATTAGGGAGACTTGTATGTGATTACCAAATGTTGTTCGGAGTCCCGGATGAGATCCCGGACGTCACGAGGAGTTCCAGAATGGTCCGGAGGTAAATATTTATATATGGAAAGTTGTTGTTCGTGTTCCGGGGAAAGTTCGGTTTTTTCCGGTATTGTACTGGGAAGCTTCCGGAAGGTTCTGGAGGGGTCCGGAGGTCCGGAAAATGTTCCACCACGTCCAATATAGCAGCATGGGCTGTAGGGGGGGGGCGCCCTAACCATAATGGGCCAAGGGCACCAGCCCCCCCAAGGCCCATGCGCATGGGAGAGGGGAAACCCTAAGGGGGAGGGCCTCCACTTGACTTGGGAGGCACTCCTCCCCCCTTGGCCGCCGCCCCAACCCTAGATGGGATCTAAAGGGGGCCGCCCCCTCTCTCCCCACCTATAAATAGTGGAGGGGTGGGAGGGAGGCCACACCCTTGAACCTGGTGCAGCCCCTCCCCTCCAATACCTCTCCTCCTCCGCTTGAGCTTGGCGAAGCCCTGCCGGAGAACTGCCACTCCATCACCACCACGCCGTCGTGCTGCTGTTGGACTCTCTTCCTTAACCTCTCCCTCCTCCTTGCTGGATCAAGGCGTGGGAGACGTCTCTGTTCCGTACGTGTGTTGAACGCGGAGGTGTCGTCCATTCGGTGCTAGGATCATCGGTGATTTGGATCACGACGAGTACGACTCCATCAACCCCGTTCACTTGAACGCTTCCGCTTAGCGATCTACAAGGGTATGTAGATGCACTCTCCTTCCCCTCGTTGCTAGATTACTCCATAGATTGATATTGGTGATGCGTAGAAAATTTTAAATTTCTGCTACGATCCCCAACAGTGGCATCATGAGCTAGGTCTATGTGTAGTTTCTATGCACGACTAGAACACAAAGCAATTGTGGGCGTCGATTTTGTCAATTTACTTGCCGTTACTAGTCTTATCTTGATTCGGCGGCATCGTGGGATGAAGCGGCCCGGACCGACCTTACACGTACTCTTACGTGAGACTGGTTCCACCGACCGACATGCACTAGTTGCATAAGGTGGCTAGCGGGTGTCTGTCTCTCCCACTTTAGTCAGATCGGATTCGATGAAAAGGGTCCTTATGAAGGGTAAATAGAAATTGGCATATCACGTTGTGGTTTTCGCGTAGGTAAGAAACGTTCTTGCTAGAAACCTATAGCAGCCACGTAAAAACTTGCAACAACAATTAGAGGATGTCTAACTTGTTTTTGCAGCATATGCCTTGTGATGTGATATGGCCAAAAGGATGTGATGAATGATATATGTGATGTATGAGATTGATCATGTTCTTGTAATAGGAATCACGACTTGCATGTCGATGAGTATGACAACCGGCAGGAGCCATAGGAGTTGTCTTAATTTATCTATGACCTGCGTGTCAACATAAACATCATGTAATTACTTTACTTTATTGCTAAAGCATTAGCCATAGTAGTAGAAGTAATAGATGACCAGACAACTTCAAGAAGACACGATGATGGAGATCATGGTGTCATGCCAGTGACAACGATGATCATGGAGCCCCGAAGATGGAGATCAAAAGGAGCAAAATGATATTGGCCATATCATGTCACTATTTGATTGCCTGTGATGTTTATCATGTTTTACATCTTATTTGCTTCGAATGATGGTGGCTTAAATAAGATGATCCCTCACTAAAATTTCAAGAAAAGTGTTCCCCCTAACTGTGCGCCGTTGCGAAGGTTCGTTGTTTCAAAGCACCACGTGATGATCGGGTGTGATAGATTCTAACGTTCGAATACAATGGGTGTTGACGAGCCTAGCATGTACAGACATGGCCTCGGGACACATGCAAAACACTTAGGTTGACTTGACGAGCCTAGCATCTACAGACATGGCCTCGGAACACAGAAGACCGAAAGGTCGAACATGAGTCATATAGAAGATACGATCAACATGAGATGTTCACCGTTGATGACTAGTCCGTCTCACGTGATGATCGGACACGGCCTAGTCGATTCGGATCATGTTTCACTTAGATGACTAGAGGAATGTATATCTGAGTGGGAGTTCATTAAATAATTTGATTAGATGAACTCAATTATCATGAACATAGTCTAAATTGTCTTTGCAAATATGTTGTAGATGAATAGCTCACGTTGTAGCTCCCTGTTTCAATACGTTCCTAGAGAAAGACCAAGTTGAAAGATATTGTAAGCAATGATGCGGACTAGGTCCGTAGTCCGAGGAGTGTCCTCACTGCTACACAGAAGGCTTATGTCCTTGATGCACCGCTCGATGTGCAAACCCCTACAACGTCGTCTGTGGATGTTCTGAACACCTGACAGACACATCCTGATGACTACTTGATAGTTTAGTGCACCATACTTTACGGCTTATAATCGGGATTCCAATGACGTTTTGAACGCCATAGAACATATGAGATGTTCCAAGAGCTGAAATTGGGATTTCAGGCTCATACCCGTGTTGAGAGGTGTGAGCCCTCTAACAAGTTCTTTTGCCAACATGATGGAGGAGAATAGATCAGCTAGTGAGCATGTGCTCAGAATGTCTGGGTGCTACAATCACTTAAATCAAGTGGGAGTTAAACTTCCAGATAAGATAGTGATTGATAGAGTTCTCTAGCCACTATCACTAAGCTACTAGATCTTCATGATGAAATATGACATGCAAGGGATAGAGTTGATCCCAGAGCTGTTCGCGGTGCTTAAGACCGCAAAAGGTAGAAATCAAGAAGGAGCATCAAGTGTTGATGGTTTAACAAGACCACTGGTTTCAAGAAGGGCAAGGGCTAGAAGGGAAACTTCATGGATGGCAAACCAGTTGCCGCTCCAGTGAAGGAACCCAAGGTTGAATCCAAACCCGAGACTAAGTGCTTCTATTGTAAGGGGAACGGGCACTGGTAGTGGAATTACCCCAAATGCGTGGTAGATAAGATGGCTGGCAACTTCAACAAAGTATATACGTGTTATTAATGTGTACCTCACTAGTACTCCTGGTAGCATATGGGTATTGGATACCGGTTCAGTTGCTATTATTGGTGACTTGAAGCAAAAGCTATGGACTAAACGGAGACTGGCTAAGGGCGAGGTGACGATGTGTGTTGGAAGTGTTTCCAAAGTTGATGAGATCACCATCGCACACTCCATCTGCCTTCGGGATTAGTATTGAACCTAGATAAATGTTATTAGGTGTCTACGTTGAGCATGAATATGATTAGATCATGTTCATTGCAATACGGTTATTCATTTAAATTAGAGAATAATGGTTATTCTGTTTACATGAATAATACCTTTCATGGTCATGCACCCTATGTGAATGGTTCATTGAATCTCGGTCGTGGTGATACACATGTTCACGCCAAAATATGTAGAGTTAATAATGATAGTACCACTTTCTTGTGGCACTGGCGCTTAGGTCATATTGGCGTAAGATGCATGAAGAAACTCCATGTCGATGGATGTTTGGAGTCACTTGATTTTGAATCACTTGACACATGCGAGCCATGCCTCATGGGCAGGATGACTAAGACCCCATTTTCAGGTACAATGAAACGGGCAAGTGACTTGTTGGAAATCATACATGCTGATGCGTGTGATCCAATGAGAATTGAAGCGTGCGGTGGATATCGCTATTTTCTCATCTTCACTAACGATTTGAGTAGATATAGGTATATCTACTTAATGAAGCACAAGTCTGAAACGGTTGAAAAGTTCAAGCGATTTCAGAGTGAAGTTAAGAATCATCATAACAATAAGATCATGTGCCTACGATCTGATCAAAAAAGGGGATTTTCTAAGTTATGAGTTTGGCAATCACTTAAGACATTGTGGAATTGTTTCACAGTTGAAGCCACCTAGAACACCACAAGGTAATGGTGTGTCCGGACGTCGTAATCGAACCCTATGAGATATTGTGCGATCTATGATGTCTCTTACCGATCTACCGTTTTCATTTTGAGGTTATGCGTTAGAGACAGTTGCATTCACTTTAGATGGGACACCATCTAAGTCTGTTGAGACGACGTCATATGAACATTGGTTTGGCAAGAAACCAAAGTTGTCGTTTCTTAATGTTTGGGGATGCGATGCTTAGAGCTGTAGCAGTAGAAGCTTGAACCCAAAGCGGACAAACACATCTTCATAGGATACCCAAGGGTGATAGTTGGGTATACCTTCTATCTCAGATCCGAGGGCAAATTGTTTGTCGCTAAGAACGGGTCCTTTCTCGAGAAGGAGTTTCTCTTGAAAGAACTGAGTGGGAGGAAGATAGAACTTGATGAGGTTGTCGAACCTTTACTTCAACCAGAGAGTGATGCAACACAGAAAGATGTTTTCTATGGCGCCTACATCTGTTGAAGAGGAAGTTAATGATAGTGATCTTGAAGCTTCGGATCAAGTTGCTATCGAACCTCATAGGTCGACAAGGATATGTGCTACTCCTGAGTGGTGCGGTGATCCTGTCTTAGATATCATGTTGTTAGACAACAATGAACCTACAAGCTATGGAGAAGTGGTGGGCCCGTATTCGGACAAATGGTTAGAAGCCATGAAATCCGAGATAGGATCCATATATCAGAACAAAGTATGGACTTTGCTGGACATGCCCGTTGATCGGCAAGCCATTGAGATAAATGGATCTTTAAGAAGAAGACAGACGTGGGCGGTAATGTTACTGTCTATGAAGCTCGACTTGTGGGAAAGAGTCTTTTCACAAGTTCAAGGAGTTGACTACGATGAGAATTTCTCACCCGTAGCGATGCTTAAGTCCGTCGGAATCATGTTAGCATTAGCTGTATTTTTCGATTATGAAATCTTACAGATGGATGTCAAAACAAGTTTTCTTACCAGTTTTCGTAAGAAAAGTTGTATGTGATGCAATAAAAGGTTTTGTCGATCCTAAGGATGCTAAAAGGTATGCTGGCTCTAGCAATCCTTCTATGGACTAGAGCAAGCATCTTGGAATTGGAATATATGTTTTGATGGAGTGATCAAAGCTTTTAGGTTTATACAATGTTTGCTAGAAACTTGTATTTACAAGAAAGTGAGTGGGAGCACTACAACATTTTTGATAAGTATATGTGGATGACATATTGTTGATTCGAAATGATGTAGAATTTCTGGAAAGCATAAACGATTGTTTGAAGAGTGATTTTCAAAGGAAGACCTGGATAAAGCTGCTTACATATCGAGCATCAAGATCTATAGAAATAGATCAAGATGCATGATGATACTTTCAAAGAACGCACACCTTGACATGTTTTTCAAAGAGTTCAAAATAGATCAGTCAAAGAAGGGGTTCTTACCTGAGTTGTAAGGTGTGAAGTTGAGTAAGACTCAAAGATTGACCACGGCAGAAGAAAGAGGAAGGGCAAAGGTCATCCCCTATGCTTTTGTCATAGTATCTCAATCGCAGAATAGGATTCACAGCAGATCCGTGGTTGCAGACACAGTCCAGTCAGCTCACAGCCCAAGATCACCCCCGAGGCGTGAGGGACGTAGAGACCGACGAGATCAATACCAAAACCATGAGCAGTATGATCACCGAATCGATCACGATGATCGTCGTCGAGGGCCCACGCCTCCCCCAAGGAGTGGATCATACATGCCTTGGTAGCAGGATGACAGATGCCCTCACAGTGGTGGGCGAAGGATTCCAGTCGACCCCTGGGAACCGGGCTTTGATGCGAGATCTATTCTCATTCAGGGTCTAGTCGACAGAAACAGAGCTCACAGAGAAGGCCCCGGCAAAGATTTTCCAACCAGCAACAGAGTGCATGTCTCAGGCCCAGAGTGCTTCAGCAGAGCCATCAAGGCTATGGTGATTCCTCCCAACTTTAGGTTCGCGACTGGAGTCACTAAGTTCACTAGTGAATCCAAGCCTGACACTTGGCTTGAGGATTACCGAGTGGCTGTACAGATCGGTGGCAGCAACGATGAAGTTGCCATGAAGCACCTTCCTTTGATGCTAGAGGGCTCGGCCAGGGCGTGGCCGAATCAGTTAGCTCCTGGTAGTATTTATACTTCGGAGGATCTTGCTCGAGTATTTGTCAGAACATTTGAAGGTACTTGCAAGCGGCCAGCAGGGTTGACAGAATTACAGTGTTGTGTTCAGAAACCGAATGAAACTTTGAGGGATTATATCCAAAGATGGATCACCTTGCACCACACAGTGGAGAATGTATCAGATCACCAAGCAATTTGTGCCTTCAAAGAAGGCGTTAAGTATCGAGAGTTGAATCTGAAATTCGGTCGGATAGGAGATATGACTCTGACTCGGATGATGGAGATTGCCACCAAGTACGCCAATGGTGAAGAAGAAGACCGACTCCGGAGTGGCAAGCACAAAACAGTCGCCCACGAAACCGGAGGAGGGAACTCCAGTCGGAAGCAGAAGCACAAAGTTGAGCCAGCTACTCCTGGAGAAGCCTTGGCCGTAACTCAAGGGAAGTTCAAGGGGAAACCCAAAGGACCGTGGTGCTGGAAATATGCCCTAGAGGCAATAATCAATTAGTTATTATATCATATTTCATTATTCATGATAATCGTTTATTATTCATGCTAGAATTGTATTGATAGGAAACTCAGATACATGTGTGGATACATAGACAACACCATGTCCCTAGTAAGCCTCTAGTTGACTAGCTCGTTGATCAATAGATGGTTACAGTTTCCTGACCATGGACATTGGATGTCGTTGATAACGGGATCACATCATTAGGAGAAAGATGTGATGGACAAGACCCAATCCTAAGCCTAGCACAAGATTGTGTAGTTCGTATGCTGAAGCTTTTGTAATGTCAAGTATCATTTCCTTAGACCATGAGATTGTGCAACTCCCGGATATTGCAGGAGTGCTTTGGGTGTGCCAAACGTCACAATGTAACTGGGTGGGTATAAAGGTACACTACAGGTATCTCCGAAAGTGTCTGTTGGGTTGGCACGAATCGAGACTGGGATTTATCACTCCGTGTAAACGGAGAGGTATCTCTGGGCCCACTCGGTAGGACATCTTCATAATGTGCACAATGTGACCAAGGAGTTGATCATGTGATGATGTGTTATGGAATGAGTAAAGAGACTTGCCGGTAACGAGATTGAACAAGGTATCGGGATACCGACGATCGAATCTCGTGCAAGTACAATACCGCTGGACAAAGGGAATTGAATACAGGATTGATTGAATCCTCAACATCGTGGTTCATCCGATGAGATCATCGTGGAACATGTGGGAGCCAACATGGGTATCCAGATCCCGCTGTTGGTTATTGGCGGAGAGTTGTCTCGGTCATGTCTGCATGGTTCCCGAACCCGTAGGGTCTACACACTTAAGGTTCGATGACGCTAGGGTTATTAGGAAGACTTGTATGTGATTACCGAATGTTGTTCGGAGTCCCAGATGAGATCCCGGACATTGCGAGGAGTTCTGGAATGGTCAGGAGGTAAAGATTTATATATGGAAAGTTGTTGTTCGGGTTCCGGGAAAAGTCGATTTTTTCGGTATTGTACCGGGAAGCTTCCGGAAGGTTCCGGAGGATTCCGGAGGGGTTCGGAGGTCCGGAAAATTTTCCATCACGTCCAATATAGCAGCATGGGCTGTAGGGGGGCGCCCTAACCTTAATGGGCAAAGGGCACCAGCCCCCCCCCAAGGCCCATGCGCATGGGAGAGGGGAAACCCTAAGGGGGACGGCCTCCACTTGACTTGGGAGGCACTCCTCCCCCCCCTTGGCCGCCGCCCCCAACCCTAGATGGGATCTAAAGGGGGCCGGCCCCCTCTCTCCCCACCTATAAATAGTGGAGGGGTGGGAGGGCGACCACACCCTTGAACCTGGCGCAGCCCCTCCCCTCCAATACCTCTCCTCCTCCGCGTGAGCTTGGCGAAGCCCTGCCAGACAACTGCCACTCCATCACCACCACGCCGTCGTGCTGCTGTTGGACTCTCTTCCTCAACCTCTCCCTCCTCCTTGCTGGATCAAGGCGTGGGAGACGTCTCCATTCCGTACGTGTGTTGAACGCGGAGGTGTCGTCCGTTCGGCGCTAGGATCATCGGTGATTTGGATCACGACGAGTATGACTCCATCAACCCCGTTCACTTGAACGCTTCCGCTTAGCGATCTACAAGGGTATGTAGATGCACTCTTCTTCCCCTCGTTGCTAGATTACTCCATAGATTGATCTTGGTGATGCGTAGAAAATTTTAAATTTCTCCTACGATCCCCAACATGTGGAACCCCAAGAGAGTAAAAGATCAAGATGGAAATGATGTGCTGGATTTACCATGCCACATTCACACCAAGAAAGATGAAGAGGGTAACTTCATTTACCCAAAGCATACCACTTGACAGTGTCGAATCCTAATCCAGCAATTCCGAGAGAAATAGCCCAAGGAAAAGGAGAAGGAAACAGACAAAGTTGAGGATGGGGAAGAGGACGATGATGGTTACCCCCACGTCAATTCCACTCTGATGATTTTCGCTGATGTTGAGAGTATGAGTCGACTGAAAGTCATCAACAGAGAAGTAAACATGGTCGCCCCGGTGACACCCAGTTATTTGAAGTGGTCTCAGACTGCCGTTACATTCGACCAGTCCGATCACCCAGCGCACATAGCCACCCCTAGGAGGCAAGCGTTGGTGGTCGACCCAGTAGTCGAAGGCACCCGATTGACTAAGGTTCTAATGGATGGTGGCAGTGGCCTGAATATACTGTATGCAGAGACGTTGAAAGGAATGGGCATTCCGATGTCCAGACTCAGTGAAAGCAATATGAGTTTCCATGGAGTCATTCCTGGCAAGAAGGCTACATCACTCGGCCAGATCGCCCTTGATGTAGTGTTCGGTGATTCCAAGAATTACCGCAAAGAAAAGTTGACATTTGAAGTTGTGGATTTCTAGAGTGCTTATCATGCTATTTTGGGCAGGCCAGCTTATGCACGTTTTATGGCTCGACCATCTTACGTGTACCTCAAATTGAAGATGCATGGTCCCAAAGGGGTGATCACTATCACTGGCAATCGAAAGAAGGCAGAAGAGTGCTTCCAGAAGGGCTCAAATATCACCGATGCACATATGGCAGTAGTGGAATTGCAGGAATATCAAAAAAATGCAGATCTGAGTGATTTTTTGCGAGCTAAGAAGCCTGCCATAGATTCAGCATTCCAGTCGTCTGGTGAAACAAAGTCGATTCACATTCACCAGACGGATCCCAATGCTGCTCCGACTCACATTTCAACAACACTCGACTCCAAATAGGAAGAAGCGCTCATCCAGTTCCTCCGTGAGAACTGGGACATCTTTGCATGGAAACCTTCTGACATGCCAGGTGTTCCCAGGGGACTAGCTGAGCATCGCTTGCGAGTCGACCCAAAAGTAAAACCAGTCAAAGAACATCTTCGACGGTCCGCCGTATAGAAGAGGAAGGCAATCGGTGAATAAGTGGCTCAACTTCTAGCGGCTGAGTTTATCCGAGAAATTTACCACTCTGAGTGGTTAGCTAATGTTGTCATGGTCCCAAAGATGGACGACTCACTTCACATGTGCATTGACTTCAAACATATCAACCTGACCTGCCCGAAAGATCACTTTCCTCTCCCTCGCATCGACCAAATAGTCGACTCGACCACTGGGTGTGAGCATTTGTCCTTTTTGAATGCTTATTCCGGGTATCATCAGATCCGTCTATATGGACCCGATGAGATAAAAACAGCTTTGATCACCCCATTTGGGTGCTTCTATTATGTCACTATGCCATTCGGTTTGAAGAACGCCGGAGCCACATTCATGCGGATGATTTAGAAGTGTTTACTCACTCAGATCAGTCGGAATGTGGAAGCATACATGGATGACATTGTGGTCAAGTCACGTAAAGGTTCCGACCTACTTGCTGACCTTGTTGAAACCCTTGCCAACCTCAGGAGGTACGATATCAAGCTTAATCCATCAAAATGCACGTTTGGAGTTCCAGGCGGAAAATTACTCGATTTTCTCGTTTCCAAACGAGGGATCGATGCTAACCCAGAGAAAGTAGGTGCCATACTCCGGATGAAACGTCCTGTGCGTGTGCATGATGTCCAGAAGCTTACCGGTTGTTTGGCCGTCCTAAGTCGATTCATTTCTCACCTCGATGAAAAGAAGTTGCCTCTTTACCGACTGATGAAGAAGTCAGATAAGTTCGAGTGGACTCCTGAAGCTGATGCAGCATTTGCAGAGCTTAAATCCCTGCTTTCCACCTAGCCGGTGCTTGCTGCTCCAATCAGCAAAGAGCCTTTACTGCTTTACATTGCAGCCACTGGACACGTTGTTAGTACAGTACTTACGGTCGAGCGGGAAGAAGAAGGAAAAGCCTACAAAGTTCGGCGCCTAGTATACTATATCTCTGAAGTTTTGACTCCATCAAAGCAAAGATATCCACATTATCAGAAGCTTGTTTATGGGATTTATATGACCACGAAGAAGGTTGCACATTACTTCTCTGATCACTCCATTACAGTCGTCAGCGACGCTCCATTGTCAGAGATTCTGAAAAACAGAGACGCAACTGGTCGAGTGGCAAAGTGGGCGATTGAAATCCTTCCCTTAGATATCAAGTTTGAGGCAAAGAAAGCTATCAAGTCCCAAGCAGTAGCAGATTTCCTCGCCGAGTGGATCGAACAACAACTGCCGACTCAAGTTCACTCGGAGCACTGGACCATGTTCTTTGACGGTTCCAAGATGCTGAATGGTTCCGGTGCTGGGGTGGTACTAGTGTCCCCCCGAGGACGCAAGCTCAGATATGTCCTTCAAATTCACTTTGATTCCTCCAATAACGAAGCAGAATATGAAGCACTCTTGTATGGGTTGCGTATGGCCATCTCACTCGGCGTCCGTCGCCTCATGGTCTATGGCGACTCAGATTTGGTAGTCAATCAAGTGATGAAGGAGTGGGATGTCAGAAGCCCATCTATGATTGGTTACTGCAACGCGGTGAGGAAGTTGGAAAAGAAGTTTGAGGGGTTAGAGCTCCATCATATACCCCGACTAAAAAATCAAGCAGCAGATGATTTAGCAAAGATAGGCTCCAAGAGAGAAGCCATCCCCAGTAATGTGTTCCTGGAGCATATTCATGCACCTTCAGTTCAAGAAGATACCTTCACTGAAGAACCGCCGTAGCCTAAGAGTGCCACAGATCCGTGTGAAGTCGAGGTCCCAGCCGTGATCGACTTGATCATGGAGGTGTTGGTCATCACTCCCGACTGGACAGTGCCATACATTGCATATATCCTTAGGAAAGAGCTCCCAGAAGATGAAGAAGAGGCTCGAAGATCGTCTGTCGATCCAAGGCCTTTACTGTAATAAGAGGATAGCTGTTCAGAGAAAGTGCAACCGGGGTCAGCCAGAAATGCATAACACCAGAAGAAAGTCGAGTGATCCACCACGACATCCATTCGGGGACCTATGGTCAGCATGCATCCTCTCGGACCATTGTGGCTAAAGTATACCGAGCTGGATTTTATTGGCCACGAGCAAACGAAATGGCGAAAGATATAGTCGACAGATGCGAAGGCTGCCAGTTCTACTCCAATATGTTGCACAAACCTGCATCAGCCCTGAAGACCATTCAACTCGTCTGGCCCTTTGCTGTTTTGGGATTGGACATGGTTGGTCCACTGAGGACTGGTAGGAGTGGCTTCACTCATGTGCTCGTAGCAGTCGACAAGTTTACCAAATGGATCAAAGCCAAGCCTATTAAGAATCTTGAAGCTAGTACTTATGTCAGCTTCATCAGAGAGTTGACATTCAGATATGGGGTTCCGCTCAGCATCATCACTGACAACGGATCGAACTTCGATTCTGATGAGTTCAGAACTTTCTGCGCCTCACAAGGCACACGAGTCAAGTATGCTTCAGTCACCCATCCCCAGTCGAATGGACAAGCAGAAAGAGCAAATGGCCTGATTCTCAAAGGACTGAAACCCCGACTTATGAGAGATCTCAAGCACGCGGCGGGCGCCTGGGTTGATGAACTTCCATCAGTTCTTTGGGGATTGAGGACAACTCCCAATCGGTCGACTAGCCAAACTCCATTCTTCTTGGTCTACAGAGCTGAAGCTGTTCTACCGAGTGACTTGCTTCATAATGCACCACGAGTGGAGCTCTTCTCTGAAGATGAAGCAGGACAACCTCGGCAAGACGCAGTCTACCTCCTAGAGGAGGAAAGAGAGATGGCCTTAATTCGGTCGACCATTTATCAGCAAGACTTGCATCGATTCCATGCTAGACACGTGAGGGGTCGAGCCTTTCAGGAGGGTGACTTGGTTCTTCAAGTGGATCAACAGAAACCACACAAGCCCTCCCTGGCTTGGGAAGGTCCCTTCATTATCACCAGAGTGCTCCACAATGGAGCATACCACCTTTACAGTGTCGAGCATAAGAAAGACGAGCCATGGGCTTGGAATGCGGACCTGCTCCGCCCCTTTTATACTTAAGTAATGGTTCGAATAAAATGTAATAAGAAATACCTTTGTAATTTGTTTATCAAAGACAAGAGCTTTACAGTCCTCTCGAACGATTGTTGTTGCTTTTATTTACGTCTGAAATCCCCCAGTGGGTGACTTAGCTGCGAATCCGTTTTGCCTAAGTTCGAAAGAAAATCCTACCGAGTGGTGAGAAAGCCTCCCACTCGGGGGCTTAGCTGCGAATCTGTTTCACCTAAGTTTTTAAAATCCTACCGAGTGGTGAGACAGCCTCCCAGTCGGGGGCTTAGCTGCAGTCCAGTACTCACCTAAGTTTGTAAAATCCTACCGAGTGGTGAGCAATCCTCCCACTCGGGGGCTTAGCTATAGTCCAGTACTCGCCTAAGTTTGTAAAATCCTACCGAGTGCTGAGCAATCCTCCCACTCGGGGGCTTAGCTGCAGTCCAGTACTTGCCTAAGTTTGTAAAATCCTACCGAGTGGTGAGCCAGACTCCCACTCGGGGGCTTAGCTGCAGTCCAGTACTCGCCTAAGTTTGTAAAATCCTATCGAGTGGTGAGCCAGCCTCCCATTCGGGGGCTTAGCTGTAGTCCAGTACTTGCCTTAGTTTGTAAAATCCTACCGAGTGGTAAGCAATCCTCCCACTCGGGGGCCTGCAGTCCAGTACTCGCCTAAGTTCGTAAAATCTGTCACGACCGGTTTTCCAATAAAAATATTTATTGAAAAACCAATCTTTTGAGTCCAGCATGAGAGAAATCCTCCTCACTGGTAGACAAATTCTTGATACAATAAGCCAGTAGCATAGAATATATTACAGGGTTGAGCTAGGGCTGCTCAACAAATTATTACAAGCGGGCCAATAATTATACATAATGGAGGATTTAACACAATGGTGTGGTGGCATACTACTGACTCGAGGATAAAGTGATGGTGGAATAAAACAGTGGGGAGTGTGATAACATGACTCTCAGACTGGCATCTCATCGAGCATCGAGGTGAGGCTCGATGAATGTTATTCGAGTTGCGGAAGCGGATATAATACAGTGACCAAATTCAGGGTCGCACGAGACTGACTGGGAATCCTCTAGGCGTCGGACTCGCTATCGAACTCTTCATCCATGAGATCGCCTTCGTCAGCATCTGGCCAAATCAACAAGCCAGTGAGTACTTTGAAAGTACTCGCAAGACAGTTCGGACGTAAGATATAACAAATGCATGCATGAATGCGTCATGATTAATTTTTCCAATGCACATTCAAAAATTTACATAACGAAGTAAGTACAAGGGAAACGGCGGTAGTCCGCCTGAAATCCCAACAAAATATAAATGAAAACCGATCGGGTGTCTGAAGCGACGCCTCAAAAGGTGAACAAATAATAACAGAAAAATCATGCCACAGTCGGGCGTCTTAGCGACACCACATAGAGGGCTTTAAAAGAAATACCACAGTCGGGCGTCTTAGCGACACCACATAAAGGGCTTTAAAAGAAATGCCACAGTCGGACGTCGGGGCGACATCACAGAAGGGGCTTTAGAAGAAATGCCACAGTCGGACGTCGGGGCGACATCACAGAAAGGGCTTCTAAAAGAAATGCCACAGTCGGACGTCTGAGCGACATCACAGAAAGGGCTTTAAAAGAAATGCCAGAGTCGGACGTTTGAGCGACATCACAGAAAGGGCTTTAAAAGAAATGCCACAGTCGGACGTCTGAGCGACATCACAGAAAGGGCTTTAAAAGAAATGCCACAGTCGGACGTCTGAGCGACATCATAGAAAGGGCTTTAAAAGAAATGCCACAGTCGGACGTCTGAGCGACATCACAGAAAGGGCTTTAAAAGAAATGCCACAGTCGGACGTCTGAGCGACATCACAGAAAGGGCTTTAAAAGAAATGCCACAGTCGGACGTCTGAGCGACATCACAGAAAGGGCTTTAAAAGAAATGCCATAGTCGGACGTCTGAGCGACATCACAGAAAGGGGCTTTTATTCACAAGTAAATAATACTCATAATAAATATTCAACAGATGATAATAAACGGGTTAGTCCATCCACAGGAATAAACATTTAACCGGGCTCAGCACTCATGTGATTCACGAGAGTATCTGTCACCAAAACTGGCACTTGTCAGAATAAGTTAGCGCAAAATTTGGATATGGATAAGATGATTTGGAGATTTATGACTCTGCAGAGTTTGTACAAAAATTTCCCACAGTTAACGGATTTCCGTAGTCACGAAGGACTAGTTCCGTTTACGGTATTTTGGAAGAAAACACAGCTAACCCGTACACACCCATCCTACCTCTCGATGCCAGGACTCACCCTAGACATCGTCCAAGAAAAACTTTTGAGACGGGGAGATCACAATCTCGAATAGCATGGGATCAAATTTATGTACGCGCGCTCTAAGGGGTGCCCCCCTCTCGGTCCCAACCGGAAACACCCATGCCCCCTGACCGGATGACTGGCTTTAATCCAGGGCCATGGAACCATCATCCCGGCCTCTCCTTTTGGTGTGTACCAGGAAAGCGGTTTGCAACTTAGTAATCCATATTCCTTGCGGAAAACATGTGGTAGTACAAGGAAGGAAATGGGAGGAACTGGACCGATACGGTTTGACACTGTAGTCATATAGTCTGGCATAAGACTGGCATGCTACAACACTGCCATCTTACCCATCCTCATGCCAACACATGGCCATTCATACTCACATCCATCCACCTATGGAGCATCGAGCTCACTTACCTCAACAATGCAAGAAAATAACGTTCATCGGTATGCTCATCAACATGCCATGAAACTAACTAAATGCAAAACATGCCAAGACACTCATCATATCAAAAGTTCAGACATGCTTGCCTGGTTCAGAGTAGTCGGAGCCTAGCTCGGTGAAGTTCGCGGCTCCGTCACCTCCTTCGGTATCTACGGTATAAAGAAAATATATGCGCTATCGTGAATACCAAGAGGTGCACAAAAAGTATTCCAACTATTTTTCAAATAAATCTGATAAAAAACTAGACAAAATTCTAAAGAGGACAGAAAAAGAATCAATCCAAAATATGCTTCTGTTAACAAGTTATAAAGGTTTTTGTCCAGGGACTCATCTGTAATGAAACAGAAAGTTTCCACGGGCTAGCTTATAAAAACAGAAAACGCTCCAGTCTCGAATACGCCAGCCCAGAGAGGGAAACGTATTTTGCCCGAAGGCGTTTTCAGAAAACGCTTCGTGTAAAAAGAACTGAGAGGCTGACTGGCGTGTCCCACCCGTCAGGTTTAAATATTCAAACGGGGGACGAAGCTTGTCGGCGCCCGAGAGCCGCGGTGGTCGCCGGCGGCGATCCACGGCGAGGCAGGGGGATCAGAGAGTACCTCCGTGTTCAGGGCGCCCTTCCGCGTCGGTTGGTGGTCGTGGTGGTTGTCGGCGAGTACCACGTTGACGGCGAGCCTTGCTCCGGTGGACGGCGGCTCGGTTGGAGATGCATCTCGTCGGGGAGAGCTACGAAGGTCAAATTGACGCTTGGGTTAGCTCACTGGGTGCTCGAGGATGCTACTGACAAGGTTTGGGTGCCGGAGATGGCCTCACCGGAGCGAATCGAGATGTAGGCCGAGGCGGGACGGGGCGGCCGGAGTCGGGGGAGGAGACCTCTTCTTGGTCCTCCTAGTGGCCTGGCGGGGTGTTTGTGGGGTGCAGTGGTGGTGCGTGCTCGAGGGCGAGCTCGGGGTCTCCTTTTATAGGCGATCCGAGGCGGTGGCCGTGAACGGGGATTTCCGGCGATGGATTACGGCGGCGCAGCGCTCGGTCGGGGAGTTTAGGAGGTTGGGCATCAATGTGGAGGTCCACTGGTTCCATTCAGACGCTAAACGGACTTGGATTAGAAGCTTAGGGCAGGTTTTGGCCGGAACGGGACGACGCGGGTCCGTCGGCGGTAGAGAGCGCATCCAGTGCTATCGGGCCACGGCGACGGTGCTGCGGAGCTGCGCTGGCATGAATGAGCCACGCGGAGGGCAGAGGAGCATTGGGCGGCGCCGAACGGCGTTGAGCCGCCGTTCTGCTCCCCGTCGGCCGCTACGGTGGTTCGGCCACTGCAAGACACGCCGGCGCAGGCGGGCCAGGGTGCCACCGACGCCAGGATGGCGCCAAGCGCGCGTGCGGTGCTCCAGACAGGAGGAAGAGGCGGCGAGGAACGTGCCAAGGGCACTGTCCACGCGTGAAAGAAGCTGGCGAACGAAAACGACACTGAACTCTGAATATTACTGAATGTGAACAGTAACAGTGCACGCCAAGTGTTCGACAGAATGAATTTGGCCTCTAGGGATTTTTCCTTGAGCTGATTTTTGGTGGAGTGGCTACTCATTGCTCCAGTAGGCTTCCTGAATTTTGGTGGAATTTTTGGAGAAGTATAGATATGAATATCACCAAATTTGGAAAATTTGGTCCAAACTTGCAGAGGCTGAAATTTGAAAAATTTGAAAAGAGGAGGAGTCGATCAAGATGGTTCTAGGTTGTGGATGCTAAGGACAATCCAGAGGAGTTGGTTTGAGGTCAAAACTCAAATGAAATAAGGTACTTGCTTTGAAAAACACCCAGGCTCCAAATAATTGACAGAAATGATTTGAGAGGAAAAATAATTAGAATAAAATCCAAAACTTGTTTGGATTAGTTGGGACAGAGAACTAAGGTTGATTACAAGGAGGAGGAAAGGATTTTGAGAGGTTTTACCACATGGACAAAAATACAAGGTCATGGGGGGGGGGGGGGTTGAAGATATTAAAATCCCCAATTTTCATAGAGTTTCTTTTTAAAAGAAATAGACTAAACTCCCAAAAATATAATTTGAGAAGGGAACCAACAGAGGAAGTTTTGAATGATCAAACACCATAGTTTGAAGAAAAATAAAAATCCTTACCAAAGAAAATGAAGTTTTTAAGAGGAAGGATTTCTAGAAAAGAAATTTTAAATGCTCTCTTTTAAAATCCAACAAAGTTTTTGAAGGAAACCAAATTAAAATTTTTGGAGTGTCACAACACCTACCCCCTTAGGAAAAATCTCGTCCCCGAGATTTCAGCTGTCCCTCAAATAAGTGTGGATGCTCTGTCCGAAGAAAATTCTCTCTTTCCCAAGTTGCTTCACTGTCGGTGTGATTGCTCCACTGGACTCTGAAGAATTTGATGGTCTTCTGTCGGGTCCTCCTTTCAGACTCCTCTAATATTCTTACTGGACGTTCCCGATAAGTGAGGTCTGGCTGCACGTCAATGCTCTCATGGGATACTTGTTTCTCTGGGTTGCTTACGCACTTCCTCAATTGCGAGACGTGGAACACGTCGTGGACATCGGATAATTCCTCAGGTAAGTCTAGCTGGTAGGCTACCGTGCCTCTTCGCGCCATTATACAGAATGGTCCAATGAATCTTGGTGCTAGCTTCCCTTTAATCTTGAATCATTGGAATCCTCTCATAGGAGATACTCTCAGGTATACGAACTCACCGGGCTTGAAGCAGACCCTACGATGTTTCTGATCATAATAACTCTTCTGTCGACTTTGAGCGGTCTTAAGTCGGTCTCTGATTAGCTTGACTTTTTCCTCGGCTTCTCTGAGCATGTCTGGTCCGAAGATGTGGCTGTCTCCGGTCTCTGACCAATTTAACGGGGTACGACATCTCCGTCCGTATAAAGCCTCAAATGGTGCCATTTGCAGGCTGGCCTGGTAGCTATTGTTGTACGCGAACTCAGCGTATGGCAGGCTTTCTTCCCAACTGGTTCCATATGTGAGGACACATGCCCTCAGCATGTCTTCTAAAACCTGGTTTACGCGTTCCGTTTGTCCATCAGTCTGTGGGTGGTATGCTGTACTGAAGGCTAGTTGAGTTCCCAGAGCCTGTTGTAAATGCTCTCGAAATCTCGAGACGAATTGAGTGCCCCTGTCGGATATTATGGTCTTCGGGATACCGTGCAGACAAACTATACGGGAGAGATAGATCCTGGCAAGCCTCCGAGCATTGTAGGTTGTCTTCACTGGAATGAAATGTGCCACCTTGGTTAACCTGTCGGTGATGACCCATATGGTATCATTCCCATGTCGTGACCGAGGTAGTCTGACAATGAAATCCATCCCTATTTCATCCCATTTCCACTCAGGTATTTTGTAAGGTTGCAGTAGTCCGGCTGGCCTCTGATGCTCAGCTTTTATGCGTTGACAAGAGTCGCAACATGCAATGAAGGTGGCTATGTCCCTCTTCATACCGTGCCACCAAAATCTTTCCTGAATATCTTTATACATCTTGGTTCCTCCAGGGTGGATCGAGTACGGGGCGGTGTGGGCTTCAGTTAGGATTTGCTGTTTGAGGTCCTTTATATTTGGTACGCAGAGTCTGTCTCCGTACCATAATATTCCTCCATCGTCTATGACGAATGCCGAGGCCTTGCCCATACTTACCTTTCTTTTGATGCCTTCGATGCTGGGGTGACCAGGCTGAGCTTCTTTAATTCCCTCCACAAGGTCGGGTTGTATTTCCAAGTTTGATATGGTGCCTTTTGCTACCATTATCAAGTTGAGTTTGGCAAATTCTTGTTGGAATTCGGGCCTCAAGCTTTGCAGACTGTTTTCGTCAGAGCTGGGGTTCCGACTAAGAGCATCGGCCACTACATTTGCTTTACCTGGATGGTAGTGGATACCAACATCATAATCCTTTACCAATTCCAACCAGCGTCGTTGCCGTAAATTTAGTTCTGGCTGCGTGAAAATATATTTCAGACTTTTATGATCCGTATATATTTCACATCGATTCCCAAGTAAGAAATGCCTCCATTCCTTGAGTGCATGAATGACTGCTGCCATTTCCAAGTCATGAGTGGGATAATTTTCCTCATGCTTGCGAAGTTGCCTTGAAGCATAGGCGATAACCTTGCCTTCTTGCATCAACACGCATCCGAGACCCTTTCTGGACGCGTCACAAAACACTTCAAAATTTTTGTGTATGTCTGGCACAATTAATACTGGTGCTGTTGTTAATTTCCGCTTTAGCTCTTGGAAACTTTTTTCGCAGGCTTCTGTCCATTCAAACTTCTTGTCTTTCTTGAGTAACTGCGTCATAGGCTTGGCTATGGTGGAGAATCCTTCAATAAATCTGCGGTAATATCCTGCCATTCCCAAGAAACTACGTATGTCTGTTACGCTTGCTGGCGACTTCCAGCCAAGTATGGCCTTGACTTTCTCCGGGTCTACTGCGATATCGTCTTGGGTTAGTACGTGGCCTAGAAAGCCTACTTGTCTTAGCCAAAATTCGCACTTGCTGAACTTGGCATACAATTGGTGTTTCCTGAGTTCTCCTAGCACAATCTTGAGATGTTCTGCATCCTCTTCTAGTGTCTTGGAGTATACCAGAATGTCGTCGATGAATACCACAACGAACTTGTCCATAAACTTCATAAATACTTTGTTCATGAGGTGAACAAAATATGCAGGGGCATTAGTTAATCCAAATGGCATTACTGTGAACTCATACGTCCATATCTGGAGGTGAAGGCTGTTTTGGGGATATCTTCCGTTCGCACCTTTAATTGATGGTATCCAGACCTTAGGTCAATTTTTGAGAATACCTTGGCCTGAGCGAGTTGATCAAACAAATCATTTATCCTTGGTATCGGGTATTTGTTCTTGACTGTGACCATGTTAAGTGCTCGATAGTCAATACACAATCTGAGTGTTCCATCCTTCTTTTTGGCAAATAGAATTGGTGATCCCCAAGGTGAGGAGCTGGCTCGAATGTATCCTTTGTCTAGCAATTCTTTTATTTGTTTCTTCAATTCAACCAACTCGGATGGTGCCATTCGATATGGTTTCTTGTATATGGGGGTGGTTCCTGGTGCGAGCTCAATGCTGAACTCTATCTCTCGGTCTGGTGGCATGCTTGGTAGCTCTTCAGGGAATATGTCTGGAAATTCACACACTACTGGAACCTTGTTTAGCTCAGAAACGTCCACCTTATTCAATCTCGGTTGCCGGGGTATTTTTCCTTCCTTGGCTGACACTCTTATTGTCTTCCCGTGGGGGTGCGTGAGGATTACGGTCCGGTTGAAACAGTCAATAAAACCCTTGTTGGTGGTTAGCCAGTCCATCCCGAGGATGACATCCAGTCCTTTGTTTTCCAGTACAATAAGATTGGCGTGAAACTCCAATCCTTCGAACTCAATGACCACATCCTGACAGTAATTCTGAGTGACTTGCTGAATCCCAGGGGACTTGATGATCATGGATTTCTCTAAAGGAAGCATCGAAAAATTATTTTGCAAAGCAAAACTTTTCGAAATGAAAGAGCGAGAAGCTCCAGAATCAAACAAAACCATTGCAGGTATTGTGTTGACAGGAAACGTACCGAGTACGATATCCGGAGCATTTTGTGCCTCCTCTTTGGTTACGTGGTTCAGACGACCCTTCCTGTGGTTGTTGCTGGGATTGAAATTGTTTCGCTTGGGCGCTGAATTATTGCCGCCGTTGTTCGGCTTTGGGGTTGAGTTTCTAGGCTTGGGACACTGTTTGGCATAGTGTCCTTCCTCTCCACAGGCGTAACAGGTAACGCCGGGGTGATATGTGAACTCCTTGTCCCTTGCATGAAAATTCTTGATTGGGCGTGAGACGTTGGATGAGGATTTGTGCGTCCCACCCTTTTGAAAATCTGTCCTGCTTCGGTGATTGCGAGCATGATTGGTCTGGTCCCTTTTTCGCTTGCGGATATCTTCCAGGCTGCGTCTCTCATTTTCCAGAGTAATAGCTTTGTCCACCAGAGTTTTAAAATCTGGAAAAGTGTGCACGACTAGTTGGCATTTAAGCGCGGGCGCCAGACCGTCAAGGAATTTCTCCATCTTCTTACTTTCAGTCATACGCTCCTCATTGGCGTAGCAAGACAATAGAGTAAATTGACCGTTGTAATCTGCCACTGGCATGTTCCTTTGTTTGAGGTCATCGAACTCTCTTTTCTTGATTTTCATAATGCTCTTAGGAATGTGTGCACCACGGAAACCTTCCTTGAAATCATCCTAGGTTATGTCATTTTCGTTGGGATGCATGTGCAGAAAATTCTCCCACCACGATGCGGCTGCTCCTGTGAGATAGTGCGGAGCATACAATAACTTTTCAGGGTCTGAACATTTTGCAATAATCAATTTCCTCTCCATATCTCGAAGCCAGTCCTCGGCTTCAAGAGGCTTGTCAGTATGAGAAAATGTTTGGGGACGTGTCTTTTGTAGCTCAGATAACTTGGAATGCTGCTGATACTGTCCATGGTGATTTCCCATATTGATGACTTGGTTCATCATTTCACGATGTTGTTGCTGACTCTGTTCATAAAGGCGGCACATTTGGGAAAGTGCCGTTTCACTGCCTTGTTGACTCGACTGTTGTCGGGGTAAATAGCCATGGATAGCCCAGCCGGCTTCCCCTGGCCCCTCAGAAAAAATTATGAGCCCATCCGGCTCATAAGGAGACTCAAGACCTGAGCCGCCTCCCCCTAGCCGACTGCCGCCCTAGCCGACTTGGGGGGCGGCCGCCCTTTTAACCCCCATGAAGAAAACTATGGAGGGCCGGCTACGACATGGCCGGCTGCGGCAAGGCCGGCTATGGCACGGCCGGCTACCGCCGGGCCGGCTCCGATAAAGCAGTCAACGCCGTACCCGCGATGTGCGCGTCCACTCTGCGATGATGAAGCGGGGCGTGGCTACAGTGGAGCCTGCCACCCCCAAAACCCGGAGCACGCCTGGTGCAGCGCGTCGTGCGGGCAACTGCGGCCCGCCCGGCACGGCACTGTGGCCTCGGCGGCTTCGACGCCGTCCTCGACGGCCGCCAGCGTGGCCCCCGAGGTGGTGGGCCCCTTCGGGTAGAGAGATGCCGAAGGCGGCCGCACCCCCTCTCAAGCCGGCGAGACAGAGGGCCGGCTTCGCGTAGCCGGCCTGCCGCCTTCCTCGAAGGAGACGCCCATTAGGGGCACAAGGTGCGGCGGGGCTACAGTAATCGCCCGCCAGGGCGGCGTAACTGTAGCCACGCTTACCTCGACAAAGCCTGCGCCAGCAAACACGGAGCAACAGTAACCGGCTGCCGACAAGGCCCTGGCCGGTGGGGCCCGCCTGTCGTCCCATGAGCCGGCAGTCGGCGGGACCCACCAGCCGGCGGGCCCCAGAAGCCGGCGGAGAAGCCGGCGAGCCTAGTCACAGACGGCTGGGCCCCGCGCCCAGTCGGATTACCATTGTACCCCCGGGGGGTAGGCCCTAATAAACCCCCCGGTGCACCCATGCAAAGGGTTGAACTCTCTTTCTAGATATAGACACTTACAAGGAGAAGAGGCAGGCTGTGCTAAGCCCTTCTTCCTCCTTCCATCCCAAACAGCTCAAGGAGCATTGTAGCCACCTGTGAACTTAGTAACCATGCGGAGATCCCGCAGAGCAGCAGTAGGGGTGTTATCTCCCCGGAGAGCCCTGAAGCTGGGTAAGATTCGCCGGCGTGCATGTCTACGCCTCATCCCGTTTCCAGGCACCGGCGATGTTCTTTTGGCCCCCGCAATGATAAGCCACCCGTTGGCATATGTCGATCCTACCACCCGACATTTGGCGCCCACCTTGGGGCGAGGTGCACCGTCGTCCGGAGACCTGTTCTGGACGGGAACCCTTTTCCTTCCTCGCGGGCGCAGCCAGCCTGGCTCGCCCGATGGCGTTTGCCGCGACACGCTGCATGGCGTCGCCGACACTTGCGCGGATAGCGGCCTCGCCAGCCTCTTCGACAAGGCCCGCATCTCCGATGAGCTCGCCTCCGATGCGGGTACAGATCACCTCGCCAACCTCCTCAGCCAGCTCCACGTCTCCAGCGAGCCCGCTGCGGACTTGGAGTCGGTTGGCTCCACCGACCCGATGCCCGTCGACTCCGACGCGGCATCCTACGACACCTTCCCCACCAATGTCACGGTCTACAACGACCCGCTCCCTCTGGCTGGCGATCGCGATTCTGACGCCCCCGAGGTGATGGTTATCGGCCTCGATGGCCCGACTGACGAGGGCGCCCGCGACTCCCCGCGCGCGGCAGCCCAAGACTTGTCCGTCCCCCTCCCGGCTGACGCCAGCGACGAAGTTCTGGAGGCACGCCGCCTCGCCCTCCTCGTGGAGGGCCGGCGGCTGGCCTCCGTAAGACGCCTCACCGAGGCCTACCAGCGCGAAGCTGACCGCGCCGCCTTCGGCACGCCGGCTCCGGCTGGCCCTAGCCGGGCCGGCGCTGTCAGGCAACGCGGCGCCGTCATCGCCGACACGCTTGGCGTGGACCGCCCGGTCTACGCCACCCCGCTCGAGAACCTGCGCGCCGCCCAGGCGGCCGTAGACGAGCTAGACGGCTTGGAAGCCGAAGATCTCCCCCATATGGCGCGGCGCATCCAACAACTAATCGATGCGGCCGCGCGACGGCACGAGGCCGACGCCTGCACGGGGAGCCCTCCCCCGCACCGCGAGCACGGCGCGACCTCCCGGTCGCCGACTACCAGCTACGCCCGCGCGCGGCGCGAGAAAGAGTCGGCTTCCAGCCGAAGCCGGACCCAAGTCTCCATCGAGCGAGATGCGGACGGCCGCCCCCGAGCCATGGAATGGCGGGGCACCCCGCCTCCGCCTCGAGCTCGCGGAGAAAGATATCCTACCCCGCCCCCAGTGGCTCACCCAACTCTCAGCGGCCGGCTTGGTCGCCGGGTGGGAATCGGTGAAAACGACGCCCGCCACCGGATCGACCGCCTGGCGCGATCCCTGGCGCTAGAAGAGGAAGACGATGTCGGCCTGCCTTGCTTCGGCCCCCGCATCCGCGACGAGCCCTTCCCCAAAGGGTTCTCGCTCCCAAGCATAACGGCTCGGTGAAGCCGGAAGACTGGCTGACCGACTACTCCACAGCCGTCAGCATCGCCAATGGCAACCAGCGCGTTGCCGTAAAGTACGTTCCCCTCATGCTGCAAGGCACGGCGAGGACTTGGCTTAACAGCCTTAAGCCGCTCATCATCAACAGCTGGGTGGACTTCACTGAAGCCTTCGTTCGCAACTTCACCAGCACCTACAAGCGGGCTCCCAAGCCCAGACAGCTCTCCCTGTGCGTACAGGGCCTAGCCGAGTCCACTCGCGACTACCTGACGCGTTGGGCCGAGCTCCGCAACTCCTGTGAGGGGGTGCACGAGCTGCAAGCCATCGAATACTTCGTAGCCGGGTGCCGAGAGGGCACCCTCCTCAAGCACAAGCTTCTCTGCAATGAGCCGACTACCCTCGACGAGCTCCTAAACATCACCGACAAGTACGCCACCACCGACTCCTCGATGAAGACCGAGCTCCGGGTGGACGCATCCGGAAAGGTGCTCAATCCGGCGCCCAAAGCGCCGGCTGGAGACGGCGGCCGACGCCAACACCAGAACGATCAAAAACGCAAGGGCCCTGCGCCGCCTCCCGCCAGTCGGCAGGTGGCCACGGTCGAAGACGCGCTGCCTGAAGGGCGGCCCGCACCCAAGAAGCCCAAGGGCGGCAGGCTGGCTTGGCAGCCGGCCTTCTCCTACGAGCAAACCCTTAATGCCCCGTGCAAGTTCCACAGCGGCGCGAAGCCGTCCAACCACACGACCCGCAAATGCAACTGGCTCGCCCGAATCTCGAAGGGCGAAGGGCTCACGCCGACTCCGCCTGCCGGCCCGGCTCCGCCGCCCAAAGCCGCCCGGCCTGCGGTCGACGTCGTGCAGGACGAGTTCCCCGACGAGCAAGCGTCTTATGTCATCTTCACGAGCCAGCCCGAAGACCGGCGCAGCAAGCGCCGAGAGCAACAGGAGGTCAACATGGCCGCTACCAGCCCAGCCGGCCACATGCACTGGTCGGAGAAACCCATCAGCTGGAGCCAGGCCGACCACCCAGAGGTGATGCCATCCCCCGGTTCCTACGCATTGGTCCTGGAGGCCACCCTCGCAACGGATACGCGCGCCGCACGCTTCTCCCGCGTGCTGATCGACGGCGGAAGCAGCATCAACATCCTGTACCGCGACACCATGGAGAAGCTGGGCGTCAAGGCCAAGCAACTTGCGCCGACTCGAACAGTGTTCCACGGCATCCTACCCGGACTGTCCTGTGCCCCCATCGGCAAGCTCAAGATCGATGTACTCTTTGGGGGCAAGGATCATTTCCGCCGGGAAGCAATCTGGTTCGAGGTGGTGGACCTGGATAGCCCTTATCATGCCTTGCTTGGCCAACCCGCCTTGGCCAAGTTCATGGCGGTCCCCCACTATGCTTACCTCAAGATGAAGATACCGAGCTCAAAGGGTGTCATCACCGTCGCCGGCGACTACAAGAAGTCCGCCGACTGCACCGCGGCCAGCAGTCGGCTGGCCGCATCCCTCGTGATCGCAGCCGAGAGGAATACGCTGGACCGGGTCGTGGCCCTGGCCAGCAAGCAACTAAACCAACCCGCCGACTCCAAGGAGTATGATGCCCAAGGATCTTTCCAGCTGGCCAAGGAGACCAAGAAGATACAGCTCGACCCCGAGCACCCCGAGAGGTTCGCCGTCATCGGGGCCAGCCTGGATAGCAAATAGGAAGGCGAGCTCACCGATTTCCTCCGTGAGAATCGGGATATCTTTGCATGGTCCCCCAAGGACATGCCGGGTGTTCCGAAGGATTTCGCCGAGCACAAATTACACGTGCGGGAGGATGCTAAACATGTCAAGCAGCCCCTCCGCCGACTGTCAGAAGAGAAGAGAAGGATCGTAGGGGAGGAGATAGCCTGGCTTCTTGCAGCCGGCTTCATCATGGAAGTTTTCTTCCCCGAATGGCTCGCGAACCCGGTTCTCGTGCTGAAAAAGAATAACAAGTGGCGCATGTGTATAGATTACACGAGCCTCAACAAAGCCTGCCCAAAAGATCCCTTCGCTCTGCCCAGAATTGATCAAGTGATAGACTCCACGGCCGGATGCGAGCTGTTGAGTTTGTTGGATGCTTACTCGGGATACCACCAGATCAAGCTGAACCCTGACGACCAACTGAAGACCGCCTTCATCACGCCGTTTGGAGCCTTCTGCTACCTGACCATGACGTTCGGCTTGAGGAATGCCGGTGCCACGTTTCAGCGTTGCATGCAGAAGTGCCTCCTCACGCAGCTCAGCAAGAATGCCCACGTTTACGTGGATGATGTTGTGGTGAAGACGGAGAAGCGTGGCACTCTGCTGGAAGACTTGAAGGAGACATTCGAGAACCTGCGCCGGTTCCGGATCAAGCTCAACCCAGAGAAATGCATGTTCGGAGTGCCAGCCGGCCAGCTCCTAGGCTTCCTGGTCTCTGAACGCGGCATAGAGTGTAACCCTGTGAAGATCAAGGCCATCGAGAGGATGGCGGTCCCAACCCAGCTTAGAGAGATTCAGAAGTTCACCGGGTGCCTGGCCTCTCTTAACCGCTTCATCAGCCGGCTCGGAGAAAAAGCTCTCCCCCTCTACCGCCTCATGAAGAAGAGCACTCACTTTGAGCGGAACGACCAGGCCGACCAAGCTTTCCACGAGCTGAAGAAAATGCTGTCCACGCCGCCTGTCTTGGCGGCACCGACTGAGAAGGAGCCCATGCTCCTATATATTGCCGCCACTAGCCGGGTGGTCAGCACCGTCATTGTGGTCGAACGCCCCGAAGAAGGCCGAGCCCAGCCGGTCCAGAGGCCGGTTTATTACCTGAGCGAGGTGCTGTCCACCTCGAAACAAAATTACCCGCACTATCAGAAGATGTGCTATGGCGTGTACTTCGCCGCCAAGAAGCCGAAGCCACACTTTCAAGAGCATCCCATCACGGTCGTATGCACTGCCCCGCTAGCCGACATCATAGGCAGCCGGGATGCATCCGGCCGGGTGGCCAAATGGGCCATCGAGCTGGCCCCCTACACCATCTTCTACCAACCCCGCACCACCATCAAGACGCAAGCGCTGGCCGACTTCCTCGTTGACTGGGCCGAGACCCAGTACTTACCACCGGCGCCCGACTCCACCCATTGGCGCATGCACTTTGACGGATCAAAGATGCGCACCGGCTTGGGAGCCGGCGTCGTCCTTACCTCTCCAAAGGGCGACAAGCTCAAATACACGCTGCAGATCCACTTCGCCGCCTCCAACAACGTCGCCGAGTACGAGGCACTCATACACGGGCTCCGGCTTGCCAAGGAGCTTGGTATTCGCCGGATCCTGTGCTATGGCGACTCGGATTTGGTGGTGCAGCAGTCTTCTGGCGACTGGGACGCCAAGGACGCGAACATGGCGAGCTACCGTTTCCTAGTACAGCAAATCAGCGGATACTTCGACGGATGTGAGTTCCTTCACGTGCCGCGAGCCGACAACGAGCCAGCTGACGCCCTGGCCCGAATAGGCTCCACGCGGCAAGCAATACCAGCCGGCGTCGCCCTGCAGCGCCTCCTCAAGCCTTCAATCAAGCCGTCTCCGGAGTCCGACTCCATTTTCGTGCCGCCTAACCCCTAGGGGGCCGGGTCCGGCTTGAAAAATCAAGCAGCCGGCTCGGGGACTTCAATATTCGGCTCGGGGACCGCCGCACCCGGCCCGGGGACTGCAGTAGCCGGCCCGGGGACTGCAGCAGCCGGCCCGGGGACTTCTTCAGCACAGGAAGCGGCGGCCGACTCCAGCGCCACACTGCCCAACCCGCCCACCCTGGTGGCTCTGGCCACATTGGTGGCTGAGGAGGCCGCCGCCCCATCATGGGCCCACGCCATCCGCAACTTTCTGGTGAACCATGACCTACCGGCTGACAAAAACGAAGCAAGACAAGTTCAGCGCCGGGCTGGAGCATACACAATCGTCAACAGAGAGCTTGTCAAGCGCAGCACCACCGGAGTCTTGCAGCGATGCGTCGAGCAGGAGAAAGGCATCGCGATCCTCAGGGATATACACCAAGGAGAATGCGGCCACCACGCCGCATTAAGATCACTGGTCGCCAAAGCCTTCCGCCACGGTTTCTTCTGGCCGACTGCTTTGGACGACGCCAAAGAGCTAGTCAAACACTGCAAAGGCTGCCAGCTTTTCAGCTCGCTGCAACACATGCCGGCTTCGGCACTCAAGACCATTCCCATCACCTTGCCCTTTGCCGTCTGGGGATTGGATATGGTGGGCCCATTCAAGACGGCGCGCGGCGGCATGACACATTTGCTCGTCGCCGTTGACAAATTCACCAAGTGGATCGAGGCGAAGCCGATCAAGAAGCTGAATGGGCCGACTGCAGTGACATTCATTGCAGATATAACAACCCGGTACGGCATACCCCACAGCATCATCACCGACAACGGCACGAACTTTGCCAAAGCTGCCCTGGCACAGTTCTGCGCTGCGCAAGGTATCCGGCTGGACCTTGCGTCAGTCGCCCACCCGTAGTTAAACGGCCAAGTGGAGCGAGCAAATGGCCTCATTCTATCCGGCATCAAGCCTCGACTGGTCGTACCCCTGGAGCGTTCAGCCGGCTGCTGGCTCGATGAGCTGCCGGCTGTCCTATGGAGTCTGCGCACTACTCCCAATAGATCAACCGGCTTCACTCCCTTCTTCCTTGTATATGGTGCCGAGGCGGTCATCCCAACAGACATCGAGTTCGACTCGCCTCAGGTAACCATGTACACGGAAGCGGAAGCCAAAGAAGCACGAGAAGACGGCGTCGACCTGCTGGAAGAGGCCCGGCTGTTAGCCCTCAGCCGGTCCGCCATCTACCAGCAGGGTCTGCGCCGCTACCATAACCGGAGGGTCCGCCCAAGATCCTTCCAGGAGGGCGACCTTGTGCTCCGGCTGATCCAGCGAACAGCCGGCCAGCACAAGCTCGCAGCCCCCTGGGAAGGCCCCTTCATCATCAGCAGAGCCTTGGGCAACGACGCCTACTACCTCATCGATGCGCAGAAGCCGAAGGCACGCAAGAGAGACGACTCCGGCAAGGAGTCGGAACGACCGTGGAACGCAAATCTCCTTCGAAAGTTTTACAGTTAAAGCGCAGTATGTGTCATGCCCACTTTTGTATTTAGTATGATACAGTAGGCTCCCCGAGAAAGACTCGGGGACTGCCACCCGTTGTTTTATGAATGAAAGTTATCATGCGTATGATATTATCTTTTCATTTATTTTGTCCGGTACCGGGTCCGACGAGTCGGCCCGGGGACTGGCCGACTAGAGTTATATTAAGAGCCCTACCCGCAGTCAGACAAGTAATGTGTCGACACCCAGGCTTGGCTCTTGCCGAAATCGCAGCTCGAAGAACCGACTGCCCGGCTGGCAAGAGTCACCAGCCGGAAAGGGTGCGCACATGAAAAACGGCTAGGGACCAAACAAGCTCGCATATATAACAAAAGCCGGCTTGCTGCCTCCCGCCGACCGACTACCAGAGTAGCCGGCCGGCCGGCTTACATTCGGTCTACTTCAAATCCAAGAAAACTCAAGTACTTGCCTTCCCAAAGAGGGAAGGCGGCAAAGGAAAGAGCCTAAGGACAAAAAGTACACTCGGATGAACGCCAACACGTGCATATATTAATATATTACACAAAAAGCCTCCAAAGAGGTCGACATTCAGCATTGTTCGATACACCCCCAGTGGGTGGAATTGCAGAAACTTAAATTTGTCCAAAAAGAAAGACAGGGACAAAAAGAAAGGCAGATCAAGCCGGCGGGGCCGCAGACGAGCTGGATTAGGCGACGGAGGCAGTCGCGCCGGCTGAAGGAGCGGCCGGCTGGCGAACCTCGGCTTGCTCGTCGTCTCCGGCAGAGGGCGTGTTCCTGCGTGGCTCGTTGCTAGAGGCATGATCGGCTGGGGGACGGTCGGCCGCCCCACCAGTCGGCTCGGCGTCTTCGCTGTCCTCTTCCTCGTCGTCCTCGCCCTCGTCGCTGGAGGCGATCTCTTCCGCCGAGTCCTCGCCGTCCGCCGGGTTCAGCCCGAACCATTCCTCCGGCTGGGCGGCGCCATCGTCGTTGAGCTCCGGCGCGAAGACGCTGGTGTCGGTGCACTCGGCGATCGTCGAGGCGCGCTGCGCGATCGCCGGCCGCACCTCCTCCGGCTCGGCGTCGGCTTCCGACCGCCACGTCCGCAGCTGGTCCAGGCTTAGCCCTGGGTACCACACGCGGACGAACTCCAGCGCGCGCCCGGCTCCAAGACGGGCTGCGGACGCCTTCCAGGCCTCGAAGCGGCCGACTGCGACTTCGAGCCAGTCGGCCGTCCGGCTTGGGGTCCGGGGAATTGCCTGGCCGGGCCAGAGCGCGGCCAGCATCGTCGCCCCGGCGCGTTGGAGCCGGCGGAGCAACCGGTGGGCCGGCTGCCGCCGCGCCTGGACGGTGATAAGCTGCTCCGACAATGTCCGGTTCGCATCCGGCGGAATCACGACCCCGGCTTGACGGCGCTCCTCGCGGTAGGCTTCGATGGCTTGGGCGGCAAGGACAGACTGGCCGGGGAAGTACTCTGCGCAAGACAGCAAACACAAGTCAAAACAAAACCATAGGCGGTCGGCGAATGGAAGAAGAGCAAGAAAGACAGCCTACCGTCAATGAGATCCACGACCTGGCCGAAGCCTTCTTCCAGCGCCCGACGCATCTCGGCCCAGCTCGCCTCCCTGGCCCCGAACTCCGCCCTGAGGGTAGCCTCGTCGTCCTGCGCCTTTTGCAGGGCCGCCTTGTGGCTCTCCTCTTGGTCGGCTAGTTTCGTCGCCAGGCGGTCGCGCTCTTGAGCCAAGTCAGCGTACTCGGCGTCCATGGCACGAAGAGCGGCCTGCACCACGCCGAGTTACCTCCGCAAGTCGGCGTTGGCCTCTGCACGAGCAAGAAATAAAGAGAAAAATCAGCAAAGGGAAAGTCGTCAAGTAAGATCCGACCCGACTGCGCTGCAGTCGGCTCGGATCTCGGGGACTACACCCAGTGGGTGCGCTGTCGCGCCCCCACGGGAAGTTAATAATGACAAAACATTTACGCCGGCTACTGGTGAGGTCTTCGGTCCTTCGACTTAGCTCCCGAGCCTGGGAGTTGAAGGCGGCCGCGCGAGAGTTGTGATAATCCTGAAGACCAGAAAAAAACAGTTAACTTAGTCGTCTAGTAAGATCCGACCCGACTGCGCTGCAGTCGGCCCGGATCTCGGGGACTACACCCAGTGGGTGCGCTAGCGCGCCCCCACGGAAAAAATCCAAAGGACCAGAGCGGTCAAGGAATGAAGACTTACCCGGATTGCAGACCGCGTCGACAGAAACTCCTGAGTGAATTGCCTCAGGAGGCCGACCTGTGCCTGCAGCCGGCTCCGAACCTCTTGGGCCGCGACGTTCAGCTCGCCGCTCCCCCCGCTGGGAGTCCACCCGGACGTAGCGGAGCTGGCTGCCTCCAAGGCATCTGCCGTCCGCTCGGCTCCCGCGGCTTGGCGCGCGTCCGGCGGGGCCGTGCCCCCTTCGGCGGGCCGGCTCGCCGCCGGCTCGATCTCAAGGCCGGCTCCGGCCTCGGGTGCGGCCCGGGCCGGCTCCTCCGGCACCGCCGACGATCGGCCGCCTTCGCCTGCTCCGGCTGGCACTGCTGGCGACGTCCTCTCAGTGGATCCCTCGACGACCTCGTCCCTCTGCACCGGCGGCTGCTCGGGGATAATCTCCTCCGCCGTGGGCAGAGGGATGTCCGGATCCAAGGTCTGGAGGGGGATGGCGAGCAGCGGAGCCTCGGCCGCCGCGCTCGCTCGCCCTGGCGCCGTTTGGGCAGCCTCTCGCTCCGCCGCCGCCCGCTCAGCCGCCTCCCTCTCTCGGCGCGCCTCGAGTGCGTTGCGCTGCGTGGCTGCGTCAAGTTCGGCGCGGGGGTCCACTCGGCGGGACCCTGAGGAACCGGCGCTCGGCCCGACCACGGAGCCGGCTGGGCCTCGCTCGAGGGAGAGCGGCGCCCTGCTCAGGAAATCAGAAAAACATTCAAGAAAAGAAAACTTCAGAATAACAAGCATGCAGGCGGCAACTAGACTTACGCGGAAACTGACGGGGGCTTCTTCACCGCCTTCCAGAAGCGGGCCGCCTTCGCCGCCGCCTCCTCGCGCTTCGTGGCCACGGAGGAGGCCTTCGGTTTCTTCAGCCGGCTTCCGAAGAGCGGGAGCGCGGCCCGGCGTTTTCCCTTCCCGCCACCGGCAGTCGGCGCGGCGGACGAGCTCGCGCCGCGGCGGTCGGTTGCCGGCTGGCGGCGCGGGAGTTCTTCGGCTTCAAAATCATCCGGCCAGTCGTCGAAACTGGCCGAAAGCCCGGTGCCGCCGAGCTCGGCGGCGCCCCCCGTGGCGGCATCCTCCATGGCGACGGCGGAGAGATCCGGGTCGTCGGGGTCATCCACCGTGCGGTCCGGGGCGAACTCTCGGTCGACTCCGGCTGCCCCGGCTGGCAGCGGGAGGAGAGGATTCTGATGAAGGAAGAAAGAAAAAATAGCCGCCTGGTCAGAGGCCGGCTAACCCAAGCCGGCAGACGACGAGAGGAAAAGCTTACCACAGGCGGAGGCTGGGTGCGGGAGTACGGCGCCTTGCCGAATTGCCACTCGTCGGTGAGCTTCAAGTTGGCGACGTAGTTCGCCATCAGAGCCACCTCGGCGTGGGGCATCTCCCAGGTGCTCAGCCGGCAGGGATCGAACCGGCCGCTCATCTGGCACATCATGTGCGGCCGGCTTTGAAGAGGCAAGATCCGGCGCTCGACGAAGGCGGTTACCAAGTCGGACGCGAGCAGACCTTCCGACTGGATCATCACCCGAAGCCGGGAGATGGAAGCGTTCCCCGCTGGAGACAGGGACTTCGACCGGTAGCCCCAGGTCCGCCTCTTCCCAGTCGGCGGGCCGGCTACATAAGCCGGCAGATTGATGTAGTCGCCGTGTCGGGCGACGTTCTTGACGTAGAAGTAAGACTTCTGCCACAGCTTGACCGACTGGATCAGAGGAATGTGGGGGAAAGGGTTGTCGTCGCTGGCCCTCTTCATCGCGATGAAGGCGCCACAGGGAGCCGGCACGATGGCGGAGACGGTGCCAAGCTTGTTCTGGAACAGTTCCGCCCAGAGCTCCAGCGTCGGCAGCACCCCCAAGTACCCTTCGCAGAGCGTGACGAAGGCCGAGAGTTGGAGCACTGCGTTGGGCGTGACATGGTGCGGTTGAAGGTTGTAGAACTTGAGAAATGACCGCATGAAACTGCTCGCCGGGAAGCCGAAGCCCCGGAGGAAGTGCGTGCGGAAGACGACGCGCTCGCCTTCCTCCAGCACCGGCGAGACCTCCTTCGCGGGCGCCAGGCACACCTGCACGAGGTCGGCGGCGGGCAGATGCCGGGTCTGGCGGAGGAACTCGATGTGCTCGTCGTGGACGTTGGACCCGTCCCACGAGCTCGACAAAGCCAGTGACATGGCGGCGTGGGAGGGCTACGGCGCGAAGCTGCGTCGGGCGCGAGGAAGAAGAAGAAGAGCAAGAAGAAGGAGAGCAAGAGGGACGGGGAGCGGGGGAGCGAACAGGCCCGTGCCTCTCCCCCTCCCCCCCCCCTACTTGTAGGCGCGTGCGCCAGAGACGAAGAGGCGCGGTGTGGGGGATCATGGGGATCGATCGTGCCCATCTCCCCCACGCCCGCGTTAATTACGCGCCTTGATGACGCGAGATAACGGCTGCGGGGAGGCGAGCAGCCCCTCGGGCCACAGAAGATCTACGCCCGGGCCGAGGCCAGGGAGTGGCGGGCCCGGGCCTGCGGCGGCGTCCCGTCGCGCGCGTGCGACGGCAGGACTTCCCCGCCACGTGGCTCGCCATGGGGCCCGCGGCCGGTCCGCGGGTCAACCCCGGTCGCCCTAATAAAGAAACGAGCTCTGAAGACGGCTGCAACGACGCAGTCGGCCCCTCACGGTATGAAGCCGGCCAAGCTTCCCGTCCTTCCGTCCGCCGTGAAGCTCGCCCGCCTTCGGGGACTACTGTCGGGGTAAATAGCCATGGGTAGCCCAGCCGGCTTCCCCTGGCCCCTAAGAAAAAATTATGAGCCCATCCGGCTCATAAGGAGACTCAAGACCTGGGCCGCCTCCCCCTAGCCGACTGCCGCCCTAGCCGGCTTGGGGGGCGGCCGCCCTTTTAACCCCCATGAAGAAAACTATGGAGGGCCGGCTATGACATGGCCGGCTGCGGCAAGGCCGGCTATGGCACGGCCGGCTACCGCCGGGCCGGCTCCGATAAAGCAGTCAACGCCGTACCCGCGATGTGCGCGTCCACTCTACGATGATGAAGCGGGGCGTGGCTACAGTGGAGCCTGCCACCCCCAAAACCTGGAGCACGCCTGGTGCAGCGCGTCGTGCGGGCAACTGCGGCCCGCCCGGCGCGGCACTGTGGCCTCGGCGGCTCCGACGCCGTCCTCGACGGGCCGCCGGCGTGGCCCCCGAGGTGGTGGGCCCCTTCGGGCAGAGAGATGCCGAAGGCGGCCGCACCCCCTCTCAAGCCGGCGAGACAGAGGGCCGGCTTCGCGTAGCCGGCCTGCCGCCTTCCTCGAAGGAGACGCCCATTAGGGGGACAAGGTGCAGCGGGGCTACAGTAATCACCCGCCAGGGCGGCGTTACTGTAGCCACTCTTACCTCGACCAAGCCTGCGCCAGCAAACACGGAGCAACAGTAACCGGCCGCCGACAAGGCCCTGGCCGGTGGGGCCGGCTTGTCGTCCCATGAGCCGGCAGTCGGCGGGACCCACCAGCCGGCGGGCCCCAGAAGCCGGAGGAGAAGCCGGCGAGCCTAGTCACAGACGGCTGGGCCCCGCGCCCAGTCGGATTACCATTGTACCCCCGGGGGGGAGGCCTATATAAACCCCCCGGTGCACCCATGCAAAGGGTTGAACTCTCTTTCTAGACATAGACACTTACAAGGAGAAGAGGCAGGCTGTGCTAAGCCCTTCTTCCTCCTTCCATCCCAAACAGCTCAAGGAGCATTGTAGCCACCTATGAACTTAGTAACCATGCGGAGACCCCGCAAAGCAGCAGTAGGGGTGTTATCTCCCCGGAGAGCCCTGAAGCTGGGTAAGATTCGCCGGCGTGCATGTCTACGCCTCATCCCGTTTCCAGGCACCAGCGACGTTCTTTTGGCCCCCGCAATGATAAGCCACCCGTTGGCATATGTCGATCCTACCACCCGACAACTGCCCTTGTGTGAAATTGTTTCCTGGTTGAGTGTCATAATTTTCCTCTGGCGGAGTAGGCATGGAGCGAGTCCAAGGGCGAGACATTTTTCACTCTAGGGAAATATTTTGTAAAACTCATAAGAAAAGTGAAAATGGTCTCCAAACAAAAAAAACAACTCCAAAAAAATGCACAAGGATGGCAAATAATTTAAATGACCAAGATCACTTAAGAAAACAAATTGGTTTGCGCACGGAGAAGGACTGCTCATTACATATCTTACACGCGGGCGATAATTATACAGTACATCACTCAGGATATGCGCACATAATCCTGACATGTTATTTAGGCTAGTACACTTCTCCAGTTCTACATGATGCGCAAACAAGCTACTTCTCACAACCTATGTACATATCTTACAAAGCGGTACATCGCATGACGGGCAAGCGCACTCAGCCAGAAATGTTGACGATCTCCTTGGCCCTGCCAAGGGTGAGGCGCAGTGAGGCTGGGGACTCGACCTCCTCCTCACTAATAGGCTCCAGACGTGAAGAGCTGCGTCGGGTAGATGGAGCGGGTGCCAGGGGCGGAGCAACACGAATAGGAGTAGGCACAACGGGTGGTGCAGTGCGCGCTGGAGTGGGCGCAAAGGCCTGGTTGAACTCTTCGGTGGTAGGCAGGCGACGAGTAGGTGCATAAGATGCTGATGACGAGACAAAAGTCAGTGGCGGTGCGGCGGGCAGGAGCTCCCTCCTGTTGGCGGCACAGCCATGGACTAAGTCCATGCGGGCAGCCACGAAGTCGTCCACCAGGTTGTCGAAGGCTGCCTCCAGGGCCCGGAGATACTCAATAAGCATCTCAAAAGCCTCGTCTCGTTCTCCTCTGGGGCAGGAGAATGCGTAGTGACAGGTGTAGGGCACATGACATGGAAGATATCGGTAGCGACGAGTCTTCATCGCGGGAAGGACATCCCTGAGGCGAGCTATCGCCTCACGGGCTGCCATCTGCATAGCATGCCTCTCCGTAGGCATGGCTCTTCCCACGAACAGAAAGCGGCATAACTCACCACGCCCTCCCTTGAACTGCATCGTGGCTTGGTGCATGGTCAGACTGTCGTTGACTTTGTGCTGGCGGAGTGTGAAGACTGGGCGCACGGATGGCCCCATCGTGACCTGAACGATGAAGGAGAGAAGCTTGACGAACCCATCGGGTACGTTGGAGAAGGTCTGAGACTCGCAGCTGTTGTCGGCCATCTACAAAAGTAGGCAAAAATCCTGAATGGTCAGATCATAAATTTATGCTGACTGTCAGAAAATGACTACAATTGCAAAAAAAAATCGGCTCTATCATGCTAATAACCGATTAGCGATCGCACCTAGTGGCTTCCTACAGTCAGCCTGGCTCTGGTACCAAGCTTGTCACGACCGGTTTTCCAATAAAAATATTTATTGAAAAACCAATCCTTTGAGTCCAGCATGAGAGAAATCCTCCTCACTGGTAGACAAATTCTTGATACAATAAGCCAGTAGCATAGAATATATTACAGGGTTGAGCTAGGGCTGCTCAACAAATTATTACAAGCGCGCCAATAATTATACATAATGGCGGATTTAACACAATGGTGTGGTGGCATACTACTGACTCGAGGATAAAGTGATGGTGGAATAACACAGTGGGGAGTGTGATAACATGACTCTCAGACTGGCATCTCATCGAGCATCGAGGTGAGGCTCGATGAATGTTATTCGAGTTGCGGAAGCGGATATAATACAGTGACCAAATCCAGGGTCGCACGAGACTGACTGGGAATCCTCTAGGCGTCGGACTCGCTATCGAACTCTTCATCCATGAGATTGCCTTCGTCAGCATCTGGCCAAATCAACAAGCCAGTGAGTACTTTGAAAGTACTCGCAAGACAGTTCGGACGTAAGATATAACAAATGCATGCATGAATGCGTCATGATTAATTTTTCCAATGCACATTCAAAAATTTGCATAACGAAGTAAGTACAAGGGAAACAGCGGTAGTCCGCCTGAAATCCCAACAAAATATAAATGAAAACCGATCGGGTGTCTGAAGCGACGCCTCGAAAGGTGAACAAATAATAACAGAAAAATCATGCCACAGTCGGGCGTCTTAGCGACACCACATAAAGGGCTTTAAAAGAAATGCCACAGTCGGGCGTCTTAGCGACACCACATAAAGGGCTTTAAAAGAAATGCCACAGTCGGACGTCGGGGCGACATCACAGAAAGGTCTTTAGAAGAAATGCCACAGTCGGACGTCGGGGCGACATCACAGAAAGGGCTTTTAAAAGAAATGCCACAGTCGGACGTCTGAGCGACATCACAGAAAGGGCTTTAAAAGAAATGCCACAGTCGGACGTCTGAGCGACATCACAGAAAGGGCTTTAAAAGAAATGCCACAGTTGGACGTCTGAGCGACATCACAGAAAGGGCTTTAAAAGAAATGCCACAGTCGGACGTCTGAGCGATATCACATAAAGGGGCTTTTATTCACAAGTAAATAATACTCATAATAAATATTCAATACATGATAATAAACGGGTTAGTCCATCCACAGGAATAAACATTTAACCGGGCTCAGCACTCATGTGATTCACCGGAGTATCTGTCACCAAAACTGGCACTTGTCAGAATAAGTTAGCGCAAAATTTGGATATGGATAAGATGATTTGGAGATTTATGACTCTGCAGAGTTTGTACAAAAATTTCCCACAGTTAACGGATTTCCGTAGTCACGAAGGACTAGTTCCGTTTACGGTATTTCGGAAGAAAACACAGCTAACCAGTACACACCCATCCTACCTCTCGATGCCAGGACTCACCCTAGACATCGTCCAAGAAAAACTTTTGAGACGGGGAGATCACAATCTCGAATAGCATGGGATCAAATTTATGTACGCGCGCTCTAAGGGGTGCCCCCCTCTCGGTCCCAACCGGAAACACCCATGCCCCCTGACCGGATGACTGGCTTTAATCCAGGGCCATGGAACCATCATCCCGGCCTCTCCTTTTGGTGTGTACCAGGAAAGCGGTTTGCAACTTACTAATCCATATTCCTTGCGGAAAACATGTGGTAGTACAAGGAAGGAAATGGGAGGAACTGGACCGATACGGTTTGACACTGTAGTCATATAGTCTGGCATAAGACTGGCATGCTACAACACTGCCATCTTACCCATCCTCATGCCAACACATGGCCATTCATACTCACATCCATCCACCTATGGATCATCGAGCTCACTTACCTCAACAATGCATGAAAATAACGTTCATCGGTATGCTCATCAACATGCCATGAAACTAACTAAATGCAAAACATGCCAAGACACTCATCATATCAAAAGTTCAAACATGCTTGCCTGGTTCAGAGTAGTCGGAGCCTAGCTCGGTGAAGTTCGCGGCTCCGTCACCTCCTTCGGTATCTACGGTATAAAGAAAATATATGCGCTATCGTGAATACCAAGAGGTGCACAAAAAGTATTCCAAATATTTTTCAAATAAATCTAATAAAAAACTAGACAAAATTTTAAAGAGGACAGAAAAAGAATCAATCCAAAATATGCTTCTGTTAACAAGTTATAAAGGTTTTTGTCCAGGGACTCATCTGTAATGAAACGGAAAGTTTCCAGGGGCTAGCTTATAAAAATAGAAAACGCTCCAGTCTCGAATACGCCAGCCCAAAGAGGGAAACGTATTTTGCCCGAAGGCGTTTTCAGAAAACAATTCGTGTAAAAAGAACTGAGAGGCTGACTGGCGTGTCCCACCCGTCAGGTTTAAATATTCAAACGGGGGACGAAGCTTGTCGGCGCCCGAGAGCCGCGGTGGTCGCCGGCGGCGATCCACGGCGAGGCAGGGGGATCGGAGAGTACCTCCGTGTTCAGGGCGCCCTTCCGCGTCGGTTGGTGGTGGTGGTGGTTGTCGGCGAGTACCACGTCGACGGCGAGCCTTGCTCCGGTGGACGGCGGCTCGGTTGGAGATGGATCTCGTCGGGGAGAGCTACGAAGGTCAAATTGACGCTTGGGTTAGCTCACTGGGTGCTCGAGGATGCTACTGACAAGGTTTGGGTGCCGGAGATGGCCTCACCGGAGCGAATCGAGATGTAGGCCGAGGCGGGACGGGGCGGCCGGAGTCGGGGGAGGAGACCTCTTCTTGGTCCTCCTAGTGGCCTGGCGGGGTGTTTGTGGGGTGCAGTGGTGGTGCGTGCTCGAGGGCGAGCTCGGGGTCTCCTTTTATAGGCGATCCGAGGCGGTGGCAGTGAACGGGTATTTCCGGCGACGGATTAAGGCGGCGCAGCGCTCAGTCGGGGAGTTTAGGAGGTTGGGCATCAATGTGGAGGTCCACTGGTTCCATTCAGACGCTAAACGGACTTGGAATAGAAGCTTAGGGCAGGTTTTGGTCGGAACGGGATGGCGCGGGTCCGTCGGCGGTAGAGAGCGCGTCCAGTGCTGTCGGGCCACGGCAATGGTGCTGCGGGGCTGCGCTGGCATGCATGAGCCACGCGGAGGGCAGAGGAGCGTTGGGCGGCGCCGAACGGCATTGAGCCGCCGTTCTGCTGCCTGTCGGCCGCTACGGTGGTTCGGCCGCCGCAAGACACACCGGCGCAGGCGGGCCAGGGTGCCACTGACGCCAGGATGGCGCCAAGCGCGCGTGTGGTGCTCCAGACAGGAGGAAGAGGCGGCGAGGAACGTGCCAAGGGCAGTGTCCACGCGTGAAAGAAGCTGACGAACGAAAACGACACTGAACTCTGAATATTACTGAATGTGAACAGTAACAGTGCACGCCAAGTGTTCGACAGAATGAATTTGGCCTCTAGGGATTTTTCCTTGAGCTGATTTTTGGTGGAGTGGCTACTCATTGCTCCAGTAGGCTGCCTGAATTTTGGTGGAATTTTTGGAGAAGTATAGATATGAATATCACCAAATTTGGCAAATCTGGTCCAAACTTGCAGAGGCTGAAATTTGAAAAATTTGAAAAGAGGAGGAGTCGATCAAGATGGTTCTAGGTTGTGGATGCTAAGGACAATCCAGAGGAGTTGGTTTGAGGTCAAAACTCAAATGAAATAAGGTACTTGCTTTGAAAAACACTCAGGCTCCAAATAATTGACAGAAATGATTTGAGAGGAAAAATAATTAGAATAAAATCCAAAACTTGTTTGGATTAGTTGGGACAGAGAACTAAGTTTGATTACAAGGAGGAGGAAAGGATTTTGAGAGGTTTTACCACATGGGCAAAAATACAAGGTCATGGGGGGGGGGGGGTTCAAGATATGAAAATCCCAAATTTTCATAGAGTTTCTTTTTAAAAGAAAAAGACTAAACTCCCAAAAATATAATTTGAGAAGGGAACCAACAGAGGAAGTTTTGAATGATCAAACACCATAGTTTGAAGAAAAATAAAAATCCTTACCAAAGAAAAGGAAGTTTTTAAGAGGAAGGATTTCTAGAAAAGAAATTTTAAATGCTCTCTTTTAAAATCCAACAAAGTTTTTGAAGAAAACCAAATTAAAAATTTTGGAGTGTCACAAAATCCTACCGAGTGGTGAGCAATCCTCCCACTCAGGGACTTAGCTGCAGTCCAGTACTCGCCTAAGTTTGTAAAATCCTACCGAGTGGTGAGCCGTCCTTCTCCTTTGGAGCTGCGCCACAAATACAACGTACGCTCCATCTCCATCCGCAAGGACGACGAGGTGCAAGTCAACTGCAATCCTTTCCCTAGGAGCTGCACCACAAGTACAACATACGCTCCATCCCTACCCGCAAGGGCGACGAGGTGCAGGTCGACCACGGCCCTCTCCTCCGAGCTACGCCACAAATACAACATGCGCTCCATCCTTGTCCGCAAGGACGATGAGGCACAGGTCGACTGCAACCTTCTCCTTCGAGCTACGCCACAAATACAACGTGCGCTCCATCCTTGTCCGCAAGGACGACGAGGCGCAGGTCGACTGCAACCTTCTCCTTCGAGCTACACCACAAATACAACATGCGCTCCATCCTTGTCCGCAAGGACGACAAGGCGCAGTTTGATTGAAGTCTCCATTTCAAGGCTGCATCTCAAACACGAAGGTCATTCCAAATAGGGAGCAGATTCCAAAAGCAATCGCAAGCATATTCAAAGCAGTTCGGATAAATCCTAAAGTTCCAAGCGACAAATCAAAAGTATTCGAGCATCAAGCTCGAAGGAGTTTAATGGTTACAGCAACCACTCGGCATTCCGAGGCAAATTTAAGACAGGTTTAAATATCATAGTTTGTTCACTCGGCAGGAGGAGGGCTGGCGGGTTTGACGAATTCGTCCAAGTCGATTACATCTGCGATCCGAGTGGCAGCAGCGAGGAAAGTCTCCATAAAGGACTGGAAGTCGTGTCTTTTGGTGTTGGCGACCTTGATCGCCGCCAGCTTATCTTTGCGGGCTTCCTTGCAGTGGACTCTTACCAAGGACAACGCCACATCAGCACCACACGGGGCAGAGGACTTCTTCCACTCTTGCACTCGACCAGGGACCTCGTTGAGTCGAGTCATCAGAGATTCGAGGTCATTTTGAAGCGTCGCTCTTGGCCAGAGTGATGAGTCAATCTGTGAAACTGCCACCTTCAGACGAGCGAGGTAACTTGCCACACTGGCGACACGAGATTCCAGTCGAAGCACATTCATGGTAGCCTCGTCGCCGACTGGAGAAGCAATAGGGTCCAACCCCGTCTCGATCCGTCCAGTCTCCTCGTTGAAGTTTTGGCAGAATTCTGCAGTCAAAGAGTTAGTGAGTTGACTGGACAGAACTAACTTGCAGGCAGTAAAGCAGTCAGATTAAAAGGAGTACCTTCCAGCATAAGATAGAGCTTCTTGGCAAGAGTTCTCAGATAGGCTTCCATGTCATTTCTCTTACGATCCGCAGACTCCAGCTTCTCATTTAGAGCCAACTTATCCTTCTTATGACGAGTTACCTCTCGGTTGGTTTTAGTGAGAGAGGACTTCAGCTTGCTTACTTCTTCTTCTAGCACTCCGACCGAAGCCAACTTCTGGTTTGCAAGGGCAGTCTTATCTTGAGCCTCCTTCTGCGCAGCCGCAAGGTCCGAGTCCTTCTTCTCCAGAGACAACCTCATTTTCTCTAAGCAATCGAATCAAACAAGAAATCAAAGAAATACTTTAAAGGACGATCGATGTGAGCAGTCGATAGGCAGTTACCTTCCATACCAACAACTTCATCTTGAGCTTTCTTCAATTTTTGTTGGGCCAACTCCAAGTCAAGGTTGAGTTGTCTCTGCTTCTCCTAAAATTCGGCGAACTTGGCAATAAGAGTACAAGATTTCTGCAGAGGGTAAAAGACACATCAATCGACAAGATCAAAGATTATTTACTTCCGAGTGAATAAAACTTAAAAGTTTACTCAGACCCCAGCCGACTGCCCGCAGTCGACCGCGGTCTCGGGGACTACACCCAGCGTGTGCACTTGGCGTGCCCCCACTGATTCAGACCCCACTCGACCGGTCCGCCCGGGTTGAGTTTAAAAAAAGAAGAAAGAGAGAAGAATTATTCAGACCCCGACCGACTGCCAGCAGTCGACCGCGGTCTCGGGGACTACACCCAATGGGTGCACTTGGCGTGCCCCCACTGGTTCAGATCCCACTCGGTTGGTCAGCCCGGGTCGAGTGGAAGAAAGGAAAGGGAAAGTACTCAGACCCCAGCCGACTGCCCGCAGTCGACTGCGGTCTCGGGGACTACACCTAGTGGGTGCACTTATCGTGCCCCCACTGGTTCAGATCCCACTCGCCCAGGCCGAGTGGAAGAGCGCAAATGCTAAAGACAACAAAACACCCAGTGGGTGTACAGATTTGACGCAAACAATAAGAGATTGTATGAAAGAAAATATTTCAGGTAGCATATCCTAATAGAACAAGGTCAATCGAAAGCCTACTTACCTGGACATTGGCCCGAAGAGCCGCGCTGGCATCGTAAGCAGCCTGGTTGTTCTCGTGCACCGTCTTCATCCGCTCCATCATGACGTTAGCCTGATGGATGGCCTCCGCAGCCGCGTCCGACTAGCTTTCCGGAACATGGTAGTTGGTGAAGAAGGGGGCAGACGACCCAGGTGCGGCAGCTTGGAGCACCGAAGCGTGAGGTTGGATGACTGAATGAAACACCGGTACAATCGACAGTGCAGGGCGCTCACTCGACAATGGGACAGCAAAAGTTACAGAGGCCCCACCTACGTCTTCAGATTGCTGGACGGTTGGTGTTGTCATCAGTCCCTGCTGAGACGTCTTGCCAGCTGCTACTTTTTTGTTCTTTCTGGGCCTAGGGGCCACATCTTCATCATCATCCGGAAGCTCGATGACGTTGGGTGGGGCTGCAAATAAACCAGTCGACCCCAAGTGAATCGCCAAAATTTAATTGACCAAATAATCAAGAACAAGATCACGAGGGTTTTACCTGGGTTGGAGGTAACCGCGTCTTCCATTTCCTCGTCTCGATATTGGCGGGAAGAAGTTCCAGATGTAGCAGCACTGCAAATGTCAACATTCAGTCGTTTATGTTCTGTTGCTCGAGTCGGCCAAAAGAACAGGCCAGATGATTACCCGGAGATGGTGGGAATGGTCACTTTGATTCTAGGCAAAGCCTTCGGCGGTTTGGAAGATGTGGCCTTCGATGGTTTTGGCGCTGGAGGCGGCGCAGTCTTGAGCTGTTTTGGTCCCTTCTCGGTCGGCACTGGAGAAGACGTTCGAGGGCGCTTTGAAGATTGCCCAGTCGGTGTGGCCACCAGGTCGGGGGTGCTTGCCGGGTCATGAGCATGCTTGGATCTCCTCTCTCTGCGAGGAGGAGAGTCGACCTCTTCCTCGTCACTCGGGTCGTCGCTCTCCTCGTCCTCCTCTGCATCCGAGTGCCACTCGCCACTCTCACCCCCGCTCGCCTCTCCCTCGACATTTTGCTCCTGCACTCAATTGGGCATCAAGTACATATCAATAAGAGCCTGAAAAGACAATGAACAAAAGAAAGACAGTCGACCGTCAACAAGATACTACATAGTAAATCAAGAAGACACTCGATAATGCAGAATCATACCTATTCCGGCTGGCGCAAATGGTCGAATGGAACCACCCTCCTGGACCCCCGGGGATTATCCTTGTTGCCGGTGATTCCTCTCAGCCACTTCTCCACCGTGTCCTCACTAACGTCCTCCGGGTGTATCCGAGTGGAATCCTCGAGTCCCGAGTACATCCACATCGGATGGTCACGAGCTTGGAGTGGTTGAATGTGTCGACTAAGGAAGACCTCCAGCAGGTCCATACCAGTCACTCCGTCGCGGACCAGTTGGACAACCCGCTCGGCCAACACCTTCACCTACGCCTTCTCCTCCGGGATCATTCTCAAAGAGGAGGGCTTCTCCACTCGAGCCATGGAAAAGGAGGGAAGTCCAGTCGACTGACCCGGGGTCGGCTGATCCTTGCAGTAAAACCAGGTCAACTGCCAGCCACGGACCGAGTCAGGAAGGATCATAGCTGGGAAGGTGCTCTTGTTCCTCATATGAATTCCAAGGCCCCCGCACATCTGTATCACGTGTGTCCTCTCATCACTCGAATTGGCCTTCTTGACCGTCTAGGAAGGACATGTGAATATGTGCTTGAAGATACCCCAGTGCGGTCGGCAACCCAAGAAATTCTCGCACATTGACACGAAGGCAGTAAGGTACACGATGGTGTTTGGAGTAAAGTGGTGGAGTTGAGCCCCGAAGAAGTTCAAAAAACCACGAAAGAAAGGGTGGGGAGGCAAAGAAAACCCGCGGTCGACATGAGTGGCGAGGAGAACGCACTCACCCTCCTCTGGCCGCAGCTCGGTCTCGTTCCTCGGGAGCCACGCCGATTCATGGGGGATTAGTCCCCCTCAACCAGATCGTCAATGTTGTCTTGGCTGATCATCGAGCGGATCCAGTCGCCTTGGATCCAGCCTGGCGGCAGGCCGGACCTTGACGAGGATCCACCCCGGTTGGTCCTCTTTCCTTTCGCCTTCGTCGTCGCCTTCTTTGCACGCTCCAACGCCACTGTCTTCTCCTTCCCCATGGCAGAAAATCGAGTCCGAGCGGGGCTACGACGCCGAGAGCGGAAGCAGGCGCAGCGGAGAAATCTAAGGAAGAAGAAGGAGAATGAGGGCGCACTGTTCAAAGGCCCAGTCCGGTGCCTTTTATAAGGACACTTCCAAGTGACTGACTTGTAGGCCCGGACGATCTTATCAAATCCCGCAGCAGTCGTGCATGCGATACATGGAAAAAAAGGTGGCGTGGGAATCGAGGCGACCTTCCTAATCAGTCCCGATTACCGTGGCCTCCCTGGCCCGGTGCGCTTCCCAAAATTCAAATCCCGCGAAATCCGCGGACAGCAGAACAACTTGTCAAACGGAAGACATCCTCCACATCATCACTCGGAACTCTTCAGTAAAAGTTCACTTGACAAAAACTAAGAATGGATCAAGGCAACTGAAAAACAAGTTGGTGTCGTCACCTCAGTTCATTGATCCAGAACAAGATACACTCATAGCACGAAAAATGAGTCGGATGTGTTCTCAACTCCTTCCTCACTCAAACCCTGATCCATTCGGGGGCTAATGATGAAGCTATGTACCTAGGGTAGGGTCATGGATCTATCCAAGATACCCTCCCCAAGGACATCTCTAAAAGAACCAGGAGCATTCAAAGAAAAATCATCATCCACTTGACCATGAAGCTATGTTCCACTCAACAGTCTTGAAGACAGTCGACCGTATGGACAATCACTCAACTACTAGAAGATCTAGAGCCACTCCACTCTGCAACGGTCGGGAATTAAGTCATAGCTTTAATGGTCATTATGTATCTTTATTGCAGGCGTTACCAGTAACGTCCCCATCTTTATGTACCTTAAACCCTTTGTAACTGAGGGCGGGAGGGTCTGGCGAACTCTATATAAGCCACCCCCTCCTCAGGGACAAGGGTTCGCACCCCCTGTAACTCACACGCATATAATCCAGTCGACCGCCTCTGGGCTCCGAGACGTAGGGTTGTTATTTCCTTCGAGAAGGGCATGAACTCGTAAACCTCGCGTGTAAAACTCCTCCATAGCTAGGATCTTGCCTCTACATCCCTACCCCCCTGATCTACTGTCAGACTTAGAACCATGACAGTGTACTGTACAAAACGTTCTTATATTATGGGACAGAGGGAGTAGCTGTTAATGTAAGTACAGTGATAGACCACGTTCAGTCCTTCCAAGAGGACTGCAGAGCTAAACCTCTTCAAAAGCATTGGGTTGATTCTAAATTTATGTAAGAGTCCATACGGATCTTATAATGTCCACCAAATGGACGATTACGAGGCTAACATGTGCAGTGATGCTACATAATCAAACAGCTATGAAAGTAAGTATGGTCATACAGGGCAAGAGGTACTCACAAGAGCAATGCAGTGTGCAGTATAGTTGCGAGATTCTGTGGTCCCTTGAGAACGAATGTTCTTATGCTAACAGTTTTCGTACAAGTCAGACATTAAGGCAAATGCAGAAATGTAGTTCAAATTGTGATGTGATATCATAGACAGTACCGTACGCTGCAGCCGAGACCAATGTGTAAGAAGATTATTCCAGTCACCGCCGGATAAATGTAGCATCGGAGACTTTACAGAAATTTCATTCAGAGGCTTGCCATCGAAGTGCGCTTGCCTCAGGTAGGAACGATACTTCATCAACGAGTGCTTGAAAAGTGCAACCGACCCTTGCTCGTCATCACAATCCAGTTTGCTCCTCGCCTATTTAAAAGAATGAAATCTTGTGTCTTCTGTCAGCAGAAACATATGCAGTAATGACCATGAATAACATTAGTACATTACTTACGCGTAAGTTGCAGAGGAAGACTGGAAATTGTTCTGTGTCTGCGGTATAATCTTTCCATGAAGGAAAGATGCGCACAAAGTTCCTGACAACAACATGAGCTTCGTCTTTTAAACTGGGAAGAAATGGAACAGGGGTCCTATTTGCTGCAATTGGGGCTCTCTCTGGTTCGAAAAGGGATTTGGCAACTGGATTTGGTGTACTCTTTGCTGGAATGGGGGTTTTTCGTCGTACATCTGGTGCTATGTCAACTGGCATAATCATACTGTTTGCTGCAGTTGGGGTCTGCTGAGTTGGGGCATCAGAAATGACCAGTGTACTAGGGCTAGAGTCTGCTAGAGTTGGGGTATTTTGTGGGTCAGGTGATATTGCAACTACACCTAATGGGCTATTTGATTTATCAGGTGCCACTACCTTTTCCAAATACTTTGCTTGTGCTCCTCCATGATCAGCAATCGCCCTCTTCCTTTTGAACGTCTGATACACAAGAACAACATTTGAATGGATAAATATGGTATGATGACAGATGGAATATGTATTGAAAATGGATAGGCAGGGCGTATTCACATATATGGTGTGTAAACTAAGCTAATGGCAGTTCAACAAAGTAGAAGCAATGCAAAGCATCAGTTGCAAGATATGTGTGAGCAATGTAACCTTGGAAAGTTAGAGCAAGTACCTTGATGGGTGAATAAGATAGGGCATCTTCCTATGACTCCTCCACTAGGGAGCTACATTGACTTAGGTCTCCCTCTAGCTCAGAATCACTGTTAGGATCATATTTTGAGCATGAATCTGTAGGTGGGGAGCGTTTGCATTGCATTGCATCCAGACTTGATTTCAGTCCCTTAATGCCAAGTTTGACAACCATGGCATTGTTCTGCTTTATTCTTTTCATGCGCGCAAGCTCATAATCATTATGATGCTATTCAGAATCTAAGATTCATGAAAACATAAAAAGTAGTCAGATTATCTATGGAATGCATTGCGGATTCAACTCGGAGAGTGTCTCCCTATAAACCCCTGCATATGCAAAGTTCACCTCCCCAACCGTGCTGACCAGACCACACACAGAAATACAAACCCCTTATGTCTCTATAACAGGCAGGCACACATTTCAAAACTGAAGTAGGAACATTAGAATCATATGAAATTTGTATTTAAACAAATAAACTAAGCAATTATGAGTGGCGTAATGTTTAGCTTCAAGGGTGGAGTGTTGGCAGTGCGACACAAAGCAAGTAGGCAGATTGTATTCCATGTAAAAGATCGAAACCTATGTAAAATCTGGAAATGAAACTTTATTTCTATACAATGCAGTGTTCGTTACCCACACATGATGGAAGAGATCACATAGAGAAATACTATTTACTCATGTCTACGGTTCCAGTATTTAGGAACAGGGTGGTCCACCCTAAAAGAATATTGACAACAAATATAACAAGGCAAGCATAGATGTAGTGAATCAATCATTTACTTGTGAGCTTACTAGGACAAGTATGCAGAATTGTAACTACAGTAAGAGACCGTCCAAAATCTGAATGAAGAAGTTTGTCTAGCACTTATTGTTTGCAATTAATCGACGTGAATAATTGGATATTATATCGAATGAGTAAGAAAGACAAGTAAATTGTCAACAAACCTGGCTTGCAGTAGTAATCTGGGTCAATGTCACTATGACCAACAATCCAAAATGACTAGTTTCTGTTCCGAGGGCTGGAATTTTGAAAACCCTGTGAACTTTAGAGGTACTAAAGATTACCGAAATACATCTGAACCATTAAGTGTAGGTAGCACTAAGCACACAACAAACCCTAATGACAGTCCTGCCTAATGAGTAATGAATCAACTAGAAAATGGGTGATGAGGAGTGTCTGCTGAGTGTTGAGGACGTATCTCAGGATAAATCGGGTTGGCTTGGTGGGTGCTGCATGCCTGAGCCCTGAACGGACTGGGAAGGTAGGCACGGCGGCGCGCCCGGGCAGCGGTGATGCTGTTGGGCGAGCGGCTCCTAGCCTCCTGTTAGTCCGGCATCTCCTCCGAGAGTCATGCCGTCCGGGGACGGCAAGTTGCCGGCTAGGGAGGCGGATGGGGGCGAGTAGAGAACGGAAGCGCGCAGCAGAACAGAGGGGAATCGGGTCCTGGGACGACCCAAAATCCCAGGGTGGGCCGTCCCACCGTGGGCACCCTATAGAGATACACACCCGAGCGGCGAACATGCATTTTCGAAACTAATTTAGGAACATTTAGCTGGCCAATTAAACAACTCTGTTTTAATAATATCAGATTCGTATTTGAACAACTAAGCTTGTTTAGCTTGATGGGTGGAGCAGTGTTATTATGACACAAAGCACGTATTTTGATCGTATAGTGATCATAAAAGGGGGGAACTCTAAGCATATATTTTTAGCAAAAGAGGGTTTCCCCTCCGATTTCTATTAAAGAAACCACCACGGAACCAACATGATCAATTAAACCCTAAGCATGATCAATTAAACCGTATTATGGCTGTGCCATGGCAGATTTGAAGCTGCAAACCGGAGAAATGATATTTAGCATCCATTGTTTGCTTCGAACTAAGAACTAAATTCTAAGAGCTGAAAAGAAAGTAGAGTAACCAAGTTAAGATCTATTTTCTAGTTGAGATCAAAAAGTTAAGGAGATATGAAGTACCACCTCTCTTGCGGTGCCGTGTAGGCATCGGGGGTGCGATGGTTGTCGGTGGCGTTGAAGTAGATCTGCGACGGTAGACGGGTGCATCGGGGGATAAGTCCCATTGCGGTGGAAGAGAAGGTCGTGTGAGCGGCCCCGGCAAAGAGGACAACGGCGCCGACGAAGCTAGAGGACGCGATGCAAGGCTATTGGTCCGTCGCCGTGGATGAGAAACGTCCATCTCTAGTAGTAGACGATCCAGTCTTGGTAGGCACTCTGGCATGGTGGAGGACGGTGGCGATGGATGTGGTGGAGGACAGCGGCGATGGATGGGGTGGCGGATGGAGGCTGGTGTGGGGATGGGGTGTTCTAGCGTGGATTGTGTATGAACGGGAAAATGGAGGGAGAGGTACGGCGAACCATGTTTTTGGGATGCGCCTGTTTGAAATATGGGAAAGTTACGAACTTAGACCCCGTTTAAAATTTGGACGTCTCGTCGGTTGGGGATAGGACGGTAATCTCGCATCTCGCCAATATTTGCCCAGAGCAATTTCGGGCGAGGAGAGGGTGGTTGGCGCCCATGGTTGGCGCCCACGGTGTATGAACGGGGCTGACAGGTAGGGCGGTTGTGTCATGTCTGAGTGAAGTTACAAACCTGCCCCTATTGAAAATATTTGCCTACGTCGATTTCGGCCGAGTCGAGTTTGTTTTGCCGCCCACCGTGTATGAATGGGGAATGGAGGGAGAAATAGAGGTATTTCAGACGAGCTTGAATCAAATGAGTTTTGCTGCCCATGTTTGACGCCCAACGTGTCGGAATGGGCTCAGAGGTGGTCGTGTCACGTCTAATTGAAGTTACTAACCTACCCCTATTTAGAGCAGTGGAAATCGGGCCGATGGATTGTCCGTGTAATGGGTAGACAGTAATTTCCACCTCCCAAACACTTGGCTTCAGGCAGCCGACGTGGGAGTGGACATTTTGCTGCTTCTTTCGAATTTTGGGACAATAAGCATCCACGTTTACCCTGGCAACTAAATTCGAATCCATTTTGTATTCCTATATGAATCTTTATAAATCATTCTATGTGTTTTTATATATCTTCAAAAGGACGACAAAGATGTATTCCACTGTCATATATGAATATGGTTTACAAATGTCGATACTCAAATTCAGAAACTAGAATCCAGTTTAAGGTGAATTCGAATATTTGGAACACTTCATGTCCAACTCAAATGTCACACGCAGCATAATGTGTACTCCCATTTAGATATGTACACAAGCGATGTATCAAGATTCAAATACCGAGTCAATCAACCAATAATGTACAGAACTAACAGACATATAAACACTTATAGAGTATATGGATCAATAATATCAACTAACATACATAAGCCAGGCCGCTGTACTTTTTTTTTGCTACAACAGCATCCTTTTTTAGCCAGCATCTTGGCCCTTTCCAATGCGTGCCACTTATGGTCCATCTATACTACTACTATTGCTGAATGCACATTCATCCCGATTAGCATATTTGTAGGTCTGGCACAACAATCCAAATGAAATGCCTCTGAGTCTTATCAATTAATACAGATTTGTGCTCAAATAAAATTACAAACCAAAAAACAAAACAAAAAACAATTATTACATGATCTCTAAAACAAATGGTTTGATTGATTACATGAACAGGCATCACATAGGTTATTCAACTATGGAAAGAACATTTCACCTATGATTTACCAAGTAGGAATTTAATTTCCTTTTTTCCTTCAGGACCTTAACAATCTGGTCAGTCTCAGCTTGCTTCGTTTTGAAATCCACCAAATATTTAATGGTTGTCTTGAGTACTGCTTGTGATTGTGTTGTTTGCTTCCTCAACATGTCAACTTCATCTCTAAATGCAGAAGCAAAATCTCTTTCTACCACTAGTTTAGCCTCTAGAGCATCAGCAGTTGGCAATTCATAATGCATGATTGGGTCGGTGCCACTGCTGTGGGATGATGCAACGTCCATGGGGACCTCGCTCTTTGATCTTGGGCTAACCTGTTTTGCCATTAAAGTTCCGATTGGATTTAGAAAAGTTGAAGTTAGCAAAACATCTCAACTGGGAGTTATAACAGCAAACCAGTTAAACAAACAAGGAATTAAAGAGTTTCAATTGGATGCTGAAATGTAGTTATTAACATCATTGTAACCCATTGTTGCAGCAGCAAAGCAGTTAAACAAACAAGTAGATATTTAAGTTAAGGCAAACAGGCAATTCTTAACAGTAACTATCAAACACATAGATAGGCGCAGTCTACAATATGATTAACAGGCTGTGCCATTATGTAATCAGTAGCAAACTAAATTAAGCCAAGCAACGTAATTGAACAATTTTGCAATAAGTGGCTAACTAAAATTTTGAGAAGCAGGTAACTAAACTTACACTAGTTCTTTGTACGGGCACACTACAACTTCTTTTTCGCTTACAAGGTTGTACGAAGGAGTCCATGGCATCAATTTCTTGGATACGCAGTCCCAATACTTCTTTCTGCCCACACTGCATGGGTAAGTCGAATGGTTAATCTGGTAAGATGGTGCGTCCTTGATATGTTATATGAGGACGTGTAGTCAGACTAGTTGTAGCCAAACACATCACATTGGCTTTTACTGTATATTTCATGCGATTACTTTTGGCATATCGAGATCTAAGCAATCTACAATAGGATGAAAAGACTGGCATCCTTCACATTATTGGCAAACTCAGTTCATAGAAACAAGCAATTCAACCATTCTGTGGGTAAATCAAAAGTGCCACTAGAATATTTTTCACTATCCAATCATACACGCAAAAAGGGGTGACGCCACCATAGGGGCTGGTATGGGTGGCCGCCTCTGGTGGCTGGAAAGTGTGCACCAAGTTTGAGTCGTCCAGGTTGGCCCACGCTAGTTTCATTCGTCCTAATGCACGAGCAGGCAATGTAAAAAATGAACAAAATGTTTCAATTTGGATGGGGCCAATAACATAAGTGCAAGGCAGGCCCTATAGCAGGCTCGCGGCCCAAACGAGCGCTTCCCATATCGATTGACAGCAGGAAAAATCCTAATTCATTCGCTATAGCCTCCAGTCTGGTTTGCTCCTAACCTAGCCGCCGCTGGACAGACCGGCACAGCACTTCCTCGCGCCCTCGTTGGAGGGCGGTCGCCGGGCTTCAAGCGAATGGAAGGACAAGAAGATGAAGATCCAACCCTGGGTGTAGCCTGCGTGGGAGGCAGCCGCGGCAGCACGGGCATGGCATCGAGCTTGCGCAAATGGACAGTCGCAGCTTGCAAGAGTAGCATGCGCAATGAGCAGGTACATCACATCCCTGATTATATCTAATTCAACTCTTCAATTTCTGGCCAATAGTTAAACCTGACGGTGTTGTAAAATTGCTTGTATGTAGGGAATCTATGAGAAAATGAAACCAATTTCTACTTATTTTATAACTCCCCCAGTCAATACTGAACTGACTGAATCTGATGTATCTAATCAAGTTTCTGGTGCAAACATACAAGCTCATGTTGATCTTGAGCCTGAAGTGTCTAATGAACAGACTGCTAATGAAGGATTTGATGCAAACATTTTACATGCTCCTGGTGATGAACATATAGTGTCTAATGAGGGATCTAACGCAAGCATTTTGCAAGCTCATTGAAGGATTTAGTGTCTAATGATGATCTACTATGTTGAGAGAGATAGAGATTTGCAGGCATTGATGACAAGAAAATTATAGTGCATTTTCATAGGTTGAGAAAACGTCGAGGCCATCTACCAAAAAGTCCCCGTATCATGACAACATAGCATAAATACTTTTCTAATCTGTTGTTTGAAACTATTGGCATACTTGTGCAGGATAGATATATTGATATGCAGTTTGTGCACTAGTTATACGTGCAATTACACTTCGATATTTTTAGCCAGAGAACAAATAATTCAAGCAGGTACAGACCATGTTTGTAGTCCTTGTACACCATGTTGAATTTTGTGTTTTTTGGTGCTTGCATCATTTAGTGTTTACAATCTGAACTACTTTGGATCATTAGCTAGTTTTCAAAGTGCATGTAGCTTCTCATTTCTCAAGTTATGTTGATTTCCGGAGTGCAAGTGCCCTTGTATTTTTTAAGTTAAATGTTCGCCCCTGGTAACTTGAATTCGTGGATCAACCACTGCGCACAAATCATACACGAATGCCAGTACGAATTAAATGAAATGCAGGGAATTACGCTAGCTCATTGTACAGGCTCACTGCAGCTCTGCTTGCGCTTGGGATGTTCCATGTACAAGTCCATGTTACCACTTGCTTGGATGTGCAGGCCTTGTGCTCCTTGCATCCCCCTCTGCATTTTTGACATGGCGAATGGTTGATCAAATAAGAGGAATCGACCTTGATGTTGTACCGGAGGACAGATACTTACAAGGTTATACGGGTGTGCAGGATGTGTACCAGATCCCATAGCACCGTCATGCTTCGCTAAAGAATGGATTTGCTTGTTTCAGATGATATCTCCAGAAGAAATAAGAGTTAAAGTCAGAGTTGCATAGGCGTGTAAGCTAAGAGAGCAGTGAAAGGATATCCAAACATCGTCGGAATAGTGCACAAGGGAGTGATGTGTGGATACCTAGTTCGGACTGGCGTTTGGGCATGCTCTCCTAGCTAGAGTGTGGGTCACTTCAGAGCCGTTGAGGGTGATGCGCTGGCGTTGGCTGGTCACGCACGGATGCAGATCTTGAGTGGCAGCGGAGCGCTATGATGCGATGGACGAGACCGTTGGTGAATCCCCAATGGCCTCGGGGGGCGTAGGTGCGATGATGTGCTTGGTGAAGTAGCCCCGGTGAGCTGGGAGACGGCGTCGGTGAAGCGCACCTGATGCGGTGGAACTCGGTGTCTATGAGGCACATCGGTTGCGGCTGCCGACGTTGTCGGTGGACAACCTGGTGCGGTGGACGAGGGCGTAGATGAGGTAGCTCCGGTGCGGTGGTGAAGCGCGACCGTCGTCTTCGTTGTTGTCATCCGGCACAGAGGTGGGGAACGGTGGGGAAAGAGACGAGACGAGGGGCGGTTCGAGGGTTGGCGTCAAAATAGGGATTTGAGCAATCTGGGCGCGGATGGGGACGGTGGAGAAGAGAGATTTTGCAGGGCTGGAATTGGGGCCGCCAGATATTTCAATTCGAAACGTGGAAGCGCAAACTTATATTGTCATCGTCCTTTTTTGGGGGGAGGGGGGTGGGTGGCTGGGTGCTACGCGTCCGTCCAACACACGCGACCACCCCGACAGGACTATGCTTTGGTGCCTTAAGGCACCTGCCTTTGTGTCCATGACATGTGGGCCCAACAGGTGGCTGGCCCACATGTCAATGACCCAAAGGCAGTTGCCTTTAAGGCACCGAAGCAGCGTCCACCCCGACACGACCCTAGTCTGCCTGGTGCGCCTACATTTGAGAATGCAAACGAATCTTCTTTCATTTGCAAACGAATCTGTATGTATTAGCATGCCCGTGTTTTCCTTGTAATAATTAGTCATTCGAAATGAGATACTCCATCCGTTCACTTTTGTAAGTCGTTTCAGACAACTTAAAATGAACTATTTTGCACATTGTCTGAAATGTCTTCAAGGTCTTATAAAAGTGAACAGAGGGAGTACTATAAATTAATTAATGAGGAGTTATTTGAGAAAAATCGAAACGGTACCCACGCTAACATGGATTAGACATAATTAGTTATCTGAATTAGAGTGTGTGTCACGTAGTTAGTTATTTGAATTAGAGTGTGTGTCACGTAACGATCTCCAATTCTAACGTGGATTTCGCATTTCACTGTATCCACGCTACTTTTTTAGTACAAATTCATATGTATATGATGAACACCATGGTAGTGAGAAAACTTTTGGATGGATTCAAACATATGACCTACAAAATAGCACAACAAACTAAGTCAATGTCAACTTTTCGAAACATAGTATGGCATGAATTCGAAATAATTACCCGTATGCCTGGTCCTCGGTTCAAATCTTACAATGCACACCGAATTGAAACATCGATATTAAGTCTCGTACTATGTACATTCAAATGTTGTTTTTAGCACCCCACCCCCCCCCCCCTACACAAACGCTACATACTTCCTATATCGGTCAATCTTCCTCTCCTAACCACCTTAGGAAGCTATCGGTTTCCAACACATGTTCATTCTTTCTCTCCATGTTTCGATCTCTAAGTCTCTCAACTACACAACCCCTTTTTCCACTCTATTACCAAATGTATTTACTTCACACACCCGCCATTGCACCCCATGTCAAGCTCTCTCTCTATCCCCCCTCTCCCTCTCACCCTATCGCACTAAATACATGCATTGCCTATCTAGCCCCCCAACCTCTCATGTGCACGCACGCATGTTGTATATCTAGGTCACTCCCTCGAGACTGTCTCACTCTTTCTTCCGCACGGTGGGCCACACTCGCTCAATCTCGCTCTCTTTATCTGAGTCTCGTTTAACCTCGTTTTCTTTCACACACAAATGATATATCTCCCTGTTCGGGCCTCGATCGACACACTCTATACTCTCTCACGCAGATTGTCTATCTACGTCAGTCCATCCAAGCCGCCGCCACTCTTTCGACCTCATGGTGGGCCACGCTCACTCAATCTCTCTCTCTCTCTCCCTATGTCTCAATTGACTTTGCTCTTTCTCGGACAAAAATGATATATCACCATGTTTGAGCCCAATTCGACCTATTCACATTGTATACTCTCTCATGCACATCGTCTATCTAGGTCACTCTCTCCAACCCGTCTCACTTTTTCGATCGCATGACGACCCTATGTGATCGGTTGACCTTGCTTCCTCCCACGCACAAAATATATCTACACGTCTGTGACTAGATCATCTCTCAAGCTCTATCTTACAGCCCTCACCCTTGCCAAAAAGCTCAATCGGACAATATCTCTCCAGAGCATATATATTTGTTCAATGAATGTCGGACCACACTCACTTTGTCTCTCTATCTATATGTCTCCTCGCTTTCTCACACTGTATCTTCCACGCATTGAAGCTACTACCTCTCCATCCCTTGCAAAGCCGGAGATGTTTACATTGCGATGGGCACTCCAACCTTGGATTAATTTGTGTAGGCATTTATTCCGGTCAGTTTAGATTATATTTTCGTGGCATTCGGCCAACAACTACTCCAAACACCGTTGCAACCCACGCAACTCCCCTAGTTGATTTCACTCTGGCTCGGTCATCGCTCTCTCGCACGTCCTTTCTCGCCTTCAACGTCGCACCATGGTATTATTGAAAAAACTATGTTGTTCTCTTTAATTATTATAAATAAGCTACAAAACTACACATCGATAGTCCACTTGGAATGGAACAAATTTCGACCCACAAATTAAAGTGCTACAGACTACACACTGAGGGGCCCACATGTCATGAAACAAATTTGGACCCATATACAAATTAAAAAAATAAAGGACGAGGATCGAACATGCGACCGGGCCTTCAAGCCGCACGTCAATAGGCAACATACGTAGAATAGCAATGTTTGTTGTAACCCCTTTGTTCACATAATGTTTTTATATTACCACAGCCTAATTAATGGATAACATGTAATATTATTTTTAGTACTATTCGCCTTCACTTACTGGTGGGTTCCATGTGTGCTCTCTCTCTCCTCCCCTTCTACGTCTAGACGCATGGGCAAACAGGAAGAACTCGCGGGTGATGTTGCCGTTGACCATATCTGGACGTGTTCACAAGTCACGGCACCAGTTTCACGTACTAGCAGCACTAGTCAGTGTGTACGTGCAATGCACGTTAATTTGGAAGTATATTAAGTGCATGCGGATATTAACTGCTAGGATATTATTTGCGTGTTGTCATGTGATTAGCACTATTTTTTGGCATGAAATTAACTACGCGCTAAACGTGTTGAGCGCTCGACATTGAAGCAGTCTAGGTCATTGGATGACAAGGAATACATGTGGCTTGATGACATTTTATATTTAATTTGATACGACTCTAGCAGAACATTCAATCGATCAAACCATACATTTCGTTCAGTCTGAATCCAACTTTAAATTATACGACGATCGATATAAAATAAAGGGAAATGATAAACGTTCGGATTTTAAGCATGGCAATCCGAACGTTTTTATGGCAAATTTAGATTACGTGGCGGCGGCGTTTCGCGGTGGGAAGTGGCTCCTCTGTCGTGCTCTGTGTGTCGTCGGGCCACTGACCGACGGTGACGGCGGTGTCTTGTGCCGTTGTTGGCGTACTCCTGGACGTTGGCCTAGCTTCAAGGAAGGCCAAAATGTTCTGGACTTCGGAGTGAGTCAACTGGCGGGAGGAGGCGACTGGCGTTGGTGCAAGGAAGCAGTCGACGGCGGCCATCCATGCCGCTGAGGGGGGCACTGGCACCCGCATGGGGACAGGCGCTGTCAACAGTGCGGCGGAGACATTCGTGTGCACGGGCACCGGCACGAGCGCGCACGTCAGTGCACACGCAGGCGCATGCGCTGGCAGGTGCACGGGCACCGGCACGGGCGTGCGCGTCAGTGCACGCGTAGGCGCATGCGCTGGCAGGTGCACGGGCGTGTGAAAGTCGGCGGGGACCTCGTGGAACCCCGTGGGATCAAGCTCGGCAATAATGTGCGGCTCCCAGCCCATCAATGCCACGGGGATGGGCGCTGGCGCAGTCGGGGCGACGGGAGCCGGAACGGGAGCGGGGACAGGCGCGGCGTCTTCCCGCAAGGCCAGTTCAAGCTCATCCCAAAGCTCCTTATGGTCTTGAGACTCCGGCTGGGTGTCTTCCTTAGGAAACTGGAACACTAAGGGCAGACCATCGTGATGCGGCATGGCGTACGTTTAGGTCAGGCTAGTTGGAGGTAGACGACAGGAGAATCGGAGAGGAAGAGAGAGGATTGTAGCGATACCGGGTAGTGCGGGGTTGATTTTAAACTGCGGCCCAGCGACATTAAAAGTGGGAGCAGTTGGGACAACGGTGGGCGGCGGAGCCTGGTCAACTCGGTGAGCCTGCAGAGCGGTCTACTCGCACGCCTCCCTGGCAGCCGGCGTAGCGGTCTGCTCGCACGCCTCCCGTCGACTCACACGCTTGCTCGGATGGCACCTGCCGATGAGAAGCGGGGACTCGTGGCGGCACGTAAACGCCCACGGTTTCAATAGTGAAAGCGTTCGCCTTAACGTGACAGGTCTTTGTTCCAAAATACCTTGGCTCTTCATTTGTGCAACTCGTCATAAGCAGCTTGTCTCAAATTGAAGAAAAAACTTACGAAGTAATATTTGTGCCATATCACGTGACCATGCTTAGTTTCAAGAATTTATGCTCACTTTTGGATTTTCTGAAATTTAAGATCCAGGATTTGAAACAATATCATAACCTGCATCATAATTTTTCAAGTCGTACATCTGTCCTGTTGTATTTCTTAAGAAAGAATTTGGTCAAACATTTTGCTTAGTTAGACTTCAGACAAGTTATATATGCAGAGTAAAAGGATAATCCCTCCGTACCAGTGCATTGCCTGATACATTAACTCCAGTACTAGGCACGAACAAACGGGCTCAATTCTGTGCTCGTCCTGGTGTAGTAGTAGTAGTAGTACTAGGCAATGCAGTTGACGGGTGACCTTGACGAGCGGCGACCGAGGGAATTGAACCATGCTCGGCATGGTAGGTAACGTTGTCTAGTTACTAAAGAATCCCTCCGTTGTTCAACGGTAGTCAGTATGGATCGGGGACATGAGGGGAATTTCCTAGGGCTGGAATTCTGGCCGCCAGATATTTCGACTTGAAACTCTGAGGCTCGACTGGTTGGGGTTTCCTAATGTGCGTACCACGGACGCCACCGAAGGACACAAGCCCGGTTTTTTTAGGATCAACACGAGCCAAGGTCTGGCTGGTACGCCATTGGGTCCTACCATTCGAGAATACGAAAGGAACCTTTTAAATTGTCGAACGAATCTATGTGTATTACAATACCCGTATTTTCCTTGCAAATACTAATCTCAATGTGGTAATTGATTTATGACGAGTGTTGAATTAGAGTGAGTTTGTGATATAGTGATCTCAACGTGGATTTCATATTTCATGGTATACCTAGTAAGTTTTCCAATGCAAATTCAAATTTAAAAGATGAACAGTATGGAGGTGAGAAAACTTTGTATGTATCAAGCATATGACCACACACACAGAGAGAGAGAGAGACACATGCACGAACACACCAACAATCCAATAAGTATAGTGCATCTATTTTTCCAAACCATGCATGTATGAAACGAATTCAAAAATACTCCTTCTATTCCTAAATATTAGTATCTTAGAGAGTTCAACAAGTGACTACATACGGAGCAAAATGAGTGAATCTAGACTCTAAAATATGTCTATATACATCCGTATGTGCCAGTTGCTACGTCTTGAGCTTGCGTTGGTTTTCCCCGAAGAGGAAGGGATGATGTAGCAGAGTAGAGTAAGTATTTCCCTTGGTTTTTGAGAACCAAGGTATCAATCTAGTAGGAGGCCACGCTCAAGTCCCTCGTACCTGCACAAAACGATAGCTACTCGCAACCAACGCGATTAGGGGTTGTCAATCCCTTCACAGTCACTTACGAGAGTGAGATCTGATAGATATAATATTTTTGGTATTTTTGGTATAAAGATGCAAGGTAAAAAGTAAAAGCAAAGTAAAAAAGCAAAGCAAGATTAAAGTGATGGAGATTGATATGATGAGAATAGACCCGGGGGCCATAGGTTTCACTAGTGTCTTCTCTCAAGAGCATAAGTATTCTACGGTGGGTGAACAAATTACTGTTGAGCAATTGACAGAATTGAGCATAGTTATGAGAATATCTAGGCATGATCATGTATATAGGCATCACGTCTGTGACAAGTAGATCAAAACGATTCTGCATCTACTACTATTACTCCACTCATCGACCGCTATCCAGCATGCATCCAGAGTATTAAGTTAAAAGCAGAGTAACACCTTAAGCAAGATGACATGATGTAGAGAGATAAATTCATGCAATATGAAATAAACCCCATCTTGTTATCCTTGATGGCAATGATACAATACGTGCCTTGCTGCCCCTTCTGTCACTGGGTAAGGACACCGCAAGATCGAACCCAAAGCTAAGCACTTCTCCCATGGCAAGAACTACCAATCTAGTTGGCCAAACCAAATGGATAATTCGAAGAGACTTGCAAAGATAACCAATCATACATAAAAGAATTCAGAGAAGATTAAAATATTATTCATAGATAGACTTGATTATAAACCCACAATTCATCGGTCTCAACAAACACACCGCAAAAAGAAGATTACATCGAATAGATATCCACAAGAGAGGGGGAGAACTTTGTATTGAGATTCAAAGAGAGAGAAGAAGCCATCTAGCTACTAACTATGGACCCGACGGTCTGAGGTAAACTACTCACACTTCATCGGAGAGGCTATGATGATGTAGTAGCCCTCCGTGATGACGGCCCTCTTCCGGCGAAGCTCCGGAACAGGCCCCAAGATGGGATCTCGTGGATATCGAAAGTTTCGGCGGTGGAATTAGGTTTTTGGCTCATGTCCTGATCGTTTGGGGGTACGTGTGTATACATAGGAGGAAGAAGTATGCCAGAAGAGCAACTAGGGGCCCACGTGGCAGGGGGCGCACCCTAGGGGGGCGCACCCCCCACCCTCGTGACCGCCTCGTGGTCCAAGTCTCCTGGACCACGTTCGGTGAGAAAATGACATTCCCGAAGATTTTATTCCGTTTGCACTCCGTTTGATATTCCGTTTCTTCGAAACACTGAAATAGGCAAAAAAAACAACAATTCTGGGCTTGGCCTCCGGTTAATAGGTTAGTCTCAAAAATAATATAAAAGTGTAAAATAAAGCCCAATATAGTCCAAAATAGTAGATAATATAGCATGGAGCAATCAAAAATTATAGATACCTTGGAGACGTATCAGGCATCCCCAAGCTTAATTCCTGCTCGTCCTCGAGTAGGTAAATGATAAAAAGGGAATTTTTGATGCAGAGTGCTACTTGGCATAATTTCAATGCAAATCTTCTTAATTGTGGTATGAATATTCACATTCGAAAGATTCAAGACAAAATTTTATATTGACATAAAAATAATAATACTTCAAGCATACCAACAAAGCAATTATGTCTTCTCAAAATAACATGGCCAAAGGAAGTTATCCCTACAAAATCATATAGTCTGGCTATGCTCTATCTTCACCACACAAAGTATTTAAATCATGCACAACCCCGATGACAAGCCAAGCAATTGTTTCATACTCTAACTTTTTCAAAACTTTTCCAATCTTCACGCAATACATGAGCGTGAGCCATGGATATAGCACTATAGGTGGAATAGAATGGTGGTTGTGGAGAAGACGAAAAAAGGAGAAGATAGTCTCACATCAACTAGGCGTATCAACGGGCTATGGAGATGCCCATCAATAGATATCAATGTGAGTGAGTAGGGATTGCCATGCAACGAATGCACTACATCTATAAGTATATGAAAGCTCAAAAAGAAACTAAGTGGGTGTGCATCCAACTTGCTTGCTCATGAAGACCTAGGGCAATTTGAGGAAGCCCATCATTGGAATATACAAGCCAAATTCTATAATGTAAAATTCCCACTAGTATATGAAAGTGATAACATCAGAGACTCTCTACTATGAAAAATCATGGTGCTACTTTGAAGCACAAGTGTGGTAAGAGGATAGTAACACTGTCCCTTCTCTCTTTTTCTCTCATTTTTTATTTTATTTGGGCATTTTCTCTTTTTTATTTTATGGCCTCTTTTTATTTTGGCTTCTTTGGCCTCTTTTATTTATTTTTCATCTGGAGTCTCATCCCGACTTATGGGGGAATCATAGTCTCCATCATTCTTTCCTCACTTGGGACAATGCTCTAATAATGATGATCATCACACTTTTATTTTTCTTACAACTCGATACTTAGAACAAAATATGACTCTATATGAATGCATCCGGTGGTGTACCGGGATATGCAATATGACAATGATGGAGTGTGTCATGATGAACTAGATGGTGGAAAGTTGCATAGAAATATATCTCGGAATGGCTATGGAAATGCCAGAATAGGTAGGTATGGTGGCTGTTTTGAGGAATGGATATGGTAGGTGTATGATACCAGCGAAAGGTGTGCAGTATTAGAGAGGCTAGCAAACGTGGAAGGGTGAGAGTGCGTATGATCCATGGACTCAACATTAGTCATAAAGAACTCATGTACTTATTGCAAAAATCTAGAAGTTATCAAAGCAAAGTATTATGCACATGCTGCTAGGGGGATAGATTGGTAGGAAAAGATCATCGCTCGTCCCCAACCGCCACTCATAAGGAAGACAATCAATAAATAAATCATGCTCCGACTTCATCACATAACGGTTCACCATACGTGCATGCTACGGGAATCACAAACTTTAACACAAGTATTCTTTAAATTCACAACTACTCAACTAGCATGACTTTAATATTATCACCTCCATATCTCAAAACAATTATCATGCTTCAATCTTTTCTTAGTATTCAACACACTCAAAAGAAAGTTTCACAAATCTTGAATACCAAGCATATTATTATTAAGAAAATTACCATGCTATTAAGAGACTCTCAAAATAATTTAAGTGAAGCATGAGGGATCAATAGTTTCTTTAAAACAAATCCACCACCGTGCTCTAAAAGATCTAAGTGAAGCATATAGAGCAAAATTATAACGCTCAAAAGATATAAGTGAAGCACATAGAGGATTCTATCAAATTTTAATTCATGTATGGCTCTCTCAAAAGGTGTGTACAGCAAGGATGATTGTGGTATACTAAGACACAAATAATACAAGACTCTCCAAGCAAAACACATATCATGTTGGTGAATAAAAATATATCTCCAAGTAAATTACCGAGGGAAGTGGACGAAAGAGGGGATGCCTTCCGGGGCATACCCAAGCTTTGACTTTTTGGTGTCCTTGGATTATCTTGGGGGTGCCATGGGCATCCCCAAGCTTAGGCTCTTGCCACTCCTTGTTCCATGATCCATCAAAAGAATTCACCCAAAACTTGAAAACTTCACAACACAAAACTCAAAATAGAAAACTCGTGAGCTCCGTTAGTGAAAGAAAACAAAAGAACACTTCAAGGTACTGTAATGAACTCATTCTTTATTTATATTGGTGTTAAACCTACTGTATTCCAACTTCTCTATGGATTATAAACTATTTTACTAGCCATAGATTCATCAAAATAAGCAAACAACACACGAAAAACAGAATCTGTCAAAAACAGAACAGTCTGTAGTAATCTGTAGCTAGCGCAAGATCTGAAACCCCAAAAATTCTAAAATAAATTTCTGGACGTGAGGAATTTATCTATTAATCATCTGAAAAAAATAATTAACTAAATAGCACTCTTCAAATAAAAATGACAGCAGTTCTCGTGAGCGCTAAAGTTTCTGTTTTTTACAGCAAGTTCAACAAGACTTTCCCCAAGTCTTCCCAACGGTTCTACTTGGCACAAACACTAATTAAACACAAAAAACACAACCAAAACAGAGGCTAAATAATTTATTTATTACTAAACAGGAGCAAAAAGCAAGGAATAAAAATAAAATTGGGTTGCCTCCCAACAAGCGCTATCGTTTAACGCCCCTAGCTAGGCATAAAAGCGAGGATAGATCTAGGTATTGCCATAATAGTAAGATAGGTTATTAAAAATCATTTCATATTCTCTACATTCGGCAGCAAGTTTTCTTTGAGGCAAGCAAAAGTAATCAAAAGGACTAAATTTAACGGGACGAAAGTCCCCAAGATCAACCTTGGGAGGTATAGGTTTCTCCTTTGGTCCTTCATAATGCACAACCAATTCATCATTATAAGCATTCTTTTGACAGAACTTTGTAAGCCTATATTCAAGAAAATATCCTAGCTCATTATTTCGAATAGCCAAATCATCATTAAATTTAGAAATTCTATCAACTAAAACATTGGTAGGAACCCTTCTTCTAAGATTTTCATTGAAAGCAACATAATCTAGAGATTGAAAACGCATTATTTCTTCTTGATCAAAGAGGATAGCCTCCATGGGAGGACGGCAAGCATCCACCCTATAATGCGCAAATATTTCTTTGGCTTCTCTTATTATGAATCTAAACTCATGAGCCAAAAAGATAGTAGCGGCACGCTTAACAGAAGAATGCTCAATATTAGAAAATTCCAGAAAAATCCTTTGTATGGAAGGATGCATGTGCATGAATTGTCTTTCAAGTTCAACTACAAGCATGGCAATAGCGTCCGCAAGACTACTAGTTCTGTGAAGGATAGAACTACCCATAGAAGGTAAAGCACCGGCACAAGTAAAGAAATCTTGAATAAGTCATTTTCCAATAATATTACCACTACCAACACGGAATTTTTTTGTATGAAAGATGGTAGGTTCTTTAGAAGGAGCATCAGAATTTTCCATGATATTGTTATCGCCCATATTGGCGATAACTTCCCCAATTTCAGACATAACGACAAGCAAGCAAACTAGCACACGAGCAAACAAGAGGCAAGCGGAAAGGAAAGGGAGGATAGAGAGAGAGGACGAATAAAACGGCAAGGGTGAATTGGGGGGAGAGGAAAACGAGAGGCAAATGGCAAATAATGTAATGCGAGAGATAGGGATTGTGATGGGTACTTGGTATGTTGACTTTTTGTGTAGACTCCCCGGCAACGGCGCCAGAAATCCTTCTTGCTACGTCTTGAGATTGTGTTGGTTTTCCCCGAAGAGGAAGGGATGATGCAGCAGAGTAGCGTAAGTATTTCCCTCAGTTTTTGAGAACCAAGGTATCAATCCAGTAGGAGGCCACGCTCAAGTCCCTCGTACCTGCACAAAACGATAGCTACTCGCAACCAACGCGATTAGGGGTTGTCAATCCCTTCACGGTCACTTACGAGAGTGAGATCTGATAGATATAATATTTTTGGTATTTTTGGTATAAAGATGCAAGGTAAAAAGTAAAAGCAAAGTAAAAAAGCAAAGCAAGATTAAAGTGATGGAGATTGATATGATGAGAATAGACCCGGGGGCCATAGGTTTCACTAGTGGCTTCTCTCAAGAGCATAAGTATTCTACAGTGGGTGAACAAATTACTGTTGAGCAATTGACAGAATTGAGCATAGTTATGAGAATATCTAGGCATGATCATGTATATAGGCATCACGTCCGTGACAAGTAGATCGAAACGATTCTGCATCTACTACTATTACTCCACTCATCGACCGCTATCCAGCATGCATCTAGAGCATTAAGTTAAAAACAGAGTAACGCCTTAAGCAAGATGACATGATGTAGAGAGATAAATTCATGCAATATGAAATAAACCCCATCTTGTTATCCTCGATGGCAACGATACAATACGTGCCTTGCTGCCCCTTCTGTCACTGGGTAAGGACACCGCAAGATCGAACCCAAAGCTAAGCACTTCTCCCATGGCAAGAACTACCAATTTAGTTGGCCAAACCAAATGGATAATTCGAAGAGACTTGGAAAGATAACCAATCATACATAAAAGAATTCAAAGAAGATTCAAATATTATTCATAGATAGACTTGATCATAAACCCACAATTCATCGGTCTCAACAAACACACCGCAAAAAGAAGATTACATCGAATAGATCTCCACAAGAGAGGGGGAGAACTTTGTATTGAGATTCAAAGAGATAGAAGAAGCCATCTAGCTACTAGCTATGGACCCGAAGGTCTGAGGTAAACTACTCACACTTCATCGGAGAGGCTATGATGATGTAGAAGGCCTCCGTGATGACGGCCCTCTTCCGGCGAAGCTCCGGAACAGGCCCCAAGATGGGATCTCGTGGATACAGAAAGTTGCGGCGGTGGAATTAGGTTTTTGGCTCCTGTTCAGATCGTTTGGGGGTACGTGTGTATATATAGGAGGAAGAAGTACACCGGAGGAGCAACGAGGGGCCCACGAGGCAGGGGGCGTGCCCCCCACCCTCGGGACCGCCTCTTTTGTTCCTTGGAGCAAGTTCCAAGTCTCCTGGATCACGTTCGGTGAGAAAATCACGTTCCCGAAGATTTTATTCTGTTTGGACTCCATTTGATATTCCGTTTCTTCGAAACACTGAAATAGGCAAAAAACATCAATTCTGGGCTGGGCCTCCCGTTAATAGGTTAGTCCCAAAAATAATATAAAAGTGGAAAATAAAGCCCAATATAGTCCAAAACAGTAGATAATATAGCATGGAGCAATAAAAAATTATAGATACGTTGGAGACGTATCACCAGTCCATTTGAAGCCTCTAAAAAACTAATATTTAGGAACGAAGGGAGTAAAATGTAAGACATCCATGGTCCTCAGTTCAATATTTAAAATGAACATGAAACTGAAACATGAATATTAAGTCTAGTACTACAGTACATGCAAATGTTGTGTTTAGGCGGAGCTATGATTGTCGGGGGTCAACCCCTCGACCTTAGATAAAATTGTGGAGCTCTGTTTAGGGTTGTTTAGATAATATTTGTCCCCACCCTCCCAACCACTGATTGGTTGTGCACCCCCCACACCTCCTCCCCGGGAGAATATCATGTGCCCCCATACCTTAGATGCTATATGCCGATACGAGTTGCTTGGAGCTTGTAGATATGAGATATAGCAGCTCACATGATGTGTCTTAATATTTTTGCAGGAATCCTTGATGAGTTTGAGAATTGCGCACAATTTGTACAGAAACTACTTAGATCCCCTTTGATCCCATATACAACGACCTTGAAGCTCGTATCACCATAGCATCTAGGATGAAGGAGGACATCATATTCTCCTGTATGTAAGAATATCATGTGCTACCACACCTTAGATGCTTTGGTGATACAAGCTCTTCGGAGGCGTTGGATTTGTGACCCAACGCCTCCTCGGTGGTTCGAATGGTTTTTTGCAGAAAAGCTCCAAAAGAGTTCGGCCACTGCTTACAAGCACAAAGACTGCCCATATGCCATTGGATCTCAGATCAAACAACCTCCAAGCTCGTATCACCATAGCATCCAAGCTGCGATAGCACCTTATGTTTTCTCGCACGGGAGAGTATGAGGTGCTCCCGCACCGTAGATTCTATGGTGATACGAGTTCACTGAGATCTAACGGCCCATAGTAGGAGGTTTGAATGTTTTTGCAATATACGGCTAATGGAGTTTGGGAAATGCGCAGAAAGTACAAGTACTACGCATGTGCCATCTGATCACTGATCATATGACCTAGATGCTCATATCACCGTAGCGGGTAATTAAGCTATGGGGAGCACCTAATATGAGCACCGAGGAGCCGTTGGATCGAAGATGCAACGGCACACACGAGGCCTGAATGTTTTATTTGCAAAAAAACCTTTGGAGAGTTTGGAAATTGCGCATAATTACAAAGACTACTCCCAAGCCATTGGATCTCACTTCCAACGGTGTAAAAACTCATATCACCAGAGTATCTAAGCTGCGGGGTGGATGTGATATTCTATGCCGCTGTCATTTTTGTTCGTAAACTTGCAAAATACGTGTAACTCGTGCCGTTACTTGTCTAATCGTGCAAAGTGTTTGTTCAAATAAACCATCCTACACTGAAATATCGGAACAACACACGGGGGTCCCACTTGTCATTAATCAAATTTGGACCTAAAACTAACAAATCTGAAAGACGAGATTCGAACTGGCAACCTGGACTACAAAGTGTTAGTCGATAGCCTGAAAAAACGAATGGTTGTTGGCTTTGTCCCATAACTTGATTTTATACAGTACTTGCGTTGAGTAGAGTAGAGGGAGTGCCTCGTCAACATGTGCATGACTGTTGTCTCACTTACTGGTGGGTCCCAGGTCTACGGTCTCAATCTCTCTTCTCTCCATCGTCTAACCTTTGCACGGACACACACGAAGAGCGGCGCTAGCTTGCCGTGGTGTTATTACAACTAAAAAAAGCTTGGAAAATAGAAGAATTGCCTAGAACAAGAGATGTTATGGCTGGTCGAGACGGAGCTAACAACATCTATCCTCCGTGCCACGTTTGCATGATGAAGCTGTGTGGCTAGTGGGGTGTTTTCGACCGACTGGCTGGATCCCGAGGTCGAACCATAGGTACTACGTCTGATACAATATATTTTTACACGCACATTTTTCCTCTGTGCCGAGACGTGGCACACCCTACTGCGCGGTTTCAGGGTCCTCCCGGGTGGTGCACACATATGTTCTTCCTGACGTGGGACGCCCTACTGCGCGTTTTCTGGGTCCTCCTCAGTCGTAGCGCCGAAGCAAGTAAATGAGTCTTCAAATCACGAAAGACCACCTTTCTCGCCGAGTACATCAGTGAAGCACGGTGGCTAGCTATTTGGGCTAGTTCGACCGATTAGCTAGGCCGCCGCCACATTTGTTTTTTCACCCCTTTTTATCTACTTGCCGGCAGGTACATTTAAATATCCACCGCCGCGTTGCTCTGGTGTTTGGGTGCGGCAGGATTTTTAATTTTTTGATTGACGGGAGCAGGCGTGGCAGGATTTTTAATTTTTTGATTGACGGGAGTAGGTGCGGCAGCAATTAGTCACAATGACTCCGCCTGTAAAAACCCACTGCTCCCTGATGTGAGAAGTCGTCGACTGGTGTTTTACCGTGGTGAAAACCAAAAGATTCCCCGCTCCCTCGCCTTCCTGTAGATTGCATTGCCTTTCAGCCGTTTCACCCCCTTTGCTTCCTCTCCCCATTGCTTCTACCTGGTGCCATGGCGGCGCAGCAGATCACGGTGTCCGAGGTGAGGCGCCTGACACAGGAGCTCCATGCCAAGGATGCGGAGCTCAGGGCCAAGGACGTGGAGCTCCGTGAGCTCAAGGAGGAGAGGAGTGTCATGCTCCTCCGTTATGTGCGGGAGTTCACAGAGCTTCAAAAGCGGCAGGCATCCACCACAAAGATGCTCGAGGCGTCGGCGGCGTTGCTGCAAAAAGCGGGAGATATGATAGGCCGTCAGGGGAGCCGGCTGGAGCGTGAGCGGGCCGATCATGACGAGGTCCAGGATCGCCTCAGCCACTTGGTGAACCAAGTTGCCACGCATGTGTTGCAGCTGCGCGATGCCTGCCGTCGTGCCAGCGCGACGATGTCGGCGTCGGGCTAAACCCGTTCGACCACCCGGTCGACTTCAACGAGTTGCGGCTTCCTGACCTGGTCTCCTTCTTCACCTATATCTCCAAGGAGCTGAGCCGTCTCCGTGCTATGGTGGGGGCTGAGCTGGACAAGGAGGGGTTGCGGGCTGCCGTCGCCGTTGCTGGGCGAATCCTTTCAGGGCTCCGTCACCGGAATCCATTTGTGCCATTGGACGCCGTCTTTGACGAGCTGGCTCCCGTCGACCGGGAGCGGGCTCTGCGGGCGGTTGCACCCTGGATCACCAACGTCGTGTGCCTCGAGAAGCAGAGGGACTTCGGTGGTGTTTAGGCGCCCTCTGCATGGGCATGTCCATGTCTCGGCGCAACATGACTGTTGGATCAAACTCAGATGGTGCAGATCAGTCACTGTAGCACAAAGCGTGTGGGTGTGTTTGGTTGCATTCTCATCTCAATATAGTTGTTTCCTCTTCGTGTATTTTTGTCAACCTACTAGTGTGGACTCATGCACCCTTCATGCACTCTGCCAAACACCCAAAAGTGGGTCGAGAAGGGAACTTTTGCTCCCATCCCGTGCACCCTTCATACACCCGGCCTAACAGTGTTCATGCTTCATATGGTTCATGTTTCGTGGAGTACTGTAGCACCGTACTCTCTGTGCGCTGTGGACCTGGTTCTGTTAACATTGATCTCACCGTTCATTCTCAACCGGATAGTCGAAAAAGCGGTACTATGTTACATATAGGAGTAGTTGACATGCGCACAACATCATTTGTTATCGTCATATCTTACTACGCTAGCAACAAGATGGTGTAGTACTGGCGTATGAACCACTGCACATGCCTAGTAGTAGGAGCATTGTGTATGTTCAAGTGGCTGCCGTGTTTCGCACTCCTCCGTCGTAAGAGTGGAAACGCTTACTGTAATCATTTTTTCTTCAGGAAAACAGTGGACACGCTCTATTGTGCAGATCCTCCTCCAGCCATGCACTAAATTACTCACTTTCGCCGACGTGTGGGACAGCCAGCACCTGGGTCCACCAGCCATGCACTAAATTACTCCATAGTAGAGTGATGGTAGACTACCCCGATCGAACCGCCGCAGTAATGCCCAATGAGCCGTCAAATCACAAAACCCCCTCCTTTACAGCAGTAAGTTGGACGGACGAAGCAACCATCATTTCACTCTTCTCTCTCAGCTTCCTCTCTTGAAGAAAACCCCCACTCGCTTCGCTTCTCCCTCATCCCGTTCCTCCTTTCACTCTTCTCTCTCAGCTTCCTCTCTTGGATGGACGCCGGAGCACCGGCCGACGTGATGTCTATGGCTCTGGCCAAAACCGTCGAGGCTCATGGTACGAAGAAGCGCAAGCACCCCGCCGAGACTACCGCAGACAAGCTCAAAGCCATCGCCCTGTCCAAGCCCCCCTCTCCGGGATCCCTCATTAAGCAAGTCCAGGTAATGTCTCTTGTTGACGATCTTTTTCTTGATCTTGATCGTGTTTTTTCATCTAACACGCAGTACTAGTACTGGTACTACAACTTTCTGGGTGATCTTGCATGTGATTTTAGTGTGCCAAATGACGGTTCTAAATTCCTCTTTTGACCAAAACATGCGAGAGGTTGACACTGATTTATTATAGATTACTTTCAACTACTCCCTCTATACCAAATTTCTTGTCTTAGATTTGTCTAGATACGGATGTATCTAATACTAAAATGTGACTTGATACATCCGTATCTACACAAATCTAAGACAAGAATTTTGGGACGGAGGGAGTACTCTATGAACATCAATGCTACCTTTTAAGAGGGTATATTTGCCTCAGTAACTTGTGTTATGGATATTGCATGTAATCCCTCTGCTCTCATGCCTTTGAAGACATGTTCTAGTGTCTTTGTTCACTCATTTCTGTGCGTATACGTAGTCATATATGGAGTATAATATCGAAAATCATCTTATATTTCTGAACGGAGGTAGTAATAAAATATGGTTTCTGTTTGAATTAGAACCAGGTCCGCGATGGAGATGAAGTTCTCAAAGTCATGCCGTGTGAACTGTAAGACCTGATGATGAGTTCTACTGCTGAACTATCCAGCTATTGTGTCCTTGTCGCCACGTGTCCTGAACTAGTGTTTTCCTGTAGCATTGTTGTCAGGCGTGTTCTCGAGGTTGTACTTGACAACAACAATTTCCTGGTTGTGCCTTCGATTACGAAGGGTGTGGTTCCTGTAAAGCTTCCCAACAAATCTGATGCGGCCTGTCTTCATCATCATGTTTATGAGTGGAAAGACCACTCTGTTAGGTTCTCCAAGGTCGACAAGATTGTGATGGTGCATGTAGACATCTCACACGATGCCCATGGCCTAGTCAGTTATGCGGGGTTCATCCCATAGGTCGGTGGAAAGAAATAGTCTGCAGAGTCTAGTTAGTGCAACTTTGCTTGTCTGTAGTAAGTACTATTGTTCAGTACTTGATTTGTGTTTGTGAACCTTGTATTGTTTATTAGTACTGCCGCTTTTGGTGTGTGGTCAGTCCTGAGAACGGTCTATGTTAATGTCTGTCCACTCAATTCAGTTTGTATATTTTGAAGTATCCAGATCATATTTTTTGTGAGGACGGTTTATCAATTATGGTTACACTCCAATATCTGTATGCATTGCAGGGTTTATCGCACCCACCAGGATTTCCAGTCCCATGGATGTTCGGTCCATATGATTTGTCACGACCTTTGGACTGTCCTGCTTGTGGGAGTAGGCGGGGCACCTGCATGCCACGCGTAGTTGGATGATCAATCTTCTGTTTAGTACTTCAACATAGTGATTTCCTGTTAAGAATTCATGATATGTATCCAACGTATCTACAATTTTTGATTGTTCCATGCTATTATATTATCAACTTTGGATGTTTATGGGCTTTATTATACACTTTTATATTATTTTTGGGAGTAACCTATTAACCCAGAGCCTAGTGCCAGTTTCTAATTTTTGCCTATTTTATGGTTTCGAAGAAAAGGAAAATCAAACAGAGTCCAATTGACATGAAACTTCACGGAACTCATTTTTGGAAGGAAAGCATCCCGGGAGACTTGGAGTCTACGTCAAGGAAGCTTCGAGGAGGCCACGAGGTAGGGGGCGCACCCACCCCCTCTAGGCGCGCCCTCCACCCTCATGGGCCCCTCGTGGCCCCCCTAACATACTTTTTCCACCTATATATATCTCCATATACCCTAAAACGATTGAGGAGCACAATAGATCGGGAGTTCCACCGCCAGAAGCCTCTGTAGCCACCAAAAACCAATCTAGACCCGTTCCGGCACCCTACCGGAGGGGGAATCCTTTTCCAGTGGCCATCTTCATCATCCCGGTGCTCTCCATGATAAGAAGGGAGTAGTTCTCCCTCGGGGCTGAGGGTATGTACCAGTAGCTATGTGTTTGATCTCTCTCTCTCGTGTTCTTGAGGTGATACGATCTTGATGTATCGCGAGCTTTGCTATTATAGTTGGATCCTATGATGTTTCTTCCCCCCTCTACTCTCTTGTAATGGATTGAGTTTCCTCTTTGAAGTTATCTTATCGGATTGAGTCTTTAAAGATTTGAGAACACTTGATGTATGTCTTGTCGTGCGTATCTGTGGTGACAATGGGATACCACGTGATTCACTTCATGTATGTTTTGGTGATCAACTTGCGGGTTCCGCCCATGAACCTATGCATAGGGGTTGGCACACGTTTTCGTCGTGATTCTCGGTTGAAACTTTGGGGCACTCTTTGGGGTTCTATGTGTTGGTTGAATAGATGAATCTGAGATTGTGTGATGCATATCGTATAATCATACCCACGGATACTTGAGGTGACATTGGAGTATCTAGGTGACATTAGGGTTTTGGTTGATTTGTGTCTTAAGGTGTTATTCTAGTACGAACTCTAGGGCTGTTTGTGACACCTATAGGAATAGCCCAACAGATTGATTGGAAAGAATAACTTTGAGGTGGTTTCGTACCCTACCATAATCTCTTCGTTCGTTCTCCACTATTAGTGACTTTGGAGTGACTTTTTGTTGCATGTTGAGGGATAGTGATGTGATCCAATTATGATATTATTGTTGAGGGAAATTACACTAGCGAAAGTATGAACCCTAGGCCTTGTTTCAACGCATTGCAATACCGTTTACGCTCACTTTTATCACTTGCTACCTTGCTGTTTTTATAATTTCAGATTACAAATACCTTTATCTACTATCCATATACCACTTGTTTCACCATCTCTTCGCCGAACTAGTGCACCTATACAATTTACCGTTGTATTCGGTGTGTTGGGGACACAAGAGACTTTTTGTTATTTGGTTGCAAGGTTGCTTGAGAGAGACCATCTTCATCCTACGCCTCCTACAGATTGATAAACCTTAGGTCATCCACTTGAGGGAAATTTGCTATTGTCCTACAAACCTCTGCACTTGGAGGCCCAACAACGTCTACAAGAAGAAGGTTGTGTAGTAGACATCAAGCTCTTTTCTGGCGCCCTTGCCGGGGAGGTTAGCTCTTGAAGGTATTTCTTTAGATCTTGCAATCGAGTCTTTTAGTTTCTTGTTTTATCACTAGTTTAGTTTATAAAAGAAAATTACAAAAAAATGGAATTAAGGTTACCTCATATGCTTCATCTTTTTAATGTCTTTCGTGAAAATAAGGATTCCGATAATTGTGCTCAAGTGCTAGAAGAAGAATGCATTAGAATGTTTGGCACTAAATATTTGAATGATGAGCATGATTGCAATGTTGTTAGTATGAATTCCTTGAATATCTATGATGCTAATGATATGCAAAGCCACAAGCTTGGGGAAGCTATGTTTGATGAAGATGATATTTTTTGTCCCCCAAGTTTTGATGAGCAAATTTATTATGATGAAAGCATGCCTCCTATCTATGATGATTATTGTGATGACACGTATGCTTTAAAGAATAATTATAACAATGAAACTTGTCATCTTGATTTCAATTTTCAATCCCATGATAGTTACTTTGTTGAGTTTGCTCCCACTACTATTAATGAGAAGAATTTTGCTTGTGTGGAGAGTAATAAAATTTGTATGCTTATAGATCATGAAAAGAATGCTTTAGGTGCTGGTTATATTGTTTAATTCATTCATGATGCTACTGAAAATTGTTATGAGGTAGGAATATATGCTTCTAGGAATTGCAATAATATCAAGTTTCCTCTCTATGTGCTTAAAGTTTTGAAGTTATGCTTGTTTTGCTTTCCTATGCTAGTTGCTTATTGTTCCCATAAGTTGTTTGCTCAAAACATCCCTATGCATAGGAAGTGGGTTAGGCTTAAATATGCTAGTCATATTCTTCATGATGCTCTCTTTATGTTACAATTCTTATCTTTTATGTGAGCATCATTGAAATCATCATGCCTAGCTAGGGGCGCTAAACGATAGCTCTTGTTGGGAGGCAACCCAACTTTATTTTTGTTCCTTGCTTTTTGTTCCTGTTTAGTAATAAATAATTCATCTAGCCTCTGTTTATATGTGGTTTTATGCTTTTAGTTAGTGTCTGTGCCAAGTAGAACCTTTGGGAAGACTTGGGGAAAGTCTTGTTGATCATGCTGTAAAAAACAGAAACTTTAGCGCTCACGAGAATTGCTGCCTTTTTATTTGGAGAGTGCTATTTAGTTAATTATTTTTTCAGATGATTAATAGATAAATTCCTCAGGTCCAGCAATTTATTTGAGAATTTTATGAGTTCCATAAGTATACGTTTGATCCAGATTACTACAAACTGTTCTGTTTTTGACAGATTCTGTTTTTCATGTGTTGTTTACTTATTTTGATGAATCTATGGCTAGTAAAAGAGTTTATAAACCATATATAAGTCGGAATATAATAGGTTTAACACCAATATAAATAAATAATGAGTTCATTACATTACCTTGAAGTGGTGATTTATTTTCTTATACTAACGGAGCTTACGAGTTTTCTGTTAAGTTTTGTGTTGTGAAGTTTTCATGTTTCGGGTAAGGATTCGATGGACTATGGAATAAGGAGTGGCAAGAGCCTAAGCTTGGGGATGCCCAAGGCACCCCAAGGTAATATTGAAGGATAGCCAAGAGCCTAAGCTTGGGGACGCCCCGGAAGGCATCCCCTCTTTCGTCTTCGTTCATCGGTAACTTTACTTGGAGCTATATTTTTATTCACCACATGGTATGTGTTTTGCTTGGAGCGTCATTTTATTTTGTTAGGATTTGCTTGCTGTTTGAATAAAATGCCAAGATCTGAAATTATTAAATGTTAGAGAGTCTTCACATAGTTGCATAATTATTTGACTACTCATTGATCTTCACTTATATCTTTCAGAGTAGTTTGTCATTTGCTCTAGTGCTTCACTTATATCTTTTAGAGCATGGTGGTAGTTTTATTTTGAAGAAATAGATGAACTCCCATGCATCACTTAGATTATTTTGAGAGTCTTAAATAGCATGGTAATTTTCTTAAAATCCTAATATGCTAGGTATTCAAGAATAATAAAATTCTCTTATGAGTGTGTTGAATACTAAGAGAAGTTTGATACTTGATGATTGTTTTGTGATATGAGGATGGTAATATTAGAGTCATGCTAGTTGAGTAGTTCTGAATTTGAGAAATACTTGTGTTGAAGTTTGTGATTCCCGTAGCATGCACGTATGGTGAACCGTTATGTGATGAAGTCGGAGCATGATTTATTTATTGATTGCCTTCCTTATGAGTGGCGGTCGGGGACGAGCGACGGTCTTTTCCTACCAATCTATCTCCCTAGGAGAATGCGCGTAGTACGGAGGTTTTTGATGACTTGTAGATTTTTGCAATAAGTATGTGAGTTCTTTATGACTAATGTTGAGTCCATGGATTATACGCACTCTCACCCTTCCACCATTGCTAGCCTCTCTAATACTGCGTACCTTTCGCTGGTATCATACACCCACCATATACCTTCCTCAAAACAGCCACCATACCTACCTATTATGGCATTTCCATAGCCATTCCGAGATATATTGCCATGCAATGTTCCACCGTTCCGTTATTATGACACGCTTCATCATTGTCATATTGCTTTGCATGATCATGTAGTTGACATCATATTTGTGGCAAGGCCACCGTTCATAACTCTTTCATACATGTCACTCATGCATCATTGCACATCCCGGTACACCGTCGGAGGCATTCATATAGAGTCATATTTTGTTCTAAGTATCGAGTTGCAATTCTTGAGTTGTAAGTAAATAAAATTGTGATGATCATCATTATTGGAGCATTGTCCCAGTGAGGAAAGGATGATGGAGACTATGATTCCCCGACAAGTCGGGATGAGACTCCGGACGAAAATAAATAAATAAAAGAGGCCAAAGAAGCCCAAATAAAAAAAGAGGCCATAAAAAGGAGAAGGCCCAAAATATGAGAGAAAAAGAGAGAAGGGGCAATGCTACTATCCATTTACCACACTTGTGCTTCAAAGTAGCACCATGATCTTCATGATAGAGAGTCTCCTATGTTGTCACTTTCATATACTAGTGGGAATCTTTCATTATAGAACTTGGCTTATATATTCCAATGATGGGCTTCCTCAAAATGCCCTAGGTCTTCATGAGCAAGCGAGTTGGATGCACACCCACTAGTTTCTTTTGTTGAGCTTTCATACATTTATAGCTCTAGTGCATCCGTTGCATGGCAATCCCTACTCCTTGCATTAACATCAATCGATGGGCATCTCCATAGCCCATTGATTATCCTCGTTGATGTGAGACTTTCTCCTTTTTTGTCTTCTCCACGTAACCCCCATCATCATATTCTATTCCACCCATAGTGCTATATCCATGGCTCGCCCTCATGTATTGCGTGAAAGTTTTTATAGGTTTGAGATTACTAAATTATGAAACAATTGCTTGGCTTGTCACCGGGGTTGTGCATGATGAGAGCATTCTTGTGTGACGAAAATGGAGCATGACTAAACTATATGATTTTGTAGGGATGAACTTTCTTTGGCCATGTTATTTTGAGAAGACATAATTGCTTAGTTAGTATGCTTGAAATATTATTATTTTTATGTCAATTTGAACTTTTGTCTTGAATCTTTCGGATCTGAATATTCATGCCACAATTAAGAAGAATTACATTGAAATTATGCCAAGTAGCATTCCACATCAAAAATTCTGTTTTTATCATTTACCTACTCGAGGACGAGCAGGAATTAAGCTTGGGGATGTTGATACGTATCCAACGTATCTATAATTTTTTATTGTTCCATGCTATTATATTATCAACTTTGGATGTTTATGGGATTTATTATAAACTTTTATATTATTAACCCAGAGCCCAGTGCCAGTTTCTGTTTTTGCCTATTTTAGGGTTTCGAAGAAAAGGAAGATCAAACGGAATCCAATTGACCTGAAACTTCATGGAACTCATTTTTGGAAGGAAAGCATCCCGGGAGACTTCGAGTCTACGTCAAGGAAGCTTCAAGGAGGCCACGAGGTAGGAGGGCGTGCCCACCCCCTCTGGGCGCGCCCTCCACCCTCGTGGGCCCCTCGTGGCCCCCGTGATGTATTTGTTCCGCCTATATATCTCCATATACCCTAAAAAGATCGAGGAGCACAATAGATCGGGAGTTCCGCCGCCAGAAGCCTCTGTAGCCACCAAAAACCAATCTAGACCCGTTCTGGCACCTTGCCGGAGGGGGAATCCTTCTCCCATGGCCATCTTCATCATCCCGGTGCTCTCCATGACGAGGAGGGAGTAGTTCTCCCTCGGGGCTGAGGGTATGTACCAGTAGCTATGTGTTTGATCTCTCTCTCTCTCGTGTTCTTGAGGTGATACGATCTTGATGTATCGCGAGCTTTGCTATTATAGTTGGATCCTATGATGTTTCTTCACCCCTCTACTCTCTTGTAATGGATTGAGTTTCCCCTTTGAAGTTATCTTATCGGATTGAGTCTTTAAAGATTTGAGAACACTTGATGTATGTCTTGCCGTGCGTATGTGTGGTGACAATGGGATACCACGTGATTCACTTGATGTATGTTTTGGTGATCAACTTGCGGGTTCTGCCCATGAACCTATGCACAGGGGTTGGCACACGTTTTCGTCGTGATTCTCCGGTAGAAACTTTGGGGCACTCTTTGGGGTTCTATGTGTTGGTTGAATAGATGAATCCGAGATTGTGTGATGCATATCATATAATCATACCCACGGATACTTGAGGTGACATTTGAGTATCTAGGTGACATTAGGGTTTTGGTTGATTTGTGTCTTAAGGTGTTATTCTAGTACGAACTCTAGGGCTGTTTGTGACACCTGTAGGAATAGCCCAACGAATTGATTGGAAAGAATAACTTTGAGGTGGTTTCGTACCCTACCATAATCTCTTCGTTCGTTCTCCGCTATTAGTGACTTTGGAGTGACTCTTTTTTGCATGTTGAGGGATAGTGATGTGATCCAATTATGATATTATTGTTGAGGGAACTTACACTAGCGAAAGTATGAACCCTAGGCCTTGTTTCAACGCATTGCAATACCGTTTAAGCTCACTTTTATCACTTGCTACCTTGCTGTTTTTATAATTTCAGATTACAAATACCTTTATCTACTATCCATATACCACTTGTTTCACCATCTCTTCGCCGAACTAGTGCACCTATACAATTTACCGTTGTATTGGGTGTGTTGGGGACACAAGAGACTTTTTGTTATTTGGTTGCAGGGTTGCTTGAGAGAGACCATCTTCATCCTATGCCTCCTACGGATTGATAAACATTAGGTCATCCACTTGAGGGAAATTTGCTACTGTCCTACAAACCTCTGCACTTGGAGGCCCAACAATGTCTACAAGAAGAAGGTTGTGTAGTAGACATCAAGCTCTTTTCTGGCGCCGTTGCCCAGGGAGGTTAGCGCTTGAAGGTATATCTTTAGATCTTGCAATCGAGTCTTTTATTTTCTTGTTTTATCACTAGTTTAGTTTATAAAATAAAATTACAAAAAATGGAATTAAGGTTACCTCATATGCTTCATCTTTTTAATGTCTTTCGTGAAAATAAGTGTCGGCGTTTTGGGAACGGGGGTCCCCAGACTTGCCTGCCTGCGGCCTGCGGCATGGCTCAAAGGAGGCCCAACATGGCCCACCTTCATCAACACAAGACTCAAGACCCTTGCGAGGGGCCAAGCCTCGTGAGGCGGACGACACGGCGCATCCTCAGGTGCAGCCTCCTCAGGCTGGCTCGCGAGGAGATGGAGATATCAAGGCGTGGTACCTCGCGAGGTGCCCATGACGCAAGCCATGACGATCGAGGGTGCCAGGCGGGCGCCAGCGCGCGCAGCGTCCTTCTTTCCTCTTTGGTGCAAGGGGGCAAGCGCAGCCGCAGAATACCGAGGCATCAGGCAAAGGTTGCCATTTCGGTGCAATGAGACCAGGACCAAGCGGACTACGAGACGGAGGTCACCATGGAGCCCAGCGCGGCGTCACCGCAGAGTCTTTCGCAGGCGAAGACCACCTTTAGTCAGGATAAGTGTACTAGATGTTCCCCTTCAAATTGGCTAATTGTTGGCGCCCTTCCCGCTCAATATTTGGAGAGAGGCCCAGGGCCTTCGCCTATAAATAGGACCGGTCAGACACGTAGCAAAGGGTTCGACCGGTTGGTAGGTTGGAAAAAGGGTTTGGCATGCGGATCTGACTAGCAAATAGAGAGAGTAGGTGTGAGAGAGAGAGAGGAGGTGACTGAACTCCTCCCAGCAGTTCATCACCCCAGCCAAGAACAGACCCTCGCGAGGCTGTTTTTCTTTGTACTGTCCATCATCACCAGCCCCAGGAGGCAATCCATCCGCCACACACTGGAGTAGGGTATTACACCACAATGGTGGCCCGAACCAGTATAAATCTTGTGTCCCTTGTGCAGTTCCTTTAGTAGTTTAGATCTTTGTGAGACGGGGAGGTAGAGGGCGTGATCTCCGCGTGCACCCCAGTGTTCGAACCTTAAGGGTCTGTCGGAACCCGAAATCCGACATTTGGCGCGCCAGGTAGGGGTGCGCCGGAATCTGTCCTCCGCCACTCCGTTCTCCTCCGACCGTCGCATCCATGTCCGACGCTCGTCGGGCCCGCGCCGAGCGCCGGGCCGCCATCGCTTCTCGCGTCGCCCAGACGGCCCCCGTCGGTGGGCGTCCTCGTCGTTCCCCATCGCCCGCCATCAACGCTGCCACCGGCCCGGCGGGGGGCGAGCAGCAAGCGTCATCTCAGCATCCGTCCGTGCGCCAAGACGGCCGCACCGCTACTCCATCACTCGCACCAGCCGGTTCTTCATCCCGCGCGCTCCGCGCACCCTTGGAGGCTCGAGCTGCGCTCCACGCGGCAAACGAGCTCCTGCGCTACCGCCCCGTCGACGACGTCTACGAAGAGTGGCTCGACCGCATCGCCGAGCTTGTCCGCGCCGCAAGTGGCTCTTCCGTGCCGTCCGTTCCTTTGCGCCACACTCCGCCCCGCGCGGGCAACGAAGCTCCAGAGGCGCACCAGCCGCCTCCCCACCAAGAAGATGCCATGGCTCCAAGGCGCTTGGCCCCTGGGCGGAACCCGCTCCGTCAGGCGCCAGCGCAACAAGAACGGAGCTGCCAAGAAGTCCCTCGCCCGCAAGGGGCTGCCAGGGCGCTCCCTGCTCCAGCTCCGGCGCGCCAAGACCCCGCCCAGCTCCTAGCTGCAGCATGTGGGGACCCTCAAGACCAAGCTCTCCACCAACCGAACCCTTTCGTGGCCACCGCGGGCTGCCGCGCCTACACCACCGAGCTGCATAGCGTCGCGTGGCCCGGCAAGTTCAAGCCTGACCTGCCTCCTCGCTATGACGGCACGACTGATCCCGCAGAGTTCCTCCAGCTCTATGAGCTGGGCATCGAGGCTGCCAGCGGGGATGAAAAGGTCATGGCGAACTGGTTCCCCATGGCACTCAAGGAAGGAGCTCGAACCTGGCTCCTGAATCTGGCTCCAGGCACGATCTCCTCCTGGGACCAGATGCGTGCCCGCTTCATCGCCAACTTCCAAGGTACTTGCGACCGGCCACCCGCCGTGAGCGACATGCCGCATCAAGCAACAACCCGGAGAGACCCTGCAAAAATACTTCCAGTGCTTCAACATCGCGCGCCTCAAAATCCCCAAGGTGTCCGAGGAGGCCATCATCTCAGCCTTCTCTGACGGCGTGCGCGACGTCAAGATGAAGGAGTAGCTGGCGATGCACGAAGACCTCTGCACCTCCCTGGAGCTGTTCAACTTGGCGAACAAGTGCGCCAGGGCTGAGGAGGGACGTCTCTCCCTCCTCGAGCTGCCTGCCGTGGACCCAGAAGAGAAGAAGCCCAAGGCCAAGGACGTGAAGTGCAAGGGGGCTGCCGTACTCGCCGCAGAACCAGACACCAAGCGGGGCAAGGATCTGCCCGAATCCTCCAGGGGTAGCCGGTACTGTGTGTACCACGACCTCCACACCCACAACACCAACGAATGTCAAGAACTCCGTGCCGCGCGAGAGGGAAGGATCGGCCGTCGCCCTGACCGTGCTGACCGGGGCTACGGCCGAGGAGGAGGAAGAAACCCAGGACGCTGGGAAGATCGCGGCCCGCGCCAGGGGTGGCGCGACCAACCTCGTGAGGACCGCTGGCGGGACCCGCCTCGCGAGGGAGACTAGAGAGATCAGCCTCGTGAGGATCGCCCTCATGGCAACGCAGGCCTACCTCCGCTGCCGCCTCAGCCAAGGAGGAACGAAGACCGCGATCAAGACAAGGGGGCTGGGGGCTTCCAAGAGCCGCGCGCAATCGCCTGCATCCTGGGCGGAGCTCAAGCCCCAACCTCTCAACGTATCTTCAAGCAGTTTGCCCGCGAAGTGAATGCAGTTCTCCCCAAGCCCGAAGCGACGCGCCCCCTCAGGTGGTCGGCATGCCCCATCATGTTCAGCTCAGCAGACCAGCTCAAGTGCGCGGCCACGGCAGGAGTCCTCCCGATGCTTTGCTCCCCAGTCATCAGCAACATGCTGGTCACCAAGACCCTCATCGACGGAGGGGCAGGACTCAACGTCCCGTCCGTGGAAACATTCAACAATCTCCAAGTACCCTATGACCAGCTTTAGCCGACCAAGCCTTTCTCTGGAATCACCGACGGTTCCACAGTCCCGATCGGGCAGGTCCGCCTCCCTGTGACCTTCGGGGCTCGCAGCAACTACCGCACCGAGCTCATCGACTTCGACGTCGCCCACATCCGCCTGCCGTACAACGCCATCCTCGGGTACCTAGCGCTGGCCAAGTTCATGGCCGTGACTCACCATGGCTACAACGTCCTCAAGATGCCAGGAAGTGGCGGTGTCATCACGGTGCCCTGTGAAGAGAAGGATGCAGTGTGTTCCTTGGAGCGGGCCTATTAGGCCGCATCGCTAGAAGACCCAGATCGCGGAAGCAGGAGGCTTCCTGAGACCAACCCCAAGAAGAAGAAGACATCGTCAGGCTCGGCCCCTCAGGAGGCAAGCCCCTCAGGGCCCGTGTCTGCCCAGGGGGACCCCCCATCCATCGCATAGGAAAGCGCGCCCGGCGCCCTCCTCAGGCAGGGCTCGGGGGCTCTCACCTGGAGGGCCACCGACCTAGCCAGGGTCACGAGGGAGGCGCTTGGGCACCATGTCGAGGCGTGCTTCGAAGCACGTTTCCCTCGAGAAGGAGCCAGGCAAGGAGGGTCAGACCAGCAGGAGTTCGTTAACAAGGCCATTCAAGAACTACAGGAGACAAGGATCATGAGAGGTTGCCGCCGCCTACCAGCTGTGGCCCTACATCCAAGCGAGGATGGTGGGCTGTGCGTCTGCGTTGACGTACCAGGGCTCAATCAGATCGCCACAACGGAGCGTCTCTGGCCCTCGCAAGTGGGGCACTGCGGGGGACCACCCCACAGCTATGTTCGCATGCCTTACGGCCTACCGAGCATGGCTACGGTGTACCAGCGCCTCATGACGGGCATCATGGAGGCTCAGGGAGACAGGCGTTCCGCGGCCTTGGCGGAGATGAAGACAGCTCGCGAGGAGCCACCGGTGCCTCCGGAGCCTCCCGAGGCCCCAGGGCCTGGGGGCTCGTGAGGATAGGCCTCTGCAGCCCATCAAGTCTGCTGCACCAACGCCACTACGCCGACGACATCCTCAGGTGACATCTTTCAAGTTCCATTCCCAGCTAGGAGTGCCCTCCCAGGGTTGCATCACTCCCAGGCCGCGTGGGTCCGACCCTGCGGCATGTATCCCCTTTTATCTTTCGGTCGTTAGTTTGCCTTATCAGGGGCGCCCCTCGGGCTGCATCATCCCCAAGCCGCTCGGGCCAGACCCAGCGGCGTGTATCTCCCTCGCGTTTATTTCCAACTATGCATTGCCTATCACGCTTAACGGCATGGTGCCTGTCCGCGGCATCTTTTCTTCATGTCGGCCACTTGCACGTTAAAGGGGGGTGCCTGAGCATCGCGACTCAGGGCTCTTACTGGCTCTCCAGCCCTCACCCTCTGGCCTTGTCCACAGCATCGCGACCTGGCATACCAGCGACGGCTGAGACAAGCTCGAGGGCCGGGACCCGAGGACGTAGAGTACCAGCATCTAACCAAATTTTGCAGGGACACATCTCAAGATACGGCCCAGTGCCAGGCGCAACCCGCCTAGAGGTAGGGCCTCGTGAGTCCCATGCTGGCTCACGGGTGCCCAGATACACCCCACCTACTCCAACCAGCGAGCTCTTGAGCGACCAACGACCGACTAATGACTGCCATGGCAACTGATGAAGCTATGTACCTAGGGTAGGGGCACGGGGACCCGTCCTAAAAAGCCCTACCCAAGGACATCCCTAGAAGGAGTCACCTGTCAAACGACTTGAAGGCATCCCACTCGACGGGTTCAAGACACTCGACCAAAGAACTATCACTCGACCATGAAGCCAACCACTCGACTATCAGAAGACCTGAAGTCACTCCGCAGGCAAACGGTCGGCTATTAAGTAGTCTTTATAGTCATTATAACACTTTATTAGGGGTGTTACCAGTAACGCCCAACCTTAAATGTACCTAAAACCCTGCATTACTGAGGGAAGGAGGGGCCCGGCGAACTCTATATAAGCCACCCCCTCCTCAGTATGAAGGGTTCGCACCCTTGTTATCCACACACGCATAATCCAATCGGCCGCCTCCGGGCACCGAGACGTAGGGCTGTTACTTCCTCCGAGAAGGGCCTGAACTCGTAAACCTTGCGTGCTTACAACTTCCCAATAGCTAAGCTCTAGCCTCTCCATACACACCCCCTACATTACTGTCAGACTTAGAACCACGACAGTTGGCGCCCACCGTGGGGCATTAGTCTTAGCGCCTAATTGGAGAAGTTGCGATTTTTCCGATCCATTTGATCATGGTTTCCTGTGGAGTTTTGGTAGAGGGCCGCGAGATCCGTCTCGGTGCGCTCACCTTCATCGCCGACGACTCTGCCTGGCTCCAGGAGGCGCCGCTAGACATCGACGCGCTCCCCGTCCGCGGTGCGACGCACTTCCGCGCGTGCATTCATGGCATCCTCCTGCGGCAGCCGTCGACCCAATATCGGTCGACCCCCGTGTCGTATCCCCGCCCTGTCTCCCACCAGCGCAAGCGCTCAGGTCAGTCGAGACTCCAGCGGTGGGTGAGGCATGCCGTGGCCTGCCAGTCGGCGGCCCCACAAGTCGCGGCAATCGAGCCCGACGAATCCCTCTGTGGCCTGTTCGACCTGTCGACTGGCTCCGCGGAGACCGCATCCGAGTGCGATAGCAGCAACCCTTTGGCTGAGGTTCTGGCGGTCGAGGGAACACACAGTCCTCCCGGATTCCATCGCGCTGATGGTGGTGTGGATAGAGGCGACCCGTCGCATCCCCATGACGAGTACCTCCCCAAACCTCTCACGTCATTGCAGCGAGAGGAGCTTCGCCGCCGGAACATGGATGCGCTCCACACTCCTATTTTGGGAGAAACCCCCGAGGCTCGGGCCTTGGAGGACACGCACTTGGCTAACCTGACCGAGCGCACTCGACTGGAGAGTCTACAGCGAATACTCGACGAGCAAGCGCGTCAGCGAGCTCCCGAGTCCAGTCGACGACAGCAAGCTCCTGAATCCAGTCGGCGTCAGCTCTTCCCGCCGCCGCAGGTATACCGAACTCTGGTTCAGAATTTGGCCGCCGCGGCCCGTATAGCGGAGTCAATTCAGCCTTCCCAGTCGGAGGCTGGCACGGGCTTGTTGCAGATCAGAGCGTTGCTCTGAGCGGCAGGAAATCAGAATTCCGCCGTTTCTCAGTCGCGGAACAGGATCCACAGTCGATCCGTTGCAACAGAAACAGTCTAGTCGGCTCACAGCCCGAGATCGCCCCCGAGGCGTGAGGGACGTGGGGACTGGCACGATCAACACAGGAGAAATGAGCAGTATGATCACCGACCCGACCATGATGATCGACGTCGAGTGCCATCCCCTCCCCCGAGGAGTGGGTCATATGCGCCTCGACATCGAGATGACAGGCGCCCCCATAATGTTGGGCAGAGGATTCCAGTCGACCCCAGGGACCCAGGCTTTGACGCGAGATCCATCCTCATTCAAGGTTTGGTGGACAGGAACAGAGCTCATCGAGAGGGCCACAACAGAGATGCGCCCGCCGGCAGCAGGGTACATGCTTCGGGGCCAGAATGTTTCAGTCGAGCCATCAGGGCCGCGGTGATTCCTCCCAACTTCAGGCTGGCGACTGGAGTCAGCAAGTTCACCGGTGAATCCAAGCCCGACACATGGCTCGAAGATTACCGAGTCGCTGTGCAGATTGGCGGTGGCAATGATGAGGTGGCCATGAAGCATTTGCCTCTCATGTTAGAAGGCTCAGCCAGAGCGTGGCTGAATCAGTTGGCGCCTAGCAGTATTTACACTTGGGAGGACCTCTCCCGAGTGTTTATCACAACCTTCGAAGGAACATGCAAGCGACCCGCAGGCCTTACAGAGTTGCGGTCTTGCGTACAGAAGCCGAATGAAACACTGGGGGAATACATCCAGAGGTGGATCACACTGCACCACTCGGTTGAGAATGTGCCAGACCATCAAGCAGTTTGCGCTTTCAAGGAAGGCGTCAAATACAGAGAGTTGAATCTGAAGTTCGGTCGAACTGGAGAGATGTCTCTAAATCAGATGATGGAGATTGCCACCAAGTACGCTAATGGTGAAGACGAAGACCGACTCCGAAGTGGTAAACTCAAATCAGTCGCCCAAGAAACTGGAGGAAATTCCAGTCGGAAGCAGAAGCGGAAGGCCGAGGCAGCCGCTCCTGGGGAGGCCCTTGCCGTGGCCCAGGGAAACTTCAAGGGGAAACCCAAGGGCACCTGGAAGCCCAAGAAAGTTAAGGATCAGGATGGGAATGATGTTTTGGACCTGCCATGTCACATCCACACCAAGAAAGATGAAGAGGGTAATTTTATTTTCCCAAAACATACCACTCGACAGTGCCGGCTCCTGATCCAGCAGTTTCAGGGCAAGCAGCCCAAAGATAAGGAAAAAGAGCCAGACAGAGTTGAGGACAAGGATGATAGTGATGATGGATACCCCCAAGTCAATTCCACCTTGATGATTTTTGCTGATGTCGAAAGCAAAAGTCGATTGAAAGTCATCAACCGTGAGGTGAACATGGTTGCTCCGGCAACACCCAGTTACCTGAAGTGGTCTCAGACTGCCATCACATTCGACCAGTCTGATCACCCGACGCACATTGCCACCCCAGGGAGGCAAGCTTTGGTGGTCGACCCAGTTGTCGAAGGCACTCGACTGACCAAAGTCCTGATGGATGGCGGCAGTGGCCTGAACATACTGTATGCCGAAACTTTGAAAGGAATGGGCATTCCGATGTCCAGACTCAGTACCAGTAACATGAGCTTCCACGGAGTCATTCCTGGGATGAAAGCCGAGTCACTCGGCCAGATTGCTCTTGATGTGGTTTTTGGTGATTCAAAGAATTACCGCAAGGAAAAGTTGACATTTGAGGTTGTGGACTTCCAGAGTGCTTATCACGCCATTTTGGGCAGGCCAGCTTACGCACGCTTCATGGCTCGACCATGTTACGTGTATCTCAAATTGAAGATGCCTGGCCCTAAGGGTGTGATCACTGTTACGGGCAACCGAAAGAAAGCAGAAGAGTGTTTTCAGAAGGGATCAAAGATCGTTGATGCTCAGATGGCAGTGGTCGAGCTGAAAGAGTACCAAAAGACTGCCGATCCGAGTGAATTACTGCGAGCTAAGAAGCCTGCCTCTGAGTCAGCTTTTCAGTCGGCTGGTGAAACAAAGACAGTCCACATTCACCCGACCGACCCCGACGCTGCTTCGACCCACATCTCGACGACGCTCGACTCCAAATATGAAGAAGCGCTCATCCAGCTCCTCCGTGAGAACTGGGACATCTTCGCATGGAAACCCTCTGACATGCCTGGAGTTCCCAGGGGGCTGGCTGAGCACCGTCTACGAGTCGACCCAAAATTCAAGCCTGTGAAGGAACATCTTCGATGGTCCGCCGTCCAGAAGAAGCAAGCCATTGGCGAGGAGGTGGCTCGGCTCTTAGCAGCGGAGTTCATCCGAGAGGTTTACCACTCCGAGTGGCTCGCCAATGTCGTCATGGTCCCCAAGAAGGACAAGTCACTCCGAATGTGCATTGATTTCAAACATATCAATCGGGCCTGCCCGAAAGATCATTTTCCTCTCCCTCGCATCGACCAAATAGTTGACTCGATTGCGGGGTGCGAGAGATTGTCTTTTCTAGATGCCTATTCCGGGTACCATCAGATCCGTCTGTATGGGCCCGACGAGATCAAAACAGCTTTCATCACTCCATTCGGATGCTTCTGTTACATCACCATGCCGTTCGGCCTCAAGAACGCCGGAGCCACATTCATGAGAATGATTCAGAAGTGCTTACTCACTCAAGTCAGTCGGAATGTGGAGGCATACATGGATGATATTGTGCTCAAGTCCCGGAAAGGTTCCGACCTATGGGCTAACCTTTCTGAAAGCTTTGCCAACCTCAGGAGGTACGATATCAAGCTCAATCCATCAAAGTGCACTTTCGGAGTTCCAGGTGGAAAGTTACTCGGTTTTCTCGTTTCCGAATGGGGGATCGACGCCAATCCTGAAAAAATTGGCACCATACTCCGGATGAAGCGTCTTGTACGCGTGCACGATGTCCAAAAGCTTACAGGCTGCTTGGACGCTTTAAGTCGATTCATTTCTCGTCTCGGTGAAAAGGCGTTGCCTCTTTACCGACTGATGAAGAAGTCTGACAAGTTCGAGTGGACTCCAGAAGCTGATGCAGCGTTTGCAGAGCTCAAAGCTCTGCTCTCCACCCAGCCGGTGCTTGCTGCCCCAATCAGCAAAGAGCCTCTGCTGCTTTACATTGCAGCCAAAGGACAAGTTGTCAGTACAGTACTTACGGTCGAGCGGGAAGAGGAAGGAAAGGCCTTCAAAGTTCAACGCCCAGTATATTATGTGTCTGAAGTTTTGACCCCTTCAAAACAAAGATACCCTCACTACTAGAAGCTTGTATATGGGATTTATATGACCACGAAGAAAGTTGCACATTACTTCTCTGACCACTCCATTACAGTCATCAGCGACGCCCCACTATCAGAGATCCTGCATAACAGAGACGCAACTGGTCGAGTGGCCAAGTGGGCGATTGAACTCCTTCCCTTAGATATCAAGTTTGAAGCAAAGAAGGCTATCAAGTCCCAAGCAATCGCAGACTTCATCGCCGAGTGGATTGAACAGCAACTTCTGACTCAAGTTCACTCGGAGCACTGGACCATGTTCTTCGATGGATCCAAGATGCTGAATGGTTCGGGCGCGGGGGTAGTCCTAGTCTCCCCCCGGGGAGATAAGCTCAGATATGTTCTCCAGATCCACTTCGATTCCTCCAATAATGAAGCAGAGTATGAAGCACTTTTGTACGGGTTGCGCATGGCCATTTCACTCGGCGTCCGTCGCCTCATGGTCTATGGCGACTCAGATTTGGTGGTTAATCAAGTGATGAAGGAGTGGGACATCAGGAGTCCGGCAATGACTGGGTATTGCAATGCAGTGCAAAAGCTAGAAAAGAAATTCGAGGGGTTAGAGCTTCATCATATCCCCCAACTGAAAAATCAGGCAGCTGACAATTTGGCAAAGATAGGCTCCAAGAGAGAAGCCATTCCCAGCAACTTGTTCTTGGAACACATTCACTCGCCGTCAGTCCAAGAGGATCCTTTCACGGAAGAAGCCCCGCAGCCGAAAAGTGCCACAGATCCGACTGAAGTTGAAGTACCTGCGGTGGTCGACGTAATCATGGAAGTCTTGGCAATCACCCCTGATTGGACGATACCATACATCGCGTATATCCTAAGGAAAGAACTCCCGGAAGACGAGGAAGAGGCTCAACAGATCGTCCGCCGATCCAAGGCCTTCACAGTCATAAAGGGACAGCTGTATAAAGAGAGCGCGACTGGAGTCGGTCAGAAATGCATAACACCAGAAGAGGGTCAGATAATCCTTAATGATATCCACTCGGGGACCTGTGGTCACCATGCATCCTCTCGGACTATTGTGGCTAAAGCATACCGAGCTGGATTTTACTGGCCAAGAGCAAATGAGATGGCAAAAAAGATAGTCGACAAGTGTGGAGGGTGCCAGTTCTACTCCAACATGTCACACAAGCCTGCATCAGCCCTGAAGACCATTCCACTCGTCTGGCCCTTTGCCGTCTAGGGACTGGACATGGTTGGTCCACTAAGAACGGGCAGGAGTGGATTCACTCATGTGCTTGTGGCAGTCGACAAATTTACCAAATGGATCGAAGCTAAGCCCATCAAGAATCTCGATGCTTGCACTGCTATCAGTTTCGTCAGAGGGTTAACATTCAGATATGGAGTCCCGCATAGCATCATCACTGACAACGGGTCAAACTTTGATTCGGACAAGTTCAGAGCTTTTTGCGCCTCTCAAGGCACACGAATCGACTACGCATCGGCCGCCCATCCCCAGTCGAATGGACAAGTTGAGAGAGCAAATGGTCTGATTCTCAAAGGACTAAAGCCTCGACTGATGCGTGATCTCAAGCACGCGGCAGGCGCTTGGGTCGACGAGCTTCCGTCAGTTCTGTGGGGATTAAGGACCACCCCTAACCGGTCGACTGGAAGAACTCCATTCTTTCTGGTTTATGGAGCCGAAGCAGTCCTGTCGAGTGATCTTCTTCATAATGCACCCCGAGTCGAACTTTACACCGAAGATGAAGCAGAACAGGCCCGGCAAGACGCAGTCGACCTCTTAGAAGAAGAGAGGGAGATGGCCATGATCAGATCGACCATTTATCAGAAAGACTTGCACCATTTTCACACCCGGATGTGAAGAGTCGAGCCTTCCAAGAAGGAGATCTGGTCCTTCGAGTGCATCAACAGAAACCACACAAGCTTGCTCCTACTTGGGAAGGCCCCTTCATAGTCACCAGAGTCCTCCACAATGGAGCGTACCACCTCTACAATGTTGGTCGCCAGATCGACGAGCCACGAGCTTGGAACACGGAACTGCTCCGCCCCTTTTACACCTGAGTTCTCCCTTAGACGAGATGTAATAAGGAAAAAATTTCTACAATTCATTTTTATCAAAGACAAGAGTGTTCCAACAATTGTTGTCACTTTGTTTGCATACAAAACCCCCCAGTGGGTGACTTGGCTGCGAACCCATTTCGCCTAAGTTTGAAAAAATCCTACCAAGTGGAGAGCAAACCTCCCACTCGGGGGCTTAGCTGCAGTCCAGTACTCGCCTAAGTTCTCCCATTTGGAAGCTTAGCTGCAGTCGAGCACTCGCCTAAGTTTGAAAAAAACCTACCGAGTGGAGAGCAAACCTCCCACTCGGGGGCTTAGCTGCAGTCCAGTACTCGCCTAAGTTCTCCCACTCGGAAGCTTAGCTGCAGTCGAGCACTCGCCTAAGTTTGAAAAAATCCTACCGAGTGGAGAGCAATCCTCCCACTCGGGGGCTTAGCTGCAGTCCAGTACTCGCCTAAGTTCTCCCACTCGGAAGCTTAGTTGCAGTCGAGCACTCGCCTAAGTTTGAAAAAATCCTACCGAGTGGAGAGCAAACCTCCCACTCGGGGGCTTAGTTGCAGTCCAGTACTCGCCTAAGTTCTTCCACAAAGAGACTTAGCTGCAGTCAGCACTCGCCTAAGTGTTTAAGAAATCCTATCGAGTGGAGAGCAAACCTCACACTCGGGGACTTAGCTGCAGTCCAGCACTCGTCTAAATACAGGACTCGACCCAATCCGCAAGAAGTTATGCCGCAAATACAAAGAATACTTCGAGTAAAGATCAAAGTTCCACTCGGATCAAAACCGCGAAGATATTCAACAAGAAATCAAGTTCGGATAAAACCTAAAAGGTCCCAGACCTCAGATCAAAGTACTCCAGCCCTCGACTCGGCAGAGTTTAAACAGTTACAAATCCACTCGGCATTCCGAGGCAAATTTAAGGAGAAGCATAAAAGTTTTTCATTCCTCAGGTGGAGGACTGGCAGGGCGACGAACTCATCAAAGTCGATTCCGTCTGCAATACGGGTGGCAGCAGCAATAAAGGTCTCCATGAAGTCTTGAAAGCTGTGCCTCTTGGTATTGGCGACTTGGATGGCGGCCAGCTTCTCTTCTCGCGCCTCCTTGCAATGGACGCGGACTAGAGACAGACCCACATCAGCGCCGCACCGAGCAGAAGACTTCTTCCACTCCTGCACTCGGTCAGGGATTCCGTCAAGTCGCGTCATCAGAGACTCAAGATCGTTCTAGAGCGTAGACTCTGGCCAAAGTGTCGGGTCGATCCGCGACATGGCAACCTTCAGCGGAGCCAAGTAATCCACGACGCCGTCAATACGAGATTCCAGTCGGAGCAGATTCATGGCAGCTTCGTCATTCACCGGAGAGTTGATTGGATCCAAACCTGTTTCAATCCGCCCAGTCTCCTCCTCAAAGTTCTGGCAAAACTCTGCATACACGATCCAAGGATAAGTCAATTTTCATAGACTGAGTGGACACAAAAAGAAAACCAGTCAGAATTGAATGTGCACCTTCAAGCTTGATGTACAACTTCTTGGCGAGGCTCCTCAAGTAGCCCTCCAGGTCGTCCCTCATGCGAGCGACGCCTTCCATCTTCTCGTTCAGGGAGAGGTTCTCCTTCTTCCAACGTGTGCACTCCCTGTAGGGTTCATTCAGAGCGGTCTTCAGCCTGGTGTTCTCTTCTTCTAATTGGCCGACCGAAGCCAACTTCTGTTCAGCCAGAGCGATCTTGTCGTCAGCCTCCTTGTGGGCAGCAGCCAAGTCCTGATCCTTCTTCGCCAGGGCCTCGCTCAGTTCTCCTGCAAAAGAAAATGATGATTGGTTCGGAAACAGCAGAAGGGTACTCAAGCCCAAAAACAAAACTAGTCGACAAAGTCGTCTTACCAGCAACGCCATCTCTGACCTTCTGCAGCTCAGTTCTAGCCAGCTCCAGATCAAGGTTCAGTTGAATCCGCTGCTTCTCCAACTCAGTATAGCGAGATGCAAGTTCGCAGGATTTCTGCAGAAGGAAAAATCAGTCGACAGACATCCAAGATAAGTTGCTTCCGAGTAACTAAGAGAAAAAGATGACGTTTCTAAGACCACAGCCAAATCAAAAACATTCGACAGTAGTCTCGGGGACTACACCCAGTGGGTGCACTCAGCGTGCCCCCACTGGTTCAAGAAAAAAGAAGAGAGAAAGTCGACTGTCCGCAGTCGACCGGATACAGCTCCATTCAACGTGGCCTGACCAGACCAAGAAAAGAAATACAGATACAGAAACACAATGTAAAGACTACAGTCGACTGCCAGCAGTCCACCATAGTCTCGGGGACTACACCCAGTTGGTGCACTCAGCGTGCCCCCACTCGTCCAAGAATGGGTAAACACACCCAGTTGGTGTACAGATACAAAGATCTTCAAAAAAAAGAGACACTCTTCAAACGATCAAGTGTCGAGTCGACTGACCTAGACGTTGCTCTGAAGAGCCGAGCTCGCGTCATAGGCTGCTTGGCTGGCCTCCCGAGCCATCTTCACCTGCTCCATCATGACCCCCGCCTGGCATATAGCCTCCTTTGCAGCAGCTACTTCGTCCTCAGGGACGGGGTACGCAGCAAAAAGCGAGGATGGATCTGCAGTCGACGCCGAAGGCCGCGCACTCGACAGAGGGTTGGCGAAAGTCACAGAAGCCCGAGGGGCGTCGCCATCATCCCGAGCCATGGTCTCAGACGCCGGAGTAGGCTGGGGAGTCCTGTCAGCCGACGACCTCTTGTTCCTCCTCATCCTCAGCGGTTCGTTGTCGTCGTCATCCGGGAGGTCGATAACATGAGGAGGGGCTGCAAGGGAAACATTCAATCGACCAGAATTGCAAGAAATGACCAGTCGACTCAAAAACAGAACGTCAGTAATCGTACCAGGGTTGGAGGTAATAGCGTCCTCCATCTCTTGGTCATCGTCCTTGGCAGAGACCTCAGAGGTAGCAGCGCTGCAAACCTCAAAAAGTCAGTCAGTTGGCTCAATGAATCAACCAAGGATCCATCCACGGTCGACGAAGGAAAACAAGCTTTATTACCCGGAAATGGTAGGGACGGCTATCTTCATCTTGGGCAGAGCCTTGGGCGGCTTGGACAGCGTCGTGCGTGGTTGCTTGGAGACCTTCCCAGTCGGTGTTGGAGAAGAAGTCCGAGGGCGTTTTGACGATGGCCCAACGGAGGCAGTCGCCTTGCCGCGTTCCTGTGCCGGGTCGTGTGCGAGCTTGGATCGCCTCTCCGGGCGGGGGGGTTCGACCTCCTCCTCCTCCTCTTCACTGGAGAAGACGTCATCGCCTCCCTCTCCTTCACCATCAGACTCCCACTCGCCTTGGTCATCCCCGCTCTCACCTCCGCTCGCCTCCCCTTCCTCAGTCGACCCCTGTGCCCCGTTGGGCATCGAGTACATCTCAGTGGTCGCCTGGAAAACATCAGACAAAACGAAAGTCAATCGACCTACTCAAAAGAAGACCAACGCAGAAAACAAAGATTTCAGTCGGGAGCATAAAGACATACCTGGTCCACCTTGTACGAATTGTCGAGTGGAATGACCCTCCTGGCTCCACGGGGGTTGTCTCTGTTCCCCGTGATGCTCGACAACCACCCCTCCAACATCTCGTCGGTGACCTCCTCCGGGTGGATCCGAGTGGTGTCCTCGAGGCCGGAGTACAGCCACATCGGGTGGTCACGAGCCTGGAGCGGTTGGATTCGCCTCTTGAGGAAGACTTCCAGTAGATCCATCCCCGTCACACCCTCACGGACAAGCTCAACCACTCGACCCGCCAGCATCTTGACCTGGGCTTTTTCTTCCGGCGTCACCTTCCGAGAAGCAGGTTTTTCGGCTCGGTCGAGAGAGAAAGACGGGAGACCAGTCGACTGCCCTGGGGTCGCCTGGTCCTGACAGTAGAACCAAGTTGCCTGCCAACCTCGGACCGACTCCGGGAAAGTGATGGATGGAAAACAGCTCTTCCCCCTCGTTTGGATCGCCAAGCCCCCGCAGAACTGGATCACTTGCGTCCTCTCATCACTCGACTTGGCCTTCTTGACCGACTGAGAGCGACAAGTAAAAATGTGCTTGAAAAGCCCCCAATGTGGGCGGCAACCCAGGAACGCCTCACACATGGAAATGAAAGCAGCGAGGTAGACAATGGAGTTTGGAGTAAAGTGATGGAGCTGCGCTTCGAAGAAGTTCAAGAAATTTCGGAAGAAAGGATGGGGCGGCAGAGAAAACCCTTGGTCGATGTGAGTGGCCAGGAGCACGCACTCACCGTCACGAGGTTGAGGTTCGATCTCTCCCCCCGGAAGACGTGCGGCTTTGTGGGGAATGGCTCCCCCCTCGACCATGTCGTCGAGATCCTCCTGCCGGAGCATCAACGGCATCCAGTCGCCCTGGATCCAACCTTTGGGCAGGGCCGTCCTGGAGGAAGATCCGCCACGTGCAGACCTCTTCCCTTTCCCCGCCGCCGCCGCCTTCTTCGCGCGCTCCAGAGCAGTCGTCTTGCCCTTCACCATCGTCGCCGGCGAAATCTCGAACAGGTTTGCGGTGGTAGGGTGAGAGCGGAGGAAGCGGAAGAGGTTGCGAAGAAAGAGAGGAAGAAGGAGAAGAGAGGAGTACGCGCACTATTGGGGAACTCCAAGCCGGCAACTTATAAGGGACCGCTTCCGAGTGGCTGACCGGTAGGCCCAGGCTATCCAGTCAAATCCCGCAGTAGGCGCGCGCAATACGTGGTGAAAAAGGCGATGCAGAGATCGAGGGGCCTCCGCATTGTCACTTCCGATTACTACGGCCGCCCCCGTCCCGCGCGCTTCCCAAAAAATCTGAATCCCGTGATATCCGCTGGCTGCAGAACAACTTGTCAAAACAGAAAACCCCGTGCGCACCGGCGCTCGGTACATCACAGGTAAGGAAATCCACTCGACGAAAGGCCTGGAATGGATCAAGGCGACTGAAAGAGGTTGATGACGTCATCCATGATGGTCGACCCAGAACGAGGCACTCATATAGTCCGAAGAACCAGTCGGAAAGGTCGCCGACCCTTTCTCACTCTAACCTCAATCCATTCGGGGGCTAATGATGAAGCTATGTACCTAGGGTAGGGGCACGGGGACCCATCCTAAAAAGCCCTACCCAAGGACATCCCTAGAAGGAGTCACCTGTCAAACGACTTGAAGGCATCCCACTCGACGGGTTCAAGACACTCGACCAAAGAACTATCACTCGACCATGAAGCCAACCACTTGACTGTTAGAAGACCTGAAGTCACTCCGCAGGCAAACGGTCGGCTATTAAGTAGTCTTTATAGTCATTATAACACTTTATTAGGGGCGTTACCAATAATGCCCAACCTTAAATGTACCTAAAACCCTGCATTACTGAGGGCAGGAGGGGGCCGGCGAACTCTATATAAGCCACCCCCCTCCTCAGTATGAAGGGTTCGCACCCTTGTTATCCACACACGCAAAATCCAATCGACCGCCTCCGGGCACCGAGACGTAGGGCTGTTACTTCCTCCGAGAAGGGCCTGAACTCGTAAACCTTGCGTGCTTACAACTTCCCAATAGCTAAGATCTAGCCTCTCCATACACACCCCCCTACATTACTGTCAGACTTAGAACCACGACAGCAACCCCATCTTCTTTCTGCGATGAACCTGCAGGAACCTTGGAGGGACTGCGCTAGCCAAGGCCCTCATGAGGTTCCCTTCACCATCACTCGCGCAAACCGCTTGCACGTTAAAGGGGGGGTGCCTGAGCATCGCGACTCAGTGCTCTTACTGGCTCTCCAGCCCTCACCCTCTGGCCTTGTCCACGGCATCGCGACCTGGCATACCAGCGACGGCTGAGACAAGCTCGAGGGCCGGGATCTGAGGATGTAGAGCAAAAAGGGGAGCGGAGGCGAGGGAGAAGGGGCTCGCGAGGACCTTGCCGAGCGATTCCGCTCCTACCGACGCGCGAACCCGACGGCACACCAGGAATAATCCCCGACTCTCGAGATAAGTCACCTCCCACAGCGCTGGCTATCGTGGCACTACCCCCGCACCTAAGGCAATTCCGTACTAGCAACATTGCTTCCCTTTCTCACCGAGCGACGGCTGCTTGGGCGCCAAAGGGGACTTCCTGAGCATCGCGACTCAGGGGCTCTTACCGGACCCCGGGTCACTCACCTCCTAGCCTTGACCACGGCATCGCGACCTGGCATACCAGCGACGGCTGATGCCACCTTGGGACTGGGACCTGTCGGCGTAGAGCACCAAGCCCTCGCGAGGTTCGAAAGGGAGAACTAAGCTATGACGAAATCAGCAACTCACACAAATCCATAACGAAGGTCATGTATTAACAAATGGGACTACAGACACCTTACAAGCCCCCGTGGGGCGCATTTTGATTCCTCGCAGGGAACGGATCCTAAGGAGTGCTAACTACACGGGCTCCTGCAAAAGATGCCATCATCAATAGTGGGCCGTCAAGCGCCGGCGCCAACCCCATCCAGATCAGGGTCAATGACGGCCTGACGAGCCTTCCCTGCTCCGAGAGCGGCGCCGGCTCGGGGGCTCGTAGCTGTCATCGCTTGTCTCCGGGGTCGCAAAGATTTCGCTGGAGTTGCTGGACCCCCTGGTGCCTCCGCCAAGGGAGCGGTCGACGGGCCTAGCCCTTACCAGGGCAAGGTCCTGGCCACCTCTCCCGGGGCAGCACTCCAGCCGGCGCCCAATCGCGACGAAGACCTTGAAGAACATCACCGCAGCGCCATCGTACTCCAGGTGAACCGCGAAGACGCCCCTCTCCTTGCAAACCCGGGCAACTTCTCTCCAGCCGCGAGACAAGTAGACCTCGGCCGGGGCGGCGACCACGACCTCAGCCTCGGTCGCGAGGGCGTTGCAGCCGGCGTGCTGCAGCCAGAGCTCCAGAGGCCCTCCTGGAGGGACGATGGAGGCAAAGAAGGGAGGCAGACGGATCTAGGACTGGAGAGGAACGACGATGTGGAGCACGAACTCTAGGGAGGAGCCCTCGGCGTGGACTCCAGGAGGAACAACCCACGCCTTCGTGACCCGACGACGCCTACAACGGCGCCGACCACGGAGATCAGCATCGACACCCTCGGGGCCCTCGACGTGGGCGTACAAAGGAAGTGGGAACCCCGGCGGAGCCCGCTCGCACCGGGGCCTTGGCTCCACCTGACGGTCTTCATCGCCCCGGCTGCAAAGGGCAAGTCGTTTCTTCGGCGGGAGTGGGTCTGGCCCCTCTCGAGGAGCCTTTCCCTTCTCTGCTGCAGAGAACCGGCGGATTGGAGCCATCCCAGCAAGATGGAGCAAGGATCGGGAAGGAGGAGAAGCCGGGAGGAATGGACCGGAAGGGCACGCGTGGCTTCGTACTTATAGCCGGCGGAGGCCAACCACCGGCCTCCACGATCACGGGTAATCATGACACAATTTTCATGCAGGGAGTTGTCCACCTCGCGCGGTCACCAAGGCATCGTGGGGAAGTGGAGACGCCCACGTCCCATCAAGCGCCACGCGGTGCCCAAGGCCGTAGGCTGTTAGGGCCCGCGGCGCTTCGCCCTTGCCCTTTCGCCTCTCGGCACGGCCAAGTCCATGCACGCCTCGGGCCCGGGGGCTACTGTCGGCGTTCTGGGAACGGGGGTCCCCAGACTTGCCTGCCTACGGCCTACGGCGTGGCTCAAAGGAGGCCCAACATGGCCCATCTTCATCAACACAAGACTCAAGACCCTCGCGAGGGGCCAAGCCTTGCGAGGCGGACGACACGGCGCATCCTCAGGCGCAGCCTCCTCAGGCTGGCTCGCGAGGAGACGGAGATATCAAGGCGGGATACCTCGCGAGGTGCCCATGACGCAAGCCATGATGATCGAGGGTGCCAGGCAGGCGCCAGCGCGCGTAGCGTCCTTCTTTCCTCTTTGGTGCAAGGGGGCAAGCGCAGCTGCAGAGTACCGAGGCATCAGGCAAAGGTTGCCATTTCGGTGCAACAAGACCAGGACCAAGCGGACTACGAGACGGAGGTCACCATGGAGCCCAGCGCGGCGTCACCGCAGAGTCTTTCGCAGGCGAAGACCACCTTTAGTCAGGATAAGTGTACTAGATGTTCCCCTTCAAATTGGCCACTTGTTGGCGCCCTTCCCGCTCAATATTTGGGGAGAGGCCCAGGGCCTTCGCCTATAAATAGGACCGGTCACCCACGTAGCAAAGGGTTCGACCGGTTGGTAGGTTGGAAAAAGGGTTCGGCATGCGGATCTGACTAGCAAATAGAGAGAGTAAGTAAGAGAGAGAGAGAGGAGGTGACTGAACTCCTCCCAGCAGTTCATCACCCCAGCCAAGAACAGACCCTCTCGAGGCTGTTCTTCTTTGTACTGTCCATCATCACCAGCCCCAGGAGGCAATCCATCCGCCACACACTGGAGTAGGGTATTACACCACAATGGTGGCCCGAACCAGTATAAATATTGTGTCCCTTGTGCAGTTCCTTTAGTAGTTTAGATCTTTGTGAGATGGGGAGGTAGAGGGCATGATTTCCGCGCGCACCCCAGTGTTCGAACCTTAAGGGTCTGCCGGAACCCGAAATCCGACAATAAGGATTCCGATAATTGTGCTCAAGTGCTAGAAGAAGAATGCATTAGAATGTTTGGCACTAAATATTTGAATGATGAGCATGATTGCAATGTTGTTAGTATGAATTCCTTGAATATCCATGATGCTAATGATATGCAAAGCCACAAGCTTGGGGAAGCTATGTTTGATGAAGATGATATTTTTTGTCCCCCAAGCTTTGATGAGCAAATTTACTATGATGAAAGCATGCCTCCTATCTATGATGATTATTGTGATGACACGTATGCTTTAAAGAATAATAATAACAATTAACCTTGTCATCTTGATCTTAATTTTCAATCACATGATAGTTATTTTGTTGAGTTTGCTCCCACTATTATTCATGAGAAGAATTTTGCTTGTGTGGAGAGTAGTAAATTTTCTATGCTTGTAGATCATGAAAATAATGCTTTAAGTGCTGGTTATATTGTTGAATTCATTCATGATGCCACTGAAAATTATTTTGAGGGAGGAACATATGCTTGTAGGAATTGCAATAATATCAAGTTTCCTCTCTATGTGCTTAAAGTTTTGAAGTTATGCTTGTTTTACCTTCCTATGCAAGTTGATTCTTGTTCCACAAGTTGTTTGCTCACAAAATCCCTATGCATAGGAAGCATGTTAGACTTAAATGTGCTAGTCATATTCTTCATGATGCTCTATTTATGTTTCAATTCTTATCTTTTATATGAGCGTCATTGAAATCATCATGCCTAGCTAGGGGCGTTAAACGATAGCGCTTGTTGGGAGGCAACCCAGTTTTATTTTTGTTCCTTGCTTTTTGTTCCTGATTAGTAATAAATAATTCATCTAGCCTCTGTTTATATGTGGTTTTATGTGTTTAATTAGTGTTTGTGCCAAGTAGAACCTTTGGGAAGACTTGGGGAAAGTCTTGTTGATCATGCTGTCAAAAACAGAAACTTTAGCGCTCATGAGAATTGCTGCCATTTTTATTTGGAGAGTGCTATTTAGTTAATTATTTTTGCAGATGATTAATAGATAAATTACTCAGGTACAGCAATTTATTTGTGAATTTTATGAGTTCCAGAAGTATACGTTTGATCCAGATTACTACAGACTGTTCTGTTTTTGACAGATTCTGTTTTTCATGTGTTGTTTACTTATTTTGATGAATCTATGGCTAGTAAAATAGTTTATAAACCATAGAGAAGTTGGAATACAGTAGGTTTAACACCAATATAAATAAAGAATGAGTTCATTACAGTACCTTGAAATGGTGATTTATTTTCTTATACTAACGGAGCTTACGAGTTTTCTGTTAAGTTTTGTGTTGTGAAGTTTTCAAGTTTTGGGTAAGGATTCGATGGACTATGAAATAAGGAGTGGCAAGAGCCTAAGCTGGGGGATGCCCAAGGCACCCCAAGGTGATATTCAAGGATAGCCAAGCATCTAAGCTTGGGGATGCCCCGGAAGGCATCCCCTCCTTCGTCTTCGTTCATCGGTAACTTTACTTGGAGCTATATTTTTATTCGCCACATGATATGTGTTTTGCTTCGAGCGTCAATTTATTTTGTTAGGATTTGATTGCTGTTATTTAGAACAATGTTTAAACAGAAAGTTTACCGCTGTTGCAATAATTTCCCTAGAAGAGTCAGAATGTGATAAAATGTCGAAACCTTTTGCATATTAAGCTCTGATAAATTTACTACAGTGGGAATTTTCTTTCATAATTTTTGGGGCTAGGGAAGTATGGATGTTGCAGCATTCTTTACAGACTATCCTGTTTAGGCAGATTGCTGTTATATTTGCATTGTTTGCATATGTTTGCTTCTTTAATGATTCTATTTGAGGATAGGACTATTAAATATGCAGAGACATTTAGTATGCAATGTTGAATAATAATTTTAGTGATTTGCTATAGTAGAGTATGATAAGGTTTTTGCAATGGTTTATACTAACTTTTCTCACGAGTCCTTGTTGAGTTTTGTGTGGATGAAGCTTTTGAGATTTAGGGAGACCGTGATATGAGAGGAATTACGGAGACACAAAAGCTCAAGCTTGGGGATGCCCAAGGCACCCCAAGATAATATTTCAAGAAGTCTCAAGCATCTAAGCTTGGGGATGCCCCGGTTGGCATCCCACCTTTCTTCTTCAACAATTATCGGTTAGTTTCGGTTGAACCTAAGTTTTTGCTTACTCACATGATGTTTGCCATTCTTAGAATGTCATTTTATTCTGCTTTGCTTGCTGTTTGAATAGAATACCAAGATCTGAAATTATTAAATGTTAGAGAGTCTTCACATAGTTGCATAATTATTCGACTACTCATTGATCTTCACTTATATCTTTCAGAGTAGTTTGTCATTTGCTCTAGTGCTTCACTTATATCTTTTAGAGCATGGTCGTAGTTTTATTTTGAAGAAATAGATGAACTCTCATGCTTCACTTAGATTATTTTCAGAGTCTTAAATAGCATGGTAATTTTCTTAAAATCCTAATATGCTAGGTATTCAAGAATAATAAAATTCTCTTATAAGTGTGTTGAATACTATGAGAAGTTTGATACTTGATAATTGTTTTGAGATATGGAGATGGTGATATTAGAGTCATGCTAGTTGAGTGTTGTGAATTTGAGAAATACTTGTGTTGAAGTTTGTGATTCCCGTAGCATGCACGTATGGTGAACCGTTATGTGATGAAGTTGGAGCATGATTTATTTATTGATTGTCCTCCTTATGAGTGGCGGTCGGGGACGAGCGATGGTCTTTTCCTACCAATCTATTGAAGGAAATATGCCCTAGAGGCAATAATAAAGTTATTATTTATTTCCTTATATCATGATAAATGTTTATTATTCATGCTAGAATTGTATTAACCGGAAACATAATACATGTGTGAATACATAGACCAACAGAGTGTCACTAGTATGCCTCTACTTGACTAGCTCGTTAATCAAAGATGGTTATGTTTCCTAACCATGAACAAAGAGTTGTTATTTGATTAACGAGGTCACATCATTAGTTGAATGATCTGATTGACATGACCCATTCCATTAGCTTAGCACCCGATCGTTTTGTATGTTGCTATTGCTTTCTTCATGACTTATACATGTTCCTATAACTATGAGATTATGCAACTCCCGTTTACCGGAGGAACACTTTGGGTACTACCAAACGTCACAACGTAACTGGGTGATTATAAAGGAGTACTACAGGTGTCTCCAATGGTAGATGTTGGGTTGGCGTATTTCGAGATTAGGGTTTGTCACTCCGATTGTCGGAGAGGTATCTCTGGGCCCTCTCGGTAATATACATCACATAAGCCTTGCAAGCATAATAACTAAGATGTTAGTTATGAGATGATGTATTACGGAACGAGTAAAGAGACTTGCCAGTAACGAGATTGAACTAGGTATTGGATACCGACGATCGAATCTCGGGCAAGTAACATACCGATGACAAAGGGAACAACGTATGTTGTTATGCGGTCTGACCGATAAAGATCTTCGTAGAATATGTAGGAGCCAATATGGGCATCCAGGTCCCGCTATTGGTTATTGACCGGAGACGTGTCTCGGTCATGTCTACATTGTTCTCGAACCGTAGGGTCCGCACGCTTAACGTTACGATGACAGTTATTATGAGTTTATGCATTTTGATGTACCGAAGGTTGTTCGGAGTCCCGGATGAGATCACGGACATGACGAGGAGTATCGAAATGGTCGAGACGTAAAGATTGGTATATTGGAAGCCTATGTTTGGACATCGGAAGTGTTCCGGGTGAAATCGGGATTTTACCGGATTACCGGGAGGGTTACCGGAACCCCCCGGGTGCCAAATGGGCCAACATGGGCCTTAGTGGAAAGGTGAGAGGGCAGCCCACATAGGGCTGCGCCTCCCCCCCCTCTCCCTAGTCCTATTAGGACTAGGAGAGGGGCCGGCCACCTCTCTCTCTCTCCCCTTTAAAGGATTCCTAGTTGGACTAGGATTGGAGGGGGGAGTCCTACTCCCGGTAGGAGTAGGACTCCTCCTGCGCCTCCCTCTCTTTGGCCGGCCAGCCCCCCTCCCTCCAACCTTTATATACGGGGGCAGGGGACACCCCAAGACACACAAGTTGATCCTTGAGATCGTTCCTTAGCCGTGTGCGGTGCCCCCTGCCACCAAATTCCACCTCGATCATACCGTTGTACTGCTTAGGCGAAGCCCTGTGTCGGTAGTACATCAAGATCGTCACCACGCCGTTGTGCTGACGGAACTCTTCCTCGATGCTTTGCTGGATCGGAGCCCGAGGATCGTCATCGAGCTGAACGTGTGCTAAGAACTCGGAGGTGCCGTAGTAACGGTGCTTGGATCGGTCGGATCGGGAAGAAGACGTACGACTACTTCCTCTACGTTGTGTGATCGCTTCCGCAGTCGGTCTGCGTTGGTACGTAGACAACACTCTCCCCTCTCGTTGTTGTGCATCACCATGATCTTGCGTGTGCGTAGGAAAATTTTCGAAATTACTACGTTCCCCAACATCTATCCCCCTAGGACCATGTGCGTAGTACAGAGGTTTTTGATGACTTGTAGATTTTTGCAATAAGTATGTGAGTTCTTTATGACTAATGCTGAGTCCATGGATTATACGCACTCTCACCCTTCCATCCTTGCTAGCCTCTTCGGTACCGTGCATTGCCCTTTCTCACCTTGAGAGTTGGTGCAAACTTCGCCGGTGCATCCAAACCCCATGATATGATACGCTCTGTCACACATAAACCTCCTTATATCTTCCTCAAAACAGCCACCATACCTACCTATTATGGCATTCCATAGCCATTTCGAGATATATTGCCATGCAACTTTCCATCATTCCGTTCATCATGACACATTCATCATTGTCATATTGGTAGCATGATCATGTAGTTGACATAGTACTTGTGGCTAAGCCACCGTTCATAATTCTTTCATACTTGTCACTCTTGATTCATTGCATATCCCGGTGCCGGAGGCATCCATATAGAGTCATATTTTGTTCTAGTATCGAGTTTTAATCATTGAGTTGTAAATAAATAGAAGTGTGATGATCATCATTCAATAGAGCATTGTCCCAAAAAAAGAGAAAGGCCAAAAAAGGGGGAAGGCCAAATAAAAATAAAAAATAAAATAAAAGGGAAAATGCTACTATCCTTTTTCCACACTTGTGCTTCAAAGTAGCACCATGATCTTTATGATAGAGAGTCTCTTGTTTTGTCACTTTCATATACTAGTGGGAATTTTCATTATAGAACTTGGCTTGTATATTCGAACAATGGGCCTCCTCAAGTGCCCTAGGTCTTCGTGAGCAAGCAAGTTGGATGCACACCCACTAGTTTCTTCTGTTGAGCTTTCATACATTTATAGCTCTAGTGCATCCGTTGCATGTCAATCCCTACTCCTTGCATTAAATTCAATTGGTGGGCATCTCCATGGCCCATTGATTAGCCTCGTTGATGTGAGACTTTCTCCTTTTTGTCCTCTCCACATAACCCCCCCCCCCCATTATTCTATTCCACACATAGTGCTATATCCATGGCTCGCGCTCATGTATTGCGTGAAAGTTCATGAGATTGAGATTACTAAAGTATGAAACAATTGCTTGGCTTGTCATCGGGGTTGTGCATGATTTAAATATTTTTTGTGGTGAAGATGGAGCATAGCCAGACTATATGATTTTGTAGGGATAGCTTTCTTTGGCCATGTTATTTTGAGAAGGCATAATTACTTTATTAGTATGCTTTAAGTATTATTATTTTTATGTAAATATGAACTTTTGTCTTGAATCTTTCAGATCTGAATATTCATATCACAAATAAGAAGAATTACATTGAAATTATGCCAACTAGCATGCCACATCAAAAATTATCTTTTTTATCATTTACCTACTCAAGGACGAGCAGGAATTAAGCTTGGGGATGCTTGATACGTCTCCAACGTATCTATAATTTTTGATTGCTCCATGCTATATAATCTACTATTTTGGGCAATATTGGGCTTTATTATCCACTTCTATATTATTTTTGGGACTAACCTATTAATCGGAGGCCCAGCCCAGATTTGTTGTTTTATGCCTATTTCAGTGTTTTGAAGAAAAGGAATATCAGACGGAGTCAAAACGGAACGAAATCAACTGGAGAAGTTACTTTCGGAAGGAAACACATCTGATGGACTTGGACCCCACGTCAAAAGATACGGGAGCTGCCCAAGAGGGTGGGGCGCCCCCCCCCCCCTAGGGCGCGCCCCCCTGCCTCGTGGGGCCCCCGTGGCTCCCCTGACGTGCTTCTTCTGCCTATATAACTCCATATACCCTAAAACTTCCAGAACGCACAATAGATCGGTAGTTCCGCCGCCAGAAGCCTCCGTAGCCACCGAAAACCAATCTAGACCTGATCCGGCACCCTGCCGGAGGGGACAATCCTTCTATGGTGGCCATCTTCATCATCCGGGCGCTCTCCATGACGAGGAGGGAGTAGTTCTCCCTCGGGGCTGAGGGTATGTACCAGTAGCTATGTGTTTGATCTCTCTCTCTCTCTCTCGTGTTCTTGATTTGGCACGATCTTGATGTATCGCGAGCTTTGCTATTATAGTTGGATTGTATGTTTCTCCTCCTCCTCTTCTCTCTTGTAATGAATTGAGTTTCCCCTTTGAAGTAATCTTATCGGATTGAGTCTTTAAAGATTTGAGAAAACTTGATGTATGTCTTGTCGTGGATATCTCTGGTGACAATGGGATACCACGTGCCACTTGATGTATGTTTTGGTGACCAACTTGCGGGTTTCGTGACATTGGGAACCTATGCATAGGGGTTGGCACACATTTTCGTTGTGATTCTCCGGTAGAACTTTGGGGCACTCTTTGAGGTCTTATGTGTTGGTTGAATAGATGAATCTGAGATTGTGTGACGCATATCGTATAATCATACCCACAGATACTTGAGGTGACATTAGAGTATCTAGGTGACATTAGGGTTTTGGTTGATTTGTATCTTAAGGTGTTATTCTAGTATGAACTCTAGGGCTGTTTGTGACACTTATAGGAATAGCCCAACGGATTGATTGGAAAGAATAACTTTGAGGTGGTTTCGTACCCTACCATATTCTCTTCGTTTGTTCTCCGCTATTAGTGACTTTGGAGTGACTCTTTGTTGCATGTTGAGGGATAGTTATGTGATCCAATTATGTTAGTATTGTTGAGGGAACTTACGCTAGCGAAAGTATGAACCCTAGGCCTTGTTTCCACACATTGCAATACCGTTTATGCTCACTTTTATCATTCGTTACCTTGCTGTTTTTATAATTTCAGATTACAAATACCTTTTTCTACTATCCATATACCACTTGTATCACCCTCTCTTCGCCGAACTAGTGCACCTATACAATTTACCATTGTATTGGGTGTGTTGGGGACACAAGCGACTCTTTGTTATTTGGTAGCAGGGTTGCTTGAGAGAGACTATCTTCATCCCACGCCTCCTACGGATTGATAAACCTTAGGTCATCCACTTGAGGGAAATTTGCTACTGTCCTACAAACCTCTGCACTTGGAGGCCCAATAACGTCTACAAGAAGAAGGTTGTGTCGTAGACATCACTGTGTCAGCTGATGGTCAATCAAAGACCACTTTTACTTGCCCTTTCGGTACTTTTGCTTATAGACGTATTCCATTGGGTTTATGTAATGCACGTGCTACCTTTCAAAGATGCATGATGGCTATATTTTTTGACTTTTGTGAAAAGATATGTGAGGTTTTCATGGACGATTTCTCCGTTTATGGATCCTCTTTTGATGATTGCTTAAGCAATCTTGATCGAGTTTTGCAGAGATGTGAAGAAACTAATCTTGTCTTGAATTGGGAGAAATGCCACTTTACGGTTAATGAAGGTATTGTCTTGGGGCATAAAATTTCTGAAAGAGGTATTGAAGTTGATAAAGCTAAAGTTGATGCTATTGAAAAGATGCCATGTCCCAAGGACATTAAAGGTATAAGAAGCTTCCTCGGTCACGCCAGTTTTTATAGGAGGTTCATTAAGGACTTCTCAAAAAATTCTCGGCCTCTGACTAATCTATTACAAAAAGATATTCCTTTTGTCTTTGATGATGATTGTGTAGAAGCATTTGAAATACTTAAGAAAGCATTGATTTCTGAACCTATTGTTCAGCCACCTGATTGGAATTTACCCTTTGAAATTATGTGCGATGCTAGTGATTATGTTGTAGGTGTTGTTCTAGGGCAAAGAGTTGATAAGAAATTAAATGTTATTCAATATGCTAGTAAAACTCTAGACAGTGCCCAAAGAAATTATGCTACTGCTGAAAAGGAATTCTTAACAGTTGTATTTGCTTGTGATAAGTTCAGACCTTATATTGTTGATTCTAAAGTAACTATTCACACTGATCATGTTGCTATTAAATACCTTATGGAAAAGAAAGATGCTAAACCTAGGCTTATTAGATGGGTTCTCTTTCTACAATAATTTGATTTGCATATTATTGATAGAGAGGGGGCTGAGAACTCCATTGCAGACAACTTTTCTAGGTTAGAAAATGTTCTTGATGACCCACTACCCATTGATTATAGCTTTCCTAATGAACAATTAAATGTCATAAATGCTTCTCAAACTGCTCCATGGTATGCTAATTATATTGTTGCTAAATTTATACCACCTAGTTTCACATACCAGCAAAAGAAAAAGTTCTTCTATGATTTGAGACATTACTTTTGGGATGACCCACATCTTTATAAAGAAGGAGTAGATGGTATTATTAGACGTTGTGTACCTGAGCATGAACAGGAACAAATCCTACGCAAGTGTCACTCCGAGGCTTATGGAGGACACCATGCTGGAGATAGAACTGCACATAAGGTATTGCAATCCGGTTTTTATTGGCCTACTCTCTTCAAGGATGCACGTAAGTTTGTCTTGTCTTGTGATGAATGTCAAAGAATTGGTAATATTAGTAGACGTTAAGAAATGACTATGAATTATTCACTTGTTATTGAACCATTTGATATTTGGGGCTTTGATTATATGGGACCTTTTCCTTCCTCTAATGGGTATACACATATCTTAGTTACTGTTGATTATGTTACTAAATGGGTAGAAGCTATTCCAACTAGTAGTGTTGATCATAACACCTCTATTAAGATGCTTAAAGAAGTTATTTTCCCGAGGTTTGGAGTCCCTAGATATTTAATGACTGATGGTGGTTCACATTTTATTCATGGTGCCTTTCGTAAAATGCTTGCTAAGTATGATGTTAATCATAGAATTTCATCTCCTTATCACCCACAGTCTAGTGGTCAAGTAGAATTGGGTAACACAGAGCTCAAACTAATTTTGCAAAAGAGTATTAATAGATCTAGAAAGAATTGGTCCAAGAAACTTGATGATACATTATGGGCCTATAGAACTGCATATAAAAATCCTATGGGTATGTCTCTGTATAAAATGGTTTATGGTAAAGCATGTCACTTACCTCTTGAATTATAACATAAGGCATATTGGGCCATTAAAGAGCTCAATTATGAATTCAAACTTGCCGGTGAGAAGAGGTTATTTTACATTAGCTCACTTGATGAATGGAGAACCCAGGCTTATGAAAATGCCAAGCTGTTTAAAGAAAAAGTTAAAAGATGGCATGATAAAAGGATACAAAAGCGTGAGTTCAACGTAGGTGATTATGTATTGTTATACAACTCTCGTTTAAGATTTTTTGCAGGAAAACTTCTCTCTAAATGGGAAGGTCCTTACGCTATCGAGGAGGTCTATCGTTCCAGCGCCATAAAAATCAACAATTTCGAAGGCACAAATCCGAAGGTGATGAACGGTCAAAGAATTAAACATTATATCTCAGGTAATCCTATAAATGTTGAAACTAATATTATTGAAATCGTAACCCTGGAGGAATACATAAGGGACACTTTCCGGAACGTTTCAAACTCCGAAAAGGAATAGGTACGTGGTGCAGTAAGTAAACCGACTCCAAAACAGTTCTAATGGCAATATTTCTTTGTTTTGGAATATTTAGAAAAATAGGAAAATAAGAAGCAGACCAGAAAGGACACGAGGCTCCCACGAGGGTAGGAGGCGCGCCCCCTGCCTCGTGGGCACCTCGTGCGCTCTCCGGACTCCGTTTTCTTGCACGATACTTCTTTTGTCGGTAAAAATTCATTATATAATCTCCCAAAGGTTTTGACCACCGTACCACGCAAATATCCTCTGTTCTTGTTTCGAGTTGTTTCCTGTCAGGGTTGTCAAGGTCAGGCATCATGTCGTCCCCCTCCTCCAACAATGGTGACAACGATGCTTGGCAAATGAAGATAGAGCTGAAGAGGGAAGAACCTATGGAGAACAACAAGGATGAAGGGATCAAGAAGACCATGGAGGACCAAGTTCTGGCAGCAGAAGACATCCTTCAACTTGATCACAATCTTCTTACCCCAACTGAGATCGAGGCTTTCAAGATGATTGAGTTAGCCCGTATACAAAACAAGTATCTCACACGTGAAAATATTTTGTTGAAGGAGCATATCATCGCACTCAAGGGCATTATCCGCAAGTTGGAGGACCTCCTATGCTCGATGTGCGACTATCCATCGTCAACAACTCCACCTTATTCACCAACAAAGAAGAACTGAGTATCTGGTATGGGCACTCCCCTTGGCAACTGCCAAGCTTGGGGGAGTTCCCCGGTATCGTATCACCATCACTTTTATCTTTACAGTTTTTATTAGTTCGATCCTTTTAGTAGTATCTTGATCTAGTAGAATAAAGCTTTAGTATGATCTAGTTGTGAGTTTTTCTTTATGATCCCTCTATGTAATCGAGTCCGTGAGCTATATAATAAAGATTAGTGTTGAGTCAAGGGCTTGATTATTTTGCTATGATCTTGAGGGAGTTAAATAAAATAAAAGAGAAGAAATAAAAATAAACAAAGAGATCCTGTGGATCTTATGGAGAGTAATGAGCTCACATATAAAGAGTATGATGAATAAGAGTTGTTGAGGGTTGACAAACATAGTTTTGGTCATCAGTCATCGTTGCAATTAATAGGAAGTAATAAAGAAAGAGAGGTTCACATATAAATATACTATCTTGGACATCTTTTATGATTGTGAGCACTCATTAAAGTATGACATGCTAAGAGTTGATGCTGAACAAGGAAGACAACATAATGGGTTATGTTTTCTTACATCTGAGATAAATTATATTGTCATGGATCATCCAACATGTTGAGCTTGCCTTTCCCTCTCATGCTAGCCCATTTCTTCGCACCAAGTAGAGATACTACTTGTGCTTCCAAATATCCCTAAACCCAGTTTTGCCATGAGAGTCCACCATATCTATCTATGGATTGAGTAAGATCCTTCAAGTAAGTTGTCATCGGTGCAAGCAATAAAAATTGCTCTCTAAATATGTATGACTTATTAGTTTGGGAGAAAATAAGCTTTATACGATCTTGTGATATGGAAGAAATAAAAGCGACGGACTGCATAATAAAGGTCCATATCACAAGTGGAAATATAAAGTGATGTTCTTTTGCATTAAGATTTCGTGCATCCAACCATAAAAGCGCATGACAACCTCAGCTTCCCTCTACGAAGGGCCTATCTTTTACTTTTATATTCTACCTTACATAAGAGTCATGGTGATCTTCACCTTTCCTTTTTACATTTTATCCTTTGGCAAGCACAATGTGTTGGAAAGATCCTGATATATATAGCTAATTGGATGTGAGTCTTCATGAACTATTATTGTTGACATTACCCTTGAGGTAAAACGTTGGGAGGCAAAACTATAAGCCCCTATCTTTCTCTATGTCCGATTAAGACTTCATACCCATAAATATTGCGTGAGTGTTAGCAATTGAGAAAGACTAAAAGATGGTTGAGTATGTGGACTTGCTGAAAGCTCTTATATTGACTCTTTCCTATGTTATGATAAATTGCAATTGCCTCAATGACTGAGATTAGAGTTTGTTGGTTCTCAACGAATTTTACGATTCATACTTGAAATTGTGATTGAATTGTTACTTTAGCATAAGAGATCATATGACAATATATATGTTGCTGTTCTAAGAATGATCATGATGCCCTCATGTCCGTATTTTATTTTTATCGACACCTCTATCTCTAAACATGTGGACATATTTTTCGATTTCATCTTTCCCTTGAGGACAAGTGAGGTCTAAGATTGGGGGAGTTGATACGTCCATTTTGCATCATGCTTTTATATCGATATTTATTACAGTATGGGCTGTTATGACACATTATGTCACAATACTTATGCCTATTCTCTGTTATTTTACAAGGTTTACATGAAGAGGGAGAATGCCGACAGCTGGGATTCTGGGCTGGAAAGGAGCAAATATTAGAGACCTATTCTGCACAGCTCCAAAAGTTCTGAAACTTCATGGAAGCTATTTCCAGAATATATAAAAAATACTGAGCGCAAGAAGTTCCAGAGGGGGGCCACACCCTGGCCACGAGGGTGGGGGCGTGCCCTACCCCCCTGGGCGCGCCCCCTTCCTCATGGGCCCCCTGGTGGCCCACCGATGCCCATCTTCTGCTATATGGAGTCTTTCATCGAGGAAAAAATCATAATCAAGCTTTCGGGATGAGACTCCGCCGCCACGAGGCGAAACCTTGGCGGAACCAATCTAGGGCTCTGGCGGAGCTGTTCTGCCAGGGAAACTTCCCTCCGGGAGGGGGAAATCATCACCATCGTCATCACCAATGATCCTCTCATCGGGAGGGGTCAATCTCCATCAACATCTTCATCAGTACCATCTCATCTCAAATCCTAGTTCATCTCTTGTATCCAATCTTTGTATCCAAACCTCAGATTGGTACCTGTGGGTTGCTAGTAGTGTAGATTACTCCTTGTAGTTGATGCTAGTTGGTTTACTTGGTGGAAGATTATATGTTTAGATCCATTATGCATATTAATACCCCTTTGATTATGAACATGAATATGCTTTGTGAGTAGTTACGTTTGTTCCTGAGGACATGGGAGAAGTCTTGCTATTAGTAGTCACGTGAATTTGGTATTCGTTCGATATTTTGATGAGATGTATGTTGTCATCCCTCTAGTGGTGTCATGTGAACGTTGACTACATGATACTTCACCATTGTTTGGGCCTAGAGGAGGGCATTGGGAAGTAATAAGTAGATGATGGGTTGCTAGAGTGACAGAAGCTTAAACCCTAGTTTATGCGTTGCTTCGTAAGGGGCTGATTTGGATCCATATGTTTCATGCTATGGTTAGGTTTACCTTAATACTTCTGTTGTAGTTGCAGATGCTTGCAATAGGGGTTAACCATAAGTGGGATGCTTGTCCAAGTAAGGGAAGTACCCAAGCACCGGTCCAACCACATATCAAATTATCAAAGTACCGAATGCGAGTCATATGATTGTGATGAAAACTAGCTTGACGATAATTCCCATGTGTCCTCGGGAGCGCTTTCCTTCATATAAGAGTTTGTCTAGGCTTGTCCTTTGCTACAAAAAGGATTGGTCCATCTTGCTGCACCTTATTTACTTTTATTACTTGCTACTAGTTACCAATTACCTTATCACAAAACTATATATTACCGATAATTTTAGTGCTTGCAGAGAATACCTTGTTGAAAACCTCTTATCATTTCCTTCTGCTCCTCGTTGGGTTCGACACTCTTACTTATCGAAAGGACTATGATAGATCCCCTATACTTGTGGGTCATCAAGGGAAAACTTCTCCGATATAGTGTAGTTGGGAGAATTCAAAAAGATAATAGGACTATCAGGCGTGAGTGCAATAGCAACAATTTCATGTTTAACATAAGGAACTATAGCAAGTTCATCTCCATAAGCATAATTCATATTGGCATATTGGCCACAAGCATAGCAAGCATCATCAAAAAGGGATATTTCAAAAGAATCAACGGGATCATAACAATCATCATAGCATTCATCCTTCGGTAAATTTGAAGGGAAATTAAACAATGTATGAGTTGAAGAGTTACCCTCACTATAAGGTGGGCACTGGTAGCTAATCCGCTCTTTCTTCTTTTGTTCTTCGCTCTCCTCGTCATCTTTTTCATCTAATGAGCCCACAATTTCATCAATTCCTTCTTCCATAGACTCCTGCAAAATATTAGTCTCTTCTTGGATAGGGGAGGCATCCTCAATATATGGCTTAACATAGGCATGAGAAGCATAATTATCATAACAATATTTAAGTATGGCAAAATATTCAGATTTGTAAAGAGTAGCATCATACTTTCCAATCAAACAAGCAATTTCATAAGCACCCTTAAAAGCAACAAATTCTTCAATTTGTTGAACATCATAGTAATTATAAGCACCCTTAGCATACGAAGATACGATTCCATTATCACTAAACTCACATTCGTATGGAAGGTGTTTCTTAGGGTCTTCAGAACAACAAGTAAAATCATATATTTCACATAAATTCCAAGCATAGCATTGCAAACAATGAATTTGATCCAGTAAAAGTTTCCCTTTTTGAGATAAGCGGTGTCGCACCTAACAAGCATGCTTATCTAAAGATTTGCCCTCAACTAAGCTAGTTGGGGTTTCAGCACAAGCACATAGGGATCAAAGATAATCCAAGTAAAAAGCTTCAGGAGTGTGATAGATTTTGAGTGGTTCTTCAACCATTGGTGTGGTAGGTACAACTAATTTTTTTTGGTATTTCACGTTTCCTACCCATAACTAAAGATAGAAAACAAGAGCACAAAATAAAAACTACTTAGTGATAAAGCAACGAGCACACACGAGAATATTCACCCTACGCTATTGCTCCCTGGCAATGGCGCCAGAAAAAGGTCTTGATAACCCACAAGTATAGGGGATCAATTATAGCCTCTTTTGATAAGTAAGAGTGTCGAACCCAACGAGGAGAAAAAGTTAGAACAAATATTCCCTCAAGTTCTATCGACCACCGATACAACTCTATGCATGCTTAATGTTTGCTTTACCTAGAACAAGTATGAAACTAGAAGTACTTTGTAGGTGTAATAGGATAGGTTTGCAAGAATATGAAGAGCATGTAAATAAAAACTAGGGGCTGTTTTAAGTAAAGAAGCAATAAATTTAGTATAGCGAGTATGGAAAACTGGTGGTAGGAGTTGCGAAATTGTCCCTAAGCAATTGACTACTTTACTAGACCGATAGCAAGTTTTATGTCGGAGAGGCCACTGCTAGCATGTCATCCTTGACTTGGAATTCTATGCACTTATGATTGGAACTGTTAGCAAGCATCCGCAACTACTAATGTTCATTAAGGTAAAACCCAACCATAGCATTAAGATATATTGGTCCCCCTTCAATCCCGTATGCATCAATTTCTATGCTAGGTTGAAGCTTCTGTCACTCTTGCCCTCCAATACATAGTCCTATCAACATACAAATAACCCTACGGTGTGATCCACGTGCTCACTCATATAATGAGCACCAAAGGACAGCAACATAACCACAAGCAATTTAAACCAATCATAACAATTCACCAATTACCGATAGGACAATGAAAATCTACTCAAGCATCATAGGATGGCAACACATAATTGGATAATAATATGAAGCATAAAGCACCATGTTCAAGTAGAGGGTACAGTGGGTTGCGAGAGAGTGGACCGCTGTAGATAGATGGGGGAAGGTGATGAAGAGGTTGGTGAAGATGACGGAGGTGTTGGTGTAGATTGCGGTGACGATGATGGCCCCGGCGGCGTTCCGGCGCCACCGGAAGAGAGGGGGAGAGGGGCCCCCTTCTTCTTATTCCTTGACCTTCTCCCTAGATGGGAGAAGGGTTTACCCCCTGGTCCATGGATTCCATGGCCGCGGAGGGGCGAGAGCCCCTCCGATATTGGATCTCTCTCTCTCTCTGTCTCTCTTTGTTTCTGCATTTTAGATTCTGGCCTTTCACCGTTTCTTTTATTCCCGGATATCCGTAGCTCCAATTGGGCTGAAATTTTAACATGATTTCTATCCGGATATTGGTTTTCTTGCAGCGAAAGAAGGGTACCAACCGCCTTACGGGGTGGCCACGAGGGCCCAGGGCGCGCCTGGCCCCCTGGGGCGCGCCCCCTTCCTCATGGCCCCCTCGGGCATCGGCTTGCGTTGATTCTTCTTCCCAAAAATCACATATATTCCAAAAAAAAACCTGTCAGTTTTTATCCCATTTGGACTCCGTTTGATATGGATTTTCTATGAAACAAAAAAACATGCAACAAATAGGAACTAGCACTGGGCACTGGATCAATATGTCAGTCCCCAAAAATAGTATAAAAAGTTGCCAAAAGTATATGAAAGTTGTATAATATTGGCATCGAACAATCAACAATTATCGATATGACAGAGACTTATCAGTCGACAGTACCACCTACATCCCCTAGATCTGCTAGCCTACCACTGAAAGAGGTCACACAACTTACTCAACTATGCCAGAGCCCATAATGGTTTGTGGTTGCACACGGAAGTTTCTAGCATGAAAAATCTTGTGATCCCTTTGAGCCTGGGTGGCAAACCATAGGATGATCACACGGGTTCTCCGGGATATCCTAGGACAACACTGGATTGCTCCAGGTGCCGGCAACCAATCCACCCAGATGTGTGTTAAAGTAGCCACCTTAAGTTTAACCATAAATTAATAATAACTCTCACATCTGTCATGGATCACTCAAAACCAAACCACGTCTATGAGCATAGCATAGCAGTATAAGCATAACGTAGAACTCCTAGGGTTTGAATAAAAGGCAATAGGTGCTACCTCATCAACTACTTCCCAATACCCTCATGTTAAACAAATCCTACTCATGCAATATTTGAGGTTGAAACTAATGCATAAAAACTGGGTAATAAGGGATATGATCAAAGTGTTACTTGCCTTGCTGACGATCGGAAAACCCTAGTGATTCGTAGTAGCAAGCCTCACACTCCGAAAACTCTATCGTGAACAAACAATAGCATACATAAGCACTCAATCATAAGATGCAAAGGTAAAACCCAAAAGAGAAAAGATCCAAACTGAAAGTTCAAGAGAAGAGCTTCGATTGGCAAAAAGAATCAATCGAATCGGAGCTACGAAACTCAAACTACGATCAAAAGAAGTTTGAAATCAAATCTGCTTGAAACCAAATTTTAAATTTTCAAAATCATGTTCAAGTTGATTATCTGGAAAGAGGGGAACAAGACGAAGATTTTGGCCTTGGTTTCACTGGATTTGGAAAAACGAGCAAAAAGTAGCGGAGGTTTGAAGTTCAGGGACTAATCTGTAAGAAAAGTTATTAAGGATAGGTCCCTGGCCGAAAATAAAACTAAAAAGAAAAATCTATCGGACGAACGTCCGCTAACAGAGGCTAATGAAAGAAATCTTTTGTTATATGAAACTAACGGGTCAACGTTCGCTAAAAAGCAAACCCTAAAAATAAAACCGATCTAACGAAATAAACCAAAATAATAAAAAATAAAAAGATAATCGGCGAACCGGGACGGTTTTTACCGGTTAAACGGCTTCGGCCGGCGGCGGTCAACGGCGAGCGGGGCGGCGGCTCCGACGAGTGGGCGGGGTAGCGGCGGCGGCGGCTTGCCGCGGCGGTGCTGGCGACAGTGGGGCGGGGCAGGATGAGAGAGAAGTCGGGGTGGGGCGGCATTTATAGGAGGGGGCGAGTCTGGCTTGCGGGAGGAGCAAGCGGCGGCGGCGGCTCCGACCCGGACTCCGGCAGGAGTCCGGCACGAGCACGGGGACGGGGAGCGGCGCGTTGGGCCGTGGCTCGGCTGTAGCTGGGTCGGCCCAGGAACTTTTTTTTAAAATAAAAAATAAATTTCGCCGCGAACAAAAATCCTAATAAAATATATAAAAAATCTAAAAAAAATTCCAAAAATAATTTTCACCATCCAAACCTAATATTTAGGACAAGATGAACATTTTCTGGACTAAAATGCAATTTTCAAAAATGCTAGTTTTTCTCTAATTCAAATAAAATAGCAGATAAAATGCAAATAATAATAATAATTTGATTTTTAAATTTTCTTCTCCAATATTTCTCTTTTGTTGAAGAAGTCATATTATCTTCTCTCATTTATTTTTATTGTTGGAAATAATTGGAGAGAAAATATTAAAATCAAATTGATCCTCCTCTCAAATTTGAAGATAAATTCAAATATGAAAATTTGTGAAACCTCCAACTCTCTCCTTGGGTCCTTGAGTTGCTTAAGATTTCTAGGATCACAACCAAATGCAAATAAAAGTATGATATGCATATGATGATCTATGTATAACATCCAAATTGAAAATTGGGATGTTACATCTGGCTTCCGTCAGCTACACCCGAAGCTACTGTCAAGGTAGATGCTCCTTGTACTGACACAATATGTCCCGAGGAGAAGCTCAAGCTGAAATCACTCTTCCCTATTTCTTTCACCGAGGAGAACGCTCGTCAGAAGAGCAACAAGTCAGTGGAGAAAAGCTACATCTGCCCCAGTTGCAAGTCCAATCTCACAAACACAATGTCCCTGGTGGCGATCAGCACATGTGGCCATGTTTTCTGCAAGAAGTACTTAGACAATTCGTAGCAACAGATAAGGTCTGCTGAATGTGCAACAAACCGTGCAAAGAGAGGAAATTGATTAATTTAGAGAAAGGAGGAACGGGTTTTACCGCACACGATGACCACCTAGAGGCTAAGAACTTCAAGCATTTAGGAAGTGGTTCTGGGCTAGGAATGGTGAAGCCTGCTCCTAAGGCATAGCCTTCAGTTATGTAACTGTTGTTGTATAATGTTGTCAGCTATCGTTATGGCACGAATATATGTAACCTGGATTTTTTAAACGTTGTGGTATCTTTTTTTATAAGTATGATCTGGAACAACCGATACTCAGGTTTTTCATCCAAGTGATAATGTGCTTGCGGTTTTGCTCCGATGTACTCCCTCTGTTCCAAGGCAATTTCTCCTTAGGCGCATGTCTTGGCAACACAAAATGAGGGTTTCGCTCGTTATAGGACTTGACCAAACATCTCACGACACAAGCTGACGACAGCCATGCAGCACCTGTATGAAAGTCAGTACCATCCTGTTAAGGACATGCTTTGTTGTTCATTGCAGAAATGGATGTATCTAGAACTAAAATACATCTAGATACATCCATACCTGCGACAAGTAATTCGGAACAGAAGGATTAGTATCTACGGATTTCTTTGGCGCTTGACTGACTTGCCAGTTTTCTTCTATGTTGTCACCCTGGAGATTCTGCATGAGCAAACCTCGTTGTAAGAGCAGATATCCGTTTTCCTTATGACCTTATACCATCATGCTTTGTTCAAATTCAGAACTTGGGGCCTCTTTGGAACATCTAGAGGGATAAAAAAACTGCAATCCAAAGAGTCCCTAGTGGTAAGCAGTACTATAAATCTGTAACATATCCCTTTGCAGTGAGCTGGCTTGCATTTCTGCAAATTCCTTAGTGAGATGACTTTTGCATCTCTACAGATTATGTCTCCATATATGTTGTTAAACCACAGGAAGCAGAGAATGTGTTAGGCCTGACATATCTCTACAAAATCACCACAGGAAAACAAACCAAAACTGGCCAAGTTATGAGCTACTACCTCCTTCGTCCAAAAATACTCCTTCTGTCAACTTTTATAAGAGCGTTTAGAGCAACTCCAATGGGCCGACCCAAACGGACGGCGATTTTGTCCGCTTTTTGTCCGTTTGGGTCGGCCAGGCGGACACGAACGTCTGCTTTCGTGCTTGGGTCGGCGCATGCACCCAACGCTGGCCCGACCCATTTTGACGACGCTAGGAAAAAAGAATGCATGCATACTTAAAATAAAAACAACATTAATTTAACATTAAATTCGGCCACGAAGGCTAGCGAGAGTCTACGCGTCCACATTTGCATTTAAGAAAAAAACTAAACTATGAGGCAGCGCGCTGCCTCAGGGCGTCGTCATTGTCCTCGGGGTCCGTGAGGTCGATGAGCGTCGGCGCCGGGTTGGCCCAGGGGAACGGCGTGTTCTAGAGGGCGTTCATGTCGGGCGCCAGCAATGCCACCGCGGGCTATGCCGCCGTGTCCTGGCGCGCCTCCTCCTCGGCTAGGGTTTGCCGACGACGGGGGAGCGAGTGTGGCTAGATGGGGATGGGAGCTGGCTGGAAGCGGATGAGGACGGGCCCGCCACACGGTTGGCTTAAAAAAGGACGATCGTCATTGCTGACGCGTGGGCCTGAGGTCATAAATTAAGCTGACCAGGTAGGCAATGGGTAGTTGGACTACCGCTAGGTGGGGATGCAGTGGACACCGAGAAGGAAATTTTTATGAAATTCTTCACTAGAGGGGGGGTGAATAGGCGATTTTTATGAAATTCTTCACTGAGGAATTTGCCGGTGAGGAAATTCCTCAGCGAAGAACTACTAGCGGCGGAATAAGTACTCAAAAGTAAACATAACAGAATACAAGCAAAGTCATCATGATGAAATGAAGACAGGCACAGAGTACAGGAAGCGTAATCACAGGATAACAAAGGATGAAGACAAACAGACTGGAGAAATTGAACTGAGGAAATTGAGGAAGTCTTCAGTCAAAGTCTTCAAACACAGATATGAACAAACACACAACACAGTTATGAGGAAATGGAAGAGTTGAGGGAATATAACCAGTAAGCTTGGTGAAGACAAAGATTTGGTAGGGCAGTTCCAACTGATGTCTCAGTTGTACGTCTGGTTGGAGCGGCTGAGTATTTAAACTCGAGGACACCCAGTCCTAAACACGCAGCTCAGGACACCCAGTCCTCACCATACTCTCCTTGAACTAAGGTCACACAGACCACGTCCAATCACTCGTGGTAAGTCTTCAGGCGACTTCCAAACCTTCACAAACTTGGTCACTCGGCGATCCACAATTCCTCTTGGATGCTCTAGACCATGATGCCTAACCGTCTGGAAGAAGCACAGTCTTCGAAGGTAACAAGCATCGGATCCACTCAGGATCAATCTCTTCAGTGATGCTCAATCACTTGGGGTTTGTAGGTGTAACACCCCGGATATGATTTACCCAATTTGTAATCCAACTCTTGCCGTTTCCAGCTTTAAGTTAATTTATTTTCTCGGGTTAGGGTCTTTGTCTCCGTGTGTTGTTATCATTGTCATGCATCTCATATCATGTCATCATGTGCATTGCATTTGCATACATGTTCATCTCATGCACTCAAGCATTTTCCCCGTTGTCCGTTTTGCATTCCGGCGCTTCGTTCTCCTCCGGTGGTCAATTCTACCTTTCTTTCATGTGTGGGGTTTAAACATTTCTGGATTGGACCGAGACTTGCCATGCGGCCTTGGTTTACTACCGGTAGACCGCCTGTCAAGTTTCGTACCATTTGGACTCCGTTTGATACTCCAACGGTTAACCGAGGGACCGAAAAGGCCTCGTGTGTGTTGCAGCCCAACACCCCTCCAATTTGGCCCAAAACCCACCTAACCCTACTCCATCATCTAGAGCGTTCGATCATGATCGCGTGGCCGAAAACTGCACCTCATTTGGACTCTCCTAGCTCCCTCTATGCCTATAAATAGGTCCCCTCCGTTTTCGGATCTCCTTCCTCCCCGAAACCCTAAATTCACCCCGCGCGCGCTGGACATGTCCGCTTCTCACCGGACACGCCGCGCCGCCGCCCTGAACCAGTGAACGCACGCCACGTGGTGCCACACCCAGCCGCTCCCGCCGAGGCCGGCCCCCGCGGCCCAGCGCGCCGCCGCCCGCACCACTCCCCGCCTCGCCTGCGCCCCGCCGCCTTCTCCTACCCGCCGCCCGCGCGCCGCCCGGGAACCGCGCCGCCGGCGAGCCGCGCCACCACCGGACGCCGCTCCGCCCGGCTCCTCCCGCCTCAACGCCGGCCGCCATCGCCGCCCCCGACCTCGACCACCTCCACCGCATGGGGACCGGACCTCCCCGCCTCTCCTTCGGCTCCGGGAGCCAACTCCGGCGACGCCCCGACGAACTCCGGCGGTCTACAGTCCAGATCCGACGATCCTCGATTTCCGCGCCCCAGATCCAAATCTGAAATATTAGGGTTGACCCCATTTTTTCCCCTAAGTCTCTAATCCATGTGCTCATGTTCGTCATGCTATATCTCCGCATCCGTAGCTCCGATTCATGCATATAGCATATCAAAATGTTCATCTCTGAGAGTACATCATTTCATTCCATTGCATCATTTTCATTTGAGTTCATCTTGATGCCCGAAATGCTATTAGAAGAGGGCTACTTGAGTTAATTGTCAGATCTGCTACTCCATCTTAGACATTTGACATTTTTGCCATGATTATTGTGTGCATGATATGCCCATGAGTTCTACATATGTTTTGTTAAGGGTTTTGTCATCTTTCCAGATGTGCAACCCATGTATTTTTGTGATGTGTGTGGTGACTAGTGCAAGCTTGCAAAGTGAGGCACTCGGTAATTCAGTTTGCAGGGACTTAGTAATTTCACTAAGTCTTGGGATTGTTTATCTCATGATGCCATATGTTCATGTTGTTTCCTAGTGATCCGTGCCTCTTTTGAGGATGATCAGTAAAGAAGTTTTGTTAATATTGTAGTGCTCAATCCATCCATGCCTTTGTTTGCAATTATGGAGCACCCTAGCTTGAGTCAATTGATCTCTACTTTTGCTTCGTTGTGAATCTGGGCAGATTGTCAACATGTTTACGATTTTGCCGATGTTTTTGTAGTTGATCCGTGCATGCTATGCCATTGTTCTTGCCATGTCTAGCTTGCATTTTGTGCCTTCTTAATGGATGTATGCTTGTATTGCCATGACTTGCTTCATAGTGAGTGCATCGAGCTCGTAAACATGCCTACTTGAGTTATGATTTCAGCATGTCCCAGTTTTTCACTAAGTCTGAAACTGATTATGTTTTTGCTATGTTCATGTGCTTGTTAGTATATTTTGTGATCCCTTTTGGCTCAAGGTCACTAAGGGACTTTTGTTAAGCTCTTTGAGTAGCTCCATGCCATGTTTTACTTTGCCATGTTCAGGTCCTGTAGCATGTTGTTTTGTTGCTCTGAAGAGAGATACGTGGTCTGAAATTCCAGACAAGTGTTAATTTCACTAAGTCTGAGATCTGTTTTACCATTTGCGTTTTTGCCATGCTTGTTTGAACCTCCTAATGGATGAATTGGCTGTAGCTCAGTGCTAGATTTTTGTTAAGCATCTTGAATGCATCCCTGCCATGTATTTTGATGCCATGCTTGGGTGCTGTAGCATGTTCATCTCATTGCATTTAGGTGACTACTTGCTGTAAATCGCAGACCGGTGCCAATTTTGAATCGCTTGCCATTTCCAAACCGTAACTCCGATTCCGATGATCTTTATATCGTTTTCAAGCGATTTCATCTCATATTTCTAGTGGCACACTTGGTTTTCCAAGTTGAGGCCAGGTTCATGCATTTCCTGTCATATCTTGCATATGCATCCCGCATCGCATCCCGCATAGCATACCATGTTTGCATCATCTTGTTTGGTCCTTGCACGTGGTTGATTGTGTTCTTGTTGCTTGTTTGTCTTGTTTGGGTAGAGCCGGGAGATGAGTTCTCTAACGAGGATCCCGTTGAGTTTGCTTTCGAGGATCCAGTCAACTCTGACAACTTTGCAGGCAAGATGATCATACCCTCAAAATCACTACTATCTTTGCTATGCTAGTTTGCTCGCTCTTTTGCTATGCCAATGCTACGATGCCTACCACTTGCTTTCAAGCCTCCCAAATTGCCATGTTCAGCCTCTAACCCACCATTGTCCTAGCAAACCATTGTTTGGCTATGTTACCGCTTTGCTCAGCCCCTCTTATAGCGTTGCTAGTTGCAGGTGAAGATTGGAGACCGTTCCTTGTTGGAACATTTATTTACTTGTTGGAATATCATTATATTGCCATGTTATCTTAATGCATCTATATACTTGGTAAAGGGTGGAAGGCTCGGCCTCTCGCCTAGTGTTTTGTTCCACACTTGCTGCCCTAGTTTCCGTCATATCGGTGTTATGTTCCCGGATTTTGCGTTCCTTATGCGGTTGGGTTATAATGGGAACCCCTTTATAGTTCGCCTTGATTAAAGCTTTTCCAGCAATTCCCAACCTTGGTTTTACCATTTGCCACCTAGCCTCTTTTTCCCTTGGGTTTCCGGAGCCTGAGGGTCATCTTATTTTAACCCCCCCCCCCCCGGGCCAGTGCTCCTCTGAGTGTTGGTCCAACCTAGAGCCCCTTGCAGCGCCACCTCAGGGAAACTCGAGGGCTGGTTTTGGTTGTACGGATTGCTTATCCGAGTGTGCCCTGAGAACGAGATATGTGCAGCTCCTATCGGGATTTGTCGGCACATTCGGGCGGTGTTGCTGGATTAGTTTTGACCTGTCGGAATGTCTTGTTGTACCGGGATACCGAGTCTGATCGGAATGTCTCGGGAGGAGGTCTATTCCTTCGTTGACCGTGAGAGCTTGTCATGGGCTAAGTTGGGACTCCCATGCAGGGATTGAACTTTCGAAAGCCGTGCCCGCGGTTATGGGCAGATGGGAATTTGTTAATGTCTGGTTGTAGATAATGTAAACATAAACTTAATTAAAATGAATCAACTGAGTGTGTTACCGTGATGGCCTCTTCTCGGCGGAGTCCGGGAAGTGGACACGGTGTTGGAGTAATGTTTGCGCAGGTTGCTCTCTAGTTTCTCGCTCGCGCTTTGCCTCCTCTTCTCGCTCTCTTTTGCGAATAAGTTAGCCACCATATATGCTAGTCGCTTGCTGCAGCTCCACATATATTTACCTTACCCTACCTATTAAGCTTAAATAGTCTTGATCGCGAGGGTGCGAGATTGCTGAGTCCCTGTGGCTCACAGATTACTATTACACCAGATGCAGGACCCGATGATACAGCTCCGGATGGCGCGCTTGAGCTCAAGTGGGAGTACGACGAGGACACTCAGCGTTACTATGTTTCTTTTCCTGATGATCAGTAGTGGTGCCCTGTTGGGGTGATCGGGACCATGTCGCTTGTTGGGTTATCTTTTATTTTGGCGCCGTAGTCGGGCCATGAGTGTTTGGATGATGTATGTTATTTATGTACTTGATTTACGTGGCGAGTGTAAGCCAACTATGTTATCCCTTTTATTCATCTATATTACATGGGATGTTTGTGATGATTGCCTGACTTGCGACATATGCCTTCAATGCGATTATGCCTCTAAGTCGTGCCTCGACACGTGGGAGATATAGTCGCATCGAGGGTGTTATAAGTTGGTAATCAGAGCCTTCCCCGACCTTAGGAGCCCCCACTGATTGATCATTTTTAGCGGCCGAGTCATGTCTAGAAAAATGTTTTGAGTCATTTAGGAATTATATATCGGAGAGTTTAGGAATTCTTTTTACTTCCCAGTCTCCTCATCGCTCTGGTAAGGCATCCTGACGTAGAGTTTTGACTCTTGTCTTCTCAAATTTCACTAAAAAAAATTTAGGATCACGCGGGTATCTTGGAATTGTTCCGATGGTTTTATGATGAGAACATTGTCTTGGTGCCTCCTGTCAGGGGTTTAGGGGAAGTGTCCTGGGGAGTTGAGCTCTGAGATGTTGTCATCATAATTTTATCTTTGCAGTTCTGGAATACCTGAGTTTAGTATGCCGACATCGAAAATCTCTTTTATGCAGTTTGTTGGTGAGATAACCTCGACGCCACCCAGTACTGGGGCGGGAGTTCGGGAGTATCGCCATAACTTGTATAACGGATGCTTTTCGAAGGTTGAGGTAGATGGTTTCCGAAGTTTTTCTCGGTTAAGTGTTGAAGGATGGATACAGCTGGATGTAGGATTTGCTAGTTTGGGTGAGATATTATGCTTCCCCTGTATCCCCAACACCTGATTGCATAACCGGAAAGGTTCGAGAGTTTCATAGGTGGGAATTCTTGTAGCTCTAGTTCTTCTTCCACGCATATTGGTTTGAGATTGGGATTTCTTACCGATTATTCGTTCTTGATCCGTACCTTGTTGATTTACTTCTTCTACCTAATTCTACGTGGCTTCGCAATTTATGGATATGTGACCATTTCAAGAGGATTGCATTCGTTCATTTTGTTCGGATGTGAATACTTTATGTTGCAATTTTCATTCCGTTGGATTCAGCTTCAATATTTGTCTATCAATGTGCTAATGGATGTCAAGCTCTTCAGGATGGCTCCTCCAACGCGCACGACTCCGAATCTTGATCCGCCACCACCTCCACCACCTCCGGAGGCATGGCAAGCTGTGATGGCCGCAACCAATGCAAACACGTAGTTGATCATGCAAATCCTCCAAGAGCGCAATCAAGGCAGTCAAGGGAATCAAGGAAACAATCAGAACCAGTTTGCTACACTAAACCAGTTCCTTGCTAATGGGCCAAAGACGTTCAGCAATTGTGTTGAGGCAACCGATGCTGATGATTGGCTTGTGGATCTGTCCAAGCATTTTGAGTGCAGCAACGTCAGGCCTGAAGATTTCGTCAAGTTCACTTCCTTACAACTCAAAGATCAAGCTTCAGAGTGGTTCCAGCAGTACAAGGATTCCAGAGGTGGTCGTCTGATCACTTGGGAAGAATTCTGTCAAGATTTCCGAGCTCATCACATCCCTCAGAGTGTGACTGAAAGTAAGCGTGAGGAATTCCGCAACTTGAAGCAAGGCTCTTTGTCTGTCTATGACTACAACAAGTTGTTCCAGAAGCTCGCCCGCTTTGCCAAGCAGGACGTACCTAATGAGAAGAGCATGATATACCAGTTCAGGGGTGGTCTCAGAGGAGAAATTCAGCTCGCTCTTGTCCTCTTTGATCCGTTGAGGTACGATGAGTTCTACAACATGGCACTGAAGCAAGAGGCCGCTTAGTTGAGGTGTGATGCTTCCAAGAAGCGAGCCAGAGACACTACTCCTTCTTCCTCTACTCAAGTGGCCAAGCAACAGAAGTATTGGCTTCCTCCTCCTCCGTTCCGTCAACCGTATCAGAAGAGCAAAGTGAAGGAAATATGCCCTAGAGGCAATAATAAAGTTATTATTTATTTCCTTATATCATGATAAATGTTTATTATTCATGCTAGAATTGTATTAACCGGAAACATAATACATGTGTGAATACATAGACAAACTTAGTGTCACTAGTATGCCTCTACTTGACTAGCTCGTTAATCAAAGATGGTTATGTTTCCTAACCATGAACAAGGTGTTGTTATTTGATTAACGGGGTCACATCATTGGTTGAATGATCTGATTGACATGACCCATTTCATTAGATTAGCACCCGATCGTTTAGTATGTTGCTATTGCTTTCTTCAAGACTTATACATGTTCCTATGACTATGAGATTATGCAACTCCCGTTTACCAGAGGAACACTTTGTGTGCTACCAAACGTCACAACGTAACTGGGTGATTATAAAGGAGCTCTACAGGTGTCTCCAAAGGTAGATGTTGGGTTGGCGTATTTCGAGATTAGGATTTGTCACTCCGATTGTCGGAGAGGTATCTCTGGGCCCTCTCGGTAATGCACATCACATAAGCCTTGCAAGCATTGCAACTAATGAGTTAGTTGCGGGATGATGTATTACAGAACGAGTAAAGAGACTTGCCAGTAACGAGATTGAACTAGATATTGGATACCGACGATCGAATCTCGGGCAAGTAACATACCGATGACAAAGGGAACAACGTATGTTGTTATGCGGTCTGACCGATAAAGATCTTCGTAGAATATGTAGGAGCCAATATGGGCATCCAGGTTCCGCTATTGGTTATTGACCAGAGATTTGTCTCAGTCATGTCTACATTGTTCTCGAACCGTAGGGTCCGCACGCCTAACGTTACGATGACAGTTATTATGAGTGTATGCATTTTGATGTACCGAAGTTAGTTCGGAGTCCCGGATGTGATCACGGACATGATGAGGAGCCTCGAAATGGTGCCTGAAGCTTTGCTGGATCGGAACCCGGGGAGCGTCATCGAGCTGTACGTGTGCTAAGAACTCGGAGGTGCCGGAGTAACGGTGCTTGGATCGGTCGGATCGGGAAGACGTATGACTACTTCCTCTATGTTGTGTCAACGCTTCCGCAGTCGGTCTGCGTGGGTACGTAGACAACACTCTCCCCTCTCGTTGCTATGCATCACCATGATCTTGCGTGTGCGTAGGAAATTTTTGAAATTACTACGTTCCCCAACAGTGGCATCCGAGCCTAGGTTTTATGGTTTGATGTTATATGCGCGAGTAGAACACAAGTGAGTTGTGGGCGATATAAGTCATACTGCCTACCAGCATGTCATACTTTGGTTCGGCGGTATTGTTGGATGAAGCGGCCCGGACCAACATTACGCGTATGCTTACGCGAGACCGGTTCTCCCGACGTGCTTTGCACACAGGTAGCTTGCGGGCGGCTGTCTCTCCAACTTTAGTTGAACCGAGTGTGGCTACGCCCGGTCCTTGCAAAGGTTAAAACGGAGTCTATTTGACAAACTATCGTTGTGGTTTTGATGCGTAGGTGAGATTGGTTCTTGCTTAAGCCCGTAGCAGCCACGTAAAACTTACAACAACAAAGTAGAGGACGTCTAACTTGTTTTGCAGGGCATGTTGTGATGTGATATGGTCAAGACGTGATGCTAAATTTTATTGTCTGAGATGATCATGTTTTGTAACCGAGTTATCGGCAACTGGCAGGAGCCATATGGTTGTCGCTTTATTGTATGCAATGCAATCGCGATGTAATGCTTTACTTTATCACTAAGCGGTAGCGATAGTCATGGAAGCATAAGATTGGCGAGACGACAACAATGCTACGATGGAGATCAAGGCGTCGCGCCGGTGACGATGGTGATCATGACGGTGCTTCGGAGATGGAGATCACAAGCACAAGATGATGATGGCCATATCATATCACTTATATTGATTGTGTGTGATGTTTATCTTTTTATGCATCTTATCTTGCTTTGATTGACGGTAGCATCATAAGATGATCTCTCACTAAATTATCAAGAAGTGTTCTCCCTGAGTATGCACCGTTGCCAAAGTTCGTCGTGCCCAGACACCATGTGATGATCGGGTGTGATAAGCTCTACGTCCATCTACAACGGGTGCAAGCCAGTTTTTGCACACGCAGAATACTCAGGTTAAACTTGACGAGCCTAGCATATGCAGATATGGCCTCGGAACACGGAGACCGAAAGGTCGAGCGTGAATCATATAGTAGATATGATCAACACAACGATGTTCACCATTGAAAACTACTCCATCTCACGTGATGATCGGTTATGGTTTAGTTGATTTGGATCACGTGATCACTTAGAGGATTAGAGGGATGTCTATCTAAGTGGGAGTTCTTAAGTAATTTGATTAATTGAACTTAAACTTATCATGAACTTAGTACCTGATAGTATCTTGCTTGTTTATGTTGATTGTAGATAGATGGCTCGTGCTGTTGTTCCGTTGAATTTTAATGCGTTCCTTGAGAAAGCAAAGTTGAAAGATGATGGTAGCAATTACACGGACTGGGTCCGTAACTTGAGGCTTATCCTCATTGCTGCTTAGAAGAATTACGTCCTGGAAGCACCGCTGGGTGCCAGGCCTGCTGCTGGAGCAACACCAGATGTTATGAACGTCTGGCAGAGCAAAGCTGATGACTACTCGATAGTTCAATGTGCCATGCTTTACGGCTTAGAATCGGGACTTCAACGACGTTTTGAACGTCATGGAGCATATGAGATGTTCCAGGAGTTGAAGTTAATATTTCAAGAAAATGCCCGGATTGAGAGATATGAAGTCTCCAATAAGTTCTATAGCTGCAAGATGGAGGAGAACAGTTCTGTTAGTGAGCATATACTCAAAATGTCTGGGTATAATAATCACTTGATTCAGATGGGAGCTAATCTTCCAGATGATTGCGTCATTGACAGAATTCTCCAATCACTGCCACCAAGCTACAAGAGCTTCGTGATGAACTATAATATGCAAGGGATGAACAAGACTATTCCCGAGCTCTTCGCAATGCTGAAAGCTACGGAGGTGGAAATCAAAAAGGAGCATCAAGTGTTGATGGTTAGTAAGACCACTAGTTTCAAGAAAAAGGGCAAAGGGAAGAAGAAGGGGAACTTCAAGAAGAACGGCAAGCAAGTTGCTGCTCAAGAGAAGAAACCCAAGTCTGGACCTAAGCCTGAAACTGAGTGCTTCTACTGCAAGCAGACTGGTCACTGGAAGCGGAACTGCCCCAAGTATTTGGCGGATAAGAAGGATGGCAAAGTGAACAAAGGTATATGTGATATACATGTTATTGTTGTGTACCTTAATAGAGCTTGCAGTAGCACCTGGGTATTTGATACTGGTTCTGTTGCTAATATTTGCAACTCGAAACAGGGACTACGGATTAAGCGAACACTGGCGAAGGACAAGGTGACGATGCGCGTGGGAAACGGTTCCAAAGTCGATGTGATCACGGTCGGCACGCTACCTCTGCATCTACCTTCGGGATTAATATTAGACCTAAATAATTGTTATTTGGTGCCGGCGTTGAACATGAACATTATATCTGGATCTTGTTTGATGCGAGACGGTTATTCATTTAAATCAGAGAATAATGGTTGTTCTATTTATATGAGTAATATCTTTTATGGTCATGCACCTTTGAAGAGTGGTCTCTTTTTGATGAATCTCGATAGTAGTAACACACATATTCATAATGTTGAAGCCAAAAGATGCAGAGTTGATAATGACAGTGCAACTTATTTGTGGCACTGCCGTTTATGTCATATCGGTATAAAGCGCATGAAGAAACTCCATACTAATGGACTTTTGGAACCACTTGATTATGAATCACTTGGTACTTGCGAACCGTGCCTCATGGGCAAGATGACTAAAACACTGTTCTCCGGTACTATGGAGAGAGCAACAGATTTGTTGGAAATCATACATACCGATGTATGTGGTCCGATGAATATTGAGGCTCGTGGCGGATATCGTTATTTTCTCACTTTCACAGATGATTTAAGCAGATATGGGTATATCTACTTAATGAAACATAAGTCTGAAACATTTGAAAATTTCAAAGAATTTTAGAGTGAAGTTGAAAATCATCATAACAAGAAAATAAAGTTTCTACGATCTGATCGTGGAGGAGAATATTTGAGTTACGAGTTTGGTGTACATTTGAAAAATTGTGGAATAGTTTCGCAACTCACGCCACCCGGAACACCACAGCGTAATGGTGTGTCCGAACGTCGTAATCGTACTTTACTAGATATGGTGCGATCCATGATGTCTCTTACTGATTTACCGCTATCGTTTTGGGGTTATGCTTTAGAGACGGCCGCATTCACGTTAAATAGGGCACCATCAAAATCCGTTGAGACGACTCCTTATGAACTATGGTTTGGCAAGAAACCAAAGTTGTCGTTTCTTAAAGTTTGGGGTTGCAATGCTTATGTGAAAAAGCTTCAACCTGATAAGCTCGAACCCAAATCAGAGAAATGTGTCTTCATAGGATACCCAAAGGAGACTGTTGGGTACACCTTCTATCACAAATCCAAAGGCAAGACATTCGTTGCTAAGAATGGAACCTTTCTAGAGAAAGAGTTTCTCTCGAAAGAAGTGAGTGGGAGGAAAGTAGAACTTGACGAGGTAACTGTACCTGCTCCCTTATTGGAAAGTAGTACATCACAGAAAACTGTTTTTGCGACACCTATACCAATTAGTGAGGAAGCTAATGATGATGATCATGAAACTTCAGGACAAGATACTACTGAACCTCGTAGATCAACCAGAGCGAGATCCGCACCAGAGTGGTACGGTAATCCTATCCTGGAAATCATGCTGCTAGATCATGATGAACCTACGAACTATGAAGAAGCGATGGTGAGCCCAGATTCCGAAAAATGGCTTGAAGCCATGAAATCTGAGATCGGATCCATGTATGAGAACAAAGTATGGACTTTGGTTGATTTGCCCGATGATCGGCAAGCAATTGAGAATAAATGGATTTTCAAGAAGAAGACAGACGCCGATGGTAATGTTACTGTCTACAAAGCTCGACTTGTCGCAAAAGGTTTTCGACAAGTTCAAGGGGTTGACTACGACGAGACCTTCTCACCCGTAGCGATGCTTAAATCTGTCCGAATCATGTTAGCAATTGCCGCATTTTATGATTATGAAATTTGGCAAATGGATGTCAAAACTGCATTCCTGAATGGATTTCTGTAAGAAGAGTTGTATATGATGCAACCAGAAGGTTTTGTCGATCCAAAGGGAGCTAACAAAGTGTGCAAGCTCCAGCGATCCATTTATGGACTGGTGCAAGCCTCTCGGAGTTGGAATAAACGCTTTGATAGTGTGATCAAAGCATTTGGTTTTATACAGACTTTCGGAGAAGCCTGTATTTACAAGAAAGTGAGTGGGAGCTCTGTAGCATTTCTGATATTATATGTGGATGACATATTGCTGATTGGAAATGATATAGAATTTCTGGATAGCATAAAGGGATACTTGAATAAGAGTTTTTCAATGAAAGACCTCGATGAAGCTACTTACATATTAGGCATAAAGATCTATAGAGATAGATCAAGACGCTTAATTGGACTTTCACAAAGCACATACCTTGACAAGATTTTGAAGAAGTTCAAAATGGATCAAGCAAAGAAAGGGTTCTTGCCTATGTTACAAGGTGTGAAGTTGAGTCAGACTCAATGCCCGACCACTGCAGAAGATAGAGAGAAAATGAAAGATGTTCCCTATGCTTCAGCCATAGGCTCTATCATGTATGCAATGCTGTGTACCAGACCTGATGTGTGCCTTGCTATAAGTTTAGCAGGGAGGTACCAAAGTAATCCAGGAGTGGATCACTGGACAGCGGTCAAGAACATCCTGAAAGACCTAAAAAGGGCTAAGGATATGTTTCTCGTATATGGAGGTGACAAAGAGCTCACCGTAAAAGGTTACGTTGATGCAAGCTTTGACACTGATCCGGACGATTCTAAATCGCAAACCGGATACGTGTTTACATTAAACGGTGGAGCTGTCAGTTGGTGCAGTTCTAAACAAAGCGTCGTAGCGGGATCTACATGTGAAGCGGAGTACATAGCTGCTTCGGAAGCAGTGAACGAAGGAGTCTGGATGAAGGAGTTCATATCCAATCTAGGTGTCATACCTAGTGCATCGGGTCCAATGAAAATGTTTTGTGACAATACTGGTGCAATTGCCTTGGCAAAGGAATCCAGATTTCACAAGAGGACCAAGCACATCAAGAGATGCTTCCATTCCATCCGGGATCTAGTCCAGGTGGGAGACATAGAGATTTGCAAGATACATACGGATCTGAATGTTGCAGACCCATTGACTAAGCCTCTTCCATGAGCAAAACATGATCAGCACCAAGACTCCATGGGTGTTAGAATCATTACTGTGTAATCTAGATTATTGACTCTAGTGCAAGTGGGAGACTGAAGGAAATATGCCCTAGAGGAAATAATAAAGTTATTATTTATTTCCTTATATCATGATAAATGTTTATTATTCATGCTAGAATTGTATTAACCGGAAACATAATACATGTGTGAATACATAGACAAACTTAGTGTCACTAGTATGCCTCTACTTGACTAGCTCCTTAATCAAAGATGGTTATGTTTCCTAACCATGAACAAGGTGTTGTTATTTGATTAACGAGGTCACATCATTGGTTGAATGATCTGATTGACATGACCCATTTCATTAGCTTAGCACCCGATCGTTTAGTATGTTGCTATTGCTTTCTTCATGACTTATGCATGTTCCTATGACTATGAGATTATGCAACTCCCGTTTCCCGGAGGAACACTTTGTGTGCTACCAAACGTCACAACGTAACTGGGTGATTATAAAGGTGCTCTACAGGTGTCTCCGATGGTGTTTGTTGAGTTGGCATAGATCAAGACTAGGATTTGTCACTCCGATTGTTGGAGAGGTGTCTCTGGGCCCTCTCGGTAATGTACATCACTATAAGCCTTGCAAGTAATGTAGCTAATGAGTTAGTTACAGGATGTAGCATTACGGAACGAGTAAAGAGACTTGCCAGTACCGTGATTGAACTAGGTATTGAGATACCGACGATCGAATCTTGGGCAAGTAACATACCGATGACAAAGGGAACAACGTATGTTGTTATGCGGTCTGACCGATAAAGATCTTCGTAGAATATGTAGGAGCCAATATGGGCATCCAGGTCCCGCTATTGGTTATTGACCGGAGATTTGTCTTAGTCATGTCTACATTGTTCTCGAACCGTAGGGTCCGCACGCTTAACGTTACGATGACAGTTATTATGAGTTTATACATTTTGATGTACCGAAGTTAGTTCGGAGTCCCGGATGTGATCACGGACATGACGAGGAGTATCGAAATGGTCGAGACATAAAGATTGATATATTGGACAGCTACATTCAGACACCGGAAGTGTTCCGGATGATTTCAGAGAAAACCGGAGTGCTGGAGGGGTTACCGGAACCCCCTGGGGAAGTAATGGACCTTATTGGGCCTTAGGGGAGAGAGAGGGCTGCGGCCTAGGAGGTGGCGCGCCCCCCAAGGGGAGTCCGAATTGGACTAGGGAGGGGGGCGCGGCCCCTCTTTCCCTCTCCCTCTCCCTCTCTTTCCTTCCCCCTTAGGTTTCCTAATTGGATTAGGAAAGGGGAGTCCTACTCCCAGTAGGAGGAGGACTCCCCCTCCCCTTGGCGCGCCACATAGGGCCGGACGGCCTCCCCCTTGCTCCTTTATATACGAGGGCAGGGGGCACCCTAGGACACACAAGTTTATCCACGTGATCGTTCCTTAGCCGTGTGTGGTGCCCCCTGCCACCATATTCCACCTCGATCATATCGTTGTAGTGCTTAGGCGAAGCCCTGCGTCGGTAGAACATCATCATGGTCACCACGCCGTTGTGCTGACATAACTCATCCCCGAAGCTTTGCTGGATCGGAGCCCGGGGAGCGTCATCGAGTTGTACGTGTGCTAAGAACTCGGAGGTGCCGGAGTAACGGTGCTTGGATCGGTCGGATCAGGAAGACGTACGGCTACTTCCTCTATGTTGTGTCAACGCTTCCGCAGTCGGTCTGCGTGGGTACATAGACAACACTCTCCCCTCTCGTTGCTATGCATCACCATGATATTGCGTGTGCGTAGGAAATTTTTTGAAATTACTACGTTCCCCAACACAAAGGTGGTAGTGGTTCTTCCCACCCACCCAACCCTGGCTTTCAGAACAAGACTTCGTCGCAAGCTCCAAGATCGAGTGCTCCGTACCACCGTCCGCTTTCAGAGGTCACGTGCAACAAGTGCCAACAGAAGGGTCACTATGCCAACAAGTGTTTCAACCAGAGGCGTCTTCCTCCTCCTCCTGTCAGATCGGCAAGTACAGCTGTGGTCAAGCATAACCCCAAGTCCGCCAAGGTCAACTTGCTGAATGCAGCTCAGGAAGAGGACTCATCAGATGTCATCATGGGTAACCTTCCTGTTAACGATATTCCTGCAAGAGTTCTTTTTGACACTGGTGCATCGCATTGTTTCATGTCGAGGCCTTTTGCATCTAAGCATGATTTTGTTACTCAAGTGTTGTCGAAACCGTTGGCTATTGTTTCTCCGGCCCGTCAAATGACATCTCGAGTATGTGTTCCGGATGTTACAATCACTTTGGGTGATCATAAGTTCTTGGCTTCTCCAAATGTTCTTGGTGATTCGGATATTGATCTTATTCTCGGAATGGATTGGCTTTCTAAGCACAAGGCTCAGCTTGATTGTGCAGCCAGGCAGATTCAATTGACTCATTCGTCTGAGGATGTAATTTTCTTTGCCGCTCGTGATGATACTATCCGGTTGTTTTCTCTCAATGAGAAGGGTGAACTGGATGCTATCTCGCAGATTCCAGTCGTTTGCGAATATCAAGACGTCTTTCCAGAGGAGCTTCCAGGAATGCCTCCGCACCGGCCAGTTGAATTCGTTATTGATCTTGAGCCCGGCACGGAACCTGTGTGCAAGCGTCCTTACAAGCTCGGACCTGAAGAGTTGAAGGAGCTGAAGAAGCAACTCGATGTTCAAGAACGAATGGGTCTCATCCGGCCTAGTTCTTCTCCGTGGGGTTGTGGTGTTCTTTTTGTGAAGGAGAAGGATGGAATGGACCGACTTTGTGTTGATTACCGTCCATTGAACAAGAAGACCATCAAGAACAAATACCCACTTCCCAACATCAACGAGCTGTTCGAACAACTCAAGGGTGCCCAAGTATTCTCCAAGCTTGATCTCCGTATGGGTTATCATCAGATTCGAATCCGTGAGCAAGATATTCCCAAGACGGCTTTCAGGACAAGCTATGGTTCATATGAATACACTGTCATGTCTTTTGGCCTCGTCAATGCTCCTCCAACGTTCTCTCGCATGATGAACTTCATTTTCAACGCCTACACCAATGACTTCATTTTGTTCTATCTCGACGACATTCTGGTTTTCTCGAAGAACAAGGAAGATCATGCCAAGCACTTGCATTTGGTTCTTGACAAGCTGAGGGAACACCAGTTCTACACCAAGTTCTCCAAGTGCGAATTTTGGCTCGATGAGGTTCTTTATCTGGGTCATATCATCTCTGCCAAGGACATTGTCGTGAATCCTGAGAAGGTGTCTGCAATTGTGAATTGGGAACCTCCTCAGAACGTGAAGCAACTCCGTAGCTTCCTCGGTCTCGCAAGCTACTGTCGAAGATTCGTTGAAAAAATTTCTAAGACCGCGAAGCCTCTCTCAAATCTTCTCCAGAAGCACGTCAAGTACGTTTGGACTCCGGAGTGTGATATTGCTTTCAACACTTTGAAAGAGAAATTGATCACTGCTCCAGTTTTGACTCCGCCTGATGAATCCAAGCCGTACGAGGTCTTTTGTGATGCCTCTCTCCAAGGTCTCGGTGCAGTATTGATGCAAGAGAAGAAAGTTGTTGCTTATACCTCTCGCCAGTTGAAGCCTAATGAGAAGAACTACCCCACTCATGATCTCGAGTTGGCAGCAGTTGTGCATGCTCTTTTGACTTGGAGACATCTTCTATTGGGAAGAAAAGTGGACATTTTCACCGATCACAAGAGTCTCAAGTACATCTTCACTCAGCCTAATCTCAACCTCCGGCAAACTCAATGGGTCGAAATGATTCAAGAGTATAATCCGAGTATCGAGTATACTCCAGGCAAGGCCAATGTGATTGCTGACGCATTGAGCAGGAAGGCTTATTGCAACAGTCTGATTCTCAAGCCTTATCAACCCGAGCTTTGTGAAGCTTTCCGCAAACTTAATCTGCAAGTTGTTCCTCAAGGTTTCCTCGCCAACCTTCAAGTCTCTCCTACCTTGGAAGACCAGATTCGCCAAGCCCAGCTTCTTGATGCTATGGTGAAAAAGGTGAAGATTGGGATTGCCAAGAGTCAACCCAAGTACAAGTGCTACCGCCTTGATGACAAGGATACTCTCTTCTTCGAGGATCGAATTGTTGTACCCAAAGGTGAACTTCGTAAGGTGATCATGAATGAGGCTCACAATTCTCTCCTCTCCATCCACCCTGGGAGCACGAAGATGTATCAGGATCTTAAGCAGGCTTATTGGTGGACTCGAATGAAGCGCGAGATTGCTCAATTCGTGAATGAATGTGATGTCTGCAGAAGAGTGAAGGCAGAACACCAAAGGCCAGTTGGTCTCCTCCAACCTCTTGCCATTCCAGAATGGAAGTTTGACCACATTGAGATGGACTTCGTGACTGGGTTTCCAAAGTCCAAGCGTGGCAATGATGCTATATTCGTTGTCATTGACAAACTCACTAAAGTGGCTCATTTTCTGCCTATCAAAGAGTCGATCACGGCAGCTCAATTGGCGGAACTCTATACCTCTCGAATTGTCTCTCTGCACGGTATTCCTCAGGTGATCTCTTCAGACCGTGGCAGCATCTTTACCTCAAAGTTTTGGGATTCTTTTCAGAAGGCCATGGGCACCAACATCCGCTTCAGCACAGCTTTCCATCCTCAAACAAGCGGTCAAGTTGAGCGTGTCAACCATATTCTTGAAGATATGCTCACGGCTTGTGTGATCTCCTTCGGCATGAAGTGGGAGGATTGTCTTCCTTATGCTGAATTCTCCTACAACAACAGTTTTCAAGCAAGTTCGGGCAAGGCCCCATTTGAAATTCTGTATGGTAGGAAGTGCCGTACCCCTCTCAATTGGTCTGAAATCGGTGAACATCAGCTTTTGGGTAATAACTTAATCACACAGGCAGAAGAAATGTGCAAAGTCATTCGTGATAACCTCAAAGCAGCCCAATCCCACTAGAAGAGCTACTATGATAGTAAGCACCGTGATTTGGCTTTCGAGATCGGAGATCATGTTTACCTCCGCGTCTCTCCTATGAAAGGGACTCGTCGCTTCGGTATCAAAGGGAAGCTTGCCCCCAGATACGTGGGATCTTTCAAGATTGTCAGCAAGAGAAGCGACCTCGCCTATCAACTCGAGCTTCCTTCAAACTTTGCAAATGTTCATGATGTGTTCCATGTCTCTCAGCTCCGAAAGTGCTTCAAGACTCCTGACCGCACAGTCAACTTCGAGGACATTGAGCTCCAAGAAGATCTCTCCTATCGTGAGCACCCTGTCACTATCCTTGAAGAGACTGAACGCAAGACTCGCAACAAGTAAATCAAATTTCTCAAGTCAAGTGGTCACACCATTCCGACCGTGAAGCTACCTGGGAACGCAAGGATCACCTCCGTTCTGAGTACCCGGCGTTCTTTCAGTCCTAGATCTCGGGACGAGATCCTTTCGTAGTGGTGGAGTGTTGTAACACCCCGGATATGATTTACCCAATTTGTAATCCAACTCTTGCCGTTTCCGGCTTTAAGTTAATTTATTTTCTCGGGTTCGGGTCTTTGTCTGTGTTGTTATCATTGTCATGCATCTCATATCATGTCATCATGTGCATTGCATTTGCATACGTGTTCATCTCATGCACTCAAGCATTTTCCCCGTTGTCCGTTTTGCATTCCGGCGCTTCGTTCTCCTCCGGTGGTCAATTCTACCTTTCTTTCGTGTGTGGGGTTTAAACATTTCCGGATTGGACCGAGACTTGCCATGCGGCCTTGGTTTACTACCGGTAGACCGCATGTCAAGTTTCGTACCATTTGGACTCCGTTTGATACTCCAACAGTTAACCGAGGGACCGAAAAGGCCTCATGTGTGTTGCAGCCCAACACCCCTCCAATTTGGCCCAAAACCCACCTAACCCTGCTCCATCATCTAGAGCGTTCGATCACGATCGCGTGGCCGAAAACCGCACCTCATTTGGACTCTCCTAGCTCCCTCTATGCCTATAAATAGGTCCCCTCCGTTTTCGGATCTCCTTCCTCCCCGAAACCCTAAATTCACCCCGCGCGCGCCGGACATGTCCGCTTCTCGCCGAACACGCCGCGCCGCCGCCCCGAGCCAGTGAACGCGCGCCATGTGGCGCCACGCCCAGCCGCTCCCGCCGAGGCCCGCCGGGCCCGAGGCCGGCCCCCGCGGCCCAGCGCGCCGCCGCCCGCACCGCTCCCCGCCTCGCCTGCGCCCCGCCGCCTTCTCCTACCAGCCGCCCGCGCGCCGCCCGTGAACCGTGCCGCCGGCGAGCCGCGCCACCACCGGACGCCGCTCCGCCCGGCTCCTCCCGCCTCAACGCCGGCCACCATCGCCGCCCCCGACCTCGACCACCTCCACCGCGTGGGGACCGGACCTCCCCGCCTCTCCTTCGGCTCCGGGAGCCAACTCCGGCGACGCCCCGACGAACTCTGGCCATCTACAGTGCAGATCCGGTGATCCTTGATTTCCGCGCCCTAGATCCAAATCTGAAATATTAGGGTTGACCCCATTTTTTCCCTAAGTCTCTAATCCATGTGCTCATGTTCGTCATGCTATATCTCCGCATCCGCAGCTCTGATTCATGCATATAGCATATCAAAATGTTCATCTCTCAGAGTACATCATTTCATTCCATTGCATCATTTTCATTTGAGTTCATCTTGATGCCCGAAATGCTGTTAGAAGAGGGCTACTTGAGTTAATTGTCAGATCTGCTACTCCATCTTAGACATTTGTCATTTTTGCCATGATTATTGTGTGCATGATATGCCCACAAGTTCTATATATGTTTTGTTAAGGGTTTTGTCCTCTTTCCAGATGTGCAACCCATGTATTTTTGTGATGTGTGTGGTGCCTAGTGCAAGCTTGCAAAGTGAGGCACTCGGTAATTCAGTTTTCAGGGACTAAGTAATTTCACTAAGTCCTGGGATTGTTTATCTCATGATGCCATATGTTCATGTTGTTTCCTAGTGATCCGTGCCTCTTTTGAGGATGATCAATAAAGGAGTTTTGTTAATATTGTAGTGCTCTATCCATCCATGCCTTTGTTTGCAATTATGGAGCACCCTAGCTTGAGTCAATCGAGCTCTACTTTTGCTTCGTTGTGAATCTGGGCAGATCTTCAACTTGTTTGCGATTTTGCCGATGTTGTTGTAGTTGATCCGTGCATGCTATGCCATTGTTCTTGCCATGTCTAGCTTGCATTTTGTGCCTTCTTAATGTATGTATGCTTGTATTGCCATGACTTGCTTCGTAGTGAGTGCATCGAGCTCATAAACATGCCTACTTGAGTTATGATTTCAGCATGTCCCAGTTTTTCACTAAGTCTGAAACTGATTATGTTTTTGCTATGTTCATGCGCTTGTTAGTATATTTTGTGATCCCTTTTGGCTCAAGGTCACTAAGGGACTTTTGTTAAGCTCTTTGAGTAGCTCCAAGCCATGTTTTACTTTGCCATGTTCAGGTCCTGTAGCATGTTGTTTTGTTGCTCCAAAGAGAGATACGTGGTCTGAAATTCCAGACAAGTGTTAATTTCACTAAGTCTGAGATCTGTTTTACCATTTGTGTTTTTGCCATGCTTGTTTGAACATCCTAATGGATGAATTGGCCGTGGCTCAGTTCTAGACTTTTGTTAAGCATCTTGAATGCATCCCTGACATGTATTTTGATGCCATGTTTGGGTGCTGTAGCATGTTCATCTCATTGCATTTAGGTGACTACTTGCTGTAAATCGCAGACCGGTGCCAATTTTGAATCGCTTGCCATTTCCAAACCGTAACTCCGATTCCGATGATCTTTATATCGTTTTCAAGAGATTTCATATCATCTTTCCAGTGGCACACTTGGTTTTCCAAGTTGAGGCCAGGTTCATGCATTTCCTGTCATATCTTGCATATGCATCCCGCATCGCATCCCGCATAGCATACCATGTTTGCATCATCTTGTTTGGTCCTTGCACGTGGTTGATTGTGTTCTTGTTGCTTGTTTGTCTTGTTTGGGTAGAGCCAGGAAATGAGTTCGCTAACAAGGAGCCCGTTGAGTTTGCTTTCGAGGATCCAGTCAACTCTGACAACTTTGCAGGCAAGATGATCATACCCTCAAAATCACTACTATCTTTGCTATGCTAGTTTGCTCGCTCTTTTGCTATGCCAATGCTATGATGCCTACCACTTGCTTTCAAGCCTCCCAAATTTCCATGTTCAGCCTCTAACCCACCATTGTCCTAGCAAACCGTTGTTTGGCTATGTTACCGCTTTGCTCAGCCCCTCTTATAGCGTTGCTAGTTGCAGGTGAAGATTGGAGACCGTTCCTTGTTGGAACATTTATTTACTTTTTGGGATATTATTATATTGCCATGTTATCTTAATGCATCTATATACTTGGTAAAGGGTGGAAGGCTCGGCCTCTCGCCTATTGTTTTGTTCCGCTCTTGCCGCCCTAGTTTCCGTCATATCGGTGTTATGTTCTCGGATTTTGCGTTCCTTACGCAGTTGGGTTATAATGGGAACCCCTTGATAGTTCACCTTGATTAAAGCTTTTCCAGCAATGCCCAACCTTGGTTTTACCATTTTCCACCTAGCCTCTTTTTCCCTTGGGTTTCCGGAGCCCGAGGGTCATCTTATTTTAACCCCCCCCCCCCCCCGGGCCAGTGCTCCTCTGAGTGTTGGTCCAAACTAGAGCCCCTTGTAGCGCCACCTCGGGGAAACTCGAGGGCTGGTTTTAGTTGTACGGATTTCTTATCGGAGTGTGCCCTGAGAATGAGATATGTGCAGCTCCTATCGGGATTTGTCGGCACATTCGGGCGGTGTTGCTGGATTAGTTTTGACCTGTCGAAATGTCTTGTTGTACCGGGATACCGAGTCTGATCGGAATGTCTCGGGAGGAGGTCTATTCCTTCGTTGACCATGAGAGCTTCTCATGGGCTAAGTTGGGACTCCCCTGCAGGGATTGAACTTTCGAAAGCCGTGCCCGCGGTTATGGGCAGATGGGAATTTGTTAATGTCCGGTTGTAGATAATGTAAACATAAACTTAATTAAAATGAATAAACTGAGTGTGTTACCGTGATGGCCTCTTCTCGGCGGAGTCCGGGAAGTGGACACGGTGTTGGAGTAATGTTTGCGCAGGTTGCTCTCTAGTTTCTCGCTCGCGCTTTGCCTCCTCTTCTCGCTCTCTTTTGCGAATAAGTTAGCCACCATATATGCTAGTCGCTTGCTGTAGCTCCACATATATTTACCTTACCCTACCTATTAAGCTTAAATAGTCTTGATCGCGAGGGTGCAAGATTGCTGAGTCCCTGTGGCTCATAGATTACTATTACACCAGATGCAGGACCCGATGATACAGCTCCAGATGGCGCGCTTGAGCTCAAGTGGGAGTACGACAAGGACTCTCAGCGTTACTATGTTTCTTTTCCTGATGATCAGTAGTGGTGCCCTGTTGGGGTGATCGGGACCATGTCGCTTGTTGGGTTATCTTTTATTTTGGCGCCGTAGTCGGGCCATGAGTGTTTGGATGATGTATGTTATTTATGTACTTGATTGACGTGGCGAGTGTAAGCCAACTATGTTATCCCTTTTATTCATCTATATTACATGGGATGTTTGTGATGATTGCCTGACTTGCGACATATGCCTTCAATGCGATTATGCCTCTAAGTCATGCCTCGACACGTGGGAGATATAGTCGCATCGAGGGTGTTACAGTAGGTGTTTGGGTTTGGGGTTTTTGGTTTTTCCTCACTTGATGATTTTCGCTCAAAGTCCTTAGAGGATGGGTTGCTCTCAAATGACAAGTGTCAGTTTCTCTCGGAGCAGCCAACCAGCTAGTGGTTGTAGGGGGGGCTATTTATAGCCTAGGGAGCATCCCACCATGATAAGACATAAATGCCCTTCAATGATATGACCGTTAGGTGGATTGATATTTTGGGACAGCTGGCACATAGCACAGCAATGGTCGGAATTTTGGGTAGCAAAATCCTCAAGGCTATCATGTTCCTCACTGTGTAGGCAATCCGCACTGATGAATTCCTAACTCCTCAGTCGGGACAAATTCCTCAGAGACCAGAAGAACTTCGTCTCTGTCACTGAAGAAATTGACTGAACTGTATGAGATTTCCAATGGCTTCACTCGAAGGGATTGGTAGGTGTAGGATTTTGAGTTGAGCATCACATGGAAATTTTTCCTTAGTATTTCCTCGACCCCCTTTAATAGTACGGTGTTTCCTATGACTCAAGAAAGAGAAAATGAAACTACGAAAACAAAAGTCTTCACGCTTCATATTCCTCGAATGAATACTAAGTCTTCACGGTCACACCATTTTCTTCACTTTCAAAGTCTTCATGAAAGTCTTCAGAAATACCAAAATCTTCAGTCGAAGATATTCATTTTTAGGGGTCGACCTTTCTTGTAAATATAAAACTCCTCATAGACTTATAGACCTGTGTACACTCACAAACGCATTAGTCCCTTAACCTATAAGTCTTCAATACACCAAAATCACTAAGGGGCACTAGATGCACTTACAATCTCCCCCGTTTTGGTGATTGATGACAATATAGGTTAAGTTTTCAACGGGGATAAACATATGAAGTGTAAATACTGATATTGAGGAATTTGATTGCAAGATATAGAAGAACTCCCCTTGAAGATGTGCATAGTGAGGAATTTGCTTTTGAAGCAATGCACACTTGAAGAGTTGAATCATGGAGATCTCCCCCTATATCTTGTAATTCATACACGCATTTAACCTATAATATGAAGAATTTGAAATGCATGATGAAATATGGTGCCTGATGAAATTCAGCATGCGTGCAATAATATTAACGAGGAATAAGCATGCAAAATAGTGCATCAAAAGTGTTAGAGCACAGTGCATCAAAAGTATCAGAGCACCATCGGGTTTAAGATTACAACTCGATCCAATAAAGTTTCAGAAGAACGAGAGTTGTAACTTAGCAAAAAATGCCCATATAGTAGACCCGCTTGAAGACTAACTCATATTTCTCCCCCTTTGTCATCGAATGACCAAAAGGATCGAAAATGAGGACTAACGCCCCTGAAGATAATCATGTTGAAGAAGGAGCGCCAGCGTTGTTGGGGTCATTTGTTGATGTAGGGCCTGCCGCAGTGTCATCCAAATCTTCATGTTCATCAGTGTTGCGCGATGAAGAATATGAGCTGGCCACCAGAGAAGGAACCTTGACCTTCTTGAATTTCTTCGGTGGAGGTGCAGACCAGTCAAAATCTTCATTGAGACCCATGTTCTTCAGATCTTTTCACCATACAGATGTGACAGGATTGCCCAGGTGCGACCGAAGACTTGATGGAGGTAGTAGTGGTTTTTCTTCACTGCATTGTGTGTGGCAGTCATGTTATGAAGAAGTGAACCTAACTGACGCTTAACCCATTTGTGATTTCGATCCACCTTCTGGTGAAGACTAAGCAGAAGTTCACGGTCAGTCATCACGCGTGAAGCAGTGGCTTAAGGAGTGGACTTTGGTGCATTGGCAGAGTCATGTGTGGCAGAGTCATCATTGGTTGAATAAGATGCAGCTTTGCGAAATTGACCATCCAATGGACGAATGCCTTCATCTATTACAGCTGGTGCCTTGCCCTTTCCATCAACTGAGGAATATGTCTGCTTGAGGACTTCAATTGGGGGCAAGTAGCTGAGGTGATTCTAGAAATCAGCTTTGTAGTTGAGTGAAGACCTTGTCCTGAGGAATCTCATGATCCAAGGTGCATAAGGCTTCAGCTCAAACGGAGACAGTGCAACATTGGCCATAGTCCTCATGAAGAAATCGTGATAATTGACAGGAATGCCATGAACAATGTTGAATACCAGATTCTTCATGATGCCAACAATTTCCTCATCAGATGAGTCGTGGCCTTTGATGGGACTGATTGTCCTCGTAAGAATACGATAGAGAGTTCTGGGCACGTACAGCAATTCCTTCACGAGGAATTTGGTTCGTGGTGCTTGACCTGGCTTCAAAGGTTTCATCAGCACCTGCATGTAATGATGTGTGAGCTTAGGTTCACTGTAGATGCAGCGAGCTTCTTCAAGGGGAGGACTGAGTGGTAGAGCACGAAGCAATTCAGAGGCTGGTGCAGTGTAGTGAGTGTTTTCAGACATCCAGTCTAGCACCCATGAATTCACATCTTCAGCATCTCCGGTGATCTGCAGCATTGCATAGAATTGAAGAATCAGTTCTTCATTCCAATCGCAGATGTCAGAGCAAAAGTTGAGCAGTCCAGCGTCGTGAAGAACACTGAGGACTGGTGCGAAGCACGGCAGAGATTCCATATCCACATGAGGAATATGCTCATGGCAGAAGATCTTCTCCTTGTTGAACAGCACTGAGGAATAGAAATTGGCTTGAGTAGCAGTCCAGAAATGTCTCTTCCTAATGTGAGCAGAGTCATATGGGTTGTAATCTTCAAAGAATACGTGCTCGCCGAAGAAATCATCAGCCTTGAACTTTTGCTTGCGTGAGAATGGATCCTTTGGCTTCGGCAGAGGAGTGTCAGTGAGTTGCATCACGACCTCAAGAATATCAATCGCAGGTTCTTCAGGCTGAGGAATTTTTGGTTCCTCCTCAGTGGCAGTCTGCGTCGTTGGTTGTTCAGCAGTAGCAGTTTCTTCAACGCTAGTGGCTGGAATTTCCTCATGGACAGATGCAGTGGGATGAGTTTCTTCAAAGCCCGTGTGTAAAGTTTGCGTGGGGGACTGAGGAATTTGCTGTAGATGGGTGAACATTAGTGAGTTTGGATGCTGACTTTCCCAAAATTTATCACTGATTACGGGTGTGGAGCAGCCAATGTCCACATCTTCATCTTCCATTTCTTCAACGCCAGCATCTTCAGCTGTGAACTGAGGCATAGACGAGGAGATGATAGGTGTTGAAGGGATCGCATCCACTTCAATTTCTTCATCCAATGGTTCAGACGAAGCAGCAGAAGGAGTTTCTTCATCAGATCCGCTGGGGATCACATATTCTTCATCAAAAGGAACAAGGTCCTTTGATGGCCTGGTTGAGATGGGAACAGCATCAATCGGATTTGCAAATGAGCTTGTCATAGGCTTCATTTTCTTTGGAGATGAAGAATCTGAAGTAGCTGATGCTTTCCTTTTCTTCACTGCAGCACGCTCTGCAGCCTTGGTCTTCTTCACATCTGATGCAGATGGAAGGATTGGAGTTGAAGTTGGTGCAGGAGCAGCTGAGGAATCTGGTTGATTTTCTTCAGGCACAACTGATGCAGTTGCCCTGAGTTCTTCAGTTTCTTCAGGCACACCACTAGTGTGTGCCCTGGCAATTTCTTCAGCGGCTGGAATGTAGTCATCAGCCCTGGAACTCACATTATCTTCAACAGCCTGATTGTCATCAGCGGTGCTGGCATTTTCTTCACTAGGCTGAGCAGATGCTTCAGCCTGAGGAATTTCCTGTTGTGTTGGGGCTGCAACATTGGAAGTGAAGTTATCCGCAATTTTCACAAAACGAACCTTGGCTCCAAGCCAATCAGCACGATATGCTTCAAAGTCATTACTGAGTTTCTTAATTTCTGTCTGAATAGTGACAAGTTCTTCAGATAGCGCTCTTTCTTGTATTGCGCTTTCTTGATCTGCCTGGCCTTCTCAAATTTCCACTTTTCTTCTTGAATGAAGTGGGTCAGCATGTGACTCTGGCCAGGAGTCAGCTTGAAGTCAGGCAAGGGAGTGTTAGGGTCCTTGTGCCAATCATCAATGTAGTCGAGGATCAGCTTGGGATCCAAAAGCAGTGGCACCTCTGATCCTTTGGCTCTAGCAGCCCTGACTTGCCTGTCTCTGATGATTTCTACAAGTTCATCATCATCTGCTTCGTCTTCATCAAATGGCACTTGGAAGGCGACTTGCTTCTTTTGAGGACTTGGGTGAGGACCTCGTCCAGCAGTGGCCTTTGTCTTCAGCAGTGAGGGGCCAGCTGAGGAAGTTGGTGTAGCTGAGGAACTAGCTGAGACACCTGAGGCAATGGAGATGCCGGCAGTACTTTGGCATGAGGCAAGATGCACAGGTGCTGAGGATTTAGGCGGAACAGCTGAAGGCTTTGGCGGAGGAGCTGAGGACTTTGGAGGAATAGGAGCGGCATGAGGAATTGGCCGTGAGGGCTTTGATGATTCTGGCTGTGAGGGCATTGCTGAGGAACTTGGCCTGCGAGCAGGCTTCTTAGACATAGCCTTCTTTGGCTTGACAGTAGAGGCCTCAGCAGAGGCAGCAGCAGCAGAGTCTTCATTGAATTTCCTCACTGCTTCCCTGGCTTGCTTAGCCAGCTTGGCTTGGCGCTTGGCCCATTCATCAGGATAGTCCTCACCGCGCTTGAGGCTGGTGGGATCTGCTATTTGGCCAGGTGCCAATGGAGCTCTTGGGCATGGAGGATTGAGTGCGAATGTCTTCATGTACTTAGGAGTGACATATCTGTACTCCCTCCATTCTCTTGCCCATCTCCTCTCTATCCTTTGTTTGCGCACTTTGCGTTGATTCTTGGTTTCCTCAGTAGATGTGCAGTACCCAGCATATATGTCATCAGGGATCTCAAACGATGTATTTACCTCAGGCCTCTTAGTTGATGAGAACCTAGTGATTCAGCAGCTGACATGTGTACCTGTGAACAGAGTATAGTTGTGAGGAATTTGGAGAGGTCATATGCGTTCTCAGAAGGTTTTTCAAAAAGAACAAGTTTGAGAAATTTGACCACATGAGTCTTGAAGAATTTCGCTAAGCTTTCTTTGTCTTAGGTTCTAGTGATGTGTAGATTAAAAATCCACACATTTGAGGAATCTTGAAGAATATCATGGCTTAGAGAAATGAATCAAGAACGGATAATATGTGTGGTGTTTTAGTGTGTGACTCTATGAAGAAAAACACCTTGGAAGATTTTGGAGATAATCATTCGAATCAACGAGGGTAGTAAAAGTGACTTTTAATTACCCTGGACGAAGAACACGACGAATTGGAGTGAGGAGATGTGAAGTTCGTCTGTGCAGATCTTCCACGCCCTAACTTGGCGGAGGAAGACGGCTATGGCGGCGGCAAAGTGAAGATGTCCGTGGTCGGCGCGAGTACGTCGGCGATGAGGTCGAGGCAGTGAAGCTCTTCCTCACCGGCGGCGATGAAGTAGCGGCAGCGCTAGGGTTTGAGAAGCTTGAGCTGGAGAGAGAGAGAGGTCGAGCGGAGTAAAAGAAGTGAGGAAGGGAAGGAGGGGTATTTATAGCCACGGTGAAAAACTGCTCGCCCGAAGAAATTGGACGAACGTGCCCCTAACCCTTCTCATTCGCATGACATGTGTCACCCACGCAGTGAGAGGTGGAGATCATGTTAGATCGTGGGTGAGTGGATAAGTGTATCATGGGATGCGGAACGGTTTGAGCGGCAAAACCGAAAATTTCAATAAGATAGGTTTTAAAGTTTCGTTCGCAATTTCTTCAGCTGACAAGGACACAGTGAAGATTTTGAACGAGTTTCAAATAGAACGCACATGAAGAATTTGTGAACAGATTGGGTTGAGTATAGCATAGAGGGCAAGGGTCCGATCACATTCACTTAGCAGAAAACCAACTTGAAGAAATAGCAATATATATAGCCAATGATGAAAAATGACGGGACAAGTGAAGACAATGCAAAGTTGAAGAATATGAATAATTAAGGAATTTCAACTTTTGGTGGTGGCGTGACCCACCGTATAAGAATGATGATTTCAGACACCGCGTACAATTATCGTAGGGTTCTGAGAATCAAATTCTTCGTTAATTTCTTCACACTAAGAGTGTTATTCTTGATTGATTGAAGAAAAATGTTTCTTCATGTGTTGCACATCTAAGTCATCAATTTTGCATAAGTGTTAGGATGAGTGTCCTTTTCAAAGAACATTCGAAGATTCTAGGATATTTAGCTCACACCGGAACTTGCTAAATCTCTTCTCATCCAAGGGCTTTGTGAAGATATCGGCTAGTTGTTCTTCAGTCTTCACATGCTCAATAGAAATGTCGCCCTTCAACACATGATCACGAAGAAAATGATGACGAATCTGAATGTGCTTTGTCTTCGAGTGCTGAACTGGGTTGAGGCACATTCTTCATGTTGACGCCGTAGTCCTTGAGAGTATGCTTCATCCATAGCAATTGGGCGCAGCAAGAACCAGCGGCAATGTACTCAGCTTCAGCAGTAGATAGTGATACGCAGTTCTGTTTCTTCAAGGACCAACAGACCAAAGATCGTCCGAGGAAATGGCATGTACCAGATGTTGACTTGCGATCCACACGATCACCAGCATAGTCAGAGTCAGAATATCCAACAAGATCAAAAGCCGAGCCCTTGGGGTACCATAATCCAAGTGTTGGTGTGTGAGCTAGATATCGAAGAATATGCTTCACAGCCTTATGGTGTGATTCCTTCGATGTAGCTTGAAATCGGGCACACATGCAAACACTAAGCATTATATCTGGCCTATATGCACATAAGTACAATAAGGAACCTATCATGGAGCGGTATACCTTATGATCGAAGTTAATACCATTTTCATCAGTGCATAGATGGCCATTTGTGGGCATAGGAATTTTGACGCCTTTGCAATCTTGCATGGCGAATTTCCTTAGTACATCCTTGAGGTATTTCTCCTGAGAGATGAATATGCCATTGTGTTGTTGACAAATTTGAAGACCTAAGAAGAATTTCAACTCTCCCATCCTAGACATTTGATATTCTTCACTCATCATATAGGCAAATTCATCACTATAACGTTGGTCAGTACAGCCAAAGATAATATCATCAACATATACTTGGCACACAAACAATTCACCATCATAAGATTTAGTGAAAAGAGTAGGGTCGAGTGAACCGGGTTTGAAGCCTTTCTTCATGAAGAGTTCCTTCAAGGTATCATACCAAGCCCGTGGGGCCTGCTTGAGGCCATAGAGGGCCTTGTTGAGTCTGAAGACTTTGTCAGGATTCTTTGGATCTTCAAAACCTGGGGGTTGAGCAACATATACTTCTTCCTTAAGCTTACCATTGAGGAATGCACTTTTCACATCCATTTGATATAAAGTGATATCATGATGGTTAGCATAAGCAAGTAATATGCGAATAGCCTCAAGTCTAGCAACAGGTGCAAAAGTTTCATCGAAATCAATTCCTTCAACCTGTGTGTAGCCTTGAGCTACAAGTCGTGCCTTATTCCTCATCACAAGGCCATTTTCATCTTGCTTATTGCGGTAGATCCACTTTGTGCCGATGATATTGTGCTTGCGAGGATCTGGACGTTTGACCAGTTCCCAGACATTGTTGAGCTCGAACTGATGTAATTCCTCTTGCATGGCCTGAATCCACTCAGGCTGCAAAAATGCTTCATCTACCTTAGTGGGCTCTGTAATAGAGACAAAAGCATACTGCCCACAAAAGTTAGACAAATGTGAAGCTTTTGAGCGTGTGAGAGGACCTGCCGCTTTGATGTCATTGATGATCTTTTCAACTTGCACTTCTTTTGCAATGCGAGGATGAGCTGGTTGTCGTTAACGAGTTTGATCAGCGTTTTCTTCAGCACCATTTTCTTCAGCATTTTCTTCAGGTGCATTAGCTCGACGTTCTTCATGTTCTGGAATGAATTCTTCAGCAGATTCTTCAGTAGGAATGACATCCTCAGTAGCCTTGAACTTGATAGTTTCCTCAGGTGCTAGTTCATCTATCACAGTAGGTAGGTGCTCTCTTTGCGAGCCATTAGTTTCATCGAACCGCACATCTACAGTTTCAACAACTTTGTGAAGAACGTTGTTGAAGACTCTGTAGGTGTGCGAGTCCTTTCCGTAACCAAGCATAAAACCTTCATGTGCTTTCGGTGCAAATTTTGAGTTGTGATGAGGATCTCTAATCCAACATTTATCACCGAAGACTTTGAAATAACTTACATTGGGTTTCTTATCAGTGAGGAGTTCATAGGCAGTCTTTTTGAAGAATTTGTGAAGATATACTCTGTTGATGATGTGGCGCAGTATCAATTGCCTCAGTCTAGAAACGACGAGGCATTTTGTATTCATCAAACATAGTGCGAGCCATCTCAGCAAGAGTCTTGTTCTTGCGCTCCACGACGCCATTCTGCTGAGGAGTGTAAGGAGAAGATAATTCATGAGTAATACCAAGTTCATCAAGATAGTCATCGAGACCAGAATTCTTAAACTCAGTGCCATTGTCACTTCTGATGTGCTTGATCTTCACACCAAAGTTGGTTGAAGCCCTCGAGGAAAATCGTTTGATGACTTCATGCACTTCATGTTTGTAAGTAACAAGGTGTACCCATGTGTAGCGAGAATAATCATCAACAATAACAAAGCCATATTGAGATGCTTCATTTGAAATAGCAGAATAATGATTACGACCAAAGAGATCCATGTGAAGCAATTCAAACGGGCGAGTGATGGTCATGATAGTCTTTGCTGGATGCTTGGCCTTCGTCATCTTCCCAGCTTCACAGGCTCCGCATAGTTGATCCTTGAGGAATTTGACATTCTCGATGCCAATGACATGCTTCTTCTTCGCAAGCGTGTGCAAATTCCTCATGCCTGCATGACCAAGTCGTCGATGCCAGAGCCAGCCTTCTGAAGCTTTTGCAAGTAAGCACACGGCTGGTTGTGGTCCTGTAGAGAAATCAACAATATACAGGTCTCCTCTACTAAAGCCTTCGAAGACTTTGGAATTGTCAGCTTCCATAACCACAACACAACGGTACTTGCCAAAGACAACAACCATATCAAGATCACAAAGCATTGAGACGGACATAAGGTTGTATCCTAAGGACTCAACAAGCATGACTTTGTCCATGTGTCGATCCTTTGTAATCGCAACCTTACCTAGAGCCAATACCTGACTTTTGCCTTTGTCAGCAAAGATGATATGCTTCAGATGCGACGGAGATAATGGAGCATCCATCAATAGATTCTTGTCACCAGTCATGTGGTTTGTACATCCACTATCGAGGACTCACTTAGTGGCTTTGGGTTGATCATCCTGCAGATGAATTAGTGCAGCTTACAAACTCATATACTTCATCAGTGAAGAATATGACATCAATTCATTAGATCAATTTCATCAAGTAAAAGAACTAATAATGCAATGTGAGGACGTGAGAAATGAAAGTTCATTTCTTCATGGTTAGCCTGCGTCCTTTCAGGCATTGCTCAGGTCTCCAGCAAATTCTTCAGATGATTACATGCGTCTGGAGACCTGACCCTGCAGAAGAGATTAGTTCTTTTTCTTCACCACCCACATCTGAAGGGGTGGCAAAGAGCTCATCATTCTGCGAGCTCCATACGAGAAGGATGGCATAGAAGCCAGTCCATTTCGTTCCATATAAGAGGGGTTAGAGTAAGCATAAGAGTAAGCAGAGAAATTCTTCGAGGACTTATGGACATAATGATTTGAAGAATAATGCACATATCCATAATCCTTAGATCTTCCCTGCGAAATAGACGGGTTAGCATGACGATGTTCATATGAGGACTTTGATCCATATGAGGAATTTGATCTGGGGTTCCTATTCTTCACAGGTGGCGTCATGATGACATTCACTTGAAGATTTTCAAGGCATCTTTTGGGAACCCAGATTTTCTTCATAGGGGAGCCGTTCCTGCAGTTAGTGCCAACATATCTAGCAAATACTTCACCATTCTGATTTTTGAACAGTTTATAGTTGGAGTCAATTGACTCATCATCAGAATGAGGAGATTCACATGCAAATCCAGATAAGTTAGATGGATCAACTGGAGGTCCGTTTGCAGCAACCCATGTAGTTTTGGGGTACTGCTCAGGCTTCCAATATGTACCATCAGCATTGAGTTTCCTCTCAAAGGCTATACCCTCTTTCCTAGGGTTCCTGTTGAGGATCTGCTTTTTAAGCACATCACAAAGAGCCTGATGCCCTTTGAGGCTTTTGTACATGCCTGTCGTGTACAATTCCTCCAGCCCTGCATCGTCAGTGATACTAGCAATGTCCTCAGATGAGGAATTAGTGATAGCAGAGGCATGTGAAGAATTTGAAACATTAGCAGCATTTGAACATTCAGGTGAAGAATTAGCAGATTCACGTTCAATGCACTTCAAGCATGGAGGAACAAATTCTTCCTGAGAAGCGCTGATTTGTTGAGCAAGTAATGAATCGCGCTCCTTCTGAAGATCTTCATAACTCACTCTTAGCTTTTCAAGATCTTGCTTTCTTTGAAGAAATTCATAAGAAAGCTTCTCATGATCCGATAAGAGAGTGTTATGATGACTTTGAAGTTTGTCAAGCTTGGACTGAAGTCTCTGAAGATTTTCAGTCAAAGCTTCAGTGCGATCCATTTCTTCACCCAACATATCATCACTTTTATTTAGCATGTTTTGAACCTTTTCTAAAGCCCTTTGTTGTTTTACAGCAATCTTAGCAAGTTTAGAATAGTTGGGCTTAAGGTTTTCATCAGATTCATTCTCACTTGATTCAGAGGAGGTATATTTGAGTACCTTGGCACCCTTTGCCATGAAGCAATAGGTGGGAGCGTAGTCATCATCGCTTTCATCAGCCTTGTTGGTGAGGTCATTTTCTTCAGTGTTGAAGATAGACTTGCTGACGAATGCAATAGCGAGAGCTAGGCTTGCCGCTCCGGATTTGGACTCCTCAGATGTCTCCTCTTCCTCATTTTCTTCAGATTCAGCCTCAGAGTCCATTTCCTTGCCAATGAATGCCCTAGCCTTCTTGGAGCTGCTCTTCTTGTGATATAAAGACTTTGAGGATTTTGATGATGAAGATTTTGTGGATTTCTTCTTTTTCTTCGCATCATCAGAACTGTAATCCTTGTATTTCTTCTTCTTTGATTCCTTTTCCCACTGAGGAAAATCTTGAATGAAATGTCCAGGTTTCTTGCACTTGTGACAGAGCCTCCTCTTGTAGTCACTGGGTGAGGAATCATTGCTCCTTGAGGATCTTCCAAGGCAACCACGTCTTGAGAACTTTTGAAACTTCTTCACGAGCAGAGCCAGATCATGGCTCAGTTCTTCAAGATCACCAAGGCTGCTACCAGAGTCTTCATCTTCGGACTTAGATACTGCCTTGGCCTTCAGTGCACGTGTTCTGCCATAGCTTGAACCATAGAGATCTCTCTTTTCAGCAAGTTGGAACTCATGAGTATTAAGCCTCTCGAGAATATCAACGGGATCAAGTGACTTGTAATCAGCACGTTCTTGTATCATCAATGCCAGAGTGTCAAATGAGGAATCAAGCGATCTCAGCAATTTCTTCACCACCTCATGGTCGGTGATGTCAGTGGCACCAAGTGCTTGAAGCTCATTTGAGATGTCAGTGAGGCGATCGAAGGTTTGTTGAACATTTTCATTGTCGAGTCTTTTGAAGCGGTTGAAGAGATTGCGAAGAACATCAACTCGAGAGTCCCGCTGAGTTGAGACTCCTTCATTCACTTTGGACAACCTATCCCAGATAAGCATTGTTGTCTCCAAGGCACTCACTCTGCCATATTGTCCTTTGCTTAGATGGCCACATATGATATTCTTCGCTTGAGAGTCGAGTTGCTTGAATCTCTTCACATCAGCAGCATTTAGAGAAGGTGTGACTGAGGGAACACCATTTTCCACAACATACCAGAGATCGTTATCAATTGCTTCAAGATGCATTCGCATCTTATTCTTCCAGTAGGGGTAGTCCGTCCCATCAAAGGTAGGACACCCAGCAGAGACCTTGATCATACCTGCGGTCGACATAACTAAAACTCCAGGTGGTTAAACCAAAATCACACAGAACAAGGGAGTACCTTGCTCTAATACCAATTGGAAGTGCGTTATATCGACTAGAGGGGGGTGAATAGGCGATTTTTATGAAATTCTTCACTGAGGAATTTGCCAGTGAGGAGATTCCTTAGCGAAGAACTACTAGCAGCGGAATAAGTACTCAAAAGTAAACATAACCGAATACAAGCAAAGTCATCATGATGAAATGAAGACAGGCACAGAGTACAGGAAGCGTAATCACAGGATAACACAGGATGAAGACAAACAGACTAAAGAAATTAAACTGAGGAAATTGAGAAAGTCTTTAGTCAAAGTCTTCAAACACACAACACAGTTATGAGGAAATGGAAGAGTTGAGGGAATAGAACCAGTAAGCTTGGTGAAGACAAAGATTTGGTAGACCAGTTCCAACCGCTGTCTCAGTTGTACGTCTGGTTGGAGCGGCTGAGTATTTAAACTCGAGGACACACAGTCCCGGACACCCAGTCCTGAACACGCAGCTCAGGACACCTAGTCCTCACTGTATTCTCCTTGAACTAAGGTCACACAGACCTTGTCCAATCACTCGTGGTAAGTCTTCAGGCGACTTCCAGACCTTCACAAACTTGGTCACTCGGCGATCCACAATTCCTCTTGGATGCTCTAGACCATGACGCCTAACCGTCTGGAAGAAGCACAGTCTTCAAAGGTAACAAGCGTCGGATCCACTCAGGATCAATCTCTTCAGTGATGCTCAATCACTTGGGGTTTGTAGGTGTTTGGGTTTGGGGTTTTTGGTTTTTCCTCACTTGATGATTTTCGCTCAAAGTCCTCAGAGGATGGGTTGCTCTCAAATGACAAGTGTCAGTTTCTCTCAGAGCAGCCAACCGGCTAGTGGTTGTAGGGGCGGCTATTTATAGCCTAGGGAGCAGCCCGACATGATAAGACATAAATGCCCTTCAATGATATGACCGTTAGGTGGATAGATATTTTGGGACAGCTGGCACATAGCACAGCAACGGTCAGAATTTTGAGTAGCAAAATCCTCAGGGCTATCATGTTCCTCACTATGTAGGCAATCCGCACTGGCGAATTCCTAACTCCTCAGTCAGGACAAATTCCTCAGAGACCAGAAGAACTTCGTCTCTGTCACTGAAGAAATTGACTGAACTGTATGAGATTTCCAATGGCTTCACACGAAGGGATTGGTAGGTGTAGGATTTTGAGGTGAGCATCACATGGAGATTTTTCCTTAGTATTTCCTTGACCCCCTTTAACAGTACGGTGTTTCCTGTGACTCAAGAAAGAGAAAATGAAACTATGAAAACAAAAGTCTTCATGCTTCATATTCCTCGAATGAATACCAAGTCTTCACGGTCACACCATTTTCTTCACTTTCAAAGTCTTCATGAAAGTCTTCAGAAATACCAAAATCTTCAGTCGAAGATATTCATTTTTAGGGGTCGACTTTTCCTGTAAATATCAAAATCCTCATAGACTTATAGACCTGTGTACACTCACAAACGCATTAGTCCCTTAACCTATAAGTCTTGAATACACCAAAATCACTAAGGGGCACTAGATGCACTTACACTAGCTCCTTCGACGTTGTCGCCCAAATCCCTAGCTCCTCCGACGTTGCTGCCCAAATCCCTAGCTCCTCTGACGTCGCCGCCCGCATCCTTCTCGCCCGCGTCGCTGTAGCCCTCTTCGCCTCTTCCTCTTGCCCCTCATCACCTCTCGGTGGGGTTAAAGGTGCCTCTTTTAGTCAAGCCGAGAGGAGCGTGGGCACCAACGGCGGCGAGGACCAGCGGGAGGAGCTGTGCCGCTGGCTGGATCTGAAGCTGTTGTATACTCAGCGGGAGGAGCTGAGTATGAAGTAGGAGGTCGTCGCCATGAGCTGGAGCAGGAGGATCGCAGGCACGGTGGCCTGGTCGACGACGACAGCATCTCCAGCGCGTGCAAGGCCAGCAAGGGCATGTGAAGCAGAATGACAGGACCGAACTAGAGACTGTCGCTAGAATTCAGAAAACATGTGAAAAATCACTCAATTTGGTGGCAAATTGGGGAAATCGATTGCGGTGGATCCGAGCCACAGAACTAGGGTTCACCAGCCAGAACACGGTGGCTTTAGAGGCCAAGCCCAGTTACATCCAGAATGCCCTCTCCACAAGCCGGGGGAGGGTTTAAAAAGGGTTTGAGCAGGTGAAAAGCGAAATAGTAACAGGTTTAGTCATTACAGAGCTGAGGTAAAGTTCAAAAGAGAGGTTACAACCAGTGGAGCCGTACATCTTGATATCTATTGTTGAGAGCAAGTGGCTTGAGCGCAAAGTGATACGCTCACCAGCGCCGTAGGATCGCAGATCGACGGTTGATATGCTCTTGGGCAAACGAAATGGTACTGTTATGGTTCTAACTGTTGTCGCCGGTATTCCTGTCCTGACAATTCCCCCCATCGAGAGCAGACTTGCCCTCGAGGCTGGAAACCTGGAAAAACTTTTTGGATAAAAGCAGCATCTTCCCAAGTAGCTTTGTCTGCTGCTAGGTTGGTCCATTTGACCAGCCACTGTACCACTATACCATTGGTCCTTGAACTCTGGGTATCAGCTTCCTTTGCAGAACAACTTCAGGTTGGATGAGAATACGACCCTCTTCATCCAAAAGTGGCAGTTTTGGATTGGCTATTGCATCAGGACCAAGGTGCTTCTTGAGCTGACTAATGTGGAAAGTGGGGTGCAGTTTGCAATCAGCTGGAAGAAGTAGCTTGTATGCCACTGAGCCAACTTTCTCCAAAACCTTGAAGGGACCATAGTATTTTGAATGTAATTTCAAATGACTGTGTATGCTTAGGCTGGTGTGTCTATAAGGCTGCAACTTGACATACACCATGTCACCAACTTCAAGTTGTTTGACATATCTTTTTCTGTTAGCAAAGTATTGCTACATCTTAAGCACTGCGTTGGTTTTACCTTCAAGAGGAAAGGGTGATGCAGCAAAGTAGCGTAAGTATTTCCCTCAGTTTTTGAGAATAAAGGTATCAATCCAGTAGGAGGCCACGCACGAGTCCCTCGCACCTACACAAACAAATAAAATCCACGCAACCAACACAATAAAGGGGTTGTCAATCCCTTCACGGTCACTTAAGAAAGTGAGATCTGATAGATATGATAAGATAATATTTTTGGTATTTTTATGATAAAGATGCAAAGTAAATAAAGCAAAATAAAAACGGCAAAAGAAATAGCTTGTTGATGGAAGATTAATATGATGGAAAATAGACCCGGGGGCCATAGGTTTCACTAGTGGCTTCTCTCGAGAGCATAAGTATTACGGTGGGTAAACAAATTACTGTTGAGCAATTGACAGAATTGAGCATAGTTATGAGAATATCTAGGTATGATCATGTATATAGGCATCACGTCCGAGACAAGTAGACGGACTCCTGCCTGCATCTACTACTATTACTCCACACATCGACCGCTATCCAGCATGCATCTAGAGTATTAAGTTCAAAAGAACAGAGTAACGCTTTAAGAAAGATGACATGATGTAGAGGGGTAAACTCATGCAATATGATATAAATCCCATCTTGTTATCCTCGATGGCAACAATACAATACGTGCCTTGCTGCCCCTACTGTCACTGGGAAAGGACACCGCAAGATTGAACCCAAAGCTAAGCACTTCTCCCATTGCAAGAAAGACCAATCTAGTAGGCCAAACCAAACTGATAATTCGAAGAGACTTGCAAAGATAACCAATCATACATAAAAGAATTCAGAGAAGATTCAAATATTGTTCATAGATAAACTTGATCATAAACCCACAATTCATCGATCTCAACAAACACACTGCAAAAGAAGATTACATCGAATAGATATCCACAAGAGAGGGGGAGAACATTGCATTGAGATCCAAAAAGAGAGAAGAAGCCATCTAGCTAATAACTATGGACCCGAAGGTCTAAAGTAAACTACTCACACATCATTGGAGAGGCTATGGTGTTGATGTAGAAGCCCTCCGTGATCGATGCCCCCTCCGGCGAAGCTCCAGAAAAGGCCCCAAGATGGGATCTCACGGGTACAGAAGGTTGCGGCGGTGGAATTAGGGTTTTGGCTCCGTATCTGGTAGTTTGGGGGTATGTAGGTATATATAGGAGGAAGAAGTACGTCGGTGGAAACATAGGCCACATGAGGGTGGAGGGCGCGCTTGGGGGGTAGGCGCGCCCCCCTACCTCATGCCTTCCTGGTTGCTTTCTTGACATAGGGTCCAAGTCCTCTGGATCACGTTCGTTCTGAAAATCATGTTCCCGACGGTTTCATTCCGTTTTGACTCTGTTTGACATTATTTTTCTGTGAAACTCTGAAATAGGCAAAAAAAACAGCAATTCTGGGCTGGGCCTCCGGTTAATAGGTTAGTCCCAAAAATAATATAAAAGTGTATAATAAAGCCCAATAATGTCCAACACAGAATATAATATAGCATGGAACAATCAAAAATTATAGATACGTTGGAGACGTATCAAGTATTTCATTTTCTCTTGTGCCTTCAACAAGTTTTCTTTGATCTACTGAGAAATTGCATCTCTGCCCAGTTCAGCTTGTGTGTCATCACCTTCAGGTGGAGGTAACATGAGTTCAGCAATAAGGGGTGGTGGTTTGGCATATAGTGCCTGGAAAGGTGTCATACTGAGGGAGGTGTGGAAGCTGGTGTTATACCACCACTCAGCCATTGATAGCCACTTATGCCACTTCCTGGGGTGTGCAAAAGCCATGCATCTCAAATAATTTTCCAGACATTGGTTCACTCTTTCTGTTTGGCCGTCAGTTTGACGATGATAGGATGTGCTCAGGTGTAGTTTCACTCCCATTTTTCTTGACGTAGGGTCCAAGTCCTCTGGATCACGTTCGTTCCCAAAATCACGTTCCCGAAGGTTTCATTCCGTTTGGACTCCGTTTGATAGTCTTTTTCTGCGAAACTCTGAAATAAGCAAAAATAACAATTCTGGGCTGGGCCTCCGGTTAATAGGTTAGTCCCAAAAATAATATAAAAGTGTATAATAAAGCCCAATAATGTCCAAAACAGAATATAATATAGCATGGAACAATCAAAAATTATAGATACGTTGGAGACGTATCAAGCATCCCCAAGCTTAATTCCTGCTCGTCCTCGAGTAGGTAAATGATAAAAATAGAATTTTTGATGTGGAATGCTACTTGGCATAATTTCAATGTAATTTTCTTAATTGTGGTATGAATATTCTGATCCAAAAGATTCAAGACAAAAGTTTAATATTGACATAAAAATAATAATACTTCAAGCATACTAACAAAGAAATTATGTCTTCTCAAAATAACATGGCCAAAGAAAGTTATCCCTACAAAATCATATAGTCTGGCTATGCTCCATATTCACCACACAAAGTATTCAAATCATGCACAACCCCGATGACAAGCCAAGCAATTGTTTCATACTTTTGGTGTTCTCAAACTTTTTCAATGTTCACGCAATACATGAGCGTGAGCCATGGACGTAGCACTATATGTGGAATAGAATGGTGGTTGTGGAGAAGACAAAAAGGGAGAAGATAGTCTCACATCAACGAGACGTATCAACGGGCTATGGAGATGCCCATTAATAGATATCAATGTGAGTGAGTAGGGATTGCCATGCAACGGATGCACTAGAGCTATAAGTATATGAAAGCTCAACAAAAGGAACTAAGTGGGTGTGCATCCAACTCGCTTGCTCACGAAGACCTAGGGCATTTTGAGGAAGCCCATCATTGGAATATACAAGCCAAGTTCTATAATGAAAAATTCCCACTAGTATATGAAAGTGATATCATAAGAGACTCTCTATCATGAAGATCGTGGTGCTACTTTGAAGCACAAGTGTGGTAAAAGGATAGTAGTATTGTCCCCTTTTTTGGGACAATACTCTATGAATGATGATCATCACACTTCTATTTACTTACAACTCAACAATTACAACTCAATACTTAGAACAAAATATGACTCTATGTGAATGCCTCCGGCGGTGTACCGGGATGTGCAATGATGCATGAGTGACATGTATGAAAGAATTATGAATGGTGGCTTTCCACAAATACAATGTCAACTACATGATCATGCAAAGCAATATGACAATGATGGAGCGTGTCATAGTAAATGGAACGGTGGAAAGTTGCATGGCAATATATCTTAGAATGGCTATAGAAATGCCATGATAGGTAGGTATGGTGGCTGTTTTGAGGAAGGTATATGGTGGGTGTATGATACCGGCGAAAGGTACGCGGTATTAGAGAGGCTAGCAATGGTGGAAGGGTGAGAGTGCGTATAATCCATGGACTCAACATTAGTCATAAAGAACTCACATACTTATTGAAAAAATCTATTAGTTATCGAAACAAAGTATTACACGCATGCTCCTAGGGGGTAGATTGGTAGGAAAAGACCATCGCTCGTCCCCGACCGCCACTCATAAGGAAGACAATCAATAAATAAATCATGCTCCGACTTCTTCACATAACGGTTCACCATACGTGCATGCTACGGGAATCACAAACTTCAACACAAGTATTTCTCAAATTCACAACTACTCAACTGGCATGACTCTAATATCACCATCTCCATATCTCAAAACAATTGTCAAGTATCAAACTTCTCTTAGTATTCAGCACACTCATAAGAATTTTTTTACTAATCTTGAATGCCTAGCATATTAGGATTAATTTCCCTATTTAAGTAAATTACCATGTTGTTTAAGACTCTCAAAATAATATAAGTGAAGCATGAGAGAATAATAGTTTCTATAAAACAAATCCACCACCGTGCTCCAAAAGATATAAGTGAAGCACTATAGCAAAAACTATAGAACTCAAAAGATATAAGTGAAGCACATAGAGTATTCTAATAATTTTCAAATCATGTGTGTTTCTCTCAAAAGGTGTGTACAGCAAAGATGATGTGGAAAACTAACAAATAAAGACTCAAATAATACAAGACTCTCCAAGCAAAACACATATCATGTGGTGAATAAAAATATAGCTCCAAGTAAAGTTACCGATGGAAGTAGACGAAAGAGGGGATGCCTTCCGGGGCATCCCCAAGCTTTGGCTTTTAGGTGTCCTTAGATTATCTTGGGGTGCCATGGGCATCCCCAAGCTTAGGCTCTTGCCACTCCTTGTTCCATAATCCATCAAATCTTTTACCCAAAACTTGAAAACTTCACAACACAAAACTCAAAGTAGAAAATCTCGTGAGCTCCGTTAGCAAAAGAAAGCAAAACACCACTTCAAGGTACTATAATGAACTCATTTTTTATTTATATTGGTGTTAAACCTACTGTATTCCAACTTCTCTATGGCTTATAAACTATTTTAATAGCCATAGATTCATCAAAATAAGCAAACAACACACGAAAAACAGAACAGTCTGTAGTAATCTGTAGCTAACGCAAACTTCTGGAACCCAAAAATTCTAAAATAAATTGCTGGACGTGAGGAATTTATCTATTAATCATCTTCAAAAATAATTAACTAAATAGCACTTTCCAAATAAAAATGGAAGCAATTCTCGTGAGCGCTAAAGTTTCTGTTTTTTACAGCAAGATTAAAAAGACTTTCCCCAAGTCTTCCCAACGGTTCTACTTGGCAAAAACACTAATTAAACACAAAAAACACAACCAAAACAGAGGATAGATAAATTATTTATTAATAAACAGGATCAAAAAGCAAGGAATAAAAATAAAATTGGGTTGCCTGCCAACAAGCGCTATCGTTTAACGCCCCTAGCTAGGCATAAAAGCGAAGATAGATCTAGGTATTGCCATCTTTGGTAGGCAATCCATAAGTGGCTCTCATAATAGATTAATATGGTAATTTAATTTTATTTCTAGTGAAGTGTTCCATACCTTTCCTTAACGGAAATTGGAATCAAATATTCCCTTCCTTCATATCAATAATTGCACCAATCGTTCTAAGGAAAGGTCTACCAAGAATAATAGGACATGAAGGATTGCAATCTATATCAAGAACAATAAAATCTACGGGCACATAATTCCTATTTGAAACAATAAGAACATCATTAATTCTTCCCATAGGTTTCTTAATAGTGGAATCCGCAAGGTGCAAGTTTAAAGAGCAATCATCAAAATCACGAAAACCTAGCAAATCACACAAAGTCTTTGGAATCATGGAAACACTAGCACCCAAATCACACAAAGCATAGCATTCATGATCTTTAATTTTAATTTTAATAGTAGGTTCCCACTCATTGTAAAGTTTTCTAGGGAAAGAAACTTCCAACTCAAGTTTTTCTTCATAAGATTGCATCAAAGCATCAGCGATATGTTTAGTAAAAGCTTTATTTTGACTATAAGCATGTGGAGAATTTAGCAAGGATTGTAACAAGGAAATAAAATATATCAAATAAAAATTATAATAATTAAATTCCTTGAAATCCAAAAGAGTGGGTTCATTGATATTTAAAGTTTTGACCTCTTCAATCCCACTTTTAATGATTTTAGCATCAAGATCTAAAGACTCCGAATTTTTTGAACGCCTTCTAGGTAAAGGTGGATCATATTCAGTCCCATCATTATCAAGATTAATATTGCAAAACAAAGATTTAATACGGGACACGTCAATAACTTTTAGATCTTCATCTTTATTTTCATGAAAACTAGAAGAACACGCTTTCATAAAACAACCTTTCTTAGCATGCATCCTAGCGGTTCTTTCTTTGCACTCATCAATGGAAATTCTCATGGCTTTGAGAGACTCATTGATATCATGCTTAGGTTTAATAGATCTAAGTTTCAAAGAATCAACATCAAGAGAAATTCTATCAACGTTCCTATCCAATCCATCAACTTTAAGCAATTTTTCTTCAAGCAAAGCATTGAAATTCTTTTACGAATTCATAAACTCCTTAACACTAGTCTCAAATTCAGAGGGCATCTTATTAAAAATTTCCATAAGAATTGTTGTAGGAATTACCACAATTATTAGAGGAATTACTAGGATACGGCCTAGGATTAAAATTACCTCTATACGCGTTATTACCAAAATTATTCCTACCAACAAAATTCACATCCATAGATTCATTATTATTCTCAATCAAAGTAGACAAAGGCATATCATTAGGATCAGAAGAAACACTTTTATTAGCAAATAATTTCATAAGTTCATCCATCTTTCCACTCAAAACATTAATTTCTTCTATCACATGCACTTTCTTATTAGTAGATCTTTCAGCGTGCCATTGAGAATAATTAACCATAATATTATCTAGGAGTTTAGTAGCTTCTCCTAAAGTGATTTCCATAAAAGTGACTCTCCCACGGCCGAATCTAAAAGATTTCTAGAAGCAAAACTCAATCCGGCATAAAAAAATTTGTATAATCATCCACAAATTCAAACCATGTGTAGGGCAATTACGTATCATTAATTTCATACTCTCCCAAGCTTGTGCACCATGTTCATGATCAAGTTGCTTAAAATTCATAATATCGTTTCTAAGAGAGATGATCTTAGCAGGAGGAAAATACTTAGAGATAAAAGCATCTTTGCACTTATTCCATGAATCAATACTATTTTTAGGCAAAGATGAAAACCAAGCTTTAGCACGATCTCTAAGCGAAAAAGGAAATAGCTTCAATTTAACAATATCATTGTCCACATCTTTCTTCTTTTGCATATCACACAAATTAACAAAGTTGTTTAGATGGGTAGCGGCATCTTCACTAGGAAGGCCGGAAAACGGGTCTTTCATGACAAGATTCAGCAAAGCAACATTAATTTCACAAGATTCAGCATCGGTAAGAGGAGCAATCGGAGTGCTAATAAAATCATTGTTGCTGGTATTAGTAAAGTCACACAATTTGGTATTATCTTGAGCCATCGTGACAGGCAAGCAATCCAACACACAAGCAAGCAAGAAACGGGCAAAAAAAGGCAAATAGGGAAAGAGAAGGAGGACGGAGAGAGAGGGCAAATAAAACGGCAAGGGTGAAGTGGGGGAGAGGAAAATGAGAGGCAAATGGCAAATAATGTAATGCGGGAGATAAGGGTTTGTGATGGGTACTTGGTATGTTGACTTTTGCGTAGACTCCCCGGCAACGGCGCCAGAAATCCTTCTTGCTACCTCTTGAGCACTGTGTTGGTTTTCCCTTAAAGAGGAAAGGGTGATGCAGCAAAGTAGCGTAAGTATTTCCCTCAGTTTTTGAGAACCAAGGTATCAATCCAGTAGGAGGCCACATGCGAGTCCCTCGCGCCTACACAAACAAATAAAATCCTCGCAACCAACGCAATAAAGGGGTTGTCAATCCCTTCACGGTCACTTACGAAAGTGAGATATGATAGATATGATAAGATAATATTTTTGGTATTTTTATGATAAAGATGCAAAGTAAATAAAGCAAAATAAAAACAGCAAAAGAAATAGCTTGTTTATGGAAGATTAATATGATGGAAAATAGACCCGGGGGACATAGGTTTCACTAGTGGCTTCTCTCGAGAGCATAAGTATTACGGTGGGTAAACAAATTATTGTTGAGCAATTGACAGAATTGAGCATAGTTATGAGAATATCTAGGTATGATCATGTATATAGGCATCACGTCCGAGACAAGTAGACTGACTCCTGCCTGCATCTACTACTATTACTCCACACATTGACCGCTATCCAGCATGCATCTAGAGTATTAAGTTCAAAAGAACAGAGTAACGCTTTAAGCAAGATGACATGATGTAGAGGGATAAACTCATGCAAAATGATATAAACCGCATCTTGTTATCCTCGATGGCAACAATACAATACGTGCCTTGCTGCCCCTACTGTCACTGGGAAAGGACACCGCAAGATTGAACCCAAAGCTAAGCACTTCTCCCATTGCAAGAAAGATCAACCTAGTAGGCCAAACCAAACTAATAATTCGAAGAGACTTGCAAAGATAACCAATCATACATAAAAGAATTCGGAGAAGATTCAAATATTGTTCATAGATAAACTTGATCATAAACCCACAATTCATCGGTCTCAACAAACACACCGCAAAAGAAGATTACATCGAATAGATCTCCACGAGAGAGGGGGAGAACATTGTATTGATATCCAAAAAGAGAGAAGAAGCCATCTAGCTAATAACTATGGACCCGAAGGTCTGAAGTAAACTGCTCACACATCATTGGAGAGGCTATGGTGTTGATGTAGAAGCCCTCCGTGATCAATGCCCCCTCCGGCGGAGCTCCAAAAAAGGCCCCAAGATGGGATCTCACGGGTACAGAAGGTTGCGGCGGTGGAATTAGGGTTTTGGCTCCGTATCTGGTAGTTTGGGGGTACATAGGTATATATAGGAGGAAGAAGTACGTCGGTGGAGCAACGTGGGCCCCACGAGGGTGGAGGGCGCGCCTGGGGGGTAGGTGCGCCCCCTACCTCGTGCCGTCCTGGTTGCTTTCTTGACGTAGGTCCAAGTCCTCTGGATCACGTTCGTTTCGAAAATCACGTTCCCGAAGGTTTCATTCCGTTTTGACTCTGTTTGATATTCTTTTTCTGTGAAACTCTGAAATAGGCAAAAAACAGCAATTCTGGGCTGGGCCTCCGGTTAATAGGTTAGTCCCAAAAATAATATAAAAGTGTATAATAAAGCCCAATAATGTCCAAAACAGAATATAATATAGCATGGAACAATCAAAAATTATAAATACATTGGAGACATATCAAGTATTTCATTCTCTCTTGTGCCTTCAACAAGTTTTCTTTGATCTGCTGAGAAATTGCATCTCTGCCCAGTTCAGCTTGTGTGTCATCACCTTCAGGTGGAGGTAACATGAGTTCAGCAATAAGGGGTGGTGGTTTGGCATACAGTGCCTGGAAAGGTGTCATGTTGAGGGAGGTGTGGAAGCTAGTGTTATACCACCACTCAGCCATTGATAGCCACTTATGCCACTTCCTGGGGTGTGCAAAATCCATGCATCTCAGATAATTTTCCAGACATTGGTTCACTCTTTCTGTTTGGCCGTCAGTTTGAGGATGATAGGATGTGCTCAGGTGTAGTTTCACTCCCATTTTTTTGAACAACCTCTGCCACAGCTGGCTTGTGAAAATCCTATCTCTGTCAGTGACAATGACAGTAGGAAGGCCATGCAGTTTGAAAATGTTGCCCATGAATGCATGTCCTACAACCTTCACAGTGATAGGGTGCTTGAGAGCAATGAAGTGGGCATACTTGGTGAATCTATCCACCACCACCAGGATGAGGTCTTTGTTGTCAGACACTGGTAGGCCTTCCACAAAATCCATGGAGATATGTGTCCAGGCAAAATAAGGAACTGGTAGAGATTGTAGTAAGCCATGTGAAGGGGAGTGATGAGCTTTGTTGATTTGACACACATGGCACTGTTGAACAAATGCTTTCACTGCTTGCCTCATGCCAGGCCAGGTGAAAAGAATTTTCAGTCTGTGGTAGGTAGCTCTCTCCCCTGAGTGTCCTCCCAATTCCGATGTGTGGAAAGCTTGCAACAGTGATGCCTTCAAGTCAGAGTTGTTGCCAATAAGGATTTTTCCTTTGTACGTTAACACTCCACTAGTGAGTGTGTAGGGTGGGTGTCCCTTAGGAGCAACAGCTAGTTCAGCAAGTAGTTCATAACACTTTTTGTCATTTTTTAGCTGTTTACTACTTCCTTATCCCAACTGGTACTGCAGCAGTAGTGGATAAAGTATGCATGGCATATTTGACTCTGGACAAAGCATCTGCTACTTTGTTTTCTTTTCCTTTCTTATATTCCACTGTGAACTTGTAGCCCAAGAGTTTAATGAGCAATTTGTGCTCAATTCCTTCAGTAATTTTCTGTTCTTGGATGTGTTTAAGGCTCTGCTGGTCAGTTCTTATTATGATGGAGGATGCAGCAAAGTAATGTTTCCATTGTTTAAGAGCTTCAATGATGGCCAGAGCTTCCTTGTCATAAGTGGACCATCATGCTGCTTTGGGACCTAGGGATTTTCTCGGAAAAGCTATGGGTTGCCCCGGTTGCACTAAAACTGCTCTAATTCCATAACCAGAAGCATCTGCTTCTAGAACAAAAGGAGAGGAATAGTCAGGTAATGCTAGGACTGGAGCATGTGTCATGCTTGTTTTGAGAGTTTGGAAAGCTTGAGCTTGTTGCTCAGACCAAGCAAAAGCATCTTTCTTTAATGCATCAAACAATGGTATGCAGATAATTCCAAAGCTCTTGATAAACCTTCTGTAGTAACCTGCGAGTCCCAAGAAACTTCTGAGCTGAGTTACATTCTCTGGTGTGGGCCATTGGGTGATTGCCTCAACTTTAGCAGGATCTGTGGCAACTCCTACAGCAGAAATGACAAACCCCAAGTATTCTACTTTCTTGTGTGCAAAGGTGCATTTAGACATTTTGGCATATAGCTGGTGTTCTCTGAGTGCTTTGAAAACCAAAGCCAAATGTTTCAGATGTTCCTTGTAGGACTTGTTGAACACCAGAATGTCATCAAAGAAAACTAAAACACATTCTTTGAGAAGTGGTCCCAATACTGAGTGCATTAGTTGGTGGAACGATGGGGGTTCATTAGTCACTCCAAAAGGCATCACAAGAAATTCATATAGGCCCAGGTGTGTGCTGAAAGCAGTTTCTCAATGTCTTCTACCTTCATTCTGATTTGATGATATCCACTCCTGAGGTCAATCTTGGTGAATATTGTTGCTCCATGTAGTTCATCAAGGAGATCCTCAATCATAGGGATGAGATATTTGTTTTTAATGTTATAAGCATTCAATTTCCTGTAGTCCACACATAGTCTCCAAGTGATACCATTTTTCTTGACTAAAATTGCAGGGGAAGAATAAGGACTGCTACTTAATCGAATTATTCCTTTATTAATGAGGTCTTTTATGATTTGCTCCATTGCATCCTTCTGATGAGGTGGCATTCTGTAACATCTTTGATTTATGATAGGAGCGCCATGCTCTAAGTTGATTGCATGATCACAAGGTCGCTTAGCAGGCAGGCATGCAGGCTCTTGGAAAACATCCTGAAAATCAGTGAGCAGTTTAGATATTTCAGATGTATGTTCTCCTATTAGTTCATTGTCCATTATGACAGGTTGCATCCATAGTAAAGCTCCAGATAACATGTCATCTAGGAGGTGGTCCATCTCTTGTAGAGTGGGAGAGCAGGGTTTTGTGGGCAAACTTTCATCAATGAAAGTGGTCAATTGTCCCTTGTCATCTTTGATTGTTAATGTCATATTTGGGAGATCAAAAGTGACAGGGTTGTGCTTATACATCCAATCAGCTCCCAATATCATATCATATCCAGGTAGCTTAAGCACTCTGAAATCAGAGCAGAAGGATTTTCCTTAAATGTTATAGTTTTCCTGGATGCAGGAAAAATCACCGAGTAGTGTTCCTCCATTTGCCACAGTGACCTTTACTTGTTTTGCTGGTGTCAGCTCACACCCAGCTCTTAAAGCTAGCAAATGAGATAGAAAAGTGGTTGTACTTCCACTATCAACAAGTGCTAGGGCCATAGTTGATCCAATTTGTACTTGTAGTGTGAAGGTATGTTTGGGTTGTTCCTCAGGTGTACCATTTGTAGCATGCATGGATATTTTGAGATGTTGTGAGTCTGTGTTGTCCTCTTCAGTGTCAAACTGTTCTTCCTCTGCATCAATAATGTATATGACATCAGGGTTTACTGGATTTTGCTCTTGTAGTGCTTGAATCTGAGCTTTCTGTGACATTTTGCATACTTGTTTGTGTCCAAAAAACCAGGGCTCTCTACACTTGTAGCAAATTCCCTTTTCTCTAGCTTGTTGGATAACAGTAGCTGCAGGGGTTACAAGAGGAGCTGGTGTTTTACTAATTTCAGCAGTGCTCTATCTCTTGTAATAAGTTGTGGAATTCTTGTAGTTGGTAGGGGTGGGACATGATTTCTCTATCCTCCTTGCAAGCCACATTGATCTTTGCATATTATCAGGCTGGTGACATTCCAAGTGACTCTGAATGTAGGGGTTTAGTCATGAGATGAAACTGTGCATGTAGTAGCTGTCTGGCACTGCAGGATTGTCTCTTCTCATGAGATTCATGTTTTTCTCAAAAGCAGAAATGTATTGTGCCACAATGCTGGTTTGCGTAAGGCTGTGAAAAGCTTTAACATTTTCACAGACAGAAGTTACTGCAAATCTGTCTGTCAGGTGGAGCAAAACCTGTGCCAGGGCATGTTTGCTACCAGAAAGCATGTCCCTCTCCACCACTATATTGCTTCTCCTTTCAAGTAAGATACAACAATTCCAGTTCTTTGCTCCAAGGGAGTTCTCGAAGCTTCGAAGAATTGCTCTATGTTCTGTATGCAAGAGTCTGCATCAGTGCCTACAAATTCAGAGATGTTGAGTTTGGCAGGTTTGACACTTAAAATGTTCCTTCGCACATTATTATGCAAGGGTCATGCTCTTTGTGTCTCCTGGCGATGGCCTTCTTCCTAGATCTCTTCTACTGCTTGAAGTGTTCCCTAATTTGCTCCAATATTAATTTGAGGTGTGACCATTTCCACTTTGTTTGTTGTATGATTTGGATGTTTGTAAGGCCCTTTAGGAGTGCCATCCAAATTCAGTTCCTTTCTTGTTGCTTTGTCAGTGAGTACAGCAGATCCGGCTACTGTCGCTCCTGTTGGTTCACCCTGGTTTGAAGCTAACAATTGCTTGGGGCGGCTAGGAGGTATACTACTCCCAGGGCCTGACTGAGGACTTGGATCTTCTTCCTCTTCCTCTATTTTATCCTCTTCTATTAATTTTCACAGGCTCTCCTGTATCTTCTTGAAGTTCCTATCGCTGCTGGCAAAGTTCCTATTGACAGTTTCAGTAAAGTCATAAAATTACTTCTTATTGTCCCTTCTATTTTGCCTCAAGGCCTTGATGTCCAGCTGCAGAGATTCTAATTCCAGAGATGCATTGTCCAGTGTCTCGTCCTCCTTCACCATCGGGTCCAGGGGTGGGTTGGTCATTTAGGAGTTGAGTATCTGGCCGGAGCTGCTACTAGGGTGTGGAGGGAGGGAATTTACTCTGGTGTTCTGGATACCTAACCTCGAGCCCCGAATTCTCTCGCCGCTGCTGCCGCGAACGTCATTTGTCACCGGAGAAAGAAGCACTGGAAGGGAGGGTTGGGTGGGATTTGACACTGAAGAAAGGTTCTTTAGAAACCACTAACCGGTCTGATCCTACTTCCAAATTTGTCTACCGCCGCCATCTCCTCCCTGCTTCGCGCCGCCGCCCAGCCTCCTCTAGATCCGATCTGGAGTCCACTAAGCGCCGCCTCCGAGGATTAAACCTTGCTCTATATACCAATTGAAAGGATCGAACTAGAGACTGTCGCTAGAATTTAGAAAATAGGTGAAAAATCACTCAATTTGGTGGTGAATTGGCGAAATCAATTGCGGTGGATCTGAGCCACAGAACTAGGGTTCGCCAGCCGGAACACGGCGGCTTTAGAGGCCAAGCCCAGTTACATCCAGAATGCCCTCTCCACAAGCTAGAGGACGGTTTAAAAAGGGTTTGAGCAGGTGAAAAGCGAGATAGTGATAGGTTCAGTCATTACAGAGCTGAGAGGTAAAGTTCAAAAGAGAGGTTATAACCGCTGAGCCGTACATCTTGAGATTACGGTTGAGAGCGAGTGGCTTGAGCGCGAAGCGATACGCTCGCCGGCGCCGTAGGATTGCAGATCGACGGTTGCTATGCTCTTAGGCAAATGAAACGGTACAGTTATGATTCTAACTGTTGTCGTTGGTATTCCTGTCCTGACATAGGAGGACGTCCTGCTCGACGATGGCGGCAACGAACACCGGCGTTCCTCGTCGCCCTCGACCTCACCAGCATATCGAGCGCGTGGTGAGCTTCCCCTATCTCCCCCCCCCCCCCCCCCCCCCCCACTTATCCTGGTTGCTGTAGTCGTCAGGCATACTCCATGGTTCAGTATGTGGATTTGGCTCAGTATATGGATTTGTTGATTGCCGAATCTGAAATCAGTTGACCCAATCTGCATGTTTAGATTAGGAGTATCTACACATTCCATGGTTCAGATTAAAATTACACAATCTTCAGTTTATTTGCATGACATAATCTGCATGGTTCATATTGTCAGCATATACTGCTTGTGTACAGTATGTTACTCCATGTTCAGATTAAAATGTGTCTCCATATCTTTTTTTAGCCATAAGCATATCTTAGATGTCATGTTAGCATAAGCTGGCCCTTATTCTTTTTTAGCCATTCATCTTTGTATATGCTCTGCTTGTCTAGAGGGATTTGAATGCTTTGCTTGTCTGTCAGCATATTTGGAGTACAGAGATGATTGTGGTTGTACTCCATATATGTAGCCCTTATTTAAAGCAGGAGTATATATGTAGCCATAGTATACGTGTAGCCCTTATTTAATGGCTTGTTCACTAGTTTAAAAATTCATCTAAATTGAGCACTCCATGTGCAAATGATGGAGTACATTTTTCAACTGAAAGTTTACAACTCGGAGTAAGTTGAGTACAAATTCCAGTTGCTTCTGTCAATGTTTACAGTTGAATAAATTGGGTACATGATGGTTTTATAGTAAATTATTGTATATTTCAGAAAGTTTACAAAGTCCAGTTGCTTCTGTCAATGTTTCCAGTTGCTTCTTTTAGTAGTAACCGAAGTGTTTGTGTGCTTGTAGACCACAACTTGATTTTTTGCAAGTACTCCATGGTTTCTGAATTTGCACTAGTTGGAGTATGAGTATGAGTATGAATTTCTACTGCTTGGAGTAGTTCCTGAATTAACTGGAGTATGAATTAATTATGCCATTAAATTGTTGTTGTTGTGATAACAATAACAGCTAGATTTTGTGGTACAACAAGAATTGAGAAAACAAGAATTATCTTGATGTTGTTCCAATGGCATAACAAGAATTGAACTGAATCGTGCTGGAGCACAACAAGATAATCTTATTCTGTTTATCTTAATACTCAAGCAATATTTGAGTGGGTTTTCCTTTAAAATTGTTTATAATTGTTGGAGTTAACTGGAGCTGGAGTAGGATGTTGCTTGCTGGAGTAGAATGTTGCTCATGTAGTACTCATATCCTCTGCTCTCAACTCTTCTCTTCTCCTCTCCTCTCCTCTCCTCTCCAATCTTCTCCTCTTCTCTCCACTCTTCTCCTCTCTTCTCCACTCTTTTTCTCTCCTCCACTCTCCTCCTCTCCTCTACACTCTTCTTCATTCAAAAAACTTCAATAAATTCATAAACTTTCATATGATTCAAAAAAATTATCAAAAACTTACATATAAAATTCAGAAACTTCCATAAAGTTCACAAACATTCCATGAAGTTCAAAAGCTTGCATATAATTTTAGAAACTTGCACACTCCATCAAACAACACATATGGAGTACTCCATTTCAAACAACACAATATAATCCATTTCATACTTACAAATAATCCATATCCACAAACACTACAAGTCTCAAGAATGCATTTCCAGAAACAAGTTTCATCATAGCAGTACAAGTCTCAACATACTCCACAACAAGAGTTGCAAGCATTGCAAGTCTCAACATACTCCACTACTCCATGATATCTTGTTCTAGAATCTCCATGGCATTTTCATAAACTTCACGGGGAAAGTGAATCCTCAGTGGTAGGATTCCTTGCCTTTCCAATCTCTCCTTGCGCAAATGTGGAATTTTGTACGTATTTTCTCCTCCATGGTTCATGACTTCTACCATGATTGTTTGAAGTGATAGAAATATTATGTTGAGTTTCTCGGCACCATACTCATCAAATTCTTCCTGCACACCTTGAATCAGTTCTTTGATAGTCGTGGGTGCTCTACATTCGGTCAAAGACTCAAGGGATCTGAAATATCCAATATCAAGTGCATTTAGATCAGGATAATTTGGAGGCTGGTTTATTATTTTAATGTCCAGACCACTTGTAGCCACAGCTTCTACAAATCTGCATCACCAGGAAGAATGTGCGTTCTCGCGTTATCTTGTTGGATCAATATTGGATTAGTATCATCTGCGGGCCAAACTTCCTTCATTCCTGGAACCACTTTTTCTATCATATGTCTCCTCATTACCCGTCCGTTCACATTGACGGACTTGATCTCAATGGTCCCTCTTGCTCTTTATTCACTTCTTCTAGCAGCGGGAATCTCTTGCACAAAGGGCCAGACACCAATTTTAGCTGAGAATGTCATATTGCCTTCAGCATCATATCTGAGTCGAGCAACAACGGTCAGAAACATCACTTTCCCAATACAATTCTTGTTCCGAATAGTTCTGAATGGGTCATCTTTTTCGGGGAGGAGGTAGTAGTTTATGTTCATTTTCGTCATATAGAACCACTTTTCGCCAATATGCACAATGTTGTGCATACTGATGAACTTAGGTCTTGGAGCTGCTAAAGTGGTCTCATCAAGCATTGACAAAGAAAACTTTATCCTTTCTCTTCTATTCTTTTCTTTCAAGGATGGCTTCAGACAATTGGAGTGCCTCCTAATCTTGCGAAGCTTGAGTTTCTTGTAGAGTGTAGTATGACTGACACCCAATTGGCAAGCAAGTGACCTGAGAGTCGACCTTCTATTCAATGGAACTGTGGGGATTTGGGATAGAGTATCATCCTTTCCTTTTCTTCCGCATCTTCCTTTCCTTCTGCTGGATACATCCACCTCCCGACCAAGCACTATTTGTTCCTTTGCTATCGTCCAGATTTTACGAATATGTTGAAAACCAGCTTGAAAATTTTGAGCAACATCCTTCTTGTCATTTCTTTTAAACTTGCCACCCCTGGCCAGATTCAGGGCATGCAGTGCCATGTAGGCAGCATATCTCTGCTCATCTATCATTGAATTTCTTTGCCTACGTATGTGCTGACCACCTATAGTAGCAAAAGATTTTTTTAGGGAAATTGTGGTACAATAATAAAACTATGAAAATAGGAGTATGAAGGAGTATGTTAACTAGGAGTATGATCAAAACTGTACCTGTTGCTTCTTCGAGCATACTGGTACCTTCTTCTTGGAGCATATTGTCATTATCATCAGCTTCTTATTCAAGCATATTGTCATCATCATCAGCTTCTTCTTGGACATCATCATTTGCTTCTTCTTGGACCACGTTGACATCTGCTCCTTCTTCTCCTGCAGGTGGTGTGCAATTCAAGTCTAGTAGTACCATACTGTGCTGGTGTTGTTGCTTCTCCTATTGTTCCTCTTGTTCTGTCCCAATAAGTGTTGCCGCTTGTCCTATTGCACCATAATTACTCTGCAATTTTCCAAAAAATCAAGTTTAATACTCCAAAAAGGGAAAAACAAAGAAACCATAGATCTTATCTCTAGGTTGCTTAACCCTGAAACTATGTGCCTTCTGCAATCTACTCTGGAATAAGTAGTAGCAATGCCATCTAGATAATGCTAGAGTAGTAGTAACTGGAACTTCTTGTGAATTTAACTGAAACTTCTTCTGCATTTGTACTCTGTAAGATTATAGCTATAGAGAAAAAATGCTCCTTCATTTGATTAGCATTTAACTACAGTAATGTTTATATTGGTTGCAACAAACAAAATACAGATATGTCAATGAGTAAATTTCTTATTAATATGGTCTGGTTGCAGAAATACAGATCATTCAACTCTAGGATCCATAATGCATTAAACAAAATTAAAACAAGGTACTGGTACTCATTTGGTAAATTTGCTACTCATTTGACAGATTTGTATTTTGACATAATCCATTTCATAGTGATGTTTCTTGACAGACAAGTGATATTGTGCAGACAAGTGACAATTCTTCTTTAAATTACAAATGTTGTAGTTACAAGTAACTACTCCATGTTTACTTCTCACTGTTTGCAAATGAGTAATGTTTAGACAAGGAGTACTGTGTAGTAGGAGTACAATACTCTGTATTTTGACAAACAAGTGCAGCATCTCACGTGTGATTATTCATTTATCTGAATCTATGCATTTAACTGAATCTATGCCGAATCTAACTAATCCATGTACTGATACCCCAGTCTGTTTGAAGAATTTACAGTAAAATTTACTCCAGGGAGCAAGATCACATTACTGCAGTTAGGTACTCCCAACTGTAGTTCATGATTTACTTGAGCAAGATCACATTACTGCAGACGAGTACTCCATGTTGTAGTTCATGATCTTACTGTAACTACAACATGAGAACATGGAGTAATTCTTCTGTAAATTTATCTGTACATTCATGGAGTAATTTCTGTTGTTGTGCAAGGGGCGAGGCAAGGAGAACCTACGTGGAGACCACATGGTGCGTGCGGCAGCGACGAGCCAGGTGGGCTGGGCGCGGTGAGGACCAAGCTGAGGGGATAGCGACCAAGCTGGGGCGGGGGTGACCAAACTGGGCGCCTGGGCACAGGGCTGAGCGCTTGGATGCTGGAGACGACGCATGCTCGTGGAGGAAGACGGCACAAGCTTCAGGAGGAAGATGACGGCACGAGCTCCTGAAGGATGGGGACGACGCGAGCTCCTGGAGGATGGGGGCGGCGCGAGCTCCTGGGGAAGAGGACGGCGCGAGCTCCTGGGGGATGGGGACGGAGCGAGCTCCAGGGGCATGTGGACGGAGCGAGCTCTTGGGGGAAGAGGACAATGCGAGCTCCTGGAGGAGGAAGACGACGTGAATTCAAAATTTCAAATCGAGGGTAGAATGGTCTAATTCCCCATTTGTCGGTTGTGTCCTAAAATTCTAAAATTCTAACTGCAACAAAGTCTGATGGAGTATAAGACTTTGTTGCAGATATTTTGGGACAGAGGTAATACTATCCATCAGAAGGGAATGAATGGCCCCCTTTTGTCAGCTGGTGGTCTGTACAAAACAAAGAAACAAAAGGTTTTGAAAAGGATAATGGAAATGCTGACCTGGCAACCCTGGCTTCCACCTACGCACGCAACACGTGGAGAAGCTTAGAGCATATCCAGTCGCGCCCCCAACAGGGCCCCAAGGCATTTTTTTTAGCGCCGATGCCCGAAAATCGTCCCAGTCGCGCCTCCAGGATCTCATTTAGCACCGGTTTGGGCCGAAATAACAGCCAGCGAACCCGAGCCGAACCCAAGCGCCCGGGGGTCATCTGGGGGCAACAGCCGAAGCGAAAAAGGGCGTTGGGCCACTCTGTCGGCGAGAGGAGGCCCTTTTCCCGCCGTTTCCCCCCGGTTTTCCCCCTCGGCTTCCCTTCCATTCTCCATTCTTCCCGCCAATCTCCTCCTCCTCCCTCCCAACCGGCCGCCATGCCGCCGAAAAAGTACGTGGCCCCCCGGGCCGTGCCGGATGCCGCCGCCACCACCCAGCCGAAGTAGAGGAAACAGAGGGTGCCGCCATCCAAGCCCCCGGGAATGTCTAACACCGACTAGAGGCCGGAAGTTTAGCACTGGGAGGCTGTCACCACCGACCGGCGGAACAGGGCCAACCCCAAGAAGGCCCGGGACAGGGCGGCGCTCGCGGTTGCGGCAGTGGCGGAGCAGGCGGATCGCGCGGCTGAACAAGCCGAGGCGGCTCGCGCGGGGATGATGAATCCACGCGGCGGCCATGGCCCGTACGCATCTTGGAGCCAGCAAAGCGTCGGGTCTCCGGCCGGCTTCTCGTCGTCGCCACAACCCTGGGGTTGTACGCCGTCGCTGGGCTACGCCGACGGCGACGCGCACGGCGGGTTCAACCCCAACATCACCTTCCCCCATGGTCACCCGGCCCAGCGCACGCCCTCGCCAGCCTTCGCCGGCATGCAGTACCCTCCGTACACCTACTCGTCGTCGGCCTATGCAGCCTCCCCGATGCTGCCTCTTCGCCATTGCGCACTGCTTTTCTCACAAGCCTCCTCGTCGCATCTCGGCGACACCGACGCGACCGAGGCCGACATGGACGACATCATCACGACCGGCTCAGTGTTGGGGAACGTTGCAGAAAACAAAAAATTTCCTACGGTTTCACCAAGATCCATCTATGAGTTCATCTAGCAATGAGTGATCAGATGCATCTACATACCTTTGTAGATCGCGAGCGGAAGCGTTCACTAGAACGTGGATGATGGAGTCGTACTCGCCGTGATCCAAATCACCGATGACCAAGCGCCGAACGGACGGCACCTCCGCGTTCAACACACGTACGGAGCGGATGACGTCTCCTCCTTCTTGATCCAGCAAGGGGAAGGAGAGGTTGATGAAGATCCAGCAGCACGATGGCGTGGTGGTGGATGCAGCTGTCACGTGCAGCAGGGCTTCGCCGAGCGTCTGCGCGAGAGGGAGAGGTGTAGCAGGGGAGAGGGGGGCGCCAAGATGCAAGGGTGCGGCTGCCCCCTCCCTCCCCCCCTTTATATAGGCCCCCTGGGGGGACGCCGGCCCTTGGGAGATCCAATCTCCAAGGGGGCGGCGGCCAAGGGGGGTGGAGTGCCCCCCAAGGCAAGTGGGGCGCCCCCCTCCCCCCCCCCACCCTAGGGTTCCAACCCTAGGCACAGGGGGTGGGCCTAGGGGGGCGCACCAGCCCACTAAGGGCTGGTTCCCCCTCCCACTTCAGCCCATGGGGCCCTCCGGGATGGGTGGCCCAACCCGGTGGACCCCCGGGACCCATCCGGTGGTCCCGGTACAATACCGGTGACCCCCGAAACTTTCCCGATGGCCGAAACTGCACTTCCTATATATAATTCTTTACCTCCGGACCATTCCGGAACTCCTCGTGATGTCCGGGATCTCATCCGGGACTCCGAACAACTTTCGGATTACTGCATATACATATCTTTACAACCCTAGCGTCACCGGACCTTAAGTGTGTAGACCCTACGGGTTCGGGAGACATGTAGACATGACCGAGATTGCTCTCCGGTCAATAACCAACAGCAGGATCTGGATACCCATATTGGCTCCCACATGCTCCTCGATGATCTCATTGGATGAACCACGATGTCGAGGAGTCAAGCAACCCCGTATACAATTCCCTTTGTCAATCGGTATGTTGCTTGCCCGAGATTCGATCGTCGGTATCCCAATACCTTGTTCAATCTCGTTACTGGCAAGTCACTTTACTCGTACCGTAATGCATGATCCCGTGACCAGACTCTTGGTCACTTTGAGCTCATAATGATGATGCATTACCGAGTGGGCCCAGTGATACCTCTCCGTCATACAGAGTGACAAATCCCAGTCTTGATCCGTGTCAACCCAACAGACACTTTCGGAGATACCCGTAGTATACCTTTATAGTCACCCAGTTATGTTGTGACGTTTGGTACACCCAAAGCACTCCTACGGTATCCGGGAGTTACATGATCTCATGGTCTAAGGAAAGGATACTTGACATTGGAAAAACTCTAGCAAACGAACTATACGATCTTATGCTATGTTTAGGATTGGGTCTTGTCCATCACATCATTCTCCTAATGATGTGATCTCGTTATCAATGACATCCAATGTCCATAGTCAGGAAACCATGACTATCTGTTGATCAACGAGCTAGTCAACTAGAGGCTTACTAGGGACATGTTGGTGTCTATTATTCACACATGTATTACGATTTCCAGATAACACAATTATAGCATGAATAAAGACAATTATCATGAACAAGGAAATATAATAATAATGCTTTTATTATTGCCTCTAGGGCATATTTCCAACAGTCTCCCACTTGCACTAGAGTCAACAATCTAGTTACATTGTGATGAATCGAACACCCATGGAATTCTGGTGTTGATCATGTTTTGCTCTAGGGAGAGGTTTAGTCAACGGATCTGCTACATTCAGGTCCGTATGTACTTTACAAATATCTATGTCTCCATCTTCAACATTTTCACAAATGGAGTTGAAGCGACGCTTGATGTGCCTGGTCTTCTTGTGAAACCTGGGCTCCTTGGCAAGTGCAATAGCTCCAGTGTTGTCACAGAAGAGTTTGATTGGCCCCAACGCATTGGGTATGACTCCTAGGTCGGTGATGAACTCCTTCACCCATATTGCTTCATGCGCTGCCTCCGAGGCTGCCATGTACTCCGCTTCACATATAGATCCCACCACGACGCTCTGCTTGCAACTGCACCAGCTTACTGCCCCACCATTCAAAATATACACGTATCCGGTTTGTGACTTAGAGTCATCTAGATCTATGTCGAAGCTAGCGTCGATGTAACCCTTTACGACGAGCTCTTCGTCACCTCCATAAACGAGAAACATTTCCTTAGTCCTTTTCAGGTACTTCAGGATATTCTTGACCGTTGTCCAGTGTTCCTTGCTGGGATTACTTTGGTACCTTCCTACCAAACTTACGGCAAGGTTTACATCAGGTCTGGTACACAGCATGGCATACATAATAGAACCTATGGCTGAGGCATAGGGGATGACGCTCATCTCTTCTATATCTTCTGCCGTGGTCGGACATTGAGCTGAGCTCAATTTCACACCTTGTAACACAGGCAAGAACCCCTTCTTAGACTGGTCCATATTGAATTTCTTCAATATCTTATCAAGGTATGTGCTTTGTGAAAGACCTATGAGGTGTCTTGATCTATCTCTATAGATCTTGATGCCTAATATATATGCAGCTTCTCCAAGGTCCTTCATTGAAAAACTCTTATTCAAGTAGGCCTTAATGCTGTCCAAGAGTTCTATATCATTTCCCATCAAAAGTATGTCATCTACATATAATATGAGAAATGCTACAGAGCTCGCACTCACTTTCTTGTAAACGCAGGCTTCTCCGTAAGTCTGCGTAAACCCAAACGCCTTGATCAGCTCATCAAAGCGAATGTTCCAACTCCGAGATGCTTGCACCAGCCCATAAATCGAGCGTTGGAGCTTGCACACCTTGTCAGCATTCTTATGGTCGACAAAACCTTCTGGCTGCATCATATACAGTTCTTCCTTAAGATAGCCGTTAAGGAATGCCGTTTTGACGTCCATTTGCCATATCTCATAATCATAGTATGCGGCAATTGCTAACATGATTCGGACGGACTTCAGCTTTGCTACGGGAGAGAAAGTCTCATCGTAGTCAACCCCTTGAACTTGTCGATAACCCTTAGCGACAAGCCGAGCTTTATAGATGGTCACATTACCATCCGCGCCTGTCTTCTTCTTAAAGATCCATTTATTTTCTATCGCTCGCCGATCATCGGGCAAGTCTGTCAAAGTCCATACTTTGTTTTCGTACATGGATCCTATCTCGGATTGCATGGCCTCTAGCCATTTGTTGGAATCTGGGCCCGCCATTGCTTCTTCATGTTGGGGAACGTAGCAGAAATTCAAAATTTTCCTACGTGTCACCAAGATCTATCTATGGAGAGACTAGCAACGAGGGGAAGGAGAGTGCATCTACATACCCTTGTAGATCGCTAAGCGGAAGCATTCAAGAGAACGGGGTTGATGGAGTCGTACTCGTCGTGATCCAAATCACTGATGATCCTAGTGCCGAACGGACGGCACCTCCGCGTTCAACACACGTACAGCCCGGTGACGTCTCCCACGCCTTGATCCAGCAAGGAGAGAGGGAGAGGTTGAGGAAGACTCCATCCAGCAGCAGCACAATGGCGTGGTGGTGGTGGAGGAGCGTGGCAATCCTGCAGGGCTTCGCCAAGCACCACGGGATATGAGGAGAAAGAGAGGGAGGGCTGCACCAACAGGGAGAGGTCAGATCGCGTGTTATGGGCAGCCCCTAGGCCTCACTATATATAGGGGAGAGGGAGGAGGGTGCGCCCCCTCTAGGGTTCCCACCCCTAGGGGGCAGCAGCCCTAGATGGGAAAGGGGAGGCGGCCAAGAGGGGGAGAGGGGGGGCGCCCCCTAGGGTGGGCCTTAGGGCCCATCTAAGCCTAGGGTTTCCCCTTCTCCTCCTTTGCTGCGCCTTGGGCCTTGTGGGAGGCGCACCAGCCCACTCAGGGGCTGGTCCCTCACCACTCTTGGCCCACGCAAGCCTCCAGGACTGGTGGCCCCACTTGGTGGACCCCCGGGACCCTCCCGGTGGTCCCGGTACGTTACCGATAAACCCCGAAACTTTTCCGGTGACCAAAACATGACTTCCCATATATAAATCTTTACCTCCAGACCATTACGGAACTCCTCGTGACGTCCGGGATCTCATCCGGGACTCCGAACAACATTCGGTAACCACATACAAACTTCCTTTATAACCCTAGCGTTATCGAACCTTAAGTGTGTAGACCCTACGGGTTCGGGAACCATGGAGACATGACCGAGACGTTCTCCGGTCAATAACCAACAGCGGGATCTGGATACCCATGTTGGCTCCCACATGCTCCACGATGATCTCATCGGATGAACCACGATGTCAAGGACTTAATCAATCTAGTATACAATTCCCTTTGTCTAGCGGTACGATACTTGCCCGAGATTCGATCGTCGGTATCCCGATACCTTGTTCAATCTCGTTACCGGCAAGTCTCTTTACTCGTTCCGTAACACATCATCCCGTGATCAACTCCTTGATCACATTGTGCACATTATGATGATGTCCTACTGAGTGGGCCCAGAGATACCTCTTCGTCACACGGAGTGACAAATCCCAGTCTCGATTCGTCCCAATCCAACAGACACTTTCGGAGATACCCGTAGTGTACCTTTATAGCCACCCAGTTATGTTGTGAGTTTGGCACACCCAAAGCATTCCTACGGTATCCGGGAGTTGCACAATCTCATGGTCTAAGGAAATGATACTTGACATTAGAAAAGCTTTAGCATACGAACTACACGATCTAGTGCTATGCTTAGGATTGGGTCTTGTCCATCACATCATTCTCCTAATGATGTGATCCCGTTATCAACGAAATCCAATGTCCATGGTGAGGAAACCGTAACCATCTATTGATCAACGAGCTAGTCAACTAGAGGCTTACTAGGGACATGGTGTTGTCTATGTATCCACACATGTATCTGAGTTTCCTATCAATACAATTATAGCATGGATAATAAACGATTATCATGAACAAGGAAATATAATAATAACTTATTTATTATTGCCTCTAGGGCATATTTCCAACAGTCTCCCACTTGCACTAGAGTCAATAATCTAGTTCACATCGCCATGTGATTAACACTCACAGATCACATCGCCATGTAACCAACATCCAAAGAGTTTACTAGAGTCAATAATCTAGTTCACATCACTATGTGATTAGCACTCAATGAGTTCTGGGTTTGATCATGTTGCTTGTGAGAGAGGTTTTAGTCAACGGGTCTGAACCTTTCAGATCCGTGTGTGCTTTACAAATATCTATGTCATCTCCTAGATGCAGCTACCACGCTCTATTTGGAGCTATTCCAAATAACTATTCTACTATACGTATCCGGTTTGCTACTCACAGTCATTCGGATAGGTGTTAAAGCTTGCATCGTTGTAACCCTTTACGCTAAACTCTTTATCACCTCCATAATCGAGAAACAGGTCCTTATTTTCTCCAAGGACAATTTTGACCGCTGTCCGGTGATCCACTCCTTGATCACCTTTGTATCCTCTTGTCGGACATGTGGCAAGGCACACATCAGGTGCGGTACACAACATAGCATACTATGGAGCCTATGTCTAAGCATAGGGGACGACCTTCGTCCTTTCTCTCTATTCTGTCGTGGTCGAGCTTTAAGTCTTAACTTCATACCTTACAACTCAGGCAAGAACTCCTTCTTTGACTGATCCATCTTGAACATCTTCAAGATCATGTCAAGGTATGTGCTCATTTGAAAGTACCATTAAGCATTTTGATCTATCCTTATAGATCTTGATGCTCAATGTTCAAGTAGCTTAATCCAGGTTTTCCATTGAAAAACACTTTTCAAATAACTCTGCATGCTTTCCAGAAATTCTACGTCATTTCTGATCTACGATATGTCAACAACATATATTCATCAGAAATTCTATAGTGCTCGCACTCACTTCTTTGGAAATACAAGTTTCTCATAAACTTTGTATAAACCCAAAATCTTTGATCATCTCATAAAAGCATACATTCCAACTCCGAGATGCTTACTCCAGTCCTTAGAAGGATTGCTGGAGCTTTGCATACTTATTAGCATATTTCAGGATTGACAAAACCTTCCGGTTGTATCACATACAACCTTTCCTCAAAATCGTCGAGGAAACAATGTTTTGACATCCTATCTGCAAGATTTCATAAATGATGCAGTAATTGCTAATATAATTCCAACAGACTCTTAGCATCGCTACGAGTGAGAAAGTCTCATCGTAGTCAACTCCTTGAACTTGTCGGAAAACATCTTAATGACAAGTCGAGCTTTCTTGATGGTGATACATACCATTATTGTCTGTGTTCCTTTTAAAATCCATATGTACCTAATAGCCTTACGACCATCAAGTAGTTCTTCCAAAGTCTACACTTTGTTTTCATACATGGATCCTCTCTCGGATTATATGGCCTCGAGCCATTTATCGGAATCCGGGCCCACCATCGCTTCTCCATAGCTCATAGGTTCATTACGTACCACTCTGAAGTAGTACGCATCCTTGTCATCCCACGAGGTTTGGGAGTGAATTGATCCGAAGTCTCATGATCAATATCATAAGCTTCCACTTCAATTGGTGTAGGTGCCACAGGAACAATTCTTTGTGCCCTGCTATACACTAGTTGAAGTGACGGTTCAATAACCTCATCAAGTCTCCACCATCCTCCCACTCAATTCTTTCGAGAGAAACTTTTCCTCGAGAAAGGACCCGATTCTAGAAGCAATCCCTTGTTGCTTTCGAATCTGAGACAGGAGGTATACCCAACTGTTTTGGGTGTCTTATGAAGATGCATTTATCCGCTTTGGGTTCGAGCTTATCAACTTTTCACATAAGCGTCGCAGCCCCAAACTTTTAAGAAATGACAGCTTGGGTTTCTCTAAACCATAGTTCATACGGTGTCATCTCATCGGAATTACGTGGTGCCCTATTTAAAGTGAATGTGGTTGTCTCTAATGCCTAAACCATAAACTATCATGGCAATTTGATAAGAGACATCATGGTATGCATCATATCCAATAGGGTGCAGTTATGATATTCGGACACACCATCACACTATGGTGTTCCTGGCTGTATTAGTTGTGAAACAATTTCCACAATGTCTTAATTCTGTGCCAAACTCGTAATTCAGATATTCATCTCTATGATCATATCATAGATACTTTATCCTCTTGTCACGACAATGTTCAACCTCACTCTGAAATTACTTGAACCTTTCAATAATTCAGACTCGTGATTCATCAAGTAAATATACTCATCATCTACTCAAATCATCTGTGAAGTAAGAACATAACAATATCCACTACATGCCTCAGCACTCATTGGACTGCACACATCAAAATGTATTACTTCCAACAAGTTGCTTTCTAGTTCCATTTTACTAAAACCGAGGCTTTCAGTCATCTTGCCCATGTGGCATGATTTGCATGTCTCAAGTGATTCAAAATCAAGTGAGTCCAAATGGTCCATTTGCATGGAGTTTCTTCATGCATACACACCAATAGACATGGTTCGCATGTCTCAAACTTTTCAAAACGAGTGAGCCCAAAGATCCATCAACATGGAGCTTCTTCATGCGTTTTATACTGATGTGACTTAACTGGCAGTGCCACAAGTAGGTGGTACTATCATTACTATCCTATATCTTTTGGCATGAACATGTGTATCACTACGATCGAGATTCAATAAACCATTCATTTTAGGTGTAAGACCATTGAAGGTATTGTTCAAATAAACAGAGTAACCATTATTCTCCTTAAATGAATAACCGTATTGCGATAGACATAATCCAATCATGTCTATGCTCAACGCAAACACCAATCTCGATGGTAGAGGGAGCGTATGATATTTGATCATATCCACATTGGAAACATTTCCAACACATATCGTCAGCTCACCTTTAGCTAGTCTCCGTTTATTCCGTAGCTTTTATTTCGAGTTACTAACACTTAGCAACCGAACCGGTATCTAATACCCTGGTGCTACTAGGAGTACTAGTAAAGTACACATCAACACAATGTATATCCAATATACTTCTATCGACCTTACCAGCCTTCTCATCTACCAAGTATCTAGGGTAATTCTGCTCCAGTGGCTGTTCCCCTTATTACAGAAGCACTTAGTCTCGGGTTTGGGTTCAACCTTGGGTTTCTTCACTAGAGCAGCAGCTGAATTGCCGTTTCATGAAGTATCCCTTCTTGCCCTTGCCCTTCTTGAAACTAGTGGTTTCACCAACCATCAACAATTGATGCTCCTTCTTGATTTCTACTTTTGTGGTGTCAAACATCGTGAATATCTCAAGGATCATCATATATGTCCCTGATATATTATAGTTCATCACAAAGCTCTAGCAGCTTGGTGGTAATGACTTCGGAGAACTATCACTATTTCATCTGGAAGATCAACTCCCACTTGATTCAAGCGATTGTTGTACTCAGACAATCTGAGCACAAGCTCAACAATTGAGCTTTTCTCCCTTAGTTTGTAGGCTAAGAAAATCGTCGGAGGTCTTATACCTCTTGACGTGGGCACGATCCTGAAGTCTCAATTTCAGCCCTCAAAACATCTCATATGTTTCGCGACGTTTCAAAACATCTTCGGTGCCTCAACTCTAAACCGTTTAACTGAACTATCACGTAGTTATCAAAACGTGTATGTCAGATGTTCGCAACATCCACAGACAACGTTCGAGGTTCAGCACACTGAGCGGTGCATTAAGGACATAAGCCTTCTATGAAGCAATGAGGACAATCCTCAGTTTACGGACCTAGTCCGCATAATTGCTACTATCAACTTTCAACTAAATTTTCTCTAGGAACATATCTAAACAGTAGAACTGAAGCGCGAGCTACGACATAATTTGCGAAGACCTTTTGACTATGTTCAGGATAATTAAGTTCATCTTATGAACTCCCACTCAGATAGACATCCCTCTAGTCATCCAAGTGATTACATGATCCGAGTCAACTAGGCCGTGTCCGATCATCACGTGAGATGGACTAGTCAACGTCGGTGAACATCTTCATGTTGATCGTATCTTCTATACGACTCATGCTCGACCTTTCGGTCTCTTGTGTTCCGAGGCCATGTCTGTACATGATAGGCTCGTCAAGTTAACCTAAGTGTTTCGCATGTGTTCCGAGGCCATGTCTGTACATGCTAGGCTCGTCAACACCCGTTGTATTCGAACGTAAGAATCTATCACACCCGATCATCACGTGGTGCTTCGAAACGACGAACTTTCGCAACGGTGCACAGTTAGGGGGAACACTTTCTTGAAATTTTAATGAGGGATCATCTTATTTACTATCGTCGTTCTAAGCAAATAAGATGTATAAACATGATAAACATCACATGCAATCAAATAGTGACATGATATGGCCATCATCACTTTGCTCCTTTTGATCTCCATCTTTGGGGCTCCATGATCATCATCGTCACCGGCATGACACCATGATCTCCATCATCATGATCTCCATCATCGTGTCTTCTTGAAGTTGTCTCGCCAACTATTACTTCTACTACTATAGCTAACGGTTAGCAATAAAGTAAAGTAATTACATGACGTTTATGTTGACACCCAGGTCATAAATAAATTAAGACAACTCCTATGGCTCCTGCCGGTTGTCATACTCATCGACATGCAAGTCGTGATTCCTATTACAAGAACATGATCAATCTCATACATCACATATCATTCATCACATTCTTCTTGGCCATATCACATCACATAGCATACCCTGCAAAAAAAGTTAGACGTCCTCTAATTGTTGTTTGCATGTTTTACGTGGCTGCTATGGGTTTCTAGTAAGAACGTATCTTACCTATGCAAAAACCACAACGTGATATGCCAATTGCTATTTACCCTTCATAAGGACCCTTTTCATCGAATCTGATCTGACTAAAGTGGGAGAGACAGACACCCGCTAGCCACCTTATGCAACTAGTGCATGTCAGTCGGTGGAACCAGTCTCACGTAAGAGTACGTGTAAGGTCGGTCCGGGCCGCTTCATCCCACGATGCCGCTGAATCAAGATAAGACTAGTAACGGCAAGTAAATTGACAAAATCAACGCCCACAACTACTTTGTGTTCTACTCGTGCATGGAATCTACGCAATAGACCTAGCTCATGATGCCACTGTTGGGGAACGTAGCAGAAATTCAAAATTTTCCTACGTGTCACCAAGATCTATCTATGGAGAGACTAGCAACGAGGGGAAGGAGAGTGCATCTACATACCCTTGTAGATCGCTAAGCGGAAGCGTTCAAGAGAACGGGGTTGATGGAGTCATACTCGTCGTGATCCAAATCACCGATGATCCTAGTGCCGAACGGACGGCACCTCCGCGTTCAACACACGTACAGCCCGGTGATGTCTCCCACGCCTTGATCCAGTAAGGAGAGAGGGAGAGGTTGAGGAAGACTCCATCCAGCAGCAGCACAACGGCGTGGTGGTGGTGGAGGAGCGTGGCAATCCTGCAGGGCTTCGCCAAGCACCACGGGATATGAGGAGAAAGAGAGGGAGGGCTGCACCAACAGGGAGAGATCAGATCGCGTGTTATGGGCAGCCCCTAGGCCTCACTATATATAGGGGAGAGGGAGGAGGGTGCGCCCCCTCTAGGGTTCCCACCCCTAGGGGGCGGCAGCCCTAGATGGGAAAGGGGAGGCGGCCAAGAGGGGGAGAGGGGGGGCGCCCCCTAGGGTGGGCCTTAGGGCCCACCTAAGCCTAGGGTTTCCCCTTCTCCTCCTTTGCTGCGCCTTGGGCCTTGTGGGAGGCGCACCAGCCCACTCAGGGGCTGGTCCCTCACCACTCTTGGCCCACGCAAGCCTTCAGGACTGGTGGCCCCACTTGGTGGACCCCCGGGACCCTCCCGGTGGTCCCGGTACGTTATCGATAAACCCCGAAACTTTTCCGGTGACCAAAACATGACTTCCCATATATAAATCTTTACCTCCGGACCATTCCGGAACTCCTCATGACGTCCGGGATCTCATCCGGGACTCCGAACAACATTCGGTAACCACATACAAACTTCCTTTATAACCCTAGTGTTATCGAACCTTAAGTGTGTAGACCCTACGGGTTCGGGAACCATGCAGACATGACCGAGACATTCTCCGATCAATAACCAACAGCGGGATCTGGATACCCATGTTGGCTCCCACATGCTCCACGATGATCTCATCGGATGAACCACGATGTCAAGGACTTAATCAATCCCGTATACAATTCCCTTTGTCTAGCGGTACGATACTTGCCCGAGATTCGATCGTCGGTATCCCGATACCTTGTTCAATCTCGTTACCGGCAAGTCTCTTTACTCATTCCGTAACACATCATCCCGTGATCAACTCCTTGATCACATTGTGCACATTATGATGATGTCCTACCGAGTGGGCCCAGAGATACCTCTCCGTCACACGGAGTGACAAATCCCGGTCTCGATTTGTGCCAACCCAACAGACACTTTCGGAGATACCCGTAGTGTACCTTTATAGCCACCCAGTTACGTTGTGACGTTTGGCACACCCAAAGCATTCCTACGGTATCCGGGAGTTGCACAATCTCATGGTCTAACGAAATGATACTTGACATTAGAAAAGCTTTAGCATACGAACTACACGATCTAGTGCTATGCTTAGGATTGGGTCTTGCCCATCACATCATTCTCCTAATGATGTGATCCCGTTATCAACGACATCCAATGTCCATGGTCAGGAAACCGTAACCATCTATTGATCAACGAGCTAGTCAACTAGAGGCTTACTAGGGACATGGTGTTGTCTATGTATCCACACATGTATCTGAGTTTCCTATCAATACAATTATAGCATGGATAATAAATGATTATCATGAACAAGGAAATATAATAATAACTTATTTATTATTGCCTCTAGGGCATATTTCCAACACTTCATAGTTCGAAGGTTCACCGTTGTCTAACAACATGATTTCCAGGACAGGGTTGCCGTACCACTCTGGTGCGGAACGTGTCCTTGTGGACCTACGAAGTTCAGTATTAACTTGATCTGAAGTTTCATGATCATCATCATTAACTTCCTCTCTAGTCGGTGCAGGCACCTCAGGAACATTTTCTTGAGTTGCGCCATTTTCCGGTTCAAGAGGTAATACTTAATCAAGTTCTACTTTCCTCCCACTTACTTTTTTCGAGAGAAACTCTTTCTCTAGAAAGGATCCATTCTTGGCTACAAAGATCTTGCCTTCGGATCTAAGGTAGAAGGTATACCCAATAGTTTCTTTAGGGTATCCTATGAAGACGCATTTTTCTGACTTGGGTTCGAGCTTTTTGGGTTGAAGTTTCTTGACATAAGCATCGCATCCCCAAACTTTTAGAAACGACAGCTTAGGTTTCTTCTCAAACCATAATTCATACAGTGTCGTCTCAACGGATTTTGATGGAGCCCTATTTAAAGTGAATGCGGCAGTCTCTAAAGCATAGCCCCAAAAAGATAGCGGTAAATCGGTAAGAGACATCATAGATCGCACCATATCTAATAGAGTGCGATTACGACGTTCGGACACACCATTACGCTGAGGTGTTCCAGGCGGCGTGAGTTGTGAAACTATTCCACATTTTCTTAAGTGTGTGCCAAATTCGTGACTGAAGTATTCTCCTCCACGATCTGATCGCAAAAACTTGATTTTTCTGTCACGTTGATTCTCAATCTCGCTCTGAAATTCCTTGAACTTTTCAAAGGTTTCAGACTTGTGTTTCATTAAGTAGACATACCCATATCTACTCAAGTCATCAGTGAGGGTGAGAACATAACGATAGCCACCGCGAGCCTCAACGCTCATTGGACCGCACACATCAGTATGTATGATTTCCAATAAGTTGGTTGCTCGCTCCATTGTTCCTGAGAACGGAGTCTTGGTCATTTTACCCATGAGGCATGGTTCGCACGTGTCAAATGATTCATAATCAAGAGACTCTAAAAGTCCATCTGCATGGAGCTTCTTCATGCGTTTGACACCTATGTGACCAAGGCGGCAGTGCCACAAGTATGTGGGACTATCATTATCAACCTTACATCTTTTGGTATTCACACTATGAACATGTGTAGCATTACGCTCGAGATTCATTAAGAATAAACCATTCACCATCGGAGCATGACCATAAAACATATCTCATATAAATAGAACAACCATTATTCTCGGATTTAAATGAGTAGCCATCTCGAATTAAACGAGATCCAGATACAATGTTCATGCTCAAAGCTGGCACTAAATAACAATTATTGAGGTTTAAAACTAATCCCATAGGTAAATGTAGAGGTAGCGTGTCGACGGCGATCACATTGACCTTGGAACCATTCCCGACGCGCATCGTCACCTCGTCCTTTGCCAGTCTCCGTTTATTCCGCAGCTCCTGCTTTGAGTTACAAATGTGAGCAACTGCACCGGTATCAAATACCCAGGAGCTACTACGAGTACTGGTAAGGTACACATCAATTACATGTATATCACATATACCTTTTGTTTTGCCGGCCTTCTTGTCCGCTAAGTATTTGGGGCAGTTCCGCTTCCAGTGACCATTTCCCTTGCAATAAAAGCACTCAGTCTCGGGCTTGGGTCCATTCTTTGGCTTCTTCCCGGTAGCTTGCTTACCGGGCGCGGCAACTCCCTTGCCGTCCTTGTTGAAGTTCTTCTTACCCTTGCCTTTCTTGAACTTAGTGGTTTTATTGACCATCAACACTTGATGTTCTTTCTTGACTTCTACCTCTGCTGATTTCAGCATTGAAAACAACTCAGGAATGGTCTTTTCCATCCCCTGCATATTGAAGTTCATCACAAAGCTCTTGTAGCTTGGTGGAAGCGACTGGAGGATTCTGTCAATGACCGCATCATCTGGGAGATTAACTCCCAGCTGAGTCAAGCGGTTATGTAACCCAGACATAGTGAGTATGTGCTCACTGACATAACTATTTTCCTCCATCTTACAGCTAAAGAATTTGTCGGAGACTTCATATCTCTCGACCCGGGCATGAGCTTGAAAAACCATTTTCAGCTCTTCGAACATCTCATATGCTCCATGTCTCTCAAAACGCTTTTGGAGCCCTGGCTCTAAGCTGTAAAGCATGCCGCACTAAACGAGGGAGTAGTCATCAGCACGTGTCTGCCAAGCGTTCATAACGTCTTCGTTCTGTGGGACGGGTGCGTCACCTAGCGGTGCTTGTAGGACATAATCTTTCTTGGCAGCTATGAGGATGATCCTCAGGTTCCGGACCCAGTCTGTATAGTTGCTGCCATCGTCTTTCAGCTTGGTTTTCTCTAGGAACGCGTTGAAGTTGAGGACAACGTTGGCCATTTGATCTACAAGACATGTTGTAAAGATTTTAGACTAAGTTCATGATAATTAAGTTCATCTAATCAAATTATTCAATGAACTCCCACTCAGATGGACATCCCTCCAGACATCTAAGTATAACATGATCCGAGTTAACTAGGCCGTGCCCGATCATCACGTGAGACGGACTAGTCAACATTGGTGAACATCTTCATGTTGATCGTATCTTCTATACGACTCATGCTCGACCTTTCGGTCTTCTGTGTTCCGAGGCCATGTCTGTACATGCTAGGCTCGTCAAGTCAACCTAAGTGTTTGCATGTGTAAATCTGTCTTACACCCGTTGTATGTGAACGTTGGAATCTAACACCCGATCATCACGTGGTGCTTCGAAACAACGAACGGTCGTAACGGTGCACAGTTAGGGGGAACACTTTCTTGAAATTATTATGAGGGATCATCTTATTTACTACCGTCGTTCTTGAAAGTGCGTTATATCGACTAGAGGGGGGGTGAATAGGCGATTTTTATGAAAGTCTTCAAAACATGGAAGTTATGAAGACAAACAGAGTGGACAATCCTATCACTATGCAGCGGAAGTTAGATTACACAACACAAGCCATAGTCAAGTATACAATATAGTGAAAGCACAGTGACAAACAGCTTCAGTGTAATGAGGATAAGGTTGGAAGAAGTTATGAAGCCAAACAGATCATACAGTCAAGTTGTGAAGATAGAAGATAAAGCAAGCATGCAATAGCTTCACAATGTGTACTGGTAAGTAAAGGGAGGTGAAGATGAAACCAGTGACACGTTGAAGACAATGATATGTTGGACCAGTTCCAGTTGCTGTGACAACTGTACGTCTGGTTGGAGCGGCTAGGTATTTAAACCAAAGGACACACAGTCCCGGACACCCAGTCCTGAACACGCAGCTCAGGACACCCAGTCCTCACCGTTTTCTCCTTGAGCTAAGGTCACACAGACCTCGCCCAATCACTCTGGTAAGTCTTCAAGGTAGACTCCCAAACCTTCACAGACTTCGTTCACCGGCAATCCACAATTTCTCTTGGATGCTCAGAACGCGACGCCTAACCGTCTGGAGGATGCACAGTCCTCAAGTGTAATAAGTCTTCAGATCACTCAGACAAGAAGACTCAAGTGATGCCCAATTACTCTGGCTCTGGGTGGTTAGGGCTTTTCTCCTCGCTAGGGATTTTCTCTCAAAGGCTTCGAGGTGGGTTGCTCTCAAACGACAAAAGCCGTGCACTGAAATCTGAGCAGCCAACCGTTTATGGTTGTAGGGGTGGACTATTTATAGCCACTAGGCAACCCGACCTGATTTGTTCGAAATGACCCTGGGTCACTAAGGAACTGACACGTGTACTAACAGTCGGATTTCGAACTCACACGGCAACTTTACTTGGGCTACAAGTAAAGCTGACTTGTCTGACTCTGGACAAGATTTTCTCTCATTGTCTTCACTTGAAGACATAGGATTTGAATTAGGCATCACTTTAGTCATCCTGACTGGTTCTCTTGGACCCCACTTAACAGTACGGTGGTTCCTATGACACAACATGAATGAAGTAAAACTACGAAGGATCTAAGTCTTCGAGTTCCATAGGCTTCATGGGGAGTCTTCACATGTCATTGTCTTCGACATGAATGTCTTCATAAACCACCATTGTCTTCAATGTCTTCGTACATTTTTAGGGGTCATCTCTGGTAGCTAAACCGAATCAATGAGGGACTTCTACTTGTGTTATCCTGCAATTCTCACAAACACATTAGTCCCTCAACTAGGTTTGTCGTCAATACTCCAAAACCAACTAGGGGTGGCACTAGATGCACTTACAATCTCCCCCTTTTTGGTGATTGATGACAAACTAGTTGAAGTTTTCAACGGGGAATATAATTTGTGAAATTGTAAAGGAATTGTCTTCATAAGCTGCAAGGGCTCCCCCTGAAGATGTGCATATAAGTGATTTGCTTCTGGAATGCAAATGCACATAGCAGGTTGTATTTGTGGGAATCCACTTCAACTTATGATGACAATCCACCATGCATGTAAAGGTATATGAAGAGAATGACATGCATAATGAGAAATGGACGTCTGCGAGATGATATAAGTGCGGAAATTATCGTCGTACATGCGGAATTTATCTTCGCAAAAACATAGTGGCAAACAAGTAGCAGACGACCATCAAGTTTTAAGTGTTACAACTCGAAGAACCAAATGTAGCAAAACGAGAGTTGTAAGCACGAAGCAAAATGCAAAATATAAAGCACCCGCCCATATTATTGACTCGCTTGAAGACTATAAACATCATATGCTTCTCCCCCTTTTGTCAGTGATGACCAAAAAGGTATGAAGACATAGAGTTTTCTACGCGTTCCCAGGCGCAGCAGGGTCGATGGAGGCGTTTGGTGGTGCAGACGAGCTTGGTGCAGGGTCGACGCGCGCTGAAGAAGGTGATGGTGATGTAGCGTCGTCTTCTTCCTCAATGATTTTTCCAGTCACTGTGGCGGCAGAGGAAGAGAACTCTGATTCTTCAAGCGACGGAGTTCCGCGCAGCACAGCTCTTCTGGGGGGGTGTGGAGTCAAACTTGAATCTCTCTTTGAAGCCATCCTCTTGCAGTTCAGCTTCAGTGCACATCATGGTGAGGCCTTTCCAAGTGCGGCGACAGGTTTCAGGCGCAACAAAAGCATTCTTGGTGGCCAGATTCCTGATGCGATTGACGTCTTGCATGATACTGCGCATCTGTCATTTGAGCCAGTCGTGATGCCTATCTTGCTTTTGGTGCAGAGCCACTAGAAGTTCATGGTCAGTGAGCGTATGAGCGCGTTTCTTGGGTCTCTGTGCAGCTGTGCTGTCAGTGGCTTCAGTTGATGCAGGGGCATGTGTGGTGCCAGCCATTGGATACACTCTGGAGATGGCTTCAACACCTTCATCATTCTGCGTGAAGCTCTGGTGTTCTGCATTCTGAAGACATAGTGGTTGTTTGGCAGGCTCAGGATAGATGGCTTCAGCAGAGGTGTCCACATCAGGTAAGAAGATTCTGTGGTTGCGGGCAGAGGGCTGATATGAGATAGCAGAATGGAGCTTGATTAGCCTCATAACCCATGGAGCATAAATCTTCAAACCAAAGAGATCTGAGCCAGATGCTGCAAGTTGGCGTATAAAGAGATCCTGAGCGTTGAAGCATTTGCCATGCAGAATACAGAAGATGAGAGTCTTCATGGCACCTTCAACCTTGGCATATCGAGAGTGCCCCTTAATGGGCCATAGAGTCCGCCTGACGATGTGATATATAGTTCTGGGCAGGTACTCTAAGTCTTCAACGAAGAACTCAGTTGGGTAAGGTGCATCAGGAAGCAATGGCTTCATCATTGAGAGCATCTGACTCATATTGGGCTCAGGTCGCTGAAATATGCTCTCAACTGCTTCCGCATGGAGTTGGCAGCCTTCTTCGAAGAGTTCGCCAGGAGTGGGTAGGCTGGTGAGCTCAATGATATCGAATGCATTGGCTTCATGATGGACATTGCCGGTCATCCACTCCAGGACCCAAATCTTCGGATCTCTGTTGTAGCCTTTGATGTGCAGTGTGGCATAGAACTGGAGCAGAAGCTCTTCATTCCAGTGCTCTTCATCTGTGATAAACGGCAGCAGGCCAACTTGCTTGAAGTAGTCCAGTGCTTCTTCCAGACCAGGCAGACCAGCAATAGCTTCAACCTCAACGCGCTGGTGTGGAAAGATACGGCCTTGGTTGTAGAGGACGCAGGAGTAGTAGCTGCGCTGTGGGTAGCTCCAGAACCTATCTGATACAATCCGTTCCCGTGAATAAGGGTTCTTGGAGCGGTTGAAGAAGGTGTTGTCTGCCTTGAAGCTATTGACATTAAAGGAGCCAGGAGCTGATGCAGGACCTGGGAACCTTGGCAGTCGTGGGAGTGGCTTCTGGACCTGGGGCCTGTGCGCAACATGATAGTTGTACTGTGGACCGGCAGCAGACGCAGGCGCAGAAGGTTCAGACGCAGTAGCTTCAGTGTCTCTTGAAGTTGTTGGTTGGTTGGGCTCCACAAATGCTTCAGTATTGGGTGTGGCAGCTGCAATGGTGTCAGCCTCATCACGTGTAGTGAGAGGGATGGATTCAGGTACGTTCTCCTTGAGAACTTCTTCTTGTTGGTGCGGGGGAGATGGAGCTTGAGGGTCTTCATGCTCTTCTTCATGTTCTTCGGCTGATGCAGCCGGAATGTCGTCAGCAGCCTGAGCCCTTGGCCCTTTGCGAAGCCTACGGAATGCAGGCGACGCTGGTGGAGTTGCAGTGGGCTGGGGCTCATTCTCTTCCTCCTGCGGGCGATCTGCCCACGATGCATCTTGGGTGATTGGCGTCAAGGGACGACCAATGCTGATCATTTCGCTCGTTTCGAGCTGAGGAAGGACTGCATCACCTTGCACATTGTCTTGGAGACCAATGTCTTCAGCAACGTTGGGGTCGGCTGCTGGAATGTCTTCAGCATGCGGAGCCTCTGTGAAAGCAGGCTCGTGCATGGTCAGCTGACGATCTTCGTTAGGAAAGCGGACGGAGAGGGGTTCAACTATCAAGGGCTCTATGGGAGCAGCCCGAGATTTCTTGGTCTTGCGTTTCTTGATGGTGGGGTCTGAAGGAGAGGCTTCAGGGTGTTTCCTCTTCCTTGCTTCAGCTTCGGCTGTCCTTGTCTTCTTAAGCTCTGAAGCGGTTGAGCGGTGCTTTGGCTTCGAGCCAGGCTTGGCAGTGGGGAAGACAATCGGAACAGCTTCTTGCCGTGGGGCCTCTTGTTCAGCCACAGTGGGCTTCTTCTTTTTCTTCGCGACCATCCTGGGGTCGATGCCGGGACGCCCAAGTGCCTTTCGCTTCTCGGCCTCATTGTAGGCCTGCACACAGAGATCAGCCAAATTCTTCATGCGCTCACGCGAACCCTGAGCCTCTGCACGTTTCTGCATAAAGTTTTCCTTCAACTCGTGCAGCATGACTTTGAAGTCTTTGACTTCTTGGACGCTGAGCATGGCCATGTTCTGCTTGAACTGAGCCTTTTCAAAATCTATCTTCTGCTTCAGTTCCACTATGCGCTGGGCAATTGCGAGTTCTGAAGCAATGGCTCCTTGGAAGGCTACGCTGAGGCCAATGGGCAGCTGCAGATCATCAAAGCTGATGTTGGGTGTATCAAACCACTCATCAATGAGTTGTGGATGATTGCTGCATCGAACAGAGGCAGATTGTTGAAAATTTCAACCTCCTCCTTGCTCTTGATTAGCTGCTCAAGAGCGTCATCGGCAAGATCTTCGTCACTTGACAGATCAATGGCCTCGCAGCGCAGAATGGCAGCGGCAGTGAGCTCTTTGCCAGTGTGTGGCTGAGGCTTCTTGGCTTCTTGGGGCTTGGAGACTCGTGATAAGTCTTCAGACTGCACACTTGCTTCAGGAGGTGCAGTGGCCAATGGCTTCGCTCTGGAGATCTTGGGAGAAGTGGCTGGCTTTGAAGCTTTTGGCTTCTTCTTCATCTGCTTCGGCTCCGGTGCAGCAGGAGCTTCATCAGACTCGGTGTCTGTTGGAGGGTCATTCACAGCAGCCCCTTGGACTAGAATGCGAGTGATGAGGCCTTCGAGATTGGCATACGGCCCGATGATATTGGGATTTGCGTCGCGTGTGCCATCTGCCCTTGGTTTGGAGGGACCAGGGTTGAAGTCCAACCCAAACTCCTTCTTGTTTTGCTTCGCAGAGTTCTGAGCAAATTGGAAGTTGCGCTTGAACAGAGTGTCATCGCGACACCAGAGAAGGGATGACGGATGTGCGTCAGCTGGCTGTTGTCCCCTGACCATGCATGGAAGCCTTGAGCAATGGCTTCGTCTCTGGTTCGGGGTACGAGGTTTTTGTATAGTGCGTCTCCCCATGGTCTCTTGATGGTGCACTTTTCTGCATATTCCTTGGTTACGAAGCGGTATTGGAACCACTGTTCTGCCCAATATCTTCGAATCCATTGGATTCGTGTCTTGCGCTGACCATAGCTCTCTTCAGGATCAGTTTGGTACATTTCTGCCAAATCCTTAGGCAGATCCTTAGACGTTTCACCACGTCTTTGTCTGCCTCCCTTTCTTGCTGGTTTTTCTGCTGCCATGAAGCTTAACTTGGAAGGCTTCAAGAGATTCAAAGTCTTCAAAGGCTTCCTTTTGCTTGACCAGCAGGAACTTGCTTCGGGAGAATTGATGTGACGCTGTAAGAACTCTGCAAATGAATGCAGACTATGAGAACCAAAAGATTCTCCCACGGACATGTACCTGTGACAGCATTAAGGTGCGAGGGAAGGGGAAGAGGTCATATGCATTCTCAGAAGATTTTGAAGACAAATCAGTTTAGAAGATATTGACCTCATCATGCGAAGACATTCACTTTATAGAAAAGAAGTTGGTTCCAGATTTGTACTAACCTATAGATCAGTACAAGTGAGGAATCTAACTACTTCATGAAGAACAAGTGAATATACTAGGCAAGTTATGAGTTGCAGATGAGATAGATGAAACTTGTGTGAGTGGAAACCTCTTTTCGCAGAAAGTGACTGAGCTATAGGATCAAAAGAGGCTGTAAAAAGAGGTTTTATTTACCACACTTGGAACTGCTAGACGAAGTGAGAGTTGAGGCCGAGCAGTTTGATCCTCCGTGCCCTAACTTGGCGATGGAAGACACCTACGGCGATGGCGGAGAGACCGATGTCCGCAGTCGGCGTGAGAACGGCGTCGGAGAGGTTGCGACAGTGAAGCACTTCGTCGCCGGCGTCGTTGAGAGTTAGCGGTGGCGCTAGGGTTCATGCGAGGGTGGAAGAAGAGATAATGACCGCAGTGAATCGTGTATTTATAGGGATATGGGCGGCACTGCGCTATTACTCAGGTGCCCCTGGCGATTCGCATGTGATCAGTACGTGGCCAGCATGTGGAATTGTGGGGGCAGTTTCACCCCACGCACGCCTTGTTTGTCGGGAGCCGTTCCTACTTCTCCGGATTTCTTGTTGATGGAATAACATTGAAAGTTGTTTTAAAGTTTGTCTCTGTGTCTTCATCTGACAAGGATGCAGTGAAGACATTCGACAGTTTCAATAGAATGCATATGACTTGGAGAGATAGAGTTTGAGGTAGGAAGCATGGAGAGGTTAGGGTCCGATCACATTCACTTAGTTCAAAAGATTCAAACAAGAAGACATAGCTATAAGTGAATGCTATAGAGGACAGAACACCAGTACATATATAATCAACATAGTGAAGATAATCATGAAGACATGTTGAGATTGAAGCCAAACCAAATGTGAAGACATAGCAAATGTAATGCCATGAGTGAAACACGTCAAGCAGAAAATTTGGTGGTGGCGTTACCCACCGTATAGGAATTATTAGACCCAGACACGGCGCACAATTATCGTGGCGCTCCGAAGTCAAATTCCACGTTAATGTATTCACACTTAGAATGTATGTCTTCATTGATTGAAGATATACGTTACTTCGTGTGTTGCACATCTAAGTCATCAACATGCATAAGTGTTAGGATGTGTGCCTGATCACAGGACATTTGAGGATTCCAAGATATTTAGCTCACACCGTAACTTGCAAAATCTCTTCTCATCCAAGGGCTTGGTGAAGATATCTGCCAATTGCTCTTCAGTGTTGACGTGTATGATATCAATGTCTTCCTTTGCAACATGATCTCTGAGAAAATGATGACGAATTTCAATGTGCTTTGTCTTCGAGTGCTGAACTGGGTTGTTGGCGATCTTGATGGCGCTTTCGTTGTCGCAGTAGAGTGGCACTCGCTTCAGATGAATGCCATAATCCTTGAGGGTTTGCTTCATCCATAGAAGCTGAGCACAGCAGGATCCCGCAGCAATGTATTCAGATTCAGCAGTGGAGAGAGATACACAGTTCTGCTTCTTTGAAGACCAACATACAAGTGATCGGCCCAGAAAGTGACATGTGCCTGATGTGGACTTCCGATCAACCTTGTCACCAGCGTAATCAGCATCCGAAAATCCAACCAGATCAAACTCTGAGCCCTTTGGATACCATAACCCTAGAGTTGGGGTGTGAGCCAAATATCGAAGAATTCGCTTCACAGCTAAGTGATGCGACTCCTTTGGTGCCGCTTGGAATCGAGCACACATGCAAACACTAAGCATAATATCTGGCCTAGATGCACATAAATAAAGCAAAGAACCAATCATGGAGCGGTATACCTTTTGATCGAACTCTTTACCATTGTCGTCAGGACCCAGATGATATTTGGCTGGCATTGGTGTTGTGAAGCCTTTGCAATCTTGCATACCGAACTTCTTCAGGCAATCTTTGAGATACTTCTCTTGAGATATGAAGATGCCATTGCGTTGTTGCCGTATTTGAAGACCGAGGAAGAATTTCAGCTCCCCCATCATAGACATCTGATATTGCTCTTGCATCATATATCCGAATTCCTCACTGTACTTCTTATTGGTGCAGCCGAAGATAATGTCATCCACATATATTTGGCACACAAACAGTTCACCATCATATGTCTTCGTGAAGAGAGTGGGATCTAGGGAACCAGGTATGAAGCCTTTGCTCTTCAGGAAGTGTTTGAGTGTATCATACCAGGCCCGACGGGCTTGTTTGAGGCCATATAGTGCCTTATTGAGCTTGTAAACCATGTCAGGATGTTTTGGATCTTCAAATCCAGGTGGTTGTGCAACATACACTTCTTCTTCAATTTTGCCATTGAGGAAGGCACTCTTTACATCCATTTGATACAGAATTATGTTGTGATGATTTGCATAGGCCAGCAGTATACGGATGGCTTCAAGTCTGGCAACAGGAGCAAATGTTTCATCGAAGTAAATGCCTTCCACTTGAGTATATCCTTGAGCAATGAGACGAGCCTTGTTTCTGACGACTTGGCCATGCTCATCTTGCTTGTTGCGGTATATCCATTTGGTGCCTATTATGTTATGCTTCCGTGGATCAGGACGCTTAACCAACTCCCATACATTGTTCAGCTCAAATTGTTGAAGCTCTTCTTGCATAGCTTGAATCCATTCAGGTTCCATAAAGGCTTCATCAATTTTCTTGGGTTCTGTGATTGAAACGAATGCGAAGTGTCCGCAGAAATTTGCCAGTTGAGTTGCCCTTGAACGAGTCAGTGGACCAGGTGCATTGATGCTATCAATTATTCTGTCAATCTACACTTCATTGGCAACACGAGGATGTAGGGGTCGAAGACTTTGCTCTTGCTGATCGTTGTCATGGAGAGGAATGTCTTCAGGATGAGCATTGTCTTCATGTGGATCAGGTGCTGAGATGATAAGTTCTTCTTCAGGATGAGCTTCAGAAGGTATAATTTCTCTAGTTCCCATTAGCTTGATTGATTCACTGGCTGGAACTTCATCTAGCACATCTGGTAGTTGCTCTCTTTGTGACCCATTGGTCTCATCGAACCGCACATCCACTGTTTCAACCACTTTGTAGTAAAAGAGATTGAAGACTCTATAGGAGTGCGAATCCTTTCCATATCCAAGCATGAAGCCCTCATGTGCTTTTGGAGCAAATTTTGAGGTGTGGTGAGGGTCCTTGATCCAGCATCTTGATCCAAATACTCTGAAGTAACTGACATTTGGCTTCTTGCCATTCAGAAGTTCATAAGATGTCTTGTTCAGCAGCTTGTGAAGATATACACGGTTGATAGTATGGCATGCAGTGTCAATGGCTTCAGTCCAGAATTTTCTTGGTGTCTTGTACTCATCTAACATTGTTCTGGCCATCTCAATGAGTGTTCTGTTCTTGCGTTTGACGATGCCATTCTGTTGTGGCGTGTATGGAGCTGAGAATTCATGAGTGATGCCCAATGTATCAAGATATGTGTCAAGGCCAGTGTTCTTGAATTCTGTGCCATTGTCACTTCTGATGTGCTTTATCTTAGCGCCATAATTGTTCATAGCCCGATTTGCGAAGCGTCTGAAGACATTCTGCACTTCAGTCTTGTAAAGGATTATATGCACCCAAGTATATCTAGAGTAATCATCAACAATGACGAAGCCATAGAGGCAAGCAGTAGTGGAAAAAGTTGAGTAGTGGGTGGGACCGAAGAGATCCATGTGAAGCAGTTCGAAGGGTTGAGTAGTGGTCATGATTGTCTTCGAAGGATGTTTTGCCCTTGTCATCTTCCCAGCTTCACAGGCACCACATAAGTGATCTTTCTTGAACTTGACGCCCTCGATGCCTATGACATGCTTCTTCTTCGCAAGGGTGTGGAGGTTCCTCATGCCAGCATGCCCAAGTCTTCGATGCCAAAGCCAGCATTCTGAAGCCTTTGCGAGAAGACATACTGCAAGCTGTGGCCCTGCTGAGAAATCTACCACGTACAAATCATCTTTCCGATACCCTTCAAACACTAGAGACTTGTCAGATTCCATTAGTACCAGGCAGCGATATTTTCCAAAGATTACAATCATGCTCAAATCGCAAAGCATTGAGACAGCCATTAAGTTGAAGCCAAGGGATTCAACAAACATGACTTTATCCATGTGTTGATCCTTTCAGATTGCAACTCTACCTAGACCCAATACCTTACTTTTACCAGTGTCAGCAAATGTGATGTGGCTCTTGTCAGATGGACGTAAGGTTGAGTCCATAAAGAGGCTTCTTTTGCCAGTCATGTGATTTGTACACCCACTGTCAATAATCCATTCTGAAGACTCTGAAGTCGCTGGTGTCGTACCCTACAGTGCAGTTAGGGGGATAGGCTTCACCAAGAGTATTGTGAAGCAAAAACATTTGACAAACCAGTGGGTTATGAAAACTTAAATCCAGGTTAGGGTAAGTAGGAGAGTAGCATGCGATTCAGGTATGAAATACATAGTGATGCCATTCGGGCATTTGATCTTACGCCCCACAAGATTTTTAAGGTCCCCAGCAATAGCGTCAGAAGATTTTGGTTTTCTGCTGGAGACCTTTCCCTGCAAAGGAGAGTTAAGCTTTCTTAACCACCCACATCTTCAAGGGTGGCTTAGAAGCAATAAGTCTAAGTGCAGCATCTGAGAATTTTGGCTTTGGAGCCCTAGCAGACAGTCTAGCAGGTGGGCAATAGTACTCATAAGAATAGGCAGAATAGTTCTTGGTCATATGAGCATGACGGTTTGAAGAACCGCTCTCATATGTCTGAGCATGGTTTCCCTGCAAAACATTTGCGTTAGTGCGACTCAGGTGAGTCCTCTGCCTGTATGAAGCCTTTGGACCATATGAAGCCTTTGGTCTGAGGTTTGTCTTCTTCATGTGAGGTGTCATGAGGACATTCACAGGAAGATTCTCCGGACACGTTTTTGGAACCCAGATCTTCTTCATAGGCGGTCCATTCCTGCAGTTAGTACCAATGTACCTGGCAAATACTTCACCATTCTGATTCTTAAACAGTTTATAGTTTGCATCAAAGGATTCATCAATGATAATAGGATTAGCACAAGTGAAGCCAGATAGATTGGATGGATCTGCTGAGGATTCCTTTGCAGCAACCCATGTGGTTTTGGGGTACTGCTCAGGTTTCCAGTAAGAGCCATCTGCATTAATTTTCCTCACGAACCCAACACCCTCTTTCCTAGGGTTTCAGTTCAGAATCTGCTTCTTGAGGACATCACATAATGTCTGATGTCCTTTGAGACTTTTGTACATCCCTGTTTCAAGCAATGTCTTCAACCTAGCATTCTCATCAGCAATAGCAGTGGTATCCTCAGCAGAGGGGTTAGTTACCACTTCAACAGTTGAGGATATTGCAACAGCAGTAGCAGTGGAACATTCAGCAACAGAAGTAGCATTATCACGCTCAATGCATTTAGGGCATGGTGGTTCAAATCCTTCCTGAGCAGAACTGATTTGTTCGGCTCGAAGTGACTCGTTTTCCTTTTGAAGATCTTCATGATCCGCTCTCAACTTCTCAAGATCTTGCTTCTTTTGAAGATAATCATAGGAAAGCTTTTCATGAGAAGTTGAGAGAGTCTCAAGACGATCCTCGAGTTCCTGATACTTAACATGAAGATTTTTTATGTCTTCAATTAAGGATTCAGAACGAGTCATTTCAGCACCCAACAGATCATCGCTTCTGTCTAACAGTTTTTGAATATGTTCCATGGCCTTTTGTTGTTCAGTTGCAATTTTAGCAAGTGTTTTGTAGCTGGGTTTTGAATCACAATCAGAGTCATCGTCACTAGATGTTTGATAGTGAGTAGTGCGTGTGTTTACCTTGGCACCATGTGCCATGAAGCAGTAGGTAGGAGTAGAGTCGTCCTTGTCATTTGCATCGGTGTTGGTGATGAAGTCATTGTCTTCAGTGTTGAAGATGGACTTGGCGACGTAGGCTGTAGCCAGACTCGCAATGCCTGAATCAGACTCCTCCTCAGACTCCACCTCTGCCTCCTCAGAAGCGGACTCCTCCTCTGAATCCATTTCCTTGCCAACAAACGCACGAGCCTTGCCAGATGAACCCTTCTTGTGTGATGAAGACTTTGAGGAAGACTTGGACGAAGACTTTGAGTATTTTTTCGTCTTATTATCGTCAGAGTCATATTCCTTGCTCTTCTTCTTCTTTCTGTTCTCATTGTCCCACTGTGGACACTCAGAGATGAAGTGTCCAGTTTTCTTGCACTTGTGACATGTTTTCTTCTTGTAGTCATGGCAGAAGCTTCATCATTCCTTGAGCTTGATCGTGAAGACTTTCTGAAGCCTTTCTTCTTGGTGAATTTCTGGAACTTCTTCACTAGCATTGCAAGTTCCCTTCCAATGTCTTCAGGATCATCAGAACTGCTGTCAGATTCTTCTTCAGATGAGGACACAGCTTTTGCCTTCAAGGCACGAGTTCGCCCATAGTTTGGACCGTAGATATCTCTTTTCTCAGAAAGCTGAAACTCATGTGTGTTGAGCCTCTCAAGTATGTCAGACGGATCAAGTGTCTTGAAGTCTGGACGTTCTTGAATCATCAGGGCTAGGATGTCAAACGAACTGTCAAGTGATCTCAGCAGCGTCTTGACGATTTCATGTTTGGTGATCTCAGTGGCGCCGAGGGCTTGAAGCTCATTTGTGATGTCAGTGAGCCGGTCAAATGTATGCTGGACATTCTCATTGTCATTTCGCTTGAAGCGGTTGAAGAGGTTGCGAAGAACACTGATTCTCTGATCTCTCTGGGTTGAGATGCCTTCATTGACCTTGGAGAGCCAGTCCCAAACCAGCTTGGATGTCTTCAAGGCACTCACACGGCCGTACTGTCCCTTGGTCAGATGACCATAGATGATATTCTTGGCAGTAGAGTCCAGTTGAGTGAACTTCTTGACATCAGCAGCAGTGACACCTTCTCCAGCCTTGGGAACGCCGTTTTCGACGACATACCATAGATCGACGTCAATGGCTTCAAGATGCATGCGCATCTTATTCTTCCAGTAGGGATATTCAGTTCCATCGAAGACGGGGCACGCAGCGGAGATTTAATTATCCCTGCAGTCGACATAGCTAAAACTCCAGGTGGTTAAACTGAATCACACAGAACAAGGGAGCACCTTGCTCTGATACCAATTGAAAGTGCGTTATATCGACTAGAGGGGGGGTGAATAGGCGATTTTTATGAAAGTCTTCAAAACGTGGAAGTTATGAAGACAAACAGAGTGGACAAGCCTATCACTATGCAGCGGAAGTTAGATTACACAACGCAAGCCATAGTCAAGTATACAATATAGTGAAAGCACAGTGACAAACAGCTTCAGTGTAATGAGGATCAGGTTGGAAGAAGTTCTGAAGCCAAACAGATCATACAGTCAAGTTGTGAAGATAGAAGATAAAGCAAGCATGCAATAGCTTCACAATGTGTACTGGTAAGTAAAGGGGGGTGAAGATGAAACCAGTGACACGTTGAAGACAATGATATGTTGGACCAGTTCCAGTTGCTGTGACAACTGTACGTCTGGTTGGAGCGGCTAGGTATTTAAACCAAAGGACACACAGTCCCGGACACCCAGTCCTGAACACGCAGCTCAGGACACCCAGTCCTCACCGTTTTCTCCTTGAGCTAAGGTCACACAGACCTCGCCCAATCACTCTGGTAAGTCTTCAAGGTAGACTCCCAAACCTCCACAGACTTCATTCACCGGCAATCCACAATTTCTCTTGGATGCTCAGAACGTGACGCCTAACCATCTGGAGGATGCACAGTCCTCAAGTGTAATAAGTCTTCAGATCACTCAGACAAGAAGACTCAAGTGATGCCCAATTACTCTGGCTCTGGGTGGTTAGGGCTTTTCTCCTCGCTAGGGATTTTCTCTCAAAGGCTTCGAGGTGGGTTGCTCTCAAACGACAAAAGCCGTGCACTGAAATCTGAGCAGCCAACCGTTTATGGTTGTAGGGGTGGACTATTTATAGCCACTTGGCAACCCGACCTAATTTGTCCAAAATGACCCTGGGTCACTAAGGAACTGACACGTGTACTAACGGTCGGATTTCGAACTCACACGGCAACTTTACTTGGGCTACAAGTAAAGCTGACTTGTCTGACTCTGGACAAGATTTTCTCTCATTGTCTTCACTTGAAGACATAGGATTTGAATTAGGCATCACTTTAGTCATCCTGACTGGTTCTCTTGGACCCCACTTAATAGTACGGTGGTTCCTATGACACAACATGAATGAAGTAAAACTACGAAGGATCTAAGTCTTCGAGTTCCATAGGCTTCATGGGGAGTCTTCACATGTCATTGTCTTCGACATGAATGTCTTCATAAACCACCATTGTCTTCAATGTCTTCGTACATTTTTAGGGATCATCTCTGGTAGCTAAACCAAATCAATGAGGGACTTCTACCTGTGTTATCCTGCAATTCTCACAAACACATTAGTCCCTCAACTAGGTTTGTCGTCAATACTCCAAAACCAACTAGGGGTGGCACTAGATGCACTTACAGTTCTAAGTAAACAAGATGTACAAAACATGATAAACATCACATGCAATCAAACGATAATAGTGACATGATATGGCCAATATCACATAGCTCCTTTGATCTCCATCTTGGGGCTCCATGATCATCTTGTCACCGGCATAACACCATGATCTCCATCATCGTGTCTCCATGAAGTTGCTCGCCAACTATTACTTCTACCACTATGGCTAACACGTTTAGCAATAAAGTAAAGTAATTTACATGGCGTTTCTCAATGACACGCAGGTCATACAAAAAATAAAGACAACTCCTATGGCTCCTGCCGGTTGTCATACTCATCGACATGCAAGTCGTGATTCCTATTACAAGAACATGATCTCATACATCACATATATATCATTCATCACAACTTTGGCCATATCACATCAGAGAACATTTGATGCAAAAACAAGTTAGACGTCCTCTAATTGTTGTTTCAAGTTTTACGTGGCTGCAATAGGGTTCTAGCAAGAACGTTTTCTTACCTACGTGAAAGCCACAACGTGATTTGTCAACTTCTATTTACCCTTCATAAGGACCCTTTTCATCGAATCCGCTCCAACTAAAGTGGGAGAGACAGACACCCGCCAGCCACCTTATGCAACTAGTGCATGTTAGTCGGTGGAACCGGTCTCACATAAGCGTACGTGTAAGGTTGGTCCGGGCCGCTTCATCCCACAATACCGCTGAAGCACGATAAGACTAGTAGCGGCAAGAAAGTTGACAACATCTACGCCCACAACAAATTGTGTTCTACTCGTGCAAAGAGAACTACGCATAGACCTAGCTCATGATGCCACTGTTGGGGAACGTTGCAGAAAACAAAAAATTTCCTACGGTTTCACCAACATCCATCTATGAGTTCATCTAGCAACGAGTGATCGGATGCATCTACATACCTTTGTAGATCGCGAGCGGAAGCGTTCACTAGAACGTGGATGATGGAGTCGTACTCGCCGTGATCCAAATCACCGATGACCAAGCGCCGAACGGACGGCACCTCCGCGTTCAACACACATACGGAGCGGATGATGTCTCCTCCTTCTTGATCCAGCAAGGGGGAAGGAGAGGTTGATGAAGATCCAGCAGCACGACGGCGTGGTGGTGGATGCAGCTGTCACGTGCAGCAGGGCTTCGCCGAGCGTATGCGCGAGAGGGAGAGGTGTAGCAGGGGAGAGGGGGGCGCCAAGATGCAAGGGTGCGGCTGCCCCCTCCCTCCCCCCCTTTATATAGGCCCCCTGGGGGGCGCCGGCCCTTGGGAGATCCAATCTCCAAGGGGGGCGGCGGCCAAGGGGGGTGGAGTGCCCCCCAAGGCAAGTGGGGCGCCCCCCCACCCTAGGGTTCCAACCCTAAGCGCAGGGGGTGGGCCTAGGGGGGGCACACCAGCCCACTAAGGGCTGGTTCCCCCTCCCACTTCAGCCCATGGGGCCCTCCGGGATGGGTGGCCCCACCCGATGGACCCCCGGGACCCATCCGGTGGTCCCGGTACAATACCGGTGACCCCCGAAACTTCTCCGATGGCCGAAACTGCACTTCCTATATATAATTCTTTACCTCCGGACCATTTTGGAACTCCTCGTGACGTCCGGGATCTCATCCGGGACTCTGAATAACTTTTGGATTACTGCGTATACATATCTTTACAACCCTAGCGTCACCGGACCTTAAGTGTGTAGACCCTACGGGTTCGGGAGACATGTAGACATGACCGAGATTGCTGTCCGGTCAATAACCAACAGCGGGATCTGGATACCCATGTTGGCTCCCACATGCTCCTCGATGATCTCATCGGATGAACCACGATGTCGAGGATTCAAGCAACCCCGTATACAATTCCCTTTGTCAATCGGTATGTTACTTGCCCGAGATTCGATCGTTGGTATCCCAATACCTTGTTCAATATCGTTACCGGCAAGTCACTTTACTCGTACCGTAATGCATGATCCCGTGACTAGACTCTTGGTCACTTTGAGCTCATAATGATGATGCATTATCGAGTGGGCCCAGTGATACCTCTCCGTCATACGGAGTGACAAATCCCAGTCTTGATCCGTGTCAACCCAACAGACACTTTCGGAGATACCCGTAGTATACCTTTATAGTCACCCAGTTACATTGTGACGTTTGGTACATCCAAAGCACTCCTACGATATCCGGGAGTTACACGATCTCATGGTCTAAGGAAAGGATACTTGACATTGGAAAAACTCTAGCAAACGAACTATACGATCTTATGCTATGTTTAGGATTGGGTCTTGTCCATCACATCATCCTCCTAATGATGTGATCTCGTTATCAATGACATCCAATGTCCATAGTCAGGAAACCATGACTATCTGTTGATCAACGAGCTAGTCAACTAGAGGCTTACTAGGGACATGTTAGTGTCTATTATTCACACATGTATTACGATTTCTGGATAACACAATTATAGCATGAATAAAGACAATTATCATGAACAAGGAAATATAATAATAATGCTTTTATTATTGCCTCTAGGGCATATTTCCAACACTCAGCCACCGCCTCCCCCGGGTTCACTGCCTAAGATGACACAATGGACCTCAACGGCGACATGGACGACGAGCTTGACTATGACGAGGAGGAGCCAGAGGAGGAGGAGGAGGAGCCGGCACCTACTTCGGCGAGGAAAGGGAAGAAGAAGAAGAAGCGGGCGGGCAGGACCGACGAGCCGCGCGTCAAGTGGGCGTCCAAGGAGGACGAGTGCCTCGCCAAAGCGTGGAAAGCCGTCTGCCTCGACCCGATCACCGGCACGAACCAAAGCGTCGACACGTATTGGGAGCGCATCAAGGCCAAGTTCGACGAGCGCAAGCTCATCGACCCCTACTTCAAAGGCGTCTACATGCAGCATGGGTCAAAGGCAATGGCAAAGCATTGGGGGCTCATCCAAACGGCGTGCAACAAATGGCATGAGATCGTCGAGGAGATCGCGGCTCGCCCGGAGAGCGGAACCAGCCTCGAGGATCAGGTATGGCACGCCGGTCTCTTCCTTTCCTTTTCACCGTGTGTGCCGCCGACTGTTGTTCCTCGGCGCAGTTGGTTCGGATGTTCGCCAGGACAGCAGCGACCAAGATTTCAAGTACCTCCACGTCTTCTCCCGGACCGAGAAGTGCGAGAAGTGGGCGGATGTCCGGCGCACTCTCGCCAAGGCCAAGGAGACGTACAAGCTGGACATGCCGGCGCCGGGCGCGGCCGACGAGCACCCGGACGGCAACAAATGGGCCAAGTCGGTGAAACACACCGAGTCGGCCACCGCGCATGTGCAAGAGCCATCAAGCATTGCCTCACCGACGCCCAGACCCGGGCCGCCCAGAGGGAAGAGAAAACCGAAGCGCGATGGTCGGCGTTGATGATGAACAACGTCATCAAGCTCAACCTGCTCCGCACCAACGTCGCCGCGTAGAAGAGGAACACCGACCCGGCTTTCCTGATGGGGCGCGGACATGCTCCGGAGCGACGACGAGCACCTCAAGGCATGGTACCTGGCGGAACGTGGCCTCATCCCGAACCAGATGTCGTCGACCGCGGCGCCAACTCCACGTCGACGCCGACGCCGACGCCAAGCCCGAGCGATGATGCCTCGATGACGCCCAGCACAGGAGCTGCGCAGACGCTGACAGCCCTCGCACGCCGACTCCTCCGACACCGGAGGCCGAACCCCCGTTTGATGCAACGTGCCCGTCCTTTCTTTTGCACGCCAAACTTTTTATTTGATTGCCGAATTGTGGCAAGTTGATCGCCGAACTGTGGTGCTGATCGTCGGACTTGTGACATTTTTTGGGAGTGAGAATGGACCAAATTTGAATTTGCGACGCCTTATGGGCGGCATCTGGGGATGTGGTTGGGACCTAAATCACCCCAGAGCCTAAAAATCACCGGACGAATGTCAAAAAAACGCCGGCCTATGCACTGAAGGGTGAACGAGTGGAGATGCTCTTACGGACCACAGTCCAGCTCCAGCAGCAACAGATTGCCAACCAACCTGAGGCAGGCTAGGTGCCATGGGCATGTTGTGCAAGTTTCGGCTGCACAAGCGTCGTTCGTGTAGCACTGCTGTTTCGCGAATACACAAGTTGCGTATTTTTTCATTGCATTGATGGATGGAGAGTACATGCATGAATTGCAACGCTTACAAGGTCAGGTACGCGAGAACCAAGTTGGATCTTGTTCAATATGATTCTTAAAAAGAAAATATATATTTAAATATATTTTTTATGTTTTCTGTATATATTTAAATGGCGTACAAAGCCGTACAATTTACTAGTAGTTGTAGCTTTTTTTTTGAGGGAAACTAGTAGTTGTAGCTAGTGCCGTGCAAGCTGGGAATTTTTGACAAAAAGGACCACTTGCTCGGTAAAAATGTCAAAAAAAGACCACCCATGGATGAAAATGTCAAAAAAGATCACCTGCACCGTGGCGGCAGATGCGCCAGCCGACACGTGGCACCTGCCGCCACGGGATCTGGCGGCAGCACCTGCCGCCACCGGCTTAGGCAGCAGCCTCAGCTGCACAGAATTTTGACCGACGACGCATGCGAAAACGAAACGGGCTGGCGACATGGCACCTGCCGCCCCGCTCTCTGGCGGCAGCCTGTGCTGCTTTTCAGCATGAAACGATAGGTCTGTTGGTCCATAGGTGGCAGACGCTTTGCTAGTCGAGATGCACTGGTCATATGCCTTTGCTCTATATAGTTGATTGAGTTAGACTAAACACCTCAGTCGGTCAGTCCTGTATTTAGGATTAGTCCAGATGACTTCACATAGCACAGGGCAACGAGAGAGAGATGGGTGCACAAAAAACAAAACGGCAGAGGCATCACGGCCAGCAATGCGTCTGCCACACTAAGAACCAACGGACGTGTTGTTTGGCGTGAAAAGCAGCACAGGCTACCGCCAGGGAGCGTGGCGGCAAGTGTCACATGGCCAGCCCGTTCCGTTCTTGTGTGCACCATCGACTGAAATTCTGTGCAGCTGAGGCTGCCGGTCGAGCCAGTGGCAGGTGCTGCCGCCGGATCCCGTGGCGGCAGGTGCCACGTGTCAGCTGGCGCACCTGCCGCCACGGTGTGCACGTGGTCTTTTTTGACATTTTCGCTCGTAGGTGGTTTTTTTTGACAATTTCATTGAAAAGGTGGTCCTTTTTGACGAAAAATCACAAGCTGGCGCCGGCAGCCCAGTCCGCACTTCGACACTTTGCCTATTTCCTATTTGAGGTACTGCTATCCATTCCCTGATTTTCGATTTAGTGTTTGCTAGTAGTTGCTATCCGTTGCAGTACAATACATGTAGATCCGTACATGAACCGACCAGCGTATACACATAAGTGCTCTTTTGATTCAAATGAGTTTTGGAGGATTTGGACCCTTAGAAATTTTTCCTGCAATGGCCGTTTGATCCGTACCCTCTCCATTTCATAATATAGTGCATCCATGTTTTTTAAAATTTAATTTTGATCATAAATTTAACCAACATAGATAACTGCGGCGGGAGAATGACAGATTCCTTTGAATGCATATTCGAAAGAAGTTTTCAAAGGTATATTTTTCAGTAAAATGATTTATGTATTATTGGTTTAATTTATGATCAAAACCGAATCTTGAAAAACATGGGCACACTACATTATGAAAATGGAGGGAGTACGATTGGGATTCTTAGGAATTTTAAGATATGGTTCATTTCTACTATATTTTGGAAAAAGATCCATCCACTCAAACCTTATTGCAGGATCCCTTTTATGTTTTCCCGTGCTATCAAACACTTTCTCAAATCCTACATAGTATAGGACATGCCACCCTATTCCTGCATTTTGAGAATGCTACGAATCAAGAGGCCCTAAGTTTGCACATAATCTGCTAAATTATGAATTTATGATTGTTAGAAAGTAAACTATTATTGCAAAAATATTGAAGAATGAAGAGGATCAGAAACATTCCTTCTCTTTTTTCCGAGACATTACTACTATAAAGAGCGTTGCAGTTACCCGCCTTCCCGGGTCTTCGTGGGAGAGTGTGCCATCCACCTCGTACATTGCGCGAGGGCCTCCCGCAGATGGCTGCCTGGTGAGCTCCCGTCTGTCCCATCTGCGCACTCATCACCCATACGTTTTCCCTTGGGGGTCAATGACAGGTGGGTCGCGGGCGTGACTTGGGCAACCTCACGATGGTGTTTCCAGTCGCGTCCGCGTGTGAAGTCTCTAGTGTTGCCCCTGCGCGGTGGGCGCGACGGCTCGTCGTGACAACGTCCTTCGGCCTCGATCGAGGTGCTTCGGTCGCGCTAGTAGGACATGCGCGTGCGCCCAACTCGACGTGTGACCGCCCACCCAGACGATGGGTGGGACGGGTCCCAATGTTAACATCCTTCAGCCCTAGACGGGGTGCTTCGCTCGTGCCAATCGAGCCCGCGTGTGCACGCGGCTTCGATGTGTGACGGTCTGATGGCATGCAAGTACACAAGGCGAACTACCAATTTCACATTAAGTTTTGTGGACCCCACATGGAGTGAAAGGAAGGTACCACTATCCCCACATCCATGTCTTCACTTACGCAACTACAATCACACCCAAACCGGAGTTTAAAAACAATCATTAAAGCCAGTTGTTAGGGGAAACAACTAAAAGAGGGAATTAAACTAAGTACTGAAATGAATGAAAAATAAATGCTAAACTAAAGGGAGAAAATAAACCGGGACAAGTAATGTGATGTTTTAGATGAGCACGTCGGCGTCTAGGTACTATCTCACCAGCTTTTGGGGCCGCACGAATTCTTGCGGACATCAGCATACGAGAGCAAGAGAGCGTCATTCCGGTGGGCGATGGCATGCAGGGATCCAAGGAAAGCGGGGACAATGTTCTTAGTGCATCGGAACACATAGTGGCCCGACGATGGCACATCTCAGCGCAGTGTCACCCGACCAACACTGGAGACGAAGGGGGCTAGGGGGTGGCAGTACATTGGGCGCACTGTGATCTACACTGGGGCATGTTATCGGGAGGTGGTAGGGCGTCGCAGCGACCGCAACCATTGGAGAAGTTGGAGGTGGGGTGGCAGACGGAGCCAGGGGAGAAGGCGGGGCGGGATGGCAGACGGATTCAAGGAAGAAGGTGGGAGTGAGGCGACAATCAGATCCGAGGGAGAACGTGGGAGTGGGGCGGCGACCGCAGCTGGGAGTGAAGGTGGGGAGGGGGCGTCGATAGGAGTTGGTGAGAGGAGGTGGAAGTGGGGAGGATGCACACGGCTGAGATAAGGCTCGTCGGTTGTCACCTTTATTTTTTATTTTTTATTTTTTCTTAATAACAATACCAGTTGCGGGAACACGCGATGGGGGCCTATATAGAGGTTGTCATTAACATAATATTATCTTGTTATTAGTAACATAATAGTATATATTAAGATAAAAAAAATAAAACTTAAGTTTACAAAAATACATTTTGGAATAAATTTTAAGATAAAAAAAACTTTTGAGAAATAAGTAAATTTATCGGTATTAAAAATGTGCAATGTGAGATTGTAGTGTATTTATAAATTGGTTGTGTATTTTTAAAATGATTATCATATATGAATAAAATAATAATAATTTTTAATTCAATTTTTTTATTTACAAAAATGTAAATATAAATAAAAAATGTGAAGTAAAAACCGAAAGAAAATCACAAGAGATTAAAAATCTAGAAGGAATCGGCAAAAATTGAAATAAAACAAATAAATTAAAAACAAAAGATAAAAAAACTACTCTCTCCGATCCATATTACCTGTCTTCAGTTTGTCTAGATACGAATGTATATATATATATATATATATAGTGTTACTATTCATCACCCAGGGTGCAGAATAAGTTATTCTTCACCCGAGATAATATTACGATAATTTCATAATTAAATTACGTTTGGAATTCAAATAGTTACATTCCTATCGATTCACGACGTAAAATTTGACATAAAAAAATAAAAAAATAGGTCATAAGACAAGAAAAATTACAGTTTATGTGTATTTTACACTATGTCTTTACATTTGTAATTTTACATAACATAAAATATTTTTTTCGACGATTATATATTTTCTTACGGTCTCTTTTTACTTCGGAAATAAAGCAAAATTTACAGAACGTAAAATTACGGTCCATTGATCGTAAAATAAAGGGGGTGAAAAATAACTATTCCTCACCTAAGGTGACGAATAGTCAATCCCTATATATATATATATATATATATATATATATATATATATATATATATATATAGTGTTACTATTTATCACCCAGGGTGCAGAATAGGTTATTCTTCACCCGATGTAATCTTACGATCATTTCATAATTAAATTACGTTTCGAATTCAAATAGTTACATTCTTATTGATTCACTACGTAAAAATTGACATAAGAAAAATAAAAATATAGGTCATAAAACAAGAAAATTTGCAGTTTATGTGTATTTTAGACTATGTTTTTACGTTTGTAATTTTACATAATATAAAATATTTTTTACGGCGATTATATATTTTCTTACGATCTCTTTTTGCGTCCGAAATAAGACAAAACTTATGGAACGTACATAAACTGCAAATTTTATTGGGCTACCAACTGTGCCTCCATGTAGGCATCTCGTATTTGGTACAGCGAGGGGTGCTAAGGTGTCTTGCCTAGAGTCAGACGAGAGAAAGTCTCGCTGAAGGCGAGCTCCATATTTGACCGGCCATCGCGCCGCTGGCCATAGGCCACACGCCATATACTCGGTTTTTTAATTGTTTCTTCGTTTTTGTTTTTAATTTATTTATATTTCCATATATTGTATATTACAAAACATATTTTACGTAAAACATCTCAGAAAATGTTAATCACCCATTTAAAAAATGTTTAATGTGTATAGAAAAATATTCCTCATGTATACAGAAAATTAAACGTGAAATGTGTACAGAAAAAAATGTATACCACATAGTTAAAAGATGTTAATCAAAGCATTTGAAAAAAATGTTGAACTAGTTATTGGAAAATGTTAAACTTGTATTTAAAAAGTGTTAAGTGTGCAAGGAAAAATTGTTAACCATGTATTAAAAAATATTAAGCTTGTATTTGAAAATTGTTAAATTTGTATAAAAAACATATTGACCATGTTTTCATCAGATGTTAAACTTGTCTTTGAAAAATGTTAATCAAGCATTTGAAAAAATGTTGAACAAGTATTTAATTTTTTTAATCAATCACATAAAAATGGTTAACTATTTATATAAAAATGTTGACCATCTATTTAAAAAATCTGATTTTTTTATCTTGTATATATAAATGCTAATCACGCATATGAAAAATGTTGAACAGATATTTATAAAATGTTAATCAAGCATTTAAAGGATGTTAAATGTGTATATAAAAGTTTTCTTTTGCTTGGTAATACGTGCTTCATTCATATCATATCATAAAGAACAAAGTACAAGTCACGTAAACACCGACATGACAAAACTGAAAAGATAGCAGAACATCCTTGAGCTTGACACCAACGGCCGTCACCTACCTCCGGCACCACCACATCAGCCACCGAAGAAAAGAATGATGGAGCATGTATGGAAAATGATAAAAAAAAACTTGATCATGTACACAAAAATGTTAATCAAGCAATTGAATTTTTCGAATAAGTATTCAAAAAAATTAATCAAGCATTTGAAAAATGTTGAATGTGTACAATTTTTTTGACCATATATTGGAAAAATAATGATCTTTTTATCATCTATATAAAAATATTAATCAAGCATTTGATGAAATGTTGAACAAGTATTTGAAAAATGTTTATTAAGCATTTGAAAAAAGGTTAAACTTGTATAGCGAACAATATTGACCATGTATTTAAAAAATGATTTGAAAGTATTTGAAAAATGTATTAGATATATACAGAAAAATAAGTAGGTAAAGAATGAAAACCCGAGGGAACACCAAAGAAAAACAGATGTAAAACAAAAAAGAAACAAACAATACAGAATTAAAAGAAGAGAAAAAAAGCTATGGAAAACTGAGAAAGAAGCAAAGAAAAACAAAGAAAACAAAGAAAAAGTACCCTGTAAAAACAGAGAAATAAAGGAAGAAAAACCGGAGAAAACCAGGAAAAAGCAAAAAACAAAAGAACCCGGAAAGCATGTGTAAGCACGTGTAGTTTTGTTCAAGTTGGTCTCGCCCTAGTAGTGTAACATGAATTCGACGACAACTTAGTGGCTAGCCGCATTGCACTGTAATGAGGAGGTCCTAGGATTAAATCCCGCTCGGTCCCTTTTCCTCTACTCTATTCTTTTAACTGCGCTTGTGCGCCGGCCCATCATTGTAGACATTCACCTGATAGTAGGTTCTGTCTCGCTTAATGCGAGTTATAGCTCCCGCTCACTGCAAGTTTTTTTGCGTCCAAAGCGTACTTGCTTTATTCAATAGAAGTGTTCATAGGAATACAATTCAAAGATGGGGGGTTTATAAGCCACACATGGCGCCCCAAACCTAGACCGAAAGCATGTTTGGCGAGGCTATGAACCTCTTGATTCGAATCACGCCCTTCGAAGATGAAGATGCATTGCTGAAATTGTGCCGCCGTAGCTGTAATCTCCTTCACAATGCTTGCGTACATTCTTCCTATGCCTTGAGAGATGTCATGCACCACTCCCTGGCAATCAGACGCGATGATAACATGTGTTAAAGCCAGGTCATGAGCCAGGGCAAGCGCCTCTCGACATGCAAGCGCTTCAAGAGTTGCTGGGTCCATTACACTGCTGCACCTAATTGCCGAGGCTCCCATGTATGTGCCCTCCGAATTCCTGTAAATAGCACTCTAGGATCCTTCATTACCTGACCTTGCCACAGCCCCATCTACTCTGGTCTTAAACATCCCCATAGGTGGTGGAATCCACTTGGGTTTGGCTCGGAGCAGACTTACATATGTTACTGTTGGCTTCTTCGGCCTGCAATCTTCAAGTTCACGGAAATATTTCATGATAAAACTATGGGTTTGCTGCGGACTCTGGAAGATATGCTCATGGAGAGCCTTGCGCTTAGAGTGCCATATCGCCCATAGGCTAATCAAAACCTGATTGAAATATGTCGAAGGTAGAATCTCCATCAGCTCAAAAACCCATCTTTTGGTGCCGGGTTCCCGTACACTATTGACTGCTTCAACCAGGTCATGATCTTGGAGAGCCCAAACACATCTCGCCACTGTGCAATGCAGCAATGAGTGCCGCCAAGAGTCCTCCGCTCCACACAGGCCACATGATGAAACCGTTGACATATTTCTATGGTGGAGAATATCGTTCGTTGGGATCGAGTGTTGAGGCAGGCGCCATAAGAATATTTTTAAGTTAGAAGGCACATCAATCTTCCACAACTTTGACCAAGCGTTCTGCTCACCTACATCATTTGATGAGTCGGAGCGTCCCTCTAGCCATGCCTCACGCCTTAACTTGGTTGTCAGTAGCATCCGGTAGGCAAACCTGACCGAGAACATGCCGTTTTTCTCATATACCTCAGACCAGAAGTCTTCGATCTGGCGCGTGCAAAGTGGAATGGCTTGTATTGATGCGGCATCTGTTGGAGTAAAGATTTCTGCAATTGCATCTCTGTCCCATCCCCCCCCCCAGGAAGGATCAAGTCCCGAACCAATTGCGGGGGGGGGGGGGGGGGTGGCTATTCTGCTCATGATTGACCGCATATTATGTGGACGGGGTAGCTAGTTATGTTGCCAGATCGATGTGTTGTTTCCATCTTCTATCCTCCTAATCAAACGCTGATTTAGCGTGTCCCGACCATCCATGATTGACCTCCACACTTGTGACGGGGCTGATCCCGCTCACTGCAAGTGCTATATATCACTTGTAGTGAGCATTAATCGGCCTCGATTACAGGGCGGCTTTATTGGGCCAACCCAGTATTGTAGTGTTCTTTAGCCTGTGTTCCTATTGCTTTGCATTGTTTTTTCGTTTTCTAGTTCATTTTACTTTGGTTTTCTTTATTGATTTTCTTCTGTTTTCACTTTTGTTCAACTATTTTCTTTGATTTGCTTTTTTTATTTTTCCATTTTTCCTCTGGTTTTCTTCGCTTTCCTTTTTCTTCCTTATTTTATTTTCATTTTTTATTTTGTAAACACATGTCTAATTTTTTTCATGCACATTGTACATTTTTCCTATACATCAATAATATTTTTTATAGAAGTTTAATATTATAAATGCAATATTAACATTTAAAAAAATTAGGGGATCAAATATATGGTTTTATGTCTACATTTTTCATACACATTATATATTATGTGCATCTAAAGCATTTTCATAAATGTTTAAAATTTTAAAATATATTATTAACATATTTTGCAATATTTGTTTTGAATTTTTTAATACGCGTTCAACTTTTCATACACACTTTGAAACCTTTTTTTCTATGGTACAAGAAATTATTATAAACAGTTTGTATGTTTTTATACATATTATAAACATGTTTCAAAATGTCGCAAACTTTTTGTTTGAAACCTGTGAGCATTTTTCTAAATTTAAAATACTTTTCTTGATGGTATGAATTATTTTTTGGACTTAAACATTTTTTACTTTGTATAAAACTTTAGAAAAATGTCACGTAAATTATTTTGAAACACATACATTTTTTTAAAAGTTACATACAATTTTCTGAGCGATATTTTTTTGGCACTGCATTTACATTTTTAACGTGCGTTGAGCACTTTAAAAACTTGATGTCTTTATAATATATGTATTAGTAATTTTTAAAATGTAAACAAATAATAAAGCAAAAAAACATGACACAAGCGCGATGTGGTTACCGGATGTCGAGGCTTCACATAGGGTAGTTCCTCGATTGGGCTGGCCCAGGAAGGCGGCGAGCGGTGTAAAAATGAGTGAATAACACATCGCTTGAGCTAGGATTCAAACCCACGACCGCGAGCCTGTAGACAGGTATAGCTAGCCACAATGCCTGACTCGGTTCGATGGTGAAATTGCAATGCGAGTCGTTTAGATCTAGTCACACCAGCAGATCGGATTATTTTTTTCCTTTTTCTTATCTTTTGTGGTAAATTCTGAATATATCATTTCAAAAGTATGAATGTTTCTTACATAACACACACGCATTTTAAAAAAATGTTAGCAATTTTTCGAATCTGTAACCAAATTTGAAAAACAGGAACAATTTTGAAGTTGTGGACAAATATTGAAAAATAGGAACATTTTTATAAAATTATGATCATTTTTTGATAAAACCAAAAAGTTATTATAAAATGTGAGCAATTTACTGAATAGTGATTTGTTTTAAAAACATGGAAATTTTTTGAACTTGTGAACAAATCTTGAAAAAAACACTTTCTAAATTCCGAACAATTTTTGACAATAACGAACAAGTTTTGATAAAATGCAAACAAATTTTCAATGTTTGATCACTTTTCAAAAATTTATATTTTTTTAATTTGTGAACAAATTTTGAGAACAGGAACATTTTTTTATTTTTTTTATTTTTTTAAACGGGTACATTTTTTTATAATCATGAACAAGTTTTAAACATGTGAACAATTTCTCAATCTGTGAACAAATTAAAAAATGGAAACCTTTTGAATTAGTGAACAAATTTTGAAAAAGTGGATCAATTTTTGAAAACATTGACATTTGATGAAAAAAGACATTTTTTTGCATAGTTGAATGCATTTTGAAACTATGAAAAAAAATCAGGAAATAGTATTATTTGAAATATGCGAACATTTTTTTAATTTGGGAACAAAATTTTAAAACAAGAATATTTTTTTGAAAGGAGAACACTTTTTTAAATATGCAAACAGTTCTGAAAATTCAAATAGTTTTTGAGTTAGTGAAAAAAATAAGAGGATTTTTTAGAATTTTCAAACAATTTTTGGAATCTGAAAGAAAAATAGAAACAAAAAATGGATTAGAAAAGAAATAAAGTAAATGAAATAAGTAAATAAAAACGGAACTAGGCCTGCCTTGTTGCAGATGTTTGCTCATGGGCTCACACAAGACACGACGTAAGTGTTGTTGAATATGGGCTATCATCCTTATTGAATGACAGCTAATCACAAAACGGAACTAGGCCTGCCTAGCAGAAATAATCGAAGTTGCTCAAAAAATAAGGAAGAGCAGAGATAGACAAGAGTATAAATAATCACGTCGGCTGCCGGCAAGACCGGTCTGTGATGAGCCGTGAGCCATCACATGGCTCACTTTGCTCAAACAGCCCATCCGATAGGAAAACCTGGCAACATCATTTTTCTTAAAGAATGTTAAAAATCTGATGTCAAATTTTAAAACATGACAGTTCTACGTGTGAAATTGCAATTTATGTTCTCGCGAGCATGGAAAATTCTTGCGATTCATGTTTTTTTGACAGATTTGCCATGCTTGCTGAAAGAAATTGACATGTTTGCGACAACATAAATTACCACCTCGGGCATTCAATCTGCCATGCTTAAATATTTGATATCAGAATTTTTACACTTTTTTTTCGCGAATTGAGAAAAAAAAACCCGGCAACATCGGCAAACGAAAATGAGATGTCTTCAGTAGTTCGTAGGGACACAAGTAACTTGGCACTTAATCAACGTATCCTTTAAGTCCTAACTCTGAACCGATATTGTATGATCGATCAGTTGATGCATGCGAGGTGAGATGAGATTATTCTAAGGTTCAGCTGGCGCTCCGTAGTGCCACACGTGCCAGTGGGAGGGCACGTCCGTTTGGACATGTTCAAGATGAGGATTGGGGAATCGCGATACTGTACACAAACAAAGCAAAGTTGGTGATTCTAGATAAGATCGCCTGAAAGCGACCATGGATCTAATCAGCTGTTAGTCAAGAAATTAAAGAATGTCTTGGGCCAAGACGCCAAGTATTACATGCCCACAGGGCCGGATGAAGATGAGATGCATTCTTCCAAGATTCAAAAACAGCGAAGGGCAGGCCAGCAGCACATCAATCAAAAAGGACAACAACAGACGGAGAAATAACATCATTACTACTACATTATTAGGTTTAGGTTCAACAAAGAGGGCTGATATCCATCCATCCACAGATCCAGAAGACAATTAAGCTACACAATCAGACACAAACACATGCCTGTTCTTTTTACCACCGGCACACGTACAACGAGAGGCATTATTTAGCAGTAGTATAGCTTCATAGGCTCAAACTAACCATCTCGTCGTACGCACGCGCGCAGCCATGCTCGCTCGCTAGGAGCCGCCGCCGTTGCCGGTGTCCTCGTTTCCTCCTCCTCCCCCGCCGCTACCGCCGGCGGAAGTAGTTGGCGTCCCGCCGCCGCCGGTCCAGTCGGCGATGATGGTCTTGATGATGCTGCCTCTCTTGGGGTTCCGGTTCCCGTCGGGCTTCGGCCTCTGGCCCTGGCCGCCATCCTGCCCATCCATGGCGTCGCGCGCGTGCAAGCAAGCCCCGGCCGGCCGGCCCAGAGAAGCGTAGGCGAGTGGACGAGTGTGGTGGGTGCGTGCGTGAGAGCTAGAGTGGGAGCTATGCGCCTATGAGTAACTGGTCGGCTTTATAGCGCTAAATACAGTAGCATCGTTAATTGTTAGGACAGTCTTCTGATTTGGCGCTCCGGGCATGAAGTACAGGCCCGTCGACAAGCATGTGCGAACGGTGCGACCGCACAGGGCTCCTGAAATCATGGGGGCCTCGATCGGGAGACAAAACCGTAAAAACCAGCTCCTCGATATAAAACCAAAGAAACCAGGAGCGTAGTTGCCTTTTATCTCTGGCAAGGCAATGTCCGTACTTAACTTCTTCTTCATCTAGCGTCAAAAAAAAAACTTCTTCTCCATCTCCCTTCACGCCGCAATCAAGAGAACGAAGGCGCCTAGGGTTGCGGCTTCCATCTTGCCACTCCAGCGGCTCATCCCAGCCAGCCACGCCCCATTGACGGCCTCCTCCATTCTTCTCTGCACCGGCCTTGTCCCCGTCTTCCCTGCCCTGTTCCAGCTCCCCTCCTGCCATGCGCCTTGAACTCCTCGGATCCAACCCAGCTTCCCCTCTGCGTAATCGTCCTGAGTGGTAACTACGGTCTGACTTCCCGTTGCCTGACCAGGTAACCCGATTCCCTCCTCCCTTCTCCCTCCCCCGATCCTTACTGACCCTTCTTCCCTTGTGTTATTTCTTTCTTCTTATTTTTTTCCTTCAATCATTGTGCAATTCGTGTTTATAGTGAGATTATATATGTTTCCAATGCAGGTTGTGTTTGTGAATAATGATGATTACTTGGTTTGTAGTGTATATTGTTAGTTTATAAGGTGGAATTGAGTTAGTTTGCAAGGTGTTTGTGAGAATGCTTATATGATAAAAAAAGAACATGTATTCCATAGAAATTTACAGTCAAAACTCTAATAGGTCATAGGATGTGTGATCCGCTAGCCAAAGGAATGCCCGATGCAACCAATCGCCATCGGCATGAAGTCGGGCATTGGAGCAGGGAGCACTCCGCCCTTGTATCCGCTGGCGGCCCGACTTGGATTCAAATAGTTATTCAGTTATATGCGCAAGTTATATTGGTTCTTTAAATTTAAGGGCTCTTTTTTCATTTCGCACCGGGCCCCCAAATTTCTGAAGACGGCCCTGCTGAAGTATTCTTGCATCTAGACCGGCGACTAATCCACGACGATGACGAGCAGCAGATGACCAGACCAGGGCTCAGCCGCCTTGGGATGGGAGTGGGTGGTTCAGTGTGATTCTTGTACAATGCAGGGTCTATCGGGAGGTTGTAGTATACTTCTTCCGTAAAGAAATATGAAAGCGTTTAGATTATTATTTTAATTATTTAAATGCTTTTATATTTATTTACGGAGAGAGTACTAGCTTAACTTTGGAGCAATGCATGTGTGATTGGATAAACAGAGGCAAACTGATCGGGTGCATTATGTGGGGGTATTTTATGTTAAGCTAAAAAAAGGGTTCTCTAAAAAATTCACGGAGAGGAAAACTGAAGCACTCCACTCCCTCGTTCTCCTTGACGGCATGTGCGTCATCGCGTGTGACGTGGTGCTGCTACGTCACAGCCACATGCTGTTACTGCAGGGTCTAGGAATTCCCGTGTATATACGAGGCATATAACATTTGTGCCTTCCAAGTATTGAAGTTCTATGTTCCAGAAAGAGAGTACATGTTCCAGAAGAGAGTATGAAGGAGTTGAAGAAAAAAATGAGTACGTAGAGCAGAGTCATACATGTTAAGGCCTCTTTTGATTCATAGGATAGGATTATCATAGGAATAGGAATTTTATAGGAAATGAGATGACATGTATCTCAAATTCTATAAATAGGAATAAGAAACAAGATATTATTTGGTTGACACCAAAGGAATTTTTCCATTAAGTATAGGCTCTTTTTTATTTTCCTATGAAATGTGAAGGATAGGAACCAATCCTATATAGAAATAGGAATCCATTCCTATGAACCAAAGGGCTTTAAATGAAAAAATCCTATAAAAATCATATCCTCTAGAATTCCTATGAAATTCCTTTAAACCAAAGGAGGCCTAAGTATATGTGTTATGTGCATATTGTGTATTGGGCCTATCTCGTACTTCCTCCATTCCTAAATATAGGGTGTATAGTTTTTGGCACGGAAATTAAAGAACGCTTGTGGAGGGAAAATTTCATGAGTTTTGGACGAGATTACACCTAACTAATTGACATGAGAAAATAAAGGAACTTGCCAAATATAAGAAAATGTAATCAAATTCCTAAAATAATTATCCAAAAATCTATACACCCTATATCAAGGAATGAAGGGAGTAGTTTCTTGCATAGTTGAGGTCCGTGGTCCACCTGTACATCATATATACGTGCTTTTGCACAAAGAGCAATATATCATACCATTATAACATCATAGATGATATCAATTTTAAAGTTTTAATCCTCATCTTACGCTACCGCCGCTGCCGCGCACTTCCTCACGCGGCGGCGCCGCCGCCGCAGCTGCCCGTCGCGCCAGCCCGCATCGCGCCAAGCCGCTAGCCGCGCACTCGCTTTCCTGCTGCCGCGCGTCGCTTCCCGCTAGCAGCTTAACTTGCTAGCCGCCAAGCTGCCCGCCGCTCAGCCCTTTCTCCTGTACCGGGCTGCTGCAAGTTCCGTGTTCTACTCCACGCGTAGACAAATTATCATCAAGTACTACTTCACGTCATCTCCTAGTACTGTTGCGTACTAGTTTGATCAGATTTGTTGTTCTTCGATTCTTATACCCATTGCTACGCGTCTGCTGTTGCATACCCGCCAGCCCCGCGTCACGTGACCTGCTGCTGCATCGCGTCATCTCCAGCAGCCGTCGCCGTGCACATCTTCTATGCCGTCTACCGCCGCCGCCGGAACAGCGATGGCGTCCTCCGGCTTATTCGCCACCGCCTCTGTCGTCCTGCCTGCCGCCGGCGCCCTACGACGCGGCCTCACCAGCCCATCCTAACTTGCTGCACGGCTCGGCTCCACTGCCCCCGCTAGCATACATCACCGCCCCATCACCGGTGCTCTTCGGCCAGTCCGTCGTCGCCTCGCGGCCGGTGCCGACTCTGCCCGTCGACCCCTTTGCTATTACACGGGCGTCCGATGCGCCCGTGTACGGGGCTCCCGCGCACTGGTGGAGGGCGTCAGCAGGCCAGCAGGTTTTTCCGGCGGGCCATCCGGCCTACCCGGCACCGTAGTCGCAGCCAGGGCTGCTTTCCATACCGTCTGAAGAATACCCACCGCCGCTGCCGAGCGGTGGCTACGGACTCCCTATGGCGTTTCTGCCCCCCTCGTCGGCCCTGCCGCCGGCGCCCTAGAACCCGGTGCTCCTTCCCGCACCGTATGCCGCTCCTACACCGAACTACTACATCGGAGGTGATGATTGGTACATGGATACCGGGGCTACGGCTCACATGTTTGCTCATCCTGATAATTTTGCCTCCTTCACTCCCGTCACCACCGTCCGGCGCATTATTGTCGGCGACGGTTCCACACTCCCTATCACATATGTTGGACACACTTCTTTTCTTTCTAATTCCATGCCTATTACTTTGTCTAACATACTTGTGTCACCTCATCTTACTAAGAACCTCGTTTCCGTTCATCGTTTAACTCGTGAAAATCCTGTTACCCTCCTTCAATGGCATAATAAAATATTATGGCTTTATGATTAATCCGTGTATAGGTAAACTTTAGGTCCGAACAACATTATTATCCAAAGATCCCCTTTATGTACATATCTCTATGGGGAATCATGCTTTAATTTTTCAAAGTATTAAATTAAATATCTTGAATAAAAAAAGGAAATTTGCTTTGATATAGAGTATAACCTGACTATCTTGGCCTACCCAAGTGAAATTACTTTGGCTCATTATTGCCGCGACAATGGCCTACTTCTTCACATTTACCGTGCAATGCATGCAGTTATTGATAGACAGAAAAATTATGGTATGCATTTCCGTGTATTAGCTAAAGCATTGCATATGTGTGGGGGAGATCATATCCACTCCGGTACAGTAGTAGGTAAGTTAGAAGGGGAACACGAAATGTCCAGGATGGCCCAGCTGCGCCAGGGAAAAAAATAAAAGAAGCATCTGACTCTTTCAAGATCTATCCAATTTGGTTATATTTTATCATGGACTCGAAAAACGGATCTGAATTTGACTGAAATGCACGATCTTTCACTTTTCACGATACCTAAAAGGTGGAATAGCGATTTTCGAACCATTTCCTATAAAAGAATGGTTTCCATTACTTTGAGAAATGGGGGACCCCTTTTGACGGGTCAATGGAATCTTTATGCCCAAAACCCTGATTCGAGTAATCATTTATTTGGTACCGCTCAAGGAGCGGGAACTACCATTCTAACTCTTCTTGGGGGATTCCATCCACAAACACAAAGTTTGTGGCTGACCGATATGGCTCACCATCATTTAGCCTTTCTTTAAAATGTAAACTGGACGTTCCGAAACGAATCTCGCTCCATTTTCCCATTGAGGACGAACCTCAACCTGTGCTCGAGAGATAGCTCTCCATACACTGATAAGGGATGTATGGATTCTCGAGAAGAGAGGAGCCGTGCCCCCCCCCCCCCGACCACCCGGATCTCATGAGTGAATAGAAAGTTAGATCTACATGGGATCTCACCTGAATCGCCCCATCTATCCTCCTAAGGAGAAGTTTGTTTGGTTTCAAACTCCGATTCAAACAGGAGGAGTACGCCATGCTAATGTTTCGCTTTAGGGGGTTGGTTTACAGGGACAACTTTTGTAACCTCTTGGTATACCCATGGATTGGCTAGTTCCTATTTGGAAGGTTGTAATTTCTTAACCGCAACAGTTTCTACCGTTGTATTTAACGAGCTTGGTTTTTGTGTCAAAGACGCTCGAACCAGGATGGTACTTCATCGATGTGACAGCCTCGACGAGCTCTATCCGGTGCACTCGCCTTCATCCATCACCACCACCGCATCGGTTGCTCTCTCTGCTGGCGTCGATCTCTGGCACGCTCGCTTGGGTCATCCCAACCCCGCCACACTTCGTCATATTCTTAAGAGTTTCAGTTTCAGTTGCAATAAGATCGAGGACCACACCTGTCATGTATGTCGTGTCAGCAAACATGTTCGCCTTCCGTTTAATAACTCCACCACCATTGCTTCTTTTCCTTTTCAGTTGGTTCATAGCGATGTGTGGACTTCTCCGGTTCCCAGTAACTCGGGCTATTTATCTTATCTGGTCATTCTTGATGATTATTCTCATTATGAGTGGACTTTTCCTTTGCGCGGAAAGTCGGATGCATTCTCTACCTTGACGGCCTTTTACTCCTATGTCCGCACACAGTTTGGACGTCCCATCCTTGCGCTTCAGATGGACAATGGAAAAGAGTTCGACAACCTCGCTTTCGGCACCTTTTTGTCGCATCACGGCATAGTTTTCTGCCTCACATGCCCGTACACTTCACAGCAGAACGTTCGAGCCGAACGCGTCCTTCGCACTCTGAATGATTGCGTTCGCACGTTCCTGTTTCATGCCAACGTGCCGCCTCGTTTCTGGCCGGACGCACTCGCCACTGCATCACTTCTTCTTAACATTAGACCCTGCCGCCTACGGTGGAACTACACACCTCACCATCTTCTCTTTGGTACGCCCCCGTCTTATGACGACTTGCGTATTTTTGGGTGCCTTTGCTATCCCAGCATTGCCGACACTGCTCCTCACAAATTTGCACCTCGATCTGTCGCTTGCATGTTCATCGGCTACCCCTCCAACTCCAAAGGATATCGGTGCTACGATCCCGTCTCCCACCGTGTGTTCACTTCCCGACACGTTTACTTTGATGAGCATGTGTTTTCGTTTCACCAGGTACCCCCGGATGTTCCCCCCGCCACTGGTACTGCGGGCTCCTCAACGCCTCTCCCAGGGCGCTCACTGTTGAGGAATGTAGCAGAAATTCAAAATTTTCCTACGTGTCAACAAGATCTATCTATGGAGAAACCAGCAACGAGGGAAGGAGAGTACATCTACATACCCTTGTAGATCGCTAAGCGGAAGTGTTCAAGAGAACGGGGTTGAGGGAGTCGTACTCGTCGTGATCCAAATCATCGGAGATCCTAGTGCCGAACGGACGGTACCTCCGCGTTCAACACACGTATAGCCCGGTGACGTCTCCCATGCCTTGATCCAGCAAGGAGAGAGGGAGAGGTTGAGGAAGACTCCATCCAACAGCAGCACGATGGCGTGGTGGTGGTGGAGGAGTGTGGCAATCTTGCAGGGCTTCGCCAAGCACCGCGGGAGAGGAGGATGGAGAGAAGCAGGGCTGCGCCATGGAGAGGTCAGAACTCATCAGTTGGCAGCCCCAAAACCCTCAAGTATATATAGGGGAGAGGGAGGGGGGTGCGCCCCCTTTAGGATTTCCACCCCAAGGGGTGCGGCAGCCCCAAACCCATCTATGGGTGGCGGCCACAAGAGGAGAAGGGGGAGGCGCACCTGGGGTGGGCCTTAGGGCCCATATGCCCTAGGGTTTGCCCCCTTTCCCTCTTGGAGGCGCCTTGGGCCCTTGTGGGGGGGGGGGGCGCACCAGCCCACCTGGGGCTGGCCCCCTCCCACACTTGGCCCATGCAGCCCTCCGGGGCCGGTGGCCCCACTTGGTGGACCCCCGGGACCCTCCCGGTGGTCCCGGTACGTTACCGATAAAACCCGAAACTTTTCCGGTGACCAAAACAGGACTTCCCATATATTAATCTTTACCTCCGGACCATTTCGGAACTCCTCGTGACGTCTGGGATCTCATCCGGGACTCCGAACAACATTCGGTAACCACATACAAACTTCCTTTATAACCCTAGCATCATCGAACCTTAAGTGTGTAGACCCTATGGGTTCGGGAGACATGCAGACATGACCGAGACGTTCTCCGGTCAATAACCAACAGCGGGATCTGGATACCCATGTTGGCTCCCACATGCTCCACGATGATCTCATCGGATGAACCACGATGTCAAGGACTTAATCAATCCCGTATGCAATTCCCTTTGTCCATCTGTACGATACTTGCCCGAGATTCGATCGTCGGTATCCCGATACCTTGTTCAATCTCGTTACCGGCAAGTCTCTTTACTCGTTCCGTAACACATCATCCCATGATCAACTCCTTGATCACATTGTGCACATTATGATGATGTCCTACCGAGTGGGCCCAGAGATACCTCTCCGTTTACACGGAGTGACAAATCCCAGTCTCGATTCGTGCCAACCCAACAGACACTTTTGGAGATACCTGTAGTGCACCTTTATAGTCACCCAGTTACGTTGTGACGTTTGGCACACCCAAAGTATTCCTACGGTATCCGGGAGTTGCACAATCTCATGGTCTAAGGAAATGATACTTGACATTAGAAAAGCTTTAGCATACGAACTACATGATCTTGTGCTAGGCTTAGGATTGGGTCTTGTCCATCACATCATTCTCCTAATGATGTGATCCCGTTATCAACGACATCCAATGTCCATGGTCAGGAAACCGTGACCATCTATTGATCAACGAGCTAGTCAACTAGAGGCTTACTAGGGACATGGTGTTGTCTATGTATCCACACATGTATCTGAGTTTCCTATCAATACAATTCTAGCATGGATAATAAACGATTATCATGAACAAGGAAATATAATAATAATCAATTTATTATTGCCTCTAGGGCATATTTCCAACAGTCTCCCACTTGCACTAGAGTCAATAATCCAGTTCACATCGATATGTGATTAACACTCAAGGTCACATCCCCATGTGACTAACACCCAAAGAGTTCTGGGTTTGATCATGTTATGCTTGTGAGAGAGGTTATAGTCAATGGGTCTGAACCTTTCAGATCCGTGTGTGCTTTACAAATCTCTATGTCATCTCCTAGATGCAGCTACCACGTTCTATTTGGAGCTATTCCAAATAACTGTTCTACTATACGAATCCAGTTTACTACTCAGAATAATCTGGATTAGTGTCAAAGTTTGCATCGGCGTAACCCTTTACGACGAACACTTTTACAACCTCCATAATCGAGAAAATTCCTTAGTCCACTAGTTACTAAGGATAACTCTGACCGCTGTCCTGTGATCCATTCTTGGATCACTCTTGTACCCCTTGACTGACTCATGGCAAGGCACATTTCAGGTGTGGTACACAGCATAGCATATTGTAGAGCCTATGTCTTAAGCATAGGGGACGACCTTCGTCCTTTCTCTCTATTCTGTCGTGGTCGAGCTTTAAGTCTTAACTTCATACCTTACAACTCAGGCAAGAACTCCTTCTTTGAATGATCCATCTTGAACACCTTCAAGATCATGTCAAGGTATGTGCTCATTTGAAAGTACCATTAAGCGTTTTGATCTATCCTTATAGATCTTGATGCTCAACGTTCAAGTAGCTTAATCCAGGCTTTCCATTGAAAAACACTTTCCAAATAACCCTATATGCTTTCCAGAAATTCTACGTCATTTCTGATCAACAACATGTTAACAACATACATTCATCAGAAATTCTATAGTGCTCCCACTCACCCTTTTGGAAATACAAGTTTCTCATAAACTTTGTATAAACCCAAAATTCTTTGATCATCATCAAAGCATACATTCCAACTCCGAGATGCTCACTCCAGTCCTTAGAAGGATTGCTGGAGCTTTGCATACTTATTAGCATCTTTCAGGATTGACAAAACCTTCCGGTTGTATCACATACAACCTTTCCTCAAGAAAATCGTCGAGGAAACAATATTTTGACATCCTATCTGCAAGATTTCATAAATAATGCAGTACGCTAATATAATTCCAACAGACTCTTAGCATCGCTATGAGTGAGAAAGTCTCATCGTAGTCAACTCCTTGAACTTGTCGGAAAACATCTTAACGACAAGTCGAGCTTTCTTAATGGTGATACTTACCATCATTGTCCGTCTTCCTTTTAAAATCCATATGTACCTAACAGCCTTACGACCATAAAGTAGTTCTTCCAAAGTCTACACTTTGTTTTCATATCTGGATCCTCTCTCGGATTATATGGCCTCGGGCCATTTATCGGAATCCGGGCCCACCATCGCTTCTCCATAGCTCATTGGTTCATTGTTGTCTAGCAACATGACTTCCAAGACAGGATTACGTACCACTCTAAAGTAGTACGCATCCTTGTCATCCCACGATGTTTGGTAGTGACTTGATCTGAAGTTTCATGATCACTATCATAAGCTTCCACTTCAATTGGTGTAGGTGCCACAGGAACAACTTCCTGTGCCCTGCCACACACTAGTTGAAGAGACGGTTTAATAACCTCATCAAGTCTCCACCATCCTCCCACTCAATTCTTTCAAGAGAAACTTTTCCTCGAGAAAGGACCCGATTCTAGAAACAATCCCTTATTGCTTTCGGATCTGAGACGGGAGGTATACCCAACTGTTTGGGTGTCCTATGAAGATGCATTTATCCGCTTTGGGTTCGAGCTTATCAGCCTGAAACTTTTTCACATAAGCGTCGCAGCCCCAAACTTTTAAGAAATGACAGCTTAGGTTTCTCTAAACCATAGTTCATACGGTGTCATCTCATCGGAATTACGTGGTGCCCCTTTTAAAGTGAATGTGGTTGTCTCTAATGCCTAACCCATAAACTATCATGGTAATTCGATAAGATACATCATGGTATGCATCATATCCAATAGGGTGCAGTTATGATGTTCGGACACACCATCACACTATGGTGTTCCAGGCTGTATTAGTTGTGAAACAATTTCCACAATGTCTTAAATCTGTGCAAACTCGTAATTCAGATATTCATCTCTATGATCATATCATAGATATTTTATCCTCTTGTCACGACGATCTTTCAACTTCACCCTGAAATTACTTGAACCTTTCAATAATTCAGACTCGTGATTCATCAAATAAATATACTCAACATCTACTCAAATCATCTGTGAAGTAAGAACATAACGATATCCACTTCACGCCTCAGCACTCATTGGACTGCACACATCAAAATGTATTACTTCCAACAAGTCACTTTCTAGTTCCATTTTACTGAAACCGAGGCTTTCAGTCATCTTGCCCATGTGGTATGATTTGCATGTCTTAAGTGATTCAAAATCAAGTGAGTCCAAACGGTCCATTTGCATGGAGTTTCTTCATGCATATACACCAATAGACATGGTTCGCATGTCTCAAACTTTTCAAAAACGAGTGAGTCCAAAGATCCATCAACATGGAGCCTCTTCATGCGTTTTATACCGATATGACTCAAGTGGCAGTGCCACAAGTAGGTGGTACTATCATTACTATCTTATATCTTTTGGCATGAACATGTGTATCACTATGATCGAGATTCAATGAACCATCCATTTTAGGTGCACGACCATTGAAGGTATTATTCAAATAAACAGAGTAACCGTTATTCTCCTTAAATGAATAACCGTATTGCGACAGACATAATCCAATCATGTCTATGCTTAACGCAAACACCAATCTCGATGGTAGAGGGAGCGTGCGATGCTTGATCATATCAACATTGGAAACACTTCCAACACATATCGTCAGCTCACCTTTAGCTAGTCTCCGTTTATTCCGTAGCTTTTATTTCGAGTTACTAACACTTAGCAACCGAACCGGTATCTAATACCCTGGTGCTACTAGGAGTACTAGTAAAGTACACATCAACACAATGTATATCCAATATACTTCTATCGACCTTGCCAGCCTTCTCATCTACCAAGTATCTAGGGTAATTCTGCTCCAGTGGCTGTTCCTCTTATTACAGAAGCACTTAGTCTCGGGTTTGGGTTCAACCTTGGGTTTCTTCACTAGAGCAGCAGCTGAATTGCCGTTTCATGAAGTATCCCTTCTTGCCCTTGCCCTTCTTGAAACTAGTGGTTTCACCAACCATCAACAATTGATGCTCCTTCTTGATTTCTACTTTTGTGGTGTCAAACATTGTGTGTATCTCAAGGATCATCATATATATCCCTGATATATTATAGTTCATCACGAAGCTCTAGCAGCTTGGTGGTAATGACTTTGGAGAAATATCACTATCTCATCTAGAAGATCAACTCCCACTCGATTCAAATGATTGTTGTACTCAGACAATCTGAGCACAAGCTCAACAATTGAGCTTTTCTCCCTTAGTTTGCAGGCTAAGAAAATCGTCGGAGGTCTTATACCGGGAGAAGTATTGGGACATATGGGCCTACCGGGAGAAGTATTGGGACATATGGGCCTTAGTGGAGAGAGAGAGGGGCTGCAAGAGGTGGGCCGCGCGCCACCTCCTCCCTGGTCCGAATTGGACTAGGAGAGGGGGGCGGCGCCCCCCCTTTCCTTCTCCCACTCCACCTCTTTCCCCCTCCTACTCCTACTAGGAGGAGGACTCCTCCTTGGCGCGCCACACCTGGCCGGCCGGCCTCCTCCCCTTGCTCCTTTATATACGGGGGCAGGGGGGCACCTCCAGACACAAGTTGATCCACGTGATCGTTCCTTAGCCGTGTGCGGTGCCCCCTGCCACCATATTCCACCTCGATCATATCATTGTAGTGCTTAGGCGAAGCCCTGCGTCGGTAGAACATCATCATCATCATCACCACGCCGTTGTGCTGACGGAACTCATCCCCGAAGCTTTGCTGGATCAGAGCCCGGGGAGCGTCATCGAGCTGTACGTGTGCTAAGAACTCGGAGGTGCTGGAGTAACGGTTCTTGGATCGGTCGGATCGGGAAGACGTACGACTACTTCCTCTACGTTGTGTCAACGCTTCCGTTGCGGTCTACGAGGGTACATAGACAACACTCTCCCCTCTCATTGCTATGCATCACCATGATCTTGCGTGTGCGTAGGAAATTTTTTGAAATTACTGCGAACCCCAACAGTGGCATCCGAGCCTAGGTTTTATGGTTTGATGTTATATGCACGAGTATAACAAAAGTGAGTTGTGGGCGATATAAGTCATACTGCCTACCAGCATGTCATACTTTGGTTCGGCGGTATTGTTGGACGAGACGACCCAGACCAACATTACGCGTACGCTTACGCGAGACCGGTTTCCCCGACGTGCTTTGCACATAGGTGGCTTGCAGGCGACTGTCTCTCCAACTTTAGTTGAACTGAGTGTGGCTACGCCCGGTCCTTGCGAAGGTTAAAACGGAGTCTATTTGACAAACTATCGTTGTGGTTTTGATGCGTAGGTGAGATTGGTTCTTACTTAAGCCCGTAGCAGCCACGTAAAACTTGCAACAACAAAGTAGAGGACACCTAACTTGTTTTTGCAGGGCATGTTGTGATGTGATATGGCCAAGACATGATGCTAAATTTTATTGTATGAGATGATCATGTTTTGTAACCGAGTTATCGGCAACTGGCAGGAGCCATATGGTTGTCGCTTTATTGTATGCAATGCAATCGCGATGTAATGCTTTACTTTATCACTAAGCGGTAGCGATAGTCGTAGAAGCATAATATTGGCGAGACGACAACGATGCTACGATGGAGATCGAGGTGTCGCGCCGGTGACGATGGTGATCATGATGGTGCTTCGGAGATGGAGATCACATGCACAAGATGATGATGGCCATATCATATCACTTATATTGATTGCATGTGATGTTTATCTTTTATGCATCTTATCTTGCTTTGATTGACGGTAGCATTATAAGATGATCTCTCACTAAATTATCAAGAAGTGTTCTCCCTGAGTATGCACCGTTGTGAAAGTTCTTCGTGCTGAGACACCACATGATGATCGGGTGTGATAGGCTCTACGTTCAAATACAACGGGTGCAAAACAGTTGCACACGCGGAATACTTAGGTTATACTTGACGAGCCAAGCATATACAGATATGGCCTCGGAACACGGAGACCGAAAGGTCGAGCGTGAATCATATAGTAGATATGATCAACATAGTGATGTTCACCAAAGAAACTACTCCATCTCACGTGATGATCGGACATGGTTTAGTTGATTTGGATCACGTGATCACTTAGAGGATTAGAGGGATGTCTATCTAAGTGGGAGTTCTTAAGTAATTTGATTAATTGAACTTAAAATTATCATGAACTTAGTACCTGATAGTATCTTGCTTGTTTATGTTTGATTGTAGATAGATGGCTCGTGCTGTTGTTCCGTTGAATTTTAATGCGTTCCTTGAGAAAGCAAAGTTGAAAGATGATGGTAGCAATTACACGGACTAGGTCTGTAACTTGAGGATTATCCTCATTGCTGCACAGAAGAATTACATCCTGGAAGCACCGCCGGGTGCCAGGCCTGCTGCTGGAGCAACACCAGATGTTATGAACGTCTGGCAGAGCAAAGCTGATGACTACTCGATAGTTCAGTGTGCCATGCTTTACGGCTTAGAATCGGGACTTCAACGACGTTTTGAACGTCATGGAGCATATGAGATGTTTCAGGAGTTGAAGTTAATATTTCAAGCAAATGCCCGGATTGAGAGATATGAAGTCTCCAATAAGTTCTATAGCTGCAAGATGGAGGAGAACAGTTATGTCAGTGAGCATATACTCAAAATGTCTGGGTATAATAATCACTTGATTCAGATGGGAGTTAATCTTCCAGATGATTGCGTCATTGACAGAATTCTCCAATCACTGCCACCAAGCTACAAGTGCTTCGTGATGAACTATAATATGCAAGGGATGAACAAGACTATTCCCGAGCTCTTCGCAATGTTGAAAGCTGCGGAGGTAGAAATCAAAAAGGAGCATCAAGTGTTGATGGTCAACAAGACCACTAGTTTCAAGAAAAAGGGCAAAGGGAAGAAGAAGGGGAACTTCAAGAAGAACGGCAAGCAAGTTGCTGCTCAAGAGAAGAAACCCAAGTCTGGACCTAAGCCTGAAACTGAGTGCTTCTACTGCAAGCAGACTGGTCACTGGAAGCGGAACTGCCCCAAGTATTTGGCGGATAAGAAGGATGGCAAGGTGAACAAAGGTATATGTGATATACATGTTATTGATGTGTACCTTACTAATGCTCGCAGTAGCACCTGGGTATTTGATACTGGTTCTGTTGCTAATATTTGCAACTCGAAACAGGGACTACGGATTAAGCGAAGATTGGCTAAGGACGAGGTGACGATGCGCGTGGGAAACGGTTCCAAAGTCGATGTGATCGCAGTCGGCACGCTACCTCTACATCTACCTCCGGGATTAGTATTAGACCTAAATAATTGTTATTTGGTGCCAGCGTTGAGCATGAACATTATATCTGGATCTTGTTTAATGCGAGACGGTTATTCATTTAAATCAGAGAATAATGGTTGTTCTATTTATATGAGTAATATCTTTTATGGTCATGCACCCTTGAAGAGTGGTCTATTCTTATTGAATCTCGATAGTAGTGATACACATATTCATAATGTAGAAGCCAAAAGATGCAGAGTTTATAATGATAGTGCAACTTATTTGTGGCACTGCCGTTTAGGTCATATCGGTGTAAAGCGCATGAAGAAACTCCATACTGATGGACTTTTGGAACCACTTGATTATGAATCACTTGGTACTTGCGAACCGTGCCTCATGGGCAAGATGACTAAAACACCGTTCTCCGGTACTATGGAGAGAGCAACAGATTTGTTGGAAATCATACATACAGATGTATGTGGTCCGATGAATATTGAGGCTCGTGGCGGATATCGTTATTTTCTCACCTTCACAGATGACTTAAGCAGATATGGATATATCTACTTAACGAAACATAAGTCTGAAACATTTGAAAAGTTCAAAGAATTTCAGAGTGAAGTTGAAAATCATCGTAACAAGAAAATAAAGTTTCTACGATCTGATCGTGGAGGAGAATATTTGAGTTACGAGTTTGGTGTACATTTGAAAAATTGTGGAATAGTTTCGCAACTCACGCCACCCGGAACACCACAGCGTAATGGTGTGTCCGAACATCGTAATCGTACTTTACTAGATATGGTGCGATCTATGATGTCTCTTACTGATTTACCGCTATAATTTTGGGGATACGCTCTAGAGACGGCCGCATTCACGTTAAATAGGGCACCATCAAAATCCGTTGAGACGACGCCTTATGAACTATGGTTTGGCAAGAAACCAAAGTTGTCGTTTCTGAAAGTTTGGGGCTGCGATGCTTATGTGAAAAAGCTTCAACCTGATAAGCTCGAACCCAAATCGGAGAAATGTGTCTTCATAGGATATCCAAAGGAAACTATTGGATACACCTTCTATCACAAATCCGAAGGCAAGACTTTTGTTGCTAAATTCGGAAACTTTCTGGAGAAGGAGTTTCTCTCGAAAGAAGTGAGTGGGAGGAAAGTAGAACTTGACGAGGTAACTATACCTGCTCCCTTGTTGGAAAGTAGTACATCACAGAAAACTGTTTCCGCGACACCTACACCAATAAGTGAGGAAGTTAATGATAATGATCATGAAACTTCGGAACAAGATACTACTGAACCTCGTAGATCAACCAGAGTGAGATCCGCGCCAGAGTGGTACGGTAATCCAGTTCTGGAAGTCATGCTACTAGATCATGATGAACCTATGAACTATGAAGAAGCGATGGTGAGCCCAGATTCCGCAAAATGGCTTGAAGCCATGAAATCTGAGATGGGATCCATGTATGAGAACAAAGTATGGACTTTGGTTGACTTGCTCGATGATCGGCAAGCAATTGAGAATAAATGGATCTTCAAGAAGAAGACTAACGCTGACGGTAATGTTACTGTCTATAAAGCTCGACTTGTCGCAAAAGGTTTTCGACAAGTTCAAGGGGTTGACTACGATGAGACCTTCTCACCCGTAGCGATGCTTAAGTCTGTCCAAATCATGTTAGCAATTGCCGCGTTTTATGATTATGAAATTTGGCAGATGGATGTCAAAACTGCATTCCTGAATGGATTTCTGGAAGAAGAGTTGTATATGATGCAACCGGAAGGTTTTGTCGATCCAAAGGGAGCTAACAAAGTGTGCAAACTCCAGCGATCAATTTATGGACTGGTGCAAGCATCTCGGAGTTGGAATAAACGTTTTGATAGTGTGATCAAAGCATTTGGTTTTATACAGACTTTCGGAGAAGCCTGTATTTACAAGAAAGTGAGTGGGAGCTCTGTAGCATTTCTGATATTATATGTGGATGACATATTACTGATCGGAAATAATATAGAATTTCTGGATAGCATAAAGGGATACTTGAATAAGAGTTTTTCAATGAAAGACCTCGGTGAAGCTGCTTACATATTAGGCATAAAAATCTATAGAGATAGATCAAGACGCTTAATTGGACTTTCACAAAGCACATACCTTGACAAGATTTTGAAAAAGTTCAAAATGGATCAAGCAAAGAAAGGGTTCTTGCCTGTGTTACAAGGTGTGAAGTTGAGTCAGACTCAATGCCCGACCACTGCAGAAGATAGAGAGAAAATGAAAGATGTTCCCTATGCTTCAGCCATAGGCTCTATCATGTATGCAATGCTGTGTACCAGACCTGATGCGTGCCTTGCTATAAGCTTAGCAGGGAGGTACCAAAGTAATCCAGGAGTGGATCACTGGACAGCGGTCAAGAACATCCTGAAATACCTGAAAAGGACTAAGGATATGTTTCTCGTATATGGAGGTGACAAAGAGCTCACTGTAAAAGGTTACGTTGATGCAAGCTTTGACACTAATCCAGACGATTCTAAATCGCAAACCGGATACGTGTTTACATTAAACGGTGGAGCTGTCAGTTGGTGCAGTTCTAAACAAAGCGTTGTAGCGGGATCTACATGTGAAGAGGAGTACATAGCTACTTCGGAAGCAGCGAACGAAGGAGTCTGGATGAAGGAGTTCATATCCGATCTAGGTGTCATACCTAGTGCATCGGGTCCAATGAAAATCTTTTGTGACAATACTGGTGCAATTGCCTTGGCAAAGGAATCCAGATTTCACACGAGAACCAAGCACATCAAGAGACGCTTCAATTCCATCCGGGATCTAGTCCAGGTGGGAGATATAGAGATTTGCAAGATACATATGGATCTGAATGTTGCAGATCCGTTGACTAAGCCTCTTCCACGAGCAAAACATGATCAACACCAAGGCTCCATGGGTGTTAGAATCATTACTGTGTAATCTAGATTATTGACACTAGTGCAAGTGGGAGACCGAAGGAAATATGCCCTAGAAGCAATAATAAAGTTATTATTTATTTCCTTATATCATGATAAATGTTTATTATTCATGCTAGAATTGTATTAACCGGAAACATAATACATGTGTGAATACATAGACAAACTTAGTGTCACTAGTATGCCTCTACTTGACTAGCTCGTTAATCAAAGATGGTTATGTTTCCTAACCATGAACAAAGTGTTGTTATTTGATTAACGAGGTCACATCATTAGTAGAATGATCTGATTGACATGACCCATTTCATTAGCTTAGCACCCGATCGTTTAGTATGTTGCTATTGCTTTCTTCATGACTTATACATGTTCCTATGACTATGAGATTATGCAACTCCCGTTTACCAGAGGAACACTTTGTGTGCTACCAAACGTCACAACGTAACTGGGTGATTATAAAGGAGCTCTACAGGTGTCTCCAAAGGTAGATGTTGGGTTGGGTATTTCGAGATTAGGATTTGTCACTCCGATTGTCGGAGAGGTATCTCTGGGCCCTCTCGGTAATGCACATCACATAAGCCTTGCAAGCATTGCAACTAATGAGTTAGTTGCGGAATGATGTATTACAGAATGAGTAAAGAGACTTGCCGGTAACGAGATTGAACTAGGTATTGGATACCGACGATCGAATCTCGGGCAAGTAACATACCGATGACAAAGGGAACAACGTATGTTGTTATGCGGTCTGACCGATAAAGATCTTCGTAGAATATGTAGGAGCCAATATGGGCATCCAGGTCCCGCTATTGGTTACTGACCGGAGATCTGTCTCAGTCATGTCTACATTGTTCTCGAACCGTAGGGTCCGCACGCTTAACGTTACGATGACAGTTATTATGAGTTTATGCATTTTGATGTACCGAAGTTAGTTCGGAGTCCCGGATGTGATCACGGACATGACGAGGAGTCTCGAAATGGTCGAGACATAAAGATTGATATATTGGATGGCTATATTCGGACACCGGAAGTGTTTTGGGTGATTTCGGAGAAAACCGGAGAGCCGGAGGGTTACCGGAACCCTACCGGGAGAAGTATTGGGACATATGGGCCTTAGTGGAGAGAGAGAGAGGGGCTGCAAGAGGTGGGCCGCGCGCCACCTCCTCCCTGGTCCGAATTGGACTAGGACAGGGGGGCGGCGCCCCCCCTTTCCTTCTCCCACTCCACCTCTTTCCCCCTCCTACTCCTACTAGGAGGAGGACTCCTCCTTGGCGCGCCACACCTGGCCGGCCGGCCTCCTCCCCTTGCTCCTTTATATACGGGGGCAGGGGGGCACCTCCAGACACAAGTTGATACACGTGATCATTCCTTAGCCGTGTGCGGTGCCCCCTGCCACCATATTCCACCTCGATCATATCGTTGTAGTGCTTAGGCGAAGCCCTGCATCGGTAGAACATCATCATCGTCACCACGCCGTTGTGCTGACGGAACTCATCCCTGAAGCTTTGCTGGATCGGAGCCCGGGGAGCGTCATCGAGCTGTACGTGTGCTAAGAACTCGGAGGTGCCGGAGTAGCGGTGCTTGGATCTGTCGGATCGGGAAGACGTACGACTACTTCCTCTATGTTGTGTCAACGCTTCCGTTGCGGTCTACGAGGGTACGTAGACAACACTCTCCCCTCTCGTTGCTATGCAGCACGACGGCGTGGTGGTGGTGGAGGAGCATGGCAATCCTGCAGGGCTTCGCCAAGCACCGCGGGAGGGGAGGAGGGAGAGAAGCAGGGCTGCGCCATGGAGAGGTCAGAACTCATCAGTTGGCAGCCCCCAAACCCTCAAGTATATATAGGGGAGAGGAAGGGGGTGCGCCCCCTTTAGGGTTTCCACCCCAAGGGGTGCGGCAGCCCCAAACCCATCTATTGGTGGCAGCCACAAGGGGAGAAGGGGGAGGCGCACCTGGGGTGGGCCTTAGGGCCCATCTGCCCTAGGGTTTACCCCCTTTCCCTCTTGGAGGCGCCTTGGGCCCTTGTGGGGGGGCGCACCAGCCCACTTGGGGCTGGCCCCCTCCCACACTTGGCCCAAGCAGCCCTCCGGGGCCGGTGGCCCCACTTGGTGGACCCCCGGGACCCTCTCGGTGGTCCCGGTACGTTACCGATAAAACCCGAAACTTTTCCGGTGACCAAAACAGGACTTCCCATATATAAATCTTTACCTTCGGACCATTCTGGAACTACTCATGACGTCCAGGATCTCATCCGGGACTTCGAACAACATTCGGTAACCACATACAAACTTCCTTTATAACCCTAGTGTCATCGAACCTTAAGTGTGTAGACCCTACAGGTTCGGGAGACATGCAGACATGACCGAGACGTTCTCCGGTCAATAACCAACAGCGGGATCTGGATACCCATGTTGGCTCCCACATGCTCCACGATGATCTCATCGGATGAACCACGATGTCAAGGACTTAATCAATCCCGTATGCAATTCCCTTTGTCCATCGGTACGATACTTGCCCGAGATTCGATCGTCGGTATCCCGATACCTTGTTCAATCTTGTTACCGGCAAGTCTCTTTACTCGTTCCGTAACACATCATCCCGTGATCAACTCCTTGATCACATTGTGCACATTATGATGATGTCCTACCGAGTGGGCCTAGAGATACCTCTCCGTTTACACGGAGTGACAAATCCCAGTCTCGATTCGTGCCAACCCGACAGACACTTTTGGAGATACTTGTAGTGCACCTTTATAGTCACCCAGTTACGCTGTGACGTTTGGCACACCCAAAGTATTCCTACGGTATCCGGGAGTTGCACAATCTCATCGTCTAAGGAAATGATACTTGACATTAGAAAAGCTTTAGCATACGAACTACATGATCTTGTGCTAGGCTTAGGATTGGGTCTTGTCCATCACATCATTCTCCTAATGATGTGATCCCGTTATCAACGACATCCAATGTCCATGGTCAGGAAACCGTGACCATCTATTGATCAACGAGCTAGTCAACTAGAGGCTTACTAGGGACATGGTGTTGTCTATGTATCCGCACATGTATCTGAGTTTCCTATCAATACAATTCTATCATGGATAATAAACGATTATCATGAACAAGGAAATATAATAATAATCAACTTATTATTGCCTCTAGGGCATATTTCCAACAGTCTCCCACTTGCACTAGAGTCAATAATCCAGCTCACATCGATATGTGATTAACACTCAAGGTCACATCCCCATGTGACTAACACCCAAAGAGTTATGGGTTTGATCATGTTATGCTTGTGAGAGAGGTTATAGTCAACGGGTCTGAACCTTTCAGATCCGTGTGTGCTTTACAAATCTCTATGTCATCTCCTAGATGCAGCTACCACGTTCTATTTGGAGCTATTCCAAATAACTGTTCTACTATACGAATCCAGTTTACTACTCAGAATAATCTGGATTAGTGTCAAAGTTTGCATCGGCGTAACCCTTTACGACGAACACTTTTACAACCTCCATAATCGAGAAAATTCCTTAGTCCACTAGTTACTAAGGATAACTCTGACCGCTGTCCTGTGATCCATTCTTGGATCACTCTTGTACCCCTTGACTGACTCATGGCAAGGCACATTTCAGGTGTGGTACACAGCATAGCATATTGTAGAGCCTATGTCTTAAGCATAGGGGACGACCTTTGTCCTTTCTCTCTATTCTGCCGTGGTCGAGCTTTAAGTCTTAACTTCATACCTTACAACTCAGGCAAGAACTCCTTCTTTGAATGATCCATCTTGAACACCTTCAAGATCATGTCAAGGTATGTGCTCATTTGAAAGTACCATTAAGCGTTTTTATCTATCCTTATAGATCTTGATGCTCAACATTCAAGTAGCTTAATCCAGGCTTTCCATTGAAAAACACTTTCCAAATAACCCTATATGCTTTCCAGAAATTCTACGTCATTTCTGATCAACAACATGTTAACAACATACATTCATCAGAAATTCTATAGTGCTCCCACTCACCCTTTTGGAAATATAAGTTTCTCATAAACTTTGTATAAACCCAAAATTCTTTGATCATCATCAAAGCATACATTCCAACTCCGAGATGCTCACTCCAGTCCTTAGAAGGATTGCTGGAGCTTTGCATACTTATTAGCATCTTTCAGGATTGACAAAACCTTCCGGTTGTATCACATACAACCTTTCCTCAAGAAAATCGTCGAGGAAACAATATTTTGACATCCTATCTGCAAGATTTCATAAATAATGCAGTACGCTAATATAATTCCAACAGACTCTTAGCATCGCTACGAGTGAGAAAGTCTCATCGTAGTCAACTCCTTGAACTTGTCGGAAAACATCTTAACGACAAGTCGAGCTTTCTTAATGGTGATACTTACCATCATTGTCCGTCTTCCTTTTAAAATCCATATGTACCTAACAGCCTTACGACCATCAAGTAGTTCTTCCAAAGTCTACACTTTGTTTTCATATCTGGATCCTCTCTCGGATTATATGGCCTCGGGCCATTTATCGGAATCCGGGCCCACCATCGCTTCTCCATAGCTCATTGGTTCATTGTTTTCTAGCAACATGACTTCCAAGACAGGATTACGTACCACTCTAAAGTAGTACGCATCCTTGTCATCCCACGATGTTTGGTAGTGACTTGATCTGAAGTTTCATGATCACTATCATAAGCTTCCACTTCAATTGGTGTAGGTGCCACAGGAACAACTTCCTGTGCCCTGCCACACACTAGTTGAAGAGACGGTTTAATAACCTCATCAAGTCTCCACCATCCTCCCACTCAATTCTTTCAAGAGAAACTTTTCCTCGAGAAAGGACCCGATTCTAGAAACAATCCCTTATTGCTTTCGGATCTGAGACGGGAGGTATACCCAACTGTTTGGGTGTCCTATGAAGATGCATTTATCCGCTTTGGGTTCGAGCTTATCAGCCTGAAACTTTTTCACATAAGCGTCGCAGCCCCAAACTTTTAAGAAATGACAGCTTAGGTTTCTCTAAACCATAGTTCATACGGTGTCATCTCATCGGAATTACGTGGTGCCCCTTTTAAAGTGAATGTGGTTGTCTCTAATGCCTAACCCATAAACTATCATGGTAATTCGATAAGAGACATCATGGTATGCATCATATCCAATAGGGTGCAGTTATGATGTTCGGACACACCATCACACTGTGGTGTTCCAGGCTGTATTAGTTGTGAAACCATTTCCTCAATGTCTTAATTCTGTGCCAAACTCGTAATTCAGATATTCATCTCTATGATCATATCATAGATATTTTATCCTCTTGTCACGACGATCTTTCTACTTCACCCTGAAATTACTTGAACCTTTCAATAATTCAGACTCGTGATTCATCAAGTAAATATACTCAACATCTACTCAAATCATCTGTGAAGTAAGAACATAACAATATCCACTACACGCCTCAGCACTCATTGGACTGCACACATCAAAATGTATTACTTCCAACAAGTCGCTTTCTAGTTCCATTTTACTGAAACCGAGGCTTTCAGTCATCTTGCCCATGTGGTATGATTTGCATGTCTCAAGTGATTCAAAATCAAGTGAGTCCAAACGGTCCATTTGCATGGAGTTTCTTCATGCATATACACCAATAGACATGGTTCGCATGTCTCAAACTTTTCAAAAACGAGTGAGTCCAAAGATCCATCAACATGGAGCCTTTTCATGTGTTTTATACCGATATGACTCAAGTGGCAGTGCCACAAGTAGGTGGTACTATCATTACTATCTTATATCTTTTGGCATGAACATGTGTATCACTATGATCGAGATTCAATGAACCATTCATTTTAGGTGCACGACCATTGAAGGTATTATTCAAATAAATAGAGTGACCATTATTCTCCTTAAATGAATAACCGTATTGCGACAGACATAATCCAATCATGTCTATGCTTAACGCAAACACCAATCTCGATGGTAGAGGGAGCGTGCGATGCTTGATCGTATCAACATTGGAAACACTTCCAACACATATCGTCAGCTCACCTTTAGCTAGTCTCCATTTATTCCGTAGCTTTTATTTCGAGTTACTAACACTTAGCAACCGAACCGGTATCTAATACCCTGGTGCTACTAGGAGTACTAGTAAAGTACACATCAACACAATGTATATCCAATATACTTCTATCGACCTTGCCAGCCTTCTCATCTACCAAGTATCTAGGGTAATTCTGCTCCAGTGGCTGTTCCTCTTATTACAGAAGCACTTAGTCTCGGGTTTGGGTTCAACCTTGGGTTTCTTCACTAGAGCAGCAGCTGAATTGCCGTTTCATGAAGTATCCCTTCTTGCCCTTTCCCTTCTTGAAACTAGTGGTTTCACCAACCATCAACAATTGATGCTCCTTCTTGATTTCTACTTTTGTGGTGTCAAACATTGCGAATATCTCAAGGATCATCATATATATCCCTGATATATTATAGTTCATCACGAAGCTCTAGCAGCTTGGTGGTAATGACTTTGGAGAAATATCACTATCTCATCTAGAAGATCAACTCCCACTCGATTCAAATGATTGTTGTACTCAGACAATCTGAGCACAAGCTCAACAATTGAGCTTTTCTCCCTTAGTTTGCAGGCTAAGAAAATCGTCGGAGGTCTTATACCTCTTGACGTGGGCACGAGCCTGAAATCCCAATTTCAGTCCTTGGAACATCTCATATGTTCTGCGATGTTTCAAAAACGTCTTTGGTGCCTCAATTCTAAACCATTTAGCATTACGCACTGAACTATCATGTAGTTATCAAAACGTGTATGTCAGATGTTCGCAACATCCATAGACGACGTTCGAGGTTCAGCACACTGAGCGGTGCATTAAGGACATAAGCCTTCTATGAAGCAATGAGGACAATCCTCAGTTTACGGACCTAGTCCGCATAATTGCTACTATCAACTTTCAACTAAATTTTCTCTAGGAACATATCTAAACAGTAGAACTGAAGCGCGAGCTACGACATAATTTGCGAAGACCTTTTGACTATGTTCAGGATAATTAAGTTCATCTTATGAACTCCCACTCAGATAGACATCCCTCTAGTCATCTAAGTGATTACATGATCCGAGTCAACTAGGCCGTGTCCGATCATCACGTGAGACGGACTAGTCAACATCGGTGAACATCTTCATGTTGATCGTATCTTCTATACGATTCATGCTCGACCTTTCGGTCTCTTGTGTTCCGATGCCATGTCTGTACATGCTAGGCTCGTCAAGTCAACCTAAGTGTTTTGCGTGTGTAAATCTGGCTTACACCCGTTGTATGTGAACGTAAGAATCTATCACACCCGATCATCACGTGGTGCTTCGAAACGACGAACTTTCGCAACGGTGCACAGTTAGGGGGAACACTTTCTTGAAATTTTAATGAGGGATCATCTTATTTACTACCGTCGTTCTAAGCAAATAAGATGCAAAAACATGATAAACATCACATGCAATCAAAAGGTGACATGATATGGCCATCATCACTTTGCTCCTTTTGATCTCCATCTTCGGGGCTCCATGATCATCTTGTCACCGGCATGACACCATGATCTCCATCATCATGATCTCCATCATCGTGTCTCCATGAAGTTGCTCGCCAACTATTACTTCTACTACTATGGCTACCAGTTAGCAATAAAGTAAAGTAATTACATGGCGTTGTTCAATGACACGCAGGTCATACAATAAATAAAGACAACTCCTATGGCTCCTTCCGGTTGTCATACTCATCGACATGCAAGTCGTGATTCCTATTACAAGAACATGATCAATCTCATACATCACATATATCATTCATCACATCCTTTTGGCCATATCACATCACATAGCATACCCTGCAAAAACAAGTTAGACGTCCTCTAATTGTTGTTTGCATGTTTTACGTGGCTGCTATGGGTTTCTAGCAAGAACGTTTCTTACCAATGCAAAAACCACAACGTGATATGCCAATTGCTATTTACCCTTCATAAGGACCCTTTTCATGGAATCCGATCCGACTAAAGTGGGAGAGACAGACACCCGCTAGCCACCTTATGCAACTAGTGCATGTCAGTCGGTGGAACCAGCCTCACATAAGAGTATGTGTAAGGTCGGTCCGGGCCGCTTCATCCCACGATGCCGCCGAATCAAGATAAGACTAGTAACGGCAAGTAAATTGACAATATCGACGCCCACAACAACTTGTGTTCTAATCGTGCATAGAAACTACGCAATAGACCTAGCTCTGATACCACTGTTGGGGAACATAGCAAAAATTCAAAATTTTCCTACGTGTCACCAAGATCTATCTATGGAGAAACCAGCAACGAGGGAAGGAGAGTGCATCTACATACCCTTGTAGATCGCTAAGCGGAAGCGTTCAAGAGAACGGGGTTGAGGGAGTCGTACTCGTCGTGATCCAAATCACCGGAGATCCTAGTGCCGAACGGACGGCACCTCCGCGTTCAACACACGTACAGCCCGGTGACGTCTCCCATGCCTTGTTCCAGCAAGGAGAGAGGGAGAGGTTGAGGTGAAGGAAATATGACCTAGAGGCAATAATAAAGTTATTATTTATTTCCTTATATCATGATAAATGTTTATTATTCATGCTAGAATTGTATTAACCGGAAACATAATACATGTGTGAATACATAGACAAACTTAGTGTCACTAGTATGCCTCTACTTGACTAGCTCGTTAATCAAAGATGGTTATGTTTCCTAACCATGAACAAAGTGTTGTTATTTGATTAACGAGGTCACATCATTAGTAGAATGATCTGATTGACATGACCCATTCCATTAGCTTAGCACCCGATCGTTTAGTATGTTGCTATTGCTTTCTTCATGACTTATACATGTTCCTATGACTATGAGATTATGCAACTCCCGTTTACCAGAGGAACACTTTGTGTGCTACCAAATGTCACAACGTAACTGGGTGATTATAAAGGAGCTCTACAGGTGTCTCCAAAGGTAGATGTTGGGTTGGCGTATTTCGAGATTAGGATTTGTCACTCCGATTGTCGGAGAGGTATCTCTAGGCCCTCTCGGTAATGCACATCACATAAGCCTTGCAAGCATTGCAACTAATGAGTTAGTTGCGGAATGATGTATTACAGAACGAGTAAAGAGACTTGCCGGTAACGAGATTGAACTAGGTATTGGATACCGACGATCGAATCTCGGGCAAGTAACATACCGATGACAAAGGGAACAACGTATGTTGTTATGCGGTCTGACCGATAAAGATCTTCGTAGAATATGTAGGAGCCAATATGGGCATCCAGGTCCCGCTATTGGTTACTGACCGGAGATCTGTCTCAGTCATGTCTACATTGTTCTCGAACCGTAGGGTCCGCACGCTTAACGTTACGATGACAGTTATTATGAGTTTATGCATTTTGATGTACCGAAGTTAGTTCGGAGTCCTGGATGTGATCACGGACATGACGAGGAGTCTCGAAATGGTTGAGACATAAAGATTGATATATTGGACGGCTATATTCGGACACCGGAAGTGTTTCGGGTGATTTCGGAGAAAACCGGAGAGCCGGAGGGTTACCGGAACCCTACCGGGAGAAGTATTGGGCCATATGGGCCTTAGTGGAGAGAGAGAGGGGCTGCAAGAGGTGGGTCGCGCGCCACCTCCTCCCTGGTCCGAATTGGACTAGGAGAGGGGGGCGGCGCCCCCCTTTCCTTCTCCCACTCCACCTCTTTCCCCCTCCTACTCCTACTAGGAGGAGGACTCCTCCTTGGCGCGCCACACCTGGCCTGCCGGCTTCCTCCCCTTGCTCCTTTATATACGGGGGTAGGGGGGCACCTCCAGACACAAGTTGATCCATGTGATCGTTCCTTAGCCGTGTGCGGTGCCCCCTGCCACCATATTCCACCTCGATCATATTGTTGTAGTGCTTAGGCGAAGCCTTGCGTCGGTAGAACATCATCATCGTCACCACGCCGTTGTGCTGACGGAACTCATCCCCGAAGCTTTGCTGGATCGGAGCCCGGGGAGCGTCATCGAGCTGTACGTGTGCTAAGAACTCGGAGGTGCCGGAGTAACGGTGCTTGGATCGGTCGGATCGGGAAGACGTACGACTACTTCCTCTACGTTGTGTCACCAAGCTACAAGTGCTTCGTGATGAACTATAATATGCAAGGGATGAACAAGACTATTCCCGAGCTCTTTGCAATGTTGAAAGCTGCGGAGGTAGAAATCAAAAAGGAGCATCAAGTGTTGATGGTCAACAAGACCACTAGTTTCAAGAAAAAGGGCAAAGGGAAGAAGAAGGGGAACTTCAAGAAGAACGGCAAGCAAGTTGCTGCTCAAGAGAAGAAACCCAAGTCTGGACCTAAGCCTGAAACTGAGTGCTTCTACTGCAAGCAGACTGGTCACTGGAAGCGGAACTGCCCCAAGTATTTGGCGGATAAGAAGGATGGCAAGGTGAACAAAGGTATATGTGATATACATGTTATTGATGTGTACCTTACTAATGCTCGCAGTAGCACCTGGGTATTTGATACTGGTTCTGTTGCTAATATTTGCAACTCGAAACAGGGACTACGGATTAAGCGAAGATTGGCTAAGGACGAGGTGACGATGCGCGTGGGAAACGGTTCCAAAGTCGATGTGATCGCAGTCGGCACGCTACCTCTACATCTACCTCCGGGATTAGTATTAGACCTAAATAATTGTTATTTGGTGCCAGCGTTGAGCATGAACATTATATCTGGATCTTGTTTAATGCGAGACGGTTATTCATTTAAATCAGAGAATAATGGTTGTTCTATTTATATGAGTAATATCTTTTATGGTCATGCACCCTTGAAGAGTGGTCTATTCTTATTGAATCTCGATAGTAGTGATACACATATTCATAATGTAGAAGCCAAAAGATGCAGAGTTTATAATGATAGTGCAACTTATTTGTGGCACTGCCGTTTAGGTCATATCGGTGTAAAGCGCATGAAGAAACTCCATACTGATGGACTTTTGGAACCACTTGATTATGAATCACTTGGTACTTGCGAACCGTGCCTCATGGGCAAGATGACTAAAACACCGTTCTCTGGTACTATGGAGAGAGCAACAGATTTGTTGGAAATCATACATACAGATGTATGTGGTCCGATGAATATTGAGGCTCGTGGCGGATATCGTTATTTTCTCACCTTCATAGATGACTTAAGCAGATATGGATATATCTACTTAACGAAACATAAGTCTGAAACATTTGAAAAGTTCAAAGAATTTTAGAGTGAAGTTGAAAATCATCGTAACAAGAAAATAAAGTTTCTACGATCTGATCGTGGAGGAGAATATTTGAGTTACGAGTTTGGTGTACATTTGAAAAATTGTGGAATAGTTTCGCAACTCACGCCACCCGGAACACCACAGCGTAATGGTGTGTCCGAACATCGTAATCGTACTTTACTAGATATGGTGCGATCTATGATGTCTCTTACTGATTTACCGCTATAATTTTGGGGATACGCTCTAGAGACGGCCGCATTCACGTTAAATAGGGCACCATCAAAATCCGTTGAGACGACGCCTTATGAACTATGGTTTGGCAAGAAACCAAAGTTGTCGTTTCTGAAAGTTTGGGGCTGCGATGCTTATGTGAAAAAGCTTCAACCTGATAAGCTCGAACCCAAATCGGAGAAATGTGTCTTCATAGGATATCCAAAGGAAACTATTGGATACACCTTCTATCACAAATCCGAAGGCAAGACTTTTGTTGCTAAATTCGGAAACTTTCTGGAGAAGGAGTTTCTCTCGAAAGAAGTGAGTGGGAGGAAAGTAGAACTTGACGAGGTAACTATACCTGCTCCCTTGTTGGAAAGTAGTACATCACAGAAAACTGTTTCCGCGACACCTACACCAATAAGTGAGGAAGTTAATGATAATGATCATGAAACTTCGGAACAAGATACTACTGAACCTCGTAGATCAACCAGAGTGAGATCCGCGCCAGAGTGGTACGGTAATCCAGTTCTGGAAGTCATGCTACTAGATCATGATGAACCTATGAACTATGAAGAAGCGATGGTGAGCCCAGATTCCGCAAAATGGCTTGAAGCCATGAAATCTGAGATGGGATCCATGTATGAGAACAAAGTATGGACTTTGGTTGACTTGCTCGATGATCGGCAAGCAATTGAGAATAAATGGATCTTCAAGAAGAAGACTAACGCTGACGGTAATGTTACTGTCTATAAAGCTCGACTTGTCGCAAAAGGTTTTCGACAAGTTCAAGGGGTTGACTACGATGAGACCTTCTCACCCGTAGCGATGCTTAAGTCTGTCCAAATCATGTTAGCAATTGCCGCGTTTTATGATTATGAAATTTGGCAGATGGATGTCAAAACTGCATTCCTGAATGGATTTCTGGAAGAAGAGTTGTATATGATGCAACCGGAAGGTTTTGTCGATCCAAAGGGAGCTAACAAAGTGTGCAAACTCCAGCGATCAATTTATGGACTGGTTCAAGCATCTCGGAGTTGGAATAAACGTTTTGATAGTGTGATCAAAGCATTTGGTTTTATACAGACTTTCGGAGAAGCCTGTATTTACAAGAAAGTGAGTGGGAGCTCTGTAGCATTTCTGATATTATATGTGGATGACATATTACTGATCGGAAATAATATAGAATTTCTGGATAGCATAAAGGGATACTTGAATAAGAGTTTTTCAATGAAAGACCTCGGTGAAGCTGCTTACATATTAGGCATAAAAATCTATAGAGATAGATCAAGACGCTTAATTGGACTTTCACAAAGCACATACCTTGACAAGATTTTGAAAAAGTTCAAAATGGATCAAGCAAAGAAAGGGTTCTTGCCTGTGTTACAAGGTGTGAAGTTGAGTCAGACTCAATGCCCGACCACTGCAGAAGATAGAGAGAAAATGAAAGATGTTCCCTATGCTTCAGCCATAGGCTCTATCATGTATGCAATGCTGTGTACCAGACCTGATGCGTGCCTTGCTATAAGCTTAGCAGGGAGGTACCAAAGTAATCCAGGAGTGGATCACTGGACAGCGGTCAAGAACATCCTGAAATACCTGAAAAGGACTAAGGATATGTTTCTCGTATATGGAGGTGACAAAGAGCTCACCAAAAGGTTACGTTGATGCAAGCTTTGACACTAATCCGGACGATTCTAAATCGCAAACCGGATACGTGTTTACATTAAACGGTGGAGCTGTCAGTTGGTGCAGTTCTAAACAAAGCGTTGTAGCGGGATCTACATGTGAAGATGAGTACATAGCTACTTCGGAAGCAGCGAACGAAGGAGTCTGGATGAAGGAGTTCATATCCGATCTAGGTGTCATACCTAGTGCATCGGGTCCAATGAAAATCTTTTGTGACAATACTGGTGCAATTGCCTTGGCAAAGGAATCCAGATTTCACACGAGAACCAAGCACATCAAGAGACGCTTCAATTCCATCCGGGATCTAGTCCAGGTGGGAGATATAGAGATTTGCAAGATACATATGGATCTGAATGTTGCAGATCCGTTGACTAAGCCTCTTCCACGAGCAAAACATGATCAACACCAAGGCTCCATGGGTGTTAGAATCATTACTGTGTAATCTAGATTATTGACACTAGTGCAAGTGGGAGACCGAAGGAAATATGCCCTAGAAGCAATAATAAAGTTATTATTTATTTCCTTATATCATGATAAATGTTTATTATTCATGCTAGAATTGTATTAACCGGAAACATAATACATGTGTGAATACATAGACAAACTTAGTGTCACTAGTATGCCTCTACTTGACTAACTCGTTAATCAAAGATGGTTATGTTTCCTAACCATGAACAAAGTGTTGTTATTTGATTAACGAGGTCACATCATTAGTAGAATGATCTGATTGACATGACCCATTTCATTAGCTTAGCACCCGATCGTTTAGTATGTTGCTATTGCTTTCTTCATGACTTATACATGTTCCTATGACTATGAGATTATGCAACTCCCGTTTACCAGAGGAACACTTTGTGTGCTACCAAACGTCACAACGTAACTGGGTGATTATAAAGGAGCTCTACAGGTGTCTCCAAAGGTAGATGTTGGGTTGGGTATTTCGAGATTAGGATTTGTCACTCCGATTGTCGGAGAGGTATCTCTGGGCCCTCTCGGTAATGCACATCACATAAGCCTTGCAAGCATTGCAACTAATGAGTTAGTTGCGGAATGATGTATTACAGAATGAGTAAAGAGACTTGCCGGTAACGAGATTGAACTAGGTATTGGATACCGACGATCGAATCTCGGGCAAGTAACATACCGATGACAAAGGGAACAACGTATGTTGTTATGCGGTCTGACCGATAAAGATCTTCGTAGAATATGTAGGAGCCAATATGGGCATCCAGGTCCCGCTATTGGTTACTGGCCGGAGATCTGTCTCAGTCATGTCTACATTGTTCTCGAACCGTAGGGTCCGCACGCTTAACGTTACGATGACAGTTATTATGAGTTTATGCATTTTGATGTACCGAAGTTAGTTCGGAGTCCCGGATGTGATCACGGACATGACGAGGAGTCTCGAAATGGTCGAGACATAAAGATTGATATATTGGACGGCTATATTCGGACACCGGAAGTGTTTCGGGTGATTTCGGAGAAAACCGGAGAGCCGGAGGGTTACCGGAACCCTACCGGGAGAAGTATTGGGACATATGGGCCTTAGTGGAGAGAGAGAGAGGGGCTGCAAGAGGTGGGCCGCGCGCCACCTCCTCCCTGGTCCGAATTGGACTAGGACAGGGGGGCGGCGCCCCCCCTTTCCTTCTCCCACTCCACCTCTTTCCCCCTCCTACTCCTACTAGGAGGAGGACTCCTCCTTGGCGCGCCACACCTGGCCTGCCGGCTTCCTCCCCTTGCTCCTTTATATACGGGGGTAGGGGGGCACCTCCAGACACAAGTTGATCCATGTGATCGTTCCTTAGCCGTGTGCGGTGCCCCCTGCCACCATATTCCACCTCGATCATATTGTTGTAGTGCTTAGGCGAAGCCTTGCGTCGGTAGAACATCATCATCGTCACCACGCCGTTGTGCTGACGGAACTCATCCCCGAAGCTTTGCTGGATCGGAGCCCGGGGAGCGTCATCGAGCTGTACGTGTGCTAAGAACTCGGAGGTGCCGGAGTAACGGTGCTTGGATCGGTCGGATCGGGAAGACGTACGACTACTTCCTCTACGTTGTGTCAACGCTTCCGTTGCGGTCTACGAGGGTACGTAGACAACACTCTCCCCTCTCGTTGCTATGCATCACCATGATCTTGCGTGTGCGTAGGATTTTTTTTGAAATTACTGCGTTCCCCAACATGAGGAAGACTCCATCCAGCAGCAGCACGACGGCGTGGTGGTGGTGGAGGAGTGTGGCAATCCTGCAGGGCTTCGCCAAGCACCGCGGGAGAGGAGGAGGGAGAGAAGCAGGGCTGCGCCATGGAGAGGTCAGAACTCATCAGTTGGCAGCCCCAAAACCCTCAAGTATATATAGGGGAGGGGGAGGGGGGTGCGCCCCCTTTAGGGTTTCCACCCCAAGGGGTGCGGCAGCCCCAAACCCATCTATTGGTGGCGGCCACAAGGGGAGAAGGGGGAGGCGCACCTGGGGTGGGCCTTAGGGCCCATCTGCCCTAGGGTTTGCCCCCTTTCCCTCTTGGAGGCGCCTTGGGCCCTTGTGGGGGGGAGGGGGCGCACCAGCCCACCTGGGGCTGGCCCCCTCCCACACTTGGCCCATGCAGCCCTCTGGGGCCGGTGGCCCCACTTGGTGGACCCCGGGACCCTCCCGGTGGTCCCGGTACGTTACCGATAAAACCCGAAACTTTTCCGGTGACAAAAACAAGACTTCCCATATATAAATCTTTACCTCCGGACCATTCCGGAACTCCTCGTGACGTCCGGGATCTCATCCGGGCCTTCGAACAACATTCGGTAACCACATACAAACTTCCTTTATAACCCTAGCGTCATCGAACCTTAAGTGTGTAGACCCTACGGGTTCGGGAGACATGCAGACATGACCGAGATGTTCTCCGTTCAATAACCAACAGCGGGATCTGGATACCCATGTTGGCTCCCACATGCTCCACGATGATCTCATCGGATGAACCACGATGTCAAGGACTTAATCAATCCCGTATGCAATTCCCTTTGTCCATCGGTACGATACTTGCCCGAGATTCGATCGTTGGTATCCCGTTACCTTGTTCAATCTCATTACCGGTAAGTCTCTTTACTCGTTCCGTAACACATCATCCCCTGATCAACTCCTTGATCACATTGTGCACATTATGATGATGTCCTACCGAGTGGGCCCAGAGATACCTCTCCATTTACACGAAGTGACAAATCCCAGTCTCGATTCGTGCCAACCCAACAGACACTTTCGGAGATACCTGTAGTGCACCTTTATAGTCACCCAGTTACGCTGTGACGTTTGGCACACCCAAAGTATTCCTACGGTATCCGGGAGTTGCACAATCTCATGGTCTAAGGAAATGATACTTGACATTAGAAAAGCTTTAGCATACGAACTACATGATCTTGTGCTAGGCTTAGGATTGGGTCTTGTCCATCACATCATTCTCCTAATGATGTGATCCCGTTATCAACGGCATCCAATGTCCATGGTCAGGAAACCGTGACCATCTATTGATCAACGAGCTAGTCAACTAGAGGCTTACTAGGGACATGGTGTTGTCTATGTATCCACACATGTATCTGAGTTTCCTATCAATACAATTCTAGCATGGATAATAAACGATTATCATGAACAAGGAAATATAATAATAAATTTATTATTGCCTCCAGGGCATATTTCCAACACTCGTGCGCCCTTCTTGGCCCGCCCTTGCTTTGAGGCACCCCCCGCATACGGCGGCTTCTACACCCGCGACGCTGGCGCCCTCGGCTCCCACGACGTTCGCGCTCGCGGCCCCCGCGGCTCCCCTGGCACCCGCGCCCCCCCGGTGCCCCCGACGTTGGCGCCCGCGGCCCCCTCGGCGACCCTGGTGTCGGCGGCCCCTGCGGCCCCCTCGGCGCCCCCGGCCCCCTTGGCGCCCACGCCCCCCGGTGCCTGTGGCCGGTCCGGTCACCCGCGCCCATACGGGCGTTTTTCGCCCGACCTCACCTCTGAGTAGTCGCCATTGCCGTCCTCCGTTCGAGCCGCTCTTCATGACCCGCTCTAGATGGCTGCGATGCAAGAGGAGTTTGACGCCCTGTTGCGCAACCGGACGTGGCAGCTTTTCCCTGTCCCCGACACACCAACGTGATTACCGGGAAGTGGGTCTTTAAACACAAGCTCCGTCCTGATGGTACCATTGATCACTACAAAGCGCGTTGGGTCGTTCGTGACTTCCGACAACGTGCTGGCATCGACTTCACTGACACCTTCGCTCCGGTTGTCAAGCCCGGCACGATACGCACGGTTCTCCATCTTGCGGTCTCCTGTTCTTGGTCGGTGCACAAGATGGACGTCTCCAACGCCTTCCTCCATGCTCACCTCGAGGAGCAGGTCTTCTGCCAGCAGCCCACCGGGTTTGTTGACCCGGCGCTTCCCAACCATGTGTGCTTGCTTTCGCGGTCCTTGTACGGACTCAAGCAAGCACCGCGCGCTTGGTACCAGCGCATCGCGGCGTTTCTCCACCAGCTTGGGTTCTGCTCGACCCGCTCAGACGCCTCGCTCTTCGTCTATCATCGGGGCTCTGACACGGCCTACTTGCTGCTCTATGTCAATGACATCATCCTGATGGCATGTACGGCTGGTCTCCTCAGTCAGCTCACGGCTCGTCTTCGCGCTGAGTTCGCCATCAAGGACTTGGGTCCTTTGCACTACTTCCTCGGTGTCGAGGTGGTGCGCCGTTCGGAGGGCTTCTTCCTTCATTAGCGGAAGTACGCTCACGAGCTCCTCGAGCGCGTGGGCATGCTTAACTGCAAGCCCGTCGCTACGCCTGTTGATACGAAGGCCAAGCTTTCTACCACGGATGGTTCTCCTACTTCGGATTCTGCTTTCTATCGGTCTATCGTTGGTGCTCTCCAGTACCTCACTCTGATTCGACCGGAGATCCAGTATGCCGTGCAACAGGTGTGTCTTCATATGCATGCTCCTCGAGACGTTCACTGGGCTGCCGTCAAGCGGATTCTCCGCTATATCTGTGGCACTATGGATCTTGGCGTCACGCTTCACGCCTCCGCCGACACCGCCCTCACCGCCTACTCCGATGCAGACTGGGCGGGCTGCCCTGACACTCGTCGCTCCACTTCGGGCTATTGTGTCTATCTTGGACCCTCACTCATCTCGTGGTCGTCCAAGAGGCAGCCGACAGTCTCACATTCCAGTGCTGAGGCTGAGTATCGTGCGGTGGCCAACGCAGTCATCGAGTGTTCGTGGCTTCGCTAGCTGCTTCAAGAGCTCTCTTGTCCTGTTGACCATGCCACGGTGGTCTACTGTGACAACATCTCGGCGGTCTACCTCTCCGCTAACCCGGTGCATCATCGACGGACCAAGCATATTGAGTTGGATATTCATTTTGTTCGGGAACAGGTGGCCCTTGGCCATATTCGTGTTTTACACGTCCCTACTTCCCAACAATTTGTCGATATCATGACCAAGGGCTTGCCTACGGTGTCATTTGAGGAGTTCCGGTCCAGTCTTTGCGTCAGCCGCGGTGCCGCTTCGACTGCGGGGGGGGGGGGGGGGGTGTTGAGTATATGTGTTATGTGCATATTGTGTATTGGGCCCACTTCCTAGTTTCTTGTATAGTTGAGGCCCATGGCCCATCTCTGTACATCATATATACGTGCCTATGCACGAAGAGCAATACATCGTGCAATTACAACATCATACAATACATACATCATACATGGACGTGGTGTGAGTCTGTGGCGTGATTGTTTGTGCACTAAGAGCAACTCTAATGAGGTGACTCATTTCGTTCGCCCTCGCCCGTTTGGGTTGGCGGGGGAAAAAGTGGTGTCCCAAACCCAAATGACGTCCGCTTTACGTCTGCACCGACACATTTGCGGCCCAAATTTTCGCCCCAAATACGTCGACACGGACGTGGAACGGACGCCACGCGCGTCTTTTCGGTGTTCGCCGCAGCCCCATTTGGCGGTCGTCCAACGACCCGCCACCTATCTGGTCAGCTTAATTTATGAGCACGGTCCCACACATCAGCGACGGCGGTCGCCTTTTTTTAAGCCGACCGTGCGGTGGGCCGTCCTCATCCAGCCAGCCCCCGTCTACATCTAGGCAAACTCGCTCCCCCGTCGCCGACAAACCCTAGCCAAATGGGGCTCTTCTCCGGCGCCGGTAGCAGCAGCAAGGGCAAGGCCCCCACCGTCCCTTTCCGCTCGGAGTTCCTACCGCCTCCGTCGGCTCGTCGGCAGAGGATGCGCGTGAACTTGCTAGTGCACCAGGCGGAGTGGCACTGGCAGCATAGCGTGCCTCTGTCATACCCTGATGTGAACCTGCCGCACGACTGGCATCTGGATCCAGAGAGGATCCCAGTGCCGGCAGCGCCGTGGTCGGCTAGGGCACATGGCATTGCTCTCTCTGCGGCCGGCGACCTGCGTGCTGCCGCCGGTGGCCCCGTCGTCCCTTCCCCGTGTCAAGGCCGAGCCGGAGCCGTCTCTCATCGAGCGCTACTCCTGGACGGGAGAACTGCGCGAGTGGGTCACGACGCCACCGGTTTGGATGGGGGCGTCCCCGGCGCAGGAGCATGCCTACCTCAAGATGTGGCGCCAGCGCCGGCTAGCCGAGGAACGCCGTCGCGGCGAGTACGAGGAGATGCTCGAGCACGACCTCGAGATGGAGCAGCGCGAGGCTGAGGAGGAGGTGCGCCAGGCCGCGGCTGCACAGGCGGCCGCACAGCCCCCCCCCCCCCCCCCCGCCGGCACTGCCCCCGCCAGAACAACTGCCCGTGGCCTACATCGCTGCTGCCTGGAACACGGCGTTCCCCTGGGCCGGCCCTGCGTCGATGCTCATCGACCTCACCGACCCCGAGGACGACGACGATGCCGCCTAGGGCAGCGCGCCGCCTCGTAGTTTAGTTTGTTTTTAGTTTATTTAATGCTAATGTGAACGCGTGGATTCTCGCCGGTCTTCCTGGCCGGCTTTAATGTTTAATTAAGTCGTTTTTATTTTAAATGTGCATGCACAGTTTTTTTGTCGGTGCCGTCAAGATGAGTCGGGCAAGCATTGGATGCATACGCCGACTCAAACGCGCAAGGGAACGTCCGTATCTGTCTGGCCGATTCAAACGGACAAAAAAACGAACAAAATCACCGTTCGTTTGGGTCAGTCCGTTGGAGTTGCTCTAGCTCTGCAATTAGTGTGTGACGTACGTGATCAGCTTCTTTATGGTCGCATCATCTTTTCCTTTCGATCGATATAGCAGTCCGAATGATCCTAATCTGGCGGCTTAGCTACCAAAAAATTATCTGGAACCGCTACCTACCGTTTCTTAGTCGCCACTCCTTTCACTGTCGAGTGTCGTACGTAGGTCTCGATGGTTGTGACATCTGCACGTGATGAAGGCGCCGGCTCTAGTGGATTCGATCTGGACTGGGGGGATATTTGTGCCGGATGGGATGATGGATGACAGGATGAGTGCCCGCAGAGCGGCCGCCACGCACATTTTCTGGATTAAAGGTGGCGGGGACATGATTTTTATCTATCATCAGTTCTCCACCCTTGTTTTTTGTGGAGCAGAAAAATTCAGGCTCGTTCAATGGACATGTGCGAGTTGAGAGATTGTACTGCACTGCGTTCGACTGGATGGCGAAGTGAAGGATGTGCATTGCACTTGGCAGCTGTGTTAGGTTGTCGTGAAGAGATAAATTAAGCACACAGAGAGTAACGCGAACCCTAAGCAAGCTGGCGAGGATAGATTAAGGGTGCATCATCGACGTCCACGATGACAATAGATTCACGTTATGTGAAGGCTTTCTTAGCTCCAAAGCCGTTGGGCGACCTTCAAAAGCCTGAGATCTCGGGCCTACAAACAATGGCGACGAGCAGATGAGGCGGGACAAATGAATTCCTCTGGATCGCGACGCTAGCTCGTGGAGGGACCATGATGGTACTACAAAGCAATCAAACTGGATCCATGGTGGATCACTCCGGTCGAGTCCAATGTATCCCACCCGGAAATGGCGGTCTTAGTTTCTTTGTCTTGAAAATCCGTCTCAGTCCGTCAGTCGCACACAAATCTTTGAAATGAACGACTGAGCTAGCGATGAAAACGACGAGTGAAGCGCATGAACCTTGACTCCAAAGGGAAAAGGAAGACCAACACAAACCTCGATATTTGGTCGTGGCATTCGTTGGCCGTGAAGATATGAATTAACACGTGATGCCACCCAGCCACACGTACACGGTGCAAAACAACATATGCTCTACATAGATGACACCACTATCTTGCACTGTGTCTCTCCCTAGGGCGGCTCACACGAAAACCCTAACAACCACCGTTGCCGCCCCCTTGCGGCCGTCGGCGCACATCCGTGGATGACCGGCGGCGGCGGGAGCTGGTGTTCGGCAGGCCGGCGGTACGGGCCGTGGTGCTGCTCGCCGCGGGCTCTGGTGCTGGTGAGACGGTGTACGACGGAGTTCACATCGGAGTGGAGGTGCGTGGCTGGGGCTCGTGGGAGGAGTAGGGTGCGGCCGGTGGCTCCTCCTGGAGGCGACGATGCGGGTCAAGGCGGCGGCGATGCAGCGAGACCTTGGGCGGCATGGTGGTGCTCGGCCAGGAGTTGTTGCGCTTGCAACGGGCGAGCACGCTGGTTCATGGCGTCTCGTGGTGCCTCCTCCAGGATTCGTGGCCGAAGGTGTTCGAGGCGGCTTGGGCCAGATCTAGGCTGCAGGGCCCCGGCACGGGCGTCTGTCAAGAGTTGGCCTGATGGCTGCGGTGTGTGGGTCTGGTTAATCTTGATCGCGCATGCAGGAAGCTCGGTGGAGTTCTCAACTGTGGGGATGCTGGTGTTTGGGTTGTGTGCTCCTGCTTGTGCGAGTCTTGGGTGGGCCTCGATATCTCGAGTATGCTGGTGAAGTGGTCAACTTGGATGGTGTGCCCCAATCCAGTGGAAAGGGATGAAGGTGTGCGGCGGTTCGGAAGAAATTCATGCATGTACTCGGTCAGTGCTCACGGCGAAGGCACCCGTGGGTGTCGTGCCCCTCCTTGGAGGCGTCGCCAAGGTGTGTCGTCATCTTCATCACTCGCCCTCAGGATTGGTAGTTGTCTTCGGGCGAAAGCGTAGGTTTGGAGTTGAATCGGCGCGATGGCGGCGTCTTTAACGTCACCACTCTGTTAGGAGCATCGCACTTGAAGAGACGGTCTTGAGGTTCCATATTACACTACTTTCGGTGTTTTCCATTCTTCAAGGTGATCTTCAGTGGCACAATTAATGTATGTCATCGCCAATGAGTCGAAGACGATGGCTTTTGTGGATCAACCAAGTTCCGCCATCTACTTGCCTCCTCCTTTTAGGCACTATGGGTGGATAGTGCATCGACGAGGAAAGTTCAGTCAGAGTTGGTGTTGTCTTCATAGATGACCAACATTGGTCAAGATGTGGCGATGTTGCTCAGTCTTGGACATGCTCTTTTTTTGCTTTGTAGTTGTGTTGCCGGTGGTGGTTGTCTTCGGACTAGTCCTGGTATGCAGTTTGCACTAAGTTCGTTGTTCGCAACAAGTTGTAGTTGTCTTATGTTTGAAATTCTGTTTTCTATTAAATTATGGTAGCGTACTCTTAAAAAAATCCTCTAGATTCAAATCCCACTAAATCCAAACTGTTTCTTCCCTGCAAAAAAATATATAATCCAAATTGTTTCTTATTTTCCACACGGAAATTAGGGCCACCAAAGTAATCATCATCGATCTTTAATACTATCTTCATCCTGATTTATTAGTCCCCTTTGTAATTTGTACCAAATTTTGACCAAATATTTAACTAAGAAAATGTTAATATATGTTAACAAAAATTATACCGTTGGATTCGTATTTGAACATAGTTTCCAATCATATAATTTTTTGTGACATGCATGACCATTTTATTAGTTAAATTTATGGTCGAAATTTGGCAGAAAATACAATGATGACCAATAAAACCAGAACGGAGATAGTAAACGTTAATGATCAATTCCAGTGACACTCGGCGGGAAAGCACGACATGACACGGAAACCATGACTGTTAAGAGGCCCGTGATGAACGTGTCGTATTTTTTTTCATACTAGGTAATTGCCCATACGTTGCTACTGAAACATATATATTCTGGTGGTTTAACACTAACAGTGTCTTGGCATGAATTCTCATGTGCATCAGATTGGCATTATTTGTTTACCACAATATCATTCTTCTTATTGTTCTTCATCCTCCTCCCACTATTTGTGTATCTGCCTCTCGAATTCAAGCTCTCCAGCATTAATGGTGTATCTAGCTCGCTATCGCCCCTTCCACATGATGCTCATATTCTTTGGATTTCAAACACATAATTATGCACTTGACATTTAATTTCACATATGTTTCCATCAACAACACAAACTTCTTGGCAAGCAACTACATAAGGGCAAAAACAAACATTACAACAGTACACAAGTTGAATCTCAGTCTAAAAGGCATAGCAATCTTGACCAACTCCTGAAAAGGGCACTCCACTCAACAAGGCCGCAACTGAGTGAATATCGGTAACCACAAACTACCATAGTTCTGTAATCTAGCGCATGCCGACTAATACATGCACGCAAGGCAAAGGCATAGGTCAGTTATTGTGAGTGGGTGGAGTATGAAGTATTCTTGCAGCCAGGCAGGCGACTTATTATGAGTGGGTGGTTTTTTTATAAACTTCTTCTCCTTTATCCATTCATAAGTAAAGTAGCATCGTTTACAAGTAAAGGAATAACCTCATCAGGGGCGTTATCCATCCAAACAATCGGCGAAGAAAACCTAGCTAACCTTGCTAGTTCATGAGCTACTCGATTACGTTCCCTATTACAATGATCATAATCGACATGGGAAAAACCTAATGACATGAAATAACATTCATCTATAATGGATGAAGCAACTGAAGAAGAGTAGCCTTGGCTCAACGCATGCACCACCTTCACACTATATGAAATCACTTCAATCTTATTACATCCGACGGTATTAGCGAGATTCAAATCAAACCTCACTGCAATTGCTTCTGCTGTGAACGAGTGGAAGCAAAGCTCCATCTTTTCATTAGCAGCCGCTATTAATTCCCCCCATGGTCCTGGATAACTGCTCCAAATGTTGTTGTGAGTGTGTCACTATCAAATCTCGCGTCAACGTTTAATTTCACGTAACCACACTTTGGTTTCACCCAAGCATCTGAACGGACGTGAGCCTTTGGGCTATAAGAGATGGTATAATTTTCTACTAAGCCTCTCACTGACATATTGATTTGATATGCGCTTTGAGTTTTTTCGTCATGTGTCAATTTTCGCCTTTCATACCACAAATATCAAGTCGTCGTTGCCATCATTTCTCTGAACTTCGGCAAGTCCAACACTTGGATTTGTTGTTCTGGAAGGCACAAAAGATGTGCCAACACAAGCTCACCTGCCTTGTAAACTTTCAGTGCTTGTTTGATAACAAGCTCAAGACCAAGCATCTTCCACACGTCCATTGGCAATTTGCATTCGAACAACATATGTCTTATGTCATCAGGCCCCTGGTGTTACAGGCTGGGCAACTCAGATTTATTTTCAAGTGCTTATTAGCCATGATAGATCGACAAGGAATAGCACTCTGGAGCGCGCACCACATATTTTTTTATCTTTGCTGGGCAGACTAAGTTCCATACCGAGTCCGATGTATAAGATGGGTTTAAACCTCCAGCCATTGATTCCAACTTGTGCCCAAATTGAAATTCCCATTCTGTATGGTATGCAGATCGCGCCGTAAAAGTCCCTGACTTTGTCATGTTCCATGCTAGGAAATCTGTCATCTCATGTAATGGTAGTGGAATGGCCAAAATCCTTCGAGCATTCACTTGCCAAAACGTTTGGTTAACCAGCTGTTCATCCCAACTCCCTGTCACCGGATCAATGAGGTTAGAAACTCTGGAAAGAAGATTGTTGCCCCTTGGTGAAATCACCTTTCTTGTCGGGCTCTGTGTTATCCAGGGATCATCCCATATTCTAATTTTCTCACCATCACCAACTCTCCAAATATACCCACGTCTGAGCGTATCAATTTCGTCCATAATACTCCGCCATGTATATGAAGCCTTCTTTTTTAAAGTTGTGAGTGGGTGGTTTTATTGTGGTTCTGAAGGAAATATGCCCTAGAGGCAACAATAAAGTTGTTATTTATATTTCCTTATATCATGATAAATGTTTATTATTCACGCTAGAATTGTATTAACCAGAAACTTAGTACATGCATGAATACATAGACAAACAAAGTGCCACTAGTTTGCCTCTACTTGACTAGCTCGTTGAATCAATGATGGTTATGTTTCCTGACCATAGACATGAGTTGTCATTTGATTAGCAGGATCACATCATTAGAGAATGATGTGATTGACTTACCCATCCGTTAGCTTAGCACGATGATCATTTAGTTTGTTGCTATTGCTTTCTCCATAACTATACATGTTCCTATGACTATGAGATCATGCAACTCGCGAATACCGGAGGAATACTTTTTGTGCTACCAAACGTCACAACGTAACTGGGTGATTATAAAGGTGCTCTATAGGTGTCTCCGATGGTGTTTGTTGAGTTGGCATAGATCAAGATTTGGATTTGTCACTCCGATTGTCGGAGAGGTATCTCTGGGCCCTCTGGGTAATGTACATCACTAGAAGCCTTGCAAGCAATGTAGCTAGTGAGTTAGTTACGAGATGTAGCATTACGGAACGAGTAAAGAGACTTGCCGGTAATGAGATTGAACTAGGTATTGAGATACCGATGATTTGAATCTCGGGCAAGTAACATACCGATGACAAAGGGAAGAACATATATCGTTATGCGGTTTGACCGATAAAGATCTTCGTAGAATATGTAGGAACCAATATGAGCATCCAGTTTCCGCTATTGGTTATTGACCGGAGACATGTCTCGGTCATGTGTACATAGTTCTCGAACCCGTAGGGTCCGCACGCTTAACGTTCGGTGACGATCGGTATTACGAGTTTATGTGTTTTGATATACCGAAGGTAGTTCGTAGTGCCAGATTTGATCACGGACATGACAAGCAGTCTCGAAATGGTCGAGACATAAAGATCGATATATTGAAAGCCTATGTTTGGACATCGGAATGGTTCCGGGTAAAATTGGGAGTAAACCGGAGTGCCGGTAGGTTACCGGAACCCCCCGGGAGGTATAGGGACTTATTGGGCCTTAGTCGAAGAGAGGGGAAGGAAGCAAAGGAGGGGGCGCCCCCCAAGCCCAATCCGAATTGGGAGGCCCCCCTTTCCATACTTCTTCCCTCTCCTTCCTTCTCTCCTAGAACCAACAAAGGGAAGGGGGGAATCCTACTCCCGGTGGGAGTAGGACTCCTTGGGGGCGCCTAGAGAGGCCGGCCCCCTCCCCTTCCTCCACTCCTTTATATACGGGGGAGGGGGGCACCCCATAGACACACAAGTTGATCATTGATCTTTAGCCGTGTGCGGTGCCCCCTCCACCAAAATCCACCTCGGTAATATCATAGCGGTGCTTAGGTGAAGCCTTGTTCCGGTAGAAACATCATCACCGTCATCACACCGTCGGGCTGACGAAGCTCTACTGGATCGTGAGTTCGCGGGGCGTCACCGAGCTGAACGTGTGCAGATCGCGGAGGTGCCATATCTTTGGTACTAGATCGGTCGATCGTGAAGACGTACGACTACATCAACCGCGTTGTCATAACACTCCCGCTTACGGTCTACGAGGGTACATAGACGATACTCTCCCCTCTCGTTGTTGTGCATCACCATGATCTTGCGTGTGCGTAGGAAAATTTTGAAATTACTGCGTTCCCAAGAGTGGTATCAAAGCCAGGTTTATGCGTAGATGTTATATGCATGAGTAGAACACAAAGGAGTTGTGGGTGTGGGTATATACATATTGCTTGCCATCACTAGTTGATTCTTGATTCAGCGGCATTGTTGGATGAAGCGGCCCAGACCGACATTACGCGTACGCTTATGCGAGACTGGTTCTACCGACGAGCTTCGCACATAGGTGGCTAGTGGGTGTTTGTTTCTCCAGCTTTAGTTGAATCAGATTCAATGAACAAGGTTCTTTCTAAATATCAAAAAGCAATCACTATACCGCGTTGTGGTTTTTTTATGCGTAGGTAAGAATGGTTCTTGCTCAGCCCGTAGCAGCCACGTAAAACTTGCAACAACAAAGTAGAGGACGTCTAACTTGTTTTTGCAGGGCATGTTGTGATGTGATATGGTCAAGACATGATGCTAAATTTTATTGTATGAGATGATCATGTTTTGTAACACAGTTATCGGCAACTGGCAGGAGCCATATGGTTGTCACTTTATTGTATGAAATGCAATCGCCATGTAATTGCTTTACTTTATCAGTAAGCGGTAGTGATAGTCGTAGAAGCAATAGTTGGCGAGACGACAACGATGCTTCGATGGAGTTCAAGGTGTCAAGCCGGTGACGATGGTGATCATGACGGTGCTTTGGAGATGGAGATCAAAGGCACAAGATGATGATGGCCATATCATATCACTTATATTGATGGGAAAACTTTGTTTTTGCCACTCTAGTTTTTGCCAATTTTGCTTATGCCACTCTAGAATTTGACATTTCACTTTTGCTGCTCTTAGCTTTTGACAATATATCACTTTTGCCATTCCGAGGCAAAAGAAAAAAATTTAGAGTGGCAATAGTGATACATGTCAAAAGCTAAGGGTGGCAAAAGTGAAATGAAAAATTATCGTTTTTGCCACGGAATGGCATTTGTGATGTATTGTCAAAAGCTAAGAATGGCAATAGTGAGTTGTCAAATTATAGAGTGGCATAAGCAAAGTGGGCAAAAACTAGAGTGGCAAAAACAAAGTTTTCCCTATATTGATTGCATGTGATGTTTATCCTTTATGCATCTTATTTTGCTTAGTTTGGCGGTAGCGTTATAAGATAATCTCTCACTAAATTTCAAGGTATAAGTATTCTCTCTGAGTATGCACCGTTTCTACAGTTCGTCGTGTCGAGACACCACGTGATGATCGAGTGTGATAAGCTCTACGTTCACATACAACAGGTGCAAGCCAATTTTGCACACGCGGAACACTCGGGTTAAACTTGATGAGCCTAACATATGCAGATATGGCCTCGAAACACTGGAGACCAAAAGGTCGAGCATGAATCATATAGTAGATATAATCAAAATAGTGATGTTCACCATTGAAAACTGATCCATCTCACGTGATGATCGGACATGGTGTAGTTGATATGGATCACGTGATCACTTAGACGATTAGAGAGATGTCTATCTAAGTGGGAGTTCTTAAGTAATTTGATTAATTTAACTTTAATTTATCATGAACTTAGTACCTGATAGTATTTTGCATGTCTATGTTGTTGTCGATAGATGGCCCGTGCTTTTGTTCCATTGAATTTTAATGCGTTCCTAGAGAAAGCTAAGTTGAAAGATGATGGTAGCAACTACATGGACTGGGTCCGTAACTTGAGGATTATCGTCATTGCTGCACAGAAGAATTACGTCCTGGAAGCACTTCTAGGTGACAAACCCGCTGCAGGAGCAACGCCAGATGTTATGAACACCTGGTAGGCAAAGCTGATGACTACTCGATAGTTCAGTGTGCCATGCTTTACGGCTTAGAACCGGGACTTCATCGAAATTTTGAACGTCATGGATCATATGAGATGTTCCAGGAGTTGAAGCTAATATTTCAAGAAAATGTCTGGATTGAGAGATATGAAGTCTCCAATAAATTCTACAGTTGCAAGATGGAGGATAATACTTTTGTCAGTGAACATATACTCAGAATGTCTGGGTACCACAACCACTTGACTCAACTAGGAGTTAATCTTCCTGATGATAGTGTCATTGACAGAGTTCTTCAATCACTGCCACTAAGCTACAAGAGCTTCGTGATGAACTATAATATGCAAGGGATGGATAAGATGATTCTTGAGCTCTTCGCACTGCTAAAGGTTGCGGAGGTAGAAATCAAGAAGGAGCATCAAGTGTTGATGGTCAACAAGACCATCAGTTTCAAGAAAAAGGGTAAAGGGAAGTAGGGGAACTTCAAGAAGAACAGCAAGCCAGTTCCTGCTCAAGTGAAGAAACCCAAGTCTGGACCTAAGCCTGAGACTGAGTGCTTCTACTGCAAAGGAACTGGTCACTGGAAGTGGAACTGCCCCAAATATTTGGCAGAGAGGAAGGATGGCAAAGGGAAAGGTATATTTGATATACATGTTATTGTTGTGTACCTTACTAATGCTCGCAGTAGTGCCTGGGTATTTGATACTGGTTCAGTTGCTAAAATTTGCAACTCGAAGTAGGGGCTACGGATTAAGCGAAGATTGGCTAAGGACGAGGTGACGATGCGCATGGGAAATGGTTACAAAGTCGATGTGATCACCGTCGGCACGCTACCTCTACATCTACCTTCGAGATTAGTTTTAAACCTGAATAATTGTTATTTGGTGCCAGCATTGAGCATGAACATTATATCTGGATCTTGTTTAATGCGAGACGGTTATTCATTTAAATCGGAGAATAATGGTTGTTCTATTTATATGAGTAATATCTATTATGATCATGCACCCTTGATGAGTGGTCTTTTTTTACTAAATCTTGATAGTAGTGATACACATGTTCATAGTATTGAAGCCAAAAGATGCAGAGTTGATAATGATAGGGCAACTTATTTGTGGCACTGCCATTTAGGTCATATTGGTGTAAAGCGCATGAAGAAACTCCATTCTGATGGACTTCTGGAATCACTTGATTATGAATCACTTGGTACTTGCGAACCATGCCTCATGGGCAAGATGACTAAAACTCTGTTCTCCGGAACAATGGAGCAAGCAACAAAGTTATTGGAAATCATACATACTGATGTATGTGGTCCAATGAACATTGAAGCTCGTGGCGGATATCATTATTTTCTCACCTTCACAGATGATTTGAGCAGATATGGGTATATCTACTTGATGAAACATAAGTATGAAACATTTGAAAAGTTCAAAGAATTTCAGAGTGAAGTGGAAAATCATCGTAACAAGAAAATCAAGTTTCTATGATCTGATCGTGGAGGCGAATATTTGAGTTATGAGTTTGGACTTCATTTGAAACAATGCAGAATAGTTTCGCAACTCACGCCACCTGGAACACCACAGCATAATGGTGTGCCTGAACGCCATAATCGTACTTTACTAGATATGGTGCGATCTATGATGTCTCTCACTGATTTACCGCTATCATTTTGGGGTTACGCTTTAGAGACAGCTGCATTCACATTAAATAGGGCACCATCTAAATCCGTCAAGACGACACCTTATGAACTGTGGTTTGGCAAGAAACCCAAGTTGTCGTTTCTTAAAGTTTGGGGCTACAACGCTTATGTGAAGAAGCTTCAACCTGATAAGCTCGAACCCAAATCGGAGCAATGTGTCTTCATAGGATACCCAAAGGAGAGTGTTGGGTACACCTTCTATCACAGATCCGAAGGCAAGATATTCGTTGCTAAGAATGGATCCTTTCTAGAAAAGGAGTTTCTCTCGAAAGAAGTGAGTGGGAGAAAAGTAGAACTTGACGGGGTAATTGTACCTTCTCCCTTATTGGAAAGTAGTTCATCACTGAAATCAGTTCTAGTGATTCCTACACCAGTAAATGAGGAAGCTAATGATGATGATCATGAAACTTCTGATCAAGTTACTACCGAACCTCGTAGGTCAACCAGAGTAAGATCTGCACCAGAGTGGTACGGTAATCTTGTTCTGGAAGTCATGTTACTTGACCATGACGAACCTACGAACTATGAGGAAGCAATGATGAGCCCTGATTCCGCAAAATGGCTTGAAGCCATGAAATCTGAGATGGGATCCATGTATGAGAACAAAGTGTGGACTTTGGTTGACTTGCCCGATGATCGGCACGCCATAGAGAATAAATGGATCTTTAAGAAGAAGACTGACGCTGACGGTAATGTTACTGTCTACAAAGCTCGACTTGTTGCGAAAGGTTTTCGACAAGTTCAAGGAGTTGACTATGATGAGACCTTCTCACCCGTAGTGATGCTTAAGTCTGTCCGAATCATGTTAGCAATTGCCGCATTTTATGTAACACCCCGGATGTAACTTGCCATATTTGTAACTCCAACTCTTGCCATTTTCAGCTTTAAGTTATGAGATTCCCTTCGTGGTTGGGTTTTTGTCGTCGTTTTGGATTTTGTTCATGTCATGCATTTCATATCATGTCATCATGTGCATCGCATTTGCATACATGTTCATCTCATGCATCCGAGCATTTTCCCCGTTGTCCATTTTGCAATCCGACACTCCCACATGCACTGGCGCCCCCCTCTTGTCTCTTTTCATGAGCGGGTGTTAAACGTTCTCGGAATGGACTGAGATTTGCCAAGTGGTCTTGGTCCACCACCGGTAGACCGCCTGTCAAATTTCGTTCCATTTGGAGTCCGTTTGATGCTCCAACGGTTAACTGGGTTACCGCGAAAGCCTCTTGTGTGTTGCAGCCCAACACCCCTCCAAAACGGCCCAATAACCCATTAAAACCACTTCCATGTCCTCCGTCGTCGGATCACGATCGTGTGGGTGAAAATCGCACCTCATTTGGGCACTCCTACCTCCTCCTACCTATAAACAGGTGCCCCTCCTCGAAATTTCGCGCACACAAAACCCAAGCTCCACCCTCCTCCGCTGCTGGACACGTCCGGCCCGAGCCGGACGAAATCGCCGCCGTGCCCCGTCCAACTAGAGACCGCCACGTGCGCAGCTCCACCGGCGCGCGCCGCTGGCCTGCGCGAGGCCCCGCGAGCCCATCCGCGCCGCCGCCCGATCCCGTCGCACCGGATCCCGCGCCGGCCGCCGCCTTCCTCGCCGACCCTTGCCGGCAGGCCGCACCGCTCCTCCGCCGGCTCCGCCACCCTGCAGCCACCGCGAGTCGCCGCCGCCCGCGCCCAAGCGCCCCTCCGGCCACCTCCTCACCTCCGGCCGCCTTCCCGCTCCATCTCCGGCGAGTTCGAGCTCCGTCGAACCTCAGATCCCGTGCCCTAGATTTGGAGGTCGAAACCCCCCCCCCCCCTCGATTTCGTCTAAGTCCTTTTCTGTGTTAATTTCATGCCCTGTTCATAGCACCATATCTCCATGACTGTAGCTCCATTTCATGCATATGATATATCGAATTGTTCTTCTCGTCGAGCTCTTCATTCTAATAGCATTTACATGCATGTTCATGTCAATTATGATGCCTTTTTCATTGATGCAAGAGTGCTATAAAATGTTACGTGCTGCTACTTATTAGATCATGAGGTTTTATCATTTTTGTTGCATTTGATGTGTGCATCATATGGGCATGAGCTCTACATGTGTTTTGAACTATGTCATGCCATCTTTACAGGGGTGCTTGTCTTGTATTTTTTTGATCTATGTGGTGACTAGAATAAGCATGCAAAGTAGGCTCCACAATGTTGTTGTTTTCAGAGACTTAGGATTTTGCTAAGTCCTTGTCCTGTTGTTATTTTGATGCGATGTAAACTTGATGCTACAATGATATCCATGCTTGTTTTGAGATACTTCAGTAAGGATGTTTTGAACATATGGTTATGCTCCATCCATACATGCCCCTGTTTGCAATTATGGAGTTGTCTAGAATGTCTTGTTCTCGCTCTACTTTTGCTATAAAATGTTCCTGGCAGAATGTTAACATGTTAATCAATTTTGCCATGGTTGTTGTTAGTGATCCATGCATGCTATGAACTTTCTCTATCCATGGTTAGCTTCATGAACATGTCATCTTGCTGTTGGTATGCTTGTTTTGTAATGCAATGCTTTGTGGTGAGTGGCATGAGCTCGCAAAGTTGCCTTCATAATTCTGTTTATTCCATGCTCTGTTTTCCGCTAAGTCTGAAACTGTTAATAAAACTTGCTATGTTTACATGGGCACCATCACATCTTCTGTGCCTTATTGGCTCATGATCAGTAAGGGACTTTTGATCTATGCATTTAGTAGATTCATGCCATGCCTTGCTTTTCTATGGCATGTTCCTGTAGCATGTTGTTTGCTTGCTCTAAACATGGCTTACTGGTGTTATTTCTGGCATGTTAGTATTTTCACTAAGTCTGTGAAGCTGATAACTTTTGCACTTTTGCCATGCTTGTTTGAACCTGCTCTTGTGTGATTTAGCCATAGCTCAGTGTTCATGTTTTGTCAAGCATCTTGTGTACATCACTACCATATACTTTGTTGTTATGTTGAGGTGTAGTAGCTTAGTTTCTTGTTGCATTCTAAGTAGCATCGTGATGTTAATTACAGTTTTGCACCATCCTTGTTTTGCTTGCCATTTGCAAACCGTGCATCCGTTTCCGGTGAGCTTTATATTGATTTCAACCAAAATCATCTCATCTTTCCAGCGGCATACTTGGTTTGCCAAGTTAATGCCTTGATCTTTCTTTTCCTTCCGGAGCACGCATATGCATTGCATATCACAGCTTGCATATCATGCCATATATTGCATCATGTTGCTTGTGCATTGCACCATGATTGATTGTTGGTCCTTTGCTTGTGTTCTTGCTTTGGGTAGATCCGAGAGACGAGTACGTGACCGAGGAACCTGTTGAGTACGCGTACGAGGATCAAGGTTTCGACAACTCTGAGAACTTTGCAAGCAAGATGACCATACCCTCGAAATCACTTCTATCTTTGCTTGCTAGTTGTTCGCTCTATTGCTATGCCGCGCTACCTACCACTTGCTATATCATCCCTCCTATTTTTCCATGTCAAACCTCTAACCCACATTTCCTAGCAAACCGTTGTTTGGCTTTGTTACCGCTTTTGCTCAGCCCCTCTTATAGCGTTGCTAGTTGCAGATGAAGATGAAGTTTGTTCCATGTTGGAACATCGATATTGTTGGGATATCATTATTATCTCTTATTTACTTTAATGCATCTATATACTTGGTAAAGGGTGGAAGGCTCGGCCTTATGCCTGGTGTTTTATTCCACTCTTGTCGCCCTAGTTTCTGTCATACCAGTGTTATGTTCCTTCATTTTGCATTCCTTACGCGGTTGGGTGTTATGGGAACCCCTTGAAAGTTCGCTTTGAATAAAACTCCTACAGCAAGGCCCAACCTTGGTCTCACCATTTGCCTACTGAAGCCTTTTTCCCTTGGGTTCCGCGGACTCAAGGGTCATCTTTATATTAAACCCTCGGGCCAGTGCTCCTCTGAGTCTTGGTCCAACCTGTCAGCCGCCGGTGGCCACCAGGGGCAATTCTGGGCTGGCCTACCGGAAGTTTGGACAATCTGGTGTGCCCTGAGAACGAGATATGTGCAGCTCCGATCACGATTTTTCGGCACATTCGGGCGGCTTTGCTAGTCTTGTTTTACCATTGTCGAAATGTCTTGTAACTGGGATTCCGAGTCTGATCGGGTCTTCCTGGGAGAAGGAATGTCCTTCGTTGACCATGAGAGCTTGTGATGGGCTAAGTTGGGACACCCCTGCAGGGTTTTGAACTTTCGAAAGCCATGCCCGCGGTTATGTGGCAGATGGGAATTTGTTAATATCCGGTTTTAGAGAACTTGACCCTTAACTTAATTAAAATGAATCAACCGCGTGTGTAGCCGTGATGGTCTCTTTTCGGTAGAGTCCGGGAAGAGAACACGGTCTTGTGTTATGCTTGAACGTAAGTAGTTTCAGGATCACTTCTTGATCACTTATAGCTTCTTGACCGTGCGTTGCTTCTCTCCTCGCTCTCTTTTGCGTATGTTAGCCACCTTATATGCTTAGTGCTTGCTGCAGCTCCACCTCACTACCTTCTCCTACCCATAAGATTAAATAGTCTTGATCGCGCGGGTATGAGATTGGTGAGTCCTCGTGACTCACGGATATTTCCAAATAGTTGGAGGTGCCGACGATACCAGTGCAGGCGATGCTACCGATCTCAAGTGGGAATTCGATGAAGATTTGGGTCGCTATTATGTTTCCTTTCCTGATGATCAATAGTGGAGCCTAGTTGGGACGATTGGGGATCTAGCATTTGGGGTGGTCTTTCTTTATTTTGGTTCCGTAGTCGGACCTTTGTTTGTACCTTGGATGACGTATGGATTATTTATGTATTGTGTGAAGTGGCGATTGTAAGCCGACTCTTTATCACTTTCTTATTCGGTACATGGGATGTGTAAAGATTACCCCTCTTGAGACATGCCTACCATGCGGCTATGCCTCTAAGTCATGCCCGGACACGTGGGAGATATTGCCGCATTGTGGGTGTTAGAAGTTGGTAATCAGAGCCTTCCCCGACTTAGGAGCCCCCTGCTTGACCGAATCGCTGACGTTGTTGAGTCTAGAATAAAATGTTTTGAGTCTTAGGATTATATATATAGGAGAGTAGGATTCTTTTTACTTCTCAGTTCCTTCGTCGCTCTGGTGAGGCCTCCTAACTTAGAAGTTTTGACTCTTCTCTCCTCAAATTTCATGAAAAAAAATTAGGATCACGCGGGTATCCTGGAATCGTTCCGATGGTTTTGTGACGAGAACATTGTTCTTGGTGCCTCCTGACATTTAGGGGTTGTGGCATTGTCCCGGGGAGTTGAGCTCCAAGGTGTTGTCGTCACAATTTTATCGTTGCAGTTCTGGAATACCTGAGTTTGCAGACATCGAAAATCTCTTTTATGCAGTTGTTGGTGAGATAACCTCGACGCCACCCAGTACTGGGGCGGGAATTTGGGAGTATTGCCATAACTCATATAACGGATGCTTTCAGAGGTTGAGGTAAATGATTTCCGAAGGTTTCTTGGTTATGTGTTGAAGGATGGATACAGCTGGATGTAGGATTTGTTAGTTTTGGGTGAGATATGATGCTTCCCATGTATCCCCAACACCTGATTGCATAACCAGAAAGTTCCGGGAGTTTCATAGGTGGGAATTCAAGTAGCTCTAGTATTTCTTCCCGCGGATATCTGGTTTGTGATTGGGTAATCCTTACCACTTATTTGTTCATATCCGTACCTTGCTGCTTTATTCATCTACCTTTATCTAAGTGGTTTCTCAACTTAATGGACGTGTGATGATTTACTTTGGAATTCATTCGTTCATCCTTGTTCGAATGTTAAGACTATATGTTGCAATTTCGATCCATTGATTCAGCTTGAATATATGTCTTTCAAAATTCTAACGGATGTCAACCTCTTCAGGATGGCTCCCCCAACGCACCAGAATCCGGACCGCAGTGATGGGGATCAGTCGAACCCTCGACCACCACCTCCACCTCCGGAGGCATGGCAAGCTGTCATGGCAGCCACCAACGCCAATACTCAGATGCTATTGCAACTCTTGCAAGAGCGCAACCAAGGTCAAGGCAACCAAGGAAATCAAGGTCAAAGCAACAATCAGCCTCAGTTTGCTACCCTCAACCAGTTCCTCGCAAACCAACCGAAATCCTTCAACAACTGTGTCGAGGCCACAGACGTCGACGATTGGCTAGTGGACATTTGCAAACATTTTGAATGTAGCAATGTCATACCCGAGGACTTTGTCAAGTTTGCTTCGTTTCAACTCAAGGATCAAGCTGCTGAGGGGTATCAACAATACAGAGATTCCAGAGGAGGTTGTGTGATTACCTGGGATGATTTCTGCCGAGACTTCAAAGCTCATCACATTCCACCAAGCGTTGCTGAGAGCAAGCATGAGGAGTTCCGCAATCTCAAGCAAGGCAGCATGTCTGTGTATCAATACAATATCCAGTTTCAGAAACTTGCTCGCTTCGCTAAACAAGACGTTCCTGATGAAAAGAGTATGATATATCAATTCAGAGATGGCCTCAGAGAGGATCTGCAGTTAGGTCTCGTGCTTCTTGAGCCGACCATGTTTGATCAATTCTACAACATGGCACTAAAGCAAGAAGCTGCTCACCTCAAGTGTGAGGCATCTAAGAAGAGAATAAGGGACGCAGTTCAGCCTTCTTCCTCACAATTGGGAGCTAAGCAACAGAAGTTCTGGTTGCCTCCTCCTCCGTTTCGTCAGCCCTACCAACAAAAGAGCAAAGGTGGCAATGGATCTTCCCACCCACCCAACCCAGTCTATTAGAACAAAGCTCAGTCTCAATACTCCAAGGTCAAGTCCTCCTTACCATCAGCCGCTCTCAGAGGTTACTTGCAACAAGTGTCAACAAAATGGGCACTATGCAAACAAATGCTTCAACCAAAGGCGCCTTCCGCCTCCTCCTCTTGTGAGATCTTCCAGCAATGCAGTGGTCAAGCATGATTCCAAGTTTGCAAAGGTCAACATGATGAACACAGCTCAGGCAGAGGACTCTTCAGAGGTGATCATGGGTAATCTTCCTGTTTATGACTTTCCTGCAAAAGTTCTTTTTGACACTGGTGCATCGCTTAGTTTAATCTTGTTACACCCACAATGCGGCTATATCTCCCACGTGTCGGGGCATGACTTAGAGGCATAGCCGCATGGTAGGCTTGTCGCAAGAGGGGTAATCTTCACACATCCCATGTACTGAATAAGAGAGGGATAAAGAGTTGGCTTACAATCGCCACTTCACACAATACATAAAAAATGATACATCATCCAAAGCACAATCAAGGTCCGACTACGGAACCAAACTAAAGGAAGACAACCCCAAATACCTAGATCCCCGATCATCCCAACTGGGCTCCACTACTGATCAACAGGAAATGAAATACGACAACGATCAAGATCTTCATCGAGCTCCCTCTTGAGCTTGGTTGCGCCACCTGCACTGGGATCATCGGCACCTGCAACTGTTTGGAAGTATCCGTGAGTCACGAGGACTCAGCAATCTCACACCCGCGAGATCAAGACTATTTAAGCTTATGGGTAGGATGAGGTAGTGAGGTGGAGCTGCAGCAAGCACTAAGCAAAATATGGTGGCTAACATAGGCAAATAAGAGCGAGAAGAGAAGCAACGCAACGGCCGTGAACTAGAAGTGATCAAGAAGTGATCCTGAAACTACTTACGCACAATCATAACAGAAGAACCGTGTTCACTTCTCGGACTCCGCCGAAAAGAGACCATCACGGCTACACATGCGGTTGATGCATTTAATTTAAGTCAAGTGTCAAGTTCTCTACAACCGGATAATAACAAATTCCCATCTGCCACATAACCGCGGGCATGGCTCTCGAAAGTTTATACCTTGCAGGGGTGTCCCAACTTAGCCCATCACAAGCTCTCACGGTCAACGAAGGATATTCCTTCTCCCGGGAAGATCCGATCACTCGGAATCCCGGTTACAAGACATTTCGACAATGGTAAAACAAGACCAGCAAGACCGCCCGATGCGCCGACATCCCGATAGGAGCTACACATATCTCGTTCTCAGGGCAACACCAAATGAACACTACGTACAGCTAAAACCAACCCTCAAGTTTCCCCAAGGTGGCGTTGCAAGTGGATCTGGTTTGGACCAACACTTAGAGAAGCACTGGCCCGGGGGGGTTAAAATAAAGATGACCCTCGGGAGCGCGACTCCCAAGGGAAAAGGTATAGGTTGTTAGGAAAATGTAAAACCAAGGTTGGGCCTTGCTGGAGGAGTTTTATTCAAAGCAAACTGTCAAGGGGTTCCCATAACACCCAACCGCGTAAGGAACACAAAATCAAGGAACATAACACTGGTATGACGGAAACTAGGGCGGCAGGAGTGGAACAAAACACCAGGCATAAGGCCGAGCCTTCCACCCTTTACCAAGTATATAGATGCATTAAAGTAAATAAGAGATAATAATGATATCCCAACAAAATCCATGTTCCAACATGGAATAAACTTTAATTTCACCTGCAACTAACAGCGCTATAAGAGGGGCTGAGCAAAAGCAGTAACATAGCCAAACAACGGTTTGCTATGAAGGTAGGTTAGAGGCTTGACATAGCAATATGGGAGGCATGATATAGCAAGTGGTAGGTAGCGCGACATAGAAATAGAGCGAACAACTAGCAAGCAAAGATAGAAGTGATTTCGAGGGTATGGTCATCTTGCCTGAGATCCCGCAAGGAAGAAGAAGTAGTCCATGAAGAAGACAAACGGATGTAGATGAACGAATCCTCACAACTCCGGAACGAAACCGAAGATAACGAGAGAAGTAACCCGGAAAGAAGCAAACAACATAGTAAACACCCATCACATAAACATGGCATGATGCACAACCAAGTATGATGCATCTCCGGTTTAAAGAGGCATGCCATGGCAAAGTGCACAAACAATACTACAAATTAAGTGGAGCTCAATATGCAACGAGTTGCATATTGACGGAACACCACATGACTTATTAGTTCTCTCTCGTTTATGTACTCAACAATATTAAATGTTGGTTAGTGATATGTCTCCATCGTATCTGCTTTTCCAAACACTTTTTCCGTTGTTTTGGACTCTAACTTGCATGATTTGAATGGAACTAACCCGGACTGATGCTGTTTTCAGCAGAATTGCCATGGTGTTATTATTGTGCAGAAATAAAAGTTCTCGGAATGACCTGAAAATCAACGGAGAATTATTTTGGAATATATAATAAATACTGGAAGGAAGATCCACGTCAGGGGGGGCTCCACCTGTCCACGAGGGTGGGGGCGCGCCCCCTGCCTCGTGGGCCCCCTAACGCTCCACCGACCTCAACCTTGACTCCATATATTCACTTTCGGAGAGAAAAAAAAACCAGGGAGAAGGATTCATCATGTTTTACAATACGGAGCCGCCGCCAAGCCCTAAACTTTCTCGGGAGGGCTGATCTGGAGTCCGTTCGGGGCTCCGGAGAGGGGAATCCGTCGCCATCGATATCATCAACCATCCTCCATCACCAATTTCATGATGCTCACCGCCGTGCATGAGTAATTCCATCGTAGGCTTGCTGGACGGTGATGGGTTGGATGAGATTTATCATGTAATCGAGTTAGTTTTGTTAGGGTTTGATCCCTAGTATCCACTATGTTCTGAGATTGATGTTGTTATGATTTTGCTATGCTTAATGCTTGTCACTAGGGCCCGAGTGCCATGATTTTAGATCTGAACCTATTATGTTTTCATCAATATATGAGAGTTATTGATCCTATCTTGCAAGTCTATAGTCACCTATTATGTGTTATGATCCGTTAACCCCGAAGTGACAATAATCAGGATACTTAGCGGTGATGACCGTAGTTTGAGGAGTTCATGTATTCACTATGTGGTAATGCTTTGGTCTGGTACTCTATTAAAAGGAGGCCTTAATATCCCTTAGTTTCCAATAGGACCCCGCTGCCACGAGAGGGTAGGACAAAAGATGTCATGCAAGTTCTTTTCCATAAGCATGTATGACTATATTCGGAATACATGCCTAGATTACATTGATGAACTGGAGCTAGTTCTGTGTCACCCTAGGTTATGACTGCTACATGATGAACTGCATCCGACATAATTCTCCATCACCTATCCATTGCCTACGAGCTTTCCATATATTGTTCTTCACTTATTTACTTTTCCGTTGCCATTGTTATCATCACTACAAAACACCAAAAATATTATATTACTTTTGCTATCGTTACCTTTTACCACCGTTACCACTACTATCATATTACTTTGCTACTAAATACTTTGCTGCAGATATTAAGTTTCCAGGTGTGGTTGAATTGACAACTCAGCTGCTAATACTTGAGAATATTCTTTGGCTCCCCTTGTGTCGAATCAATAAATTTGGGTTGAATACTCTACCCTCGAAAACTGTTGCGATCCCATATACTTGTGGGTTATCAAGACTATTTTCTGGCGCCGTTGCCGGGGAGCATAGCTCTGTTCTTTGAGTCACTTGGGATTTATATCTGCTTATCATTATGAAGAACTTGAAAGATCCAAGAACCAAGATTTACCCCTCAACTATGAGGGAAGGTAAGGAACTGCCATCTAGCTCTGCACTTGATTCACCTTCTATTTTGAGTAAGCTTGCCACACCTAAACCTGCTTCTGCTATTAATTCTGCTATGTCGCATGTTATTGATGAGGCCACTTCTGCTATGCATGATACTTATGATGAAACTACTTCTATGATTGATACTACTGTGCCACTTGGTGAATTTCTTGATGAACAACTCGCTAGGGCTAGAGAGAATGAAATTATTGAAACTGATAATATTGATGAAAGTGATGATGAAGATTCTCCCCCTAGATATGAATTGCCTGTTGTTCCTGAGGGTTATGTTATGGATGAAGAAACTGCTAGAGACTTTCTTGCTTGCAATGATAGGAGTGATCTTAAGAAAATTTTAGCTAAGCTGAAACAAAAAAAATTGAATGCTAGAATAAAATATGATCCTGCTTATACTACTTCACCTATCTTTGTTACTGATAAGGATTATGAATTCTCTGTCAACCCTGATATAATTACTTTGTTTGAATCTGATCCTTTCTATGGCTATGAATCTGAAACTGTTGTGGCACATCTTACTAAATTAAATGATATAGCCACCCTGTTCACTAATGATGAGACAACTCGCTATTATTATATCCTTAAATTATTTCCGTTCTCATTAAAGGGCGATGATAAGACATGGTTTAATTCTCTTGATCCTGGTTGTGTGCGTAGTCCCCAGGATATGATTTATTACCTCTTTGCTAAATATTTCCCAGCTCATAAGAAACAAGCTGCTTTAAGGGAAATATATAATTTTGTGCAAATTGAAGAAGAGAGTCTCCCACAAGCTTGTGGGAGGCTTCTCCAATTACTTAATTAATGCTTTGCCTGATCATCCTCTTAAGAAAAATGAAATACTTGATATCTTTTATATTGGACTAACCGATGCTTCCAGAGACCACCTGGATAGTTGTGCTGGTTGTGTTTTCAGGGAAAGAACACCAGAGGAAGCTGAAATTCTATTGAATAATATGTTGACTAATGAAAATAATTGGACACTTCCTGATCCAATCCCTGATCCAATTCCGGAACCAACTCCTAAGCCAACTCCGAAGAAAAGGGGTATTCTATTTCTCAGTCCTGAAGATATGCAAGAGGCAAAGAAATCTATGAAAGAAAAAGGCATTAAAGCTGAAGATGTTAAGAATTTACCTCCTATTGAAGAAATACATGGTCTCAATTTACCACCTGTTGAAGAAATACATGGTCTTGATAACCCGACACAGGTAGTAAAGGTAAATTCTCTCTATAGATATGATAAAGCTGAAATCCCTCCTACTAAGTTTGCTCGCCAATGCTTAGATGAGTTTGATAACTTTATGGTTAAGCAAGAAGATTTTAATGCTTATGTTGGTAGACAATTGAAAAACAATGCTTATATGATTGAACACTTGAGTGGTTATATGGCTAATGTTAAAGGTGAACTAAAACTTATTTGTAAACATGCTTCTATGGTTACCACTCAAGTAGAACAAGTACTTAAAGCTCAGAATGATTTGCTCAATAAATTAAATAATAAGAATGATAATGATGTTAGAGTTATGACTAGAGGTGGTAAAATGACTCAGGAACCTTTGTATCCTGAAGGCCATCCTAAGAGAATTGAGTAGGATTCTCAGAGAAATAATGTAGATGCACCTAGTCCTTCTAAAAGGAAGAAAAAGAAAAATGATAGGACTTTGCATGCTTCTAGTGAACCTATTGTTGACACACCTAAGAATCCCAATGATATTTCTATTTCTGATGCTGAAACACAATCTGGTAATGAGCATGAACCTAGTGATAATGTTAATAATGATGTTCATGTTGATGCTCAACCTAGTAATGACAATGAAGTAGAGATTGAACCTGTTGTTGATCTTGATAACCCACAATCAAAGAATACACCTTATGATAAGAGAGACTTTGTTGCTAGGAAGCACGGTAAGGAAAGAGAAGCATGGGTTCAGAAACCCATGCCTTTTCCTCCTAAATCATCCAAGAAAAAGGATGATGAGGATTTTGAGCGCTTTGCTGAAATAATTAGACCTATCTTTTTGCGTATGCGTTTGATTGATATGCTTAAAATGAATCTTTATTCTAAGTATATGAAAGAAATTGTGACAAATAAAAGAAAGATACCAGAAGCTGAAATTTCCACCATGCTTGCTAATTATACTTTTAAGGGTGGAATACCTAAGAAGTTAGGAGATCCAGGAGTACCCACTATACCATGCTCCATTAAAAGAAACTATGTTAAAACTGCTTTATGTGATCTTGGAGCCGGTGTTAGTGTTATGCAACTCTCTTTATATCGTAGACTGGATTTGAATAAGTTGACACCTACTGAAATATCTTTGCAAATGGCTGATAAATCAACTCCTATACCTGTCGGTATTTGTGAGGATGTGCCTGTTGTGGTTGCAAACGTTACTATTTTAACAGACTTTGTTATTCTTGATATTCCCGAGAACAATAGTATGTCTATTATTCTTAGAAGACCCTTTTTGAATACTGTAGGGGCTGTTATTGATTGCACCAAAGGCAATGCCACTTTTCATGTTAATGGTAATGAGCATACGGTACACTTTCCAAGGAAACAACCTCAAGTCCACAGTATCAATTCTATTGGAAAATTTTCAACTATTACTTTTGGAGGTTTTGAATTTCCTCTACCTGCTATCAAGAAGAAATATGATATTCTTATTATTGGGGACATGCATATCCTCGTTGAGGCAACCTAGTGTTATTCGTAAATTCTCCGGTTCCTTGTTATTCGGAATGAGTTTGTTAACAAGACCTGATCAACCTTGTTAGCGGACTCCTTTTGATGAGCATGAGATGGATGAATTTAGAAAACACAACTCTCTGTACCCTCTTTTTACTTTCTGTTATTTATACTAGTACAAATGCCCGTGCGTTGCACCGGGCGAAAAATCAAATATAACTTGTTCCATGTGCCCCTGTTTTTCTAAACAATAAGATTACAGTAAGTATTTCTTTTTCTATGATGAAATTTAGACATATCCTAACAATATTTGCCATTACCTATTTCAGCTCCGCACTTGCATTTCATCCGAAAAACACGATTTTTTATCAATCAATTTTATGGCGATGTTTTTTAAATATAAAATTTTATTTCTAATTGTTTTGCACTATTTTTGGGTTTGGTCCATTGTCATTTGGCCCATGTACTGAGTCCAGCCCAAACTATAGCCACGCCAACCGAGCTCCTCGTCTCGTGAAAATGTATCCCCATTCCCCAATCTGTTGAAGGTGACGGCGGCAAGCATCCCTCCCCTCCCCTCCGGCCGGCTCTCTCGGCCTCTCCCTCCCCTGCCCTCTGCCTTTGGCCCTCCCCTCCGCCTCCAGCCCTCTCGGTCTCTCCTCCTCCGGATTCCTCGGCCCCCCTGTAGGCGCCCAGCGCCCTCCATGGCTGACGGCATCCAAAAGCTTCAGTTTTTCTTGCACTCTGAGTACTCATTGTAACACAGTAGTTATTATAGAAAAGCTTGAAAAACTACTAATAACAACATGTCATATTACACAATCAGTGAAAAAGTCAACCTACTCAATTTTATTAGATACAAATTTTATACATTCACAAAATAATATTTGAGAAGTCTTGCTTTAAAACACAAAGGCGTCACCTAGTTGTCAATAATGCTTTCTGGCTTATCCATCCAATCTAACACACAAGCAGTAGCTTCATCCGAAGGCAGCCAAGAGCAGTAGGAGTAGTTAGGCGAATCAGCGGCAAGGTCGGAGAGCCTCTTTTGGTTGCAGAGTTATGGAGCTTCCGAAAATTCGGAAGAATTTCATTGATTAAGAAAAAGAGAAAGTAAATGTTCATACAATTTTCTTCTGTCGTTAACTTGGAGAAAATATAGCACCAAAATATCTTCCATCGTTAACACACTAAAAATTAATAAATGTTAAGATACTCACCAAAATATAATGCAGAAAGTCTTTCATCTACTGGAGCTAGATAAATTTCTATGAAATCTTACTTCGGCATCTTCAACTTTGGAAAGAACAGCTGGTTTTATACCTGATAAAAAAGAACCATTGGACGAAGATGGTACTTTGTGGACTACCAAGCACTTGAGAATTTTCTTGTATAATAACAATGGTTTGCCTTGGCGTTTACTGTACAAATATTCATGTGACATTATTTTAGGCACGCACATCACAAATGAATATATGTCCACAAACTAATGATAATGGGCAGTGAAGATTCTTGGTGCCATAAACTCTAATGTGCATGCATTTTGACACAATGGTTGTTAGTACATGACTCCCTGAAAATTTAAAAGAAAAGTAAGATGTGCGTGTGTCTTATCCTTGCAAGTATTTCTACAGTAAACATAAAAGGTATATTTTCACAGATTTGTAGCCATTGGAAAATCAGAACGTCACATCTATGTTAAGTTTAATCGCTGGCTCCTAACTGTGAAGATATTCCAGTCCTGTCGATGTTTGTTCTTGTCCTCATCAATCCATGAGGCAAACAACTTCTGAATGTGTTATCTTGTGCCAAAGAAAACAGCTAACTTGTCCTCATCAATTCATGAGGTAAGAAACTTCTGAATCTTCGTGTGGCTGAACATCATTAACAGCAGGATATCCATATTTAGTTGTGTCATATTCTGTGAGGAACCCATGACAGAATCTTCAATCGATGTTTAACTTGATGCCACCTCCCCACCGCACCAGCCAAGTCTCCCTCCTGTGAGGTGGTTGTTGTCCTCCACATTCGTGGTCCTGCTCGTCCTCTCACTTGCTTCTGATAAAGGCTTGAGCATGTGACTCCTCTGAGAAATTCTCTCAAGCACATAGAAGACATTGTGGTGGTGTGCGTAACCTAACTGGGATGGAGAAGGCCGTGACATAGGAGTCCCTGGTGAGGCTGCAGAGCATGAAGACGTCCTTCCATCGGCACGGACAGGGGAGGCAGGGCACTTGTTAGTGGAGGCCGCATTGACGACGGCGAGCTCCTAGCAGTCCCAACGAAGGCTACGACATCCTCCCGGTGAGCCCCAACAAACAGACGAGGTCAGCCATGTGGTCGAGCGTGGTGCAGCGAGGTCGACGGCTGAAGTCTCAATGACAGCAACGCATGATGGCCGAGAAGCGACGTGGGACTCCGGAGGCGGGTGTCCATGGCAACGGCGGCGGCCACCTCCAGCATCGCAACGGCGAGCCCTCCAACGGCGCCGGTGGTGCTGGAGGGAGTCGGGGTCATAGGTATTCAGGATATTATCGTGTTTCCGTGCCGAAAGCGAGCGAGTGCGGCGGCCGCGGCCAGAGCCTCCGCATCCATGTCGCCGTAACCCTCGGCCGGGTCTGATGCACACCGATTCTGATGCTACCCCACCTCCCACATCCTCCTCCTCCTCCCGGTTGTTGCCCGTGGCGGCGAGGAGCCTGTTGAGCAGCTCGTCGCGGTCGGCGGCGCGCGCTTGAGCCGGCCTGTGCGGGCACGGAGTGCGGAGGACTCGGACGGTGCGGGAAGGAGGGCGCGGCGGAGAGGAGGCAGACCACCGTGCGTGGAGGACGGCACGGCCGGGCCAGCGGCGGGGAGGCGCCATGTTGGACACCAACAGCGATACGGTGGTGAAAACGCCGAGCACGCCCACGAACACTCGTTTTCTGGTCGCCATGCATGTCATTTTTCCTTCGCCTCCACTATAAAGGCCCATACGAATCATTTTCTGGTCGCCATGCATCTCCGGGCCCAAATAGAAATAACGTGCGCTGATGGCCCAATCAAAATAACGTGCGATGGAGATAGAAAATTAACCTACGAGAAACGTACGGGTTAAAAATAACGTTCCATTAGTACCACCTCGCTTATATGTTTAAATTCAAACTGAAAGCGTAAATTTAAGGGAAGAAGCGTATTGTGACGGTGAACCCGGAGACTGAATCCATGCTTTATTATTAGGGAGAGATTAAATAAAGCAAAATTAGTATTTTTTTTGTCTGTTTTCTGAATTATCCATGCAATAAAAAATACCCTAAAAATAAAAGTTCTCCAAATGCCCTGAAAATTAAATATGATTTTTTCTAGAATATTTGGCACGGAAAACATAGCAAGGGGAGCAAGCACCTAGCCACGAGGGTGGTGGGCGCGCCCCCTTGCCTCCTGGGCCCACAGTGGCTCCCCTTCACTTATCCCAGCTACCACACACTCCTTCATCCCACAAACACCACTAGCCAGCTCAAACCCGAGTCCAATCTCATCTTGCTGCCATTTTCGATCTACTTGCTCAAAGCACCTCTCACAAAACTGCTTTGGGGGATTGTTCCTTGGTATGTGACTCCTCCAATGGTCCAATTAGTTTTTGTTCTAGCGCTTTATTCATTGCATATTTTTGCTGCTTAGGTGACCCTGTTCTTGAGCTTGCATGTCAAATTTATACGATCAAAAGTAGTTTTGATGCATGATATATCCTCTAGGCACTTGTGAGAGTAGTTCCTATCAATTTTATTGAGTTTGGTTCACTTTTATTTTGAAGTTACTAAAAATTTCAGATATTTTCAGAAAAAGATGAAGAGATTTTTGAGGGCCTCATCGAGCCGAAACTCGAAGGATAAGCAAAGTGAGGAGGATAAGAGGCCCAAGTATAATCTCCCTCGCACCACGGAGGTCCGGCCGTGTGAATGGCCTTGTGATAATTTCTTGAGAGCAGCCGGGATTTATGATGATTTCTATGAGTTGGCTGAGAATGCAGGCCTCACCGCCTTCCTCCACGACCGACGCGAACAGTATCTCTTACTCACCAATATCTTTGTGGAAACTTTCATTTCCATGCTAGGAGCTCACCACCTACTGTGGAATTTTATTTATATGATGAGCATAAGGAGATGTCACTTTATGATTTTTGTCGGGTTTGTTTGATTCCTTTTGAGGGCAGTGTAGATGAACCACATCGTGACGATGTGGATGGGTTTATTGATACCATTGTTGTGGGGGAAACGAGGAAGGTTTCCGATGCACGAATTACTAGCATACACTTTCCTGTTCTACGTTACTTTGCTATATTTGCTAGTAGACGCTTAATTGGGCGCGGAAACTATGGAAACCTGAGTGCCCCTGATATTGTTATTTTGTGCCATGCCTTGTTCCTTGATGACACATTTAGTATGAGTGCTATTGTTGCAAAGCGGTTAAATCTTAACCGTACTAACGACCCCGTGCTTGGAGGCATCTTCGCCTCGCGCCTCGCTGCACATTTTAACATACCTATCAGGCATTATGAGAAAGAAGAAAAATTGTTGCCCCCTATTTATGAAGATTATAAGAGTATGGTATCACATGATTTAATTGTTAAGAATAGGGAAAAGGAGCTTAAGTACAAATTAATATTTGGTAAAAATCATCCTGGGACTATTACCTTGCCTGCTCCTTCCTTGTTTGATTTATCTGCAGGCAAGTACCTTGTTCCATTGGAGGCCATTCACGCCTACCGGAACCCTACATCAGCTACAGAGCCAGAGTCGAAACCACAATTTGATCCTCCATGACAGTCTGATTACCAGTGGGATCCGGAGGTGATTGCCAACCAGTGGCAATCCGAGGCTTCTTCACATTACGACCCCAACTATTACTATGGATATCCGCCAGGCCAGCCGTGGCCATAGACCAACTTAGGCCAAAAGCCTAAGCTTGGGGGAGTACGTATTTCTCACCGACATTACATTCATGTTCACACACTCATTGCTAGTTGTCGGTTCTCATACTTTTTCATTGTATCATCCATACTAGTTTATTTTCCTTTTTATGCTTTCTTCTTGTGTGTTTAATAAACCTTGATAAAAACAAAAAAATTAGTTGTAGCTTTTAATTAGTTTACTTTCCATGCATGTTGTAGTAGTAATTAAAAAGAAAACCTAAAAATATTTCTCGTTCTTCTTTTGCTTGTTGGGAGCTTTCCCGTGTAAATAGTTTTATTTTGTTTCTTGTTCTTTGGGGGTCGAGAGGAGAAGACCATAATTAAAATGTTGAGTGCCTCTTATACGCATTATTGATTGATCAGACAAAGAGCCCATATTACCTTGTCTTCTCTCTTGAATTGAATGCTTGCAGATTCCAGCTTAGTCCAATGCACGTGCACTATTATTATTATCCACACTATTCGGTCGTGTAAGTGAAATGCAATAATGATGATTATATGATGAGCTTATTGAGATGAGAAAAGTTGGTATGAACTCGACCTCTCTTGTTTTTGTAAATATGATTAGTTCATCGTTCTTGATTCAGCCTATTATGAATAAACATGTTTGCACTGACGATTAGAGATTATAGTTGCTTATGCCATGCTTAATTAGCTAGGAACTTATAATGGTTTACCTTGCATGCCAACATGCTATTAAAATGGTTGTGATGTGGTATGATAGGGTGGTATCCTCTTTTGAACGATTCGAGTGGCTTGACTTGGCACATGTTCGCGCATGTAGTTGAAACAAAATCAACATAGCCTCTATGATATTTATGTTCATGGTGCACTATATCCTACTCATGCTTGCATTCGGTGTTGATCAATCTTAATGCATGCTCATGACTGTTGTCGCTCTCTAGCTGGTCGCTTCCTAGTCTTTTGCTAGCCTTCACCTGTACTAAGAGGGAATACTGCTTGTGCATCCAATTCCGTAAACCCCAAAGTTATTCCATATGAGTCCACCATACCTACCTATATATGGTATCTACCTGCCGTTCCAAGTAAATTTGTATGTGCCAAACTCTAAACCTTCAAATAAACATTCTGTTTTGTATGCTCGAATAGCTCATGTATCAACTAGGGTTGTCCGTATCTTCCATGTTAGGCGGCTTATTCTCAAGAGGAGTGGACTCCTCTCCTCACTCACGAGAAAATGGCTGATCACCGGGATGCCCAGTCCCATGCTTTATGCAAATCAAATCATAATAACTGCAAACAAAACTCCCCCAGGACTATTGTTAGTTGGAGGCACTCGTTGTTTCGAGCAAGTCATGGATTGATGCTTGTTGGTGGAGGGGGAGTATAAACTTTACCATTCTGTTTGGGAACCGCCTATAATGTGTGTCGCATGGAAGATATCGCCATCTCTTGGTTGTTATGTTGACAATGAAAGTATACCTCTCAAAATATTATTCATATCTATTTCAAAACTGAGCTCTGGCACCTCTACAAATCCCTGTTGGGGAACGTAGCAGAATTTTAAAATTTTCTACGCATCACCAAGATCCATCTATGAAGTCATCTAGCAACGAGGGAGAGAGGAGTGCATCTACATAACCTTGTAGATCACGAGCGGAAGCGTTCAAGAGAACGGGGTTGATGGAGTCATACTCGACGTGATTTAAATCACCGATGACCAAGTGCCGAACGGACAGCACCTCCGCGTTCAACACACGTATGGTTGGGAAGACGTCTCCTCCAACTTGATCCAGCAAGGGGGGAGGAGAGGTTGATGAAGATCCAGCAGCACGACGGCGTGGTGGTGGAAGCAACGGTGATCTCAGCAAGGCTTCGCCAAGCGCAAGGGAGATGGAGGAGTGTCACGGGAGGGAGAGGGAGAGGCCAGGGGCTTGGGTGCGCAGCCCTCCCTCCCCCCCCCCCACTATATATAGGGTGCCTAGGGGGGGCGTCCCTAGGAGATCCAATCTCCTAGGGGGGGGGCAAGGGGGGGGGGCGCACCAGCCCACTAGGGGCTGGTTCCCCTCCCACTTCAGCCCATGGGGCCCTCCGGGATAGGTGGCCCCACCCGGTGGGCCCCCGGGACCCTTCCGGTGGTCCCGATACAATACCGGTGACCCCCAAAACCTTCCCGATGGCCGAAACTGGACTTCCTATATACAAATCTTTACCTCCAGACCATTCCGGAACTCCTCGTCACGTCCGGGATCTCATCCAGGACTCCGAACAACTTTCGGGTTACCGTGTGCTAATATGTCTACAACCCTAGCATCACCGAACCTTAAGTGTGTAGACCCTACGGGTTCGGGAGACATGCAGACATGACCGAGAAGCCTCTCCGGTCAATAACCGATAGCAGGATATGGATACCCATGTTGGCTCCCACATGCTCCACGATGATCTCATCGGATGAACCACGATGTCGAGGATTCAATCAATCCGTATACAATTCCCTTTGTCAATCGGTACGTTACTTGCCCGAGACTCGATCGTCAGTACCCCAATACCTTGTTCAGTCTCGTTACCGGCAAGTCACTTTACTCGTACCGTAATGCATGATCCCGTGATCAACCACTTGATCACATTGAGCTCATTATGATGATGCATTACCGAGTGGGCCTAGAGATACCTCTCCGTCATAGGAGTGACAAATCCCAGTCTCAATTCGTGCCAACCCAACAGACACTTTTGGAGATACCTGTAATGTACCTTTATAGTCACCCAGTTACGTTGCGACGTTTGGCACACCCAAGGCACTCCTACGGTATCCGGGAGTTGCACAATCTCATGGTCTAAGGAAATGATACTGGACATTCAGAAAAGCTACAGCAAATGAACTACACGATCTTTGAGCTAAGCTTAGGATTGGGTCTTGTCCATCACATCATTCTCCTAATGATGTGATCCCGTTATCAATGACATCCAATGTCCATAGTCAGGAAACGATGACTATCTTTTGATCAACGAGCTAGTCAACTAGAGGCTCACTAGGGACATGTTGTGGTCTATGTGTTCACACATGTATTACGATTTCCGGATAACACAATTATAGCATGAACAATAGACAATTATCATGAACAAAGAAATATAATAATAACCATTTTATTATTGCCTCTAGGGCATATTTCCAACAGTCTCCCACTTGCACTAGAGTCAATATTCTAGTTACATTGTGATGAATCAAACACCCATGCAGTTCTGGTGTTGATCATGTTTTGCTCTAGGGAGAGGTTTAGTCAATGGATCTGCTACATTCAGGTCCGTATGTACTTTACAAATCTCTATGTCTCCATTTTGAACACTTTCACGAATGGAGTTGAAGCGATGCTTGATATGCCTGGTCTTCCTGTGAAACCTGGGCTCCTTGGCAAGGGCAATAGCTCCAGTGTTGTCACAGAAGAGAGTCATCGGGCCCGACGCACTGGGTATGACTCCTAGCTCGGTAATGAACTCCTTCACCCAGACTGCTTCTTGTGCTGCCTCCGAGGCTGCCATGTACTCCGCTTCACATGTAGATCCCGCCACAACGCTTTGCTTGCAACTGCACCAGCTTACTTCCCCACCATTCAAAATATACACGTATCCGGTTTGTGACTTAGAGTCGTCCAGATCTGTGTCGAAGCTAGCATCGACGTAACCCTTTACGATGAGCTCTTCGTCACCTCCATAAACGAGAAAAATTTCCTTAGTCCTTTTCAGGTACTTCAGGATATTCTTGATAGCTGTCTAGTGTTCCATGCCGAGATTACTTTGGTACCTTCCTACCAAACTTACGGCAAGGTTTACATCAGGTCTGGTACACAGCATAGCATACATGATAGACCCTATGGCCAAGGCATAGGGGACGACACTGATCTTTTCTCTATCTTCTGCCGTGGTCGGGCATTGAGCCATTCTCAATCTCGTACCTTGCAATACAGGCAAGAACCCCTTCTTTGACTAATCCATTTTGAACTTCTTCAATATCTTGTCAAGGTATGTACTCTGTGAAAGACCAATGAGGCGTCTCGATCTATCTCTATAGATCTTGATGCCTAATATATAAGCAGCTTCTCCAAGGTCCTTCATTGAAAAACACTTGTTCAAGTAGGCCTTTTATGCTCTCCAAGAATTCTATATCATTTCCCATCAACAGTATGTCATCCACATACAGTATGAGAAATGCTACAGAGCTCCCACTCACTTTCTTGTAAATGCAGGCTTCTCCATAAGTCTGCATAAACCCAAACGCTTTGATCATCTCATCAAAACGAATGTTCCAACTCCGAGATGCTTGCACCAGCCCATAAATCGAGCGTTGGAGCTTGCACACCTTGTCAGCATTCTTAGGATCGACAAAACCTTCCGGCTGCATCATATACAATTCTTCCTTAAGGAAACCATTAAGGAATGCCGTTTTGACGTCCATTTGCCATATCTCATAATCATAGAATGCGGAAACTGCTAACATGATTCGGACAGACTTCAGCTTCGCTACGGGAGAGAAAGTCTCATCGTAGTCAACCCCTTGAACTTGTCGATGACCCTTAGCGACAAGCCGAGCTTTATAGATGGTCACATTACCATCCGCGTCTGTCTTCTTCTTAAAGATCCATTTATTTTCTATGGCTCGCCGATCATCGGGCAAGTCAGTCAAAGTCCACACTTCGTTTTCATACATGGATCCTATCTCGGATTTCATGGCTTCCAGCCATTTGTCGGAATCCGGGCCCGCCATCGCTTCTTCATAGTTCGAAGGTTCACCGTTGTCTAACAACATGATTTCCAAGACAGGGTTGCCGTACCTCTCTGGTGCGGAACATGTCCTCATGGACCTACGAAGTTCAGTAGTAACTTGATCTGAAGCTTCATGATCATCATCATTAACTTCCTCTCTAGTCGGTGCAGGCACCTCAGGAACATTTTCTTGAGCTGCGCCACTTACCGGTTCAAGAGGTAATACTTTATCAAGTTCTACTTTCCTCCCACTTATTTCTTTCGAGAGAAACTCTTTCTCTAGAAAGGACCCATTCTTGGCAACAAAGACCTTGCCTTCGGATCTGAGGTAGAAGGTATACCCAACAGTTTCTTTAGGGTATCCTATGAAGACGCATTTTTCCGACTTGGGTTTGAGCTTTTCAGGTTGAAGTTTCTTGACATAAGCATCGCATCCCCAAACTTTTAGAAACGACAGCTTAGGTTTCTTCCCAAACCATAATTCATACGGTGTCGTCTCAACGGATTTCGATGGAGCCCTATTTAAAGTGAATGCGGCAGTCTCTAAAGCATAGCCCCAAAATGATAGCGGTAAATCGGTAAGAGACATCATAGATCGCACCATATCTAATAGAGTGCGATTACGATGTTTGGACACACCATTACGCTGAGGTGTTCCAGGCGGCGTGAGTTGTGAAACTATTCCACATTTTCTTAAGTGTGTGCCAAATTCGTGACTCAAGTATTCTCCCCCACGATCTGATTTTCCTGTCACGTTGATTCTCAACCTCACTCTAAAATTCCTTGAACTTTTCAAAGGTCTCAGACTTGTGTTTCATTAAGTAGACATACCCATATCTACTCAAGTCATCAGTGAGGGTGAGAACATAACGATAGCCACCGCGAGCCTCAACACTCATTGGACCGCACACATCAGTATGTATGATTTCCAATAAGTTGGTTGCTCGCTCCATTGTTCCTGAGAACGGAGTCTTGGTCATTTTACCCATGAGGCATGGTTCGCACGTGTCAAATGATTCGTAATCAAGAGACTCTAAAAGTCCATCTGCATGGAGCTTCTTCATGCGTTTGACACCTATGTGACCAAGGCGGCAATGCCACAAGTATGTGGGACTATCATTATCAACCTTACATCTTTTGGTACTCACACTATGAATATGTGTAGCATTACGCTCGAGATTCATTAAGAATAAACCATTCACCATCGGAGCATGACCATAAAACATATCTCTCATATAAATAGAACAACCATTATTCTCGGATTTAAATGAGTAGCCATCTCGTATTAAACGAGATCCTGATACAATGTTCATGCTCAAAGCTGGCACTAAATAACAATTATTGAGGCTTAAAACTAATCCCGTAGGTGAATGTAGAGGTAGCGTGCCGACGGCGATCACATCGACCTTGGAACCATTCCCGACGTGCATCGTCACCTCGTCCTTCGCCAGTCTCCGCTTATTCCGCAGCTCCTGCTTTGAGTTACAAATGTAAGCAACCACACCGGTATCAAATACCCAGGAGCTACTACGAGTACTGGTAAGGTACACATCAATTACATGTATATCACATATACCTTTCGTGATGCCGGCCTTCTTGTCCGCTAAGTATTTGGGGCAGTTCCACTTCCAGTGACCACTTCCCTTGCAATAAAAACACTCAGTCTCGGTCTTGGGTCCATTCTTTGGCTTCTTCCCGGCTGCTTGCTTACCGGGCATGGCAACTCCCTTGCCGTCCTTCTTGAAGTTCTTCTTACCCTTGCCTTTCTTGAACTTAGTGGTTTTATTCACCATCAACACTTGATGTTCCTTTTTGACTTCTACCTCTGCTGATTTTAGCATTGAATATACCTCAGGAATGGTCTTTTCCATCCCCTGCATATTGAAGTTCATCACAAAGCTCTTGTAGCTCGGTGGAAGCGACTGAAGGATTTTGTCAATGACCGCGTCATCCGAGAGATTAACTCCTAGCTGAGTCAAGCGGTTATGCAACCCAGACATTCTGAGTATGTGCTCACTAACAGAACTATTTTCCTCCATCTTACAGCTGAAGAACTTGTTGGAGACTTCATATCTCTCGACCCGGGCATGAGCTTGGAAAACCATTTTCAGCTCTTCGAACATTTCATATGCTCCGTGTCGCTCAAAACGCTTTTGGAGCCCCGGTTCTAAGCTGTAAAGCATGCCGCACTGAACGAGGGAGTAATCATCAGTACATGTCTGCCAAGCGTTCATAATGTCTTGGTTCTGTGGGACGGGTGCGTCACCTAGCGGCGCTTTTAGGACATAATCTTTCTTGGCAGCTATGAGGATGATCCTTAGGTTCCAGACCCAGTCCGTATAGTTGCTGCCATCGTCTTTCAGCTTGGTTTTCTCTAGGAACGCGTTGAAGTTGAGGACAACGTTGGCCATTTGATCTACAAGACATATTGTAAAGATTTTAGACTAAGTTCATGATAATTAAGTTCATCTAATCAAATTATTCAATGAACTCCCACTCAGATAGACATCCCTCCAGTCATCTAAGTATAACATGATCCGAGTTAACTAGGCCGTGTCCGATCATCACGTGAGACGGACTAGTCAACATCGGTGAACATCTTCATGTTGATCGTATCTTCTATACGACTCATGCTCGACCTTTCGGTCTTCTGTGTTCCGTGGCCATGTTTGTACATGCTAGGCTCGTCAAGTCAACCTAAGTGTATTGCGTGTGTAAATCTGGCTTACACCCGTTGTATCCAAACATTAAAATCTATCACACCCGATCATCACGTGGTACTTCAAAACAACGAACCTTCGCAACGGTGCACAGTTAGGGGGAACACTTTCTTAAAATTTTCCGAGGGATCATCTTATTTAAGCTACCGTCGTTCTAAGCAAATAAGATGTAAAACATGATAAACATCACATGCAATCAAATAGTGACATGATATGGCCAATATCATTTGCTCCTTTGATCTCCATCTTCGGGGCTCCATGATCATCGTTGTCACCGGCATGACACCATGATCTCCATCATCATGATCTCCATCATCGTGTCTTCTTGAAGTTGTCACGTCATCTATTACTTCTACTACTATGGCTAACACTTTAGCAATAAAGTAAAGTAAATATATGACGTTTATGTTGACACGCAGGTCATAAATAAATAAAGACAACTCCTATGGCTCCTGCCAGTTGTCATACTCATCGACATGCAGGTCGTGATTCCTATTACAAGAACATGATCATCTCATACATCACATATAACATTCATCACATCCTTTGGCCATATCACATCACAAAGCACTTGCTGCAAAAACAAGTTAGACGTCCTCTATTGTTGTTGCAAGTTTTTATGTGGCTGCTATAGGATTCTAGCAAGAACGTTTCTTACCTACGCCAAAACCACAACGTGAATTGCCAATTTCTATTTACCCTTGATAAGGACCCTGTTCATCGAATCCGATCCGACTAAAGTGGGAGAGACAGACACCCGCCAGCCACCTTATGCAACTAGTGCATGTCAGTCGGTGGAACCGGTCTCACATAAGCGTACGTGTAAGGTTGGTCTGGGCCGCTTCATCCCACGATGCCACCGAATCAAGATAAGACTAGTAACGGCAAGATAATTGACAATATCGACGCCCACAACTACTTTGTGTTCTACTCGTGCATAGTAACTACGCATAGACCTGGCTCATGATGCCACTGTTGGGGAACGTAGCAGAATTTTAAAATTTTCTACGCATCACCAAGATCCATCTATGAAGTCATCTAGCAACGAGGGAGAGAGGAGTGCATCTACATACCCATGTAGATCACGAGCGGAAGCGTTCAAGAGAACGGGGTTGATGGAGTCGTACTCGACATGATTTAAATCACCGATGACCAAGTGCCGAACGGACAGCACCTCCACGTTCAACACACGTACGGTTGGGAAGACGTCTCCTCCAACTTGATCCAGCAAGGGGGAAGGAGAGGTTGATGAAGATCCAGCAGCACGGCGGCGTGGTGGTGGAAGCAACGGTGATCTCAGCAAGGCTTCGCCAAGCGCAAGGGAGATGGAGGAGTGTCATGGGAGGGAGAGGGAGAGGCCGGGGGCTTGGGTGCGCAGCCCTCCCTCCCCCCACTATATATAGGGTGCCTAGGGGGGCGCCGGCCCTAGGATATCCAATCTCCTAGGGGGGCGGTGACCAAGGGGGTGCCTTGCCCCCCAAGGCAAGGGTGGCGCCCCCACCCCTAGGGTTTCTAACCCTAGGCGCAGGGGGAGGCCCAAGGGGGGACGCACCAGCCCACTAGGGGCTGGTTCCCCTCCCACTTCAGCCCATGGGGCCCTCCAGGATAGGTGGCCCCACCCGGTGGGCCCCCGGGACCCTTCCAGTGGTCCCGGTACAATACCGGTGACCCCCAAAACCTTCCCAATGGCCGAAACTGGACTTCCTATATACAAATCTTTACCTCCGGGCCATTCCGGAACTCCTCGTGATGTCCGGGATCTCATCTGGGACTCCGAACAACTTTAGGGATACCGTGTGTTAATATCTCTACAACCCTAGCGTCACCGAACCTTAAGTGTGTAGACCCTACGGGTTCGGGAGACATGCAGACATGACCGAGAAGCCTCTCCGGTCAATAACCAACAGAGGGATATGGATACCCATGTTGGCTCCCACATGCTCCACGATGATCTCATCGGATGAACCACAATGTCGAGGATTCAATCAATCCGTATACAATTCCCTTTGTCAATCGGTATGTTACTTGCCCGAGGCTCGATCGTCGGTATCCCAATACCTTGTTCAGTCTCGTTACCGGCAAGTCACTTTACTCGTACTGTAATGCATGATCCCGTGATCAACCACTTGATCACACTGAGCTCATTATGATGATCCATTACCGAGTGGGCCCAGAGATACCTCTCCGTCATACGGAGTGACAAATCCCAGTCTCGATTCGTGCCAACCCAACAGACACTTTCGGAGATACCTGTAATGTACCTTTATAGTCACCCAGTTACGTTGCGACGTTTGGCACACCCAAGGCACTCCTACGGTATCCGGGAGTTGCACAATCTCATGGTCTAAGGAAATGATACTTGACATTCAGAAAAGCTACAGCAAACGAACTACACGATCTTTGAGCTAAGCTTAGGATTGGGTCTTGTCCATCACATCATTCTCCTAATGATGTGATCCCGTTATCAATGACATCCGATGTCCATAGTCAGGAAACCATGACTATCTTTTAATCAACGAGCTAGTCAACTAGAGGCCCACTAGGGACGTGTTGTGGTCTATGTGTTCACACATGTATTACGATTTCCGGATAACACAATTATAGCATGAACAATAGACAATTATCATGAACAAAGAAATATAATAATAACCATTTTATTATTGCCTCTAGGGCATATTTCCAACAATCCCTACTTCCCTCTACGAGGGGCCTATATATTTACTTTTATGCTGAGTCATCATCCTCTTATTAAAAAGCACCAGTTGGAGAGCACTGTTGTCATTTGCATCCATTGCTGTTAGTTTACATTGAGTATGACTTGACTGGATCTCTTTTACCATGAATTACAATGTCTAGTCAGTCCTTGATCTTTAAAGGTGCTCGGCATTTATGTTTTGCGGTCTCAGAAAGGGCTAGCGAGATACCATCCTATTATATCATATCATGATTGTTTTGAGAAAGTGTTGTCATCCGAGATTTATTATTATTGCTCGCTAGTTGATTATGCCGTTGATATGAGTAAACATGAGACCTAAATGTTATTTTGAATATGGTTAGTTCATAATATTTGCTGAAAAGTTGAATGCTGGCTTTACATATTTACAACAACAAAAGCAAACAGAGTTTGTAAAAGTTTTCTTTATCACTTTCAGTTTATCAGCTGAATTGCCTGAGGACAAGCAAAGGTTTAATCTTGGGGGAGTCGATACGTCTCCATCGTATCTACTTTTCCAGACACTTTTGCCCTTGTTTTGGACTCTAACTTGCATGATTTGAATAGAACTAACACGGACTGAAGCTGTTTTCAGCAGAATTGCCATGGTGTTATTTTTGTGCAGAAATGAAAGTTCTCGGAATGACCTGAAAATCAACAGAGATTTTTTTTGGAATATATAATAAATACTGGAAGCAAGATCCACGTCAGGGGGGCCTCCGCCTGTCCACGAGGGTGGGGGCATGCCCTACCCCCCTGGGCGCGCCCCCTGCCTCGTGGGCCCCCTGACGCTCCACCGACCTCAACCTTGACTCCATATATTCACTTTTGGGGAGAAAAAAACTAGGGAGAAGGATTCATCATGTTTTACGATACGGAGCCGCCGCCAAGCCCTAAACTCTCCCGGGAGGGCTGATCTAGAGTCCGTTCGGGGCTCCGGAGAGGGGAATCCATCGCCATCGACATCATCAACCATCCTCCATCACCAATTTCATGATGCTCACCGCCGTGCGTGAGTAATTCCATCATAGCTAGGCTTGCTGGACGGTGATGGGTTGGATGAGATTTATCATGTAATTGAGTTAGTTTTGTTAGGGTTTGATCCCTAGTATCCACTATGTTCTGAGATTGATGTTGCTATGACTTTGCTATGCTTAATGCTTGTCACTAGGGCCCGAGTGCCATGATTTCAGATCTGAACCTATTATGTTTTCATCAATATATGAGAGTTCTTGATCCTATCTTGCAAGTCTATAGTCACCTATTATGTGCTATGATCCGTTAACCCCGAAGTGACCATAATCGGGATACTTACCGGTGATGACTGTAGTTTGAGGATTTCATGTATTCACTATGTGTTATGCTTTGGTCCGGTACTCTATTAAAAGGACGCCTTAATATGCCTTAGTTTCCAGTAGGACCCCGCTACCACGGGAGGGTAGGACAAAAGATGTCATGCAAGTTCTTTTCCATAAGCACGTATGACTATATTCGGAATACATGCCTACATTACATTGATGAACTGGAGCTAGTTCTGTGTCACCCTAGGTTATGACTGTTACATGATGAACCGCATCCGGCATAATTCCCCATCACCAATCCATTGCCTACGAGCTTTCCATATATTGTTCTTCGCTTATTTACTTTTCCATTGCTATTTTTATCATCACTACAAAACACCAAAAAAATTACTTTTGCCATTGTTACCTTTTACCACCATTACCACTACTATCATATTACTTTGCTACTAAATACTTTGCTGCAGATATTAAGTTTCTAGGTGTGGTTGAATTGACAACTCAGCTGCTAATACTTGAGAATATTCTTTGGCTCCCCTTGTGTCGAATCAATAAATTTGGGTTGAATACTCTACCCTCGAGAAGTGTTGCGATCATTCTTAGAATCCCGATTACAAGACATTTCGACAATGGTAAAACAACACCAGCAAGACCGCCCGATGCACTGACATCCTGATAGGAGCTCCACATATCTCGTTCTCAGGGCAACACCGAATGAACACTATGTACAGCTAAAACCTGCCCTCAATTTTCCCCGTGGTGGCTCTACAAGTGGGTCTGGTTCGGACCAACACTTAGAGAAGCACTAGCCCGGGGGTGTTAAAATAAAGATGACCCTTGGGAGCGTGACTCCCAAGGGAAAAGTTATAGGTTGTTAGGCAAATGTAAAACCAAGGTTGGGCCTTGCTGGAGGAGTTTTATTCAAAACAAACTATCAAGGGGTTCCCATAACACCCAACCGCGTAAGGAATGCAAAATCAAGGAACATAACACTAGTATGACGGAAACTAGGGCGGCAAGAGTGGAACAAAACACCAAGCCTAAGCCTAAGCCTTCCACCCTTTACCAAGTATATAGATGCATTAAAGTAAATAAGAGATAATAATGATATCCCAACAAAATCCAAGTTCCAACATGGAACAAACTTCATCTTCACCTGCAACTAACAACACTATAAGAGGGGCTGAGCAAAAGAGGTAACATAGTCAAACAACGGTTTGCTAGGAAGGTGGGTTAGAGGCTTGACATGGCAATATGGGAGGCATGATATAGCAAGTGGTAGGTAGCGCGACATAGCAATAGAGCGAACAACTAGCTAGCAAAGATAGAAGTGGTTTCGAGGGTATGTTCATCTTGCTTGAGATCCCGCAAGGAAGAACAACGAGTCCATGAAGAAGACAAACGGACGTACACGAACGAATCCTCACAACTCCGTAACGAAACCGAAGCTAACGAGAGAAGCAACCCGTAAAGAAGCAAACAACATAGTAAACACCCATCACATAAACATGGCATGATGCACAACCAAGTATGATGCATATCCGGTTTAAAGAGGCATGGCATGGCAAAGTGCACAAACAATACTACAAATTAAGTGGAGCTCAATATGCAATGAGTTACATATTGACAGAACACCACATGACTTATTTAGTTCTCTCCCGTTTATGTACTCAACAATATTAAATGTTGGTTAGCATGGCAAGAGGTGAAGCATATGAAAACTACCTATCTAGGCAAGTTTAAATGAGGCCGGAAATAACAAACAACAATTCTGGAAAATCCTCATATGCATATATTAGGTTTGGTATTGTTCTTCCCTAAACCATATTTTAGAGTTGTTAAACATGCAAAGTAATGCCACCATGTTAATCTATGCATTTTTCTACCCCATTTACATATAAAGTTTATTTAAAATGGAGCTACAGTTATTTAGTTATGAATTAAATCATTTTAGCATGTTATTAGAGCAAATTTAATCAAACAACATTTTAAACATGCATGAAAGTTGGATATTATGAATCTAGATACAATTCTAAGCATTTGCCATATTTGAAGTTTTTACATATGATGCATGGTTATATAGTTATTAAATGCATGGACTTGAAGGGCTTTTCTGTAAAACTGCCAATTCCGTGGAAATTAGGAAATTCACAGAACAGGGAAAACGTAGCAAGCCAAAACTGGCTGGGCGCCGGGCTATGGTGTTCTCACCATTGGGCCTAATAGGCCAGTTCGGTGGACAGGCTGGCGGGGCGCTGCTGGGCCGGGGCGAGGCCCACGAGGCCAGGTCAACGGGCGCAGAGGCCACACGCGGGCATTGACGAGAGAACGAGGCGGATCAGGTGCTTCTCGTCCTCCTGCTTGAAGCAGAGGAGGAGGCGGTGGTTGACGACACCGGGGACATCGGCAGGGACGGCAACGGACGAACAAGGCAAGGAGGAGGGACGGCGGGAGCCACGACGATGATCCTGTGCGGCTCGGGTCCCAGTGGCCGGATCTAGAGGTGGCCGACCAGGGCCATCTCTAGAAATTTGGGGGCCCGGTGTGAAATGAAAAAAGAGCCCTTAAATTTAAAGAACCAATATAACTTGAGCATATAACTGAATAACTATTTGAATCCAAGTCGGGCCGCCAGTGGATACAAGGGCGGAGTGCTCCCTGCTCCAATGCCCGACTTCATGCCGATGGCGATTGGTTGCATCGGGCATTCCTTTGGCTAGCGGATCACACATCCTATGACCTATCAGAGTTCTAACTGTAAATTTCTATGGAATACATGCTCTTTTTTTATCATATAAGCATTCTCACAAACACCTTGCAAACTAACTCAATTCCACCTTATAAACTAACAATATACACTACAAACCAAGTAATCATCATTATTCACAAACACAACCTGCATTGGAAGCATATATAATCTCACTATAAACACGAATTGCACAATGATTGAAGGAAAAAATAAGAAGAAAGAAATAACACAAGGGAAGAAGGGTCAGTAAGGACCGGGGGAGGGAGAAGGGAGGAGGGAATCGGGTTACCTGGTCAGGGAACGGGAAGTCAGACCGTAGTTACCACTCAGGACGATTACGCAGAGGGGAAGCTGGGTTGGATCCGAGGAGTTCAAGGCGCATGGCGGGAGGGGAGCTGGAACAGGGCGGGGAAGACGGGGACAAGGCCGGTGCAAAGAAGAATGGAGGAGGCCGTCAATGGGGCATGGCTAGCTGGGATGAGCCGCTGGAGTGGCAAGATGGAAGACGCAACCCTAGGCGCCTTCGTTCTCTTGATTGCAGCGTGAAGGGAGATGGAGAAGAAGTTTTTTTTGACGCTAGATGGAGAAGAAGTTAAGTACGGACACTGCCTTGCCAGAGATAAAAGGCAACTACGCTCCTGGTTTCTTTGGTTTTATATCGAGGAGCTAGTTTTCACGGTTTTGTCTCCCGATCGGGGCCCCCATGATTTCGGGGGCCCTGTGCGGTTGCACCGTTCGCACATGCTTGTCGACGGGCCTGTGGCCGACGACGTTCAACATGGTCGACACAAGCTACAGGGGAGTGGGACGCGTGCTCGTTCTTGCGCAAGTGCACGATGCAGGAGGAGGGAGGTGTCCATGGCAGGGAACGGCAACGGCAGCAGGCATCACGGGAGGTCCGGGGCAAGGCACCGGCGAGCTTGGGGATGGGGTGGACCCGGCGCGTGGAGGCAGAGGAAGTAGAGACGACCCGAGGTCGCAGGTGACTAGGACGGTGTGGCGTGGTTCCGTGAAGCAGAGGTAACGACGGTCTGCAGGAGGCTGAAGAGGTCGGATCCGGGGCCGAGGCCGGAGGAACTTGATCCCGGCGATGACGGAGCTTCCGCGGGCGGCCATGGTGTCTCCCACTCGTTCCTAGAGAAGAGACAGAGAGGGTGAGACGAGAGAGAGAGCGTGAGAGAGAGAGAGAAAAAAAAGAGAGCAGATGGGGAAGGAAGGGAGCAGGGCACGGCGCAGACCTCATCTCCTATGAGGTCCGGTTGCCGGTGGGTTGCAAGGAGGCGCGGCTTTCCTGTGGTTGGGCGACGATGGAACACCAGGGAGTCGGCCGAGAGGATTTGGTCTGTGGGTGCGGCTGTGGTGGTTGGCTCGGCATGGATCTGGGAAGATCCCGAGGGAGTGGCGGTGCTGCGGATGGAATGGATGGGACAGGGGTCTAAAAACTAGGGTTAGACCGATATTTATAAAGCAGGTGGATTTGGGGTGCATTTGGGCCCTCCGATTCAAATCAGACGGTCGAGAAAATTAGGCTATGGGCATCCAAATAAGATACCGAAGATGTTTTAGGGACGTTTGGGGATGATCCGGAACCAACGGTCATGACTGCTCGGGTCGGATTCAGGTAAGTTTTTGGACGCGCGAGGGAGTCTGAGAACTGTGCGGAGAGAGGGGGTCTGGCAAAAGGCCACGGAGGCAGGGGGTGTCGGAGTCCTCCGATCATAATCGGACGGCTCCGGACATGAGGAGGGTTAGGTTGGGCTGCAGGTGGGATGTGTAGAAGGCCTCGGGCCGAGGGGAGAGAAGAGAGAGAGGCCCGATAGCAGTCTTCGAAGATCGAAAACGTTCGATGGTTTGACTGACTATAATGCCGCTATAGTTATCCGTAGGGGCGTCAAACGGACTCTGAATGCGATGAAACTTGGCAGGCGGCCTACTGGCAACATAACAACACCGCATTCCAACTTTCAACCCATTCCGAGAACATTTTATGGCCACTTATAAAATAATATTTCGGACATGCCACGGGAGCGTGCGAGTGTGCCTGGGTTCAGAACGGACAACGGAAAGAACTGGGAGAAACCCGGACGGATGCAAGTGTAGAAAACATGATGATGCAATGCACATGATGACATGGCAAGATGCGACACGCAAGCAAATTACATGGCAACGACAGCGAATAACTGGAAGACACCTGGCGCATCGGTCTCGGGGCACTACACATCTCAAGACCATTTGCATCTAAGCATGAGTTGCCTTTCCAAGATATGCCTAGACCGTTAGCAGTTGTCTCTCCGGGTAAATGCATGTACGCAAGCAATATGGTTCCGGATGTTTCCATCAAGATGGGAAATTATAAATTTCTGTCTTCTCCAATTGTTCTTGGTGATTCGGATATTGATCTAATTCTCGGCATGGACTGGCTTTCTAAGCACAAGGCTCAGCTTGATTGTGCTGCCAGGCAGATTCAATTAACACACTCTTCTGATGATGTGATCCTCTTTGCCGCTCGGGATGATACAATTCGACTGTTTTCTCTCAATGAGAAGGGCGAGTTGAATGCCATCTCTCAGATTCCTGTCGTTTGTGAATATCAAGACGTCTTTCGAGAAGAGCTTCTGGGAATGCCTCCTCATCGGCCAGTTGAATTCGTTATTGATCTTGAGCCTGGCACGGAACCTGTTTGCAAGCGTCCTTACAAGCTTGGACCAAAGGAGTTGAAGAAACAGCTCGATGAACAAGAGCGTATGGGTCTGATCATACCGAGTTCATCTCCATGGGGTTGTGGTGTCCTTTTTGTCAAGAAGAAGGATGGAACGAAACGGCTCTGCGTCGACTACCGTCCATTGAACAAGAAGACAATAAAAAACAAGTATCCACTCCCTAACATCAATGAGCTATTCGAGCAACTTAAAGGTGCTAAAGTATTCTCCAAGCTTGACCTCTGTATGGGTTATCATCAGATTCACATTCGTGAACAAGATATTCCCAAGATAGCATTCAGAACAAGCTATGGTTCTTATGAATATACTGTCATATCTTTCGGCCTGGTCAAGGCTCCTCCAACGTTCTCTCGCATGATGAACTTCATCTTCAACCCTTGCACAAATGATTTCGTCTTGGTGTATCTCGATGATATCTTGGTCTTTTCCAAGAATAAGGAGGATCATGCCAAGCATTTGATATTGGTGCTTAACAAACTCAGAGAGCATCAATTCTATGCGAAGTTTTCAAAGTGCGAGTTCTGGCTTGATGAGGTTCTTTAACTGGGTCATATCATCTCCGCCAAGGGCATCACTGTTAATCTTGAGAAGGTGTCTGCAATTGTGAATTGGGAACCTCCTCAGAATGTCAAGCAGCTCCGTAGTTTTCTTGGGCTTGCAAGATATCGTCGAAGATTCGTTGAGAATTTCTCTAAGATTGCAAAGCCTCTTTCCAACCTCCTCCAGAAGCATGTCAAGTATGTCTGGACGCCTGAATGTGACATTGTTTTCAACACCCTGAAAGAGAAGTTAGTCACAGCTCATGTCTTGACTCCTCCTAATGAATCCAAGCCATTTGAAGTTTTCTGTGATGCCTCCCTACAAGGTCTCGGTGCTGTGTTAATGTAAGAGAAGAAAGTTGTGGCTTATACCTCTCATCAGTTGAAGCCCAATGAAAGGAACTACCCCACTCATGTTCTTGAGTTGGCGGCAGTTGTCCATGCATTATTGACGTGGAGACATCTCTTGTTGGGAAGGAAAGTGGACATCTTCACAGATCATAAGAGCCTCAAGTACATCTTCACTCAACCCAACCTCAACATCATGCAGACTCGTTGGGTGAAAATGATTCAAGAATACAATCCGAGTATTGAATATACTCCAGGCAAGGCCAATGTGATTGCAGACGCTTTGAGCAGGAAGGCTTACTGCAACAGTTTAATTCTCAAGTCCTTCCAACCGGACCTTTGTGAAGCTTTCCGCAAACTGAATCTCCAAGTTGTTCCTCAAGGCTTTCTTGCCAACCTCCAAGTCTCTCCTACTTTGGAAGATCAAATTCGTGAGGCACAACTCCTGGATTCCATAGTGAAGAAGGTGAAAAATGGGATTGCCAAGAGCAAACCTAAATACAAGTGCTATCGCATTGATGACAAAGACACTCTTTTCTTTGAGGATCGAATTGTGGTTCCTAAAGGTGGTCTAAGGAAAGTCATTATGAATGAGGCACATAATTCCCTTCTATACATTCATCCTAGAAGTATGAAGATGTACCATGACCTCAAGCAGTCGTATTGGTGGACTCGAATGAAGCGAGAAATTGCTCAATTCGTGAATGAATGTGATGTCTGCAAAAGGGTGAAAGCAGAACACCAATGGCCAGTTGGTCTCCTCCAACCTCTTGCTATTCCAGAATTGTCGATGATATACCCCGTGGTGTGACCCAGCCGGAAGTATGACCCGGCCGGACTTGGCGCTTCATCGTGGCCCGCCGGAGGATTGGCGACTCATGGGTCTGGCAGTTCACTGGTGTGACGACTCACGAGCCTGGCGACTTAATGATGGCCCCGACGGCGGGTCAGGCAGATGACAAGGTCCCAAGGCCCAGTAGGCCGGCTCATGTTATAGCGGGCTGGCTTAAGACGGAAGGCATGAGGAATATTTCCTTTACGAGGAAGCAAGACCCGTACTTGTATCCGACTTGTAATAGAGAATAAGTTAGTTCTAATCCTACTAGGACTCTACATGTAAGCCGCCCCTTCAACTTATATAAGGAGGGGCAGGGCTCCCCAAAGAGGGAGAAGCAACAAGAAACAATCACTAAGGCTAGACACAACTAGAGGGGAGCCGGCTTATGCGGCGACTCCCTCATGAGCATAATGAGACCTAGCCACAAACAGCATGTAGGGCTATTACCGGATGATGTTTCCCGGAGCCCGAAGCTGTCTAAATCCTTGTCTTGTGCGTTGATCCGCCCTGCGTCTCTCGTCCCGCTTAACCCCCCTCTAGCTACTACAAAGATGTGTTGGCCTCACGACTAAGTCCTCACACTAAGGACATCTGTCGTGACAAATCCATGCCAGTTGGCGCCCACTTTGGGTCTGACTTGGATCGTATTCGAATTAGGGCCGTTAAAAACCTCTCAAGGTCATTTGGGGGCTTCCTGTTCAAACATAGGTCGTATTCGAACCAAAGAGAACATAGCTTTCGGTACCCTCTTGATCGGCACACTGCCAAACTCACTAGGGGGCTTCTTGATCGTATTCGAATCATAGCTTAACCCCTTTTGGGTCCGACTTGGATCATATTCGAACCAGGGTCGTTAAAAACCTCTCAATGTCATTTGGGGGCTTCCTGTTCAAACATAGGTCGTATTCGAACCAAAGAGAACATAGCTATCGGTACCCTCTTGATCGGTGCAACGCCAAAGCCACTGGGGGCTACATGATCATATTTGAATCCTAGCTTAACCCCTTTGGAATGGTTTACTAATCGTATTCGAATCAGAAACCTCGATTTTTATTTGGTTTAAGTTTTTGCAAACAATCTATGGTTTTGTCTTGAGACTTTTTTGTTCAGATCTAAGTATAAGTGTGGTTTCGTTTAAACCCGGCTTGGCTTTGGACGATAAGTCGCCAGCATGTGACAATCATCATATATTTGGAAGTATTGGCTTCTAAGGATTGGGTTATCACCCTTACTGCACAGGTCATGTAAACCGGCAGTACAAATTCAATATCACAATGGTTATATGTGGGATATTATGACCCGCCCTGCGGTAAACCGCCAAGGGATCTTGTGATCTACTTGTGTGCAGGATAAGACTACATTTGGGTGGTTACCCGCCCTGGCTTTTGACGTTAAGTCGCCAGGGCATATGTTGTTTAAACTCTGTGCAGGATTTACAGAGCTATGGTTTACATAAATGGTTAAGTTCCAGCCCATCGTCAAAGATTGAAATTGGTGTCTCAAAAGGGTTGTCAATTCTTGATTTTCTCAAAGTCTATAAGCCGCTGGGTTATAAAAATTTCGGCTTACAACGGAGGCATATTAAATCGCCATCGGCCAAGAGCCGCCGGGTATTTAAACTCCGGATTTACTTGTCAACAGATAACGTATTCAAAGTCGCTTTGGCGCAATGGCTATTATTTTATCAATGGATATGATTTATTCTACAATGGAAAGAATAGTCACTACAGGGAAAAGCTTATAGGCAGACGCTTACTAGTAGCGAGGGTTTATACCCCTCGCTACTGCTACTTACTAGTAGCGTGGGTTTTTACCCCTCGCTACTACTAAGTTGATAGTAGTAGCGCGAGTTTTTAACCCTCGCTACTACTAAGCGGTCTCTATCGTGCCCCCCGAGACATGCCATAGTAGTAGCGAGGGGTATAAACCCGTGCTACTACTAAGTTGATAGTAGTAGCGCGGTTTTATACCCCTCGCTACTACTAAGTATGAGGTAGGTGAAGTCGACATATCCTCGGCTGAATACCCATCTCCTCCCCCAAATCCCTCCTCTATTCCGCCACTCTCTCCTCTCACTTTCCATACGCTCTCACATGGACCTCTTGCCCATGCGCCCCTCCTCCTCCGTGGCGCCGAAAGAGGCCGCCGCCTCGCGCCACCGACGTCTAGGAGCTCGCCGGTCTTCCACCGACGTCTAGGAGGCTACCGCCCCACGCCACCACACCGGAGCACCTCACCACCGATGACTAGCTCCGCTGCTCCCTCCATCACCTTCCGCTCTCCCTCGGTTTTCCTTTTCTCTCTCTCCCTCTGGTTTGACTCACCCTCCCATGTCCATGCCCGTGCAGGTCGTCGCCATGGACGACCTGGAGCTATCTGGCATGGTCGGGAAGAGGAGCCCCATCCCGCGGCCTGGCTCTGCCATAGAAACGGGCCCTCTCCAACAGCCACCGCCGGATCTGGTCTTCCATTGTCCGTTCATGCCTCCGGCGATGCCAGCCATCGTTAGATCGAACCACTGCTGCCATTGACAACACGCACGAGATCGAGATTTTTTGTTTTGTTTTTGAAAGTAATAGCAGTAGAGCGGGGTATAAGACCCGCTACAGATAATTAGCAGTAGCGCTGTCTGCAACACATGCTACAGCTAACCATGTATAGCAGTAGTGTGTGTCAACACGCGCTACTGCTACAAGTTAGCTGTGGTGTTGTATCAGTAGCGCAGGCACCCACGCTGTTGATACACCCAAAACCCGCGCTGCTGCTAGGCTTTTCCCTAGTAGTGAGTCCCGAGTCACTGCAGGCTTACGACCCGGCACTTGGGGGCTACATTATTCAGATTGAGATTATATCGAATATGCAAGTGCCATGTCACTGCTAGCATGCACCATGGCACTTGGGGGCTAATGCAAAGTCATTTTTTGCTCAACTTATTGAAGACCCGACTCATCATATTCTAAATGAGCCGGCCCTTGGGGGCTACCAATTGCTCCTGTCGAAAATTCAAGGTACACAAGCCTTAATCCATTATATTGAAAGATCCACTACTCAGTTGGTAGAGTACAAAGCTCTTAACCTTGTGGACGTGGGTTCAAGCCCCATGGTGGAGATTACATCATATGATGTTATTATCAATGAATCATATACAAAGTCCCAGCTTAGTAATATCTTACTGAGCCGGCCCTTGGGGGCTACACGTTGCTACTCAAGTTTACATGATCATATTTACAAAGTCCCTGCTCATTATTACATAATGACCCGGCCCTTCGGGGCTACACTGGTTGAAATTTTTATGAGCATAAGGCAATTACAAGTCGCAGGTTGTTGCAAGCATGACAACCCGACACTTGGGGGCTACAGGTGATATGCATATAAGGGAGGAACAATTTCAAATTCTCAGTTTTGAGCAAATCAGGTATTATATTATTATCGGAGAAATCTGCAATGTTTATGACCCGGCGTCATCATAAAATTAACCCGGCATCAGCAACAATTACATGACCCGGTATCATTTGTTTATAACCCGACAATTTTGGAAATCATAAATCAGCAAGATCAACATCTTTAAGCCGGCTGAATATCAGTTGAATATTTCAAGACCATATTTTTGTCAAATCAGAGCATTGAAGGCCGACTCAAATGGATTGTTTCCTATAATATTTCTTTACAGGAGCCAATGTCAGCAAATAGATTATGAAGCTGGCCTATTTACCCGGATTTTCTAGGAGAAAATGTCAAGGACTTAAGGATGATCAAGTGTCGGCTTACAAGAATATTTAACCCAGAGCACAACCCATCAAATTTGTTCTTGTGTTATTTTGCAGAATCAGTTTAACATGGATAAATCCAAATTAAATTGGGGGCTAATACCGGGGATATACCCCGCGGTATGACCCAGCCGGAAGTATGACCCGGCCGGACTTGGCGCTTCATCATGGCCCGCCGGAGGATTGGCGACTCACGGGTCTGGCAGTTCACTGGTGTGATGGCTCACGAGCCTGGCGACTAATAATGGCCCCAACGGCGGGTCAGACGGATGACAAGGGCCCAAGGCCCACTAGGTCAGCTCATGTTATAGTGGGCCGGCTTAAGACGGAAGGCATGAGGAATATTTCCTTTACGAGGAAGCAAGACTCGTACTTGTATCCGACTTGTAATTATGAATAAGTTAGTTCTAATCCTACTAGGACTCTACATGTAAGCCTCCCCTTCAACTTATATAAGGAGGGGCAGGGCTCCCCAAAGAGGGAGAAGCAACAAGAAACAATAGCTAAGGCGACTCCCTCATGAGCATAATGAGACCTAGCCACAAAGAGCATGTAGGGCTATTACCGGATGATGTTTCCCGAAGCCCGAAGCTGTCTAAATCCTTGTCTTGTGCGTTGATCCGCTCTGCGTCTCTCGTCCCGCTTAACCCCTCTCAAGCTACTACAAAGATGTGTTGGCCTCATGACTAAGTCCTCACACTAAGGACATCTGTCATGACAAATCCACGACAAGAATGGAAGTTTGACCATATTGAGATGGACTTCGTGACTGGATTTCCCAAGTCCAAGCGTGGAAATGATGTTATCTTCGTTGTCATCGACAAGCTTAATGAAGTGGCTCATTTCCTTCCAATCAAAGAATCTATCACAGCAGCTCAGCTGGCAGAGCTATACACCTCCAGGATTGTCTCCTTGCACGGCATTCCACAATTGATATCTTCAGATCGTGGAAGCATCTTCACTTCTAAGTTCTGGGACTCCTTCCAGAAGGCCATGGGCACCAACATTCGCTTCAGCACAACTTTCCATCCTCAAACTAGTGGCCAAGTCGAGCGAGTCAATCAAATCCTTGAAGATATGCTCAGGGCTTGTGTCATTTCCTTCGGTATGAAGTGGGAAGATTGTCTTCCATATGCCGAGTTCTCCTACAACAACATCTTCCAAGCGAGTTCGGGCAAGGCCCCATTCGAAATTCTCTATGGTAGAAAGTGTCGTACTCCTCTCAATTGGTCAGAGACTGGTGAACGCCAACTTATTGGCAATGACTTGATCACAGAGGCTGAAGAAATGTGCAAAGTCATCCGGGAAAATCTCAAAGCTGTGCAATCGCGCCAAAAGAGTTACTATGATAGCAAGCATCGTGACTTGGCTTTCGAGATCGGAGACCCTGTCTACCTCCGCGTCTCTCCAATGAAAGGCACTCGTCGCTTCGGTTTAAAAGGGAAGTTTGCCCCTAGATACGTGGATCCTTTCAAGATCATTCGCAAAAGAGGCGATCTCGCCTATCAACTTGAGCTTCCGTCCAACTTCGCAAATGTGCACGATGTGTTTCACATGTCATAGCTCCGCAAGTGCTTCAAGACTCCTGAGCGCACCATCAACTTCAAAGAGATTTATCTCCAAGAAGATTTGTCTTATCATGAGCATCCCGTTGCTATTCTTGAAGTAACTAAGCGCAAGACTCGCAACAAGTCTATCAAATTCCTGAAAGTGAAGTGGTCACACCATTCCGACCGAGAAGCTACCTGGGAATGCGAGGACCACCTCTGTTCTGAATATCCGGAGTTCTTTCAGTCCTAGATCTCGGGACGAGATCCTCTCGTAGTGGTGGAGTGTTGTAACACCCCGGATGTAACTTGCCATATTTGTAACTCCAACTCTTGCCATTTTCAGCTTTAAGTTATGAGAATCCCTTCGTGGTTGGGTTTTTGTCTTCGTTTTGCATTCTGTTCATGTAATGCATTTCATATCATGTCATCATGTGCATCGCATTTGCATACGTGTTCATCTCATGCATCCGAGCATTTCCCCGTTGTCCGTTTTGCAATCCGACACTCCCACATGCACCGGCGCCCCCCTCTTGTCTCTTTTCATGAGCGGGTGTTAAACGTTCTCGGAATGGACTGAGATTAGTGGTCTTGGTACACCACCGGTAGACCGCTTGTAAAATTTCGTTCCATTTGGAGTCCGTTTGATGCTCCAACGGTTAACCGGGTTGCCGTGAAAGCCTCTTGTGTGTTGCATCCTAACACCCCTCCAAAACGGCCCAATAACCCATCTAAACCACTTCCATGTCCTCCGTCGTCGGATCACGATCGTGTAGGCAAAAACTGCACCTCATTTGGACACTCCTACCTCCTCCTACCTATAAATAGGTGCCCCTCCTCGAAATTTCGCGCAGACGAAACCCTAGCTCCACCCTCCTCCGCCACCGGACACGTCCGGACCGAGCCGGACGAAATCGCCGTCGCACCCCGTCCAACCAGAGACCACCATGTGGGCAGCTCCACCGGCGCACGCGGGGCCCACGCGAGCCCATCCGCGCCGCCCGATCCCGTCGCCACGCCACCGCACCGGATCCCGCGCCGGCCGCCGCCTTCCTCGACGACCCTCGCCGGCGCCGGCGCGAGCTCGCCATCAGGCCACGCCGCTCCTCCACGCCGGCAGGCCGCGCCACTCCTCCGCCGGCTCCGCCACCCTGCAGCCACCGCGGGTCGGCGCCGACCACCGCCCGCGCCCAAGCGCCGCTCCGGCCACCTCCTCACCTCCGGCCGCCTTCCCGCTCCATCTCCGGCGAGTTCGAGCTCCGTCGAACCTCAGATCCCATGCCCTAGATCTGGAGGTCGAAAACCCCCCCTCGATTTCGTCTAAGTCCTTTTCTGTGTTAATTTCATGCCGTGTTCATAGCATCGTATCTCCATGACTGTAGCTCCATTTCATGCATATGATATATCGAATTGTTCTTCTCGTCGAGCTCTTCATTCCAATAGCATTTACATGCATGTTCATGTCAATTATGATGCCTTTTTCATTGATGCAAGAGTGCTATAAAATGTTACGTGCTGCTACTTATCAGATCATGAGGTTTTGTCATTTTTGTTGCATTTGATGTGTGCATCATATGGGCATGAGCTCTACATGTGTTTTGAACTATGTCATGCCATCTTTACAGGGGTGCTTGTCTTGTATTTTTGTGGTCTGTGTGGTGACTAGCACAAGCATACAAAGTAGGCTCCACAATGTTGTTATTTTCAGAGACTTAGGATTTTGCTTAGTCCTTGTCCTGCTGTTATTTTGATGCCATGTAAACTTGATGCTACAGTGATATCCATGCTTGTTTTGAGATACTTCAGTAAGGATGTTTTGAACATATGGTTATGCTCTATCCATCCATGCTCCTGTTTGCAATTATGGAGTTGCCTAGCATGTCTTGTTCTTACTCTACTTTTGCTATAAAATGTTCCTGGCAGAATGTTAACATGTTAATCAATTTTTCCATGGTTGTTGTTAGTGATCCATGCATGCTATGTACTTGCTCTTGCCATGGTTATTTAATGAACATGTCATCTTGTTGTTGGTATGATTGTTTTTTCATGAAATGCTTTGTGGTGAGTGGCATGAACTCGCAAAGTTGCCTTCATAATTCTGTTTATGCCATGCTTTGTTTTCCGCTAAGTCTAAAACTGTTAATAAAACTTGCTATGTTTACATGGGTGCCATCATATCTTCTGTGCCTTATTGGATCATGATTATTAAGGGACTTTTGATCTACGCATTTAGTAGATTCATGCCATGCCTTGTTTTGCTATGATATGTTCCTGTATCATGTTGTTTGTTGCTCTAAACATGGCTTCCTGATGTTATTTTTGGCATGTTAGTATTTTCACTAAGTCTGTGAAGCTGATATCTTTTGCACTTTGGCCATGCTTGTTTGAACCTGCTCTTGTGTGATTTAGTCGTAGCTCAGTGTTCATGTTTTTTCAAGCATCCTGTGTACATCACTGCCTAATACTTTGTGGTTATGTTGGGGTGCAGTATCTTAGTTTCTTGTTGCATCCTAAGTAGCATCGTGCTGTTAATTACAGTTTTGCACCATCCTTGTTTTGATTTGCAAATCATGCATCCGTTTCCGGTGATCTTATATCGATTTCAACCAAAATCATCTCATCTTTCCAGCGGCATACTTGGTTTGCCAAGTTGATGCCTTGATCTTCATTTTCCTTTCGGAGCACGCATATGTATTGCATATCACATCTCACATATCATGCCATATATTGCATCATGTTGCTTGTGTATTGCACCGTGATTGATTGTTGGTCCTTTGCTCGTGTTCTTGCTTTGGGTAGAACGGGAGACGAGTACGTGACCGAGGAACCTGTTGAGTATGCTTACAAGGATCAAGTTTTCGACAACTCTGAGAACTTTGCAAGCAAGATGACCATACCCTCGAAATCACTTCTATCTTTGCTTGCTAGTTGTTCGCTCTATTGCTATGCCGCGCTACCTACCACTTGCTATATCATGCCTCCCATTTTGCCATGTTAAACCTCTAACCCACATTTCCTAGCAAATCATTGTTTGGCTTTGTTACTGCTTTGCTCAGCCCCTCTTATAGCGTTGCTAGTTGCAGGTGAAGATGAAGTTTGTTCCATGTTGGAACATGGATATTGTTGGGATATCATTATTATATCTTATTTACTTTTATGCATCTATATACTTGGTAAAGGGTGAAAGGCTCGGCCTTATGCCTGGTGTTTTGTTCCACTCTTGCCGCCCTAGTTTCCGTCATACCGGTGTTATGTTCCTTGATTTTGCGTTCCTTACGCGGTTGGGTGTTATGGGAACCCCTTGACAGTTCGATTTAAATAAAACTCCTCTGGCAAAGCCCAACCTTGGTTTTAACATTTGCCTACCTAAGCCTTTTTCCCTTGGGTTCCGCGGACTCAAGGGTCATCTTTATTTTAAACCCCCGGGCCAATGCTCCTCTGAGTGTTGGTCCAACCTGTCAGCTGCCGGTGGCCACCAGGGGCAACTCTGGGCTGGCCTACTGGAAGTTTGGACAATCCGGTGTGCCCTGAGAACGAGATATGTGCAGCTCCTATCGCGATTTGTCGGCACATTCAGGCGGCTTTGCTGGTCTTGTTTTACCATTGTCAAAATGTCTTATAACCAGGATTCCGAGTCTGATCGGGTCTTCCTGGGAGAAGGAATATCCTTCGTTGACCGTGAGAGCTTGTGATGGGCTAAGTTGGGACACCCTTGCAGGGTTTTGAACTTTCGAAAGCCGTGCCCACGGTTATGTGGCAGATGGGAATTTTTTAATATCCGGTTGTAGAGAACTTGACCCTTAACTTAATTAAAATGAATCAACCGCGTGTGTAGCCATGATGGTCTCTTTTCGGCGGAGTCCGGGAAGAGAACACGGTCTTGTGTTATGCTTGAATGTAAGTAGTTTTAGGATCACTTCTTGATCACTTATAGCTTCTCGATCGTGCGTTGCTTCTCTCCTCGCTCTCTTTTGCGTATGTTAGCCACCATATATGCTTAGTGCTTGCTGCAGCTCCACCTCACTACCTTCTCCTACCCATAAGCTTAAATAGTCTTCATCGCGCGGATATGACATTGCTGAGTCCTCGTGACTCGCGGATATTTTCAAACAGTTGCAGGTACCGACGATACCAGTGCAGGCGATGCTACCGATCTCAAGTGGGAATTCGATGAAGATTTGGGTCGCTATTATGTTTCCTTTCCTGATGATCAGTAGTGGAGCCCAGTTGGAACGATCAGGGATCTAGCATTTGGGGTGGTCTTTCTTTATTTAGGTTCCGTAGTCCGACCTTTGTTTGTTGGGGATCGTAGCAGAAATTCAAAATTTTCCTACGTGTCACCAAGATCAATCTATGGAGAGACTAGCAACGAGAGAGAGGAGTGCATCTACATACCCTTGTAGATCGCTAAGCGGAAGCGTTCAAGAGAACGGGGTTGATGGAGTCGTACTCGTCGTGATCCAAATCACCGATGATCCTAGCGCCAAACGGACGGCACCTCCGCGTTCAACACACGTACGGAGCAGAGACGTCTCCACCTTCTTGATCCAGCAAGGGGGGAGGAGAAGTTGATGGAGATCTAGCAGCACGACGGCGTGGTGGTGGAAGTAGCGGGATCCCGGCATGGCTTCGCCAAGCACAAGCGGGGAGGAAGAGGTGTCATGGGAGGGAGGGAGGTGCCAGGGCTTCAGGTGCGGCTGCCCTCCCTCCCCTCCACTATATATAGGGGCCTAGGGGGCGCCGGCCCCTTGTAGATCTCATCTAGAGAGGGGGCGGCAGCCCTAGGGGTGGCTTGGCCTCCAAGCCAAGTGGAGGCGCCCCCACCCCTTAGGGTTTCCAACCCAAGGCGCATGGGAGGCCCCAGAGGGGGCGCACCAGCCCACCAGGGGCTGGTTCCCACGCCCCTTCAGCCCATGGGGCCCTCCGGGATAGGTGGCCCCACCCGGTGGACCCCCGAGACCCTTCTGGTGGTCCCGGTACAATACCGATGACCCCCGAAACCCTCCCGGTGGCCGAAACTGGACTTCATATATATAAATCTTTACCTCCGGACCATTCGGGAACTCCTCGTGACGTCCAGGATCTCATACGGGACTCCGAACAACTTTCGGTTAACCACATACTAATATCTCTACAACTCTAGTGTCACCGAACCTTAAGTGTGTAGACCCTACGGGTTCGGGAGACATTTGACATGACCGAGACAACTCTCTAGTCAATAACCAACAGCGGGATCTGGATACCCATGTTGGCTCCCACATGCTCCACGATGATCTCATCGGATGAACCACGATGTCAAGGATTCAATCAATCCCGTATTCAATTCCCTTTGTCTATCGGTACGATACTTGCCCGAGATTCGGTCGTCGATATCCCGATACCTCGTTCAATCTCGTTACCGGCAAGTCTCTTTACTCGTTTCGTAACACATCATCCTGTGATCAACTCCTTGGTCACCTTTTGCACATTATGATGATGTCCTACCGAGTGGGCCCAGAGATAGCTCTCTGTTTACACGGAGTGACAAATCCCAGTCTCAATTCGTGCCAACCCAACAGACACTTTCGGAGATACCCGCAGTGCACCTTTATAGCCACCTAGTTATGTTGTGACGTTTTGGTACACCCAAAGCATTCATGCGGTATCCAGGAGTTGCACAATCTCATGGTCTAAGGAAATGATACTTGACATTAGAAAAGCTTTAGCATACGAACTACACGATCTTGTGCTAGGCTTACGATTGGGTCTTGTCCATCACATCATTCTCCTAATGATGTGATCCCATTATCAATGACATCCAATGTCCATGATCAGGAAACCATGACCATCTATTGATCAACGAGCTAGTCAACTAGAGGCTTACTAGGGACATGTTGTGGTCTATGTATTCACACATATATTACGGTTCCTGATAATACAATTATAGCATGAACAATAGACAATTATCATGAACAAGGATATACAATAATGACCATTCTATTATTGCCTCTAGGGCATATTTCCAACAATCTCCCACTTGCACTAGAGTCAATAATCTAGTTCACATCACTATGTGATTGTAATGAATCCAACACCCATGGGGTTTGTTCATATCTTGCTTGTGAGAGAGGTTTATTAGTCAATGAGTCTGAACCTTTCAGATCCATGTGTAATTTATAAATCTCTATGTCATCTTGTAGATGCAGCAACCACGCGCTACTTGGAGCTATTCCAAATAACTGTTCTAGTATATGAATCTGGTTTACTACTCAGAGTCATCCGGATTAGTGTCAAAGTTTGCATCGACGTAACCCTTTACGACGAACTCTTTTACCACCTCCATAATCGAGAAAATTCCTTAGTCCACTAGTTACTAAGGATAAGTTCGACCGCTGTCGTGTGATCCATTCCTGGATCACTCTTGTACCCCTAGACTGACTCATGGCAAGGCACACTTCAGGTGTGGTACACAACATAGCATATTGTAGAGCCTACGTCTAAAGCATAGGGGACGACCTTCGTCCTTTCTCTCTCTTCTGCCGTGGTCAGGTCTTGAGTCTTACTCAATATTCACACCTTGTAACATAGCTAAGAACTCCTTCTTTGCTGATCTATTTTGAACTCCTTCAAAATCTTGTCACGGTATGTATTCATTCAAAAGTACTATTAAGCGTTTTGATCTATCCTTATAGATATTGATGCTCAATGTTCAAGTAGCTTAATCCAGGTTTTCCATTGAAAAACACTTTTCAAATAACCATGTATGCTTTCCAGAAATTCTACATCATTTCTGATCAACAATATGTTAACAACATATACTCATCAAAAATTCTATAGTGCTCCCACTCACTTCTTTGGAAATACAAGTTTCTCATAAACTTTGTATAAACCCAAAATCTTTGATCATCTCATCAAAGCGTACATTCCAATTCCGAGATGCTTACTCCAGTCCTTAGAAGGATTGTTGGAGCTTTGCATACTTGTCAGCATCTTTCAGGATTGACAAAACCTTCTGGTTGTATCACATACAACCTTTCCTAAAAAAACGTCAAGGAAACAATGTTTTGACATCCTTTCTACAAGATTTCATAAATAATGCAGTAACTGCTAACATAATTCCAACAGACTCTTAGCATCGCTACGAGTGAGAAAATCTCATCGTAGTCAACTCCTTGAACTTGTCGGGAAACATCTTAACGACAAGTCGAGCTTTCTTAATGGTGACACTTACCATCATTGTCTGTCTTCTTTTAAAATCCATCTGCACCCAACAGCCTTACGACCATCAAGTAGTTCTTTCAAAGTCTATACTTTGTTTTATACATGGATCCTCTCTCGGATTTTATGGCCTCGAGCCATTCGTCAGAATCCGGGCCCACCATCGCTTCTCCATAGCTCGTATGTTCATTGTTGTCTAGCAACATGACTTCCAAGACAGGATTACTTACCACTCTGAAGTAGTATGCATCCTTGTCGACCTATGAGGTTTGGTAGTGACTTGATCCGAAGTTTCATGATCACTATCATAAGCTTCCACTTCAATTGGTGTAGGTGCCAAAGGAACAACTTCCTCTGCCCTGCTACACACTAGTTGAAGTGACGGTTCAATAACCTCATCAAGTCTCCACCATCCTCCCACTCAATTCTTTCGAGAGAAACTTTTCCTCGAGAAAGGGCCTGTTTCTAGAAACAATCACTTTTGCTTCCGGATCTGAAATAGGAGGTATACCCAACTATTTTTGGGTATTTTATGAAGATGCATTTATCCGCTTTGGGTTCGAGCTTATCAGCCTGAAACTCTTTTCACACAAGCATCGCAGCCCCAAACTTTTAAGAAACGACAACTTAGGTTTCTCTAAACCTATAGTTCATACGGTGTCGTGTCAATGAAATTGTGTGGTGCCCTATTTAAAGTGAATGCGGTTGTCTCTAATGCCTAACCCATAAACGATAGTGGTAATTCGATAAGAGACATCATGGTATGCACCATATCCAATAGGGTGCAATTATGATGTTCAGACACACCATCACACTATGGTGTTCCAGGCGGTATTAGTTGTGAAAGAATTTCCATAATGTCTTAATTGTGTGCCAAACTCGTAACTTAGATATTCATCTCTATGATCATATCATAGACATTTTATCATCTTGTCATGACAATCTTCAACTTCACTCTGAAATTACTTGAACCTTTCAATAATTCAGACTTGTGTTTCATCAAGTAAATATACTCAACATCTACTCAAATCATCTGTGAAGTAAGAACATAACGATATCCATTGCGTGCCTCAGCACTCATTGGACTGCACACATCAAAATGTATTACTTCCAACAAGTTGCTTTCTTGTTCCATCTTACTGAAAACGATGTCTTTCAGTCATCTTGCCCATGTGGTATGATTTGCATGTCTCAAGTGATTCAAAATCAAGTGAGTCCAAACGATCCGTCTGTATGGAGTTTCTTCATGCATATCTACCAATAGACATGGTTCGCATGTCTCAATCTTTTCAAAAACGAGTGAGTCCAAAGATCCATCAACATGGAGCTTCTTCATGTGTTTTATACCAACATGACTCAAATGGCAGTGCCACAAGTACGTGGTACTATCATTACTATCTTATATCTTTTGGCATGAACATGTGTATCACTACGATCGAGATTCAATAAACCATTCATTTTAGGTGCAAGACCATTGAAGGTATTATTCAAATAAACAGAGTAACCATTATTCTCCTTAAATGAATAACCGTGTGGCAATAAACATAATCCAATCATGCCTATGCTCCACGCAAACACCAAATAACAATTATTTCGGTTTAACATCAATCCCGATGGTAGAGGGAGCGTGCGATGTTTGATCACGTCAACCTTGGAAACACTTCCAACACATATCGTCATCTCACCTTTAGCTAGTCTCCGCAGCCTTTTATTTCGAGTTACTAACGCTTAGCAACCGAACCGATATTTAATACCCTAGTGCTACTAGGAGTACTAGTAAAGTACACAATAATATGGCGTATATCCAAAATACTTCTGTCGACCTTGCCAGCCTTCTCATCTACCAAGTATCTAGGGTAGTTCTGCTTCAGTGACCGTTCCCCTCATTACAGAAGCACTTAGTCTCGGGTTTGGTTCAACCTTGGGTTTCTTCACTAGAGCAGCAACTGATTTGCTGTCTCATGAAGTATCCCTTCTTTCCCTTGCCCTTCTTGAAACTAGTGGTTTAAATAACCATCAACAATTGATGCTCATACTTGATTTCTACTTTCACGGTGTCAAACATCACGAATTGCTCAAGGATCATCATGTCTATCCCTGATATGTTATAGTTCATCACGAAGCTCCAATAGCTCGGTGGCAGTCACTATGGAGAACCATCACTTCCTCATCTGGAAGATTAACTCCCACTCGATTCAAGCGATTGCAGTACTCAGACAATCTGAGCACATGCTAGGGATGGCAATTTTATCCATGGATCTGGATACCCATGGATACCCGACCCGATTGGGCAAGGGTATGGAGCACATTTCTGCCCATGGGTTCGTGGATATGGATACCCACGAACTGCTGGGTTGGGCACGGTTATAGTTTGTGCTCCATGGATATCCAATGGATACTCATATGACATGTGGGGCCATATGCCAGTGACAGTAGAAAGAACGAATCAATGGGAAATGGCAGGCAATATGCAAGTGGTGCCATAAGCTATATGCTGCAAAATCAACCTCTGGTATGTCACACTTAAGGACTCATCGTATTACTTGTTGCCTACTTATGCATGTAGCTTATGTTGACATTTGTGAGTGAATGATGTTGAGTTAATTTGATATTTGGGAAGGCTTCATGCTGACTTTTCTATGCCCATGGAGCTCCATGGGTATGTGGGTATCCAGCGGGTTTGGGCATGGGCACAAGTTGTGCCCATGGATAATTTGGTGGATGGGCAGAGGGTAGGAAGATGGGCCATGGGTTGGATTTGGACCAGCTCCACCCGCCCCAAACCCGACCCATTGCCATCCCTAGCACATGCTCAACGATTGAGTTTTTTCTCCCTTAGTTTGCAGGCTTAAGAAACTTGTCAGAGGTCTCATACCTCTTGACGTGGGCACTAGTCTGAAATTCCAATTTCGGACTTTGGAACATCTCATATGTTCTGCGACGTTTCAAAAATGTCCTTGGTGCCACAATTCTAAACCGTTAGCATTACGCACTGAACTAGCACGTAGTCATCAAAACATGTATGTTAGATGTTTCCCAACATCTACAGACGACGCTCGAGGTTCAACGCACTGAGCGGTGCATTAAGGACATAGCCCTTCTGTGCAGCAATGAGGACAATCCTCAGTTCACGAACCCAGTCCGCATAATTGCTACTGTCAACTCTCAACTAAATTTTCTCTAGGAACATATCTAAAATAGTAGAACCAAAGCGTGAGCTACGACATTGATACGAGCACCACAACATCAATTGATGATGCTACTCAATCTGAGATAGTTAAAGAATTAAGGCATGGAAAAGTTACAGAAAATAATGACGTGCATGCAGCCATATTTCATCGAGGAAAAGATGATCGTGTGCACCAGTTGTGTGGACCGAGAATAAATTCTGTAATTAACAAGCCAAAGATCAATTGCGTGGTGCACGCATTACATTCAAGAGATGTGATTGACAAGTTGATGCAAGGTTGTATAGTACGAACAGATTTGGACTATAAAATCCCAGGACGCTGGGGAGGATTGAATCAGCAGTTAAAATCATACAAGCTAATAGATCTGCAGCAAAGGAGGAGACCAGAGATAAAAAGAGAGCCTTTACGTGACAAGGTGGAGCCAAAGTTTCGTACGCCACCCGATTGGATACAGGTTGGCTCAATTGATCTTAGTTTGCATGGCAAGGGAATTATGTTGCATGCAAATTAATTAGTTATTTTAGAGTCCAGGTCCAAATAAAAAAAGATATATTTCCTTTTGAGTTGAGCTAGTTTGTCACGTACGTCAGCTTTGATTCTGTTAGGATTTAGTCTCTGGATTTTTCATAGCGTACGGAAGTTCGGCCATATAAAAGGCCAGGCTTTGGCCGATGTAAAATCAGTTTTGGAGTTTATTGATGAGTTATGAATAACACAGTAAAACGTCCAGGTTTTGGACGGCCATATCTTGTGTACCATCTGTGATTTTCTCATCGTGGAACTTTACTAGCGATGGAGGGTTGATCATCACATCGACGCCTATGTGCTGATCCAATGGGGTCATCATTTTTATGCGCGTATTTTTGTACGTGGGTGAAAATTATCCTGGAGGTTGCGAGGAGGAACAGGGGGACGAACTGTTGATCAAGCATCGCCGTGAAAGATCGGGCCATCTACATGCGCGAATTAGCGTCTCGCTAGTCCGTGCTTCATCAGACATAATTTGCAAAGACCTTTTGACTATGTTCATGATAATTAAGTTTATCTAATCAAATTATTCAATGAACTCCCACTCCGATAGGCATCCCTCTAGTCATCTAAGTGATACATGATCCGAGAAACTAGGCCGTGTCCGATCATCACGTGAGACGGACTAGTCATCATTGGTGAACATCTCATGTTGATCGTATCTTCTATACGACTCATGTTCGACCTTTCAGTCTTCCGTGTTCCGAGGCCATGTCTGTACATGCTAGGCTCGTCAAGTCAACCTAAGTGTATTGCGTGTGTAAATCTGGCTTACACCCGTTGTATGCGAAAGTTAGAACCTATCACACCCGATCATCACGTGGTGCTTCGGAACAACGAACCTTCGCAACGGTGCACAGTTAGGGGGAACACTTTCTTCAAATTATTGCGAGGTATCATCTTATTTATGCTACCGTCGTTCTAAGCAAATAAGATGTAAACATGACAAACATCACATGCAAATCATAAAGTGACATGATATGACCAATATCATCTTGCGCCTTTGATCTCCATCTTCGAGGCACGACATGAACACCATCGTCACCGGCATGACATCATGATCTCCATCATTGTGTCTTCATGAAGTTGCCTCGCCAACTATTACTTCTACTACTATGGCTAACGGTTAGCAATAAAGTAAAGTAATTACATGGCATTTTCATTGACACGCAGGAAATAAATAAATTAAGACAACTCCTATGGCTCCTGCCGGTTGTCATACTCATCGACATGCAAGTCGTGATTCCTATTACAAGAACATGATCAATCTCATACATCACATATATCTTTCATCACATCCTTTTGGCATTATCACATCACATAGCATACCCTGCAAAAACAAGTTAGACGTCATCTAATTGTTGTTGCATGTTTTACGTGGCTGCTATGGGTTTCTAGCAAGAACGTTTCTTACCTACGCAAAACCACAACGGTGATATGCCAATTTCTATTTACCCTTCATAAGGACCCTTTTCATCAAATCCGATCCAACTAAAGTGGGAGAGACAGACACCCGCTAGCCACCTTATGCAACTAGTGCATGTCAGTCGGTGGAACCTGTCTCACGTAAGAGTACGTGTAAGGTCGGTCCGGGCCGCTTCATCCCACAATGCCGCCGAATCAAGATAAGACTAGTAACGGCAAGCAAATTGAACAAATCATCGCCCACAACTAGCTCATGATGCCACAGTTGGGGATCGTAGCAGAAATTTAAAAAATTTCCTACGTGTCACCAAGATCAATCTAAGGAGAGACTAGCAACGAGAGAGAGGAGTGCATCTACAATACCCTTGTAGATCGCTAAGCGGAAGCGTTCAAGAGAACGGGGTTGATGGAGTCGTACTCGTCGTGATCCAAATCACCGATGATCCTAGCACCGAACGGGCGGCACCTCCGCGTTCAACACATGTATGGAGCGGAGACGTCTCCTCCTTCTTGATCCAGCAAGGGGGGAGGAGAAGTTGATGGAGATCCAGCAGCACGACGGCGTGGTGGTGGAAGTAGCAGGATCCCAGCATGGCTTCCCCAAGCACAAGCGGGGAGGAAGAGGTGTCACGGGAGGGAGGGAGGCGCCAGGGCTTCAGGTGCGGCTGCCCTCCCTCCCCTCCACTATATATAGGGGGCTAGGGGGCGCCGGCCCCTTGTAGATCCCATCTAGGGTGGGGGCGGCAGCCCTAGGGGTGGCTTGGCCTCCAAGCCTAGTGGAGGCGCCCCCACCGCTTAGGGTTTCCAACCCTAGGCGCATGGGAGGCCCAAGGGGGGCGCACCAGCCCACCAGGGGCTGGTTCCCACGCCCCTTCAGCCCATGGGGCCCTCTGGGATAGGTGGCCTCACCCGGTGGACCCCCGGGACCCTTCCGGTGGTCCCGGTACAATACCGATGACCCCCGAAACCCTCCCGGTGGCCGAAACCGGACTTCCTATATATAAATCTTTACCTCCGGACCATTCCGAAACTCCTCGTGACGTTCGGGATCTCATCCGGGACTCCGAACAACATTCGGTAACCGCGTACATACTTTCCCTATAACCCTAGTGTCATCGAACCTTAAGTGTGTAGACCCTACGGGTTCGGGAGTCATGCAGACATGGCCGAGACATCTCTCCGGTCAATAACCAACAGCAGGATCTGGATACCCATGTTGGCTCCCACATGCTCCACGATGATCTCATTGGATGAACCACGATGTTGAGGATTCAATCAATCCCGTATTCAATTCCCTTTGTCTATCGGTACGATACTTGCCCGAGATTTGATCGTCGGTATCCCGATACCTCGTTCAACCTCGTTACCGGCAAGTCTCTTTACTTGTTCCGTGACACATCATCCCGTGATCAACTCCTTGGTCACATTGTGCACATTATGATGATGTCCTACCGAGTGGGCCCAGAGATACCTCTCCGTTTACACGGAGTGACAAATCCTAGTCTCGATTCGTGCCAACCCAATAGACACTTTCGGAGATACCCGCAGTGCACCTTTATAGCCACCCAGTTACGTTGTGACGTTTTGGTACACCCAAAGCATTCCTATGGTATCCGGGAGTTGCACAATCTCATGGTCTAAGGAAATGATACTTGATATTAGAAAAGCTTTATCATATGAACTACACGATCTTGTGCTAGGCTTAGGATTGGGTCTTGTCCATCACATCATTCTCCTAATGATGTGATCCCGCTATCAATGACATCCAATGTCCATGATCAGGAAATCATGACCATCTATTGATCAACGAGCTAGTCAACTAGAGGCTTACTAGGGACATGTTGTGGTCTATGTATTCACACATGTATTACGGTTCCTGATAATACAATTATAGCATGAACAATAGACAATTATCATGAACAAGGAAATACAATAATAACCATTCTATTATTGCCTCTAGGGCATATTTCCAACAGTATGGATTATTTATCTATTGTGTGAAGTGGCGATTGTAAGCCGACTCTTTATCCCTTTCTTATTCAGTACATGGGATGTGTAAAGATTACCCCTCTTGCGACATGCCTACCATGCGGCTATGCCTCTAAGTCATGCCCCGACACGTGGGAGATATAGCCGCATTGTGGGTGTTAGATTTTATGATTAAGAAATTTGGCAAATGAATGTCAAAACTGCATTCCTTAATGTATAACTTAAAGAAGAGTTGTATATGATGCAACCTGAAGGTTTTGTCGATCCAAAAGGTGCTAACAAAGTGTGCAAGCTCCAGCAATCCATTTATGGAGTGGTGCAAGCCTCTCGGAGTTGGAATATATGCTTTGATAGTGTGATCAAAGCATATGGTATTATACAGAGTTTTGGAGAAGCCAGCATTTATAAGAAAGTGAGTGGGAGCTCCGTAGCATTTCTGATATTATATGTAGATGACATATTGTTGATCGGAAATGATACTGAATTTCTGAATAGCATAAAAGGATACTTGAATAAGAATTTTTCAATGAAAGACCTCGGTAAAGCTGCTTATATATTGGACATCAAGATCTATAGAGATAGATCAAGACACTTGATTGGACTTTCACAAAGCACATACCTTGATAAAGTTTTGAAGAAGTTCAAAATGGATCAGGCAAAGAAAGGGTTCTTGCCTGTATTACAAGGTGTGAAGTTGAGTCGAACTCAATGCCCGGCCACTTCAGAAGATAGAGAGAAAATGAAAGGTGTTCCCTATGCTTCAGCCATAGGTTCTATCATGTATGCAATGTTGTGTACCAGACCTGATGTGTGCCTTGCTTTAAGTTTAGCAGGGAGGTACCAAAGTAATCCAGGAGTGGATCACTGACAGCAGTCAAGAACATCCTGAAATACCTGAGAAGGACTAAGGATATGTTTCTCGTATATGGAGGTGACAAAGAGCTCGTCGTAAACGGTTATGTCGATGCAAGCTTTGACACTGATCCGGATGACTCTAAGTCACAAACCGGATACGTGTTTTTATTAAATGGTGGAGCTGTCAGTTGGTGCAGTTCCAAGTAGAGCGTCGTGGCGGGATCTACGTGTGAAGCGGAATACATAGCTGCTTCGGAACCAGCAAATGAAGGAGTCTGCATGAAGGAGTTCATATCCAATCTAGGTGTCATACCTAGTGCATCGGGTCCAATGAAAATATTTTGTGACAATACTGATGCAATTGCCTTGGCAAAAGAATCCAGATTTCACAAGAGAATTAAGCACATCAAGACATGCTTCAATTCCATCTGCGATCAAGTCAAGGAGGAAGACATAGAGATTTGCAAGATACATACGGATCTGAATGTTGCAGACCCGTTGACTAAGCCTCTCTCACAAGCAAAACATGATCAGCACCAAGACTCCATGGATGTTAGAATCATTACAGTGTAATCTAGATTATTGACTCTAGTGCAAGTGGGAGACTAAAGGAAATATGCCCTAGAGGCAATAATAAAGTTGTTATTTATATTTCCTTATGTCATGATAAATATTTATTATTCATGCTAGAATTGTATTAACCGGAAACTTAGTACATGTGTGAGTACATAGAGAAACAAAGTGTCGCTAGTTTGCCTCTACTTGACTAGCACGTTGAATCAATGATGGTTATGTTTCCTAACCATAGACATGAGTTGTCATTTGATTAACGGGATCACATCATTAGAGAATGATGTGATTGACTTGACCCATCCATTAGCTTAGCACGATGATCATTTAGTTTGTTGCTATTGCTTTCTCCATAGCTATACATGTTCCTATGACTATGAGATCATGCAACTCGCGAATACCGGAGGAACACTTTGTGTGCTACCAAACGTCACAACGTAACTGGGTGATTATAAAGGTGCTCTACAGGTGTCTCCGATGGTGTTTGTTGAGTTGGCATAGATCAAGACTAGGATTTGTCACTCCGATTGTTGGAGAGGTGTCTCTGGGCCCTCTCGGTAATGTACATCACTATAAGCCTTGCAAGTAATGTAGCTAATGAGTTAGTTACGGGATGTAGCATTACGGAACGAGTAAAGAGACTTGCCAGTACCGAGATTGAACTAGGTATTGAGATACCGACGATCGAATCTCGGGCAAGTAACATACCGATGACAAAGGGAGCAACGTATATCGTTATGTGGTTTGACCGATAAAGATCTTCATAGAATATGTAGGAACCAATATGAGCATCCAGGTTCCGCTATTGGTTATTGACCGGAGACATGTCTCGGTCATGTGTACATAGTTCTCGAACCCGTAGGGTCCGCACGCTTAACGTTCGGTGACGATCGGTATTACGAGTTTATGTGTTTGATGTACCGAAGGTAGTTCGGAGTCCCGGATTTGATCACGGACATGACGAGGAGTCTTGAAATGATTGAGACATAAAGATTGATATATTGAAAGCCTATGTTTGGACATCAGAATGGTTCCGGGTAAAATCAGGAGTATACCGGAGTACCGGGAGTTACCGAAACCCCCCGGAAGGTATATGGGCCTTATTGGGCCTTAGTGGAAGAGAGAGGAAAGAAGCAAAGGAGGGGGCGCCCCCCCCCCCAAGCCCATTCCGAATTGGGAGGGGGCGCCTCCCCCCTTTCCGTCCTTCTTCCCTCTCCTCCTTCTCTCCTAGAACCAACAAAGGAAAGGGGGAATCCTACTCCCAGTGGGAGTAGGACTCCTTGGGGCGCGCCTAGAGAGGCCGGCCCCCTCCCCCTCCTCCACTCCTTTATACACGGGGGAGGGCGGCATCCCATAGACACACAAGTTGATCATTGATCTTTAGCCGTGTGCGGTGCCCCCCTCCACCATAATCCACCTCGGTAATATCGTAGCGGTGCTTAGGTGAAGCCATGTTCCGGTAGCAACATCATTGCCGTCATCACGCCATCATGCTGACGAAGCTCTCCCTCGAAGCTCTACTAGATTGTGAGTTCGCGGGACGTCACCGAGCCGAATGTGTGCAGATCGCGGAGGTGCCGTATCTTCGGTAATAGATCGGTCGATCGTGAAGACGTACGACTACATCAACCGCGTTGTCATAACGCTTCCGCTTACGGTCTATGAGAGTATGTAGACGATATTCTCCCCTCTCGTTGTTGTGCATCACCATGATCTTGCGTGTGCATAGAAATTTTTTGAAATTACCGCGTTCGCCAACAAATTCTTGGTTACAAACTTACTCTTTTTCGCGGGGATGGTTACAAATTTACAATGCATGGTTTATCGGGAGGTGGTGTACTAGTAGCTTAATTAGCTTGGGCGCGCATGAATGATTTTGGATAATTAGAGACAAGTGGGTCGTGTGCCGGGCTGCCCGTCTCGCTCCGGAGTATTTAGACGCTGATATCCACCACACGTGTAGCATAATAGACATTCGCTCGCACACCGTATGTGGCATGAGGAGGAGGCAGTCCACATGGGTTGTGTGTGAGCGAATAATAAAATTGGTCACACGTGTGGGCGCAGCTATTTCATGTCACACGCCCAGCAAGTATTACTCATCTTCACCCCACGCGTGTAGCACGAAGCAAATATGCCTACACGTCCTGGCGCAGCTATATTAGATACCCACGGGAAGACGATTTATTGCCATCCGAGATGGCAGATGTAGTTATCTGGGTTGGCAAATATGGTTATAAAAACATGGCAACTCTCTCGGTTTTGGTTAACGTGTGTGATTAACTACTTGCCACATATGATCAAACAATAGTTGTCATGCGTGTTTATCTAGTTGCCATGTGTGGTTAATCGCAGTTGTCATGTATGTTTATCTGATTGTCACGTACACGCAACTGCAGTTGCCGTCTAGCAAACAAATCATAGTTGCCATGTGTGTTTGCCTAGTTGCCATGTACGCGCAACTGCGATTGTCATCCAACAACGTACGACTGTCGTGTGGACGAAAAGCAGTTCGCCCACACGTGCGTGGACTAGGTGGTGACTGTGTTGGCAGAAACTAGTTCGCCCACAACTACATTTGGTAACCACGTGTTGTGGGGCGTGTGGATAACCTCTTCAACGCCCACACACCGGCTTTGTCCTACGTGGCACGCGAAAACTTCCTCGGTGTGTCAAGATTCGTGTAAACTTAACTGGACAGTGATCCAGACGTGTGGGCGAGTTGTAATGTTGCCCCATGTGTAGACGTTAGTGTTTTCGGTATTTTATGGTAAGCGAAAAAACGGATTCTCTAAAAAAATCACGGAGAGGAAAACTGAAGCACTGCACTCCCTCGTTATCCTTGTCGTGAATTCGCGTAGTCGGGCATGTGCGTCATCACCGTGACGTGGTCCCGCTCACGTCACCGCCATACACTATATTATGCAGTCGATACGATTTCTCGGGTACATGCAGGATGCATAAAATTTGTGCCTCCGAAGTAAAGAGTATAGTACTGTGTATGTTTGAGAAAGAGAGTAGTAGTATATGTTTCAGAAAGAGAGTATGCAGGAGTTCAGAAAACGAAAAGAGTACGTAGAGGCAGAGTCATACATAGTACTAGCGGCTGGGGCGTATGGCACGCCTCCTGAGCGTTCATGTGCGCATTTAGCTTGATTACGCACCTTTGCAGATCTAGGTTGATCCTTAACGGCACTTATACACAATAGTAAATGATTTTACTATAGAATTATAAAAGAAGTGATTTGACTACAGTGATTTATTACAAATATGCTATTATGGGGATTAGATGTGCTCAAACAAGTGTTTTCATTATTCCAATTCCCATTGAACTGATCCTTGATTCTTTTTTTAAGGTAATGTTGAGTAGGAGAGTCTCCTGTATATTTCATCAAGTAGCTGATCCTTGAATCTGGTGCATACCTATAAGAAAGAACACATATTTACGTATATTCCATCAAGTATATGTCAGAAATATCAACAAGCGAAGTTGAATGTAAACCTGTGCAGTTTGACCTCAAGTCCCACCATCCTAGAAATAGATGGATCATCATCCTTGTGAGTGTGTATGGAGTGCTTTTCATCCTTGCTCTAGAAACAAATTTGTATATATGATTTTCTTCCAGCATACTCCCCCTTGATATGTTTTTCTTATGTAGAAATGCTTTAAAAATACTCATACAGATTTTATTCTTTATGTGCTGAAGTAAAAGTAGCTACTATCCATATAAACACAAGTGATTTGGTTCATCTAAAACACATCAGGAAATGTAAACAAAAGACATATTGGTGAAATTTAGATCTTACACTGAATATCTGAAACAAACAACAGGAGCAAGTCTCAGTCCAAAAATACTGCCTACGGCTAACATGTTACAGGACATAAAACTAACACATACACCTAATCAAGTGGCCACCTAGTCACAGTAGCTCATGTGTTTTTTAAGCTCATTCCTGGAGAAACAAGACATACACTTTAATAGTAAACTCACACTGTTTATTTTTTCGAAACATGAGCGTTGCTCATATGAAGTAGGATGCATGTACGACATTAATTCAATGTTCAGTTAGTCGAAGGAGAGAGAATGTTAGTGTAAATACAAATAGAATCCTATCGGTTCTCAATGTTCCGGAGAAAATGATGTTGGCAGGTTGCTCTCAACATCATTATACCGATGATGTTCTATATAAGACCTCAACCATCGAGCAAGATTAGAAAACGTTGATATTTGGATTTTTATTTATAAAAATTCTTTGAGACCCCCCACATTCCAATTCCCATGAATCATTCAAGTAACCTCTGACCGATAAAATTCGAAATGTTGAGATTAAAACTAAAAACAGTAGAGCAAGGCATTAGATTGCAAAACTTAATAAGGAAAACATCATACAAACTATGACACCTACATGATGGAGTAGGAGCTCACCTAGAGCTTAGGTGTTTTGCCCGCCATCTACACTCTGAATAAAATGGATGGCGATGAGCAAGGGGAGGGTCGAGAGGGCAAGTGGAGGAGCACGCACAAGGGATCAGACCTGCTGCAAATTCCTGCACAAAAGGCGACCCTCTACTTAGTTTCTCTAGATTCAGGCTCTAAAGAAAGTCAATGCACAAACCAACTGAGACCATCAGTTTCAAGCTTACTTGAAATAAGAAAATGGTACTTGAATAATATCTCTTACAATATATCTATATTAGTCAAATCCACCGATTGATCAAAAATGAAATATGTTTGAGTTAATGATATCGATATAAACATTTCTGTGTGTGTGCTCAATAGGCAAAGGATACGGAACATACATGTCCTCTGAAGCTAATATGAAATCATCTTGAGTAATAGGCAACCACACCATAACTGGATTAATAATTTTTGAAGCAAGCTAACAAAATCTGTGAATAAGTATTCCTGTTCAGACGAACTAAATAGGCTCCATGTACTACCCATGTATACCGGAATGGAAATCCTCATATACATTTTCTATGCATCAACATACAACCCATTAAAAACAAAGAACACTTGATGTGCATCCACATATACTTACTAAAACACAAAGAGAATGGTAACTGTTCCTCTACTGTTTCAATGCAGACCTTAAAAAACAAGAACTAAAAATTGATCCAGTGGAACCTAACAACAGCTCCTAATCTGTCAAGTACGCTCTAACAAAGAGATGAGTCGATCTAGTGGTTGGCATCATTAGCGTTTTTTTACTATCTGACCATTTCCAAAGTCAGCAAACATCTTCTACTGCTAGTAGGAGTATTTGACTGACTCACTCCGGCAGGAAAGGAGTGACATCAAACTGAAGCGAACCAAGTTGTGTCCAGAACAATAAATACGTCTAGAGCAATCTAGATTTGATGAGATGAGATGTGCACGGGGGGTAGGAAGCTCACCACGCCCACGTGAGGGGGGCATGGTAGGAGGAAGCAGAGCCATGAGGGAGGGAGGGAGGGCTCGTGCGTTGGGTCGTCCAGCTGCTGTTGTAGCTGCAGGTCGTGTGTCCAGATCCGGGGCAGCCATCCTGCACACAAAAGAAAAGAAACCAAGGAAGGAATCACGAGTAGGGGGAGATGATGAATCCGAGGAAGAACGTCCGCAGGTACACACTCACCATAGCCATCACCGGAGATCCGTGGTCGCCGGCGCGCGTCCTTGAAGGTTGAGGCGTCGTCCTTGAAGGTAGGGTTTGGGGCGTCTCCGTCCGTCCATGGCTGCTGCCGGGCCGGGTCGGACCTCCATGGCCGACCTCCCTCGAGGACGGACGCGGATCAAGTCAACGACGATGCGCTGATGCCGCCGTGGATCTGGGCGCTCCCTCTCCCTTCCCTTGGGAGAGGAACAGAAAGGTTTGGGCGGCGGCGTGGGGGGGGGGGGGGGGGGGGGGTGGGGTGGGGGGGGGGGATCGCCGGCGGCATGGTTGCGATCGGGGTCGGGGTCGGGGTCGGGGGAGAGGAGAGCGTCGGTGGTGGGGACAACGACAAACGGAAGGAAAAGGCAGAACAGTGCCATCGCCATCCCTTCATGGCCACGTGGCATAGCCCTTGGTTCGCCCTTGTAGCAACTGTTAATGGGTTGTATATGAATGTAGTGTGAGTTTGTGACGTGATTGTTTGTGCATCAACTCTGCAATTAGTGTGTGACGTGAAGGTCACCCTATCTCATCCTTTCGATCGATATAGCAGTTCGAATGATCCTAATCTGGTGGCTTCTACCAAAATTCTTATCTGGAACCACTACTGTATTGTTTCTTAATCGGCATCTCTTTTTTGTCACTGTCGACTGACGTGCTACGTTGGTCTCGATGGTTGGACATCCGTACGCGGCCATGAACGACTTTCTTGTCACGGGCGCCGGTTCTAGTGGATTCGATCTGGACCGGATTAATGAGTGCCCGCAGAGCGACTACCGCGCATACTTTCTGGATTAAAGGAGGTGGCGTGGACATGATTTTTATCTATGGCCATCATTGTTTTTTGCGGAGCATAAAGCCTACTACTAGCATAAATCAGGCTCCTTCAATAGACATGTGCGAGTTGACGGATTGGATAAGGACGTGCCGCAAGGCGTTCGATCGGATGGCCAAGTGAAGAATGTGCATTGAACCGGGCCGCAAGGCGTTCGATCGGTCAGGTTGTGACGAGAACCATAAAGAAAGCTGGAGAGGATAGATTAAGGGCAAAGGTCCGTGAGAACAAATAAATAAACTAGTCGTGTCGGGTCCATCGACGTCGACGGTGACAATAGATTCACGCCACGTGGCTTTTCTTGGCTTCGAAGGCCTCGAGCTTCCACATTCCTAAAAAGAAATCAAAAGGGTTGGATGCCGGGCCTAAAAAATAGTGGCAAGGATCTGAAGCGGCGGCCCACCTTTGATGGCTCGTGGAGGGACCCATGATGGTACTACTAGTACACTACAAAGCAATCAAACTACAAGATCCATGGTAGATCACTCCGGTCGAGTCCAGTGTATCCGACCCGGAAATGGAGGTCTTCGTTTCTTTGTCTTGAATTCGTCTCCGTCCGTCGGTCGCACGCGAATCTTTGAAACAAACGACTGAGCTAGCGATGAAAACGACGAGTGAAGCACATGACACTCGACTCAAAAGAAAAAGAAGAGCAACACGAACCTGGATATCTGGTCGTGGCATTCGTTGCCCGTGAAGATATGAATTAACACGTGATGCCACACAGCCACACGTACACGGTACAAACAGAGGTGCATATGCTCTAGGGGGTCAATTTGGTTTGCGTCCACACCCATACATACCTGGCCTGGATGGTGTTTGGAGTCGGCTTGGTAGTTGTTTGGTTTCTAAAGAATGATCTAAGCATTTTTATATTTCTTTACGGAGGGAATAGAAAATACATGCCTGCCTTGGTTGCGTGATTAGCCTGGTAAAAAAAGAAAAGAAAATGCCTAGGCAAGGTAATTAGCCTAGTCCAGTGGTCCGGTTTCCTTCGCCTGGACGGGCTGCAGCCTCGCCTGGTCCTAATTAAGGACACACGAGGTACAGTCTACTGTCTGAAAAAGGTTTTCTAATCACAAAAGGACAAAGCAACAGGCCAGGGTAGAAACCAAACACACCGCTGCATGCCTGCATGGCCAGATGGTTGTGTTGGATTATGGATGGACTTAGGCCCATATAAGACACTAATCTCTGGTTAATCTTGAGGCCCATGTATAAGATGGCAGGTGGTGGGAAATTTAGTCCCACCTTACTAGTTGAGGAGAGTTGAGACCCCTTTATAAGGGCTACTCTACCACTTGTCATTGGGAACTTGGGAAGAGGAGTCGGCTTGGTAGTTGTTTGGTTTCTAAAGAATGGTCTAAGCACTTTTATATTTCTTTACGAAGGGAATAGAAAATACCTGCCTGGCCTGGTTGCGTGATTAGCCTGGTAAAAAGGAAAAGAAAACGCCTAGGCAAGGTGATTAGCCTGGTCCAGTCGTCCGGTTTCCTTCGCCTGGACGGGCTGGAGCCTCGCCTGGTCCTAATTAAGGACACACGAGGTACAGTCTGCTGTTTGAAAAAGGTTTTCTAATCACAAAAGGACAAAGCAACAGGCTAGGGTAGAAACCAAACACACTGCTGCATGCCTGCATGGCCAGATGGTTGTGTTGGATTATGGATAGACTTAGGCTCATATAAGACACTAATCTCTGGTTAATCTTGAGGCCCATGTATAAGATGGTAGGTGGTGGGAAATTTAGTCCTACCTTACTAATTGAGGAGAGCTGAGACCCCTTTATAAGGGCTGCTCTACCACTTGTCATTGGGAGCTTGGGAAGAGTAGTCGGCTTGGTAGTTGTTTGGTTTCTAAAGAATGGTCTAAGCACTTTTATATTTCTTTACGAAGGGAATAGAAAATACCTGCCTGGCCTGGTTGCGTGATTAGTCTGGTAAAAAAGAAAAGAAAACGCCTAGGCAGGGTGATTAGCCTGGTCCAGTCGTCCGGTTTCCTTCGCCTGGACAGGCTGGAGCCTCGCCTGGTCCTAATTAAAGACACACGAGGTACAGTCTACTGTCTGAAAAAGGTTTTCTAATCACAAAGGACAAAGCAATAGGCTAGGGTAGAAACCAAACATACCGCTGCATGCCTGCATGGCCAGATGGTTGTGTTGGATTATGGATGGACTTATGACCATATAAGACACTAATCTCTGGTTAATCTTGAGCCCTATGTATAAGATGGCAGGTGGTGGGAAATTTAGTCTCACCTTACTAGTTGAGGAGAGTTGAGACCCCTTTATAAGGGCTGCTCTACCACTTGTCATTGGGAGCTTGGGAAGAGGAGTCGGCTTGGTAGTTGTTTGATTTCTAAAGAATGATCTAAGCACTTTTATATTTCTTTATGGAGGGAATAGAAATATCTGCCTGGCCTGGTTGTGTGATTAGCCTCGTAAATAAAAAAAAGAAAAGGAAACGCCTAGGCAGGGTGATTAGCCTAGTCCAGTCGTCCGATTTCCTTCGCCTGGTCCTAATTAAGGACACACGAGGTACAGTTAGTCTGAAAAAGGTTTTCTAATCACGAGAGGACAAAGCAGCAGGTCAGGGTGGAAACCAAACACATAGCTGCATGGCTAGCCTGGGCAGGCATGAAACTTCAACTTTGCACGCCCATGCCAGGCACCAAAATTTTCCAGACATGGATCTCACGGTGCAAACCAAACCGACCCTAGATACATGACATTACTGTCTGCACGCACCTACATCCAAATGCTCAAATGATTCCCCCCTCCCCCATCCCCAGCTTCTCTCCCTAGGGGCGGCTCGGGCGGAAACCCTAACAACCACTGTCGCCGCCTCCTCTCCCTCCCCTCTCCCTCGCTGCTGTCCACGTACATCCGTTGATGGCTGGAGGCGGGGGGATCTGGTGTTCGACGGGCCGACGGTATGGGGTCGTGGTGCTGCTTGCGCGCAGGCTTTGGTGCTGGTGAGACGGCGCACAGCGGAGTTCACAATAGAGTGGAGGTGTGCGATTGGGGCTCGTGAGAGGAGTAGGGTCCAGACGGTGGCTCTTCTTGGAGGCGGCGGCGATGCAGCTCGGCCATGGCGGCATGGTGGTGCTCGGCCAGGAGTTGCTGCGCTTGCAGCGGCTGAGCACGCTGGTTCATGGCGCCTCGTGGTGCCTCCTCCAGGATTCGTGGTCGGAGGTGTTGGAGGAGGAGGCGCGGGCTGGACGGGCCAGATCTAGGCCATAGGGCCGCGGCATGGGCGCCTACCAGGAGTTGGCCAGATGATTGCGGTATGCAATTCCGATGAACCTTGATCGGGCTTGCAGGTAGCTCGGTGGAGTTCTCAGCTGTGGGGATGCTGGTGTTTGGGTTGTGTGCTCCTGTTTGTGTGGGTCTTGGGTGGGCCTTGACATCTCGACCATGCTGGTGAAGTGATGCGGCGACAACGAAGTTGTCAACTTGGATGGTGTGCCCCAACCCGGTGGGAAGGGATGAAGGTGTGCGGCGATTCGGAAGAAAATCATCCACGCACTCGGTCGGTGATGGCGGCGATGACATCCATGGGTGTCGTTCCCCTCCTTGGAGGCGCCGCCAAGGTATGCCGGCATCTCCATCGCTCGCCCTCGGGATTGGTGGTTTTCTTCTAGCGAAAGCCTAGGTTCAGAGTTGAATCGGCGCGATTGCGGTGTCTTTGATGTCGCTACTCTGTTGGGAGCATCACACTTGAAGACATGGTCTTGAGGTTCCATGTTGCACTACTTCCGGTGCTCGCCATTTTTCAAGGTCATCTTTAGTGGCACAATGTATGTCATCGCCGGTGAGTCCAAGACGGTGGCTTTTGTGGATCAACCAAATTCCGCCACCTACTTGTCGACCTCCTTTTAGGAATCAAGGGTGAATCGTGCGTCGACGAGGGAAGTTCAGTCGAAGTTGGTGTTGTCTTCGGAGGTATCGACGTTGGTCAAGATGCGACGATGTTGCTCAGTGTTGGACATGCTCTTTTTTTTGCTTTGCAATTGTGTTATCGGTGGTGGCTGTCTTTGGAATAGCCCTGATGTGGAGTTACACTAAGCTCATTATTCGCAACAAGTTGTAGTCGTCTGGTATTTGAAATTCCGCCTTCTACAAAAGTATGGTCGCGTACTCTCAAAAAATTCCTCTGGATTCAAATCCCACTAAATCCAAATTGTTTCTTCCCTGCAAAAAAATATAGTTCAAATTGTTTATTATTTTGCACGTGCAAATTAGAGCCACCTCAGTATTATCATCGGTCTCTAATAAACGTCCCGACATGACACAAAAATGTCGTCTTTTTTCCATACTAGGTAATTGTCCGTGCATTGCTGTAGGAACATATATATTCTGGTGGTTTAACACTAACAGTGTCGGACATGAATTCTCATGTGCATCAGATTGGCATTATTTGTTTACCGCTATATTCTTCTTCTTATTGTTCTTCATCCTCCTCCAACTATTTGTGTATCTGCCTTTCGAATTCAAGCTCACCACCTCTATTAATGGTGTATCTAGCTCGCAATTGCCCCTTCCACTCGATGCTCATAGTCTTTGGATTTTAAACACATAATTATGCACTTGAAATTTAATTTCACATATATTCCCGCCAACAGCACAAACTTGTTGGCAAACAACTACATAAGGGCTAAAATGTACAGTATATTACAACGCTACACAAGCTGAATCTCAGTCTAATAGGCATAGCAATCTTGACTAACTCCTGAAAGGGCACTCCACTCAACAAGGCCGCAACGAGGAATATCGGTAACCACAAACTACAATAGGTATGTAATCCGGCGCATGCGGACTAATACCTGCACACAGAGCGAAGGCAAGGGTCAGTAGGCGAAGTGTCTTCGGGCGCGCGGCGAGACATACCGACCAAACACACACCATATGCCCATCCGCATGGGTGTGCCCGTCACACGCGGATCAAACTGTTAGAAGGGAGAGAGAGGGATTGGTGAAATAGTTGTACGTTGTATTGCTTGAGCCTTGTGGACATATATATAGGAGTACATGATCAGCTTGGAGTACAAGGCAAGGTAAAATATTTTCTAGTCTAACATATGTTTCCTAATACAATTACGTTACTCAACATTCCCCCGCAGTCACAACGGTAGCAACGCAGACGGTGAGACTGGAAAAAAATCCGAAGGCAAGCCGACGGAGACCCCCCACAGTCGTAACGGTCGACGCATCGCGGAGTTGTGGCTGGAGTGGAAACCGACGAGGTTGCTCAAGCAATGCGGTAGCCCTTTGTGCCGTTTGTCGATGTAGCCGAGAGCGGAGGGTGGTGTAGCCGTGGTCGAGGGAGCCTTGCGAAGAATGTCGTGGTCGATGTCGAGTCGGGGAGCCGGGTCGAGGACGTCGACGTGGAGCCGCGGGCGCAAGGAGGCGCCGAGTTAGCATGGGCGCAATGATGTCGAAGTAGTGGTGCGCCGGAAAGGAGATGTTATTGACAACGCGTTGCGACGTGTTTGCCAAGTCCGGGGACACATCGTAGACGAAGGCACACACCGGTGTTGCCAGCACCGGGCATGCGTAGACGGACGAAGACGAAGTTGACGAAGCGCCGCACCAGGCTTGCCAGGCCCAGGGACACGTCGTGGATGAAGGCACGCGACGGTATTGCCAGCACCGGGCATGCGGAGACTGGGACCTGCATGAGCTGTACGCCATGTCAAAGAAGTCGGAGAGGCCAGCAGAGAAGAACTCGACGACGATTGCAGCGTCCATCGGCGCGGGGCTGATGTCACCAACGGTGGTCGGAGTAGATGAAGTGGTCGGGGTAGATGACGACGATGTTGGCGACAGGCTGGTGCGGGACGAAGATGAAGGGAGGTGGACGGGCGGCGGTGTCGGCTACAGGGGTAGCTGCGGCGGCCGAAGAAGAGCGGCGGCGGTGGCCTAACGGCGGCGGCGACGGCTAGGTTAGGAGCGCGGCGGCGATGCTCGAAGTAGGCGAAGAACCCTGACAGCATGACGAAGACCGGCGCGGACGATGGCGTTCCCGCGCCAAGGGAGGCGATGCGGCGTATACCACGGGAGGTCGACGCGTGATGACAGCGGAGTGGACCGCGGGCCGCGGCGCTACGGCCCGAAGGGGCGACACAGCGGCGGTGGGTAGGTCAAGGCGACGGCGGAAGACCTCGGGGCGTGTCGGAGTAAATAGCCATGGGTAGCCTAGCCGGCTTCCCCTGGCCCATCAGAAAAAATTACAAGCCTGGCCGACTTTCAAGAAGATTCAAGACCTAGGGCCGCCTCCCCCCTCAGCCGGCTACCTCCTAGGCCGGCTTCGGGGGCGGCCCGCCCTTCACCCTCATGAAGAAAGCTGTGGATGGCCGACTACGAGAAGCCGGCTACAGCAGGGCCGGCTATCAGAGGCCGGCTCCCACAAAGCAGTCAAAGCCGTACCCACAATGTACGCGTCCACCCTGCGATGATGAAGCGGGGCGTGGCTACAGTGGAGCCTGCCACCCCCAAAACCCGGAGCACGCCTGGTACAGTGCGCCGTACGGGTGGCCACGACCCGTCCGGCGCGGCACTGTTGCCACGGCGGCTCCGACGCCGTCCACGACGGGCCGCCAGCGTGGCCCCCGAGGCGGTGGGCCCCTTCGGGTAGAGAGATGCCGAAGGCGGCCGCACCTCCACTCAAGCCGGCAAGATAGAGGGCCGGCTTCCCATAGCCGGCCTGCCACTTTCCTCGAAGGAGACGCCCATTAAGGAGACAAGATACGGCGGGGCTACAGTAATCGCCCGCCAAGGCGGCGTTACTGTAGCCACGCTTACCCCGACCAAGTCTGCGTCAACAGCACGGAGTAACAGTAACCAGCCACCGACCAGGCCCTGGCCTGTGGGGCCTGCCTGTCGACCAGGGAGCCAGCAGCCGGCGGGACCCACCAGTCGGCGGGCCCCAGTAGCCGGCGCAGAAGCCGGCCAGCATAGTCACAGACAGCTGGGCCCCGCGCCCAGCTGGATTACCATTGTACCCCCGGGGGGTAGGCCTATATAAACCCCCCGGTGCACCCATGCAAAGGGTTGGATTCTCAAGTTAGACCTAGACACCATACAAGGAGAGGAAGCAAGCTAGTTGAGCCCTTCTTCCTCCTTCCACCCAAAACAGCTCAAGGAGCATTGTAGCTACTTGTTCATTTAGCAACCATGCGGAGACCCCGCAGAGCAGCGGTAGGGGTGTTATCTCCTCGGAGAGCCCTGAAGCTGGGTAAGATTCGTCGGCGTGCATGTCTACGCCTTATCCCGTTTCCAGGCACCGGCGATGTTTTATTGGCTCCCATAATGATAAGCCACCCGTTGGCATATGTCGCTCCCACCACCCGACATTTGGCGCCCACCGTGGGGCCAGGTGCACCGTCGTCCGGAGACCTGTTCTGGACGGGAACCCTTTTCCTTCCCCGCGAGCGTAGCCAGTCCGGCTCGCCCGATGACGCTTGCCGCGACGCGTTGCATGGCGTCACCAACATCTACGCGGCGAGCAGCCTCGCCGACCTCTTCGACAAGTCCCGCATCTCCGACGAGCTTGCCTCCGATGCGGGCACCGATCACCTCGCCAACCTCGTCGGCCAGCTCCACATCTCCAGCGAGCCCGCTGCAGATTTGGAGTCGGTTGGCTCCACCGACCCGATGCCTGTCGACTCCGACACGGCATCCTACGATACCTTCCCCACCAACGTTACGATCTACAACGACCCGCTCCCTCCGGCTGGTGATCGCGATTCTGACACTACCGAGGTGATGGTTATCGGCCTCGACGGCCCGACTGACGAGGGCGCCCGCGACGCCCCACGCGCGGCGGCCCACGACTTGTCCGCCCCCCTTCCGGCTGACGCCAACGACGAAGTACTGGAGGCACGCCGCCTCGCCCTCCTCGCGGAGGGCCGGCGGCTGGCCTCCGTAAGATGCCTCACCGAGGCCTACCAGCGCGAAGCTGACCGCGCCGCCTTCGGCACGCCGGCTCCGGCTGGCCCAAGCCGGGCCGGTGCCGTCAGGCAACGCGGCGCCATCATCGCCGACACGCTGGGAGTCAATCGCCCGGTTTACGCCACCCCGCTCGTGAACCTGCGCGCCGCCCAGGCGGCCGTAGACGAGCTGGACGGCTTGGAAGCCGAAGACCTCCCCCACATGACGCGGCGCATACAGCAACTGATCGATGCAGCCGCACGGCGGCACGAAGCCGACGCCTGCGCGGGGAGCCCTCCCCCGCGCCGCGACCACGGCGCGACTTCCCGATCACCGACTACGAGCAACACCCGCGCGCGGCGCGAGAAAGAGCCGGCTTCCAGCCGAAGCCGGACCCAAATCTCCATCGAGCGAGACGCGGATGGCCGCCCCCGAGCCATGGAATGGCGGGGCACCCCGCCTCCGCCTGGAGCTCGTGGAGAGAGATACCCCACCCCGCCTCCAGTGGCGCACCCGACTCTCAGCGGCAGGCTTGGTCGCCGCGAAGGAGTCGGCGAAAATGACGCCCGCCACCGGATCGACCGCCTGGCCCGATCCCTGGCGCTAGAAGAAGAAGACGATGTCGGCCCGCCTTGCTTTGGCCCCCGCATCCGCGACGAGCCCTTCCCCAAAGGGTTTTCGCTCCCAAGAGACACGCCCAAGTACAACGGCTCGGTGAAGCCGGAAGACTGGCTGACCGACTACTCCATAGCCGTCAGCATCGCCAATGGCAACCGGCGCGTTGCCGTGAAGTACGTGCCCCTCATGCTGCAAGGCACGGCACGGACTTGGCTTAACAGCCTCAAGCCTCTCAGCATCAACAGCTGGGTAGATTTCACTGAAGCCTTCGTTCGCAACTTCACCAGCACCTACAAGCGGGCTCCCAAGCCCAGACAGCTCTCCCTGTGCGTACAGGGCCCAGCCGGGTCCACTCGCGACTACCTCACGCGTTGGGCCGAGCTCCGCAATTCCTGCGAGGGGGTGCACAAGGTGCAAGCCATCGAATACTTCACTGCCGGGTGCCGAGAGGGCACCCGTCTCAAGCACAAGCTTCTCTGCGATGAGCCGACTACCCTCGACGAGCTCCTGAACATCGCCGACAAGTACGCCACCGCCGACTCCTCGATGAAGACCGAGCTCCGGGTGGACGCGTCCGGAAAAGTGCTCAATCCGGCGCCCCAAGCACCGGCTGGCGATTCCGGCCGACGCCAACACCAGAATGATCAGAAGCGCAAAGGCCCTGCGCCGCCTCCCGCTAGCCGGCAGGTGGCCACGGTCGAAGATACGCCGCCTGAGGGGCGGCCCGCGCCCAAGAAGCCCAAGGGCGGCCGGCCGGCTTGGCAGCCGGCCTTCTCCTACGAGCAAACCCTTTATGCCCCGTGCAAGTTCCACAGCGGCGCGAAGCCGTCCAACCACACGACCCGCAAATGTAACTGGCTCGCCCGAATCTCCAAGGGCGAAGGGCTCACGCCGACTCCCCCTGCCGGCCCGCCGCCTCCGGCTAGCTCCGCCGCCCAAGGCCGCTCGGCCCGCGGTCGACGCCGTACAGGACGAGTTCCCTGACGAGCAAGCATCTTACGTTGTCTTCACGAGCCAGCCCGAAGACCGGCGCAGCAAGCGCCAAGAGCAACAAGAAGTCAATGTGGCCGCCGCCAACCCAGCCGGCCACATGCATTGGTCAGAGAAATCCATCAGTTGGAGTCGGGCCGACCACCCAGAGGTGATGCCGTCCCCCGGGTCCTACGCTTTGGTCCTGGAGGCCACCCTTGCGACGGACACGCGTGCCGCCCGCTTCTCCCGCGTGCTGATCGACGGTGGAAGCAGCATCAACATCCTGTACCGTGACACCATGGAGAAGCTGGGTGTCAAGGCAAAGCAGCTTGTGCCGACTCAAACGGTGTTTCATGGCATCGTACCCGGTTTGTCCTGCGCCCCCATCGGCAAGATCAAGATCGATGTACTCTTTGGGGGCAAGGATCATTTCCGCCGGGAAGCAATCTGGTTCGAGGTGGTGGACCTGGAGAGCCCTTACCATGCCTTGCTTGGCCGACCCGCCTTGGCCAAGTTCATGGCGGTCCCCCACTACGCGTACCTCAAGATGAAGATACCAAGCTCCAAGGGCGTCATCACCATCACCGGCGACTACAAGAAGTCTGCCGACTGCGCCGTGGCCAGCAGCCGGCTGGCCGAATCCCTCGTGATTGCCGAGGAGAAGAAGACGCTGAAAAGGGTCGTGGCCCTGGCCAGCAAGCAGCTAAACCAACCCGCCGACTCCAAGGAGTATGATGCCCAAGGATCTTTCCAGCCGGCCAAGGAGACCAAGAAGATACAACTCGACCCCGAGCACCCCGAGAGGTTTGCCGTCATTGGGGCGAGCCTGGATAGCAAATAGGAAGGCGAGCTCGTCGATTTCCTCCGTGAGAATCGGGATATCTTTGCATGGTCCCCCAAGGACATGCCGGGTGTTCCGAAGGATTTCGCCGAGCACAAATTACATGTGCGGGAGGATGCCAAACTAGTCAAGCAGCCTCTCCGCCGACTGTCAGAGGAGAAGAGAAGGATCGTAGGGGAGGAGATAGCCCGGCTTCTTGCAGCCGGCTTCATCATGGAAGTTTTCTTCCCCGAATGGCTCGCGAACCCGGTTCTCGTGCTGAAAAAGAATAACAAGTGGCGCATGTGTATAGATTACACAAGCCTCAACAAAGCCTGCCCAAAAGATCCCTTCGCTCTGCCCAGAATTGATCAAGTGATAGACTCCACAGCCGGATGTGAGCTGTTGAGCTTTTTGGATGCTTATTCGGGATACCACCAGATAAAGCTGAACTCGGATGACCGACTGAAGACCGCCTTCATCACGCCGTTTGGAGCCTTCTGCTACCTGACCATGACGTTCGGCTTGAGGAATGCCGGCGCCACTTTTCAGCGTTGCATGCAGAAGTGCCTCCTCACGCAGCTCGGCAAGAACGCCCACGTCTACGTGGATGATATTGTGGTGAAGACGGAGAAGCGTGGCACTCTGCTGGAAGACTTGAAGGAGACATTCGAGAACCTGCGCCGGTTCCGAATCAAGCTCAACCCTGAGAAATGCGTGTTCGGAGTGCCAGCCGGCCAGCTCCTAGGCTTTCCGGTCTCCGAACGCGGCATAGAGTGCAACCCCGTGAAGATCAAGGCCATCGAGAGGATGGCGGTCCCAACCAAGCTTAGAGAGATTCAGAAGTTCACCGGGTGCCTGGCCTCTCTGAACCGCTTCATCAGCCGGCTTGGAGAGAAAGCTCTCCCTCTCTACCGCCTCATGAAGAAGAGTACCCACTTTGAGTGGAATGACCAGGCCGACCAAGCTTTCCACGAGCTGAAGAAAATGTTGTCCACGCCGCCTGTCTTGGCGGCACCGACTGAGAAAGAGCCCATGCTCCTTTATATTGCCGCCACTAGCCGGGTGGTCAGCACCGTCATTGTGGTCGAACGCCCCGAAGCAGGCCGAGCCCAGCCGGTCCAGAGGCCGGTTTATTACCTGAGTAAGGTGTTGTCCGCCTCGAAACAGAATTACCCGCACTACCAGAAGATGTGCTACGGCGTGTACTTCGCCGCCAAGAAGCTGAAGCCATACTTTCAAGAACATCCCATCACGGTCGTATGCACTGCCCCGCTGGCCGAGATCATAGGTAGCCGGGATGCATCCGGCCGGGTGGCTAAATGGGCCATCGAGCTGGCCCCCTACACGATTTTCTACCAGCCCCGCACCGCCATCAAGTCGCAAGCACTGGCCGACTTCCTCGTCGACTGGGCCGAGACCCAGTACTTACCGTCAGCTCCCGACTCCACCCATTGGTGCATGCACTTTGACGGATCAAAGATGCGCACCGGCTTGGGAGCCGGCGTCGTCCTTACCTCTCCTAAGGGCGACAAGCTCAGATACACGCTGCAGATCCACTTCGCCGCCTCCAACAACATAGCCGAGTACGAGGCGCTCATACACGGGCTCCGGCTTGCCAAGGAACTCGGCATCCGCCGGATCCTGTGCTATGGCGACTCGGATTTGGTGGTTCAACAATCTTCTGGCGACTGGGACGCCAAGGACGCAAACATGGCGAGCTACCGCTTCCTAGTGCAGCAGATCAGTGGATACTTCGATGGATGTGAATTCCTCCATGTACCGCGAGCCGACAACGAGCCAGCAGATGCCCTGGCCCGAATAGGCTCCACGCGGCAAGCAATACCAACCGGCGTCACCCTACAGCGCCTCCTCAAGCCATCCATCAAGCCGTCTCCGGAATCCGACTCCATCTTCATGCCGCCTAACCCCGATGGGGCCGAGTCCGGCTCGAAGAATCAAGCAGCCGGCCCGGGGACTTCAATACTCGGCTCGGGGACTGCAGTACCCGGCTCGGGGACTGCCGCACCCGGCTCGGGGACTGCGGTAGGCGGCCCGGGGACTTCTTCAGCACAGCAAGCGGCGCCCGACTCCAGCACTTCATTACCCAGCCCGCCCACCCTGCTGGCTGTAGCCACATTGGTGGCAGAGGAAGTCGCCGCTCCATCATGGGCCCAAACCATCCGCAACTTTTTGGTGAACCAAGATCTGCCGGCTGACGAAACCGAAGCGAGACAAGTCCAGCGCCGAGCCGGAGCATACACAATCGTCAACAGAGAGCTTGTCAAGCGCAGCGTCATCGGAGTCTTATAGCGATGCGTCGAGCAGGAGAAAGGAATCACAATCCTCAGAGATATACACCAAGGAGAGTGCGGCCACCACGCCGCATCAAAATCACTTGTCACCAAAGCCTTCCGCCACGGTTTCTTCTGGCCGACTGCTTTGGACGACGCCAAAGAGCTAGTCAAACACTGCAAAGGCTGCCAGCTTTTCAGCTCCCAGCAACACATGCCGGCTTCGGCACTCAAGACCATTCCCATCACCTGGCCCTTTGCCGTCTGGGGATTGGATATGGTGGGCCCATTTAAGACGGCGCGCGGCGGCATGACACATTTGCTCGTCGCCGTCGACAAATTCACCAAGTGGATTGAGGCGAAGCCGATCAAGAAGCTGAATGGGCCGACTGCGGTGACTTTCATTGCAGATATAACAACCCGGTACGGCGTACCGCACAGCATCATCACCGACAACGGCACGAATTTTGCCAAAGGTGCCTTGGCACGGTTCTGCGCGGCACAAGGTATCCGGCTGGACCTTGCGTCCGTCGCCCACCCGCAGTCAAACGGCCAAGTGGAGCGAGCAAATGGCCTCATCCTGCCCGGCATCAAGCCCCGACTGGTCGTACCTCTGGAGCGTTCAGCCGGCTGTTGGCTCGATGAGCTGTCGGCTGTCCTATGGAGTTTGCGCACTACCCCCAACAGATCAACCGGCTTCACTCCTTTCTTCCTTGTATATGGTGCCGAGGCAATCATCCCAACAGATATCGAGTTCGACTCGCCTCGGGTAACCATGTACACGGAAGCGGAAGCCAAAGAAGCAAGAGAAGACGGCGTCGACCTGCTGGAAGAAGGCCGGCTGTTAGCCCTCAGCCGGTCTGCCATCTACCAGCAGGGTTTGCGCCGCTACCACAGCCGGAGGGTCCGACCAAGATCCTTCCAGGAGGGCGACCTTGTGCTCCGGCTGATCCAGCGAACAGCCGGCCAGCACAAGCTCGCAGCCCCCTGGGAGGGCCCCTTCGTCGTCAGCAGAGCTCTAGGCAACGATGCCTACTACCTCATCGACGCGCAGAAGCCGAAGGCACGCAAGAGAGACGACTCCGGCAAGGAGTCGGAACAACCATGGAACGCCAATCTTCTTCGGAAGTTTTACAGTTAAAATGAAGTATGTATTATGTCCACTTTTGTATTAAGTACGAAACAATAGGCTCCCCGAGGAGGACTCGGGGACTGCCATCCTTTATTTTATGAATGAAAGTTATCATGCGTATGATATCACCTGTTCATTTATTTTGTCCGGCACCGGGTTCGACGAGTCGGCCCGGGGACTAGCCGACTGGAGTTATATTAGGAGCCCTACCCGCAGTCAGACAAGTAACGTGCCGACACCTAGGCTTGGCTCTTGCCAAAATCGCAGTTCGAAGAACCGACTGCCTGGCTGGCAAGAGTCATAAGCCGGAAAGGGTGCGCACACGAAAAACGGCTAGGGACTAACGGGCTTATATATAACAAAAGCCGGCTTGCCGCCTCCCGCCGACCGACTACCAGAGTAGCTGGCCGGCCGGCTTACATTTAGTCTGCTTCAAATCCAAGAAAGCTCGAGTACTTGCCTTCCCAAAGAGGGAAGGCGGCAAAGGAAAAAGCCTAAGGATAAAAAAGTGCACTTGAATGGAAGCCAACACATGCATACATTAATATTTATACAAAGGACCTCCAGAGAGGTCAACATCCAACATTGTTCGATACACCCCCAGTGGGTGGAATTGCGGAAACTTAAAATTGTTCGAAAAAGCAAAAGCAGGAACAATAGGAACGGCAGATCAAGCCGGCGGGGCCGCTGACGAGCCGGGCTGGGCGGTGGAGGCGGTCGTGCCGGCTGGAGGAGCGGCCGGCTGGCCAACTTCGGCCTGATCATCGCCTCCGGCAGAGGGCACGCTCCCGCGCGGCTCGTTGCTGGAGGCACGGTCGGCTTGAGGGCGGTCGGCCGTCTCACCAGTCGGCTCGGCGTCTCCGCCGTCTTCCTCCTCGTCGTCCTCGCCCTCGTCGCTGGAGGCGATCTCCTCGGCTGAGTCCTCGCCTTCCGCCGGGTTCAGCCCGAACCACTCCTCCGGCTGGGCGACGCCGTCATCATTGAGTTCCGGCGCGAAGACACTGGTGTCGGTGCACTCGGCGATCGTCGAGGCGCGCTGCGCGATCGCCGGCCGCACCTCCTCCAGCTCCGCGTCGGCCTCCAATCGCCAAGTCCTCAACTGGTCTAGGCTCAGCCCTGGGTACCACGCGCGGACGAACTCCAACGCACGCCCGGCTCCGAGACGGGCTGCGGACGCCTTCCAAGCCTCGAAGCGGTCGACTGCGACTTCCAGCCAGTCGGCAGTCCGACTTGGGGTGCGGGGAATCGTCTGGCCGGGCCAGAGTGCAGCCAGCACCTGCGCCCCGGCACGTTGGAGCCGGTGGAGCATCCGATGGGCCGGCTGGAGTCGTGCTTGGATGGCGACGAGCTGCTCCGACAGCGTTCGATTCGCATGGCGGGATAACAACTCCGGCCTGACGGCGCGCCTCGCGATGGGCCTCGATGGCTTGGGCGGCGAGTACGGAGTGGCCGGGAAAGTATTCTGCGCAAAGAAGCAAGCACAAGTCAAAACAAAACCTCAGGCGGCCGACAGATGGAGGAAGGGCAAGAAAGGCGGCTTACCATTGATCAGATCCTCGATTCGGCCGAAGCCTTCTTCCAGTTCCTGGCGCGTCTCGGCCCAGCTCGCCTCCCTGGTCTCGAACTCCGCCCTCAGGGCAGCCTCGCCGTCATGCGCCTTCTGCAGGGCCGCCTTATGGATTTCCTCCTGGTCGGCCAGTTTCTTGACCAGGCGGTCGCGCTCCTGAACCAAGTCGGCGTACTCGGCGTCCCTGGCACGAAGAGCGGCTTGCACTTCGCCGAGTTCCCTCCGCAAGTCGGCGTTGGCCTCTGCACGAGCAAAAGACAAAGAGAAAAAGTCAGCAAGGGAAAAGTCGTCAAGGAAGATCCGACCCGACTGCTCTGCAGTCGGCCGAATCTCGGGGACTACACCCAGTGGGTGCGCTGTCGCGCCCCCACGAGAAACAGATAAAAGCAATGCACTTATGTCGGCTGCTGGCCAGGTCTTCGGTCCTCCGGCTCAGCTCCCGAGCCTGGGAGTTGAAGGCGGCGGCACGAGAGTTGTGATAATCCTAAAGATCAGTGAAAACAAAGTTAAGATAGTCGTCGGGAAAGATCCGACCCGACTGCGCTGCAGTCGGCCCGGATCTCGGGGACTACACCCAGTGGGTGCGCTAGCGCGCCCCCATGGAAAAAATCAAAGGACCAGAGCGGTCCACAAGTGAAAACTTACCCGGATTGCGGACCGCGTCGACAGAAACTCCTGAGTAAATTGCCTCAGGAGGCCGGCCTGTGCCTGCAGCCGGCTCCGAATCCCTTGGGCCGCCACGTTCAGCTCGCCGCTTCCTCCGCTGGGAGTCCACCCGAACGTGGCGGAGCTGGCCGCCTCCAAGGCGTCTGCCGTCTGGTCGGCACCCGCGGCTCGGCGCGTGTCCGGCGGGGCCATGTTCCCTTCGGCGCGCTGGCTCGCCGCCAGCTCAATTTCAAGACCGGCTCCGGCCTCGGGTGCGGCCCGGGCCGGCTCCTCCGGCACCGCCGACGACTGGCCGCCCTCGCCTGCTCCGGCAGGCGCTGCCGGCGGCGTCCTCTCCGCGAAGATCTCGAAGAGTTCATCCCTCTGCACCGGCGGCTGATCGGGGGTGATCTCCTCTGCCGTGGGCAGCGGGATGTCCGGGTCCAAGGTGTGGAGGGGGATGGCGAGCAGCGGAGGCCGGCTATGCGTGCCCTCCGCCTCCGTCTCCGCGGTCGCCCACTCCGATGGAGTCTCGGCCGCCGCGTTCGCTCGCTCCGTCGCCGCCCGGGCGGCCTCCCGCTCCGCCGCCTCCCTCTCTTGTCGCGCCTTGCGAGCGTTCCGCTCCGTGGCTTCTGCAAGATCGGCGCGGGGGTCCACGCGGCGGGGCCCTGAAGTGAAGGAAATATGCCCTAGAGGCAATAATAAATGTTTATTATTCATGCTAGAATTGTATTAACCGGAAACATAATACATGTGTGAATACATAGACAAACAGAGTGTCACTAGTATGCCTCTACTAGACTAGCTCGTTAATCAAAGATGGTTAAGTTTCCTAACCATGAACAATGTGTTGTTATTTGATTAACGAGGTCACATCATTAGTTGAATGATCTGATTGACATGACCCATTTCATTAGCTTAGCACACGATCATTTAGTATGTTGCTATTGCTTTCTTCATGACTTATACATGTTCCTATGACTATGAGATTATGCAACTCCCGTTTGCCGGAGGAACACTTTGGGTGCTACCAAACGTCACAACGTAACTGGGTGATTATAAAGGAGTACTACAGGTGTCTCCAATGGTAGATGTTGGGTTGGCGTATTTCGAGATTAGAATTTGTCACTCCGATTGTCGGAGAGGTATCTCTGGGCCCTCTCGGTAATACACATGATACAAGCCTTGCAAGCATTGCAACTAATGAGTTAGTTGCGGGATGATGTATTACGGAACGAGTAAAGAGACTTGCCGGTAACGAGATTGAACTAGGTATTGGATACCGACGATCGAATCTCGGGCAAGTAACATACCGATGACAAAGGGAACAACGTATGTTGTTATGCGATCTGACCGATAAAGATCTTCGTAGAATATGTAGGAGCCAATATGGGCATCCAGGTCCTGCTATTGGTTATTGACCGGAGACGTGTCTCGGTCATGTCTACATTGTTCTCGAACCGTAGGGTCCGCACGCTTAACGTTACGATGACAGTTATTATGAGTTTATGCATTTTGATGTACCGAAGGTTGTTCGGAGTCCCGGATGTGATCACGAACATGATGAGGAGTCTCGAAATGGTCGATACATAAAGATTGATATATTGGAAGCCTATGTTTGGACATCGGAAGTGTTCCGGGTGAAATCGGGAATTTTACCGGAGTACCGGGAGGTTACCGGAAGCCCCCGAGAACCAAATGGGCCTTATTGGGCCTTAGTGGAAAGGTGAAAGGGGCAGCCCAAGGTGGGCTGCACGCCACCCCCCTCCACTAGTCCTATTAGGACTAGGAGAGGTGGCCGGCCACCTCTCTCCCTCTCTTTCTCCTTGGGAATCCTATTAGGAATAGGATTGGGGGGGGGGGTCCTACTCCCGGTAGGAGTAGGACTCGTCCTGCGCCTCCCTAGCTTGGCCGGCCAGCCCTCCCCCTGTCAACCTTTATAAACGGGGGCAGGGGGCACCTCTAGACACACAAGTTGATCCTTGAGATCATTCCTTAGCCGTGTGCGGTGCCCCTTGCCACCAAATTCCACCTCGATCATATCGTTGTAGTGCTTAGGCAAAGCCCTACGTCGGTAGTACATCAAGATTGTCACCACGCCGTCGTGCTGACGGAACTCCTCCCCGATGCTTTGCCGGATCGGAGCCCGAGGATCGTCATCGAGTTGAACGTGTGCTAAGAACTCGGAGGTGCCGGAGTAACGGTGCTTGGATCGGTCGGATCGGGAAGAAGACGTACGACTACTTACTCTATGTTGTGTCAACGCTTCCGTTGCGATCTACAAGGGTACGTAGATCAGACTCTCCCCCTCGTTGCTATGCATCACCATGATCTTGCGTGTGCGTAGGAAATTTTTTGAAATTACTACGTTCCCCAACAGTGGCATCCGAGCCTAGGTTTTATGGTTTGATGTTATTTGCACGAGTAGAACACAAGTGAGTTGTGGGCGATACAAGTCATACTGCCTACCAGCATGTCATACTTTGGTTCAGCGGTATTGTTGGACGAGACGACCCGGACCAACCTTACGCGTACGCTTACGCGAGACTGGTTCCCTCGACGTGCTTTGCACATAGATGGCTTGCGGGCGACTGTCTCTCCAACTTTAGTTGAACCGAGTGTGGCTACGCCCGGTCCTTGAGAAGGTTAAAACGGAGTCTATTTGACAAACTATCGTTGTGGTTTTGATGCGTAGGTGAGATGAGTTCTTGCTTAAGCCCGTAGCAGCCACGTAAAACTTGCAACAACAAAGTAGAGGACGTCTAACTTGTTTTTGCAGGGCATGTTGTGATGTGATATGGTCAAGGCATGATGCTGATTTTATTGTATGAGATGATCATGTTTTGTAACCAAGTTATCGACAACTGGCAGGAGCCATATGGTTGTCGCTTTATTGTATGCAATGCAATCGCGATGTAATGCTTTACTTTATTGCTAAGCGGTAGTGATAGTCGTGGAAGCATAAGATTGGCGAGACGACAACGATGCTACGATGGAGATCAAGGTGTCGCGCCGGTGACGATGGTGATCATGATGGTGCTTCGGAGATGGAGATCACAAGCACAAGATGATGATGGCCATATCATATCACTTATATTGATTGCATGTGATGTTTATCTTTTATGCATCTTATCTTGCTTTGATTGACGGTAGCATTATAAGATGATCTCTCACTAAATTATCAAGAAGTGTTCTCCCTGAGTATGCACCGTTGCGAAAGTTCTTCGTGCTGAGACACCACGTGATGATCGGGTGTGATAGGCTCTACGTTCAAATACAACGGGTGCAAAACAGTTGCATACGCGAAATACTCAGGTTATACTTGCAAGCCAAGCATATACAGATATGGCCTCGGAACACGGAGACCGAAAGGTCGAGCGTGAATCATATAGTAGATATGATCAACATAATGATGTTCACCGATGAAACTACTCCATCTCACGTGATGATCGGACATGGTTTAGTTGATTTGGATCACGTGATCACTTAGAGGATTAGAAGGATGTCTATCTAAGTGGGAGTTCTTAAGTAATATGATTAATTGAACTTAAATTTATCATGAACTTAGTACCTGATAGTATCTTGCTTGTTTATGTTGATTGTAGATAGATGGCTCGTGCTGTTGTTCCGTTGAATTTTAATGCGTTCCTTGAGAAAGCAAAGTTGAAAGATGATGGTAGCAATTACATGGACTGGGTCCGTAACTTGAGGATTATCCTCATTGCTGCACAGAAGAATTACGTCCTGGAAGCACCGCTGGGTGCCAGGCCTGCTGCTGGAGCAACACCAGATGTTATGAACGTCTGGCAGAGCAAAGCTGATGACTACTCGATAGTTCAGTGTGCCATGCTTTACGGCTTAGAATCGGGACTTCAACGACGTTTTGAACGTCATGGAGCATATGAGATGTTCCAGGAGTTGAAGTTAATATTTCAAGCAAATGCCCGGATTGAGAGATATGAAGTCTCCATAAGTTCTATAGCTGCAAGATGGAGGAGAACAGTTCTGTCAGTGAGCATATACTCAAAATGTCTGGGTATAACAATCACTTGATTCAGATGGGAGTTAATCTTCCAGATGATTGCGTCATTGACAGAATTCTCCAATCACTGCCACCAAGCTACAAGAGCTTCGTGATGAACTATAATATGCAAGGGTTGAACAAGACTATTCCCGAGCTCTTCGCAATGCTGAAAGCTGCGGAGGTAGAAATCAAGAAGGAGCATCAAGTGTTGATGGGTAACAAAACCACTAGTTTCAAGCAAAAGGGCAAAGGGAAGAAGAAGGGGAACTTCAAGAAGAACGGCAAGCAAGTTGCTGCTCAGGAGAAGAAACCCAAGTCTGGACCTAAGCCTGAAACTGAGTGCTTCTACTGCAAGCAGACTGGTCACTGGAAGCGGAACTGCCCCAAGTATTTGGCGGATAAGAAGGATGGCAAGGTGAACAAAGGTATATGTGATATACATGTTATTGATGTGTACCTTACTAATGCTCGCAGTAGCACCTGGGTATTTGATACTGGTTTTGTTGCTAATATTTGCAACTCGAAACAGGGACTACGGATTAAGCGAAGATTAGCTAAGGACGAGGTGATGATGCGCGTGGGAAACGGTTCCAAAGTCGATGTGATCGCGGTCGGCACGCTACCTCTACATCTACCTTCGGGATTAATATTAGACCTAAATAATTGTTATTTGGTGCCAGCTTGAGCATTAACATTATATCTGGATCTTGTTTAATGCGAGACGGTTATTCATTTAAATCGGAGAATAATGGTTGTTCTATTTATATGAGTAATATCTTTTATGGTCATGCACCCTTGAAGAGTGGTCTATTCTTGTTAAATCTCGATAGTAGTGATACACATATTCATAATGTAGAAACCAAAAGATGCAGAGTTGATAATGATAGTGCAACTTATTTGTGGCACTGCCGTTTAGGTCATATCGGTGTAAAGCGCATGAAGAAACTCCATACTGATGGACTTTTGGAACCACTTGATTATGAATCACTTGGTACTTGCGAACCGTGCCTCATGGGCAAGATGACCAAAACACCGTTCTCCGGAACTATGGAGAGAGCAACAGATTTATTGGAAATCATACATACCGATGTATGTGGTCCGATGAATGTTGAGGCTCGTGGCAGATATCATTATTTTCTCGCCTTCACAGATGATTTAAGTAGATATGGGTATATCTACTTAATGAAACACAAGTCTGAAACATTTGAAAAGTTCAAGGAATTTCAGAGTGAAGTTGAAAATCATCGTAACAAGAAAATAAAGTTTCTACAATCTGATCGTGGAGGAGAATATTGGAGTTACGAGTTTGGTGTACATTTGAAAAATTGTGGAATAGTTTCGCAACTCACGCCACCCGGAACACCACAGCGTAATGGTGTGTCCGAACGTCGTAATCGTACTTTACTAGATATGGTACGATCTATGATATCTCTTACTGATTTACCGTTATCGTTTTGGGGATACGCTTTAGAGACGGCCGCATTCACGTTAAATAGGGCACCATCAAAATCCGTTGAGACGACGCCTTATGAACTGTGGTTTGGCAAGAAACCAAAGTTGTCGTTTCTTAAAGTTTGGGGTTGCGATGCTTATGTGAAAAAGCTTCAACCTGATAAGCCCGAACCCAAATCGGAGAAATGTGTCTTCATAGGATATCCAAAGGAAACTATTGGATACACCTTCTATCACAGATCCGAAGGCAAGACTTTTGTTGCTAAATTCGGAAACTTTCTTGAGAAGGAGTTTCTCTCGAAAGAAGTGAGTGGGAGGAAAGTAGAACTTGACGAGGTAACTGTACCCGCTCCCTTATTAGAAAGTAGTACATCACAGAAAACCGTTTCTGCGACACCTACACCAATAAGTGAGGAAGTTAATGATAATGATCATGAAACTTCAGAGCAAGATACTACTGAACCTCGTAGATCAACCAGAGCAAGATCCGCGCCAGAGTGGTACGGTAATCCAGTTCTGGAAGTCATGCTGCTAGATCATGATGAACCTATGAACTATGAAGAAGCGATGGTGAGCCCAGATTCCGCAAAGTGGCTTGAAGCCATGAAATCTGAGATGGGATCCATGTATGAGAACAAAGTATGGACTTTGGTTGACTTGCCCGATGATAGACAAGCAATTGAGAATAAATGGATCTTCAAGAAAAAGACTGACGCTGACGGTAATGTTACTGTCTATAAAGCTCGACTTGTTGCAAAAGGTTTTCGACAAGTTCAAGGGGTTGACTACGATGAGACCTTCTCACCCGTAGCGATGCTTAAGTCTATCCGAATCATGTTAGCAATTGCCGCGTTTCATGATTATGAAATATGGCAGATGGATGTCAAAACTGCATTCCTGAATGGATTTCTGGAAGAAGAGTTGTATATGATGCAACCAGAAGGTTTTGTCGATCCAAAGGGAGCGAACAAAGTGTGCAAACTCCAGCGATCCATTTATGGACTGGTGCAAGCATCTCGGAGTTGGAATAAACGCTTTGATAGTATGATCAAAGCATTTGGCTTTATACAGACTTTTGGAGAAGCCTGTATTTACAAGAAAGTGAGTGGGAGCTCTGTAGCATTTCTGATATTATATGTGGATGACATATTGCTGATTGGAAATGATATAGAATTTCTGGATAGCATAAAGGGATACTTGAATAAGAGTTTTTCAATGAAAGACCTCGGTGAAGCTGCTTACATATTGGGCATTAAGATCTATAGAGATAGATCAAGACACTTAATTGGACTTTCACAAAGCACATACCTTGACAAGATTTTGAAGAAGTTCAAAATGGATCAAGCAAAGAAAGGGTTCTTGCCTGTGTTACAAGGCGTGAAGTTGAGTCAGACTCAATGCCCGACCACTGCAGAAGATAGAGAGAAAATGAAAGATGTTCCCTATGCTTCAGCCATAGGCTCTATCATGTATGCAATGCTGTGTACCAGACCTGATGTGTGCCTTGCTATAAGTTTAGCAGGGAGGTACCAAAGTAATCCAGGAGTGGATCACTGGACAGCGGTCAAGAACATCATGAAATACCTGAAAAGGACTAAGGATATGTTTCTCGTATATGGAGGTGACAAAGAGCTCACCGTAAGAGGTTACGTTGATGCAAGCTTTGACACTGATCCGGACGATTCTAAATCGCAAACCGGATACGTGTTTACTTTAAATGGTGGAGCTGTCAGTTGGTGCAGTTCTAAACAAAGCGTCGTAGCGGGATCTACATGTGAAGCAGAGTACATAGCTGCTTCGGAAGCAGCGAATGAAGGAGTCTGGATGAAGGAGTTAATATCCGATCTAGGTGTCATACCTAGTGTATCGGGTCCAATGAAAATCTTTTGTGACAATACTGGTGCAATTGCTTTGGCAAAGGAATCCAGATTTCACAAAAGGACCAAACACATCAAGAGACGCTTCAATTCCATCCGGAATCTTGTCCATGTGGGAGACATAGAGATTTGCAAGATACATACGGATCTGAATGTTGCAGACCCGTTGACTAAGCCTCTTCCACGAGCAAAACATGATCAGCACCAAGGCTCCATGGGTGTTAGAATCATTACTGTGTAATCTAGATTATTGACTCTAATGCAAGTGGGAGACTGAAGGAAATATGCCCTAGAGGCAATGATAAAGTTATTATTTATTTCCTTATATCATGATAAATGTTTATTATTCATGCTAGAATTGTATTAACCGGAAACATAATACATGTGTGAATACATAGACAAACAGAGTGTCACTAGTATGCCTCTACTAGACTAGCTCGTTAATCAAAGATGGTTAAGTTTCCTAACCATGAACAATGTGCTGTTATTTGATTAACGAGGTCACATCATTAGTTGAATGATCTGATTGACATGACCCATTTCATTAGCTTAGCACACGATCGTTTAGTATGTTGCTATTGCTTTCTTCATGACTTATACATGTTCCTATGACTATGAGATTATGCAACTCCCGTTTGCCGGAGGAACACTTTGGGTGCTACCAAACGTCACAACGTAACTGGGTGATTATAAAGGAGTACTACAGGTGTCTCCAATGGTAGATGTTGGGTTGGCGTATTTCGAGATTAGAATTTGTCACTCCGATTGTCGGAGAGGTATCTCTGGGCCCTCTCGGTAATGCACATCACTTAAGCCTTGCAAGCATTGCAACTAATGAGTTAGTTGCAGGATGATGTATTACGGAACGAGTAAAGAGACTTGCCAGTAACGAGATTGAACTAGGTATTGGATACCGACGATCGAATCTCGGGCAAGTAACATACCGATGACAAAGGGAACAACGTGTGTTGTTATGCGGTCTGACCGATAAAGATCTTCGTAGAATATGTAGGAGACAATATGGGCATCCAGGTCCCGCTATTGGTTATTGACCGGAGACGTGTCTCGGTCATGTCTACATTGTTCTCGAACCGTAGGGTCCGCACGCTTAACGTTACGATGACAGTTATTATGAGTTTATGCATTTTGATGTACCGAAGGTTGTTCGGAGTCCCGGATGTGATCACGGACATGACGAGGAGTCTCGAAATGGTCGAGACATAAAGATTGATATATTGGAAGCCTATGTTTGGACATCGGAAGTGTTCCGGGTGAAATCGGGAATTTTACCGGAGTATCGGGAGGTTACCGGAACCCCCCGGGAACCAAATGGGCCTTATTGGGCCTTAGTGGAAAGGTGAAAGGGGCAGCCCAAGGTGGGCTGCGCGCCACCCCCCTCCCCTAGTCCTATTAGGACTAGGAGAGGTGGCCGGCCACCTCTCTCCCTCTCTTTCTCCTTGGGGATCCTATTAGGAATAGGATTGGGGGGAGTCCTACTCCCGGTAGGAGTAGGACTCCTCCTGCGCCTCCCTAGCTTGGCCGGCCAGCCCTCCCCCTGTCAACCTTTATATACGGGGGCAGGGGGCACCTCTAGACACACAAGTTGATCCTTGAGATCGTTCCTTAGCCGTGTGCGGTGCCCCCTGCCACCAAATTCCACCTCGATCATATCGTTGTAGTGCTTAGGCGAAGCCCTACGTCGGTAGTACATCAAGATTGTCACCACGCCGTCGTGCTGACGGAACTCCTCCCCGAAGCTTTGCTGGATCGGAGCCCGGGGATCGTCATCGAGCTGAACGTGTGCTAAGAACTCGGAGGTGCCGGAGTAACGGTGCTTGGATCGGTCGGATCGGGAAGAAGACGTACGACTACTTCCTCTACGTTGTGTCAACGCTTCCGTTGCGATCTACAAGGATACGTAGATCAGACAATCCCCCTCGTTGCTATGCATCACCATGATCTTGCGTGTGCGTAGGAATTTTTTTGAAATTACTACGTTCCCCAACATGAAGATCCAGCACTCGGCCCGACCACAGAGCCGCCTGGGCCTTGCTCGAGGGAAAGCGGCGCCCTGCTCAGAAATCGGAGAAGAATTAAAACAAAGGAAGACAACAAAGTAACAAGCACGCAAGCGGCCGGAGGGCTTACGCGGAAACTGCTGGAGGCTTCTTCACCGCCTTCCGGAAGCGGGCCGCCTTCGCCGCCGCTTCGTCTCGCTCGGTGGCCGCGGCGGAGGCCCTCATCTTTTTTGGCCAGCTGCCGAAGAGGGGAAGCGCGGCCCGGCGTTTCGCTTTTCCACCATCGGCAGTCGGCGCGGCGGACGAGCCCGCGCCGTGAAGATCGGCTGCCGGCCGGTGGCGCGGGATTTCTTCAACATCGGCGTCATCCGGCCAGTCGTCAAAGCTGGCCGAGAGCCCCGTGCCTCCGGGCTCGGCGACGTCCCCCGTGGCGGCGTCCTCCATGGCGACCTCAGCCAAATCCGGGTCGTCGAGGTCGTCTACCGTGCGGTCCCGGGCATACTGGCGTTCGACTCCTGCCGCCCCGGCTGGCGGCGGAAGAAGAGGGTTCTGATATAAAAAAAAGAGAAAAAAGAGAAGAGCCGCCTGGTCAGAAGCCGGCCGACTCAAGCCGGCCGATGACAGAAAGAAGGACTCACCACGGGCGGCGGATGGGCGCGGGAGTACGGCGCCTTGCCGTATTGCCAGTCGTCGGCGAGCTTGAGGTTGGCGATGTAGTTCACCATAAGCGCTACCTCGGCATGGGGCATCTCCCATGTGCTCAGCCGGCAGGGGTCGAAGCGGCCGCTCATCTGGCATAGCATGTGGGGCCGGCTCTGAAGGGGAAGGATCCGGCGCTCGACGAAGGCGGCCACCAAGTCGTCTCCGCGTAGGCCTTCTGACTGGATCATTACCCGAAGCCGGGCGATGGCGGCGTTCCCAGCCGGAGACAAGGACTTGGACCGGAAACCCCAAGACGGCCGCCTCCCAGCCGGCGGGCCGGCTACGTAAGCCGGCAGATTGACGTAGTCGCCTTGCGGGGCGACGTTCTTGACGTAGAAGTAAGATTTCTGCCAGAGTTTGATAGATTGGATTAGAGGAATGTGCGGGAAGGGGTTGTTGTCGCTTGCCCTCTTCATCGCGGTGAAGGCCCCGCAGGGAGCTGGCACGCCGGTGGAGACGGTGCCGAGCTTGTTCTGGAAGAGCTCCGCCCAGAGCTCCAGCGTCGGCAGCACTCCCAAGAAACCTTCGCAGAGAGAGACGAAGGCCGACAGCTGCATCACCGCGTTGGGCGTGAGGTGATTGTTGGGGAACGTAGTAATTTCGAAAATTTTCCTACGCACACGCAAGATCATGGTGATGCATAGCAACGAGGGGGAGAGTGTTGTCTACGTACCAATGCAGACCGACTGCGGAAGCGATCACACAACGTAGAGGAAGTAGTCGTACGTCTTCTTCCCGATCCGACCGATCCAAGCACCGTTACTCCGGCACCTCTGAGTTCTTAGCACACGTTCAGCTCGATGACGATCCTCGGGCTCCGATCCAGCAAAGCGTCGAGGAAGAGTTTCGTCAGCACGACGGCGTGGTGACGATCTTGATGTATTACCGACGCAGGGCTTCGCCTAAGCACTGCAACGGTATGATCGAGGTGGAATTTGGTGGCAGGGGGCACCGCACACGGCTAAGGAACGATCTCAAGGATCAACTTGTGTGTCTATGGGGTGCCCCCTGCCCTTGTATATAAAGGATGGAGGAGGAGGAGGCCGGCCAAGGCAAAGGTGCGGCCAGGATAGGGAGTCCTACTAGGACTCCAAGTCCTAGTAGGAGTCCACCAAGAGGGGAGGAAGGGAGAAGGAATAGAAGGAGTAGGAAAGGTGGCCGGCCCCCTTTTCCCTAGTCCAATTCGGACCAAAGGGGAGGGGGGGCGCAGCAGCCTTTTCCTCTTCCCACTAAAGCCCATCAAGGCCCATTACTTCTCCCGTAACTACCCGGTACTCCGAAAAATACCCGAATCACTCGGAACCTTTCCGATGTCCGAATATAGTCGTCCAATATATCGATCTTTACGTCTCGACCATTTCGAGACTCCTCGTCATGTCCCCGATCTCATCCGGGACTCCGAACTCCTTCGGTACATCAAAACTCATAAACTCATAATATAACTGTCATCGAAACCTTAAGCGTGCGGACCCTACGGTTCGAGAACAATGTAGACATGACCGAGACACGTCTCCGGTCAATAACCAATAGCGGGACCTGGATGCCCATATTGGCTCCTACATATTCTACGAAGATCTTTATCGGTCAGACCGCATAACAACATACGTTGTTCCCTTTGTCATCGGTATGTTACTTGCCCGAGATTCGATCATCGGTATCCAATACCTAGTTCAATCTCGTTACCGGCAAGTCTCTTTACTCGTTCCGTAATACAACATCCTGCAACTAACTCATTAGTTGCAATGCTTGCAAGGCTTTAAGTGATGTGCATTACCGAGAGGGCCCAGAGATACCTCTCCGACAATCGGAGTGACAAATCCTATTCTCGAAATACGCCAACCCAACATCTACCATTGGAGACACCTGTAGTACTCCTTTATAATCACCCAGTTACGTTGTGACGTTTGGTAGTACCCAAAGTGTTCCTCCGGTAAACGGGAGTTGCATAATCTCATAGTCATAGGAACATGTATAAGTCATGAAGAAAAGCAATAGCAACATACTAAACGATCGGGTGCTAAGCTAATGGAATGGGTCATGTCAATCAGATCATTCAACTAATGATGTGACCTCGTTAATCAAATAACAACTCTTTGTTCATGGTTAGGAAACATAACCATCTTTGATTAACGAGCTAGTCTAGTAGAGGCATACTAGTGACACTCTGTTTGTCTATGTATTCACACATGTATTATGTTTCTGGTTAATACAATTCTAGCATGAATAATAAACATTTATCATGATATAAGGAAATAAATAATAACTTTATTATTGCCTCTAGGGCATATTTCCTTCAGTGATGCGGCTGGAGATTGTAGAAGTCGAGGAAGGATCGCATGAAGCCGCTCGCCGGGAAGCCGAAGCCACGCAAGAAGTGCGTGCGGAAGACGACGCGCTCGCCTTCCTCTGGCGCCGGCGAAATCTCCGTCTCCGGCGCCAGACGAGCCTGCACGAGGTTGGCGGCGGGCAGGCGCCGGGTCTGGCGGAGAAATTCGATGTGGTCTTCGTGGACGTTGGACCCGTCCCACGAGCTTGACAGCGCCATGGACATGGCGGCGTGGGCGGACTGCGACGGGAGGCTGCGTCAGGCGCGAGGAAGAAGAAAGGAGGGAAGAAGAGCAAGGAGGGACGGGGAGCGGGGGAGCGAACGAGCCTTTGTCTCTCCCCCTCCCCCTCCTACTTGTAGGCTCGTGCGCCGGAGCCGAGGAGGCGCGGCGTGGGGGATCGTGGGGATCGATCGTGCCCATCTCCCCCACGCCCCTCGTTAATTGCGCGCCTTGAAGACATGAGGAAACGGCCGCGGGGAGGCGAGCAGTCCCCTCGGGCCGCAAGAGATCTGCGCCCGGGACGAGGCCAAGGAGTGGCGGGCCCGGGCCTGCGGCGGCGTCCCGTCGCGCGCGTGCGACGGCAGGACTTCTCCGCCACGTGGCCCGTCGTGGGGCCCGCGGCCAGCACGCGGGTCAGCCATGGTCACATTAATAAACAAGGAAGCTCTCCGAAGTCGGCTTACAACGGCGAAGTCGGCTCCTCAGGGTTTGAAGCTGACCAAGCTTCTCGTCCCTCTGTCCGTCGTGAAGCTCGCCCAGCTTCGGGGACTACTGTCGGAGTAAATAGCCATGGGTAGCCTAGCTGGCTTCCCCTGGCCCATCAGAAAAAATTACAAGCCTGGTCGACTTTCAAGAAGATTCAAGACCTAGGGCCGCCTCCCCCCTCAGCCGGCTACCTCCTAGGCCGGCTTCGGGGGCGGCCCGCCCTTCACCCTCATGAAGAAAGCTGTGGATGGCCGACTACGAGAAGCCGGCTACAGCATGGCCGGCTACCAGAGGCCGGCTCCCATAAAGCAGTCAAAGCCGTACCCACAATGTACGCGTCCACCCTGCGATGATGAAGCGGGGCGTGGCTACAGTGGAGCCTGCCACCCCCAAAACCCGGAGCACGCCTGGTACAGTGCGCCGTACGGGTGGCCACGACCCGTCCGGCGCGGCACTGTTGCCACGGCGGCTCCGAGGCCGTCCACGACGGGCCGCCAGCATGGCCCCCGAGGCGGTGGGCCCCTTCGGGCAGAGAGATGCCGAAGGCGGCCGCACCTCCACTCAAGCCGGCAAGATAGAGGGCCGGCTTCCCATAGCCGGCCTGCCACTTTCCTCGAAGGAGACGCCCATTAAGGAGACAAGATACGGCGGGGCTACAGTAATCGCCTGCCAAGGCGGCGTTACTGTAGCCACGCTTACCCCGACCAAGCCTGCGTCAACAGCACGGAGTAACAGTAACCAGCCACCGACCAGGCCCTGGCCTGTGGGGCCTGCCTGTCGACCAGGGAGCCAGCAGCCGGCGGGACCCACCAGTCGGCGGGCCCCAGTAGCCGGCGCAGAAGCCGGCCAGCATAGTCACAGACAGCTGGGCCCCGCGCCCAGCTGGATTACCATTGTACCCCCGGGGGGTAGGCCTATATAAACCCCCCGGTGCACCCATGCAAAGGGTTGGATTCTCAAGTTAGACCTAGACACCATACAAGGAGAGGAAGCAAGCTAGCTGAGCCCTTCTTCCTCCTTCCACCCAAAACAGCTCAAGGAGCATTGTAGCTACTTGTTCATTTAGCAACCATGCGGAGACCCCGCAGAGCAGCAGTAGGGGTGTTATCTCCTCGGAGAGCCCTGAAGCTGGGTAAGATTCGCCGGCGTGCATGTCTACGCCTTATCCCGTTTCCAGGCACCGGGGATGTTTTATTGGCTCCCACAATGATAAGCCACCCGTTGGCATATGTCGCTCCCACCACCCGACAGGGCGGTCGGAGGAACCGCGGGCCGCAACGCTCCAGCCCGAAGGGGCAGTGCAGCGGCGGAGCGCGGGTCGATGCAACCGCGGGGACGGCCTCGAGACGGCGGCGTGGACCGCGTGCCACGCTCGCTACGGCCTGACGGGGCGACGCATCGGCAGCGCGAGGGTCGGTGCAGCCACGGGGATGGCCTGGAGCGGACGGCCCCGGGGCGGCGGTGGACTGCGGGCCGCGGCACTACGGCCTAAAGGGGCGATGCAGCGGTGACACGGGTCGATGAAGCCGGGAGAAGAACCACGGGGCGGCGGCGCTGCGGCCTGATGGGACGACGCAGCGGCAGCCCGTTGCTCGATCCGGTAGAGGGGCGCGCTGAACTCGGGACAATCTTCACGGGGCTTGCGAAGGTGCGCGCAACCGACGGGCCAGGTCGGTCGCAGCACGTGGATGAGACGGATCGCGGCGGCGAGCGGGAGATCAATCCGATCGCGCGTGAGGTCGGGGACGCCGCTCGGTGAAGACGGGGTGGCGACAGAGTCCGAGATGAAGCCGACAAGATGGACGGCGTGGGACGATGTGCGAACGAGCGCGTCAGCACCGGCACCCGGGGCACCAAAGCAGCACCGGCGCCAGGGCAGCGAGGCCCGAGCGACCAATGAAGCCGCGACGCCCGAACTCAAGGTAGCCGACGGGCCTGACGCAGCCGGAGACGAGGTCGACGAGGCAAACCGCAGGGCCGCCGTGCAGATGCGGCGGAGGCGGGTGGCGTGGATCGATTGGCGGGCCGACGCGCGAGCGGGGGCTATAATTGTCCACTGCATGGCGTGAGGTTGCCGGGTGTAGGCGATGCAGGTGTCCCGGTCGGAGCAAGGCGGTGACGGCCGACGCAGGGCCACGGGCGGGCCGGCGTGCGGACGAAGGCCTTGAGGGGCCGCCTGTTGCGTGAGGCCGTCGGGTCGGTGAAGTAGCCGGCCGGTCGCCCCGGTGTCAGAGTAGAGGCGCGGGGTGTCGACGGCAGCGGGAGAGGCAAACGGATCAAGCAAAGATCGGAAAACCAAAAAGAAAACGCCGATCAAAACGACCGACGAGAGAGCGAAAAAACCAGAGTGAGGGCTCGGGAAAAAGACTCTTTAGGGCAGCCGACCGACACGACCGGCGAATGAATCCTAGGTACAAACGGCGCGGCCCCCGGCGGCGGTCATGGAGGTCCACCGTCTCAGGGGCGACGCGTGGGTGTGGAAGCGACGGCGGCTAGGGTTTAGGATCGACTTACGATAGATACCATGTTAGAAGAGAACAAGAGGGATTTGGTGAAATAGTTTTTCGTTGTATTGCTTGAGCCTCATGAGCATATATATAGAAGTACATAATCATCTTAGAGTATAAGTCAAAATAGAATATTTTCTAGTTTAATCTATATTTTCTAATACAACCACATTACTCAACATAAACAACCCAACGGCAAATGGATGACACCAACATGAAGGCCCAACACACATCCGCTAGCCACCCGCATGTGGCGTACTGGGCACATGCTGACCAAACATGCAGCACGCAGGGCGAGGCCAACTGCCGCTGGACGAGGCCGGACAGAGGGGAGCCGGAGAAGGAGGACATGGTGCGAGCTTGGTAATGGGGATGATGCGGTGAAGGCTAGATATGATGGAAGAGAAAGAATCTGATTACCATGTGAAGATTGCTCAAGGTTGAAGATGCTCTGGTCGCCCCTGTCACGTACACAATTAGGATGTTTAACATATACAAGATTCCTTGGCTGCTAGGACAATTTTATATGCTCGGCGGTGTGAATACAAAACGAAGCACGTATAAGGGCATGTACAGAGGTAGCATCACCATCCTGATGCCTCACCTCTTCCACCTAGATAAATTTAAGTAAAGCTACGATGTGTATCACAATCATCCAAGGGAGGCTACCCCAGTGATGTCATTATATTACTTTTTCTTTCACCTACAATTTCAACACATGCAGCCTAAACAGTACAACCAAGCATCGATATAGTACTCACACCGCGTCGCCCCAGCAGTTGCCTGATGGCTTTTGTCAGGGAGGAGGCGAGCTCTTCTGCAGGAGGCTGCTTCCCTCTGCAAGCATCACGTCTGGCGGAGGTGGCATTCGGCAGGACGACGTGGCGCCTGAGGCACCCGTCCAGCTTGGCCCGTTGGCCATGCCCTAAATGAGTGGGGTGGGTACCATCCTCACGTGATACCATGTCCACTCATGCATTTTGGGCACCTAATCAGTTTTCTATAAGTTATAACCCTGAACTGATCAAGCTCGTATGGTATGATCGATGCATGTGAGGTGAGGTTATTGTAATGTTCATCGGAGCTTCGTACGAAGCTCATGTGGAGCACGTGTGGGACGGCACGCCCATTTTGAGATGTACGAGATGTGGAGTGGGGAGTCAGGATAATGTATGCAGACAAAGCGACGCTGAAGATTCTAGATAAGGTCGCATGATCATTTGTTTGTCGAGAAAATTAATGAATGCCTAGCGCCAATTTTTACATGCTCACAGGGCCCGATGAACAATTGATTTAGGTGTAATTTTTTTTCTATAAAAAGATTTAGGTGTATTTTTACTTACACTAGACAAACATGACAAAAAAAAGGAGCGCCATGAAATTGCCGATGCCTAGACCCTAATGTCTTAGAATTCGAACACCGAATCCATCAACGCGGGCGGTCGATCCATAGGTGCATGCACAAAAGAACAGCAAGAGCAGATCAGCAGCACATGCAGCAGCAAGCAAGAAGAGCATACAGAAAATAAGCCATAGATCAGATCAGATCCAAGTACAAGCATTTCTTAGATGGCCAGCGCGGACGACCCCCATGAGTGCTTAATCAAGATCTACAGAACACGATTAAGCTACACACACACACAACCAGGCACGAACACAGGCCCGCTCTTTCTACAACCGCCACACGCACAACGAGACGCATTATTCAACAGTCCAGTAGGCTCAAACTAACCATCTCGTCGCGCGCGCGCGCGCGCAGCCATGCTCGATCGCTAGGAGCCGCCGCCGTTGCCGGTGTCGCCGTTCCCACCCCCGCCGCCGCCGCCGCCACCACCGCCGGAGGTCGCGGGGGCGCCGCCGCCGCCGCCGGTCAAGTCGTTGATGATCGTCTTGATGATGTTGCCTCGCTTGGGGTTCCGGTTCCCGTCGGGCTTCCTCCTCCGGCCCTGGCCGCCGTCCTGCCCGTCCATGGCGTCGCGCGCGTGCAAGCAAGCCCCGGCCGGCCGGCCCAGAGAAGCGTAGGCGAGTGGACGAGTGTGGTGGGTGCGTGCGTGCGTGCGAAGTAGAGTGGGAGGCTGCGGCTACTGGGAGGTGGCTTTGTAGCGGTGAATGGCATTTGCTGCGGCTACTGGGAGTACAGTGTTAGGGCATTTTTTTCGTTTGGATCTCACGGCATGAGGTATTCTTGCAAGTAAGCCCGCGACTAATCGACGAGGGGTTCTGCGGCAGGTGACCATACCAGAGGGAGAGGGCTGGCACTTCCCGCCTTGGGAGGGAGTGGTTTAGTCTGATTCTTATACAATGCAGGGGGTTTACTGGGAAAGTGGCTTAGTAACTTTAGCTTAACATGGGAGCTCTCTCGTAGCAGTACAATGCGTGTCTGCGTGTGTGATCGGCCAAGTGGATCGTGTATCGGGCTCCGCCTCTCACTCGCATCAACTGGGCGATATTATGCTTCTAAAATCGAAAAGTCGAAAACAAACGCAGAGGAAAATTGTAGCACTCCACACCCCGCCCTTCTCTCCATGTCGGCCAGTGGAGTTTTGCGCCGTCCCGGGGGCATGCGCGTCATGGCGTGACGTTGCGCCCCTTACGTCACACATAGATACGGTGTATATACGATTTCTCCCGTAGATACGGTGCATATAACATTTGTGTCTCAAAATACTATTCTTTTAATAATACGTCTAGGCGTATCATAACTTTATAGAGGACACAGGTTTTCGCCCGGTTTTCCTTAATAAACCGAGCAGTCTCAGCCATCGGCTTCTTCTTCTGCAATGGAATCTTAACAGTTCTTCTGCTAACTTTAAAAAAAACTTTATAAAGGACAGAATTATAAATATAATAAGACTACCGCTCGTTGCAAACAACAAACGTAGCACAAACACCACCCAGGCATGTCGAGGGACAGCCACCAACGACCAAACAAAAACAACAAAGCAAACATGCCTCGCAGTATTATGTTTGAGAAAGAGAGCGGAGGTGGGGACTTGATGTGGTTGCTTGTGCATTAGGTCTACAATTAGTGTGTGACTTGATCGGCTTCCCCATGATCGCCTTATCTCCTCCATACGATCGATGTAGCAGTTGGAATGATCCTAATCTGGTGGCTTTTACAACAACAATTTTAGTCTACAACCCCAACCTTATCACTCCTTAATCGGCAGGTAGAGTTGTTTGTTGTCACTGTCGACTGCTGTCGTATGTTGGTGACAACGGTTGGACATCCGCACGTGGCCATGAACGACTTTCTTGTCACGGGCGCCGGCTGTAGTGGATCGGATCTAGACCAGCGGGATCCTGTGCCGGCCGGATGACTGCGCGCAGAGCAGCCGCCACGCACATTTTCTCGATCAAATAATTGTGGCGCGCCATGATATTTGTGGAGCAGAGCGGAGTGCTAGGAAGTCTAGGCCTCGTCAATGGACATGTGCTAGTTTGACAGTCACAGACCGGATAAGAACGTGCCGCGCTCCGCCGGACGGCGAAGTGAAGAATATGCATTGCACCGGGCGTCCGGGCAGTTGTGTTAGGTTGTACGTACTGAAGAGATAAAATAAGCATGGAGAGAGTGACGCGAACCATAAGCAAGCTGGCGAGGATAGGTTAAGGGCAAGTGACAAGGTCCGCAATGGCCTTGGCATCCGCCATGAGGATCGCACATCAGCCGTTTGTGTGGTATACGTGTCCGCCAGCCCAGGCAAAATAACCGGTCGGGTGCATGCATCAACGTGGCCGATGGCAATAGGCACACGTCAGGCGTGGCTTTCTTAGCTCTGAAGGCGTCGGGCAAAAAATCCTATACGACCGGTCGTACGCGACTAAACGGAAGACCCACCTCCCCACATGATAACTGTCAAAAGCGAATCTTAAAGCAGCAGCTCTTCTTTCCATCGTTTCCAACTTTTAGCCAACTCCGATTCCCACGTTCAAAAAGACCGTCCCATCTCGATTCTCTTTACATCTCGCCGGCGACATGCATTCCGCCGACGACGGCGAGGCTCTGCAATCAGTAGTCTCTCCACCAGATCCTCCTATGCCCACACCTAGCTCCTTCACGCCAATGGGGACAAGCAACTGGGTGGCGCCTGAACTTGGGCGCCGACGAACATGGCCGTTTCCGACGGGAATGGACCACCACGAGCAGGGAAGTTGCTGTCGGCGTCAAGGAGTAGGGCGTGAGTGGATGTGGCGAGTAGATACGGCGGGCATGCGCGATGGGTCGTAGATGAGCGTCGCCTTTGCCGACGAGGATGGAAAGAGCGGAGCTGGGGACTTGCCGATGGCGTCGAGCCGTCGAGGAGTGCACCGGCGGCGAGAAGGTGAGCAGCCGGCCGAACCGAACCGGCGGCTGTAGAATTTGGGGGCTACAGAAAACGAGATTTGGCAAAGAGAGTCAATGGGAAGAAGGCCTGATGCTTTGAGATTCGCTTTTAACAGGTGTCATATGCGGAGGTGGGTCTCCCGTTTAGTCCCGTACGACCTGGTTGTATAGGATTTTTTTTTCCTTTCAAAAGAAGAAACAAAAGGCCTAGATCCTGGGCCTACAACAATGGCAACTAGCACGGGGTGCATCATGATCCTGCAGCAAAGCAATCAAACTAGCTCGGGAGAGTAGTCCAAGTCCAGTTTATCCGACCGACCGTAATGCCGACCTCCATTTCTCTGTCTTGAATTCGTCTCAGGTCGCGGGCGAATCTCTGAAGCGAAATGAGCAATGAAAACGAGGAGGAAAAGCTCTGAACCTCGACTCCAAAGATGGACTGACATTTGGTCGTGGCTTTGTGCGCGCCATGAAGATGCATAACGTGGCAGCTGCTGACGATAGGAATTACGTAACCAGTGACGCCACACGTACGTACACAGTAGCGCGGGTGCATACCCTCGGTGCTGCATGACAGACCTGTCTGTACACAATCAACAAGACCAAATGAATTCCACTCCACTGGATTCAAATCCATATATCCAAAATGTTTCTTATTCTCCACGTGCAAATTAGGGCCGCCTCAGTAAAAATATCGTCTATCTGCGATGGACGTTAATGATCAACGTGTAGTGATCGACAGCACAGCACGCCAAGAAGACCGTGACTTTGAGGAGGCCCGAGATGGACATCGACGGGCTGTTTTTCATTTTGCTGTACTCCATTGGTGCCGCTAGCCCGCGACACTGGTGTCTGGTGGTGTAACAAAAGGTTTCTTTCTCTTTCGTTTTCTGAACTTGAAAAGATAAGTTTGGTTCTCAGGAAACTGAGCTAGAGCTAGGCGGGAGAAACGCGGGGTTGGAGAATAAGAGCAACTCCAACGGGGCGACTCAAACGGACGCGCGTTATGTCTGCTTTTTGTCCACTTGGATCGGTCAGGCGGACGCCGACGTCCGCATTTTAAAATGGGTCGGCTTGATCGCCTAACAGGGAGGCCGACCCAAATATGGTGGCGTGGAGAAAAAAACAAGTTGCACGAAATAAACATAATTAAACATAAAAGTGGCCGGTCAAACGCCGGCCAAAGTCCACCTACATCTAATAAACATTAAATAAAAACATTAAAAAAGTCTGCGCCCGCCTGCTGCCGTCCCGCACGCTGCCCCAGACGTCGTCGGCCTTGCCCTTGCCCTTGCCCTCGACGTCGCTGTCATCGGTGAGGTCGATGAAGACCGGAGCAGGGCCAACCCACCCGAACGCCGCCTGGCACGCTGCCAGGGCAGCCTCCTCCGGCGTCTGCTGGGGCGGCGGCATTGCGGCAAGCCGCGCGCGCTCCTCCTCTTCCTCCTTGAGCCGGAGCGCCTCTGCGTCGCGTTGGAGCATGGCCTCGTAGCGCATCTGCTCCTCGCCATCGCCCTGCTCCTGGCGGAGCCAATGCTCCTTCCATCGCTCGAGGTGGGCTGCCTCTTCCTCCGGCGTCGCGGCGAAGTAGACGGGAGGCGCGCTCACCCACTCGCGGTACTGGCCCGTCCACGAGTAGGCCTCCTCTGGCCAAGTGGGTGGAGGTGGGGAGCGCTTACGCGACGGCTCCGACTCTGGCTCCGGCTCCGGCTTGGGCTGTACGGGCGGCGACGGCGGAGGCGGAGGCATGAAGAGCGGGGTGTGGACGGAGTCCCCCGACGCCGACAGGGCAAGGGCTTGCTCCAGCCCATCCCAGTGCACGTCCTCCTCGATGCGGCTAGCCTCCAGCGCATGCTGCAGGGCCTCCTCGAGGGCGTCTTGGTACTCCGCCTTCGCCTCCATGTCCTCCGGCTCTACCTGCGGGGGCGGCAGTGGGAATGGCGGCAGGACGACGTCGACACCCGAGCGCCGTTGCTCCTCGTGTTTGAGGGCGAACCAAGCCTCTCAGTTAGGAGAGTCAGCGGCGTACTCGGGCAACCCACGCTGCTCCGGTGTGAGCAGCGCGCGGCGCCGGCGCACCTCGTCGTCGTGCGCCCGCTGGGTCCGCGGAACCGCCGGCACCGGGATCCGGTTTGGATCCAAATGCCAATGGTGCGGCAACGTCACGTCGGGGTAGGGGAGGGGCTGCCTGTCGTGGTTCTAACTCTGACAGTGATGTAGGGGGTATGTACGGAGAGGCTAGATCTTAGCTATGGAGGAGTTGTAAGCACACGAGTATTACGAGTTCGGGCCCTTCTCGGAGGAAGTAACAGCCCTACGTCTTGGTGCCCGGAGGCGGTCGACTGAATTATGTGTGTATGAATAACAGGGGTGCGAACCCTTGATACTAAGGAGGGGGGTGGCTTATATAGAGTTCGCCAGGCCCCTCCAGCCCTCAGTAATGCAAGGTTTAAAGTACATTAAGATTGGGGGTTACTGGTAACGCCCCTAATAAAGTGCTATGATGACCATAAAAGCTACTTAATGACCGACCGTTTGCGTGCAGGGTGACTTTACATCTCCTGCCAGTCTAGTGGTTGGAATTTAGTCGAGTGATTGCTTCGTGGTCGAGTGTCTTGAATCTGTCGAGTGAGATACCTCCAAGTCGATTGAAAGGTAACTTCTTCTAGGGATGTCCTTGGGTAGGGTACTTAGGACATGTCCATGCCCCTACCCTAGGTACATAGCTTCATCATTAGCCCCCGAATGGATCGAGGTTCGAGTGGGGAAGGAGTTGGGGATCTTTCCGACTGGTTTTTCATGTTATATGAACGTCTTGTTTTGGATCAATTGTCACGGATGACGTCGTCAACTTCTTTTAGTCGCCTTGATCCATTCTTGCCCTCTTGTCGAGTGAATTTCTTTACTTGTGAAGTTCCGAGTGACAGTGTGTAAGAGATCTTCTGTTTGACGAGTTATTCTGCGGCCCATGGATTTTGCGGGATTTGAATTTCGGGAAGTGCGCGGGACGGGGGCGGCCACAGTAATCGGATGGGATAGGACGGAAGCTCCTCGATCCCCGTGCCACCTTTTTCGCCACGTACCGCACGCGCGCCTGTTGCGGGATTTGACGGGATTGCCTGGGCCTACCAGTCAGCCACTCGGAAGCGACCTCTTATAAGCTGCCGGCTCGGGACCCCCGAACAGTGCGCCTTCCCTTTTCCCCCTTCCTTCACAAGATCCTCCGCCACCTCCGCTCCCACCTTGGTGCCGTAGGTCTGTTCGAGCTTCGCCGGTGATGATGGTGAAGGAGAAGACGTCGACTCTAGAGCGCGCGAAGAAGGCGGCGGTGCAGGGGAAGGGGAAGAGGTCCGCTCGGGGCGGATCTTCCTTGAGGATTGCTCTGCCCAAGGATTGGATCCAGGGCGACTGGGTGCCGTCGGTGATTCGGCAGGATGATCTCGATGATCTGGTCGAGGGGGGACTCATTCCCCACGAATCTACGCGCCTCCCGGGGAAAGAAGTCGAACCCCAGCCTCTTGATGGTGAGTGCGTCCTCCTCGCAACCCATATCGATCGTGGATTCTCTCTGCCTCCTCATCCTTTTTTCCGAAGCTTCTTGAACTTCTTCGGAGCATAGCTCCATCACTTTACTCCCAATTCTATTGTGTATCTTGCTGCTTTCGTTTCCTTGTGTAAAAACTTCTTGGGTTGCCGCCCCCATTGGGGACTCTTCAAGCACATCTTCACTTGCCGCTCTCAGTCGGTCAAGAAGGCCAAGTCGAGTGACGAACGGACACAGGTGATCCAGCTGTGCGGGGGCCTGGCGATCCAGATGAGGGGAAAAAGTTCCTTTCCGTCTATCACTTTTCCCGAGTCAGTCCATGGGTGGCAGTCGACTTGGTTTTACTGTAAAGACCAGATGACCCCAGGACAGTCGACTGGGCTTCCCCCTTTTTCTCTGAACCGAGCACAAAAACCTGCCTCTCTGAAAGTGACGCCGGAGGAAAAGGCGCAAGTCAAGGTGCTGGTCGGTCGAGTGGTTCAGCTTGTCCGCGAGGGTGTGACTGGCATGGACTTGTTGGAAGTCTTCCTTCGGAGGCGCATCCAACCGCTTCAGGCTCGTGACCACCCGATGTGGCTGTACTCGGGTCTCGAAGACACCACTCGGATTCACCCAGAGGAGGTCACTGACGAGATGTTGGAAGGGTGCCTGTCGAGTATCACAGGGAACAAGGACAACCCCCGAGGAGCCAGGAGGATTACTCCACTAGACCAAACATAGGAAGTGGACCAGGTCTGACCTTGCGTTTCCGACTGTGATCTTGCTTTCTTTATTTGTTCTTTTTGGATCAGTCGATTGACTTTTGTCTCGTTTGTTGTCCTCTAGGCCACTACCGAGATGTACTCGTCACCCAATGGAGCACAGGAGCAGGCCGAGGAAGGAGAGGCGAGCGGAGGCGAAAGTGGAGACGAGGGAGAAGAGTGGGAATCTGACGGCGAAGGAGAGGGGGGTGACGACGGCGACTTTAGTGAAGAGGAGGAGGAAGAAGTCGAACCTCCCCGCTCGGAACGGCAATCCAAGCTTACACACGACCCTGCGCGGGAACATGGTAAGGCGACTGTCCCTGTTGGGCAGTCGTCGAAGCGCCCTCGGACCTCATCTCCAGCGCCGACAGAAAAAGCTCCCAAGCACCGACGCGCGACGCCGCCCAAGGCTCTGCCCAAGATGAGGATGACTGTCCCCACCATTTCTGAGTAATAGTAGAATTTGTTTTCCTTTGTCGAACGTGACGGACTCATGGTCGACTCATTGAATAAGCTGACTGACTTTCGAAATTTGCAGTGCTGCCACCTCGGAGATCTCCACCAAGGACGATGATCAAGAGATGGAAGACGATGTTACCTCCAACCCCGGTACGATTACTGATGCTCTGCTTTTAGTCGACTGACGATTTCTTATAATTTCGGTCGATTGGATTTTTCTTGTAGCTCCTCCTCATGTCATTGACCTCCCTGATGATGACGACGAAGTGCCGCTGAGTGCGCTAAGGAACAGGAGGGCGCCGGCTGGCAAGACCCCACAAACTACTCCGGCGCGTGAGGCCGCAGTCCGGGAGGGTGGTGATACCACTCGGGTTTCTGTGACCTTCGTTGAACCTTTGACGTGTGTCCGGCCTTCGACGTCGACTGCAAATCCACCTTCGCTTTTTGCCACACACCACATCCCTGAGGACCAAGTGGATGCCGCTAAAGAGGCTATACGCCAGGCGGGGATCATGATGGAGCAAGTGAAGGTGGTTCGGGAAGCCAGCCAAGCAGCTTATGACGCGAGCTCAGCTCTTCAGAGCAACGTCCAGGTCATACGATTCACCGCTTGTTCTGTTAGGATATGCTATCTGAAGAATCTCTTTTCCGAATAACTTTATATCTGTACGCCCACTGGGTGTGTCTATTAATCTTTTTGATGAGTGGGGGCACGCTAAGTGCACCCACTGGGTGTAGTCCCCGAGACTACGGTGGACTGCTGGCAGTCGACTGTAGTCTTTATATTGTGTTGCTTTAGATGAACTTCTTCACTCGGTCTGGTCAGGCCATGTCGAATGGAACTGTACACGGTCGGCTGCGGGCAGTCGATTTTTTTTGGACGAACTAGTGGGGGCACGCTGAGTGCACCCACTGGGTGTACTCCCCGAGACTACTGTCGAATGTTTTTGATTCGGCTGTAGTCTTAGAAACGCCATCATTGTCTCTTGGTTACTCAGAAGCAACTTATCTTGGATGTCCGTCGACTGATTTTTTGCAGAAATCCTGCAAACTTGTGGCTCGCTACACTGAGTTGGAGAACAAACAGATCCAGCTGAACCTTGACTTGAAGCTTGCTTAGGAGAACTTGCAGAAGGCGAGGGACGAAGCAAAAGGTATGGCTGGTGAGCTTTTGTCGACTGTCCTTTCTTTCTGGCCGTCCTCGATGTTGACCTCACTTGCTGTTTCGCAGACAAAATGGAGGAGGCTCTGAAGAAGAAGGATCAAGACCTTGCCGAAGCGCAGAAGGAGGCCCTGAACAAAACGAAGCTTGCTGAAGAAAAACTGGCTTCAGTCGGTACTCTTGAAAAGGAAAACTCCAGGCCGAAAACTGCTCTCGACGCGGCTAATCGAGAGGTCAGCCATCTGAAGAATGGCAATATAGCTCTGATTGACAAGGCAAGTGAACTGGCGGGGAAGAGGAATGATCTGGAGGCTTATCTCGGTGGACTCGCCAAGAAGCTGTTCGTCATGCTCGAGGGTAATTACTGCGGCTCGACTGACTTGCAGTTACCAAATCTGCGTAGAGCCCCTGACTTATCCTTGAATTGTGTTTACATAATTCTGCCAAAACTTCGAAGAGGAGACCAGTCGAGTGGAGACAGACTTGGACCCCATCAATTCTCCAGTGAAGGACGAGGCTGCTATGAACGTGCTCCGACTGGAATCTTGTGTTGCCGGCGTTGTTGACTATCTTGCTCGGTTGAAGGTTGCGATGTGATCGACATGTTGCTCTGGCCTAGGACGACACTTCAGAATGACCTCGAGTCCCTGATGACTCGACTGAATGAAGTCCCAGGTTGAGTGGCGAAATGGAAGAAATCTTCTGCTAGATGTGGCGCTGATGTCGCTCTGTCTCTGATCCGCGTCCACTGCAAGGAGGCGCGAGAAGAAAAGTTGGCCGCCATCCAAGTTACCAATACCAGGAAGCACAACTTTCAAGACTTCATGGAGACTTTCATTGCTGCTACCACTCGCATTGCAGACGGGATCGACTTGGACGAGTTCGTCGCCCCTTCCAGTCCTCCGCATGAGGAGTAAAAACTTTTATGCTTCACTTTAAATTTGCCTCGGAATGCCTTGTGGATTTTGTAACCGTTAAACTCTGTCAAGCTGGAGGCTCGAGTAATTTGATCTGCGGTCTAGAACCTTTGGATCTTCTCTGAACTTGATTTATCATTGAATATCTTCATGAATTATCTGTCGAGTGGAACTTGTTCTTCACTCGAAATAACTTTGTATTTGTGGTGCAACTCCGAAGGAGAAGGTAGCAGTCGATTTGCACCTCGTTGTCCTTGCGGATTGGGATGTGTTCCGTACTTAGGCGAGCACTAGGCTGCAGCTAAGCCTCCGAGTGGAAGGTCTGCTCTCCACTCGGTGGGATTTTAAAAACTTAGGCGAGTACTGGACTACAGCTAAGCCTCCGAGTGGGAGGTCTGCTCTCCAGTCGGTAGGATTTTTTCAAACTTAGGAGAGTACTGGACTGCAGCTAAGCCCCCGAGTGGGAGGTCTGCTCTCCACTCGGTAGGATTTTTTCAAACTTAGACGAGGACTGGACTGCAGCTAAGCCCCCGAGTGGGAGGTCTGCTCTCCACTCGGTAGGATTTTTTCAAACTTAGGCGAGTACTGGACTGCAGCTAAGCCCCCGAGTGGGAGGTCTACTCTCCACTCGGTAGGATTTTTAAACACTTAGGCAAGCACTGGACTGCAGCTAAGCCCCCGAGTGGGAAGTCTGCTCTCCACTCGGTAGGATTTTTTCAAACTTAGGCGAGTACTGGACTGCAGCTAAGCCCCCAAGTGAGAGGTCTGCTCTCCACTCAGTAGGATTTTTAAACACTTAGGCGAGCATTGGGCTGCAGCTAAGCCTCCGAGTGGGAGTCTAGCTCACCACTTGGTAGGATTTTTAAACACTTAGGCGAGCACTGGGCTGCAGCTAAGCCTCCGAGTGGGAGTCTGGCTCACCACTCGGTAGGATTTTTAAACACTTAGGCGAGCACTGGGTTGCAGCTAAGCCTCCGAGTGGGAGTCAGGCTCACCACTCGGTAGGATTTTTTCAAACTTAGGCGAGTACTGGACTGCAGCTAAGCCCCCGAGTGGGAGGTCTGCTCTCCACTCGGTAGGTTTTTTAAACACTTAGGCGAGCACTGGGCTGCAGCTAAGCCTCCGAGTGTGAGTCTGGCTCACCACTCGGTAGGATTTTTAAACACTTAGGCGAGCACTAGGCTGCAGCTAAGCCTCCGAGTGGGAGTCTGGCTCGCCACTCAGTAGGATTTTTAAACACTTAGGCGAGCACTGGGCTACAGCTAAGCCTACGAGTGGGAGTCTGGCTCGCCACTCGGTAGGATTTTTAAACACTTAGGCGAGCACTGAGCTGCAGCTAAGCCTCTGAGTGGGAGTCTGGCTCACCACTCGGTAGGATTTTTTTACAAACTTAGGTGGAACGGATTCGCAGCTAAGCCACCCACTGGGGGATTTCACATGCAAACAAAAGCAACAACAATTATTGGAAAATTTGTAACACTCTTGTCTTTGATAAATAGACTACAGAAGTTTTTCTTATTACATCTCATCCGAGTGAGAATTCAAGTGTGAAAGGGGCCGAGCAGTTCTGCATTCCAAGATTGTGACCAAATCTCCTTCTTGGAAGGCTCGACTCTTCACATTTCTGGCATGGAATCGACGCAAGTCTTGCTGATAAATGGTCGATCGGATCATAGCCATTTCTCTTTCTTCTTCCAGGAGGTCGACTGCGTCTTGCCGGGCTTGTTCTGCTTCATCTTCGGTATAAAGCTCGACTCGGGGTGCATTGTGAAGTAGATCACTCGGCAGGATTGCTTCCGCTCCATAAACCAGAAAGAACGGAGTTCTTCCAGTCGACCGTTTCGGGGTGGTCCTCAATCCCACAGAACTGACGGAAGCTCGTCGACCCAAGCACCTGCTGCGTGCTTGAGATCATGCATCAGCCGAGGCTTTAGTCCTTTGAGAATCAGACCATTTGCCCTTTCTGCTTGTCCATTCGACTGGGGGTGGGAGACCGATGCGTAGTCGACTCGTGTGCCTTGAGAGGCGCAAAAAACTCTGAACTTGTCTGAATCAAAGTTTAACCCATTATCGGCGATGATGCTATGCGGGACTCCATATCTGAATGTTAACTCTCTGACGAAACTGATAGCAGTGCAAGCATCAAGATTCTTGATAGGCTTAGCTTCAATCCATTTGGTAAACTTGTCAACTGCCACAAGCACATGTGTGAAACCGCTCCCGCCTGTTCTCAATGGGCCAACCATGTCCAGTCCCCAAACAGCGAAGGGCCAGACGAGTGGAATGGTCTTTAGGGCTGATGCAGGCTTGTGCGACATGTTGGAGTAGAACTGGCACCCTTCACACTTGTCGACTATCTCTTTTGCCATTTCATTCGCTCTTGGCCAGTAAAATCCCGCTCGGTATGCTTTAGCCACAATGGTCCGAGAGGACGCATGATGACCACAGGTCCCTGAGTGGATATCATCAAGGATTATCTAACCTTCTTTTGGTGTTATACACTTCTGACCGACTCCAGTCGCGCTTTCTCTATACAACTGTCCCTTTATGACTGTAAAGGCCTTGGATCGACGGACAATCTGTCGAGCCTCTTCTTCATCCTCTGGGAGTTCCTTTCTCAGGATATACACGATGTACGGTATCGTCAAGTCAGGGGTGATTGCCAAAACTTCCATGATTAGGTCGACCACTGCCGGAATTTCAACTTCAGTCGGATCTGTGGCACTCTTTGGCTGCGGGGCTTCATCTGTAAAAGGATCTTCTTGGACTGATGGCGAGTGGATGTGTTCCAAAAACACATTGCTAGGGATGGCTTCTCTCTTGGAGCCTATCTTTGCCAAATCATCAGCCGCTTGATTTTTTAGTCGGGGGATGTGATGAAGCTCTAACCCCTGAATTTCTTCTCTAACTTTCTCACTGCATTGCAATAACCAGTCATAGCTGGACTTCTGACGTCCCATTCTTTCATCACCTGATTAACCACCAAATCTGAGTCGCCATAGACCATGAGGCGTCGGACGCCGAGTGAAATGGCCATGCGCAACCCATACAAAAGTGCTTCATATTTTGCTTCGTTATTGGAGGAATCGGTGTGAATCTGGAGAACATATCTGAGCTTATCTCCTCGGGGGGAAACCAATACTACCCCAGCACTGGAACCATTCAGCATCTTAGATCCATCAAAGAACATGGTCCAGTGCTCCGAGTGAACTTGAGTCGGAAGTTGCTGTTCGATCCACTCGGCGACGAAATCTGTGATTGCTTGGGACTTGATAGCTTTCTTTGCCTCAAACTTGATATCTAGGGGAAGAAGTTCAATCGCCCATTTGGCCACTCGACCAGTTGCATCTCTGTTGTGCAAAATCTCTGATAGTGGAGCGTCGCTGACGACTGTAATGGAATGATCAGAGAAGTAATGTGCAACCTTCTTCGTGGTCATATAAATCCCATATATAAGCTTCTAGTAATGAGGATATCTTTGCTTTGAAGGAGTCAAAACTTCAGAAACATAATATACTGGGCGCTGAACTTTGAAGGCCTTTTCGTCTTCTTCCCGCTCGACCGTAAGTACCGTACTGACAACTTGTCCTGTGGCTGCAATGTAAATCAGCAAAGGCTCCTTGCTGATTGGGGTAGCAAGCACCGGCTAGGTGGAGAGTAGAGCTTTGAGCTCTGTAAACGCTACATCAGCTTCTGGAGTCCACTCGTACTTGTCGGACTTCTTCCTCAGTCGGTAAAGAGGCAATGCCCTTTCACCGAGGCGAGAGATGAATCGACTTAAAGCGGCCAAGCATCTTGTAAGCTTCTGGACGTCTTGCACACGCACAGGACGTTTCATCCGGAGTATAGTACCAATTTTTTCAGGATTGGCGTTGACTGGATTCTGGAGCCCGTTGACGTGCTCGCTCATCGAGTATTCGCTGGAGATTCTCCAGTCGAGTGCGCTCGGCCAAGTTAGCCAAGCGCGCGTCCTCCAAGGCTCGGGCCTAAGGGGTTTCTCTAACGATAGGAGTGCGGAGTGCATCCATGTTCCAGCGGCGAAGCTCCTCCCGCTGCAACGACGTGAGAGGCTCGGGGAGATACTCCTCGTGAGGACGCGACGGGTCGCCCCCATCCGCGCCTCCGTCAGCACGGGGGCACCCGGGAGGACTGTGTGGCCCATCGATCACCAGAACCTCTGCAGCTGGGTCACTGCTGTCGCATTCGGATGCGGTCTCTGCGGAGCCAGTCGAACATGCCGTAGAGCATTCGTCGGGCTCGATTGCCACGACTTGTGGGGTGGCCGACTGGCGGGCCACCGCATGCCTCACCCACCTCTGAAGCCTCGACCGACCGGAGCACTTGCGCCGGCGAGAAACAGGGCGGGGAGATGCCACGGGAGCCGACCGATAAAGGGTCGACGGCTGCCGCAGGAGGACACCACGGACGCCCTGCGGACGGGGAGCGCGTCAACGTCGAGTGGAGCCTCCTGAAGCCAAGCGGAGTCGTCGGCGATGAACGTGAGCGCGCCGAGACGGATCTCGCGGCCCTCCACCAAAGCTCCGCCCGAAACCATGATCAAGGAGATCGGAAAAAATCGCAACTTCTCAAACTAGGCGCTAAGACTCCTAGCCCCATGGTGGGCGCCAACTGTCGTGGTTCTAACTCTGACAGTGATGTAGGGGGGTATGTATGGAGAGGCTAGATCTTAGCTATGGAGGAGTTGTAAGCACACGAGTATTACGAGTTCAGGCCCTTCTCGGAGGAAGTAACAGCCCTACTCTCGGTGCCCGGAGGCGGTCGACTGAATTATGTGTGTATGAATAACAGGGGTGCGAACCCTTGATACCGAGGAGGGGGTGGCTTATATAGAGTTCGCCAGGCCCCTCCAACCCTTAGTAATGCAAGGTTTAAAGTACATTAAGATTGGGGGTTACTGGTAACGCCCCTAATAAAGTGCTATGATGACCATAAAAGCTACTTAATGACCGACCGTTTGCGTGCGGGGTGACTTTAGATCTCCTGGCAGTCGAGTGGTTGGAATTTGGTCGAGTGATTGCTTCGTGGTCGAGTGTCTTGAATCTGTCGAGTGAGATACCTCCAAGTCGATTGAAAGGTGACTTCTTCTAGGGATGTCCTTGGGTAGGGTACTTAGGACAGGTCCATGCCCCTACCCTAGGTACATAGCTTCATCACTGCCTGTACTCCCAGTGCCACCGCGCTTGGTGCACCGGGATGTGCAGGCGCCGGCATCCAGGGCGGAAACGCACCAGCGGTGGAGGGGGAGCACGGGATGGCGAGGCGCCGGGGGTGCCCTTCCCCTTGCCATTGCTTTTGCCGAAGAGGCCCATGGCGCGCGCTAGGGTTTGCGGTCGCCGGCGAGGAAGCAATGGAAGTGGTAGGGGCCAGATGTGGACGGGAGAAGTGGATGAGGCCGACCCTGCCGCACGCGTGGTTAAAAAAGGATGCGCGCACTGGCTGGCGAGTGGGCCCGCTATCGGTGGTCGTCATAAATAAGACGACCGATGGTGGTAGGGTGGCCGCCAGGTGGGGATGCGGCGGACGGCGAGGAGACGCGCGGCGCGTCCGCGCCGACGCATTCCAGGCGCAATTTTGGGCCGGAAATGGGTCGGCGCGGACACCGGGTGGACACGATTTGAGTTTGGGTCGGCGCGTTGGGCCGCCACTTTTGTCCGCGCCGACCCAAACGGACGCGGGCAGACGAAATGGGTCGCCCCATTGGAGTTTCTCTAAGGCCAACTACACCGCAGACGTCCGGTTTAACCGGATTTTGTCTCTTTGAGGCGGCAATAGGTTCATCCATGTCCGCTTCTGTCCGTTGGGTCGTGGGTGCGCCCAACGCGTGGCCGCACCTCAAATCATGTTCGGGATGGACGTGATTAAAATAAATAGAAAAACTAAAATAGAATGCCAAAAAAGTAAATAAAAGCAAATAAAAAAACATAAAACATAAATTAACCATCACGGCCATAAAAACGGCCTAGTCCCACGGTTCACATTGCCATAATTAACATAAAAAACACCGTCCACGCGGTTCTACCGTGCCCGTCGATGTTGTGGCCGTCACCGTCTTCAGTGGCCATCGATGTCGTCGTCATTGCTGACGAGATCGACGTAGTCCGGCGGCGTCCAGAGGTGGGACAGTGGTCCGTGGTACACGGGGGCGGGCTGGAAGGCGGGAGGTGCCTGCACCACCTCCTCCCGTGGCGACGCGTCCCGCTCTGGTGACTGCAACAGCGTGGGGCACCAGTTCATGCTCCCCACGGCTGAAGCCATCTCCAGAGTCATGCACGACCAGCTCCACTGCTGGCCCACCAGGCCCGGGTGGAACTCGGCCACCGGTTCCTCCTCCATCACCTCCTCCGCCTTCGGCATCTCCAGCTCGGAGATGGCGACGTCGCCGGCCGCAGAGAGGGCCATCGTCTCCTCGAGGCTTGGCCATTGGCTCTCATCATGCGTGTTCATGGAGTCCTCCATGACACATTGCATGAGCCGGGCCTCCTCCTCCGCTGTCACGCGAGGAGGTGAAGGTGGCGATGGAGATGGTGAAGGCGACGACGTGGGCGTGAGGCCGCGCACCAGCGTATGCCCGCGCACCTCTCGATGTGGCCGCCGCGGCCCTGACGAAGTGCTGGTGAAGAAAGAGGCGCGCCGCACGTCATGCTCGTCCCTTAGCCACGTGTCCCAGAGCATGGAGTCGGGGGCATACCTATCATCGTAGTACAGGTCGTCCGGCAGCAGGCAGCGGCGGTGGTCAATCTTCTCGCAGCGCGCACGGCCGCTCGTCGGGATCCGGACCCGGTCGGCAGAGAGATGCCAGATATTGGGCGGATGATAGGTGGGGCCGGCTGCGCGTGCGCATTGATGTTGGCGGGTGGGGGTAGGTGGCCGCCTGCCACGCGGCACCGAGGCAGACGAGCATCGCGTCTGTTTGTTGTCCGCCGTGACCCAAACCTGGCGCATGTTTGTGCTTGAAATGGGTCGGCCCGGACACAAAATGGACCAGATGGGTCCAGGCCGTCACGCGCTGGGCCATCTGGTTTGTCTCTTTTACCCCAAACGGACGGGACCGGACGGGGTGAAGTTGTGCGGTAGAATTGGCCTAAGATCGAGCAACTAGCAAATGTGCAACTCTCTGGGGGTAATTGGGTACAAGGTTCTGAATTTCTGGGTCATGCTATTTCTAGAATCTCTTGGGTTTGCACCAGAAATATCAGTCTTCGAGTCACTCTCAACCTTTTCTTATCTCAAGCTTGAGACAACACACAGTAATGACAACAATAGTACAGACTGCATTCTTCAGATTGTCTCTGATGAAATTCTGAACTATCTCCTCCCCCCTCCGCCTAGGTGCTCCTAGGGCCTTCACGCCGTCGGTGGCCACTCCAGTACCGGCGTCCACCCCCACATAGGCTTCTCCCGGCCCCCGGTCCTCGGCGATCACAACCTCACCTCCAACATGGCGCTGACAGATCTGAACTTCAACATTGGCCAAGACTTTGCCATTGAGGTTTGGAGGAAATGGGGTGTCCCCATTAACTTCGAAGATGGTAAGGAGGTGGAAGAATTCCTCCTTGTTGCTGAATTGATCCAAGATCCTACTCTTCGAGGAATCTGTAAGCACTATTCTTCTATCTTGCTTTGGTGGCAGAGCATCTCTTTTCCGAGTTCAACGTCTTCAAAATTGGTCTATCAAGTTCTCGGTTTCTTCTAAGGAGGTGGGTTTCTCCATCATCAAGGGTGGAAACATATCTATTCCCATGCTTAATGTTAACTTTCTGCTTTGGGGTAGTGGTGGACCAAATTTTTATTGGGAGCTTGATCAATACTTACAAGAAAAGGAGGATGAATGGACCCACATCTTTCGTAGGCATCCGAGGAAATCTTACCTCCAAGCTCTTAGATCCCCTGCTACTTTCAATGATTCGCGCAATTCGAATCCCAGATCTTCATCGGTTATCATGAGCGTGATCCTAGGGAACCATCAACGTTGGCTCATTATCGCCCGCATTCTAACAAAATTAATGCGACAGTTTCTGATTGCAGGGCGGGATCCCCGCAAATTCAAACTGGCCCATCTGCTTTTTGTGTCCGCTGCCTCTTACGGGCCACAACAGGCCTGCTTCATGAACCGCATCAAATGTCGTCAGTGCAAAAAAGGGGGCCATATTGAGAAGGACTGCTTCACCTCGGCGAGTCAAGGCCTAGTCAATGAACCCAACCCACCAAATCGTCCGACGATCGCAACTCCGAGGCAACCCGCCAATGTTCCCGCGATTGGGACTAATCACGATGTTGCTCAACCGACCAATCAGTACAATCAAGTTATTTCGCCTCTACTTTCACTCCAGGTTGGTAGCATTCACCATTGTCGGCTATCTGGGAACGGGGGTGCCCAGACTTGCCTGCCTGCGGCCCACGGCGTGGCTGAGCCAGCAGGCTGTACGACCCGTCTTCACCAACAAAGCATCCAAGACCCTCGCGAGGGGCCAAGCTTCGCGAGGCGGACGACGCAAGACCTCCTCTGGAGTGGCCTAGCTAGGCAGGCTCACGAGGAGTGGAGATATCAAGGCAAGGCGAACCTCACGAGGCTCTCGTGATGTGAGCCATGACGATCGGCACCAGACGGGCGCCAGCGCGCGCAGCGTCCTTGTTTCCTCTTTAGTGCAAAGGGGGCAAGCGCAGCAGCGGAGTATCGGTGCATCAGGCAAAGGTTGCCATTCCAGTGCAACAAGACCAAGACCACGGACTGCAAGATGGAGGTCATCATGGAGCCCAAAGCAGCGTCACCACCAGAGCTTTGTGCAGGCGAAGACTACTTTTGTCAGAATAGCTTGTACTGGTGTCCCCCTTCAAATTAGCCCGCCATTGTTGGCTCCCTTCCCGCTCGATATTTGGGAAGAGGATCAGGGCCTCTATAAATAGGACTAGCCACCATACTAGGAGGTGGGATCCGGGGAGATCATCAGAGATCGAGAGACACACCACAAGCTCACACGCGCAAGAACACCTCAACCTCAGGAGGCTGTTCTCCCCTTGTATTGTTCATCATCAGCCCAAGAGGCAATCCACCACCACCACACTGGAGTAGGCTATTACACCACAACGGTGGCCCGAACCAGTATAAACCCCGTGTCTTTCTGTGTTGTGAGTTCGTCGAGTTCGTCCGCGAGATCTTAGCGAGCTAGAGTGTAGATCGGTAGGAGGGGAAGACTTCGCGCGCACCCCAGTGTTCGAACCTTAAGGGTTTGCCGGCGCCCCACATCTGACATTTGGCGCGCCAGGTAGGGGTGCGCCAGGGCTTCTCTCCACCAACCTGCGCCCCGTACCGCCACACTGCGCTCCCATGGCAGGTGCACCGCCACCAACCTCCGCGGCCAACACCAGCAGCAGGGAGTCTAGGTACCGAGCCCTGGCCCCCACCCTGCGGCGAGTGCAGTGGTCGGCCAAGTTCAGGCCGGAGATGCTGCCGCGTTATGATGGCGCGATAAACTCGGTGCTGTTCCTGCTAGCATACGAGGAGGCCGCCCTCAAAGCCGGAGGCGACGACGAGATCATGGCAAACTTGGTCCCCCTGGCCCTCGCCGGCGAGCCGCGCGCTTGGCTGCTCAACCTCCCGGGATCCACGGTGATGTCCTGGGGGGAACTCCACGACCTCTTCACTGCGCGCTACGCGGCGCCGGCACACCACGCAGTCGCGGCACTGCTGGGTGGCTCCCAAGCACCTCCTTCAGATCGCCACGTCAAGCCTTTCTTCCGTCAGATTGGGGCAGCCTGCAAGCGCCCGGGGGCTCCGTCGGGTTGGGCCGCGCCGAAGGCTGACCTCACCTTCGACTCGGAGGACCACCCGGGCTCCACCGCTAGCTTAGGGATGCTCCCGATGCTCTGCACGCCCACCATCTGCAACGTGGCCATCACCAAGACCCTCATCGACGGCGTCGCTGACCTCAACTTGCTCTCCGTGGAAGCCTTCAGCCTTCTTCATGTGCCGCTCGAACGGCTCGGCCTCAGCAAGCCCTTCATAGGAGTGGGTGGTGGAGCTGCTCACCCTTTGGGGCAGATCCACCACCCTTTCACCTTTGGCACGCGAGACAACTATCGCACCGAGCTGGTGGACTTCGACATCGCCTGCGTTGGTCTCCCGTACAATGTCATCCTCGGGTACCCGGCTCTCGCTCAGTTCATGGCGGCAACTCACCCGGCCTACAACCTCATGAAGATGCCAGGGAGCAAGGGTGTCCTCACCATCCAGGGGGACACTAAGGAGGCCGTGACGGCGCTCAGGCTCTCCTTCAAGACCACAGTAGTGGTGCAGCCAGCCGGCGCCGGTGCGTCAGAGGCCAAGGAGACCGTGCCCACCAAGAAAAAGCAGTTGTTCACCCAAGACAAGGCGGAGACCAAGCAGGTGCCAGTCAACGAGGACGGGTCTTCAGGAGCCACTTTCACCACAGGAACCGGCCTTGACCCGGGACAAGAAGAAGCTTTGGTTAGGTTTTTGCGCGCGAACAAGGAGATATTTGCGTGGGAGCCCAATCAACTGGTAGGGCTCCCGAGAGAGGTAATCCAGCATCATCTAAAGGTGTGCCCCAATGTACGCCCCGTGAAGCAGCGAGCAAGACGGCAGTCCACTGAGAAGCAGGCCTTCGTCATCCAAGAGACATGCAAGCTAGAGGCGGCAGGTACCATCCGAGAAGTTCGATACCCCGAATGGCTGGCGAACCCCGTTGTAGTACCGAAGAAAGGTGGGAAGGAACGGATCTGCGTCGACTTCACCAACCTCAACAAAGCCTGCCCGCAAGATCCGTTCCCCCTCCCGCACATCGATCAAATCGTCGACTCCACCGCCAAGTGCGATTTGTTGTGTTTCCTAGATGCGTTCTCTGGATACCATCAGATCAAGATGGCGGTGGAGGATGTGGAAAAGACGGCCTTCTTAACACCATGTTGGGTATACTGCTACACCTGCATTCCTTTCGGCCTTCGCAACACAGGCGCAACCTTTCAGCGGCTGATGCACATCGCCTTGGGGCGGCAGCTCGGCAGGAACACAAAGGCCTACGTTGATGACATAGTGGTCAAATCTCGCGAGGTGAGGACGTTGATTCAAGACTTGAAGGAGACCTTTGAGAGTTTGCGCCGGGTGGACTTGAGGCTTAACCCGGAGAAGTGTGTGTTTGGCGTCCCATCTGGCAAGTTGCTAGGGTTTCTCGTATCCCACACAGGGATCGAGGCGAACCAGGAGAAGATCAAGGCCATCTAAGACATGAGCCCACCACAGACCCTCAAGGAGAAGCAAAAGCTGGCAAGACGGGTGACTGCATTAGGTCGTTTCATCTCTAAGCTAGGCGAGCGTGCCTTACCCTTCTTTAAGCTCCCGAAGAAGAAAGGCCCCTTCGAGTGGACCCCGGAGGCCGACCAGGCCTTCTGAGACCTCAAGAAATACCTCACCAGCCCCCCAGTGATGGTGGCACCGCGGCCTCTCGAGCCTCTGGTGCTTTACCTTGCCACCACCCCATACTCCGCCAACGCGGCGCTGGTGGTGGTTTGGGAGGAGCTTCAAGACAAGGGTGTGTCGCACCAAGCCAGAGCTGATGCAGCGCGGGGCCAGGAAGGTGCAACAAAGCCATCAGCGGCGGAAGACCAAGCTCAGCAAGGCAACATCGCAGAAGCTCCTGAGGACAGTCAGGTCTCAGGAGACCCATCACCTCAGGGTATGCCACAATCTTCGCGGGACCCAAGCCTCAACAGTGTGCCAGCCCTCGTCGAGCACCTGGTGTACTTCGTCAGCACCGTATTGCGGGACGCGAGGGCGCGTTACCCCATGCCGCAAAAGCTCCTGCTCGCACTTTTGGTGGCCTCGCGCAAGCTGCGGCACTACTTCCAGGGGCACCCCATCAAGGTCGTCTCGTCTTACCCATTGGAGAGGGTACTCAGGAGCCCAAACTCAGCCGGAAGGGTCGCTGAATGGAACATCGAGCTGCAAGCATTTCAGCTGGAGTTTAGCACCACCAGGGTCATCAAGGGAGTCGCGCTCGCCGATTTTGTGGCAGAATGGACAGATGCCCCTTCTCTTGAGGAAGGAGAAGACCGGTCCACCTCCCCAGGAAGCGAGGCGCCAGACGGCTGGGTCATGTATTTTGATGGCGCCTTTGCGCACCAGGGCGCGGGGGCTGGAGCAGTGCTCATCTCGCCCACTCAGGACAAGCTTTGCTATGTTGTGCAACTCTGCTTCCAGCACGGCGAGAAGGTCTCCAACAATATCGTAGAATACGAAGGCCTCATAGCCGGCCTAAAGGCTGCGACAGCTATGGGGGTGAGGCGCCTTACCGTCAAGGGGGACTCGCAGCTCCTTGTCAACTTCTCCAACAAAGTGTACGAGCCAAAGCACGAGCACATGGAGGCCTACCTTGCGGAGGTGCACAAAATGGAAAAGCAGTTCACATGCCTGGAGCTGCAGCACGTGCCCCGGGGCACCAACAAGGAAGCCGACGCCATCACCAAGAGAGCATCCAAGCGGCAACCGCAAGAGCCCAGCGTCTTCGAAGAGCGGCTCTTCAAGCCGTCAGCTACGCCACCTCTTTCAAGCATGACTCAGCCTCGGGAGGAGCTCCCTCAGCCCCCGGCCTCGGGAGCCCTAGCTTGTGGCCCGACCTTGGGAGCTCAGCTGCTCTTGGCGCTCGAGCCCCAGGAGGAGTGCTGGACCAAGGAGTTCAAGGAGTACCTGATGCAAGGGACACTACCGGAGAAGGAAGAAGACGCAGAGCGCGTGGCCCGACAGGCCACGGCATACTGCATTCAAGACGATGAGTTGTACAGGAAACGGCCGAACGATGTCACGCTGCGCTGCATCTCCAGCGATCAAGGGAAGGAGCTATTGATTGACATACACGGCGGGGACTATGGACATCACTCATCATCACAGACCCTCGTCGGCAAGGCCTTCCGCAGCAGATTCTGTTGGCCTACGGCACTCAACGATGCAGCTGAGCTGGTGAATTCCTGCGAAGCTTGCCAATTCCACGCCAAGCAAATCCATCAACCTGCTCAGGGCCTCCAAACCATCCCGCTCACGTGGCCGTTCGCGGTCTGGGGGCTAGACATCCTAGGCCCGTTCCCACGAGCGCCAGGGGGCTACCGCTATCTCTGCGTCGCCATCGACAAGTTCACCAAGTGGGCGGAAGTGGAAGTCGTCCGAACCATTCCAGCCGGCTCTGCTGTCAAGTTCATCAAGGGCCTCGTGAGCCGCTTCGGGGTCCCCAACGGCATCATCATAGATAACGGCTCGCAGTTTACTAGTAACCTCTTTAAAACCTACTGTGCTAACCTTGGAACACAGATCTGCTACACTTCGGTAGCCCACCCCAGGAACAATGGTTAGGCTGAGCGCGCCAACACTGAGGTCCTGAGGGGCCTCAAGACCAGGACCTTCAAGAAGAAGCTGGAGGCCTACGGCAGGGGCTGGCACGACGAGCTCCAGTCCGTGCTGTGGTCCATCTGCACCACCGCTACCAAGCCAACGGGCGAGACTCCGTTCTTCCTCGTCTACGGAGCTGAAGCAGTCCTCCCTCACGAGGTCAAGCATCGCTCCGCGCGGGTCCTGGCGTTCGACGAAACGCAGCAGGATGCCATGCGGGGGATGGATCTCGTGCTGGGGGAGGAACGTCGTCGCGAAGCTGCATTAAGGGCGGCAAGGTACCAGCAAGCGCTACGACGCTACCACTGCCGCAACATTCGCTCCAGGACGCTCGAGACAGGTGACCTAGCCCTGAGGCGGGTCCTCTCCAGGGAAGGGTTGCACAAGCTTTCACCCATGTGGGAGGTCCCGTTCAGGGTAGTCCACATTTCCAGGCCTGGCGCCGTGCGCTTGGAGACACAAGAGGGGACTCCTATCCAAAACGCCTGGAACATCTAGCACCTTCGGAAGTTCTACCCATGAAGCAAGGCCCAGTGCCTGTGAAGCAAGGCCCAGTGCGTGTGAAGCAAGGCCCAGTGCCTGTGAAGCAAGGCCTAGTGCCTGTGAAACAAGGCCCAGAGCCTGTGAAGCAAGGCCCAGTGCGTGTGAAGCAAGGCCCAGAGCCTGTGAAGAAAGGCCCAGAGCCTGTGAAGCAAGGCCCGGTGCCTGTGAAGAATCGCCGCCCGTGACACTCTCACGTAATAATGAGTTGGGGCTGTACATGCCCCGAAGTCTCAAGAGCGCCGGCCTCAGGCCCTAGGGCTCCCTCCCACGCCTAGTGGACATCACTTAGCTCTGCGCTGGTGAGAACACTTGAAGACTAGATTAGGTGCCGGACGCGGCTTTTCATTTGCTTTCCGTAGTTGGCTCGCTTCTCCTTAATCGAGTTTGCCTTTGGCGTTCCTTGCTGATTTGGTTCCTTCGCCTTTTACCGCATTTTTCGGCTCTGGTTTACTCGTGATCTCTCTCTCACATACCTCGCGAGGGGGCTAGGTAGGTGCCCTCGCGAGCATTTTTCTTCTCTCTGCCTTCTCGCGAGTCACCCTCGTTCGAGCCTGGAAGCTGGCGCATCTCTCCTAATCCGTGCCCCTCGGGTACCGCGATGCAATGCGCCAAGTCAAGGTGAACGACAAATCCTCTAGCGCACCCCTAACAAATTTTTTGTAGTTCCTGAGCAAACGTAGACATCTCGTGATGGAAAGGGCATCCCAAACGCGCCAGGTTAGGTTATCTTCGCGCAAAATAACAACACAGCATGGGAATAACACGCGCGTTGCATTAACCAAGAACCACAGTTCGATACACGCCCCTCTGGGCCCATACTAGTTTCATTTTCTGATGCAGGAAAGGGAAAAACTAAACAAAGTGGCGTTTCAGCAATCCGCGGGGGTGGGCCCTTAGCAACGCCCGAGCCTAGCCAGACCCCTCCTTGCGCTTCACGGAGGCGTGGCGACGAGATGACCCGTTGCCTCCTCCAAAGCGGGCGCGACGGATGGTCGTAGCCATCGCCGCTGGAGCTGTCACTAGAGGAAGAGCCGCCGTAGCTGGAAGAGATGCAGTCGCCGCCGAGGGCAGGCTCGCCCTCACCCTCGTCGCGACCGTCACCAAGGCCGAGCACGTCCTCATCGTCGTTAGTCTCGGGGCAGCACCCGACGCGGCGACCATCTTCCCTGAACACCCTCACATAGAGGGTCGACCCACCGTCATACTGGAAGCGGAGCATGCACCGCTTTCCCAGGCCGCATGCGCTGGCAAATGTTTGCCAGCCGCGGGCCAGGGCTATGTTGCCCGCGACGGAAGTATCGACCGCGACCCAAGAGGCCTTGCTACAGCAACCATCCGCCTGCAACCAGAGCCCTCCTGGACCAGGGGCCGGCAGTTCATCGACAAGGAAGCGCGGAAGCTGGAGCCAGTTGCCGGCCGGGTTCTCCGACCAGACAACGAACTCCGGCGACGCCTCCACTGAATGGAAGCACGGGCGGGGAGGCCTCGCCACCATCGCACGCCTCCCCACATCAGTTGGACGACCATGTTCGAGACGATCCCCTCCGCGTGCCGCGGCGCCGCCTCGACAGTGGGCCACGACGGGTGTCGCAGCATGCTTGCGCGGACAGACACAACCGCGCTTGGGCGCCGGGGAACCGGGGCCCTCGCGAGGGGCCTTCCCCTTCTCGGCGGCAGAGAACTTCCTTCGTGGCACCATCGGAGGCGCTGCAAGCAATGAGGCAAAGAAGAAGCGAGCAAGCGAGGAAGAGATGGGCAACGGGGGCTCCGCCCCCTCTTCCCATTTATAGCGAGAGAAGGCCAACCGGCGTCTCCCACGATCGCAGGTAATGATGGTTTCCCTTGCATGTCGCAGGGACTTGTCAAGTCGTGCAGTCGTCGGGGCAGCGTAGGGAAGCGGAGACGCCCACGTCCAATCAACCGCCACGCGTCAACCGAGGTTGCAGGCTTTTGGGGCCCGCGGCGCTTCGAGCTTGACCCTTGGCTTCGCCGCGAAGCCAATCCCGCGCTCACCTTGGGCCCAGGGGCTACTGTCAGCGTTCTGGGAATGGGGGTCCCCAGACTTGCCTGCCTGCGGCCCGCGGCGTGGCTGAGCCAGCAGGCCGTATGGCCCGTCTTCACCGACAAAGCATCCAAGACCCTCGCGATGGGCCAAGCTTCGCGAGGCGGACGACGAAAGACCTCCTTTGGAGTGGCCTAGCTAGGCAGGCTCATGAGGAGCGGAGATATCAAGGCAAGGCGAACCTCACGAGGCTCTCATGACGTGAGCCATGACGATCGGCACCAGGCGAGCGCCAGTGCACGCAGCGTCCTTGTTTCCTCTTTGGTGCAAAGGGGGCAAGCACAGCCACGGAGTACCGATGCATAAAGCAAAGGTTTCCATTCCGGTGCAATAAGACCAAGACCACGGACTACAAGACGGAGGTCATCGTGGAGCCCAAAGCAGCGTCACCACCAGAGCTTTGTGCAGGCGTAGACTACTTTTGTCAGGATAGCTTGTACTAGCTGTCACCCTTCAAATTAGCCCGCCATATTTGGCTCCCTTCCCGCTCGATATTTCGGAAGAGGACCAGGGCCTCTATAAATAGGACTAGCCACCATAGTAGGAGGGGGGGGGGGGTCCGGGGAGATCATCAGAGATCGAGAGACACACCACAAGCTCACACGCGCAAGAACACCTCAACCCCAGGAGGCTGTTCTCCCCTTCTATTGTTCATCATCAGCCCAAGAGGCAATCCACCACCACCACAATGGAGTAGGTGATTACACCACAACGGTGGCCCGAACCAGTATAAACCCCGTGTCTTTCTGTGTTGTGAGTTCATCGAGTTCGTCCACGAGATCTTAGCGAGCTAGAGTGTAGATCGGTAGGAGGGGAAGACTTCGCGTGCACCCCAGTGTTCGAACCTTAAGGGTTTGCCGGAGCCCCACATCCAACAACCGCATTTCTTCCCTGGTCTCTCATAGCCTCCAAGTTGCGACCGCCCGCCCCTTCACATCCCTCCCCACATCCTCCACTCCTCCACCGGCGCAACATCTCTGCTCTGTGGCAATGGCCACCTTTCCTTTTGATCCCACGTCGTTCCTCCCGCCCAATCATCACAACATTGAAATCGAGGGCAGACCTGCAAGTATCAAGATCGTCAATGGTGCGGCGCCGGCCACACATGAAGAATGGGCGATTGCATCTATCATTCCCATGCCTAATCTCCCAGTTGCTTTTGACACCATCAGAGAAGTACTATCAGATTTTCTCAATGATAAGCAGATTGGTTTCACGGAGATTGAGCCATGTCCTTTCGATCAAGCGTATATCAAGCTTAATAGCATATTTGACTGTGATGCTCTGGTTGCTAATGGTCTACATCAATTTACTGATGTGCATGTAATTTTTCAACCCCACAACAAGGGTTTGAACTGGAGAAAGTTGGTGATGAACAGAGATGTCTGGATCTTGTTGTGTGGTTACCCTTTTGATAGGAGGAACATACAAGAGGTTAACAATGCTGTTAGCAAGTTTGGTAAATTCTTGAGCTGGGACAGAGTGAGGAGTACAAGGGCTAACCTCATGATCAAAGTGAGAGTGGAAGAACTGAGAGACATTCCATCCAGCATTGTTTCTGGAGAAGGCTATGATTTTCAGATAGATTCTTTAATAGTGCCAGTGGTTATTTTGCAGCAGCCGATCCTGGGTGTTGAGTCTCCAGATGAAGACCCCATTGATCCTAATGGAAATCCACACCCAACTCCTATGGCTAACTTTCACCCAAATCAACATAACCATTTCCCTGGTCCTCTTCAGCAATGTGACGCCCTCGATTTGACCGTACACTAATCATACACGCAAATGTGTACGATCAAGATCAAGGACTCACAGGAAGATATCACAACACAACTCTAGACACAAAATTAAATAATACAAGCTTTATATTACAAGCCAAGGGCCTCGAAGGTTCGAATACAAATGCTTGAAGACACAAGAGTCAGCGGAAGCAATAATATCTGAGTACAGACATAAGTTAAACAAGATTGACCTAAGGCTAGCACAAAAGTAGCAACGATCGAAAAGGCAAGGCCTCCTGCCTGGGACCTCCTAACTACTCCATGAAGCCTAACTCCATGTAGAATCATCCTCGGGATCCTCTGGCTCCTAGACTCCATCATATGATCGCAATAACCGGGAAAAGGGGAAAAAGAAGTAGCAAAGTAACCGTGAGTACTCATCCAAAGTACTCGTAAGCAAGGATCTACACTACATATGCATTGGTATCAATGAAATTGGTAGTATCTGTGGACTGAACTGCAGAATGCCAGAATAAGAGGGGGATAGCTAGTCCTATCAAAGACTACGCTTCTGGCAGCCTCCATCTTGAAGCATATAGAAGAGAGTAGATGGTAAGTTCACCCAGTAGCATCGTATAGCATAATCCTACCCGGCGATCCTATCCTCGTCTATGAGAGAGCGATCACCGGGTTGTATCTAGCACTTGAAAGGGTGTATTTTATTAAGTATCTGGTTCTAGTTGTCAAAAGGTCAAGGTACAACTCCAGGTTGTACTTTTACCGAGGGACACGGCTATTCGAATAGATAAACTTCCCTGTAGGGGTGCACCACATTTCCCAACACGCTCAATCCCCTTTGGCTGGACACACTTTCCTAGGTCATGCCCGGCCCCAGAAGATCAACACGTTGCTGTCGGTGTCAAAACCGGCGGATCTTGGGTAGGGGGTCCCGAACTGTGCATCTAGGATCGATGGTAACAGGAGACAGGGGACACAATGTTTACCCAGGTTCGGGCCCTCTCTATGGAGGAAATACCCTACATCCTGCTTGATTGATATTGATGAATATGGGTGTTACAAGAGTTGATCTACAACGAGATCGTGATGGCTAAACCCTAGAAGCCTAGCCTATATGAATATGATAATGAATATATCCTTTCCGGACTAACCCCTCCGATTTATATAGATACCAGGGGATCTAGGGTTTACATAGAGTCAATTACATAGGAAGTAATCTTCATAGTCGGTCGTCAAGCTTGCCTTCCACGCCAAGGAGAGTCCAATCCGGACTCAGATACAGTCTTCGGCTTTCATGTCTTCACAGCCCATCAGTCTGGCCCAACAGATAACAGACCGGATGCCCGAGGACCCCTTAGTCTAGATCTCCCTCAGTAGCCCCGGAACCTGGCTTCAATGACGAGGAGTATGGCGCGCAGATTGTTTCCGGCATTGCAAGGTAGGTTCCCTTTTATCCGAACTTCAAGATAGTCTTCGGATGCGATGATAGTATCCGGACCTGCTATACACACCATAGGTAACAGTAGAGAAAAAATATATATTCACACGAGTCTAATCCACCGACAGCTTTTATAATGTGACATCACGTATGTCCGGTCATAATTTCGGACCGTTTTAGCTGGCCCGTCGCCCCACGTCCCAGGACGTGGCCTTATTGGTGCATCTTATCTAAACGGAGATCGTGCCTCCCTTTTTAACGGATTCCTATCGACTCGAACGTGGGTAACCCAACCGTCGGTTGGGCATGACTCCTTGGAAAGAAGCAAGTTTTTGAGGCCCGAGAGGAGACGTTTGATATTTGCAGCCTTTATATAGGGGTATAGACCTGTCTTTTTCCTTCCACGCTTACCTCTTCCTCAACCCCTGCTACCCCAAGTCCCAAAACCCGGGCATCGGTTGCCACCAGGCCCAATCATGTCCGGATCTAGACGTCAAGGCCGGTGGGTAGCGTCTTCTGTTACGGAGGAAGATATTGCAAAGCTTCGGACGGCGAGGTACCTGACCGCTGAAATCCATCATCGGCTTCCTGCCGAGGGGCAGGTTATTCCCACCCCTAGATCCGGCGAGAGTGTCTTGTTCGTGTCCCACTTCCTCCACAGGTTGGGGTTTGCACTTAACCTCTTTGTCCGAGGGCTCATGTTCTATTACGGGCTAGACTTCCACGATTTGGCCCCGGACTCTATTCTTCTTATCTCAATGTTTATCGTTACGTGCGAAGCCCTCCTCCGAACTCCTCTGCACTTCGGCTTGTGGCTCAAGGCTTTTGATGTCAAGCTGCGGGTGGTAGAGGGGGAGCAGGCCTAGTGCGGCGGTGCTGTAGTGAGCAAGCTTCTAGCGCCGTTTGGCTGAAAGGATCATTCGCCAAATCTTCCGATCTGTGGTAGCAGGGGTGGTTCTATATCACCGAGCCCCGCAACTCCTAGTGGGCGACCGCGCCCGTATTTTGACCCAGCCCTCCAACTCAACTTGCATCGTGGATTAATAAGGGGCTAGATTGGGGATCAACGAATGATGTGCAAACTCTGCAAAGTCGCATTCGGAGCCTCATTGAGAGGGACATCGACATAGCCAGCGTTGTTCATATAATGCTAGTTCGTCAGACCATGCCGTGCCAGCGACGGCCTCTCCGCCTATGGGAGTTCAATCCAGAAGTGTCGCGGACTCTTCATAACTTCTTCGGCACAATGCACGAAGGAATGTGGAGATTAGTCTTCGCAAAACGAAGGCAATGGCTGGACACCACAAGAGATGTCAGCCTCGACTGTAACCGTCCGGACACCCCAGTAAGTATTTGTTTACCGAATACTTCATAACCGGATACCCAGTGGCAAGATACCAACAATATCATCCTTTTTCAGGGCTGGATAAAGAAGGTGGAATTGATTAGGTGTACGGCTCCCCTTCCCGGGGACTCAGCTACTCCTATGTTGACAAGGATGCTGGCCTTGGTGCCATACCAGGCACCAGCAGGGGAGGGCGAAAAGACACAAGATGACCTCGGTTCTGGGGGTAAGTCGGACACTGAGTCCGGACAAATCGACATTTCCTCGCCCAAAGACGGGGGCAGAAAAGGACCCAGTATCCCTTCTCCGAACAGGAGGAAAAGGGTCGCCTCCGAAGATGGGGAGGGGCGGTCTCTGTAAGTGCATCTAGTGCCACCCCTAGTTGGTTTTGGAGTATTGACGACAAACCTAGTTGAGGGACTAATGTGTTTGTGAGAATTGCAGGATAACACAGGTAGAAGTTCCTCATTGATTCGGTTTTACTACTAGAGATGACCCCTAAAAATGTACGAAGACATTGAAGACAATGGTGGTATATGAAGATATTCACATTGAAGACTATGACAAGAGAAGACACCACATGAAGCCTATGGAACTCGAAGACTTAGATCCTTCGTAGTTCTATTTCATTTGTGTTGAGTCATAGGAACCACCGTACTGTTAAGTGGGGTCCAAGAGAACCAGTCAGAATGACTGAAGTGATGCCTAATTCAAAACCTATATCTTTGAGCGAAGACTATGATGGCAAATCTTGTCCAGAGTCGGACAAGTAAGCTTTACTTGTAGCCCAAGTAAAGTTGCCGTGTGAGTTTGAAATCTGACCGTTGGTACACGTGTCAGTTTCTTAGTGACCCAGGGTCATTTCGGACAAATCAGGTCGGGTTGCCCAGTGGCTATAAATAGTCCACCCTCTACAACAATAAATGGTTGGCTGCTCAGATTTCATTGCACGGCTTTTGTCGTTTGAGAGCAACCACCTCGAAGCCTTTGAGAGAAAATTCCTAGCGAGGAGAAAAGCCCTAGCCACCCAGAGCCAGAGTAAATTGGGCATCACTTAAATCTTCTTGTCTGAGTGATCTGAAGACTTATTACACTTGAGGACTGTGCATCCTCTAGCCGGTTAGGCGTCGCGTTCTGAGCATCCAAGAGAAATTGTGGATTGCCAGTGAACGAAGTCTGTGAAGGTTTGGGAGTCTACCTTGAAGACTTACCAGAGTGATTGGGCGAGGTCTGTGTGACCTTAGCTCAAGGAGAAAACGGTGAGGACTGGGTGTCCTAAGCTGCGTGTTCAGGACTGGGTGTCCGGGACTGTGTGTCCTTTTGGTTTAAATACCTAGCCGCTCCAACCAGACATACAGTTGTCACAGCAACTGGAACTGGTCCAACAAATCATTGTCTTCAGCGTGCCACTGGTTTCATCTTCACTTCCTTTTACTTACTGTTACACATTGTGAAGCCATTGCATGCTTGCTGTATCTTCTATTTTCACATCATAACTGTATGATTTGTTTGGCTTCATAACATCTTCCTACCTGATCCTTATTAAACTGCAGCTACTTGTCTTGTGCTTTCACTCTATTGAATACTTGACCACGACTTGCCTAGTGTAATCTAACTTCCGCTGCTTAAGTGATAGGCATATCTATACTGTTTGTCTTCATAACTTTCACGTTTTGAAGACTTTCATAATAATCGCCTATTCACCCCCCTCTAGTTGATATAACGCACTTTCAATTGGTGTCAGAGCAAGGTGCTCCCTTGTTCTGTGTGATTCGGTTTAACCACCTGGAGTTTTAGCTATGTCGACTGCAGGGATAATTAAAGTCTCTGCTGCGTGCCCTGTCTTCGATGGAACTGAATATCCCTACTGGAAGAATAAGATGCGCATGCATCTTGAAGCCATTGACGTTGATCTATGGTATGTCATCAAAAACGGTGTTCCCAAGGCTGGAGAAGGTGTCACTGCTACTGATGTCAAGAAGTTCACTCAACTGGACTCTACTGCCAAGAATATCATCTGTGGTCATCTGACCAAGGGACAGTACGGCCGTGTGAGTGCCTTGAAGACATCCAAGCTAGTCTGGGACTGGCTCTCCAAAGTCAATGAAGGCATCTCAACCCAGAGAGATCAGAGAATCAGTGTTCTTCGCAATCTCTTCAACCGCTTCAAGTGAAATGACAATGAGAATGTCTAGCACACATTTGACCGACTCACTGACATCACAAATGAGCTTCATGCCCTCGGCGCCACTGAGATCACCAAACATGAAATCGTCAAGACGCTGCTGAGATCACTTGACAGTTCATTTGACATCCTAGCCCTGATGATTCAAGAACGTCCAGACTTCAAGACACTCGATCCGTCTGACATACTTGAGAGGCTCAACACACATGAGTTTCAGCTTTCTGAGAAAAGAGATATCTACGGTCCAAACTATGGGTGAACTCGTGCCTTGAAGGCAAAAGCTGTGTCCTCATCTGAAGAAGAATCTGACAGCTGTTCTGATGATCCTAAAGACATTGGAAGTGAACTTGCAATGCTTGTGAAGAAGTTCCAGAAATTCACCAAGAAGAAAGGCTTCAGAAAGTCTTCACGATCATGCTCAAGGAATGATGAAGCTTCTGCTCATGACTACAAGAATAAAACATGTCACAAGTGCAAGAAAATTGGACACTTCATCTCTAATTGTCCACAATGGGACAATGAGAGCAGAAAGAAGAAGAAGAGCAAGGAATATGACTCTAACGACAAGAAGAAGAAGAAATACTCAAAGTCTTCTTCCCAGTCTTCCTCAAAGTCTTCATCACACAAGAAGAGCTCAACTGGCAAGGCTCGTGCGTTTGTTGGAAAGGAAATGGATTCAAAGGAGGAATCCGCTTCTGAGGAGGCAGAGGTGGAGTCTGAGGAGGAATCTGATTCTGGCATTGCGAGTCTGGCTACAGCTTACGTCGCCAAGTCCATCTTCAACACTGAAGACAATGACTTCATCACCGCTCCATGATTGGTTCTTTGCTTTATTTATGTGCATCTAGGCCAGATATTATGCTTAGTGTTTGCATGTGTGCTCGATTTCAAGCGGCACCAAAGGAGTCACATCACTTAGCAGTGAAGCGAATTCTTCGATATTTGGCTCACACCCCAACTCTAGGATTGTGGTATCCAAAGGGCTCAGAGTTTGATCTGGTTGGATTCTCGGATGCTGATTATGCTGGTGACAAGGTTGATCGGAAGTCTACATCAGGCACATGTCACTTTCTGGGACGATCACTTGTATGTTGGTCTTCAAAGAAGCAGAACTGTGTATCCCTCTCCACTGCTGAATCTGAATACATTGCTGCTGGATCTTGCTGCGCTCAGCTTCTGTGGATGAAGCAAACCCTCAAGGACTATGGCATTCAACTGAAGCAAGTGCCTCTTTACTGCGACAACGAAAGCGCCATCAAGATCGCCAACAACCCAGTTCAGCACTCGAAGACAAAGCACATTGAAATTCGTCATCACTTTCTCAGAGATCATGTTGCAAAGGAAGATATTGATATCATACACGTCAACACTGAAGAGCAATTGGCAGATATCTTCACCAAGCCCTTGGATGAGAAGAGATTTTGCAAGTTACGGTGTGAGCTAAATATCTTGGAATCCTCAAATGTCCTGTGATTAGGCACACATCCTAACACTTATGCATATTGATGACTTAGATGTGCAACACACAAAGTAACGTATATCTTCAATCAATGAAGACATATATTCTAAGTGTGAATACATTAATGTGGAAATTGACTTCGGAGCGCCACGATAATTGTGCGCCGTGTCTGAGTCTAATACTTCCTATATGGTGGGTAACGCCACCACCAAACGTTCTATTTTGAAGTGCTTCACTCATGGCGTTACCTTGCAATGTCTTCACATTTGGTATGGTTTCACTTCTAACATGTCTTCATGATTATCTTCACTACGTGGATCATATAGACATATATATATATATATATATATATATATATATATATATAAACTAGTGTTCTGTCCTCTACAGCATTCACTTATAGCTATGTCTTCTTGTTTTGAATCTTTTGAACTAAGTGAATGTGATCGGACCCTAATCTCTCTATGCTTTCTATCTCAAATTCTATCTCTCCAAGTCATATGCATCCTATTGAAACTGTCGAATGTCTTCTGTGCGTCCTTGTCAGCAGAAGACACAGAGACAAACTTTAAAACCGTTTTCAATGCTCATTCATCCACAAGAAATCCGGAGAAGTAGGAACGACCACCCGACAATCCAGGCGTGCGTGGGATGTGGAACTGCCCCCGAGACTCCGCATGATGGCCACGTGCTGTTCAGATGCGAATCGCCAGGGGCACCTGTGTAATAGCGCAGTGCAGCCCCTGTGACTATAAATACACACTCACCATGGTCATTATCTCCTTCTCCTTCTTCCTCCCTCGCACGAACCCTAGCGCCACCGCTAGCTCTCGACGACGCCGGCGACGAAGCGCTTCACTGCCGCAACCTCTCCGACGCCGTTTTCACGCCGACCGCGGACATCACTCTCTCCGCCGTCGCCGTAGGTGTCTTCCCTCGCCAAGTTAGGGCACAGAGGATCGAACTGCTCGGCCTCATCTCCCACTACGTCTAGCAATTCCAAGTGTAGTAAATAAAACCTCTTTTTACAGCCTCTTTTGATCCTATAGTTCGGTCACTTTCTGCCATAAGAAGTTTCTATTCACACAAGTTAGATCTGTCTCAGTCTGCATCTCATAACTTGCCTAGTATATTCACTTGTGCTTCATGAAGTAGTTAGATTCCTCACTTGTACTCATCTATGGGTTCGTACAAATTTGGAACCAACTTCTTTTCTATAAGTGAATGTCTTCGCACGATGAGGTCAATATCTTCTAAACTGATTTATCTTCAAAATCTTCTGAGAATGCATATGACCTCTTCCCCTTCCCTCACACCTTAATGCTGTCACAGGTACATGTCCGTGGGAGAATCTTTTGGTTCTCATAGTCTGCATTCATTTGCAGAGTTCTTACAGCGTCACATCAATTCTCCTGAAGCCAGTTCCTGTTGGTCCAGCAAAAGAAAGCCTTTGAAGCCTTTGAACGTCTTGAAGCCTTCCAAGTTAAGCTTCATGGCTGCAGAAAAACCAGCAAGGAAGGGTGGCAGAAAGCGTCGAGGGGAAACATCAAGAGATCTGCCCGATGACCTCTTAGAGCTGTACAATACAGATCCCGAAGAGGATTACAATCAGCGCAAGACACGAATCCAATGGATTCGACGCTATTGGGCAGAGCAATGGTTCCAATACCGCTTCGTCACCAAGGAGTACGCTGAGAAAAGCGCCATCAAGAGACCATGGGGAGACGTACTATACAAAAATCTCGTGCCCAGGTCTAGAGACGAAGCCATTGCTCAAGGCTTCTATCCATGCATGGTCAGAGGACCACAGCCTGCTGATGCTCATCCGTCATCACTACTCTGGTGTCGTGACGACAATCTGTTCAAGCGCAACTTCCAGTTTTCCCAGAGGTCAGCGAAGCACAACAAGAAGAAATTGGGTTTAGACTTCAACCGTGGTCCCTCCGCACCAAGGGCAGATGGCACACGTGAGGCCGACCCCAATATCATCGGTCCATACGCAAATCTTGAGGGCCTCATCACCCGCATCTTAGTCCAAGGGACTGCCGTCAATGACCCTCCTGCTGACTCTGAATCTGATGAAGCGCCTGCTGCACTGAAGCCAAAGCAGGCAAAGAAGCCAACAGCTTCAAAGCAGACCCCTTCACCCAAAATCTCAAGGGCGAAGCCATTGGCAACTGCACCTCCTGAAGCCAGTGCGCAGTCTGAAGACTTATCTCGAGTCTCCAAGCCCCAGGAAGCCAAGAAGCCTCAGCCACACACAGGCAAAGAGCTCACAGCTGCTGCCATTCTGCGCAGCGAAACCATTGATCTGTCCAGCGACGAAGATCTTGGAGATGACGCTCTTGAGCAGCTCATCAAGAGCAAGGAGGAGGCTGAAATCTTCATCAATCTGCCTCGGTTTGATGTAGCAATCATCCACAACTTCATCGATGAGTGGTTTGCTACACCAAATATCAGCTTCGATGATCTGCAGCTGCCCATTGGCCTCAGCGTCGCCTTCCATGGCGCTATTGCTTCAGAACTTGCAATTGCCCAGCGCATTGTTGGACTGAAGCAGAAAATTGATTTTGAAAAGGCTCAATTCAAGCAGAATATGGCCAGGCTCAGCGTCCAAGAAGTCAAGGACTTCAAGATCATGTTGCACGAGTTAAAGGAAAACTTTCTGAAGAAGCGTGCAGAAGCTCAGGGTTCGCGAGAGTGAATGAAGACTCTGGCTGATCGCTGTGTGCAGGCCTACAATGAGGCCGAGAAGCGCAAGGCACTTGGGCGTCCCAGCATCAACCCCAGGATGGCCGCGAAGAAGAAGAAGAAGCCTGCTGTGCCTGAACCAGAGGCACCAAGACAAGAAGCTGCTCCGACTGTCTTCCCCACTGCTACGACTGGCTCGAAGCCAAAGAGCTGGTCAACCGCTTCAGAGCTCAAGAAGACACGGACAGCCGAAGCTGAAGCAAGGAAGAGGAAACACTCTGAAGCCTCTCCTTCTGACCCCACCAAGAAGAAGCGCAAGATCAAGAAAGCTCGGGCTGCTCCCACAGAGACCTTGATAGTTGAACCTCTATCTGTCATCTATCCTGACGCAGATCGTCAGCTGACAGTTCATGAGCCTGCTCCCACAAAGGCTCCTGAAGCTGAAGATATTCCAGCAGCCGACCCCATCGCTGCTGAAGACATTGGTCATCAGGACAATGTACAAGATGATGCAACCCTTCCTCAGCTTGAGACAAGCGAACTGATCAGCATTGGTCGTCCTGTGACACCAATCGCACAAGCCGCATCATGGGCGGAACGCCCACAAGAAGAAGAATCTGAGGCCCAGCCCACTCCAACTCCAAAGGCGCCGTCTACATTCCGCAGGCTTCGCAAAGGACCACGGCCTCAAGATTCGGTTGAAGACATTCCAGCTGCATCAGCCGAAGACAATGAAGAAGTACCATCAGAACCCACTCCCCCGCTCCACCAAGAAGCAGTTCTCCAGGAGAACGTGCCTGCATCTGACCCTCCAGCTAGTCAAGTGGAGGCAGAAAATATGGAGGCTGCCACCACCAACCTTGAAGCCACTGTGGAGCCCTCCCCATCAACAGCTTCAGAAGACACTGAAGCTACTGCTCCTGACACTTCTACGCCTGAGTCTGTTGCCGGTCCACAATTCAACTATCATGTTGCGCACAGGCCTCAGGTTCAGAAGCCGATCCCACGACTGCCAAGGTTCCCAGGTCCTGCATCAGCTCCTGGCTCCTTTAATGTAAATAGCTTCAGGGCAGATAATACGTTCTTCAACAGCTCCAAGAACCCTTATTCAAGGGAACGGATTGTATCAGATAGGTTCTGGAGCTATCCACAATGCAGCTATTACTCATACATCCTATACAACCAAGGCCGCATCTTCCCGCAAAAGCGCCTTGAGATTGAAGCTGTTGCTGGTCTTCCCGGCCTGGAAGAAGCACTGGATTGCTTAAAGCAAGTGGGTTTGCTGCCGTTTATCACAGATGAAGAGCACTGGAATGAAGAGCTTCTGCTTCAATTCTATGCCACTCTTCATATCAAAGGCTACAACAGAGATCCGAAGACTTGGGTCCTGGAGTGGATGACCGGAAATGTCCATCATGAAGCCAATGCATTCAATATCATTGAGCTTACCGGCCTGCCCACTCCTGGCGAGTTCTTCGAGGAAGGCTGCCAACTACATGCTGAAGCAATTGAGAGCATATTCCAGAGGCCTGAACCAAATATGAGTCAGATGCTCTCAATGATGAAGCCATTGCCCCATGATGCACCCTATCCAACTGAGTTCTTCGTTGAAGACTTAGAGTACCTGCCCAGAACCATATATCACATCATCAGGCGGACTCTCTGGCCCATCAAGGGACACTCTCAACATGCCAAGGTTGAGGGTGCAATGAAGACTCTCCTATTCTACATCCTTCATGGCAAATGCTTCAATGCGCAGGACTTCTTCATACGCCAGCTTGCGGCATCCGGCTCAGATTTATTTGGCTTGAAGTTTTATGCTCCTTCGGTTATGCGGCTGATCAAGCTTCATTCTGCGATTTCATATCAGCCCTTAGCCCGCAACCATCGGATCTTCTTGCCAGATGTGGACACCTCTGCTGAAGCTATATATCCTGAGCCTGCCAAGCAACCATTAAGTCTTCAGAATGCAGAACACCAAAGCTTCACTCAGAATGATGAAGGTGTTGCAGCCATCTCCAGAGTGTATCCATTGGCTGGCACCACACGTGCACCTGCATCGACTGAAGCCACTGATAGCCCAGCTGATCAGCGACCCAAGAAGCGCGCTCGTGCCCTCAATGATCGAGAGCTTCTTGTGGCTCTTCACCAAAAGCAGGACAGGCATCACGACTGGCTCAAGAGGCAGATGAAAAGCATCATGGAGGACGTCAATCGTATCAAGAATCTTGCAACCAAGAATGCATTTGTTGCACACGAAACCTGTCGCCGCACTTGGAAAGGACTCACGATGATGTGTCCTGAAGCTGAACTTCAAGAGGATGGCTTCACAGAGCGCTTCAAATTTGACTCCACGCCTCCTCGAAGGGCAATGCTTCGCAGAACTCCATCACTTGAAGATTCGGAGTTCTCTTCCTCTGCTGCCACCGTAACTGCCAGGATTATCGAAGAAGAAGACGACGCTACATCACCTCCACCTCCTTCAGTGCGCGTCAAATCTGCACCAAGCTCGTCTGCACCGCCAAACGCCTCCACCAACCCTGCTGCGCCTGGGAACGCGTAGAAAACTCTATGTCTTCAAACCTTTTTGGTCATCACTGACAAAAGGGGGAGAAGCATATGATGTTTATAGTCTTCAAGCGGGTCACTATGGGCGGGTGCCTTTATATTTTGCTACATTTTGCTTCGTGCTTACAACTCTCGTTTTGCTACACTTGGTTCTTTGAGTTGTAACACTTAAACTCGATGGTCGTCTGCTACTTGTTTGCCACTATGTTTTTGCGAAGATAAATTCCGCATGTACGACGATAATTTCCGCACTTATATCATTTCGCAGATGTCCATTTTTCATTATGCATGTCATTCTCTTCATATACTTTTACATGCACGGTGGATTGTCATCATAAGTTGAAGTGGATTTCCACAAGTACAACCTGCCATGTGCATTTGCGTTCCAGAAGCAAATTACTTATATGCACATCTTCAGGGGGAGCCCTTGCAGCTTATGAAGACAATTCCTTTACAATTTCACAAATTATATTCCCTGTTGAAAACTTCAACTAGTTTGTCATCAATCACCAAAAAGGGGGAGATTGTAAGTGCATCTAGTGCCACCCCTAGTTGGTTTTGGAGTATTGACGACAAACCTAGTTGAGGGACTAATGTGTTTGTGAGAATTGCAGGATAACACAGGTAGAAATTCCTCATTGATTCAGTTTTACTACCAGAGATGACCCCTAAAAATGTACGAAGACATTGAAGACAATGGTGGTATATGAAGATATTCACATTGAAGACTATGACAAGAGAAGACACTATGTGAAGCCTATGGAACTCAAAGACTTAGATCCTTCGTAGTTCTATTTCATTTGTGTTGAGTCATAGGAACCACCATATTGTTAAGTGGGGTCCAAGAGAACCAGTCAGAATGACTAAAGTGATGCCTAATTCAAAACCTATATCTTCGAGCGAAGACTATGAGGGCAAATCTTGTCCAGAGTCGGACAAGTCAGCTTTACTTGTAGCCCAAGTAAAGTTGCCGTGTGAGTTTGAAATCTGACCATTGGTACACATGTCAGTTCCTTAGTGACCCAAGGTCATTTCGGACAAATCAGGTCGGGTTGCTCAGTGGCTATAAATAGTCCACCCCCTACAACCATAAATGGTTGGCTGCTCAGATTTCAGTACACGACTTTTGTCGTTTGAGAGCAACCCACCTCGAAGCCTTTGAGAGAAAATTCCTAGCGAGGAGAAAAGCCCTAACCACCCAGAGCCAGAGTAAATTGGGCATCACTTAAGTCTTCTTGTCTGAGTGATCTGAAGACTTATTACACTTGAGGACTGTGCATCCTCCAGCCGGTTAGGCGTCGCGTTCTGAGCATCCAAGAGAAATTGTGGATTGCCAGTGAACGAAGTCTGTGAAGGTTTGGGAGTCTACCTTGAAGACTTACCAGAGTGATTGGGCGAGGTCTGTGTGACCTTAGCTCAAGGAGAAAACGGTGAGGACTGGGTGTCCTGAGCTGCGTGTTCAGGACTGGGTGTCCGGGACTGTGTGTCCTTTTGGTTTAAATACCTAGCCGCTCCAACCAGACATACAGTTGTCACAGCAACTGGAACTGGTCCAACAAATCATTTTCTTCAGCGTGCCACTGGTTTCATCTTCACTTCCTTTTACTTACTGTTACACATTGTGAAGCCATTGCATGCTTGCTGTATCTTCTGTTTTCACATCATAACTGTATGATTTGTTTGGCTTCATAACTTCTTCCTACCTGATCCTTATTACACTTCAGCTACTTGTCTTGTGCTTTCACTCTATTGAATACTTGACCACGGCTTGCCTAGTGTAATCTAACTTCCGCTGCTTAAGTGATAGGCATATCTGTACTGTTTGTCTTCATAACTTTCACGTTTTGAAGACTTTCATAAAAATCGCCTATTCACCCCCCTCTAGTCGATATAACGCACTTTCAGTCTCCCAAGAAGGGCAAGATGCCACCGTCAACCGGTTTGGGTTTGGAAAGTGATGCCGTTGAGAAGCTCCAACAAGGGGACAAGCCCTTAGCCGAACAGTAAGAGAATCCGAAGTATTTTGATAGCGTCCTGCTCCATTGTTGTTACCGTAACGCTTTTATACATTGTTACAGGTCGGCACAAGATTTTTTGGGGCGTTCCTCTTCTTCGGGGAGTCTCCTCCCAGAGATGATGGAGAGCGAGACGCCTCCTCCTACCTCCTCGCCCAATAAGGCGGATGACTCTGAAGTGTCATCGCGGAGGGCCCCTTTAGACCGGGGGACAGAAGAGGCAGTACCCAAAGGTGGATCTTCGACCATCCGGGATTCCGGGGCTGATGCCAACCGAGGCTCCGGACTGTCTGGTTCACAGCCGACATCGATTTTGAAGATGGGTGAGCCGATTTCTTCGAAGGATGATTGTGCTTTTGGAGCAGCCTCGGGGAACCTGGAGACTCCGGATATATTGCAGGACATGTTGCGGAAAACATCTGTCTCGGGGGAACAACGTACCTTGATGGGTATAGTGATTGAGAAGTTTTCTTCCGTGAAAAGCGGATTAAATGAAGCCTTCCTGAGCCTACTGAAGGGCTTCGAGGTTTGTAACCTAATGTTTTCAGCTATGTTTCATTTGCAAAGATGCGCCTGTGTATAGGTAGTAGCCCTTGATACTCGGGTTGGCTTCCGCTGGGAAGCAAAACGGAGGATCGAAAAGGACCATTTGAGGACTAACCTGATCAACTTTTAACACAGGCTTCTTCTCCCTTGGCCGCTTCCCGGACTATGGAAATCGCCGATTTGCAGCGGAAGCTTGATGTGGCAGGGGATGATCTTGCTTTAATTAATATGCATCTTGACGAGTCGCAAGGTATGTATTCGGGGCAATCCTTATTGAGGGAGTACTGGATTAGGGGGTCTCCGGACAGCCGGACTATATCCTTTGGCTGGACTGTTGGACTTTGAAGATACAATATTGAAGATTTCATCCCGTGTCCGGATGGGACTTTCCTTGGTGTGTGTAGGATCGAAAGTATGTCTAGATGGGGGGTGATTAGACTACTTGACCAAATAAAAACTTAACCTTTTTCCCAATTTTAGTTCTTGGCAGTTTTTAGCTATTTTAGGACAAGTCAAGCAATCATTACACAATTCAAGCAAGCATGCAAAGAGTATATTGGCAGCCGAAAGTAAAGCATGCAACTTGCAAGAATATCAAGGGAAGGGTTTTGAGGATTCAAACGCAATTGGAGACACGGATGTTTTTCCCGTGGTTCGGATAGGTGGTGCTATCCTACATCCACGTTGATGGAGACTTCAACCCACGAAGGGTAACGGTTGCGCGAGTCCACGGAGGGTTCCACCCACGAAGGTTCCACGAAGAAGCAACCTTGTCTATTCCACCATGGCCATCGCCCATGAAGGACTTGCCTCACTAGCGGTAGATCTTCATGAAGTAGGCGATCTCCTTGCCCTTACAAACTCCTTGGTTCAGCAACAATATTGGATTTAGCATGATCATTGTTACTACTAGAGGAAGAATCTTTCTTGTTCTTGTTACTAGACTTGACTTGAGGCATGTAAGTGGATAATAGTAAACGCTTGGCAATGTAAGAAGAACTTTTCTTGCGAAGATCATCATTGATTGCTTTTAAGAACTCATGCTCTTGCTCAAGATTGAGCTTTTCAAAGCGTAATTTCTCATGAGCTCTTAAAAGTTCTCGATGATCTTCGAAGATAGTTTCATGAGCTAACTTAAGAGTGTTTAGTTCTTTAGTTAGAGCCTCAATTTTCTCCTTATCATTGTTATTCGTTTTAGCATGATTAATTGATGTTTCATCATAGTACTCATCACTAGAGTTGTCAACAAGCAAGTCATCATCACCTAACAAGTCATCTTCATCACTATTGAAATCAACATACTCGGGGTGTGTTACCTTAGGACCTTTGGCCATGAAGCATCTTCCAATTCCTTCATTTGGTGAGTCAAATATGTCGTAGGAGTTGGTTGACACAAGTGCTAGACCGGCAACACCTTCATCTTGAGTATCTTCGGAGTCCGAGTGATAACTTCTCTCGGAGTGGCTGTCGGAGTCGGAGCCGGATACCCATTCACCAACATGAGCTTGATGTCTTCGTTTTGTATATCTCCTTGATGATTTTTCCTTCCTTTCCGAATCCTTGCTTCTCCGTGAGTATCTCCGTTCATAACGATCATCTCTACTCCTTCTCTCTCTTGGTGGTGATTCTTTGCTTCTTCTTTTTTGAGAATCTTCTCTTCTCTTGTAGGGAGCCGTACAGTCATTGGAATAGTGTCCGGGTCTTCCACAATTATAGCAGTTTCGCTCTCGACTAGAAGATCTTTTGTCATTGTATGACCTTGACTTGAAGCTCCTATCTTTGCTTCTACTCTTGTAGAACTTGTTGAAGTTCTTCACCATTAAGCTCAATTCTTCATTGAAGTTTTGTTTCTCACTTGATGATGTGGGGACTTCACATGAGGCTTTGTAGGCACCACTTGATTTGTTGTGAAGTTCCTCTTTATACTTGAGTGACATCTCATGAGCAACAATCCTTCCAATCACTTCCGTTGGCTTGAGATCTTTGTAATTGGGCATCATTTGAATCAATGTGCACACGGTATCATATTTCCCATCCAAGGCTCTTAGGATCTTCTTGATGATGAATCTATCGGTCATCTCTTCACTTCCTAAGCCGGCAATCTCATTTGTGAAGAGAGCAAGCCTAGAGTACATTTCGGCGACACCTTCACCATCCTTCATCTTGAACTTGTCAAGTTGACTTTGGAGCACATCCAACTTGGATTCCTTGACGGAGTCGGTACCTTCGTGCATATCAATCAAAGTGTCCCAAATTTCCTTTGCATTCTCAAGGCAGCTGATTTTGTTGAATTCTTCGGGGCACAATCCATTAAAGAGAATATCACAAGCTTGAGCATTGTATTGCAACATCTTCAACTCATCCGCGGTAGCTTCACGGTTTGGTTCTCTCCCATCAAAGAACTCACCTTGCAAGCCAACACAAACAATAGCCCATACGGCGGGGTTATGTCCAAGAATATGCATTTTCATTTTATGCTTCCAACTAGCAAAATTAGTACCATCAAAGTAAGGACCTCTACGGTGCTAATTTCCCTCGCTAGACGCCATACTCTCCTAGGTTGTGAAACCAAGGCTATGACCACCAAAAGCTATGGAGATCAAGGCAAATGGAGACCAAAGCTCTGATACCACTTGTAGGATCGAAAGTAAGTCCAGAGGGGGGGTGATTAGACTACTTGACCAAATAAAAACTTAACCTTTTCCCAATTTTAGTTCTTGGCAGTTTTTAGCTATCTTAGGACAAGTCAAGCAATCATTATACAATTCAAGCAAGCATGCAAGGAGTATATTGGCAGCGGAAAGTAAAGCATGCAACTTGCAAGAATATAAAGGGAAGGGTTTTGAGGATTCAAACGCAATTGGAGACACGGATGTTTTTCCCGTGGTTCGGATAGGTGGTGCTATCTTACATCCACGTTGATGGAGACTTCAACCCACGAAGGGTAACGGTTGCGCGAGTCCACGGAGGGCTCCACCCATGAAGGGTCCACGAAGAAGCAACCTTGTCTATCCCACCATGGCCATCGCCCACGAAGGACTTGCCTCACTAGCGGTAGATCTTCACGAAGTAGGCGATCTCCTTGCCCTTACAAACTCCTTGGTTCAAATCCGCAATCTTGTCGGAGGCTCCCAAGTGACACCTAGCCAATCTAGGAGACACCACTCTCCAAGAAGTAACAAATGGTGTGTTGATGATGAACTCCTTGCTCTTGTGCTTCAAATGATAGTCTCCCCAACACTCAACTCTCTCTCATAGGATTTGGATCTGGTGAAAAGAAGATTTGAGTAGAAAGCAACTTGGGGAAGGCTAGAGATCAAGATTCATATGGTTTGAATGGAATATCTTGGTCTCAACACATGAGTAGGTGGTTCTCTCTCAGAACATATGAGTTGGAATGGTGTGTGTGTTCTGATTGCTCTCTCCACGAGTGAAGAGGAGGTGGAGGGGTATTTATAGCCTCCACACAAAATCCAACCGTTACACACAATTTACCAATCTCGGTGGGACCGAATCAGAAAACTCGGTCGGACCGAAATAGTAAACCTAGTGACCGTTAGGAATTTCGGTGGGACTGACATGCAACTCGGTAGGACCGATTCGGTTAGGGTTTGGGCATAACGTAATCTCGGTGAGACCGATTGCACAAACTCGGTGAGACCGAGTTTGGCAATAAGCTAACCAAAGAGTTGGTCAGGCAAACTCGGTGGGACCGACTCGCTCTTTCGGTGAGACCGAAAAGTTACAAGAAGGAAACATAGAGTTTACCTTGCATTCTCGATGGGACTGATTCGCTCTTTCGGTGAGACCGAAAAGTTACGAAAGGGAAACAGAGAGTTTGCAAGCCCATCTCGGTGAGACCAAGATCCTTATCGGTAGGACCGAATTGCTAGGGTTTGGCAGTGGCAAATGACAAGTGAAACCCGGTGGTGCCGGAATGAAAGAATCGGTATGACCGAGTTTGGCTTAGGGTTTAGGTCATTTGTGGATATGGGAAAGTAGCTGAGGATTTGGAGCATATCATTGAGCACATAGATCAAGAGGCTCATTAAGCAACACCTAATCCCTCCTTGATAGTATTGGCTTTTCCTAAAGACTCAATGTGATCTTGGATCACTAAAATATAAAATGAAGAGTCTTGAACTTTTGAGCTTGAGTCAATTCTTTGTCCTTAGCATTTTGAGGGTTCCACTTTCACATCCATGCCATGCCAATCATTGAGCTTTCCTGAAATAATCATCTTGAAATAGCATTAGCTCAATGAGCTATATGTTGTTATGAATTACCAAAACCACCTAGGGATAGTTGCACTTTCAGCGTGGAAGGCAAGCTTGGCAATACGGATATGTGGATCTCCTCCCTTGTAACCGACTCTGTGTAACCCTAGCCCCCTCCGGTGTCTATATAAACCGGAGGGTTTAGTCCGTAGGACAACATACAATCATAACATAGGCTAGCTTCTAGGGTTTAGCCTCTACAATCTCATGGTAGATCAACTCTTGTAATACTCATATCATCAAGAACAATCAAGCAGGACGTAGGGTATTACCTCCATCAAGAGGGCCCGAACCTGGGTAAACATCGTGTCCCCTTCCTCATGTTACCATCCGCCTTAGACGCACAGTTCAGGACCCCCTACCCGAGATCCGCCGGTTTTGACACCGACATTGGTGCTTTCATTGAGAGTTCCACTGTGCCGTCACCGTAAGGCTCGTTGGACCCTTCGATCATCAGTAACAATGTGGTCCAGGGTGAGGTTTTCCTCCCCGGACAGATCTTCGTATTCGGCGGCTTCATACCGCGGGCCAATTCGCTTGGCCATCTGGAGTAGATCGAGAGCTACGCCCCTGGCCATCAGGTCAGGTTTGGAAACTTAAGCTACACTGCCGACATCCGCGGAGACTTGATCTTTGATGGATTCGAGCCCATGTCAGGTGCACCGCACAATCACGACGAGCATGACGTAACTCTGCCGTCGAACAATGTTCGGGAGATCGCATCTACAACTACTCCGGCCTTCAATCAGGAGCAAATTGCGCCATCCGAGGATGGAGGGATAGACCCTGCACTCTAAGTGGCGATGGAGCCAGATACTGACTTCACCCCTTACGAGAGCCGCGTTGCTGAACCACTGGATTCGTCTCCGGCCACGGACTCCGAGCCGCCTGCATCCGAGCCTGTCGAATCCGATTGGGCGCCGATCATGGATTTCACCTCCGCGGATATCTTTCAGCACTCGCCTTTTGGCGATGTGCTAAATTCATTAAGGTCTCTCTCCTTGTCAGGAGAACCTTGGCCGAACTATGTCCGGCTAGAATGGGATGCGGACGACGAAGAAATTCGCTGCCCACCCACCACCCACTTAGTAGCCACTGTCGACGATTTAACCGACATGCTCGACTTCGACTCCAAAGACATCGAAGGTATGGACGACGATGTAGGAGACGAACAGGAACCACCGCCCACAAGGCGCTGGACCGCCAGCTCATCATATGATATATACATGGTGGACACCCCCAAAGGAGGCAATGGCGACGAGACAGCGGAGGATGACCCGTCCAAGAAGCAACCCAAGCGCCGACGTCAGCGGCGCCGCTCGAAGTCCCGCCATAGCAAAAGTAGTGATACCGGCACAAGAGACAATAACATTCCGGATAGTGCCGAAGACAACCACAATTCCCTCCAGCATGATGTAGAGCGGGAGGGTGAACAAGCTAGCCCTCCAGAGCAGGCAGCAGATGGAGAATCGGAGGAGGACAATTACATGCCTCTCCCCGAAGACGAGGTGAGCCTCGACGACGAAGAATTTATCGTGCCTGAGGATCCCGTCGAGCAGGAGCGCTTCGAGCGCCGGCTTAGGGCCACAACAAATAGCCTGAGCAAAAAGCAACAACAGCTTCAAGCTGATCAAGACGTGCTAGCAGACAGATGGACCGAAGTCCTCACGGCCGAGGAATACGAACTGGAGCGCCCCTCCAAGAGTTACCCAAGGCGCAGGTTGCTACCTTAGCTCGAGGAGGAAGCATTGAAACCTACATCACCAGTGTACGATGCGGCTGACCGGCCACCTCGGAGCCGAGCCAGAGAAGCGTTTCAGCCTGAAGTTCAGCCTGCACCCCGCCGCCACTCAAACAAAAATACCAAGGCCCGGGGCAACACACGGGACCTGCGAGACGTATTGGATAGCAAGGCAAAACATGCAAGGTCAATATACGGGTCACGGGGGCGCGCGCCAACGCGGGACGATGACCGTCGCGCCGAATACACTAAAAGTAAATTCGGCCGAGCCAAATACAGCAGACAAGACTCATATGAACTACGTCGTGATATAGCCCGGCACAGAGGCGCCGCACACCCCCTATGCTTCACTGATGAAGTTATAGATCACGAATTCCCGGAGGGTTTTAAACCCGTAAATATCGAATTGTATGATGGTACAACAGATCCCGCTATATGGATTGAGGATTTCCTCCTTCACATCCACATGGCTCGCGGTGATGATCTGCATGCCATCAAGTACCTCCCACTAAAACTCAAAGAACCAGCTCGGCATTGGCTGAATAGCTTGCCTGTAGACTTCGTCGGCAGTTGGGAGGATTTGGAAGACGCATTCCTTGACAACTTCCAGGGCACTTATGTGCGACCACCGGATGCTGATGACTTGAGCCATATAACTCAACAGCCAGGGGAATCGGCCAGGCAATTCTGGACACGATTCCTAACCAAATTATTGACTGTCCGGATGCAGAGGCCTTAGCAGCATTCAAGCATAACATCCGTGACGAGTGGCTTGCCCAGCACCTCGGCCAGGAGAAGCCGAAGTCTATGGCAGCCCCCACGACACTCATGACCCGCTTTTGCACGGGCGAGGATAGCTGGCTGGCTCGTAGCAACAATACATCAAGGAATCCGGGCACTTCGGATACCAAAGATGCCAACAGCAGACCACATTGTAACAGACAAAAGCGCCGCAACAACGGCGATAACACCAATGATACGGCAGTCAATGCCGGATTCAGAGGCTCTAGATCCGGTCAGCGGAAAAAGCCATTCAAAAGAAGTACTCCGGGCCCGTCTAGTTTGGATTGCATACTTGATATCTCGTGTCAAATCCACGGCACCCCCGATAAGCCAGCCAATCACACCAACAGAGAATGCTGGGTGTTCAAGCAGGCCGGCAAGTTAAATGCCGAAAACAAGGACAAGGGGCTGCATAGTGATGACGAGGAGGAGCCCCGGTCGCCGAACACGGGAGGACAGAAGAGGTCCCCCCCACAAGTGAAGACGGTGAACATGATATATGCAACCCACATTCCCAAGAGGGAACGGAAGCATGCACTAAGGGACGTCTATGCGATGGAGCCCGTCGCCCCGAATTTGAACCCATGGTCCGCTTGTCCGATCACCTTCGATCGCAGGGACCACCCCACTAGTATCCGTCATGGCGGAATCGCCGCACAGGTCCTAGACCCCATCATCGACGGATTTCACCTCACTCGAGTCCTTATGGACGGCGGCAGCAGCCTGAACCTGCTCTGTCAGGATACAGTGCGCAAAATGGGTATAGATCCCTCGAGGATCAAACCCACCAAAACCACCTTTAAGGGCATCATCCCAGGTGTAGAGGCCCATTGCACGGGCTCAATCACACTGGAAGTGGTCTTCGGATGTCCGGACAACTTCCGAAGCGAGGAGTTAATCTTCGATATCGTCACGTTCCGCAGTGGCTATCACGCACTGCTCGGGCGAACCGCATTTGCAAAATTCAATGCGGTACCGCATTACGCATACATCATGCACAAGATGCCAGGACCTAGGGGGGTCATAACAGTCAATGGAAACACAGAACGCTCGCTCCGCACGGAAGAGCACACTGCGGCCCTCGCAGCAGAAGCACAAAGCAGCCTTTTAAGGCAAACCACCAATTCGGTGATACAGCCCCCGGACACCGTCAAGCGAGTCCGAAGTAAACTGCAACAGGATCGCCTGGCACGTTCATAGCTCGCCTAGCAATTCACCCCCCGTCCCAGTCCCAGTCAAGCAACGAAATTCGTGATGCGCGTACATAATTATGCATGGAAAATACCATGGGCATAGGCGGGGGCACGATCATGGCACGTCCCGCAATGCGGCTTAACCGCCCTAGGGGCCGCATACCTTTATCATTTTTTCTCTTTCATGACCTAACTCTCTGGAAGCCCTTTCCGGCAGTACGATTGCCGGACACATTACGAGAAGGAACAACTAAGGAGGCAAGAAGCTAAGATGTACAAGGGAACCCTCAGGTGGTCTCTAATAATAATCGATATACCCACTTTCTACTATCCATACGCAGCTTGCCCTGGGATCGGACATGTCAAATAGTCCTATTTTCTGTTTATTGCACTACTTGTATCAGTATGCTTCGACATATTATTTAAATAACAATGCATAGCATTAGTCTATTATTGCATTATTCATCCCTTTTTTCTTATATGTTCATTTACGACAACTTGCACCCGTACATTCTGGTACGGTCAGTACGCCAGGGGCTTTCGTTTACCCCATAATATGGTGTGAGAAGTCCGAACACTTTTGACAGTGCGGCGCCCCGAACTTATAGCATTATATGCATCAGCTCCGAATCATGTCTTGGGTTAATAGTTGGGTTTTACCGGCTCCCATGTTTTGGTACCTTACGTTCCGCTATATCGGCTAAGGCAGTACTGGGAGAACTACTGCGATTGTGTCCCGGTTCTTCCGGACGAGCACCTCAGTAGAGAAAGCCGAAAACTGACTGTCATGATAAGGCGAGAGCTGGTCGCTGTTCAAGAGGTCTCAAGTCCTTAAAGACTTTTTCCGCTTCGGGTGAGGAGTCGGCCTTGTCCGACTTAGGCATATATAGCACCCCCAATGCGGCCTTCCAAATACTAGGGGCTTCGCCAAAATTTAAAATTGTAGACTTCTATGGCTAAGTGAGAGTGATAAAGCCTTATAGTCCGATTGCCTGGTTCGTTGTGCTGAACACCTCCCTCGAAGGACCCAAAATTGGGATAAAGAGTGCTCAGGTTTATCCTGAACACCCCAGTACTAGTTACATGGGGGCAGAAGCCGACGACTAGCCAACGCTCAAATTTTATAAACGGCCGCACAGAAGGTAATATTTTAAATTAAAAAAGCGTTGCATAGTGCAAATGAACTCGTTTCATATTACAGGATCACATGAGCATGTTCATTCAAAAATTACATCTCTGGCACATTCCTTCGCCACAAGGCGGGAACCCTTCAGGACACTGTCATAATACATTTCGGGGCAGCGATGCTCCTTGCCCTCCGGCGGCCCCTCCTTCACTAGCTTTACGGCGTCCAGCTTCGCCGAGTGCACCTTCACCCGGGCAAAAGCCCTGCGCGCACCCTCGATGCGGACGGACTGCTTTATAACTTCAGGCCGTGGGCAGGCATCCACGAGCCGCCTCACCAGACCGAAGGAGCTGCTAGGCAGGGGATCGCCAGGCCACATCCGGACTATAAGATCCCCTTCATGGCCTGTTCGGGCGCTTTGTGAAGCTCGACCAGTTGCTTCAGCTGGTCGCTCAAGGGCATTGGGTGTTCGGTCCCAGTATACTAAGACCAGAACAACTTTTCCGTCAAGCTCCCCTCCTCAGCTCGGTAAAACTCCGCGGCATCCAGTACACTGCGGGGAAGATCTGCGAACGCTCCTGGAGAGCTCCGAACTCGGGTAAGTAAAAGGAAAGTTTCCTTCACATGCTTGATTTGCATAATGAATGCCTTACCCGCTGCTATCTTCTTCACCGCATCCATCTCCTGGAGGGCCTTGTGGGCTTCAGCCTTGGTGCTCCGTGCGCTTTTGAGCGCCTTCGCAAGCTCGGACTCTCGCATCTTAGAGTCAAGCTCCAAGGACTCGTGTTTTTTGGCGAGAGCTTCGAGCTCTTGATGCACCTCGCCTACCCGGGCTTCTTGCTTTTCCCGCTCACTGCACTCCTTGGCCGCTTTGTCTTCGGCCTCGGACAGCGCCTTCTTCAGGGTCGCCACCTTGGTTGTGGCCCCTGACAAATTCATAATGATCCTATTACTTACAACCGAATTTCTTTTTAATATATAGAAAAGGTATTGCTTACCTTTGCTCTCCTCGTGCAGCCTCTTGGTAAGGCCGAGCTCGTCTTCGGACCGCTCAAGGTCCTGCTTCAGTGCAGCGACCTCCGCAGTACGTGCGGTTGCAGCCAGCAGTGAAGCCTGCATATGCACATAGACATATTTTGATTAGACTCCCGAGTCATTATTTGATCCTCTATTCGGCCTTTCTTCGCGAACGCCAAACAGAGCATCAGGGGCTACTGTCTATGCGGTAATATTTTCCTATATTTTGATTGCTTACCTCAAAGCCTATTAGGAGGCTGGCGCAAGCTTCGGTCAGCCGGTTCTTGGCGGACTGAACTTTCTCGATCACCGCACTCATGATAGTGAGGTGCTCTTCGTCGATGGAAGCGTCGCGAAGCGCTTCCAGGAAGTTGTTCGGTGCCTCTGGATGGACAGAGGCCACCGGCACGGGCGGCCTGCCCCCTTTAATGGGGGATCGCCTGCCGGAGTCTGGAACCACCGAAGGTTCCGGCGCAGTGTTCGGCTGAGGGCCGAACTTGGACCCCATGGGAGTCTTGCTCCCTTTGCGCCCAGGGTCCGGAAGGTCGCCTCGAGGCGCCCACAGGACTACCTCCCCTTGGCTCGGTACCTTTTTAGACAACACCTCGACGTTGTCCGTAGGGCAAGGGGTGGAGGCAGTCGGAAGTGAATCGCTATTCATATCCGACGAGTCCAAAGAACCGTCCGACGAAGATACGTCAAGACGGGCTCGGGACGGACTGCATAATCATATTCGGCATAAGAAGAAGTAGTGCAATAAAACATACCATGAATTACTATGGTATCCGGATACTTACGACTTCGCCAGGGGCTTCTCCCTGGGTAACCACTCGTCGCCGCTGTAGGCGGCCATCGTGGAGCAGTCCGGAAGGAGGGTCCTTCCCTTCTTGGACCCTTCGGCCTCCCCGGTTGGGTCGGCCTTCCTTTTCTTTTCTCCCCGGCTAAGGGGGGAGCACTTTCCTCTTCCTACTCCTTGTTTTTGTGGGAGGAGGGCGCGTTGGAGTTATCGGATGATGAGTCCGATATAACCTTGCGCCGGAGACCCTTTCGGGTCCCCGTGGCCTTCTTCGTTGGCACCTCGTAAGGCGCCGGAACCAGCATCTCCGTCAGGCGAGCATCTGCCGGATCTTCAGGCAGGGGGGCTGGGTAATTGATCCGCTCCGTTGTCTCCACCCAGTCCTGTTAACGACAGGGAAGCTTAGATCCCACACATGATTAAAACTGGGACAAATAAATATCCTGTGAGATACAAAAACTTACCGGATTGGCGTGGCGCTTTGCGCTGAGTCCGCGGTCCTTGGTAAGGGGATGAGGTACCTCGGCACCCTTGAACAACACCTTCCAGACATCCTTGTGTGTCGTGTCAAAGAGCTCTCGCAGCGTCTGGTGCACGGCCGGGTCGAACTCCCACAAATTGAATACCCGCTGTTGACACGCGAGAATCCGGCGTAAGAGCATGACCTGGACCACATTGACGAGCTTGATTTTCTTGCTCATCATGATCTTGATGCAGGTCTGGAGTCCGGCCAGCTCTACCGGGGAACCCCAGGAGAGGCCCTTCTCTTTCCAGGAGGTGAGCCACGTGGGGATTCTGGATCGAAATTCAAGGGCCGCCACCCAGTTGGTGTCGCGCGGCTCGGTGATGTAGAACCACCCCGATTGCCACCCCTTTATGGTCTCCACATAGGTGTTGGGGAACATAGTAGAAATTTAAAAAATTTCTACGCATCACCAAGATCAATCTATGGAGTCATCTAGCAACGAGGGGAAGAGGAGTGCATCTACATACCCTTGTAGATCGCGAGCGGAAGCATTCAAGAGAACGGGGTTGATGGAGTCGTACTCGTCGTGATCCAAATCACCGATGACCAAGCGCCGAACGGACGGCACCTTCGCGTTCAACACACGTACGGTTGGGAGAGACGTCTCCTCCTTCTTGATCCAACAAGGGGAGAGGAGAGGTTGATGGAGATCCAGCAGCACGACGGCGTGGTGGTGGAAGCAGCGGGATCTCGGCAGGGCTTCGCCAAGCACCAATGAGAGGGAGAGGTGTCACGGAGGGAGAGGGAGGCGCTAGGGACTTGGGTGCGGCGCCCTCCCTCCCCTCCACCATTATAGGGGCCAAGGGGGGGCGCCGGCCCCTCTAGATCCCATCTAGATGGGGGGGTGGCCAAGGGGTGGCTTGGCCCCCAACCCTAGGCGCAGGAGGAGGCCCAAGGGGGGCACACCAGCCCACCAGGGGCTGGTTCCCTTCCCACTTCAGCCCCTGGGGCCCTCCGGGATAGGTGGCCCCACCCGGTGGACCCCCGGGACCCTTTCGGTGGTCCCGGTACAATACCGATGACCCCCGATACTTTCCCGGTGGCCGAAACTTGTCTTCCTATATATAAATCTTTACCTCTGGACCATTCTGGAACTCTTCGTGATGTTCGGGATCTCATCCGGGACTCTGAACAACTTTCGGGTTACTGCATACTAATATCTCTAAAACCCTAGCGTCACCGAACCTTAAGTGTGTAGACCCTACGAGTACGGGAACCATGCAGACATGACCGAGACAACTCTCCGGCCAAGAACCAACAGCGGGATCTGGATACCCATGTTGCTCCCACATATTCCACGATGATCTCATCGGATGAACCACGATGTCGAGGATTCAATCAATCCCGTATTCAATTCCCTTTGTCAATCGGTACGTTACTTGCCCGAGATTCGATCGTCGGTATCCCAATACCTCGTTCAATCTCGTTACCGGCTAGTCACTTTACTCGTGCCATAATGCATGATCCCGTGACCAACTACTTAGTCACAATGAGCTCATTATGATGATGCATTACTGAGTGGGCCCAGAGATACCTCTTTGTCATACGGAGTGACAAATCCGAGTCTCGATTCATGCCAACCCAACAGACACTTTCGGAGATACCTGTAGTGCACCTTTATGGCCACCCAGTTACGTTGTGACGTTTGGTACACCCAAAGCACTCCTACGGTATCCGAGAGTTGCACAATCTCATGGTCTAAGGAAATGATACTTGACACTTAGAAAAGCTATAGCAGACGAACTACACGATCTTGTGCTATGCTTAGGATTGGGTCTTGTCCATCACATCATTCTCCTAATGATGTGATCCCGTTTTCAATGACATCCAATGTCCAGGGTCAGGAAACCATAACCATCTATTGATCAATGAGCTAGTCAACTAGAGGCTTACTAGGGACATGTTGTGGTCTATATATTCACACATGTATTACGATTTCCAGATAACACAATTATAGCATGAAAAATAGACAATTATCATGAACAAGGAAATATAATAATAACCATTTTATTATTGCCTCTAGGGCATATTTCCAACAGTCTCCCACTTGCACTAGAGTCAATAATCTAGTTACATTGTGATGAATCGAACACCCATAGAGTTCTGGTGTTGATCATATTTTGCTCGAGGGAGAGGTTTAGTCAACGGATCTGCGACATTCAGGTCCGTATGCACTTTACAAATATCTATGTCTCCATTTTGAACATTTTCACGAATGGACTTGAAGCAACGCTTGATATGCCTGGTCTTCCTGTGAAACCTGGGCTCCTTGGCAAGGGCAATAGCTCCAGTGTTGTCACAGAAGAGAGTCATCGGGCCCGACGCATTGGGAATAACTCCTAGGTCGGTAATGAACTCCTTCACCCAGATTGCTTCTTGTGCTGCCTCCGAGGCTGCCATGTACTCCGCTTCACTTGTAGATCCCGCCACGATGCTTTGCCTGCAACTGCACCAGCTGACTACCCCACCATTCAAAATATACACGTATCCGGTTTGTGACTTGGAGTCATCCAGATCTGTGTCGAAGCTAGCATCGACGTAACCCTTTACGACGAGCTCTTCATCACCTCCATAAATGAGAAACATATCCTTAGTCCTTTTCAGGTACTTCAGGATATTCTTGACCGCTGTCTAGTGTTCCTTGCCGGGATTACTTTGGTACCTTCCTACCAAACTTACGGCAAGGTTTACATCAGGTCTGGTACACAGCATGGCATGCATAATAGACCCTATGGCCGAGGCATAGGGGATTACATTCATCTTTTCTCTATCTTCTGCCGTGGTCGGGCATTGAGCCATGCTCAATCTCGTACCTTGCAACACAGGCAAGAACCCCTTCTTTGACTGATCCATATTGAACTTCTTCAATATCTTGTCAAGGTATGTACTCTGTGAAAGACCAATGAGGCGTCTCGATCTATTTCTATAGATCTTGATGCCTAATATATAAGCAGCTTCTCCAAGATCCTTCATTGAAAAACACTTGTTCAAGTAGGCCTTTATGCTTTCCAAGAATTCTATATCATTTCCCATCAATAGTATGTCATCCACATATAATATGAGAAATGCTACAGAGCTCCCACTCACTTTCTTGTAAACGCAGGCTTCTCCATAAGTCTGCGTAAACCCAAACGCTTTGATCATCTCATCAAATCGAATGTTCCAACAACGAGATGCTTGCACCAGCCCATAGATTGAGCGTTGGAGCTTGCACACCTTGTCAGTATTCTTAGGATCGAATAAACCTTCCGGCTGCATCATATACAATTCTTCCTTAAGGAAACCATTAAGGAATGCCGTTTTGACGTCCATTTGCCATATATCATAATCATAGAATGCGGCAATTGCTAACATGATTCAGACGGACTTCAGCTTCGCTATGGGTGAGAAAGTCTCATCGTAGTCAACCCCTTGAACTTGTCGATAGCCCTTAGTGACAAGACGAGCTTTATAGATGGTCACATTACCATCCGCATCTGTCTTCTTAAAAATCCATTTATTTTCTATGGCTCGCCGATCATCGGGCAAGTCAGTCAAAGTCCATACTTCGTTTTCATACATGGATCCTATCTCGGATTTCATGGCCTCCAGCCATTTGTCGGAATCTGGGCCCGCCATCGCTTCTTCATAGTCCGAAGGTTCACCATTGTCCAACAACATGATTTCCAGGACAGGGTTGCCATACCACTCTGGTGCGGAACGTGTCCTTGTGGACCTACGAAGTTCAGTAGCAACTTGATCTGAAGGTTCATGATCATCATCATCATTAACTTCCTCTCTATTCGGTGCAGGCACCTTAGGAACATTTTCTTGAGCTGCGCCACTCTCCTATTCAAGAGGCAATACTTCATCAAGTTCTACTTTCCTCCCACTTACTTCTTTCGAGAGAAACTATTTCTCTAGAAAGGATCCATTCTTGGCAACAAAGATCTTGCTTTCGGATATGAGGTAGAAGGTATACCCAATAGTTTCTTTAGGGTATCCTATGAAGACGCATTTTTCCGATTTGGGTTCGAGATTTCCAGGTTGAAGTTTCTTCACATAAGCATGCCATCCCCAAACTTTTAGAAACGACAGCTTAGGTTTCTTTCCAAACCATAATTCATATGATGTCGTCTCAACGGATTTCGACGGAGCCCTATTTAAAGTGAATGCGGCAGTCTCTAAAGCATAGCCCCAAAATGACAGCGGTAGATCGGTAAGAGACATCATAGATCGCACCATATCTAATAGAGTGCGATTACGACGTTAGGACACACCATTACTCTGAGGTGTTCCAGGCGGCGTGAGTTGTGAAACAATTCCACATTTCCTTAAGTGCGTGCCAAATTCGTGACTCAAATATTCTCCCCCACGATCTGATCGCAAGAACTTGATTTTCCTGTCACGTTGATTCTCAACCTCACTCTGAAATTCCTTGAACTTTTCAAAGGTTTCAGACTTGTGTTTCATTAAGTAGACATACGCATATCTACTTAAGTCATCAGTGAGGGTGAGAACATAACGATAGCCACCGCGAGCCTCAACACTCATTGGACCGCACACATCAGTATGTATGATTTCCAATAAGTTGGTTGCTCGCTCCATTGTTCCGGAGAATGGAGTCTTGGTCATCTTGCCGATGAGGCATGGTTTGCACGTGTCAAATGATTCATAATCAAGAGACTCCAAAAGTCCATCTGCATGGAGTTTCTTCATGCATTTGACACCAATGTGACCAAGGCGGCAGTGCCACAAGTATGTGGGACTATCATTATCAACCTTACATCTTTTGGTATTCACACTATGAATATGTGTAACATCACGTTCGAGATTAAATAAGAATAAACCATTGACCAGCGGGGCATGACCATAAAACATATCTTTCATATAAATAGAACAACCATTATTCTCGGATTTAAATGAGTAGCCATCTCGCATTAAACGAGATCCTGATACAATGTTCATGCTCAAAGCTGGCACTAAATAACAATTATTGAGGTTTAAAACTAATCCGTAGATAAATGTAGAGGTAGCGTGCCGACGGCGATCACATCGACCTTGGAACCATTCCCGACGCGCATCCTCACCTCGTCCTTCGCCAGTCTCCGCTTATTCCGCAGCTCCTGTTTTGAGTTACAAATATGAGCAACCGCGCCGGTATCAAATACCCAGGAGCTACTATGAGTACTGGTAAGGTACACATCAATAACATGTAGATCACATATACCTTTGGTGTTGCCGGCCTTCTTGTCCGCTAAGTACTTGGGGCAGTTCCGCTTCCAGTGACCACTTCCCTTGCAATAAAAACACTCAGTCTCGGGTTTGGGTCCATTCTTTGGCTTCTTCCCGGCAGCTTGCTTATAGGGTGCGGCAACTCCTTTGCCGTCCTTCTTGAAGTTCTTTTTACCCTTGCCTTTCTTGAACTTAGTGGTTTTATTCACCATCAACACTTGATGTTCCTTTTTGATTTCCACCTTCGCTGATTTCAGCATTGAATATACCTCAGGAATGGTCTTTTCCATCCCCTGCATATTGAAGTTCATCACAAAGCTCTTGTAGCTAGGTGGGAGTGACTGAAGGATTCTGTCAACGACCGCATCATCCGGGAGATTAACTCCCAGCTGAGACAAGCGGTTGTGCAACCCACACATTTTGAGTATGTGCTCGCTGACGGAACTATTCTCCTCCATCTTACAACTGTAGAATTTGTCGGAAACTTCATATCTCTCGACCCGGGCATGAGCTTGGAAAACCATTTTCAGCTCTTGGAACATCTCATATGCTCCGTGTTGCTCAAAACGCTTCTGGAGCCCCGGTTCTAAGTTGTAAAGCATGCCACACTGAACCAGGGAGTAATCATCAACACAGGACTGCCAAGCGTTCATAACATCTTGGTTTGCTGGGGGTGGTGCTTCACCTAGCGGTGCTTCAAGGACATATGCTTTCTTGGCAGCTATGAGGATGATCCTCAAGTTCCGGACCCAGTCTATATAGTTGCTACCATCGTCTTTCAGCTTGGTTTTCTCTAGGAACGCGTTGAAGTTGAGGATAACATTATCGTGGGCATTTGATCTACAAGACATATTGTAAAGATTTTAGACTAAGTTCATGATAATTAAGTTCATCTAATCAAATTATTTAATAAACTCCCACTCAGATAGACATCCCTCTAGTCATCTAAGTGATACATGATCCGATTCAACTAGACCGTGTATGATCATCATGTGAGACGGACTAGTCACCATCGGTGAACATCTTCATGTTGATCATATCTTCCATACGACTCATGTTCGACCATTTGGTCTTCCGTGTTCCGAGGACATGTCTGTACATGCTAGGCTCGTCGAGTCAACCTAAGTGTATTGCGTGTGTAAACCTGGCTTACACCCGTTGTATGCGAACGTTAGAACCTATCATACCCGATTATCATGTGGTGCTTCGGAACAACGGACCTTAGCAATGGTGCACAGTTAGGGGGAACACTTTCTTGAAATTATTGCGAGGGATCATCTTATTTATGCTACCATCGTTCTAAGCAAATAAGATGTAAGACATGATAAACATCACATGCAATCAAATAGTGACATGATATGGCCAATATCATTTTGCTTCTTTTGACCTCCATCTTCGGGGTGCCATGATCGTCGTCGTCACCGGCATGACACCATGATCTCCATCATCATGATCTCCATCATCGTGTCTTCATGAAGTTTTCTCGTCAACTATTACTTCTACTACTATGGCGAACGGTTAGTGATAACGTAAACTAATTACATGACGTAGAAGTTGACACGCAGGTCATAAATAAATTAAGACAACTCCTATGGCTCCTACTGGTTGTCATACTCATCGACATGCAAGTCGTGATTCCTATTACAAGAACATGATCAATCTCATACATCACATATATCATTCATCACATCATTTTGGCCCTATCACATCACACGACATATGCTGCAAAAACAAGTTAGACGTCCTCTAATTGTTGTTGCATGTTTTTACGTGGCTGCTATAGGTTTCTAGCAAGAACGTTTCTTACCTACGCCAAAACCACAACGTGATATGCCTATTTCTGTTTACCCTTCGTAAGAACCCTTTTCATCGAATCTGATCCGACTAAAGTGGGAGAGACAGACACACGCTAGCCACCTTATGCAACTATTGCATGTTAGTCGGTGGAACCAGTCTCACGTAAGCGTATGTGTATGGTCGGTCCGGGCCGCTTCATCCCACGATGCCGCCGAATCAAGATAAGACTAGTAACGGCAAGTAAATTGACAAAATCAACGCCCACATCAACTTGTGTCCTACTCGTGCATAGAAACTACGCATAGACCTAGCTCGTGATGCCACTATTGGGGAACATAGCAGAAATTTAAAATTTTTCTACGCATCACGAAGATCAATCTATGGAGTCATCTAGCAACGAGGGGAAGAGGACTGCATCTACATACCCTTGTAGACCGCGAGCGGAAGCGTTCAAGAGAACGGGGTTGATGGAGTCGTACTCGTCGTGATCCAAATCACCGATGACCAAGCGCCGAACGGACGGCACCTCCGCGTTCAACACACGTACGGTTGGGAGAGACGTCTCCTCCTTCTTGATCCAGCAAGGGGAGAGGAGAGGTTGATGGAGATCCAATAGCACGACGGCGTGGTGGTGGAAGCAGCGGGATCTCGGCAGGGCTTCGCCAAGCACCAACGAGAGGGAGAGGTGCCACGGAGGGAGAGGGAGGCGCCAGGGACTTGGGTGCGGCTGCCCTCCCTCACCTCCACTATATATAGGGGCCACGGGGGGGGGGGGGCTAGCCCTCTAGATCCCATCTTGATGGGGGGCGGCCAAGGGGTGGCTTGGCCCCCAAGCCAAGTGGAGGCGCCCCCATCCCTAGGGTTTCCAACCCTAGGTGCAGGGGGAGGCCCAAGGGGGGCGCACCAGCCCACCAGGGGTTGGTTCCCTTCCCACTTCAGCCCATGGGGCCCTCCGGGATAGGTGGCCCCACCCGGTGGACCCCCGGGACCCTTCCGGTGGTCCCGGTACAATACCGATGACCCCTGAAACTTTCCCGGTGGCCGAAACTGGTCTTCCTATATATAAATCTTTACCTCCAGACCATTCCGAAACTCCTCGTGACGTCCGGGATCTCATCCGGGACTCCGAACAACTTTCGGGTTACCGCATACTAATATCTCTACAACCCTAGCGTCACCGAACCTTAAGTGTGTAGACTCTATAGGTTCGGGAACCGTGCAGACATGACCGAGACAACTCTCCGGCCAATAACCAACAGCAGGATCTGGATACCCATGTTGGCTCCCACATATTCCATGATGATCTCATCGGATGAACCACGATGTCGAGGATTCAATCAATCCCGTATTCAATTCCCTTTGTCAATCGGTACGTTACTTGCCCGAGATTCGATCGTCGGTATTCCAATACCTCGTTCAATCTCGTTACCGGCAAGTCACTTTACTCGTGCCGTAAGGCATGATCCCGTGACCAACTACTTCGTCACAATGAGCTCATTATGATGATGCATTACTGAGTGGGCCCAGAGATACCTCTCCGTCATACGGAGTGACAAATCCGAGTCTCGATTCATGCCAACCCAACAGACACTTTCGGAGATACCTATAGTGCACCTTTATGGCCACCCAGTTACATTGTGACGTTTAGTACACCCAAAGCACTCCTACGGTATCCGGGAGTTGCACAATCTCATGGTCTAAGGAAATGATACTTGACACTTAGAAAAGCTATAGCAGGCGAACTACATGATCTTGTGCTATGCTTAGGATTGGGTCTTGTCCATCACATCATTCTCCTAATGATGTGATCCCGTTTTCAATGACATCGAATGTCCATGGTCAGGAAACCGTAACCATCTATTGATCAACGAGCTAGTCAACTAGATGCTTACTAGGGAGATGTTGTGGTATATATATTCACACATGTATTACGATTTCCGAATAACACAATTATAGGATGCACAATAGACAATTATCATGAACAAGGAACTATAATAATAACCATTTTATTATTGCCTCTAGGGCATATTTCCAACAATAGGAGCCTTCGAGCCAGGTGACGTTAGGTATTTTGCCCACCATGGCGCCTCCGCACTCCACTTGCTGGCTGACCACCACCTTCGGTTTAACATTGAAGGTCTTCAGCCACAGGCCGAAGTGGGGCCTGATGCAGAGGAAGGCCTCGCACACGATGATAAACGCCGAGATGTTGAGGATGAAATTGGGGGCTATATCATGAAAATCCAGCCCATAGTAGAACATGAGCCCGCAGACAAACGGGTGAAGGGGAAATCCCAGTCCGCGGACAAAGTGGGTAAGGAAAACTACCCTCTCATGCGGTGCGGGCGTAGGGACGATCTGCCCCGCATCTGGTAGCTGGTGCGCGATGTCCACGGCCAGATATCCGGCTTCCCGTAGCTTTGCAATGTGCTTCTCCGTGACGGAGGAGACCATCCACTTGCCTCCCGCTCCAGACATGCTTGGAGTGGTTTGAGAAGAAAGGCGTGAACTTGGGCGCTGGAGCTCGAGTGCGTGAGAATGGATAAGCAAGGAGGAAGAAGGCGTGGGTAAAAAAGGGTGAATCTTTGTCCCTTTATAAGGGTGTAAGAGGCGATACGCCTCCCCACTTACCTGGTAAAATCGCTTATTCCCCAAATGCCGTAATTGATGGCACGGTTGGGTTACCCATACCCGTATTGATGAGAATCCCGTGATAAGGGGACACGATCTCTGCTTTGACAAGACGTGTCAAGAAAACCGCCTCGATATGTGCAGTGCTGGTTGAGAAAAACGGTTCGAATAATGACTGGGCCGCAGTATGTTGTCATGCTGTCAAGCGTGTTAGCAGATTAGATTTGTGGAAATATTAGTCTCTCTACGGTGGTATGTGGAACTTGTTTTGCAGAGCCGGACACAGTCCTTGTGTCCAAAATCTTCCATGGAGTATTCGGAGGAAGAACCCGCCTTGCAATGCCGAAGACAAATCTGCGCGCCGGACTCATCGTCATTGAAGCATGGTTCAGGGGCTACTGAGGGAGTCCTGGATTAGGGGGTCTCCGGACAGCCGGACTATATCCGTTGGTCGGACTGTTGGACTATGAAGATACAAGATTGAAGACTTCGTCCCGTGTCCGGATGGGACTTTCCTTGGCTTGGAAGGCAAGCTTGGCAATACGGATATGTGGATCTCCTCCCTTGTAACCCACTCTGTGTAACCCTAGCCCCCTCCGGTGTCTATATAAACTGGAGGGTTTAGTCCGTAGGACAACATATAATCATAACATAGGCTAGTTTCTAGGGTTTAGCCTCTACGATCTCGTGGTAGATCAACTCTTGTAATACTCATATCATCAAGAACAATCAAGCAGGACGTAGGGTATTACCTCCATCAAGAGGGCCTGAACCTGGGAAAACATCGTGTCCCCTGCCTCCTATTACCATACGCCTTAGACGCACAGTTCAGGACCCCCTACCCGAGATCTGCCGGTTTTGACACCGACACTTATACATTTTTGTGGTATAAGCGTGATGCTGAAATTTGGCTGCGGATGGTGCTGCCACCATTGAGGTTGTTTGAGAGGAGCTGGTCCGGGACAAGGAGCAGGCCCGGCGTAGCAATGCTGCTGCTGAAAAGGCATCGGCTGAATTGAAAGCCGAAAGAGCTGCACGACGCCAAGATGAGGAGAAGATGTCCACGATGACGCTCGAGCTGGAGAATGCTACCGTCCACTGTGAATTTCTGGAGCAGGAGAGTGAAGGTTTAACGGCTGATCTGGAGAAGGCCTTACAAGAGGCGAGAGGAGCGCGGTCGGAATGCAGAGCGGCCCGTGAGGAGGTTTGACATGCGAGGGAGATTGCGGTTGGAAAGCCCTTTCTGCTGCAAACTAAGTTCGGTGACCCAAACTATGCCCAGCTCAACCAAGTATGGAGTTCTCCGGACGAGTTCTTGGACTTGCCGAAGAGTTCTACCGATGCGGCGTAGTATTGCCAAGCGCGGGATGGATATGCAACGGAGAAGCTTTTTTGGTCGCAGTTTGGCACGCCAAAGCACCCCTTGTTGCTTAATGAACATATGTCCCAATGGGCCGAACTTCATAGGATGTCCAGCGCTGCCATGAAGGATGTCGTAGTCTGGTCGTGTCCAACCGAGCCTGTTCCGAGTAGCTATTTCTCTTTAGTGCAAAGGCTTGTTGATGCGGTGCCACGTATCGACGCTGTGAAGCGGTCAACGTGCATTGAGGGTGCACGGATAGCTTTTGCCCAAGTCAAGATGTTCTGGGGGAAGATGAAGGCCATCGATGTTGCAACGAAGGGTCCACCCAAAGGCAAGGACCGTCCGGAACTGGAGCATTATTTTGAAGACGTCCTAGAGGCTGCCCGCTTTGTAGAGGGTCAGTGCTCAAAAGACATAATGTTCGATTGAGGTGTATGAAAATTGTAAAAAATAATTCTATAGTTAATTTATTTATGTTTTGCTTGAAAGCTTGAATTCCTCCTGTGCAGCCGCTTTGATATAATCTGAAAGTTTTCCAGTCATCGGCTTCAGCCCCCTCGTAGGAAGTACGGGGGTGTTCGGAAAAGCATTTAATCACTCTTTATCCAACGTCTTGGTCCATGAAGGAGGTGATAATGCGGCGAACCATACAATCGGACTATAAGGCGTTAACACTTTCACTTAGCCATAGGAGTTTTATGGTGGGGCTACGACATAGCCCCTGGTATGTATGCGGCGTATGGTGCCTTACATATTTGTCCTAAAAAAGATCCCTCGTGTGACACGGAGAATCGCTAAAGATTCCAATGACAGATTTAAGTCATGTTCCTCGAAGCGAGGGGGAGCGATCGCTGCGGTCTCAAATCCATTGAAGATCTAGTCTCCACGGATATCCACAACGTAATTCAAGTTTCCAAATCTGACCTGGTGGCCAGGGGCGTAGCTATCGATCTGCTCCGGATGGCCAAGCGAGATGGCCCGCAGTGTGAAGCCGCCGAACACGAAAATCTGTCCGGGGAGGAAGGTTTCTCCTTGGACAGCGTCGCTTTAGACGATTGAAGGGGTCATCGAACCCTTCATCGATGACATAGTGGAACTCTCAATGAAAGCACCAATGTCGATGTCAAAACCGGCGGATCTCGGGTAGGGGGTCCCGAACTGTGCGTCTAGGATCGATGGTAACAGGAGACAGGGGACACAATGTTTACCCAGGTTCGGTCCCTCTCTATGTTGGTAATACCCTATGTCCTGCTTGATTGATATTGATGAATATGGGTGTTACAAGAGTTGGTCTACCACGAGATCGTGATGGCTAAACCCTGGAAGCCTAGCCTATATGAATATGGTAATGAATATATCCTTTTCGGACTAACCCCTCCGGTTTATATAGATACCAGGGGGGATCTAGGGTTTACATAGAGTCGGTTCCATAGGAAGGAATCTTCATAGTCGGTCGCCAAGCTTGCCTTCCACGCCAAGGAGATTCCAATCCATACTCAGGTACAGTCTTCGGCCTTCATGTCTTCACAGCCCATTAGTCCGGCCCAATAGATAATAGGCCGGATGCCTGAGGACCCCTTAGTCCAGGACTCCCTCAGTCGCAGCCCTACCTAGGCACAACAGAGAGGTCAGCACGCCAGTATAAATCCTATGCACGCAGGGGTCTGGGCCCTTCGCCCATTGCACACCTGCACGTTGCATATGTGGCCGGAGGCAAACCTAGCCCCCTTGATACAAGTGCAGGCTTACGGTCCAATCCGGCGCGCGCCGCTCAATTGCTGATGTCACGAAGGGATCAGCTGATACCACGACGTCGAGTGCCCATAACTGTTCCCGTGTAGTTGGTTAGTGCTTATAGGCCAGTGGCCAGACTCAGATCAAATACTCAAATCTCATTAAGCGTGTTAATTGATCTAACCGCGGACGCCGACCAGGGCCAGGACCACCTCTCTCCTAGGTGGTCTCTGATAACCCACAAGTATAGGGGATCGCAACAGTTTTCGAGGGTAGAGTATTCAACCCAAATTTATTGATTCGACACAAGGGGAGCCAAAGAATATTCTCAAGTATTAGCAGCTGAGTTGTCAATTCAACCACACCTGGAAACTTAACATCTGCAGCAAAGTATTTAGTAGCAAAGTAATATGATAGTAGTGGTAAAGGTAGCAAAAGGTAATGGTAGCAAAAGTAATGTTTTTGGCATTTTGTAGTGATGATAGCAATAGCAACGAAAAAGTAAATAAGCGAAGAACAATATATGGAAAGCTCGTATGCACTGGATCGGTGATGGAGAATTATGTCGGATGCGGTTCATCATGTAACAATCATAACCTAGGATGACACAGAACTAGCTCCAGTTCATCAATGTAATGTAGGCATGTATTCCGAATATAGTCAAACGTGCTTATGGAAAAGAACTTGCATGACATCTTTTATCCTACCCTCCCGTGGCAGCGGGGTCCTAACGAAAACGAAGGTATATTAAGGCCTCCTTTTAATAGAGTACCGGAACAAAGCATTAAACATAGTGAATACATGAACTCCTCAAACTACGGTCATCACCGGTAAGTATCCCGATTATTGTCACTCCGGGGTTAACGGATCATAACACATAACAGGTGACTATAGACTTGCAAGATAGGATCAAGATCTCTCATATATTGATGAAAACATAATAGGTTCAGATCTGAAATCATGGCACTCGGGCCCTAGTGACAAGCATTAAGCATAGCAAAGTCATAGCAACATCAATCTCAGAACATAGTGGATACTAGGGATCAAACCCTAACAAAACTAACTCGATTACATGATATATCCCATCCAACCCATCACCGTCCAACAAGCCTACGATGGAATTACTCACGCATGGCGGTGAGCATCATGAAATTGGTGATGGAGGATGGTTGATGATGACGATGGCGACGGATTCCCCTCTCCGGAGCCCCGAACGGACTCCAGATCAGCCCTCCCGAGAGGTTTTAGGGCTTGGCGGCGGCTCCGTATCGTAAAACGTGATGATTTCTCCTCTCTGATTTTTTCTCCCCGAAACCAAATATATAGAGTTGGAGTTGAGGTCGAAGGAGCTCCAGGGGGCCCACGAGGTAGGGGGTGCGCCCTAGGGGGTAGGCGCTCCCCCCACCCTTGTCGACAGGTGGTGGGCCGCCTGGCCTTCATCTTTTGCAAGGATTTTTTATTATTTCCGAAAAGTTGTTCCGTGAAGTTTCAGGTCATTCCGAGAAATTTTGTTTCTGCACATAAATAACACCATGGTAATTCTACTGAAAACAGCGTCAGTCCGGGTTAGTTCCATTCAAATCATGCAAGTTAGAGTCCAAAACAAGGGCAAAAGTGTTTGGAAAAGTAGATACGACGGAGACGTATCAACTCCCCCAAGCTTAAACCTTTGCTTGTCCTCAAGCAATTTAGTTGATAAATTGAAAGTGATAAAGAAAAAGTTTTACATACTCTGTTTGCTCTTGTTGTTGTAAATTTGTAAAGCTAGCATTCAAGTTTTCAGCAAAGATTATGACTAACCACATTCACAATAGCGCTTAGGTCTCAAGTTTACTCATATCAATGGCATAATCAACTAGCAAGCAATAATAATAAATCTCGGATGACAACACTTTCTCAAAACAATCATAATATGATATAACAAGATGGTATCTCGCTAGCCCTTTCTGAGACCGCAAAACATAAATGCAGAGCACCTTTAAAGATCAAGGACTGACTAGACATTGTAATTCATGGTAAAAGAGATCCAATCAAGTCATACTCAATGTAAACTAACAGTAATGAATGCAAATGACAGTGGTGCTCTCCAACTGGTGCCTTTTAATAAGAAGATGATGACTCAACATGAAAGTAAATAGATAGGCCCTTCGCAGAGGGAAGCAGGGATTTGTAGAGGTGCCTGAGCTCGGTTTTGAAATAGAGGTGAATAATATTTTGAGCGGTATACTTTCATTGTCAACATAACAACCAAGAGATGGCAATATCTTCCATGCTACAAACATTATAGGCGGTTCCCAAACAGAATGGTAAAGTTTATACTCCCCCTGCCACCATCAAGCATCAATCCATGGCTTGCTCGAAACAATGAGTGCCTCCAACTAACAAGAGTCCCAGGGGAGTTTTGTTTGCAATTATTTTGATTTGATTTGCATAAAGCATGGGACTGGGCATCCCGGTGACCAGTCACTTTCCCGTGAGTGAGGAGAGGAGTCCACTCCTCTTGAGAATAACCCGCCTAACATGGAAGATACGGACAACCCTAGTTGATACATGAGCTATTCGAGCATACAAAACAGGATACTTATTTGAAGCTTTAGAGTTTGGCACATACAAATTTACTTGGAACGGCAGGTAGATACCATATATAGGTAGGTATGGTGGACTCATATGGAATAACTTTGGGGTTTATGGAGTTGGATGCACAAGCAGTATTCCTGCTTAGTACAGGTGAAGGCTAGCAAGAGACTGGGAAGCAACCAGCTAGAGAGCGACAACAATCATGAACATGCATTAAAATTAATCAACACTGAATGCAAGCATGAGTAGGATATAATCCACCATGAACATAAATATCGTGAAGGCTATGTTGATTTTGTTTCAACTACATGCGTGAACATGCGCCAAGTCAAGTCATTTAAATCATTCAGAGGAGGAAACCACCCTACCATACCACATCACAACCATTTTAATAGCATGTTGGCACGCAAGGTAAACCATTATAAGCTCTTAGCTAATCAAGCATGGCACAAGAACTATGATCTCTAGTTGTCATTGCAAACATGTTTATTCATAATAGGCTGAATCAGGAATGATGAACTAATCATATTTACAAAAACAAGAGAGGTCGAGTTCATACCAGCTTTTCTCATCTCAATAAGTTCATCATATAATCATCATTATTGCCTTTCACTTGCACGACTGAACGATGTGGATAATAATAATAGTGCACGTGCATTGGACTAAGCTGGAATCTGCAAGCATTCAATAAACAGGAGAAGACAAGGCAATATGGGCTCTTTTTCAGATCAACAATAATGCGTATAAGAGCCAATTCAACAATTTAATTATGATCTTCTCCTATCGACCCCCAAAGAAAAGAAAAGAAATAAAACTATTTACACGGGAGAGCTCCCAACAAGCTAAAGAAGAACATGAAATCTTTTTGGGTTTTCTTTTTAATTACTACTACAAGCATGGAAAGTAAACTGATTAAAATCTACAACTAATCTTTTTGGTTTTTCTTAAGGTTTATCAAACACACAAGAAGAAAGCATAAAAAGGGAAATAAACTAGCATGGATGATACAATGAAAAAGTATGAGCACCGACATCTAGCAATGAGTGTGTGAACATAAATGTAATGTCGGTGAGAAATACGTACTCCCCCAAGCTTAGGCTTTTGGCCTAAGTTGGTCTATGGCCATGACTGGCCTGGCGGATATCCATAATAATAGTTGGGGTCGTACTGTGAAGAAGAAGACCCCAATTGCCACTGGTTGGCAATGATCTCCAGATCACACTGGTAATTAGACTGTCGTGGAGGATCAACTTGTGGTTCCGGCTCTGGCTCTGTGGTTGATGTAGGGTTCCGATAGGCGTGAATAGCCTCTAACGAAACAAGGTACCGGCCTGCAGATAAATCAAACAAGGAAGGAGCAGGCAGGGTAATAGTCTCAGGATAATGTTTATCAAAGAACAATTTGTATTAAAGCTCTCCTTCCCTATTCTTAACAATAAAATCATGTGCCACCATACTCTTATAATCTAAATAAACACGAGGTAACACTCTTTCTTCCTTCTCATAATGCCTAATAGGTATGTTAAAATGTGCAGCGAGGCGCGAAGCATAGATGCCTCCAAAGATGGGGCCCTTTGTACGGTTCAGACTTAACCGTTTAGCAATAATGCCGCCCATACTAACAGAGTTATCACTGAATAAACTGTGGAGCAAAATAATAATATCAGGAACACTAAGGTTTCCACAGTTTCCGCGACCAATTAAGCAACGACTAGCAAATAATGAAAGATAGCGTATAACGGGAAAATGTATTCTAGTGATTCGTGCATCGGAAACCTTCCTCGTTTCCCCTACAATGATGATATCAATAAACCCATCCACATCGCTGCGATGTGGTTCCTCTGTCGTGCCCTCGAAAGGGACCAAACAAACCTGACAAAAATCATAAAGTGACATCTCCTTATGCTCATCATATTAATAAAACTCCACTGTAGGTGGTGAGCACCTAGAATGGAAATGAAAGTTTTGCACAAAGATATTTGTGAGTAAGAGATACTGATCGCGTTGGTCGTGGAGGAAAGCGGTGAGGCCTGCATTCTTAGCCAATTCATAAAAATCTTCATAAATCCCGGCTGCTCTCAAGAAATCATCGGAAGTCCATTCACACGACCGAACCTCCGCGGTGCGAGGCAGGTTATACTTGGGCTTCTGTGCATTTTCCTTCGAGCTTCGGCTCGATGAGCCCCTCAAAAGTCTCTTCATTATTTTCTGAAAAATTCTGAAATTTTTAGTAACTTCAAAATAAAAGTAAACCAAACTCAATAATATTGATAGCAACTACTCCTACAAGTTCCTAGGGCCTATATCATGCATCAAAACTACTTTTGACCATATAAATTTGACATGCAAGCTCAAGAACATGGTCACCTAGGCAGCATAAATTTGCAATGAATAAAGCACTAGAACGAAAACTAATTGGACCAATGGAGGAGTCACATACCAAGGAACAATCTCCCCAAGCAGTTTTGTGAGACGTGCTTTGAGCAAGGAGATCGAAAATGGCAGCAAAATGAGCTAGAACTCGTGCTTAAGCTGGATGTTCGTGTTTGTGGGAGGAAGGAGTGTGTGGGTGCAGGAATAAGTGGAAGAGGGCCACCGTGGGCCCACGAGGCAGGGGGCGCGCCCAGGGGGTAGGGCACGCCGTCCACCCTTGTGGCCAGCTGGATGACCCCCCTGCTGTGTTCTCAGTGCCAAATATTCTCAAATATTCCAGGAAAAAATCATATTTAAATTTTAGGGCATTTGGAGAACTTTTATTTTCGGGGTATTTTTATATTGCATGGATAATCAGATAATAGATAGTTTTATTTTATTCAATATAAATAACAAAAAGTAAAAGTGGGGTACATAAGGTTGTGCCTTCTAGTTTCATCCATCTCATGCTCATCAAAAGGAATCCACTAACAAGGTTGATCAAGTCTTGTTAACGAACTCATTCCGAATAACATGGAACGGGAGAAATTTCGAATAACACTATGTTACCTCAACGGGGATATGCACATCCCCAATAATAAGAATATCATATTTCTTATTGACATTAGGAACAGGAAATTCGAAACCTCCAATTATAATCGATGGAATTTTTCCAGTAGAGTTGATACTATGAACTTGAGGTTGTTTCCTCGGAAAGTGTACCATATGCTCATTACCATTAACATGAAAAGTGACATTGCCTTTAGTGCAATCAATAACAGCCCCTGCAGTATTCAAAAAGGGTCTTCCAATAATAACAGACATACTATTGTCCTCGGGAATATCAAGAATAACAAAGTCCGTTAAAATAGTAACGTTTGCAACTACAACAGGCACATCCTCACAAATACCGACAGGTATAGCAGTTGATTTATCAGCCATTAGCAAAGATATTTTAGTAGGTGTCAACTTATTCAAATCAAGTCTACGATATAAAGAGAGAGGCATAACACTAACACCGACTCCAAGATCACATAAAGCAGTTTTAACATAGTTTCTTTTAATGGAGCATGGTACAGTGGGTACTCCTGGATATCCAAGTTTCTTTGGTATTCCACCCTTAAAAGTATAATTAGCAAGCATGGTGGAAATTTCAGCTTCCGGTATCTTTCTTTTATTAGTAACAATTTCTTTCATGTACTTAGCATAAGGATTCATTTTAAGCATATCAGTCAATCGCATACGCAATAAGATAGGTCTAATCATTTCAGCAAGGCGCTCAAAATCCTCATCATCCTTTTTCTTGGATAATTTCGGAGGAAAAGGCATGGGTTTCTGAACCCATGGTTCTCTTTCTTTACGATGTTTCCTAGTAACAAAGCCTTTCTTATCATAACATTGATTCTTTGATTGTGGGTTATCAAGATCAACAGCAGGTTCAATTTCTATATCATTGTCATTACTAGGTTGAGCATCATCATGAACATTATCATTAACATTATCACTAGACTCAGGTTCGTTACCAGATTGTGTTTCAGCATCAGAAATAGAAATATCATTTGGATTCTCAGGTGTTTCAATAACAGGTTCACTAGAAGCATGCAAAGTCCTATCATTTTTCTTTTTCTTCCTTTTAGAGGGACTAGGTGCATCCACATTATTTCTCTGAGAATCTTGCTCAACTCTCTTAGGGTGGCCTTCGGGATACAAAGGTTCCTGAGTCATTCTACCACCTCTAGTCTTAACTCTAACATCATTATCATTATCCTTACTATTCAATTCATTGAGCAAATCATTTTGAGCTTTAAGTACTTGTTCTACTTGAGTGGTAACCATAGAAGCATGTTTACTAATAAGTTTAAGTTCACCTTTGACATTAGCCGTATAATCACCCAAGTGTTGGAGCATATTTGAATTGTATTTCAATTGTCTACCAAAATAAGCATTGAAGTCTTCTTGCCTAGCCATAAATTTATCAAACTCATCTAAGCATGGGCTAGCAAACTTAGTAAATGGGATTTCAGCTTTATCATATCTATAGAGAGAATTTACCTTTACTACCCGTGTCGGGTTATCTAGACCATGAGTTTCTTCAATAGGTAAAGGATTAAGATCATATGTTTCTTCAACATGCGGTAAATAAAGACCATGTATTTCTTCAATAGGAGGTAAATTCTTAACATCTTCAGTTTTAATTCCTTTTTCTTTCATAGATTTCTTTGCCTTTTGCATATCTTCAGGACTAAGAAATAGAATACCCCTCTTCTTCGGAGTTGGTTTAGGAATAGGCTCAGGAATTGGCTCCGGAGCTGGCTCAGGAAGTGTCCAATTATTTTCATTTGTCAACATATTATTCAATAGAATTTCAGCTTCATCTGGTGTTCTTTCCCTGAAAACAGAACCAACACAACTATCCAGGTAATCTCTGGAGGCATCGATTAGTCCATTATAAAAGATATCAAGTATTTCATTTTTCTTAAGAGGATGATCAGGCAAAGCATTAAGTAACTTGAGAAGCCTCCCCCAAGCTTGTGGGAGACTCTCTTCTTCAATTTGCACAAAATTATATATATCCCTTAAAGCAGCTTGTTTCTTATGAGCAGGGAAATATTTAGCAGAGAAGTAATAAATAATATCCTGGGGACTATGCACACAACCAGGATCAAGAGAATTAAACCATATCTTAGCATCACCCTTATGAGATCGGAAATATTTTAAGGATATAAAAGTAACGAGTTCTCTCATCAGTAGTGAACAGGGTGGCTACATCATTTAATTTAGTAAGATGTGCCACAAAAGTTTTAGATTCATAGCCATGAAAAGGATCAAATTCAACCAAAGTAATTATATCAGGATCAACAGATAATTCATAATCCTTATCGGTAACAAAGATAGGTGAAGTAGAAAAAGCAGGATCAGGTTTCCTTCTAGCATTAAGAGATTGCTGCTTCCATTTAGCTAATAATCTCTTGCGCTCGTATCTATCTTTGCAAGCTAAAATAGCTAAAGAAGCTTCTTTATCAAAAACATAACCCTTAGGAATAACAGATGAGTCTTCATCGTCACTTTCATCAATATTATCAGATTCAATATTCTCATTCTCTCTAGCCCTAGCAAGTTGTTCATCAAGAAATTCACCAAGTGGCACAGTAGTATCAAGCATAGAAGTAGTTTCATCATAAGTATCATGTAGAGCAGAAGTGGCATCATCAATAACATGTGACATATCAGAACGAATAGCAGAAGCAGGTTTAGGTGTCGCAAGCTTACTCAAAACAGAAGGTGAATCAAGTGCAGAGCTAGATGGCAGTTCCTTACCTCCCCTCGCAGTTGGGGGATAAATCTTGATTCTTGGATCTTTCAAGTTCTTCATAATGATAAGCAGATATATATATATCCCAAGTGACTCAAAGAAAGAGCTATGCTCCCCGGCAACGGTGCCAGAAAATAGTCTTGATTACCCACAAGTATAGGGGATCGCAACAGTTTTCGAGGATAGAGTATTCAACCCTAATTTATTGATTCGACACAAGGAGAGCCAAAGAATATTCTCAAGTATTAGCGGCTGAGTTGTCAATTCAACCACACCTGGAAACTTAATATCTGCAGCAAAGTATTTAGTAGCAAAGTAATATGATAGTAGTGGTAACGGTAGCAAAAGGTAACAGTAGCAAAAGTAATGTTTCTGGTATTTTGTAGTGATGATAGCAATAGCAACAGAAAAGTAAATAAGCGAAGAACAATATATGGAAAGCTCACAAGCAATGTATCGGTGATGGAGAATTATGCCGGATGCGGTTCATCATGTAACAATCATAACCTAGGGTGACACAGAACTAGCTCCAGTTCATCAATGTAATGTAGGCATGTATTCCGAATATAGTCATACGTGCTTATGGAAAAGAACTTGCATGACATCTTTTGTCCTACCCTCCCATGGCAGCGGGGTCCTAATGGAAACTAAGGGATATTAAGGCCTCCTTTTAATAGAGTACCGAAACAAAGCATTAACACATAGTGAATACTTGAACTCCTCAAACTACGGTCATCACCGGTAAGTATCCCGATTATTGTCACTTCGGGGTTAACGGATCATAACACATAATAGGTGACTATAGACTTGCAAGATAGGATCAAGAACTCTCATATATTGATGAAAACATAATAGGTTCAGATCTGAAATCATGGCACTTGGGCCCTAGTGACAAGCATTAAGCATAGCAAAGTCATAGCAACATCAATCTCAGAACATAGTGGATACTAGGGATCAAACCCTAACAAAACTAACTCGATTACATGATAGATCCCATCCAACCCATCACCGTCCAGCAAGCCTACGATGGAATTACTCACGCACGGCGGCGAGCATCATGAAATTGGTGATGGAGGATGGTTGATGATGACGATGGCGACGGATTCCCCTCTCTGGAGCCCCGAACGGACTCCAGATCAGCCCTCCTGAGAGGTTTTAGGGCTTGGCGGCGGCTCCGTATCGTAAAACGCGATGATTTCTCCTCTCTGATTTTTTTCTCCCTGAAACCAAATATATAGAGTTGGAGTTGAGGTCGGAGGAGCTCCAGGGGTCCCACGTGGTAGGGGGCGTGCCCTAGGGGGGCAGGTGCGCCCCCACCCTCGTGGACAGGTGGTGGGCCCCCTGGCCTTCATCTTTTGCAAGGATTTTTTATTATTTCCGAAAAGTTGTTCCGTGAAGTTTCAGGTAATTCCAAGAACTTTTGTTTCTGCACATCAATAACACCATGGTAATTCTGCTGAAAATAGCGTCAGTCTGGGTTAGTTCCATTCAAATCATGCAAGTTAGAGTCCAAAACAATGACAAAAGTGTTTGGAAAAGTAGATACGACGGAGACGTATCAGTCTTAACCTGCCATGTTGCTCTGCCACAAAGTAACAGTTGGGGGCCGTTGGGAACCCAGGCACACCACTACCGGGATGGAACCACCTGTCCTTTCACCCCCCACATCAGAATCACTTGTGGGTACTCTACGAGCCGACCCGACTTTAGCCACCACCATGTATCATGTATAATAGTGCAATATGTATATACTCGTGATCACCTCCCGAAGTGACCACGACCCGATAATATAGCATAGCAGGCGGACAAGAATGTAGTGCCACTGATGGAATACTAGCATCATATGCTAAACATTTAGGATTGCAGGTAAGGGTAACAACTGTAGCAACATTGACAGGCTATGCAGTAGAATAGGATTAACTGAAAGCAGTAACATGCTACACTACTCTAATGCAAGCAGTAGAGAGAAGGAATAGGCGATATCGGGTAGATCAAGGGGGGATTTCCTGGAAGCTCTGATGAAAAGGTCTGGTCGTTAGGGATGTAGTCAGTGTCAGGAGCAATGTCAGCCTCGGTGTCTATCGAAAAAGTAGCGGAGGGGGAACACAATAAATAATAGAGCAAACAATTGCATCACAAAGCATGACATGGCAAAACATTGTGCTAGGGGCGACCTAACGCAATGATAGGTGCTACTAGCGAAGGGGGGAAACATCCGGGAAAGTATCCCCGGTGTTTGACATCTCCGGACAAATGGACGGAGGGGGACGGTTGTAGGTTCACTATGCTAGGGACGTGTGGTGAACGAACGGACTGTGTATTCGTATTCGCCTCGCCGTTCTGAGCAACTTTCATGTATAAAGTATGTTCATCCGAGTTATGGATTATTTTATATTAATTTTCAAAGTTTTAAATCATTTTCTGAATTTCTGGAATTTACTTAATTCGAAATTATACTAAACACTAAATGCTAGGTGTACACAGAGAACTGTACACAATAGTGGCATTACAGGCAAACAGGTGGGGCCAGCATGCCGAGTCAGCAGGTCAACAGTTGAGCAGATGACTAGTGAACAGGTCCACCTGGGCCCACATGTCATAGATTGGGACTAGCCCAGTCAGCAGGTTGACTGGTCAAACTGACCAGTTGGGCCCAGTAGTCAGCGAGTAAGCTAAACAACAATAGTTTAGTTAATCTTAATTAGTTACTAAACAGGGTGGGGTCGGCTGTCAGTGTCCTAGTTTAATAACAGGGTTAGTTTAATTTATTTAAACTCTATATTAGGTGGGCCCACTGGCCAGTGGGTGTTAGAGACGGCTGTTAGCGGCTAATGGCCTGATGGGTGGGTCCGCCGGTGTTTAAATGCTCGCGCGTGCCAGTGACCAAACCGACGGCGGCGCGACGCAGGACAACGGCGGAAATCGGCCACAGTGGCCCATTTGGAGCGCAGTTAGGTCCTACGGTGAGCTGACGCTCTTGCGCGTCGGGTGCGGCAAGCGGCAGGTGCCGAGGTGGTTGGGAACGGCACCGGCGATGAGCCGAGGCAGCGGCCGGAGCACGGCACCGACAGGGAAGACGCAGGGGACACGAGGGAAAGAGCTAGTGGGTGCTCAGAAGCCAGCGGCGTGAGCTGTGGCCGCGACGGCAAGGTGAGCGGCGGAGCAAGCTTTCGGCCGATGGCAGATCGGTTGCTAGAGCTCACAATCGAGCACGTGGAGTGAGGGGGAGGAGAGAGATGCTCACAGGGGGCCTGCAGATGTGCTATGCGGGCGCGGGAAGGCTCGATGATGACGAACGGGCGGCGGCAATCCGAGGTGGCCGAGGAGGAAGATGAAGCCATCACGGTCGCTGTAGGGGCTCCGAGCTCTAACTCGAGGTGGCAGGCGGTGTAGGGGACGACGATGGAGCAAACAGGCAAGTCCGCCGGGAGTGGGAAGGACGGTGACCGCGAGGGTGACGGCGGCCATGGCGACACAGGCATCGGAGGTGCGCGGGAAAAGGGGATCTGGCGAGAGGGGGCGAACTGGAAGGCATCTGGGTTAGGGTTGCACCAGGGAGGGTCGCCAACATCTTGAGGTCACCGGGGAGTCGCCGGATGGCCGTCCCGTGGTCCATCCACATCGTGGACGGCGCACGAACCTCCACCGCCCTACGGTGAAGAGAGGTAGGGGCGGCTTGGCTGTTGGGCTGGCAGTCCTAAGTGCACAGTGCACATAGGACTTTTACATTTGTTTCTTTTTATACTTCTTTTTCTTTCTGCTTTTTTTTCTTTTACTATTTTATTTTAGTTCCTCTTTTATCTTAGTTTTATAAATTATAATGTAAAATCCTAAGTTAGTGATACTAATTATGCTACTGCCCCATTATTTTTGGGCAACTAAATGAATAGTTTAATATTTTATAAAATATAAAAGGCATTTATTTAATTCTTTTAACTACTATTTTAATTATCTTAGAGCCTTTAAACATTTTATAAAAGTGCGGGTTCTCCACCATAATTACATATGCATTATTTGGCTCCACCCGAACATGTAGTTTTAATATTTGAAAACTTTTATTGTTTGCCCTTATTTTAAATTTGAAATTTGAACTGGGTTTTGAACTGACGCGAGTTTATCAAGAGTAATCGAGGTGACGTGGCATCATTAGTGGGGGTTCACTGTAGCTTAATTATCCGGGCGTCACAAGCAACATGAGAATGATGATGTTCATGTGCATAATCAACCTCTAGTCAACCATCTGAATCTGCAACTTGGCCTTGATGTTCTAGTAGATGCTGCTGAGAATGCTCAACCAGATGATGAGAATAACAATGACAATGAGGAAGATGAGCAGGAGGATTTACCAGGCTTGGGTCACTGGGCCATGCCCCAAGATGTAGACATTGAACTTCATGATGGTGAATTCTTGGAACTGCAGGAAATTATTGAACCCATGGAGGAGGAGAATTTGACTCTTGTGGCTCACAGCAGCATTACTGCATCCATGGCCCCTTCTGACAACAGTCATAGTACGGGCGCCTCTACCAATGGACCTTTGGCGCCAATAGAGCATCAGATCCCTGATTTAAACCTGGACGCTTTTCCCATTGGGCCAGATTTAGCACCCTTGGCCCAACATCACTTGGTGGAAGATGAAGCCCACCTGCGAATTCTGGAGGCATCCCACTTACCTATTATGGAGGCCCATCTACAAGATATGGAGGCAGCCCCTGTTCTGAATTTGGTACCTGATCCACATCTTGAGGCCATTCTTCCTCAGACTGACACTTATCATAGAGATACAATGGATGATCCTATGCTTAATGAGTTCCTCTCTGCTGTTCATAAAGATTTGCCCACCTCTCTGTATGGAAAAGTCAACATTTTAGAAACTGAGGCTTCCCCTCTTGATGTTACTGGAACATCTCCTGAGAAAGAATTTTTGCCTCAACAGATAATGACAGTTCAGACTAAAGTTACTGGCAAGGAATCTAACAGAGTGCAAAATGATAATGGTGATTTGTCTCTCTCAGATATGTCTCCTCCTCCTGGCTTTCCCATGCCCATTTATGCTAATCAAGCACACTCTACATCCCCAGGTTTTCAAAGCATTGAGATGGAACAGAACCATGATGAAGGTACCAGCCACCCTAATCAAGCTATTAATGAAGAAGCTCCCCTGTCTAGAGAAGGTGCACTAATCTGGAAGAAGCATTTTGCCCCCATTACAGATAGCTCCAACGTTATTCAGGTACCTACAGAATGGGTCAATTTCTTATCTCTTATCCTCCTGTCACCTAATAAATTTCAATGGGCCACTAAATTCATTTCTTCCAATGTATGGGAAATCATCCAGCAATCATACACTTGCCAATCACCTTTACCTTTTGTTGTCCCAGATCTATGTCCTATGGATAACTCTCTTGCCTGCATTCTAACCTCTCATTCCCAGGATGCACCAGGGGTAGAGAACTCCTCACCTACTCAGCAGTGCAACACTGAACTCACTTCATCCTCCTCAACATCAGTCCTCCACAACAATAGAAAGAGGGAAGATAATGTCCCACTGGTTGAGACTGAGGTGAGGAGGAGCTGTAGATTGCAGAAACTTCCAAAGGGGTTTAAGAAAACTGTGTATAAAGACAAAGAATGTCTTGCTTGTCATGCTGCCCCACCAATCCTTTTAGCTAAAATCATTAAGAGTTTGAATACCTCATTTTGCAAGGTTGCTAGAAAGGACACCACTGAAGAATTGCTGAGCAAGAGAGCTAAAAAGGGGAAGACTGATGTCCCACCACTTGAGGGAGCTAAGAATGCTAAAGACAAAAAGAAGAAGTGAAAGTGTAGAGTGGGCTTCAAGGACTAGTTTTGAGAGTAGTTTTTCTTTCTGTTTGAGCTGTCACATCTATTCTATGATCCATATGTACTTAAGACTTTATGGTCCCCTCCACTATGCTCAGTATCTCTCTTTTGTATCTATGTCTGGGTTACCCACTTTGGATCTTTCTGATCAGAGCAGCTATGATATGATTATCTGGGCATAGTCCTCTGGCTTTTCTCATGTCTTATATGAACAAAAATTGGAACATCCTCAACTAGAACATCAGAGGTCTTAATGACCCTAAGAAATGGACAGCTGATACGTCTCCAACGTATCTACCTTTTCTCATGTTTTTCCTCTTGTTTTGGACTCTAATTTGCATGATTTAAATGAAACTAACCCCGGACTGACGTTGTTTTCGGTAGAACTACCATGGTGTTGTTTTTGTGCAGAAATCAAAGTTCTCGGAATGGAACGAAAATTTGCGAGGTTTTTTATACCAATAATAAGAATTTCTGGAGCCAAGACCCACCAGAGAGGGGCCCCTGGGTGGGCACAACCCACCAGGGCGCGCCCCCCCTCTCCTGGCGCGCCCAGGTGGGTGGTACCCACCTGGTGGCCCCGCTGATGACCCCCCTGATACTATAAAATCACATTATTCCAGAAAAAATTAAGGGAGAAAGAATTATCACGATCCACAAGACGAAGCCCCCGCCAAGCCCTGTTCTTCCTCAAGAGGGCAGATCTGGAGTCCGTTTGGGGCTCCAGAGAGGAGGATCTTCGTTCTTCGTCATCACCAACCCTTCTCCATCGCCAATTCTATGATGCTCCCCACCGGGAGTGAGTAATTCCTTCGTAGGCTCGCTGGTCGGTGAGGAATTGGATGAGATTCATCATGTAATTGCGTTAGTTTTGTTAGGCCCCGATCCCTAGTATCCACTATGTTCTTAGATTGATGTTGTTGTGACTTTGCCATGCTTAATGCTTGTCACTTTGGGCCCGGGTGCCATGATTTCAGATCTGAACCGTTTATGAATTCATCATTATATCCATGTTTTAGATCCGATCTTGCAATTTATAGTCACCTACTATGGTTATGATCCGGCAACCCCGGGGTGACAACAACTGGGCCCACTCCCGGTAATGACCGTAGTTTGAGTAGTTCATGTATTCACTATGTGTTAATGCTTTGTTCCGGTTCTCTATTAAAAGGAGGCCTTAATATCCCTTAGTTTCCAATATGGACCCCGCTGCCACGGGAGGGTAGGATAAAAAATGTCATTCAAGTTCTTTTAATAAAGCACGTATGACTATTTACGGAAAACATGCCTACATTATATCGATGAACTGGAGCTAGTGTTGTTTCGCCTTAGGTTGTAACTGTCACATGATGAATATCATCCAACAAGTCACTGATCCAATGCCTACGAATTTATCCTTATTGTTTCTGCTAAGTTACTACTTCTATCATCACTGTTACACTTGCTACAAATTACTCCTATCACTGTTACTGTTACCATTGCTACTATCACTACTATCAAAACTATCAAACTACTTTGCTACTGATCATATTGCTACAAATAATTAATCTCCAGGTGTGGTTGAATTGACAACTCAGCTACTCATACCTTCAAATATTCTTTGGCTCCCCTTGTGTCGAATCTATAAATTTGGGTTGAATACTCTACCCTCGAAAACTGTTGCGATCCCCCATACTCGTGGGTTATCAAGACCTTTTTCTAGCGCCGTTGCCGGGGAGCAGAGCTATATTTGTTGATTCACTTTGCATTATTATCATATTATCACTATGAAGAATCTGAAGGATCCAAAGACTAATATTTATCCCTCTAAGATAAGGGGAGGTAAGGAACTGCCATCCAGTTCTGCTTTAGATTCACCTTTTGTTATGAGTAAACTTGCAACACCACCGCATGCTATCAATTCTGATATGTCGCAAGTTATTGATGATGCTACTTCTACTATGAATGATGCTTATGATGATGCTAGTACCTTGCTTGATGATGATGATGATGTGCCACTTGGTGAATTTCTTGATAAACAAATTGCTAGAGTTATACAACATGATGTTGTTGAATCTGATGATGAGCTTGAAACTGAATCTCCTGAAACACCTGCTAGAACTAGCCTTGCTAGATATGAATTGCCTAAGGTACCGGAAGATTATTTTATGAGTGAAGAAGCAACTAGAGAAATTCTTGCTTGTAATGATAGAGATGATATAGAGAAATTACTATGCAAGTATAAAGAAAAATCTCTGAATGCTAGAATGAAATGTGATCCTAAGTTTGCTACTTCACCTATCTGTATTGATGATAAGGATTATGAGTTCTCTGTCAACCCAGAGTTAATTACTTTGGTTGAATCTGATCCTTTTCATGGTTATGAAACTGAAACTGTTGTGGCACATCTTACTAAGTTGAATGACATAGCCACCCTTTTTACTCATGGTGAGAAAACTCGCTATTACTTTATTCTCAAATTATTTCCTTTCTCATTAAAGGGTGATGCTAAATCTTGGTACAATACTCTTGCTCCTGGTTGTGTGCGTAGTCCCCAGGATATGAGTTATTATTTCTCTGAAAAATATTTTCCTGCTCATATGAAACAAGCTGCCTTACATGTAATATTTAACTTTGTGCAAAATAAAGAAGAGAGTCTCCCACAAGCTTGGGGGAGGCTTTGCAAGTTACTTAATGCTTTGCCTGATCATCCTCTTAAGAAAAATGAAATACTTGATATCTTCTATAATGGACTAACCGATGCTTCTAGGGACTTCCTAGATAGTTGTGCTGGTTGTGTTTTCAGGGAACGAACTATTGCTTAAGAAGAAGAATTATTGAATAACATATTGAAGAATCATGATGATTGGACCATTCCTGAACCACCGCCTAAACCCACTCTGAATAAGAGGGGTATATTATATCTCAGTCCTGAAGATATGCAAGAGGCAAAGAAATCTATGAAGGAAAAGGTATTAAAGCTGAGGATGTGAAAATTTTACCTCCTATTAAAGATATACATGGGCTTAATATACCACCACTACCTAAGGTGGTAGAGGTAAATTCTCTTATGAAGTTTAATGAAAATGATAATCCTCACAATATGTATCCTAGTCAATGCCTTTATGATTTTGAAAACTACATTAGAAAACAAGATCACTTCAATGCAAATGTTATGAAACAATTGAAATATAATTCTGATATGATTGCTCGCTTGAGTGACTTGTTATTTATTATATCAAATGATGTTAGAGGTGTTAGAAAACATGCTTCTATGGTTCAAACTCAGTTAGAACAAGTTGCTAAATCTCAAAGAGAATTGCTTGATGAAATGAATCATAATATGCATGACTTTGCTGTTAGAGTTGCAACTAGAGGAAGTAAAATGACTCAGAAAACACATTATCCTGAGGGACACCCTAAAAGAATTGAACAAGATTCACAAAGAAACAACACTAGTGCAGCTAGTCCGTCTAGAAAGAAAAGGAAAAAGAAAAATGATAGGACTTTGCACACTTCTTGTGAACCTGAAATAGAAAAACCTCCTGATAATGAAAATGGAGTTTCTATCTCAGATGCTGAAACTCAATCTGGTAATGAACACTCGCTTAATGATAATGAAAAAGATAATGATGAGGTTCATGAAGACTCTCAACCAACCAATGATAAAGAGCCAGATAATGATGTTGAGATAGAACCACCTGTTGATCTTGATAACCCACAAGCTAAAAATAAAAGGTATGATAAAAGAGACTTCATTGCTAGAAAACACGATAAAGCAAGAGAACCATGGGTTCAAAAACCTATGCCTTTTCCACCCAAGTCAACTAAAAAGAATGATGATGAAGAATTTGAACGCTTTGCTGAAATGCTGAGGCCAGTCTTTTTGCGTACTCGCTTTACTGATATCTTGAAAATGCCTCCTTATGCAAAGTATATGAAAGACATCATCGCGAATAAGAGAAAAATACCGGAAGCTGAAATATCCACTATGCTTGCTAATTACAGTTTTAAAGATGGAGTACCTAAAAAACTTGGAGATCCGAGTATACCAACTATACCTTGTTCTATCAAAAAGAATTATGTGAAAACTACTTTGTGTGATTTAGGTGTTGGTGTTAGTTTTATGCCTTTCTCTTTATATAAAAGACTTGACTTGAATAAACTCATGCCTACTAAAATATCTTTGTAAATGGCTGACAAATCAACTGCCATACCTATCGGTATCCATGAGGATGTGCTCGTTGTTGTTGCTAATGTTACTATTTTGACCGACTTTGTTATACTTGAGATGCCCGAGGACGACAACATGTCGATTGTCCTCGGTAGACCCTTCTTGAACACTTCAGGAGTTGTTATTGATTGCAATAAAAGCAAGGTCACTTTTCATATTAATGGTAATGAGCATATGGTACACTTTCCGAAGAAACAATTCCAAGTGAATGGTATTAATGTTATTGAAAAATCTCCGACAATCACTATTGGAAGTTTTCAAATACCTCTACCTACTGTCAAAGAGAAATATGAAATGCTTATTGTTGGGGAAATGCCAATCCCCATTGAGGTAACTTAGTGATTTACGAAAGTTCTTCGGTTTCATGCTAATCGAAAGTGGTTGTTAATAAGACTTGATCAACCTTATTAATGGATCATTTTTGAACGGTATGAAGTTGATGAATTTAGTAAGCACTACTTTGTGTCCCTACTTTTTATTCTCTGTTTTTATTAGTTAAAATAAAATAAAATGCCATGTTTTGTCTGTTTTCTAAATTTCTCGTGCAATAAAAAAATGACCCAAAAATAGAAGTTCTTAGAATACTCTGAAAATTTCATATGATTTTTCCTGAATATTTTAGAATTTTTGGTGCAAAAATAACTAGAGGGGGTGCACGAGGTGGGCACAACCCACCTGGGTGCGCCAGCACCCCCTGGCACGCCCTGGGGGGGTTGTGGTCCCCATGTGGGCCCCCTCACTTATCTCTTTAGCCCACATTGTCACCTACCTCCAGAAAAAATCACTCTTACTCTCTCTCTCCCATGTTCTTGAGCTCAAACCCGCGGATTTCGATCTCTTTGCTTGAAGCTCCATTTACGAAACTGTTTCAGAGGATTGTTGCTTGGTATGTGACTCCACCATTTGTCCAATTAGTTTTTGTTTTAGTGGTTTATACTTTGAATAAATAGTTACTCTTGGTGCAGCTGTAGATGTGCTTGCATGTTCAATTTTTAGTGTTCTAAGTAGTTTGAATGCTTGCTATGGCCTCTATGTATCCCTATGAGTAGTTGCTATTAGTATTGTGAAGTTTTGTTGACAAATTTTTGTCACCTCAAAAAATTTATTTTCAGAAAATTGTACGCAGACATGATGAGCCTGTTTGGAAGGGGTTCCTCAAGGAGACGCTCCTCGGGGGCATCCTCTAGTGACAGCTCTGCTCGCCGGTCTTACGTTGAACCAAGTGAAAGTTCCACGCGAGATGCTGCCACCAAAACTTGCTTATGGCCTCGATGAGTATATGATACAGGTGGGCATCAAAGAGGAATTTGAGCAATATGTTCACAATGCCGGTCTCGGTCCCTACCTCTCAGATAAGTGTGAACAACGCCATCTTCTCACTGAATCATTTGTTAAAGAATTTAAATATTTTCCACATGAGTCTAGGGTGTTGTTTATGCTTTATGATAACCCATATACTATTTCACTAGAAAACTTTGCTTACCATTGCAAACTTCCATTTTGGGGTTCGCTTGATGAGCCAGCAAAGGCTGAGTATGAGTCTTTCTTGACTAGCCTTTGTTACGGTGAAAATAGGGGAGTGAGGCAAGGAAGAATAAAGAGCATTCACTTTCCCGCAATTCAGTACCTAGCATTATTTAACGGGAAATGCGTAGTAGGCGAGCAAGACTATAGCATACTTTGTGCTCCAGACTTGAGCCTCATTCACACCGCTCTCACTAGTGAAAGGGAATATAACCTTGGAGCGATTGTTGCACGTAGACTTCAGCATAACGCCATGTTACACCCACAATGCGGCTATATCTCCCACGTGTCGAGGCATGACTTAGAGGCATAGCCGCATGGTAGGCTTATCGCAAGAGGGGTAATCTTTACACATTCCATGTACTGAATAAGAAAGGGATAACGAGTTGGCTTACAAACACCACTTCACTCAAATACAAGTTAAACATACATCATCCAGGATACAATCAAGGTCCGACTACGTAACCAAAGTAAAAGAAGGCAACCCCAAATGCTAGATCCCCGATTGTCCCAACCGGGCTCCTCTACTGATCAATAGGAAATGAAACAACACAACGAACAAGATCTTCATCGAGCTCCCACTTGAGCTCGGTTGCGTCATCCGCACTGATATCATCGGCACATGCAACTGTTTGGAAGTATCTGTGAGTCACGAGGACTCAGCAATCTCACACCCGCGAGATCAAGACTATTTAAGCATATGGGTAGGAAAGGGTAGTGAGGTGGAGTTGCAGCAAGAACTAAGCATATATGGTGGTCAACATACGCAAAAGAGAGCGAGAAGAGAAGCAACACAACGGTCGAGAAGCTAGAAGTGATCAAGAAGTGATCCTGAAACTACTTATGTTCAAGCATAACACAAGAACCGTGTTCACTTCCTGGACTCCACCGAGAAGAGACCATCACGGCTACACACGCGGTTGATTCATTTTAATTAAGTTATTAAGTGTCAAGTTCTCTACAACCGGATATTAACAAATTCCCATCTGCCACATAACCGCGGGCACGGCTTTCGAAAGTTCAAACCCTGCAGGGGTGTCCCAACTTAGCCCGTCACAAGCTCTCACGGTCAATGAAGGATATTCCTTCTCCCGGAAAGACCCGATCAGTCTCGGAATCCCGGTTACAAGACATTTCGACAATGGTAAAACAAGACCGGCAAGACCGCCCGAATGTGCCGACAAATCCCGATAGGAGCTGCACATATCACGTTCTCAGGGCACACCGGATGGGCAAGACGTCGGGTTGGCATAGACCCTGGTTGCCCAGGGAGCGATGGACATCGCCCAGCTCGGACCAACACTTAGAGAAGCACTGGCCCGGGGGGGTTAAAATAAAGATGACCCTCGGGAGCGCGACTCCCAAGGTAAAAGTAGGTGGTGGTGAGGCAAATATAAAACCAAGGTTGGGCCTTGCTGCAGGAGTTTTATTCAAAGCGAACTGTCAAGGGGTCCCCATAACACCCAACCACGTAAGGACCGCAAAATCAAGGAACATAACACCGGTATTATGGAAACTAGGGCGGCAAGAGTGGAACAAAACACCAGGCATAAGGCCGAGCCTTCCGCCCTTTACCAAGTATATAGATGCATTAATTAAATAAGAGATATTGTGATATCCCAAACATATCCATGTTCCAACATGAAACAAACTTCATCTTCACCTACAACTAGCAACACTATAAGAGGGTCTGAGCAAAAGCGGTAACATAGCCAATCAACGATTTGCTAGGAAGGTGGGTTAGAGGCTTGACAAGGCAATATGGGAGGCATGATATAACAAGTTATAGGTAGCACGCCATAGTGATAGAGCGAACAACTAGCAAGCAAGAGATAGAAGTGATTTCAAGGGTATGGTCATCTTTCCTGAGATCCCACAAGGAAGAAGAACAAACCCATGAAGAAGACAAGCGGACTTAGTCGAATGGATCCTCACAACGTTACCGGAACTAACAAGAAGAAGCAACACCAGAAAGAAACAACCAACATGGTAAACAACCATCACATAAACATGGCATGATGTGCAACCAAGTATGATGCATGTCCGGTTTAATGAGGCATGGCATGGCAAAGTGCACAAACAAAACTACAAGTTAAGTGGGGCTCAATATGCAACGAGTTGCATATTGACAAAACACCACATGACTTATTTAGTTCTCTCTTGGTTATGTTCTCAACAAAATTAAATGTTGGTTAGCATGGCAAGGGGTGAAGCATAATAAAACTACCTATCTAAGCAAGTTTAAATGAGTCCGGAACAACAAGCAACAATTCCGAAAAATCCTCATGAGCATATATTAGATTTGGTACTGTTCTGTCCTAAAGCATATTTTGGAGTTGTTTAACATGCAAAGTAATGCGACCATTTTAAACTGGGCATTTTTCTACCCCATTTACATATAAAGTTTATTAAATTTGGAGCTACAGTTATTTAGTTATGAAATAAAGCATTTTAACAAGTTATTTAAGAAAATTTAATTAAACAACATTTTAAACATTCTAAACTTGCATGAAAGTTGGATATTATGAAACTAGACAAAATTCTAAGCATTTTACATATTTGAAACATTTTAAACCAATGCACGGTTGGTGATTTTTTGATGCATGAACATGGAGGGTGTTTTCTTTAAAACTGCTGGATAAAACTAAATTCGCAGAGACTGCAAAAAAAAAAGACCACGGGCCGAAACTGGCCGGCCCAACATGCACATGAGAGGGGCTGGGTGCGTCCTCCCCATGGGCTGCGGCCCAGTTGGGGAAGAGGCTCGTGCAGGCCGGCTGCTGGGCTCGGCTGGTTGGGGAAGCTGGGTCGGTTCGCTGGATCTGGTCCACGCGCGAGACGCTCATGCGTTGACTCTTCCTATGGTGGTGAGCGCGGGTCGTGGAAGCAGGCAGGTTCGAGCACCGGTGACTGGGCATGATGGACTCCGGCGACGCAGGAAGAAGAGGAGGCCAAGGCGGGGGCGCACAGGACCTGGCGAGCTGGTCAACGCGGCTGGATGAAGCGGGTGAGGAGGCAGGGGCTCGTCCTTGTGCTCGTGAAGCAGAACGACAGTGGCGGAATTGGTGCGTTCTCCGTCGAGGGCGACGCAGCTTGAGGCAGGGAAGACTCAAAACGGGACGAAGCCAACGGATCTGAGGCGGAGGTCGCGGTTCCCAGTGAGGATCATGACCGGCGACAGGCATCGAGCTTCATGGCATGGCGGAATGCTCCTGCTTCTGTTCGAAGGGAAAGGAGGGAGAGCAGAGGAGGTCAGAGCGACCAAAAGAGAGACAGAGAATGGGGGCATGCGGCGGCAGGGCCTCACCGACGAGGTGTGCCGGCTACCACCGGGCAAGGCAGCAGAGCAACAGCTGCAGAAGAGGGCGACGGGACCTCGAGGCCGAGCTCACGCCATGGCGCCTCCTTTGGTACACTGTCCAAAACAAGACAGGGAGAGAGGTTTGAGAATAGGGAAGAAAAATAAGGTAGAGAGAGGAAGGGGAGAACGAGGTGCGGGGGAGGAGATCCGGTGGTCCGGCGGCAGAGCTCGCCGGCGCAACTCCTGGAGGCAAATGGCAGCAAGTGGGACGCGGTCTCCTCGGCTGGGAGCTCGGTCTCCTGTGTGCACGGGCGGATCGGGAAGGTGGAGGTTGGCTACGGGTTGGATTGATGGCGAGGAGTGGCTTGCTGGTCCGGGGGGATCCCGAGGAACCAGGTGGAGTGGCGGCGCGGTGGGATCGATGGGACAAGACCCCTGGGATCTAGGGTTGGACCTAATATTTATAGCAGATGAAATCAGTTTAGGGCGGTTAGGTCCCTCCGATCGTAATCAGACGAGCGGGAAGAATAGGTTAGGTAGCCCAAATAAGAAAATGGCGATGTTTTAAAGACGTTTGGGGATGTTCCGGACCCAATGGTAACGACTCCTCGGGTCGGATTCGGGACAGCTTCGAACACGCACGAGGGGTCGATGCACTGTGCAAAGAGGGGTTAGGCGAACAAGGTCAAGTGTGTGGTTGAACTGAGAAAAGCGAGGAGGATTGCAACCCGACAACCATTTGCGGAGACCGGAAACGTCCGACGATAGACCGGCTATAATGCCGCTATAGTTAACCATTGGGGCGTCAAACGGACTCCGAATGCGATGAAACTTGTTAGGCGACCTACTAACAACACAACAACACTGCACGCCAAATTTCGTCCCACTCCGAGAACATTCTCCGGCCACTTATAAAATAATAATTCGGAGGTTCCGCGGGCGCGTGCAAGTGTCCCTGGGCTCAGAACGGACAACGGACGGAACTGGGGGAACCCGAACGGATGCAAGTTTTGAAAACCTGATGATTCAATGCACATGATGACATGGCAAAATGCAACACATGATCAAAAGACATGGAAACAATAGCGAATACTGGAAGACACCTGGTGCAACGGTCTCGGGGCGTTACACGCCAAAAGTGGCTGGTTCTATGGTGGAATCTTTGCCACGCGTTTAGCACGAGGGCTGAGTGTTTCAAGTTTTACCTTTGACCCTATCCTACCCACTCGATATTTAGATTTTTGATGCCTTAAAGGAGCATAAGATTCTCAAGGGAAGGGCAGATAACTTCACTTATAATTTGTTGTTTAACCAATCACATGTTGTGGACACATATTTGCCCGCGCCTGCTCTCTTTGATTGTCACAGCAAGGGGAGATTTTTTTTTGAGACTGAGGCCCGAGCTCAAACGCAGCAGTATTGGCGGCACGGCGTGCTGAGGCCTCCGCACTGAGAGCCTCCATGAGCTACCACGCCAACTGTTGGAAATATGCCCTAGAGGCAATAACAAAATGACTATTATTATATTTCCTTGTTCATGATAAATGTCTATTATTCATGCTATAATTGTGTTAGCCGGAAATCATAATACATGTGTGAATACATAGACCATAACATGTCCCAAGTGAGCCTCTAGCTAACTAGCTCGTTGATCAACAGATAGTCATGGTTTCTTGACTATGGACATTGGATGTCATTGATAACGGGATCACATCATTAGGAGAATGATATGATGGACAAGACCCAATCCTGAGCATAGCACAAGATCGTGTAGTTCATTTGCTAGAGCTTTTCCAATGTCAAGTATCATTTCCTTAGACCATGAGATCGTGTAACTCCCGGATGCCGTAGGAGTGCTTTGGGTGTACCAAACGTCACAACGTAACTGGGTGACTATAAAGGTATACTACAGGTATCCCTGAAAGTATCTGTTGGGTTGACACGGATCGAGACTGGAATTTGTCACTCCGTATGATGGAGAGGTATCTCTGGGCCCACTCGGTAATGCATCATCATAATGAACTCAATGTGACCAAGTGTTTGGTCATGGGATCATGCATTACGGTACGAGTAAAGTGACTTGCCAGTAACGAGATTGAACGAGGTATTAGGATACCCACGATCGAATCTCAGGCAAGTAACATACTGATTGACAAAGGGAATTGAATACGGGATTGATTGAATCCTCGACAACATGGTTCATCCGATGAGATCATCATGGAACATGTGGGAGCCAACATGGGTATCCAGATCCCGCTGTTTGTTATTGATCGGAGAGTCGTCTCGGTCATGTCTGCGTGTCTCCCGAACCCATAGGGTCTACACACTTAAGGTTCGGTGACGCTAGGGTTGTAGAGATATTAGTATGCGGTAACCCAAAAGTTGTTTGGAGTCCCGGATGAGACCCCGGATGTCACGAGGAGTTCCGGAATGGTCCAGAGGTGAAGATTTATATATAGGAAGTCAAGTTTCAGCCATTGGGAAACTTTCGGTGGTAATCGGTATTGTATCGGGACCACCGGAAGGGTCCCGGGGGTCCAACGGGTGGGGCCACCTATCCCGAAGGGGCCCATGGGCTGAAGTGGGAGGGGACCAGCCCCTGGTGGGCTGGTGCGCCCCCCACGGGCCTCCCCTTGCGCCTAGGGTTGGAAACCCTAGGGGTGGGGGCGCCCCACCTGACTTGGGGGGCAAGTCCCCCCCCCTTGGCCGCCGCCCCCCTTGGAGATGGGATCTCCTTGGGCCAGCGCCCCCCCTAGGGGCCCTATATATAGTGGGGGGAGGGAGGGCAACCGCAACCAAGCCCTTGGCGCCTCCCTCTCCTCTCGTAACGCCTCTCTCTCTCTCGTTGGATCTTGGGGAAGCCCTGCCGAGATCACCGCTGCTTCCACCACCACGCCATCGTGCCGCTGGATCTCCATCAACCTCTCCTTCCCCTTGCTGGATCAAGAAGGAGGAGATGTCTTCCCAACCGTACGTGTGTTGAACACGGAGGTGCCGTCCGTTAGGCGCTTGGTCATCGGTGATTTGGATCACGACGAGTACGACTCCATCAACTCCGTTCTCTTGAACGCTTCCGCTCGCGATCTACAAGGGTATGTAGATGCACTCCCCTCTCCCTCGTTGCTAGACGACTCCATAGATTGATCTTGGTGATGCGTAGAAAATTTTAAAATTATGCTACGTTCCCCAATAGTGGCATCATGATCTAGGTCTATGCGTAGTTTCTATGCACGAGTGTAGGATCGAAAGTATGTCTAGAGGGGGGGTGATTAGACTACTTGACCAAATAAAAACTTAACCTTTTCCTAATTTTAGTTCTTGGCAGTTTTTAGCTATCTTAGGACAAGTCAAGCAATCATTACACAATTCAAGCAAGCATGCAAAGAGTATATTGGCAGCGGAAAGTAAAGCATGCAACTTGCAAGAATATAAAGGAAAGGGTTTGGAGAATTCAAACACTATTGGAGACACGGATGTTTTTCCCGTGGTTCGGATAGGTGGTGCTATCCTACATCCACGTTGATGGAGACTTCAACCCACGAAGGGTAACGGTTGCGCGAGTCCACGGAGGGCTCCACCCACGAAGGGTCCACGAAGAAGCAACCTTGTCTATTCCACCATAGCCATCGCCCACGAAGGACTTGCCTCACTAGCGGTAGATCTTCACGAAGTAGGCGATCTCCTTGCCCTTACAAACTCGTTGGTTCAACTCCACAATCTTGTCGGAGGCTCCCAAGTGACACCTAGCCAATCTAGGAGACACCACTCTCCAAGAAGTAACAAATGGTGTGTTGATGATGAACTCCTTGCTCTTGTGCTTCAAATGATAGTCTCCCCAACACTCAACTCTCTCTCATAGGATTGGGATCTGGTGGAAAGAAGATTTGAGTGGAAAGCAACTTGGGGAAGGCTAGAGATCAAGATTCATATGGTTTGAATGGAATATCTTGGTCTCAACACATGAGTAGGTGGTTCTCTCTCAGAACATATGAGTTGGAATGGTGTATGTGTTCTGATGGCTCTCCCCACGAGTGAAGAGGAGGTGGATGGGTATTTATAGCCTCCACACAAAATCCAACCGTTACACACAATTTATCAATCTCGGTGGGACCGAATCAGAAAACTCGATCGGACCGAAATAGTAAACCTAGTGACCGTTAGGAATTTCGGTGGGACTGACATGCAACTCGGTAGGACCGATTCGGTTAGGGTTTGGGCATAACGTAATCTCGGTGGGACCGATTGCACAAACTCGGTGAGACCGAGTTTGGCAATAAGCTAACCAGAGAGTTGGTCTGGCAAACTCGGTGGGACCGACTCGCTCTTTCGGTGAGACCGAAAAGTTACAAGAAGGAAACATAGAGTTTACCTTGCATTCTCGGTGGGACTGATTCGCTCTTTCGGTGAGACCGAAAAGTTACGAAAGGGAAATAGAGAGTTTGCAAGCCCATCTCGGTGAGACCGAGATCCTTATCGGTAGGACCGAATTGCTAGGGTTTGGCAGTGGAAAATGACAAGTGAAACTCGATGGCGCCGGATTGAAAGAATCGGTATGACCGAGTTTGGCTTAGGGTTTAGGTCATTTGTGGATATGGGAAAGTAGCTGAGGATTTTGGAGCATATCAATAAGCACATAAAGCAAGAGGCTCTTTAAGCAACACCTCATCCCTCCTTGATAGTATTGGCTTTTCCTAAAGACTCAATGTGATCTTGGATCACTAAAATATAAAATGAAGAGTCTTGAACTTTTGAGCTTGAGCCAATTCTTTGTCCTTAGCATTTTGAGGGTTCCACTTTCACATCCATGCCATGCCAATCATTGAGCTTTCCTGAAATAATCATCTTGAAATAGCATTAGCTCAATGAGCTATATGTTGTTATGAATTACTAAAACCACCTAGGGATAGTTGCACTTTCAATCTCCCCCTTTTTGGTAATTGATGACAACATATAGATCAAAGCTTCGACAAATGATAATAAGCATGAAATATATCGTCGCTTTGAGAAGTATGTGACAAATAAGATCTCCCCCTAAATTTGTGCATGTTTAGAATTTGCTTTGGACTGCAAATGCACAAGGAGTTAGAATCATGGGTTACTCTTCCATGTCACATACATCTTGGTGGAGCGCTAAAAAATGATAAGATTGAAATACATGCACTCATCACCAAGAACAGTGAATGATCACAAAAGATAGATAGAATGATAATATTTAAGCAAGCATTAAGCAAACATTAAGTGTAGCTTATGATCAAACACATGATCATCGATGTCTCACAAACATAAGGACGTAGTATCTCACACACAAGCAAACAAAGTTTGAAAAACCACCAAATAAAACAAGAGAGAATAAAAGCAACACTCTCTCTCGAAGCCTATGATCTATACATTTTCTCCCCCTTTGGCAACAAGTTACCAAAAAGTTCCTAGAAAATGCATAGTGCTAAGTCGACGCTCAGGCTTGATCTTCTGGTGGTGGTGGAGTCCGGAGCACTCCAAGGACGAAGCCTTCGGTAGACGTGGTCGGAGTTGAGGCTGAAGTGGATGCTGGAGCTGGTGGAACTGAGGCTGTGGCTGGCGCAGACGTTGTAGCTCTGGTGTCAGCAACTGGCAGTGCAGACGACCTCGGACCTCGTGGCGCCCTGGCAAAAGCATCAGTCGTGGTCCTGCCTCTCCTCTCATTCATGTCCTCCTGGAGCTGCTCCACGGCAGTCTGTATCTCTGTCACCTTGATGTCCAAGTCATAGAACCTCTGTTCCATGATCCTCTCTAAGCTGGCCTGGTTTTGAGTCAGGGTGGCAAGTCCTTGCTCAATCCGCAGGATGGACACAATTAGGTAACAAGGCTGCTCTTGTTTGGTTTTCAGGAAGTAATCAGATGCCTCCGCTTGAGTAGGCATCCTGGCAGCTTTCTCCTTCTTCACCTTCTCCTTCTGAGCTTGTGCATGGGCAGATGATGGCTCATTCTCAGTCATGACCACTTGGTTATCCTCGAAGTCTGGACGGATGGGCAGGTGTTCCTTATCCAAGAGGTATATGCCCGTGCCCATCTTGGAGTTGATGAGCTCCTGAATCTGTGGGGCATATCCACAGCTCCTCTTCTGGTCTGCTGCTGTCCTCTTGATTGTTTGCACTATGAGACTCATGACTTTGAATTTTTGAGGCACGTCAAAGACATGAAGCAAATTGATCGCGTGACCTCTGATCATCTTGTGATCTCCAGACTTGGGCAGAAGAGTGTGCCTAAGGATCCAGTTGATCGTAGGCAATCCTGACAGAAGATGGTGCACTAAGCCAAACTTGAACGTGTCAAGTGCTTCATTCGGAATCTCCTTGTACATGTTGGACATAGAGTTGTGGTCCATCTTCTTCTTGGCATAAATGTCCAAGTCATCATCCTGCTCCTCTGGGGCATTGATCAACTTCGCCCATTCCTCAACAGTGGATTGGTACCTTGTACCCTCTGACATCCAAGTGATCCTGCCATCCGGATAAAAGTGTGCTGTGGAGTAGAATTGCATGATAAGCTCCTCGTTCCACTTTGTGAGCTTCTGCCCAACAAAGTCTGCCACTTCACACGCACTAATGTTGTCATATACTCCAGGGTAGTGTTCCTCATTCTCCTTCATGTAGGTCCAGTCGACCCATCTCATGTCACATACAATTGGCTTCTTGTCAAGCAAAACTGTCTCATAGAAATCCTGCTGCTCCTTGGTATGAAACCTGTAGTCCACTGCAGTCCTTCTCCTAGAAGCACACGGATCTGCTTCTCTCCACTTCCTCAGCCGTGAATCTCTCCTGAGCTTCATGTCCTCAGCCACATGATGAGGACCGTTGTGGTCTGGGATCTTGGGCTTGAGCTTCCTAAGGACATGCTCTTCTTCTTCTTCCTCTGCAACTTCAGGCACTGGGGCCTTGTTCTTCTCAGTGGCTGGGATGCTTCTTGTGTTTCTCTTCAGCTTTGGCTTTGGAGCTGACTTGGCCTTGGAAGCAGCTCCCCCTAATTTTATGGCATATCCCATTAGCTTGGGAGCCTTGGGTGCTGGTGCAGCAACCTCTTCTTCTTCCTCCTCCTCATCTACCATGATGGAGGCCTTCCCAAGCACTCTGGCCACAGTCTTCTTCACTCTTTCTTTCCTCTTTTTGCCCTCAGCAGCAACGGGCTCAATGGGAGTAGGCTTCACAGTTGAAGCTCTAGCCTTTGACATGGGCTGCCTGCCTGCTGGCCTTTTGATTTTCAGGCCTGGCTTTGTGCCTGCTGCTGGCTCAACTCTCTTTGATGTGGCCTCTTCCTCTGCCACATAGTCCTCATCTTCAGAATCAGAGGTTCTCTTCTTCCTTTGTCTAGTGGCAGCTTTAGGCAGGTTGCTGGGTGTGCTCCTGCTGCCATCATCTTAGGAACTTGAGGGGCTAGTGCCCTCACTCAACTGCACTTGCTGCTCTAAGAGGTTTTGGCTGTCACTTTGGTCAGACATGATGCAAACTGACTGCTGACCCTGTGAATAGATTATAGATGAGATAGAGTGGATGAGCATCACAAAATGCAGAGATTTTTGCAAAAGAATAATTCAAAAACTTAGTTTTAGTTTCCCACTGAGATCATATCGGATCTACCGATTTTCAAACTCGGTGACACGGAAGCAGTTTTGGCACCAGAACTAGTGAACTCGGTCAGACCGAGTCACAGTTCGGTGGCACCGAGACTGCTAGGGTTTCACAGAGTTCCAAAATTGGTCACACCGATAAGTAATTCTCGGTCAGACCGAGTTTTACTTGTGCAATGGCATAAGCCAAATCGGTGGGACCGAGTTTTTCAACTCGGTGGGTCCGAGATGGTTTCGGCGGAAACCTAACCCTAAAATTTTCGAATTAAGCCTAATCTACGAGTTCATTGACTAGATAGGAGTTTATCAAACGTGGCAAGAATCATGATGATCACAATGTGCTAGGAATCGGATTGGAGAATAGCACAAAGATCGAGTCCATACCCTAGTTCGGTGGAGACTCGCTGCGGCAGCAACGGCGGGGCAGAATTCCCGTTGACGGCCACGGAGACCAGCGACTGGAGGCTGCTGGCGGCGAGGAGGACGATCCAGAGACCCAGGAGGCAGAGCGAGCTATGGGCAGGCAAAGGGGTTTCGGAGAAATTTCCAAAATTCTGCCCGTCACTATACATAGCCCGACCCTGTCGGTGTGACCGAGTGGAACAACTCGGTGGCACCGAGATGCAAAACTGTATACAGTTATTGCAACTCGGTGTGACTGAGTGGTTCAAATCGGTTGCACCGAGATCGAAAACCTAGATCAACTTAATGATCTCGGTAGGACCGAAAATGTGGTATCGGTCAGACCGAGAATCACAAAGAGGTTTTGGAAGTTTAAGTCTATGACGAATCGGGGACTCAGAGCGCTCCTCACACAGAGTGGTTCGAATCTGACTTGATCAAATTTTGTGATGCAGCATGAATAGAGTTTGAGACGAGAAAAGCATAGATAGCTAGAGGAGGTTCTTAGGCATTCTTGTCCATCCACTTGGCAAAAGAAGATAAAGCCAAACAATCAAAACAACAAGTGGATGTCCTCGAATGAGTAAAATATGCAACCAACATGCTCACACAATAAGATGGCAAATGTAATATGTGGCAAAGCATGCACAAACAATTCTAGCATCTATCAAGCAATTTGCGATGACTAGGTCATCTATATATGAGTATATTGACTTTAGGAGTCAAGTGGGAACACTTGATCGTAGGTCATACTCATCGTTTAAGCTCAAGTGGGGTTACCACTTTTACATAAAGCATTGTTGTATTCACATCTTTAGAGTTGCTTTAGCTCAAGTCTCAGAGTAAAGCTCCCCCTAGATGTGATATCCCCCCTAAGAGGGATGAACTAACCTTGGGTTTTGTCGATGATGACTTCATGTAGATGTTGAAGATGTGGATGCTCAATGTTGATGTAGATCACTTGGAGCTATCCATTTGAGTGAATTGCACTTTCAATACCTACATGGGTTAGTCCCACAAGGAACAAACAAGGATATCCATAGACATAGAGTGATGCATACACAAGATGATGTCCATGAAAACTTTAGGTTACCTTGTCCCTTGTCTTACCAACAAGAGGGTTTGTGACTCCTTGAACTACTGCATGATGTGGAAGTTGATTGCACTTGTTCTTGCCAAAATGATGAGAGTGCAATATGTTGGCGGAGTCACCCTCAAGAACTCTCTAGTTCTTCTTCTTTTGGATCCGCACCATCTTGATGGGAATCCTTGGAGTTGTAGTCGTACTTGATGAAGTGGAACTTGACGTGGTCTTGGGAATCCACTTGACTAAGGTGTTAGGAGCTTCTTCAAATGCATCAATCTCCTCTTGAAGCTTGTCCTTGCTTTTTTGCTTGTAGTCTTGTGGTGGAAGATCATCTTGAGCTTGTATCCCCTTGAAAGAGGTGTCATACTTCTCTTGTTGAGGAACAAACTTTGTCTTGGGGTATTGATCTTCTTCCCATTCAACTCCATTGGCATTGAACTTTCGTTCAAAACCAACACCTTGATTCTTCCGGTGCATTCCTTGCTTGCGCACAATTTCCTCGAATTGCTTACTCCCAGCAAGGCTTTTGTATACTCCTTTCTCTATAATCCCCTTCAATAAGCTATTTTCTTGCTCAAGTGTAACTTGGCTAAGAGAATCATTAGTGGAATCAAGAGAACTACTAGAAGCAACAATATTGGATTTAGCATGATCATTGTTACTACTAGAGGAAGAATCTTTCTTGTTCTTGTTACTAGACTTGACTTGAGGCATGTAAGTGGATAATAGTAAACGCTTGGCAATGTAATAAGAACTTTTCTTGCGGAGATCATCATTGATTGCTTTTAAGAACTCATGCTCTTGCTCAAGATTGAGCTTTTCAAAGCGTAATTTCTCATGAGCTCTTAAAAGTTCTCGATGATCTTCGAAGATAGTTTCATGAGCTAACTTAACAGTGTTTAGTTCTTTAGTTAGAGCCTCAATCTTCTCCTTATCATTGTCATTCATTTTAGCATGATTAATTGATGTTTCATCATAGTACTCATCACTGGAGTTGTCAACAAGCAAGTCATCATCACCTAACAAGTCATCTTCATCACTATTGAAATCAACATACTCAGGGTGTGTTACCTTAGGACCTTTGGCCATGAAGCATCTTCCAATTCCTTCATTTGGTGAGTCAAATATGTCATAGGAGTTGGTTGACACAAGTGCTAGACCGGCAACACCTTCATCTTGAGTATCTTCGGAGTCGGAGTGATAACTTCTCTCGGAGTGGCTGTCGGAGTCGGAGCCGGATACCCATTCACCAACATGAGCTTGATGTCTTTGTTTTGTATAGCTCCTTGATGATTTTTCCTTCCTTTCCGAATCCTTGCTTCTCCGTGAGTATCTCCGTTCATAACGATCATCTCTACTCCTTCTCTCTCTTGGTGGTGATTCTTTGCTTCTTCTTTTTGGAGAATCTTCTCTTCTCTTGTAGGGAGCCGTACACTCATTGGAATAGTGTCCGGGTCTTCCACAATTATAGCAGTTTCACTCTCAACTAGAAGATCTTTTGTCATTGTATGACCTTGACTTGAAGCTTCTATCTTTGCTTCTACTCTTGTAGAACTTGTTAAAGTTCTTCACCATTAAGCTCAATTCTTCATTGAAGGTTTGTTTCTCACTTGATGATGTGGGGACTTCACATGAGGCTTTGTAGGCACCACTTTATTTGTTGTGAAGTTCCTCTTTATCCTTGAGTGACATCTCATGAGCAACAATCCTTCCAATCACTTCCGTTGGCTTGAGATCTTTGTAATTGGGCATCATTTGAATCAATGTGCACACGGTATCATATTTCCCATCCAAGGCTCTTAGGATCTTCTTGATAATGAATCTATCGGTCATCTCTTCACTTCCTAAGCCGGCAATCTCATTTGTGATGAGAGCAAGCCTAGAGTACATTTCAGCGACACCTTCACCATCCTTCATCTTGAACTTGTCAAGTTGACTTTGGAGCACATCCAACTTGGATTCCTTGACGGAGTCGGTACCTTCGTGCATATAAATCAAAGTGTCCCAAATTTCCTTTGCATTCTAAAGGCGGCTGATTTTGTTGAATTCTTCGGGGCACAATCCGTTGAAGAGAATATCACAAGCTTGAGCATTGTATTGCAACATCTTCAACTCATCCGCGGTAGCTTCACGGTTTGGTTCCCTCCCATCAAAGAACTCACCTTGCAAGCCAACACAAACAATAGCCCATACGGCGGGGTTATGTCCAAGAATATGCATTTTCATTTTATGCTTCCAACTAGCAAAATTAGTACCATCAAAGTAAGGACCTCTACGGTGATAATTTCCCTCGCTAGACGCCATACTCTCCTAGGTTGTGAAACCAAGGCTATGACCACCAAAAACTATGGAGATCAAGGCAAATGGAGACCAAAGCTCTGATACCACTTGTAGGATCGAAAGTATGTCTAGAGGGGGGTGATTAGACTACTTGACCAAATAAAAACTTAACATTTTCCTAATTTTAGTTCTTGGCAGTTTTTAGCTATCTTAGGACAAGTCAAGCAATCATTACACAATTCAAGCAAGCATGCAAAGGGTATATTGGCAGCGGAAAGTAAAGCATGCAACTTGCAAGAATATAAAGGGAAGGGTTTGGAAAATTCAAACGCTATTGGAGACACGGATGTTTTTCCCGTGGTTCGCATAGGTGGTGCTATCCTACATCCACGTTGATGGAGACTTCAACCCACGAAGGGTAACAGTTGCGCGAGTCCACGGAGGGCTCCACCCACGAAGGGTCCACGAAGAAGCAACCTTGTCTATTCCACCATGGCCATCGCCCACGAAGGACTTGCCTCACTAGCGGTAGATCTTCATGAAGTAGGCGATCTCCTTGCCCTTACAAACTCCTTGGTTAAACTCCACAATCTTGTCGGAGGCTCCCAAGTGACACCTAGCCAATCTAGGAGACACCACTCTCCAAGAAGTAACAAATGGTGTGTTGATGATGAACTCCTTGCTCTTGTGCTTCAAATGATAGTCTCCCCAAGACTCAATCTCTCTCATAGGATTTGGATCTGGTGGAAAGAAGATTTGAGTGGAAAGCAACTTGGGGAAGGCTAGAGATCAAGATTCATATAGTTTGAATGGAATATCTTGGTCTCAACACATGAGTAGGTGGTTCTCTCTCAGAACATATGAGTTGGAATGGTGTATGTGTTCTGATGGCTCTCTCCACGAGTGAAGAGGTGGTGGAGGGGTATTTATAGCCTCCACACAAAATCCAACCGTTACACACAATTTATCAATCTCGGTAGGACCGAATCAGAAAACTCGGTCGGACCGAAATAGTAAACCTAGTGACCGTTAGGAATTTCGGTGGGACTGACATGCAACTCGGTAGGACCGATTCGGTTAGGGTTTGGGCATAACGTAATCTCGGTGGGACCGATTGCACAAACTCGGTGAGACCGAGTTTGGCAATAAGCTAACCAGAGAGTTGGTCTGGCAAACTCGGTGGGACCGACTCGCTCTTTCGGTGAGACCGAAAAGTTACAAGAAGGAAACATAGAGTTTACCTTGCATTCTCGGTGGGACCGATTCGCTCTTTCGGTGAGACCGAAAAGTTACGAAAGGGAAACAAAGAGTTTGCAAGCCCATCTCGGTGAGACCGAGATCCTTATCGGTAGGACCGAATTGCTAGGGTTTGGCAGTGGCAAATGACAAGTGAAACTCGGTGGCGCCGGATTGAAAGAATCGGTATGACCGAGTTTGGCTTAGGGTTTAGGTCATTTGTGGATATGGGAAAGTAGCTGAGGATTTTGGAGCATATCAATAAGCACATAAAGCAAGAGGCTCATTAAGCAACACTTCATCCCTCCTTGATAGTATTGGCTTTTCCTAAAGACTCAATGTGATCTTGGATCACTAAAATATAAAATGAAGAGTCTTGAACTTTTGAGCTTGAGCCAATTCTTTGTCCTTAGCATTTTGAGGGTTCCACTTTCACATCCATGCCATGCCAATCATTGAGCTTTCCTGAAAAAATCATGTTGAAATCGCATTAGCTCAATGAGCTATATGTTGTTATGAATTACCAAAACCACCTAGGGATAGTTGCACTTTCAACGAGTAGAACACAAGTTGTTGTGGGTGTCGATTTTGTCAAATTGCTTGCCGTTACTAGTCTTATCTTGATTCGGCGGCATCGTGGGATGAAGCGGCCCGGACCGACCTTACACGTACGTTACGTGAGACTGGTTCCACCGACTGACATGCACTTGTTGCATAAGGTGGCTAGCGGGTGTCTGTCTCTCCCACTTTAGTTGGATCGGATTCGATGAAAAGGGTCCTTATGAAGGGTAAATAGAAATTGGCATATCACGTTGTGGTTTTGGCGTAGGTAAGAAACGTTCTTGCTAGAAACCTATAGCAGCCACGTAAAATTTTTGCAACAACAATTAGAGGACGTCTAACTTGTTTTTGTAGCATGTGCCGTGTGATGTCATATGGCCAAAAGGATGTGATGAATGATATATGTGATATATGAGATTGATCATGTTCTTGTAATAGGAATCACGACTTGCATGTCGATGAGTATGACAACCGGTAGGAGCCATAGGAGTTGTCTTAATTTATTTATGACCCGCGTGTCAACTTATACGTCATGTAATTACTTTACTTTATCGCTAACCGTTAGCCATAGTAGTAGAAGTAATAGCTGATGAGACAACTTCATGAAGACACGATGATGGAGATCATGATGATGGAGATCATGGTGTCATGCCGGTGACGACGATGATCATGGCGCCCAGAAGATGGAGATCAAAAGGAGCAAAATGATATTGGCCATAGCATTTTACTATTTGATTGCATGTGATGTTTATCATGTTTTACATCTTATTTGCTTAGAACAACGGTAGCATAAATAAGATGATCCCTCGCAATAATTTCAAGAAAGTGTTCCCCCTAACTGTGCACCGTTGCTAAGGTCCGTTGTTCCGAAGCACCACATGATGATCGGGTGTGATAGGTTCTAACGTTCGCATACAACGGGTGTAAGCCAGATTTACACACGCAATACACTTAGGTTGACCTGACGAGCCTAGCATGTACAGACATGGCCTCGGAACATGGAAGACCGAAAGGTCGAACATGAGTCGTATGGAAGATACGATCAACATGGAGATGTTCACCGATGATGACTAGTCCGTCTCACATGATGATCGGACACGGTCTACTTGAGTCGGATCATGTATCACTTAGATGACTGGAGGGATGTCTAATCTGAGTGGGAGTTCATTAAAAAAAACTGATTAGATGAACTTAATTATCATGAACTTGGTCTAAAAACCTTTGCAAAATGTCTTGTAGATCAAATGGCCAACGCTCATGTCAACCTCAATTTCAACGCGTTCCTAGAGAAAACCAAGCTGAAAGATGATGGCAGCAGCTATACAGACTGGGTCCGGAACCTGAGGATCATCCTCATAGCTGCTAGGAAAGCATATGTCCTAGAAGCACCGCTAGGTGAAGCACCCATCCCAGAGAAGCAAGACGTTATGAACGCTTGGCAGTCACATGCTGATGATTACTCCCTCGTTCAGTGCGGCATGCTTTACAGCTTAGAACTGGGGCTCCAAAAGCGTTTTGAGCAACACGGAGCATATGAGATGTTCGAAGAGCTGAAAATGGTTTTCCAAGCTCATGCCCGGGTCGAGAGATATGAAGTCTCCGACAAGTTCTACAGTTGTAAGATGGAGGAAAATAGTTCTGTCAGTGAGCACATACTCAAAATGTCTGGGTTGCACAACCGCTTGTCCCAGCTGGACATTAACCTCCCGGATAAGGCGGTCATTGACGGAATCCTTCAGTCGCTCCCACCTAGCTACAAGATCTTTGTGATGAACTACAATATGCAGGGGATGGTGAAAACTATTCCTGAAGTATTTTCAATGCTGAAATCAGCGGAGGTGGAAATCAAAAAGGAACATCAAGTGTTGATGGTCAATAAAACCACTAGTTTCAAGAAAGGCAAGGGTAAGAAGAACTTCAAGAAGGACGGCAAGGGAGTTGCCACGGCAGGTAAATCAGTTGCAGGGACGAAGCCAAAGAATGGACCCAAACCTGAGACTGAGTGCTTTTATTGCAAGGGAAAGGGACACTGGAAGCGGAACTGCCCCAAATACTTAGCGGACAAGAAGGCCGGCAACACTAAAGGTATATGTGATATACATGTAATTGATGTGTACCTTACCAGTACTTGTAGTAGCTCCTGGGTATTTCATACCGGTGCGGTTGCTCATATTTGTAACTCAAAATAGGAGTTGCGGAATAAGCAAAGACTGGCGAAGGAGGAGGTGACGATGCGCGTCGGGAATGGTTCCAAGGTCGATGAGATCACGGTCGCCACGCTACCTCTACATTTACCTACGGGATTAGTTTTAAACCTCAATAATTGTAATTTAGTGCCAGCTTTGAGCATGAACATTGAATCTGGATCTCGTTTGATACGAGATGGCTACTCATTTAAATCCGAGAATAATGGTTGTTCTATTTATATGAGAGATATGTTTTATGGTCATGCCCCGCTGGTCAATGGTTTATTCTTAATGAATCTCGAACATGATGTTACACATATTCATAGTGTGAATACCAAAAGATGTAAGATTGATAATGATAGTCCCACATATCTGTGGCACTGCCGCCTTGGTCACAGCGGTGTCAAACGCATGAAGAAGCTCCATACAGATGGACTTTTGGAGTCTCTTGATTTCGAATCATTTGACACGTGCGAACCATGCCTCATGGGTAAAATGACCAAGACTCCATTCTCTGGAACAATGGAGCGAGCAACCAACTTGTTGGAAATTATACATAGTGATGTGTGCGGTCCAATGAGCATTGAGGCTCGCGGTGGCTATCGTTATGTTCTCACTCTCACTGATGACTTAAGTAGATATGGGTATGTCTATTTGATGAAACACAAGTTTGAGACCTTTGAAAAGTTCAAGGAATTTCAGAATGAGGTAGAGAATCAACGTGACCGAAAGATAAAATTCTTACGATCAGATCATGGGGGAGAATATTTAAGTCACGAATTTGGTACGCACTTAAGGAAATGTGGAATCGTTTCACAACTCACGCCGCCTGGAACACCTAAGCGTAACGGTGTGTCCGAACATCGTAATCACACTCTATTGGATATGGTGCGATCTATGATGTCACTCACTGATTTACACTATCATTTTGGGGATACACTCTAGAGACAGCTACATTCACTTTAAATAGGGCACCGTCTGAATCCGTTGAGACGACACTGTATGAATTATGGTTTGGGAAGAAACCTAAGCTGTCGTTTCTAAGAGTTTGGGGATGCGATGCTTATGTCAAGAAACTTCAACCTGAAAAGCTCGAACCCAAGTCAGAAAAATGCGTCTTCATAGGATACCCTAAGGAAACCATTGGGTATACCTTCTACCTCAGATCCGAAGGCAAGATCTTTGTTGCTAAGAACGGGTCCTTTCTGGAGAAAGAGTTTCTCTCGAGAGAAGTAAGTGGGAGGAAAGTAGAACTCGATGAAGTACTACCTCTTGAACCGGAAAGTAGCGCAGCTCAGGACGATGTTCCTGTGGTGCCTGTACCGACTAGAGAGGAAGTTAATGATAATGCTCAAGGTACTTCGGATCAAGTTGCTACTGAACTTCGAAGGTCCACAAGGACACGTTCCACACCAGAATGGTATGGCAACCCTGTCCTGGAAATCATGTTGTTAGACAACGGTGAACCTTCAAACTATGAAGAAGCAATGGTGGGCCCAGATTCCAACAAATGGCTTGAAGCCATGCAATCCGAGATAGGATCCATGTATGAAAACAAAGTATGGACTTTGATGGACTTGCCCGATGATCGGCGAGCGATAGAGAATAAATGGATCTTTAAGAAGAAGACGGACGCAGATGGTAATGTTACCATCTATAAGGCTCGACTTGTTGCTAAGGGTTATCGACAAGTTCAAGGGGTTGACTACGATGAGACCTTCTCACCCGTAGCGAAGCTGAAGTCCGTCCGAATCATGTTAGCAATTGCCACATACTATGATTATGAGATATGGCAAATGGACGTCAAAACGGCATTCCTTAACGGCTTTCTTAAGGAAGAATTGTATATGATGCAGCCGAAAGGTATTGTCGATCCTAAGAATGCTAACAAGGTATAAAAGCTCCAGCGCTCCATCTATGGGTTGGTGCAAGCATCTCGGAGTTGGAACATTCGCTTTAATAAAATGATCAAAGCGTTTGGGTTTATGCAGACTTATGGAGAAGCCTGCGTTTACAAGAAAGTGAGTGGGAGCTCTATAGCATTTCTCATATTATATGTGGATGACATACTTTGATGGGAAATGATATAGAACTTTTGGACAGTGTTAAGGCCTACTTGAATAAGTGTTTTTCAATGAAGGACCTTGGAGAAGCTGCTTACATATTAGGCATCAAGATCTATAGAGATAGATAGAGACGCCTCATAGGTCTTTCACAAAGCACATACCTTGATAAGATATTGAAGAAGTTCAATATGGATCAGTCCAAGAAGGGGTTCTTGCCTGTGTTGCAAGGTGTGAAATTGAGCTCAGCTCAATGTCCGACCACGGTAGAAGATAGAGAAAAGATGAGTGTCGTCCCCTATGCCTAAGCCATAGGGTCTATCATGTATGCCATGTTGTGTACCAGACCTGATGTAAACCTTGCCGTGAGTTTGGTAGGAAGGTACCAAAGTAATCCCGGCATGGAACACTGGACAGCGGTCAAGAACATCCTGAAGTACCTGAAAAGGACTAAGGATATGTTTCTCGTATATGGAGGTGACGAGGAGCTCGTCGTAAAGGGTTACGTCGATGCTAGCTTCGACACAGATCTGGATGACTCTAAGTCACAAACCGGATACGTGTATATTTTGAATGGTGGGGCAGTAAGCTGGTGCAGTTGCAAGCAAAGCGTCGTGGCGGGATCTACATGTGAAGCGGAGTACATGGCAGCCTCGGAGGCAGCGCATGAAGCAATCTGGATGAAGGAGTTCATCACCGACCTAGGAGTCATACCCAATGCGTCAGGGCCAATCACTCTCTTCTGTGATAACACTGGAGCTATTGCCCTTGCCAAGGAGCCCGGGTTTCACAAGAAGACCAGGCACATCAAGCGTCGCTTCAACTCCATTCGTGAAAATGTTCAAGATGGAGACACAGATATTTGCAAAGTACATACGGATCTGAATGTTACAGATCAGTTGACTAAACCTCTTCCGCGAGCAAAACATTATCAACACCAGAACTCTATGGGTGTTCGATTCATCACAATGTAACTAGATTATTGACTCTAGTGCAAGTGGGAGACTGTTGGAAATATGCCCTAGAGGCAATAATAAAATGATTATTATTATTATATTTCCTTGTTCATGATAATTGTCTATTATTCATGCTATGATTGTGTTATCCGGAAATCATAATACATGTGTGAATACATAGACAATAACATGTCCCTAGTGAGCCTCTAGTTAACTAGCTCGTTGATCAACAGATAGTCATGGTTTCCTGACTATGGACATTGGATGTCATTGATAACGGGATCACATCATTAGGAGAATGATATGATGGACAAGACCCAATCCTAATCATAGCACAAGATCGTGTAGTTCGTTTGCTAGAGCTTTTCCAATGTCAAGTATCATTTCCTTAGACCATGAGATCGTGTAACTCCCGGATGCCGTAGGAGTGCTTTGGGTGTACCAAACGTCACAACGTAATTGGGTGACTATAAAGGTATACTATAGGTATCCCCGAAAGTATCTGTTGGGTTGACACGGATCGAGACTGGAATTTGTCACTCTGTATGACGGAGAGGTATCTCCGGGCCCACTCAGTAATGCATCATCGTAATGAACTCAATGTGACCAAGTGTTTGGTCATGGGATCATGCATTACAGTACGAGTAAAGTGACTTGCCGGTAACGAGATTGAACGAGGTATTGGGATACCAAGGATCGAATCTCGGGCAAGTAACGTACCGATTGACAAAGGGAATTGAATACGGGATTGATTGAATCCTCGACATCGTGGTTCATCCGATGAGATCATCGTGGAACATGTGGGAGCCAACATGGGTATCCAGATCCTGCTGTTGGTTATTGACCGGAGAGTCGTCTCAGTCATGTCTGCGTGTCTCCCGAACCCGTAGGGTCTACACACTTAAGGTTCAGTGACGCTAGGGTTGTAGAGATATTAGTATGCGATAACCTGAAAGTTGTTCGGAGTCCCGGATGAGATCCCAGATGCCACGAGGAGTTCCGGAATGGTCCGGAGGTGAAGATTTATATATAGGAAGTCAAGTTTCGGCCATCGGGAAAGTTTCAGGGGTAATCGGTATTGTACCGGAACCAGCGGAAGGGTCCCGGAGGTCCACCGGGTGGGGCCACCTATCCTAGAGGGCCCCATGGTGTAGGATCGAAAGTATGTCTAGAGGGGGGGTGATTAGACTACTTGACCAACTAAAAACTTAGCCTTTTCCCAATTTTAGTTCTTGGCAGATTTTAGCTATCTTAGAGCAAGTCAAGCAATCATCACACAATTCAAGCAAGCATGCAAAGAGTTTATTGGCAGCGGAAAGTAAAGCATGCAACTTGCAAGAATGTAAAGGGAAGGGTTTGGAGGATTCAAACGCAATTGGAGACACGGATGTTTTCCCGTGGTTCGGATAGGTGGTGCTATCCTACATCCACGTTGATGGAGACTTCAACCCACGGAGGGTAACGGTTGCGCGAGTCCACGGAGGGCTCCACCCACGAAGGGTCCATGAAGAAGCAACCTTGTCTATTCCACCATGGCCATTGCCCACGAAGTACTTGCCTCACTAGCGGTAGATCTTCACGAAGTAGGCGATCTCCTTGCCCTTACAAACTCCTTGGTTCAACTCCACAATCTTGTCGGAGACTCCCAAGTGACACCTAGCCAATCTAGGAGACACCACTCTCCAAGAAGTAACAAATGGTGTGTTGATGATGAACTCCTTGCTCTTGTGCTTCAAATGATAGTCTCCCCAACACTCAACTCTCTCATAGGATTTGGATCTGATGGAAAGAAGATTTAAGTGGAAAGCAACTTGGGGAAGGCTAGAGATCAAGATTCATATGGTAGGAATGGAATATCTTGGTCTCAACACATGAGTAGGTGGTTCTTTCTCAGAACATATGAGTAGGAATGGTGTATGTGTTCTGATGGCTCTCTCTTCGAATGAAGAGGAGGTGGAGGGGTATTTATAGCCTCCAGACAAAATCCAACCGTTACACACAATCTACCAATCTCGGTGGGACTGAATCAGAAAACTCGGTCTGACCGAAATAGTAAACCTAGTGACTGTTAGGAATTTCGGTGGGACTGAGATGCAACTCGGTAGGACCGATTCGGTTAGGGTTTGGGCATAACGTAATCTCGGTGAGACCGATCACACAAACTCGGTGAGACCGAGTTTGGCAATTAGCTAACCAGAGAGTTGGTCAGGCAAACACGATGGGACCGACTTGCTCTTTCGGTGAGACCGAAAACTTACAAGAAGGAAACAGAGAGTTTGCATTGCATTCTCGGTGGGACCGATTCGCTCTTTCGGTGAGACCGAAAAGTTATGAAAGGGAAACAGAGAGTTTGCAACCCCATCTCGGTGTGACCGAGATCCTTATCGGTAGGACCGAATTGCTAGGGTTTGGCAGTGGCAAATGACAAGTGAAACTCGGTGGCGCCGGATTGACAGAATCGGTATGACCGAGTTTGGCTTAGGGTTTAGGTCATTTGTGGATATGGAAAGGTGGTTGAGGATTTTGGAGCATATCACTAAGCACATAAAGCAAGAGGCTCATTAAGCAACACCTCATCCCTCCTTGATAGTATTGGCTTTTCCTAAAGACTCAATGTGATCTTGGATCACTAAAATATAAAATGAAGAGTCTTGAACTTTTGAGCTTGAGCCAATTCTTTGTCCTTAGCATTTTGAGGGTTCCACTTTCACATCCATGCCATGCCAATCATTGAGCTTTCCTGAAATAATCATCTTGGAATAGCATGAGCTCAATGAGCTATATGTTGTTATGAATTACCAAAACCACCTAGGGATAGTTGCACTTTCAATCTCCCCCTTTTTGGTATTTGATGACAACATATAGATCAAAGCTTCGACAAATAATAATAATCATGAAATACATCGTCACTTTGAGAAGTATGTGATAAGTAAGAGCTCCCCCTAAATTTGTGCATATTTTAAAATTTGCTTTGGACTGCAAATGCACAAGGAGTTAGAATCATGGGTTACTCTTCCATGTCACATACATCTTGGTGGAGCGCTCAAAAAATGATAAGATTGAAATACATGCACTCATCACCAAGAATAGTGAATGATCACAGACAATAGATAGAATGATAACATTTAGCAAGTATTAAGCAACCATTAAGTGTAGCTTATGATCAAACACTTGATCATCGATGTCTCACGAATAATGACATAGTATCGCACACGCAAGCAAACAAAGTTCGAAAAAACACCAAATAAAAACAAGAGAGAATAAAAGCAACACTCTCTCTCGAAGCCTATGATCTTTGCATTTTCTCCCCCTTTGGCAACAAGTTACCAAAAACTTCCTAGAGAATGCATAGTGCTAAGTCGACGCTCAGGCTTGATCTTCAGGTGGTGGTGGAGTCCGGAGCACGCCAAGGACGAAGCCTTCAGTAGATGTGGAAGGAGTTGAGGCTGTGGTGGATGCTGGAGCTGGTGGAACGGAGGCTGTAGCTGGTGCAGACGTTGTAGCTCTAGTGTCAGCAACTGGCAGTGCAGACGACCTCGGACCTCGTGGCACCCTGGCAAAAGCATCAGTTGTGGTTCTGCCTCTTCTCTCGTTCATGTTGTCCTGGAGCTGCTCCACGGCAGTCTGTATCTCAGTCACTTTGATGTCTAGGTCATAGAACCTCTGTTCCATGATCCTCTCTAGGCTCGCTTGGTTCTGAGTCAGGGTAGCTATACTCTGCTCAATCCGCAGGGTGGACGCTATCAGGTAACCGAGCTGCTCTTGTTTGGTCTTCAAAAGTAATCAGATGCCTCCGCTTGAGTAGGCATCCTGGCAGCTTTCTCCTTCTTCGCCTTCTCCTTCTGAGCTTGTGCATGGGCAGATGAGGGTTCATTCTCAGTCATAACCACTTGGTTATCCTCAAAATCTAGACGGATGGGCAGGTGTTCCTTATCCAATAAATACACGCCCATGCCCATCTTGGAGTTGATGAGCTCCTGAATCTGTGGGGCATACCCACAACTCCTCTTCTGGTCTGCAGCTGTCCTCTTGATTGTTTCCACAATGAGACTCATGACCTTGAATTTCTGAGGCACGTCAAAGACATGAAGCAAGTTGATCGCGTGACCTCTGATCATCTTGTGATTTCCAGATTTGGGCAGAAGGGTATGCCTAAGGATCCAGTTGATCGTAGGCAATCCTGAGAGCAGATAGTGCACTGAGCCAAACTTGAACATGTCGAGCGCTTCATTCGGGATCTCCTTGTACATGTTGGACATGGAGTTGTGATCCACCTTTTTCTTGGCATAAATGTCCAAGTCATCAGCTTGCTCCTCTGGGGCATTGATCAACTTCGCCCATTCTTCAATAGTGGATTGGTACCTTGTACCCTCTGACATCCATGTGATCCTGCCATCTGGATAAAAGTGTCATGTGGAGTAGAATTGCATGATCAGCTCCTCGTTCCACTTTGTGAGCTTCTGCCCAACAAAGTCTGCAACTCCACACGCACTAAAGCTGTCAAATACACCGGGGTAGTACTCTTCATTGTCCTTGACGTAGGTCCAGTCGACCCATCTCATGTCACAAACGATTGGCTTCTTGTCAAGCAAAATAGTCTCATAGAAATCTTGCTGCTCCTTGGTATGAAATCTGTAATCCACGGCAGTCCTTCTCCTAGAAGCATACGGATCTGCTTCTCTCCATTTCCTCAGCCCTGAATCTCTCCTGAGCTTCATATCCTCAGCCACAGGATGAGCATCGTTGTGGTCTGGGATCTTGGGCTTGAGCTTCCTAAGGACACTCTCTTCCTCTTCTTCGATAGCTTCAAGCACTGGGGCCTTGTTCTTTTCCGCAGCTGGGATGCTTCGTGTGTTTCTCTTTGGTGCACTCTTAGGCTTAGATGCTGCCTTAGGTGCTTCCTTGGGCTTGGATGCAGCTGTTCCTGACCTTATAGCATCTCCCATGAGTTTGGCTGCCTTGGGTGCTGGTGCAGCAACCTCTTCTTCTTCCTCCTCATCTACCATGATGGAGGCCTTCCCAAGCACTCTGGCTACAGTCTTCTTCACCCTCTCTTTCCTCTTCTTGCCTTGGCCACCTGCTTCCTCTTCAGATTCCAGGGCAAGCTTCATGGTTTCTTCAGTTGCAGCCTTCCTAGGTTTGGAAGTGGGAACTCTTGCCTTAGACATGGGCTGCCTGCCTGCTGGCCTTTTGATTTTCAGCCCTGGCTTTGTGCCTTGAGCTGGTTCAGCTCTCTTTGATGTGGCCTCTTCCTCTGCGACATAGTCTTCATCCTCAAAATTAGACGTTCTCTTCTTCCTTTGACGTGTGGCAGCCTTAGGCAGATTGCTGGGGGTGCTCCTGCTGCCATCATCAGAAGAACTTGAGGGGCTAGTGCCCTCACTCATCACAAGTTGCTGCTCAGACACATTCTGGCTGTCACTTCGATCAGACATGTTGCAAACTGACTGCTGACCCTGTGAATAGATTATGGATAAGATAGAGTGGATGAGCATCACAAAAAGCAGAGATTTTTGCAAAAGATTAATTCAAAAACTTAGTTTTAGTTTTCCACAGAAAGCATCTCGGATCTACCGATTTTCAAACTCGGTGACACCGAAGCAGTTTTGGCACCAGAACTGGTGAACTCGGTCGGACCGAGTCACAGTTCGGTGGCACCGAGACTGCCAGGGTTTCACAGAATTCCAAAATCGGTCGCACCGATAAGTTATTCTCGGTCAGACCGAGTTTCACTTGTGCAATGGCAAAAGCCAGATCGGTGGGACCGAGTTTTTCAACTCGGTGGGTCCGAGATGGTTTCAGCGGAAACCTAACCCTAAATTTTTTGAATTAAACCTAATCTACGAGTTCATTGACTGGATAGGAGTGTTTCAATCGTGGCAAGAATCATGATGATCACAATGTGCTAGGAATCGGAGTGGAGAATAGCACAAAGATCGAGTCCATACCCTAGTTCAGCGGAGACTCGCTACGGGGGCAACGGCGGGGCAGAATTCCGTTGACGGCGGCGGAGACCACCGACTGGAGGCTGCTGGCGGCGAGAAGACGATTCGGAGACCACGAAGGCAGAGCAGGCTATCGCGCGGGCGAAGAGGTTTCGGAGAAATTTCCAAAATTTTGCCCATCACTATATATAGCCCGACCCTGTTGGTGTGACCGAGTGGAACAACTCGGTGGCACCGAGATGCAAAACTGTGTGCAGTTATTGCAACTCGGTGTGACCGAAAAGTTCAAATCGGTTGCACCGAGATCGAAAACCTAGATCAACTTAATGAACACGGTAGGACCGAAAATGGAGTATCGGTCAGACCGAGATTCATAAAGAGGTTTTGGAAGTTTAAGTCTATGACGAATCGTGGACTCCGAGCACTCCTCACACAGAGTGATTCGAATCTGACTTGATCAAGTTTTGTGATGCAGCACGAATAGAGTTTGAGACGAGAAAAGCATAAAGAGCTAGAGGAGGTTCTTAGGCATTCTTGTCCATCCACTTGGCAAAAGAAGAAAGCCAAACAATCAAAACAACAAGTGGATGTCCTCGAATGAGTAAAATATGCAACCAACATGCTCACACAATAAGATGGCAAATGAAATATGTGGCAAAACATGCACAACCAATTCTAGCATCTATCAAGCAATTTGCGATGACTAGGTCATCTATATATGAGTATATTGACTTAGGAGTCAAGTGATAACACTTGATCATAGGTCATACTCATCGTTTAAGCTCAAGTGGGGTTACCACTTTTAAATAAAGCATTGTTGTATTCATATCTTTAGAGTTGCTTTAGCTCAAGTCTTAGAGTAAAGCTCCCCCTAGATGTGATATCCCCCCTAAGAGGGATGAACTAACCTTGGGTTTTGTCGATGATGACTTCATGTAGATGTTGAAGATGTGGATGCTCAATGTTGATGTAGATCACTTGGAGCTATCCATTTGAGTGAATTGCACTTTCAATACCTACATGGGTTAGTCCCACAAGGAACAAACAAGGATATCCATAGACATAGAGTGATGCACACACAAGATGATGTCCATGAAAACTTTAGGTTACCTTGTCCCTTGTCTTACCAACAAGAGGGTTTGTGACTCCTTGAACTAGTGCAAGATGTGGAAGTTGATTGCACTTGTTCTTGCCAAAATGATAAGGGTGAAGTATGTTGGCGGAGTCACCCTCAAGAACTCTCTAGTTCTTCTTCTTTTGGATCCACACCATCTTGATGGGAATCCTTGGAGTTGTAGTCGTACTTGATGTAGTGGAACTTGAAGTAGTCTTGGGAACCCACTTGACTAAGGTCTTAGGAGCTTCTTCAAATGCATCAATCTCCTCTTGAAGCTTGTCCTTGCCTTTTTGCTTGTAGTCTTGTGGTGGAAGATCATCTTGAGCTTGTGTTCCCTTGAAGGAAGTATCATACTTCTCTTGTTGAGGAATAAACTTTGTCTTGGGGTATTGATCTTCTTCCCATTCAACTCCATTGGCATTGAACTTTCGTTCAAAACCAACACCTTGATTCTTCCGGTGCACTCCTTGCTTGCGCAAAATTTCCTCGAATTGCTTACTTCCGGCAAGGCTCTTGTAAACACCTTTCTCTATAATTCCCTTCAATAAGCTATTTTCTTGCTCAAGTGTAACTTGGCTAAGAGAATCATTAGTGGAATCAAGAGAACTACTAGAAGCAACAATATTGGATTTAGCATGATCATTGTTACTACTAGAGGAAGAATCTTTCTTATTCTTGTTACTAGTATTGACTTGAGGCATGTAGGTGGATAAAAGTAAACGCTTGGCAATGTGAGAAGAACTTTTCTTGCGGAGATCATCATTGATTGCTTTTAAGAACTCATGCTCTTGCTCAAGATTAAGCTTTTCAAAGCGTAGTTTCTCATGAGCTCTTAAAAGTTCTCGATGATCTTCGAAGATAGTTTCATGGACTAACTTAAGAGTGTTTAGTTCTTTAGTTAGAGCCTCAATCCTCTCCTTATCATTGTCATTCGTTTTAGCATGATTAATTGATATTTCACCATAATATTCTTCACTACAGTTGTCAACAAGCAAATCATCATCAGCTAACAAGTCATCTTCATCACTATTAAAGTCAACATACTCGGGGTGTGTTACCTTAGGACCTTTGGCCATGAAGCATCTTCCAATTCCTTCATTTGGTGAGTCAAATATGTCGTAGGAGTTGGTTGACACAAGTGCTAGACCGGCAACACCTTCATCTTGAGTATCTTCGGAGTCGGAGTGATAACTTCTCTCGGAGTGGCTGTCGGAGTCGGAGCCGGATACCCATTCACCAACATGAGCTTGATGTCTTCGTTTTGTATAGCTCCTTGATGATTTTTCCTTCCTTTCCGAGTCCTTGCTTCTCCGTGAGTATCTTCGTTCATAACGATCATCTCTACTCCTTCTCTCTCTTGGTGGAGATTCTTTGCATCTTCTTTTTGGAGAATCTTCTCTTCTCTTGTAGGGAGCCGTACACTCATTGGAATAGTGTTCGGGTCTTCCACCATTATAGCAGTTTCGCTCTCGACTAGAAGATCTTTTGTCATTGTAGGACCTTGACTTGAAGCTTCTATCTTTGTTTCTACTCTTGTAGAACTTGTTGAAGTTCTTCACCATTAAGCTCAATTCTTCATTGAAGTTTTGTTTCTCACTTGATGATGTGGGGACTTCACATGATGCTTTGTAGGCACCACTAGATTTATTGTGAAGTTCCTCTTTATCCTTTAGTGACATCTTATGAGCAACAATCCTTCCAATTACTTCTGTTGGCTTGAGATCTTTGTAGTTGGGCATCATTTGGATTAATGTGCACACGGTATCATATTTCCCAACCAAGGCTCTTAGGATCTTCTTGATGATGAATCTATCGGTCATCTCTTCACTTCCTAAGCCGGCAATCTCATTTGTGATGAGAGCAAGCCTAGAGTACATTTCAGCGACACCTTCACCATCCTTCATCCTGAACTTGTCAAGTTGACTTTGGAGCACATCCAACTTGGATTCCTTGACGGAGTCGGTACCTTCGTGCATATCAATCAAAGTATCCCAAATTTCCTTTGCATTCTCAAGGCGGCTGATTTTGTTGAATTCTTCGGGGCACAATCCGTTGAAGAGAATATCACAAGCTTGAGCATTGTATTGCAACATCTTCAACTCATCCGCGGTAGCTTCACGGTTTGGTTCTCTCCCATCAAAGAACTCACCTTGCAAACCAACACAAACAATAGCCCATACGGCGGGGTTATGTCCAAGAATATGCATTTTCATTTTATGCTTCCAACTAGCAAAATTAGTGCCATCAAAGTAAGGACCTCTACGGTGATAATTTCCCTCGCTAGATGCCATACTCTCCTAGGTTGTGAAACCAAGGCTATGACCACCAAAAGCTATGGAGATCAAGGCAAATGGAGACCAAAGCTCTGATACCACTTGTAGGATCGAAAGTATGTCTAGAGGGGGGTGATTAGACTACTTGACCAACTAAAAACTTAGCCTTTTCCCAATTTTAGTTCTTGGCAGATTTTAGCTATCTTAGAGCAAGTCAAGCAATCATCACACAATTCAAGCAAGCATGCAAAGAGTTTATTGGCAGCGGAAAGTAAAGCATGCAACTTGCAAGAATGTAAAGGGAAGGGTTTGGAGGATTCAAACGCAATTGGAGACACGGATGTTTTCCCGTGGTTCGAATTGGTGGTGCTATCCTACATCCACGTTGATGGAGACTTCAACCCACAGAGGGTAACGGTTGCGCGAGTCCACGGAGGGCTCCACCCACGAAGGTTCCACGAAGAAGCAACCTTGTCTATTCCACCATGGCCATCGCCCACGAAGGACTTGCCTCACTAGCGGTAGATCTTCACGAAGTAGGCGATCTCCTTGCCCTTACAAACTCCTTGGTTCAACTCCACAATCTTGTCGGAGGCTCCCAAGTGACACCTAGCCAATCTAGGAGACACCACTCTCCAAGAAGTAACAAATGGTGTGTTGATGATGAACTCCTTGCTCTTGTGCTTCAAGTGATAGTCTCCCTAACACTCAACTCTCTCTCATAGGATTTGGATCTGATGGAAAGAAGATTTGAGTGGAAAGCAACTTGGGGAAGGCTAGAGATCAAGATTCATATGGTAGGAATGGAATATCTTGGTCTCAACACATGAGTAGGTGGTTCTTTCCCAGAACATATGAGTAGGAATGCTGTATGTGTTCTGATGGCTCTCTCTTCGAATGAAGAGGAGGTGGAGGGGTATTTATAGCCTCCGCACAAAATCCAACCGTTACACACAATCTACCAATCTCGGTGGGACCGAATCAGAAAACTCGGTCTGACCGAAATAGTAAACCTAGTGACCGTTAGGAATTTCGGTGGGACTGAGATGCAACTCGGTAGGACCGATTCGGTTAGGGTTTGGGCATAACATAATCTCGGTGAGACCGATCGCACAAACTCGGTGAGACCGAGTTCGGCAATTAGCTAACCAGAGAGTTAGTCAGGCAAACACGGTGGGACTGACTTGCTCTTTCGGTGAGACTGAAAAGTTACAAGAAAGAAACAGAGAGTTTGCATTGCATTCTCGGTGGGACCGATTCGCTCTTTCGGTGAGATCGAAAAGTTACGAAAAGGAAACAGAGAGTTTGCAACCCCATCTCGGTGTGACTGAGATCCTTATCAGTAGGACCGAATTGCTAGGGTTTGGCAGTGGCAAATGACAAGTGAAACTCGGTGGCGCCAGATTGACAGAATCGGTATGACCGAGTTTGGCTTAGGGTTTAGGTCATTTGTGGATATGGAAAGGTGGTTGATGATTTTGGAGCATATCACTAAGCACATAAAGCAAGAGGCTCATTAAGCAACACCTCATCCCTCCTTGATAGTATTGGCTTTTCCTAAAGACTCAATGTGATCTTGGATCACTAAAATATAAAATGATGAGTCTTGAACTTTTGAGCTTGAGCCAATTCTTTGTCCTTAGCATTTTGAGGGTTCCACTTTCACATCCATGCCATGCCAATCATTGAGCTTTCCTGAAATAATCATCTTGGAATAGCATTAGCTCAATGAGATATATGTTGTTATGAATTACCAAAACCACCTAGGGATAGTTGCACTTTCACATGGGCTGAAGTGGGAGGGGAACCAGCCCCTGGTGGGCTGGTGCGCCCCCCATGGGCCTCCCCTTGCGCCTAGGGTTGGAAGCCCTAGGGGTGGGGGGCGCCCCACCTGACTTGGGGGGCAAGTCCCCCCCCCCTTGGCTGCCGCCCCCCCTTGGAGATGGGATCTCCTAGGGCCGGCGCCCCCCCTAGGGGCCCTATATATAGTGGAGGAGGGAGGGCAGCCGCAACCAAGCCCTTGGCGCGTCCCTCTCCCCTCGTAACACCTCTCTCGTTGGAGCTTGGCGAAGCCCTGCTGAGATCACCGCTGCTGCCACCACCACGCCGTCGTGCTGCTGGATCTCCATCAACCTCTCCTTCCCCTTGCTGGATCAAGAAGGAGGAGACGTCTTCCCAACCGTACGTGTGTTGAACGTGGAGGTGCCATCCGTTCAGCGGTTGGTCATCGGTGATTTGGATCACGACGAGTACGACTCCATCAACCCCGTTCTCTTGAACGCTTCCGCTTGCGATCTACAAGGGTATGTAGATGCACTCCCCTCTCCCTCATTGCTAGATGGCTCCATAGATTGATCTTGGTGATGCGTAGAAAATTTTAAAATTACGCTACGTTCCCCAGCACCGACTACTACCCTCCAGGCTACTGATCGATTACCAACTTAGGCCAAAAGCCTAAACTTGGGGGAGAACAAGTTTATCACCGACATTACATTCATGTCCACTTATTCTATTTGTCGGTGCTCATACTTTTTCATTGTATCATCCATGCTTAGACTTATTTTCTTGCTTTCTTCTTGCGTGTTTGAAAAACTTTAGATAAACCAAAAAATTAGCCGTAGTTAATTTACTTTCTATGCATGCTTAGTAGTAGTACTAAAAAGAAAACCCAAAAAGATTTCCTTGTTCTTCTTTTGCTTGTTGGAAGCTTTCCTGTGTAAATAGGTTTTCTCATTTTTGCTTTTTCCTTATTTGCTTGCTTAAGAAAACCAAAACTCCAAAAATATTTCAGTGTGTTTCTCTGAATTTCTTTTCTTTTATTCGAGTTGTACCGAGGAGAAGACCACAATGAAAATGTTGAGTAGCTCCCATATGAATAACTGCTGAACTAATAAGAGCCCATTTTACCTTGTCTTCTCCTGTTGAATAAAATGTTTTGTAGATTCCATCTTAGTCCATGGCACTCTTGCACTATTATTATTTTCATATCATTTGGTCGTGCAAGTGAAAGGCAATAATGACGATATTTGATGAGCTTCCGTGGCAAGGAGAAACTGGTATGAACTCGACTTGTTCTGTCTGTGTAAATATGTTTAACCTAGTTGTAATTGCATCTAGTGCCACCCCTAGTTGGTTTTGGAGTATTGACGACAAACCTGGTTGAGGGACTAATGTGTTTGTGAGAATTGCAGGATAACACAGGTAGAAGTCCCTCATTGATTCGGTTTTCCTACCAGAGATGACCCCTAAAAATGCATGAAGACATTGAAGTCAAAGGTGGTATGTGAAGACATTCACATTGAAGACTATGACAAGAGAAGACATCGCGTGCAGACTATGGAGCGCGAAGACTTAGTTGTTTCGTCGTTCTTTTTCTTCTTTGTTGAGTCATAGGAACCACCGTACTGTTAAGTGGGGTCCAAGTGAACCAGTCAGAATGACTGAAGTGATGCTTAACCAAAATCCTATGTCTTCGAGCAAAGACAATGAGAGAAAATCTTATCCAGAGCTGGATAAGTCAGCTTTGCTTGTAGCCCAAGTAAAGTTGCCGTGTTTGTTTGAAATCTGACCGTTGGAACACGTGTCAGTTCCTTAGTGACCCAGGGTCATTTCAGACAAATTAGGTCGGGTTTCCTAGTGGCTATAAATAGCCCACCCCCTACAACCATAAATGGTTGGCTGCTCAGAGTTAGTATACGGCTTTTGTCGTTTGAGAGCAACCCACCTCGAAGCCTTTGAGAGAGAGAAATCCTTGCGAGGACAAAGCCCTAAACACGCAGAGCCAAAGAGTGTTAGGCATCACTGAAGTCTTCTTGTCTGTGTGATCTGAAGACTTATTACACTTGAGGACTGTGAATCCTCCAGCCGGTTAGGCGTCGCGTTCTGAGCATCCAAGAGTCATTGTGGATCGCCGGTGAACAAAGTCTGTGAAGGTTTGGAAGTCTACCTTGAAGACTTACCAGAGTGATTGAGCGAGGACGGGGTGTCCTTAGCTCAATGGGAATAACATGAAGACGTGGTCTTCTGAGTTGAATCTCAGCCTCCCTAACCAGACGTACAGTTGTCACAGCAACTGGAACTGGTCCAACAAATCATTGTCTTCAACGAGCCACTGGTTCCATCCTTCCCATCTCTTTACTTTCAGATTGGTCCTTGTGAAGTCATTGCCTGTTTGCATTATTTATTTGTCTTCACTGTGTGACTGCTGTTCTGATTAGCTTCATACTATCTTCCATCCTGATCTATACTCCCTAGCTGCTATTGGTCTTTGTGCTTTCATTTCATTGAATACTTGACTATGGCTTGCTTAGTGTAGTCTACCTTCCGCTACATGGTAATAGGTTAGTTTATATCGTTTGTCTTCGAAACCTCCATGTTTTGAAGACTTTCATAAAAATCGCCTATTCACCCCCCCCCCTCTAGTGGATCACTAGCACTTTCAATTGGTATCAGAGCAAGGTACTCCCTTGTTCTGTGTGATTCGGTTTAACCACCTGGAGTTTTAGCTATGTGGACAGCAGGGATAATCAAAGTCTCTGCTGCGTGCCCAGTCTTTGATGGAACTGAATATCCCTACTGGAAGAATAAGATGCGCATGCATCTTGAAGCCATTGATGTCGACCTCTGGTATGTCGTCAAGAATGGCGTCCCCAAGGCTGGTGAAGGTGTCACCGCTGCTGATGTCAAGAAGTTTGTTCAACTGGACTCCACTGCCAAGAACATCATCTGTGGTCATCTGACCAAAGGGCTATATGGCCGTGTGAGTGCTCTGGAAACATCTAAGCTAGCCTGGGACTGGCTCTCCAAGGTCAACGAAGGCGTCTCAACCCAGAGAGATCAAAGAATCAGTGTCCTTCGCAACCTCTTCAACCGCTTCAAAAGAAACGACAATGAGAATGTTCAGCTCATGTTTGATCGAATCATTGACATCACAAATGAGCTTCAAGCCCTCGGCGCTACTGAGATCACCAAGCATGAAGTCGTCAAGACACTCCTGAGATCACTTGACAGCTCGTTTGACACCCTAGCCCTGATGATTCAAGAATGCCCTGACTTCAAGACACTCGATCCGTCTGACATACTTGAAAGGCTCAACACACATGAGTTTCAGCTTTCTGAGAAAAGAGACATCTATGGTCCCAACTATGGGCGAACTCGTGCTTTGAAGGCAAAAGCTATTTCCTCATCTGAAGAAGAATCTGATTGCAGTTCGGATGATCCTGAAGACATTGGAAGGGAGCTTGCTATGCTTGTGAAGAAGTTTCAGAAATTCACCAAGAAGAAAGGCTTCAGAAAGTCCTCACGATCCAGCTCAAGGAATGATGAAGCTTCTGCTCATGACTACAAGAAGAGAACATGTCACAAGTGCAAGAAACCTGGTCACTACATCTCTGAGTGTCCGCAGTGGGGCAATGAGAACAAGAAGAAGAAGAAGAAGAAGAAGAAGAAGAAGAAGAAGAAGAAGAAGAAGAAGAAGAAGAAGAAGAGCAAGGAATATGATTCTGACGACAAGAATAAGAAGAAATACTCAAAGTATTCTTCCAAGTCTTCCTCAAAGTCTTCATCACACAAGAAGAGCTCATCTGGCAAGGCTCGTGCATTTGTTGGCACAGAAATGGATTCAAAGGAGGAGTCCGCTTCCGAGGAGGCGAGGTGGAGTCTGAGGAGGAGTCCGATTCTGGCGTTGCAAGTCTGGCTACAGCATATGTTGCCAAGTCCATCTTCAACACTGAAGACAATGACTTCATCATCGACGCCGATGCAAATGACAAGGACAACTCTGCTCCTACCTACTGCTTCATGGCACGCGGTGCCAAGGTAAACTCACACACTACTCACTATCAGACATCCAGTGAAGATGACTCTAATTGTGGTTCCAAACCTAGCTACAAAACACTTGCTAAAATTGTAACTGGACAACAGAAAGCTATGGAACATATTCAAAAACTGTTAGACAAAAGTGATGACCTGTTAGACGCTGAAATGACTCGATCTCAGTCCTTAATTGAAGACATAAAAAATCTTCATGTTAAGTATGAGGAACTTGAAAGTCATCATGAAACGCTCTCAACAACTCATGAAAAGGTTTCCTATGATTATCTTCAAAGGAAGCAAGACCTTGAGAAATTGAGAGCGGATCATGAAGATCTTCAAAAGGAAAATGAGTCACTTCGCACCAAACAGATCAGTTCCGCTCAGGACAGATTTGAACCACCATGTCTTAAATGCATTGAGCGTGACAATGCTACTTCTGTTGCTGAATGTTCTAGTGCTGCTACTATTGCAATATCTTCAACTGTTGATGTGGTAACTAACCCCTCTGTTGAGGATACCACTGCTATTGCTGATGAAAATGCTAGGTTGAAGACATTGCTTGAAACAGGGATGTACAAAAGTCTCAAAGGGCATTAGACACTATGTGATGTCCTCAAAAGGCAGATCCTGAAACGAAACCCTAGGAAAGAGGGTGTTGGGTTCAAAAGGAAAATGAATGCTGATGGCTCTTACTGGAAGCCTGAGCAGTACCCCAAAACCACATGGGTTGCTGCAAAGGAACCTTCAATGGATCCATCCACCCTATTTGGCTTCACTTGTGCTAATCCCGTTGTTATTGATGAATCCTTTGATGCAAGCTATAAACTATTTAAGAATCAGAATGGTGAAGTGTTTGCCAGGTATATTGGTACTAACTGTAGGAAAGGGCCACCTATGAAGAAAGTCTGGGTGCCGAAAAAGTGTTTGGAGAATCTTCTTGTGAATGTCGTCATGACACCACAAGTGAAGAACAAAAACCCCAAACCACAGGCTTCATATGGTCCAAAGGCTTCATACAGACAAAGGACTCACCTGAGTCGCACTAACACAAATGTTTTGCAGGGAAACCATACCCAGGCCTATGAATATGAGCGCGTTTCATCAAACCGCCATGTTCATACGACCAAGAACTACTCTGCTTATTCTTATGAGTACTATTGTCCTCCTGCAAGACTATTTGCTAGGGCTCCAAAGCCAAAGTTCTCAAATGCTGCACTTAGACTCATTGCTTTGAAGCCACCCTTGAAGATGTGGGTGGCTAAGAAAGCTTAACTCTCTTTTGCAGGGAAGGGTCTCCAGCCGAAAATCAAATTCGTCTGAAGCTATTGCTGGGGACCTTAAACATCTTGTAGGGCGCAAGATCAAATGCCCAAATGGTCTTATTATGTATTTTGTTCCTGACTCGCTTGCTACTTGCCCTATCAGTCCTAACCTCGATCTAAGCTTTCATAATCCACTTGCTCGTCAAATGTTTATGCTTCATAATTCTCTTTGTGAAGCCTATCCCCCTAATTGCACTGTAGGGTATGACACCAGCTACTTCGGAATGGATTATTGGTAGTGGGTGTACTAATCACATGACTGGCAAGCGAAGTCTTCTCATGGGCTCAACTTTACATCCATCTGACAAGAGTCACATCACATTTGCTGATACTAGTAAAAGCAAGGTATTGGGTCTAGGTAGAGTTGCAATCTCAAGGGATCAACACATGGATAAAGTGATGCTTGTTGAATCCCTTGGTTTCAACTTAATGTCTGTCTCAATGCTTTGTGATTTAAACATGATTGTGATATTTGGAAAATATCGCTGCCTTGTTCTAATGGAATCTGACAAGTCTCTAGTCTTTGAAGGGTATTGGAAAGATGATTTGTACGTGGTAGATTTCTCAGCAGGACCACAACTTGCCGTATGTCTTCTAGCAAAAGCTTCAGAATGCTGGCTCTGGCATCGGAGGCTAGGGCATGCTGGCATGAGGAACTTGCACACTCTTGCAAAGAAGAAGCATGTCATAGGCATCAAGGGCATCAAGTTCAAGAAGGATCACCTATGCAGTGCCTGTGAAGCTAGAAAGATGACGAGGGCCAAGCATCCCTCGAAGACAATCATGACAACGACTCAACCCTTCGAACTGCTACACATGGACCTCTTCGGTCCCACTAACTACTCAACTCTTACTACTACTGCTTGTCTCTATGGCTTCGTCATTGTTGATGATTATTCAAGATGTACATGGGTGCATATAATCCTCTACAAGACTGAAGTGCGGGATGTTTTCAGACGCTTCGCCAATCGAGCCATGAACAACTATGGTGTCAAGATCAAGCACATCAGACATGACAATGGCACATTGTCGGTGTCAAAACCGGCGGATCTCGGGTAGGGGGTCCCGAACTATGCGTCTAGGCCGGATGGTAACAGGAGGCAAGGGACACGAAGTTTTACCCAGGTTCAGGCCCTCTCGATGGAGGTAAAACCCTACGTCCTGCTTGATTAATATTGATGATATGGGTAGTACAAGAGTAGATCTACCACGAGATCAGAGAGGCTAAACCCTAGAAGCTAGCCTATGGTATGATTGTTGTTGTGTATGTTGTCCTACGGACTAAAACCCTCCGGTTTATATAGACACCGGAGAGGGTTAGGGTTACACAAAGTCGGTTACAATGGTAGGAGATCTGCATATCCGTATCGCCAAGCTTGCCTTCCACGCCAAGGAAAGTCCCTTCTGGACACGGGACGAAGTCTTCAATCTTGTATCTTCATAGTCCAGGAGTCCGGCTGAAGGTATAGTCCGGCTATCCGAACACCCCCTAATCTAGGACTCCCTCAGTAGCCCCCGAACCAGGCTTCAATGACGATGAGTCCGGTGCATAGATTGTTTTCGGCATTGCAAGGCGGGTTCTCCTCCAAATTTCGTGTACCTGTTGAATAAAGTCCGGTTTCTTGTAGATGTCGTGCTCCTTGGCTTCTACGCCCAATAATGGCCGTTTCCCATGTGTCGAACGAATATGAAAAGTCTGAGTGTTTTTACATTCACACCCCTAGCCGCATAAATGAGCTGACCTATTTAAGGGGACGAGGATTTAGATCCAAACCACTTCTTCCCCCCTTCGCGAGTGTTCATCAGAGCACATCCGACAAAGGTCCATTCCACCATGGCCAGCCATCGCAACTCCTCCTTTCGCCCTTCCAGCCCTCAGCCTGGATATTGGGAGAGATGCTCCATCCCGCATAGCGAGCTAGTGACGCTCCAGACCAAGGGATTTCTCCCCCCGGCCTATATGGTCCCGGTTCGAGCCGGCCTTGCCATCTATAATGGCGGAGAGCAAGCGGAGAGTGCCCCCAATCCCTCCAAAGGAGAGCGGGTGTGCCTCGTCCCTTATTTAATAAGGGGGCTCGGATTTCCAATCCATCCATTTCTCCGGGGGCTCCTGGAGTTCTATGGCCTCCAGCTACACAATCTCACGCCTGCCTCCGTATTGCATATCGCGGGCTTCGTAGCCCTCTGCGAGCTGTTTTTGGGTATCGAGGCTCATTTCGGGCTATGGAAAAGGTTATTCTGCCTTGTGCCCCGCTCTAAGGAGGGGTCAATGTATCAAGTGGGCGGAGCCGAAGTGTGGCGCATCGCCGGGACCGGATATCTATCCGGAACCCCAAAGAAGGCGTTTGAAGACTGGCCTTCAGAATTGTTTTATATAGAAGATGTCGCGCTGCCGGATCCTGTTCGGATTGGCCTACCTGAGTTCGACAGTGCTCCCTTAAAGAAGCGCCTAAGCTGGCACCCACGGAGCCCTCAGAGGGAAAGTGACAGGGACATCATTTACCTGATGGGCCGAATAAGATTGTTAACCCATTCCGGACTGACCATGATCGGGGTTATGGCCGAATGCATCATGCGGGGGGTGCAACCGCTTCAGTACAGAAGCCACCCCATGTGGGACTTCAACAGGGAGGACGACGCCACCCGCTATGGCCGTAAGGGGCCGGATTCAGCTGCCGCTCTACTAAAGATCTTGTCCACTTTGTATAAGGGAGAAGAGGAGGAATTTCTCCGCGTCAACCCATAGGGTGGATTCTCTATGCACAATCCCCCAAGCTGGGTAAGCGGTCGCATTTACTTGCCCATCCGTTTTGTATTCCCATTGTTAAATATTCATTCTGACGACTTCGACGCAGGAACTGCGCCGGGCTGTTAAGGAAATAAGCAGCCCTCCTCCACAACCTGAGGACCCAGGACGGTCCCTCGACCCGGCCTCTCAAGAGGATCCGGACATATCTATGGAGCTGATTGATGGAGTGTTCCATCAATTGAGCAAGGACAACGCCTTGGTGGCCATTACGGCCGATTAACCAGGGCTAATCCCGGCCTCCCAGGTAACTGAGATCGAAGTCCCAGTACCCTGAATAGGTGTCCGCCCTCTCGTGTTTTCAGTTTCCTGATTACAACCGAACTTTGCAGGGCAGGTTTTTGAGGCGGAAGGCCGAACCTGCGGCGACAAGCCAACGAGGGGCCGCAGGGCCCCGTGGGCAGAAAAGAAGTGCAGTCCGGACCGAGGCGTCAGCGCAAAGGTATGGCGCGCCCCCTTATCCCAGGTGTTTTACCTTCGAGGCACATTGACACTCGTGCTCTCTTCAGGACAAAGAGACCTCGCCGGACTATATCCGGAGAGGTTGCCAATCATGCCTCCACCAGCCAGGCTCCAAAGCCTGGTCCGGAGGCGGAGGCGAACGCAAGGCACGCACCAGACGCTCCTCCGACGGAGGATGTCGACGGGTTGTCTGCCACCAACTCTGAGGTGGAGAGTGCCATGAACCACAGGCATCGCCGGACAATCCTTCGCGACGCTTGTTTCTCCCGAGGGGCGTTAGATGCGTTCAATTCGGGAGATGCGTACCTCCGTGCCGCTCAAAATGGTCTAGCCAGAGCCACGGAGCAATATGTAAAAGACATACGGGTAAGAAAATTTTGGTAATTATATATATATATATATATACCAGTAGCCCCCGAGACTTGAAACAGTTAGAATAACTGATTTAAGGATCATTTGTTATGCGGGTTCTTACAGAAAAGAATTCCCTACTGTCCAAGGAGCTGGAAGAGTGCAAAGCCCAACTTGAGGCTGCACTAGCCGCGGCAGGGAAGCCCAAGGAGACCCCCTCTGGTAATATACACTTCGAAAGATAAGTATTTTGCGAAGCACGACATGGGTGCGAATCTGACAAATGAAATTGTAGATGGCGCCGGATTGAATCCGGAAAGGCAACACCTCCTACGCCAGTTAAAGGCTGGTGAGAAGGTGCTGACAAAGGTGAGGCGGGAGAAGAACAATCTCCAAGATGCCAACACCAAGCTGGGCGTCGAGCTGAAAGATGTTCATGCCCAGCTGTCAGACTCCGTTAAGGAGAATCAGCGGCTTCGGCGCGGCATATTTAGTAAGTGCTTGAACGAACCTTTGAAAGAAAGTTCGGCGGGGAAGTCGACTAACAGAGCAATGTCTGTAGATGTGCTAACAGGTCGTCCTGCAGAGGAGATGCCCGGTTCTATAGGTGACCTTCTTCCCGAGCTCTCACAACTACTCAATCGAGTTCGGCGGGCGATGCAAGGCGTCGCCCAGGCCCTGTGGCCATCCATCTCCATGCCCGAAGGTCTTGGAGAGCTTGCGGAGAAGCTAAAGGGAGCATGGCAGGGCTTCTGATTGTGGAAGATATCGGCCTGCCGTCAAGGCGCTAGGGAGACCTGGGCCATGGTGAAGATGCGGTACACAAAGGCTGACCCCAACCACATGGCCGAGGTCAGTCCTGTAGGGCCCGATGGGAAGGAGATCCCTGTAAGCTTAGTATACGGCCAAGTAGAGTTGGCCGTAAAGTATTCCCAGCAGCACTGTAAATTAGACAGCCTGTTAGATGGTATTGAAGAGGAAAACAATCAGTCAAAATGACTATGTAATTTAATTGACATTTATAATGCCTTCTAGCCGGATTGTAGATCATTTGTCATGGCCGACCTTTTCGCTTCAGCCTCGGGACCCGACGGTCCGGAGTGTGTTCGAATTCCCGTGCGGTTATATAGGAACCGGGGAATGCATGGAGACCAGGCGTAGGGGTCATTAGTGCGTGAACAGAGAAGTGCCTGACTAGTTATGTTACATTACATGGTTAGTAAGAAACATCTTCCAGGGAGAATAGTTCCGTTAGGGGTTCCTTTCCCTGGGAGGCATGCCCTAAAGTGCATGTCTATGCTGCGAAAAGAAATGCAGGAAAAACATCTGGGGGCGTATAGATAAATAATAAAAAGGATCATCTTTAGTTCATCGACCGAATATTCCCTTAAGAACGCTAGCTTTCGGCTTCACCCAGTCTGAGGTACAATTCCGGCTGACCCGGCAGTAACAATCGCAGAGGTGCTCCCTTTACCACCTAGCCGAACAATCGGGAACGTAGGGATAAGCACAGGAGCCAGGCAACCCAGCTTGGCCAAAACTTAAGTCATATCGATGCATATAATGGTGAATAAAAGGTACATGCGGAAGTGTGACACATGTGTTGGGCATGAAGCCCGTATAAATAAGCTTTTGTTAAAAGAAGCCCCCAGGTTTAATGAGTGCGAATAGCACGTCATTTGATGAGCCTTTAAAGGCTATAAGAGAAAGGAAGGGGTGAAGGGGAGAATTGTAAGACAGACAGTATATATAAAAAATGGACAGAGGAAGGAGACGAACACAGAGTCCGGCGCTAGGCATAGAATCTTCGGAGACGGGCTGCGTTCCATGGGTTCGGCTCGAGTCGGTTATCCGATGCATCTCACACGCGATACGCTCCACCAGTCAGGACTTGGTCAATTATGAAGGGACCTTCCCACTTGGGCTTGAGTTTGTGCTTTTTCTTGTCCGGCAGGCGTAGAACTAATTCGCCAACGTTGTAATTTTTGGCCCGTACTTCTCTGCTCTGGTATCTTCGAGCCTGCTATTGATAGAATGCGGAACGGGCTTTTGCCACGTCGCGCTCCTCCTCCAATGCATCCAAACTGTCCTGCCGATCGAGCTCGGCTTCTCTTTCTTCGTACATGCGCACTCGAGGTGAGTCATGAATTATGTCGCAAGGCAAAACTGCCTCTGCGCCGTACACCATAAAGAATGGTGTGTATCCGGTGGTGCGATTCGGCGTGGTCCGCAGCCCCCAGAGTACGGAGTCAAGCTCCTCTACCCAGTGCGTGTTAGATTCCTTGAGGGACTGCACTAATCTGGGTTTGATGCCGCTCATGAAAAGACCATTTGCATGCTCGACTTGGCCGTTAGTTTGTGGGTGATAGACGAAAGCATAATCGAGCTTGATGCCCATGTTTTTGCACCAGAGTTTTACCTCGTCGGCCGTGAAGTTCGTGCCGTTATCAGTGATGATGCTGTGGGGGACGCCGTAACGGTGTACAACCCCGGATATAAAGTCTATCACCGGTCTGAATTCGGCCGTCTTAACAGGCTTGGCTTCAATCCATTTGGTGAACTTATCCACCATGACCAGTAAGTATTTTTGCTTGTGGGTTCCGCCTTTAAGGGGTCCAACCATGTTAAGCTGTTAAGCCAATGCCGAGCTGGTCCTTTAAGCTTGAGTGGGAGGTATTTGATGGCATGGAAATCATCGCTACGGACCTTGTGGATATGAAGGAGATAATCCTCGATCCATACCACAGGATCTGTTGTGCCATCATATGATTCGATATTTAAGGGTTTGAAACCCTCGGGGATTTGATGATCCATTATTTCGTCTGTGAAGCATAGTGGGTGTGCGGCGCCTCTGTACTGGGCTATATCACGACGTAGCTCCAATGAGCTTTGTCTACTGTGTTTGGCCCTGCCGAATTTGTGGCCGGCATGACGGTTACCGTCTCAAGCCGTGGGGCGCCCACGCGATCCGTAGATCGATCTTGTTTGCCTTGCCTTGTCCTCCAACATGTCTCGTAAGTCCGGCGCATATTCCCGTGCCTTGGTACGGGGTGCGGCTTGAGTGGAGGGCCGAGAGGCCTCTCTGTCACGGCCACGAGGTGGCTGGTCGGTCGCATCAAGTGCTTCCTCCTCTAATCGGGGTAGCAACCTGCGCTTTGGGTAGGTCTTGGAGGGGCGTTCGAGTTTATGCTCTTCGGCCGCAAGGACTTCAGTCTATCTGTCGACTAGCAAATCTTGATCAGCTCTAAGCTGTTGCTGTTTTTTCTTGAGGCTTCTTGCCGTGGCCATAAGCCTGCGTTGAAAACGCTCTTGCTCGACGGGATCCTCTGGCACGACGAATTCATCGTCGTCGAGGATTGCCTCGTCTTCGGAGGGAGGCATATAATTATCGTCCTCGACCTCTCTGTCTGCCGCTCTCTCATGAGGGCTGGTTTCTCCATCCTCCTGTGCTAAATTTTGCTGGAGGGGGTTTTCTTCGGCACTTTCCGGAGTATTATTATCTCCCATGCTGGAATCACCGTATTTGTTTTGGCGGGATTTTGAGCGGCGCCGCTGACGCCGGCGCTTAGGCTGTTTCTTGGAGGGGTCATCCTCCGTTGTTCCATCGCCATCTCCTTCTTTTGGGGTGTCCACTGTGTATATGTCATATGACGAGGTGGCTTTCGAGGGCTTGATAGGCGCTGGTTCTTCATCGTCTCCTTCATCGGCGTCCATACCGTCGATGTCTTCGGAGTCGAAGTCGAGCATGTCGGTTAAGTCGTCGACAGTGGCTACAAAGTGGGTGGTGGGTGGGCTTTGAATTTCTTCATCGTCTAAATCCCAACCTTGCTGACCGTAGTCCAGCCAGGGCTCTCCTAATAAAGAGAGAGACTTCAGTGTCTTCAGAATATTGCCGAAAGGCGAGTGCTGAAAGATGTTCGCGGTAGTAAACTCCATAATCAGTGCCCAATCGGATTCGATTCAGAGTCCGGAGAGTAGTCCGGCTCCTTGGAGTCACGAGTCTCGCAGAGTGCGGGGTTGGTGTTCGGCTCGATCGTTGTTGGGATCGCAGCCCCCGAGGCGGCGTCCAACCACCCATCCTCGATTGGCACAATTGGCTCCGAATTAAGGGTCGAAGCCGATGCAGGTGCGACCTCCAGGGCACTGTTCGGCAGCAGAGCTAGATCATGCTCGTCGTGACAGTGCGGCGCGCTCGGCAGTGGCTCGAATCCGTCGAAGATCAAGTCCCCGCGGATGTCAGCCGTGTAGTTTAAACTTCCAAATCTGACCTGACGGCCAAGGGCATAGCTTTCGATCTGCTCCAGATGGCCAAGTGAATTGGCCTGAAGTGCGAAGCCGCCGAAGACGAAGATCTGTCCGGGGAGGAAGGTCTCACCCTGGACTGCATCGCCATTGATGATCGTAGGAGCCATCAAGCCTAACGGCGATGACACAGAGGAACTCTCAATGAAAGCACCAATGTCGGTGTCAAAACCGGCGGATCTCGGGTAGGGGGTCCCGAACTGTGCGTCTAGGCCGGATGGTAACAGGAGGCAAGGGACACGAAGTTTTACCCAGGTTCGGGCCCTCTCGATGGAGGTAAAACCCTACGTCCTGCTTGATTAATATTGATGATATGGGTAGTACAAGAGTAGATCTATCACGAGATCGGAGAGGCTAAACCCTAGAGGCTAGCCTATGGAATGATTGTTGTTGTGTATGTTGTCCTACGGACTAAAACCCTCCGGTTTATATAGACACCGGAGAGGGTTAGGGTTACACAAAGTCGGTTACAATGGTAGGAGATCTGCATATCCGTATTGCCAAGGTTGCCTTCCACGCCAAGGAAAGTCCCTTCCGGACACGGGACGAAGTCTTCAATCTTGTATCTTCATAGTCCAGGAGTCCGGCTGAAGGTATAGTCCGGCTATCCGAACACCCCCTAATCCAGGACTGCCTCACACATAATTCAAGAACACTGGCCTTGACACTTATCTTGATACTTTGGGCATCACCCATGAGTTCTCAACTCCGTACACGCTGCAGCAGAATGGCGTCGTGGAACGCAAGAATATAACACTTATTGAGATGGCCCAGATGATGCTTGATGAATACAAGACTCCAAGAAAGTTCTGGCCTGAAGCCATTGATACTGCATGCCATATCATCAACCGTGTTTATCTTCACAAGCTTCTGAACAAAACATCCTGTGAGCTCCTCACTGGTAAGAAGCCAAATGTCAGTTACTTCAGAGTATTTGGTGCTAGTTGCTGGATCAAGGATCCACATCACACCTCAAAATTTGCACCGAAAGCACATGAAGGTTTTATGCTTGGATACGGAAAGGACTCGCACTCCTACAGAGTCTTCAACCTCTTTCACTATAAAGTGGTTGAGACTGTGGATGTGCGGTTCGATGAGACTAATGGCTCCCAAAGAGAGCACCTGCCAAATGTGCTAGATGAAGTTCCATCTAGTGTATCCATCAAGCTTATGGGAACTGGAGAAATCATACCGTCTGAAGCTCATCCTGAAGAGGAACTCATCATCTCTGCACCTGATCAACCTGAAGACAATGCTCAACCTGAAGACAATCCTTCCAACAATGACAATGATCAGCAAGAGCAAAATCTTCGTCCTGCTCATCCACGTGTTGCAAATGAAGTACAGATTGAGAAAATAATTGATAGCATCAATGCACTTGGTCCACTCACTCGTTCAAGGGCAACACAACTAGCAAATTTCTATGGGCACTTCGCATTCGTCTCAATATCTGAACCCAAGAAAGTTGATGAAGCCTTCATGGAACCTGAATGGATTCAAGCTATGCAAGAAGAGCTTCAACAATTTGAGCTGAATAATGTATGGGATCTGGTCAAGCGTCCTGATACTCGTAAGCACAATATCATAGGCACTAAATGGATATATCGCAACAAGCAAGATGAGCATGGTCAAGTTATTAGAAACAAAGCTCGTCTCGTTGCTCAAGGATACACTCAAGTTGAAGGAATTGACTTCGATGAAACATCTGCTCCTGTGGCTAGGCTTGAAGCTATACGCATACTGCTGGCCTATGCAAATCATCATAACATTCTTCTATATCAAATGGATGTGAAGAGCGCTTTTCTCAATGGAAAGATTGAAGAAGAAGTGTATGTTGCACAACCGCCTGGCTTTGAAGATCCAAAACATCCTGACATGGTTTACAAGCTCAACAAGGCACTGTATGGCCTTAAACAAGCCCCTCATGCTTGGTACGACACACTCAAAGACTTCCTGAAGAGCAAAGGCTTCAAACCTGGTTCCTTGGATCCCACACTCTTCACGAAGACATATGATGGTGAACTGCTTGTGTGCTAAATATATGTGGATGACATTATCTTCGGCTGCACTAATCAGAAATACAGTGATGAATTTGGATACATGATGCAAGAGCTATATCAGATGTCCATGATGGGAGAGTTGAAGTTCTTCCTTGGTCTTCAAATATGACGGCAACGCAATGGCATCTTCATATCTCAAGAGAAATACCTCAAAGATTTCCTGAAGAAGTTTGGAATGCAAGACTGCAAAGGTTACACGACGCCAATGCCAGCTAAACACCATCTGGGTCCCGACGACAATGGTAAAGATTTCGATCAAAAGGTATACCGCTCCATGATTGGTTCTTTGCTTTATTTATGTGCATCTAGGCCAGATATCATGCTTAGTGTTTGCATGTGTGCACGATTCCAAGCGGCACCAAAGGAATCACATCACTTAGCTGTGAAGGGAATTCTTCGATATTTGTCTCACACCCCAACACTAGGATTATGGTATCCAAAGGGCTCAGAGTTTGATCTAGTTGGATTCTCGGATGCTGATTATGCTGGTGACAAGGTGGATCGCAAGTCTACATTAGGCACATGTCACTTTCTGGGACGATCACTTGTATGTTGGTCTTCAAAGAAGCAGAACTGTGTATCTCTCTCCACTGCTGAATCTGAATACATTACTGTTGGATCTTGCTGCGCTCAGCTTCTATGGATGAAGCAAACACTCAAAGACTATGGCATTCATATGAAGCACGTTCCACTCTACTGCGACAACGAAAGCGCCACCAAGATTGCTAACAACCTAGTTCGGCACTCGAAGACAAAGCACATTGAAATTCGTCATCACTTTCTCAGAGATCATGTCATGAAGGAAGATATTGATATCATACACGTCAACACTGAAGAGCAACTGGCAGATATCTTCACAAAGCCCTTGGATGAGAAAAGGTTTTGCAAGTTACGGTGTGAGCTAAATATCTTGGAATCCTCAAATGTCCTGTGATCAGGCACACATCCTAACACTTATGCATGTTGATGACTTAGATGTGCAACACACGAAGTAAAGTATGTCTTCAATCAATGAAGACTTACATTCTGAGTGTGAATGCACTAACATGGAATTTGACTTCGAAGCGCCACGATAATTGTGCGCCATGTCTGGGTCTAATATTTCCTATACGGTGGGTAACGCCACCACAAACTCCTGTTTGGAATACTTTATGTTGGTGTTACATTGCAAAGTCTTTGCATTTCGTTTGTCTTCAATGGTAACATGGATTCATGTTTATCTTCAATGTACTGATTTGGTTTCTGTCCTCTACAGCATTCACTTATAGCTATGTCTTCTTGTTGAATCTTTTAAACTAAGTGAATGTGATCGGACCCTAACTATTCTATGCTTCTATCTTAAGCCTATCTATCCAAATCATATGCATTCTATTGAAACTATCAAAACATCTTCTCTCCGTCCTTGTCAGCAGAAGACACAGAGATAAACATTAATCTGCTTTCAATGCTCAATCCTTTTACCTGAAACCCAGAGAAGTAGGAACGACCACCCGACAATCCAGGCATGCGTGGGAACGTGGAACAACCTCTCATGTGTTGCATGATCGCCATGTGTCCTTCAGATGCGAATCGCCAGGAGCACCTATGTAATAACACTGTGTCGTCCCTGTCCCTATAAATACACGCCTCACCTCAGTCATTATCTCTTCTTCCACTCTCGCACAAACCCTAGCGCCACCGCTAGCCCTCGACGACGCCGGCGACAAAGCGCTTAGCTTCCGCGACCTCACCAACACCGTCCTCACGCCGGCCGCGGACATCGTCTTCTCCGCCATCGCCGTAGGTGTCCTCCGTCGCCAAGTTAGGGCATGGAAGATCGAACTGCTCGACCTCCTCTCCCACTCCATCTAGCAGTTCCTCGTGTGGTAAATAAAACCTCCTTTTTACAGTCTTTTTGATCCAATAGATTCATCCTTTTCAACCACAAGTGGTTTATGTTCACACAAGTTGGATCTATCTCATACTGCATCTCATAAAATGCCTAGTATGTTCACTTATGCTTCACAAAGTAGTTAGATTCCTCACTTGTACTTATTCGTGGATTCGTACAAATCTGGAACCAACTCTCTACCTGTGAGTGAATGTCTTCGCATTATGAGGTCAATGTCTTCTAAACTGATTTATCTTCAAAATCTTCTGAGAATGCATATGACCTATTCCCCTTCCCTCGCACCTTTAATGCTGTCACAGGTACATGTCCGTGGGAGAATCCCTTGGTTCTCATAGTCTGCATCGATTTGCAGAGTTCTTACAGCATCATATAAATTCTCCTGAAGCCAGTTCTTGTCTGACCAGTAGACAGAAGACTTTGACAGTGTTGAAGCCTTTCAGTCTAAACTTCATGGCAACAAAGAAATCTGCAAGGAAGGGTGGCAGACAGCGTCATGGAAACACCTCAAGAGATTTGCCTCCTGACCTCTATGAGCTGTACAAGACAGATCCAGAGGAGGACTACAATCAGCGGAAAACCCAAATCCAATGGATTCGAAGATATTGGGCAGAACAATGGTACAAGTACAGGTTCGTGACCCAGGAATATGCTGAGAAGAATGCCATCAAGCGACCCTGGGGAGACATCTTGTACAGAAACCTTCAACCCAGGTCCAGAGCTGAAGCCATTAAACAATGCTTCTATCCTTGCATGGTCCATGGACCACAACCTGCAGATGCAGACCCATCTTCACTGCTATGGTGTCGTGACGACAATCTATTCAAGCGCAACTTCCAATTTGCCAAGAACTCGGCCAAAGAAAACAAGAAGTCATGGGGATTAGACTTCAATCCAGGTCCCTCTGCTCCTCGTGCCGATGGCACACGCGAAGCTGAGCCCAATCTTGTTGGGACCTTCTATAACCTAGAAGGTCTCATCACTCATATTATGGTTCAAGGGATAGCCGTAGATGAACCTGCAGACGACGCTGATTCTGATGAAGCGCCCCACCACCGAAGCCAAAGAAGCTGAAGAAACCTAAAGCTTCGAAGCCTTCCCCGGCACCAAAGGTTTCACGGGCGAAGCCTCTGGCCACTGCACCTCCTGAAGAAAGTGTGCAGTCTGAAGATCTCTCACGCATCTCCAAGCCCGCCAAAGTGAAGAAGCCCATGCAACCCACTAGCCAAGCACTGACCCCTGCTGCTGTTCTGCGCAACGAGAATGACGCCATTGATCTATCCAGCGACGATGATCTTGGCAATGACGCTCTTGAGCGGTTGATCAAGAGCAAACAAGAGGCGGAAATCTTCAATGAACTTCCTCTCTTTGATGTGGAAATCTTAAACAAGTTCATTGATGAGTGGTTTGATAGCCCAAATGTCAGCTTTGATGATCTTCAGCTTCCCATTGGCCTCAGCGTCGCCTTCCACGGAGCCATTGCTGCTGAGCTGGCTCTAGCTCAGAAAATTGTTGAGCTGAAGCATAAGATAGATTATGAAAAGGCTTAGTTCAAGAAGCATATGGCCAAGCTCAGTGTTGAAGACATTTAGAACTTCCAGGTCATGATGCATGAGCTCAAGGAAGCATTCCGCATGAAATGTGAAGAAGCCAAAGGTTCTCGTCAGCGCATGAGGGATCTTGCTGCTAAATGTGTTCAGGGATACAATGAAGTTGAAAAGCGCAAGGCTTTGGGGTGACCAGGAATGGACCCCTGAATGGCGGCCAAGAAGAATAAGAAGCCAGCTATGGCTGAACTCGAATCATCAAGGCAGGAAGAACCTCGCATTGTCTTCCCAGCTAGTATGACAGGCTCGAAGCCTAAGGTCCCCATAGTGGCTTCCGAACTCAAGAAAACAAGGGCAGCTAAAGCCGAAGCCAGAAAACGCAAGACCAAAGCCACCACTGATGATGCTCCCCCAACCAAGAAACGCAAAACCAAGAAGAGAGACCGGGCTGCTCCCACAAAGCCCCTTGATGTCGAGCCAATTTCAGTGGCTCGTCCTACGTTTGAACATCGAGAGCGCCAAGTGATAGTTCATGAGCCTGCTTCCACAGAGGCTCCTGAAGCTGAAGACAATCCAGCTGTTGACCCCAACGCAACTGAAGACATTGGTCCTCACGACAATGTTGAAGATGATGAAGTCCTTCCTCAGATCGAGCACAATTTGGTATCATCGCCTGTGCTCACAAACAGTGAACTCATCAGCATTGGTCGTCCTTTGACGCCAACTACTCAGGATGCATCGTGGGCTGATCACCCACAACAACAAGACACCCCAAGTTCTCCCCAACCACAAGTCACCTCACCCATGCAAGATGACAATGACTTTGAGGCCCAGCCAACTCCTTCTCCACAAGCGTCGCCAGCATTACGCAGGCTTCGCAAAGGACCAAGGCCCCAAGTCACTTCCACTATGCATGTTTCTGAGTCTGAAGCCAAAACGGCTGAAGATATTCCGGCTGCATCAGCCGATGAAGAAGAAGAACCAAGAGTTGAAGTAGAAAGAGTTGCTACACCCCCGTCGCACCAAGATGTTGTTCTCGAGGAGAAAGTGTCCGCCCCTCCAGCTCCTGAAGTGGAGGTTAACAATCCTGAGGCGAACACCAACATCAACACTGAAGCCAATGACGTTGTTATGGCTGAAGCTAATATGGCGCCTGAAGCTAATGTGGTGCCTGAAGCTACTGCGGTGCCAGAAGTGCATGCACCTGAAGCCACTGCAGCGCCCGAAGCCAATACTGAAGCACCTGAAGCCAATGTGGCCCCTGAAGCCCATGTCACCGACAATGCCAATGCTCCTGTACCCCCTTCGAGACCTCATACAATTGAGCTGGCATTTGATCGTAGTCAGCCCGTTATGGTCCGATGGCCCATTCTGGTTCCTCCACCTGTTGCGGGTCCACAATTTGACTATCATGTTGAGCACAGACCTCAAGTCCAGAAGCCCAAGCCAAGACTTCCAAGATTCCCACGCACTACAACTTCACCTGGGGTCTCCAATGTGAATGGTTTCGTGGCACATAACACCTTATTCAACAGTGCCAAGAACCCTTACACCAAACCTCGCATTTCATCGGATCGGTTCTGGAGCTATCAGCAACGCAGCTACTATTCTTGCATCTTATACAATCAAGAGCGCATATTTCCCCATATGTGTCTTGACACTGAAGCTATAGCTGGCCTACCCTGTCTTGAAGAAGCGTTGGATTGCTTCAGAGACGCTGGACTCCTGCAATTTGTCACAGACAAGGAACACTGGAATGAAGAGCTTCTGCTACAGTTCTATGCAACTCTTCACATTCGAGGCTACAACAAGGATCCAAAGACTTGGGTCCTTGAGTGGATGACAGGCAATGTCCATCATGAAGCCAAAGCTCTTGATATCATTGAGCTCACAGGCATGCCCACTCCTGGTGAATACTATGAACCAGGTTGTCAACAATACCAGAATGCATTGGAGAGCATTTTCCAGAAGCCAGAACCCAACATGAGTCAAATGTTGAGCATGATGAAGCCTTTGCCTCACGACGTTGACTACCCATCTGAATTCTTTATTGAAGACCTAGAGTATCTGTCTCGCACCATTTATCATATCATCAAAAAAACTCTATGGCCTGTCAAAGGACATTCATCTGCAGCGAAGCTTGAAGGAGCAATGAAGACTTTGGTTTTCTACATCTTCAATGGCATCAGCTTCAATGCTCAAGACTTTTTCATCAGACAATTGGCTACATCTGGCTCCGACATTTTTGGGTTGAAGTTCTATGCTCCATGGGTCATGCATCTTAGCAAGCTTCACTCTGCCTTCAACTATCAGCCATCTGCGTGCAATCATCTTGTATTCTTGCCAGAGGTTGATCTGTCTGTTGAAGCTATTTACCCAGAGCCTGCTAAGGATCCCATTTATCTTCACAATGTTGATCGTCAAAGCTTCACCCAGCCCATTGAAGGACTTCAGGCAGTCTCTCGTGTTTATCCCTTGGTTGGCTACACACGTGCCCCTCGCACTCAAACTGACGCCACTGAAAGCACCATTGCCCAAAGGCCTCGGAGGCGATCTCGTGTTCTCAATGACCAAGAGCTTCTTGTCACGCTACACCAGAAACAGGACAAGCATCACAACTGGCTTAAGCGTCAGATGCAAAGCCTCTTGGTGGATGTCAATCGTATTCGCAATCTTGCCACCAAGAATGCCTTTGTCACTCATGAAACTTGTCGGAGGTCTTGGAAGAGTTTGACTTTGCTTAGTGCTGAAGCTGATCTGCAGGACGATGGCTTCACCGAAAGATTCAAGTTTGACTCAACTCCTCCAAGGAATGCTCACTTGCGTCGGACTCCCTCACTTGAAGACTCTGACTATTCGTCCTCAGCTACGACAGTGAATGCCAGAGTCATCGATGACCAAGATGATGCAAGTTCACCTCCTCCAACTTCAGCGTGTGTCGACACTGCACCAAGTTCTTCTGCACCACCGGACCTCAACGACGACCCTGCTGCCTCGCCTGCACCTCATGGGAACGAGTAGGCACTCTATGTCTTCAAACCTTTTTGGTCCTCACTGACAAAAGGGGGAGAAGCATATGAGTTGATAGTCTTCAGCGGGTCCATATGGGTGGTTGCTTTACCTTTTTGCCAAGTGCTTACAACTATCGCTTTTCGATACATTTGGTTCTTTGAGTTGTAACACTTAAACTCAATGGTCGTCTGCTACTTATTTGCTATTCTGTGATGCGATGGTATATTCCGCATGTGCGATGATAACTTCCGCACATAGGTCATTTTGCATACGTCCATTTTTCATTATGCATGTCATTATCTTCGTTATATCAAATCATGCATGATGAATTGTCATCATAAGTTGAAGAGGATCTCCACAAGTACATCCTGCCATGTGCATTTGCATTCCAAAAGCAAATTACTTATATGCACATCTTCAAGGGGAGCCTTTGCCACTTATGAAGACAATACACTATCCGTTACAATTTCACATATTTTATTCCCCATTTAACACTTCAACCAGTTTGTCATCAATCACCAAAAAGGGGGAGATTGTAAGTGCATCTAGTGCCACCCCTAGTTGGTTTTGGAGTATTGACGACAAACCTGGTTGAGGGACTAATGTGTTTGTGAGAATTGCAGGATAACACAGGTAGAAGTCCCTCATTGATTCGGTTTTCCTACCAGAGATGACCCCTAAAAATGCATAAAGACATTGAAGTCAAAGGTGGTATGTGAAGACATTCACATTGAAGACTATGACAAGAGAAGACATCGCGTGCAGACTATGGAGCGCGAAGACTTAGTTGTTTCGTCGTTCTTTTTCTTCTTTGTTGAGTCATAGGAACCACCGTACTGTTAAGTGGGGTCCAAGTGAACCAGTCAGAATGACTGAAGTGATGCTTAACCAAAATCCTATGTCTTCGAGCGAAGACAATGAGAGCAAATCTTATCCAGAGCTGGATAAGTCAGCTTTGCTTGTAGCCCAAGTAAAGTTGCCGTGTGTGTTTGAAATCTGACCGTTGGAACACGTGTCAGTTCCTTAGTGACCCAGGGTCATTTCGGACAAATCAGGTTGGGTTGCCTAGTGGCTATAAATAGCCCACCCCCTACAACCATAAACGGTTGGTTGCTCAGAGTTAGTGTACGGCTTTTGTCGTTTGAGAGCAACCCACCTCGAAGCCTTTGAGAGAGAGAAATCCTTGTGAGGACAAAGCCCTAAACACGCAGAGCCAAAGAGTGTTAGGCATCACTGAAGTATTCTTGTCTGTGTGATCTGAAGACTTATTACATTTGAGGACTGTGAATCCTCCAGCCGGTTAGGCGTCGCGTTCTGAGCATCCAAGAGTCATTGTGGATCGCCGGTGAATGAAGTCTATGAAGGTTTGGAAGTCTACCTTGAAGACTTACCAGAGTGATTGAGCGAGGACTGGGTGTCCTTAGCTCAAGGGGAATAAGGTGAAGACGTGGTCTTCTGAGTTGAATCTCAGCCTCCCTAACCAGACGTACAGTTGTCACAGCAACTGGAACTGGTCCAACAAATCATTGTCTTCAACGAGCCACTGGTTCCATCCTTCCCATCTCTTTACTTTTAGATTGGTCCTTCTGAAGTCATTGTCTGTTTGCATTATTTATTTGTCTTCATTGTGTGATTGTTGTTCTGATAAGCTTCATACTATCTTCCATCATGATCTATACTGCCTAGCTGCTATTGGTCTTTGTGCTTTCATTTCATTGAATACTTGACTATGGCTTGCTTAGTGTAGTCTACCTTCCGCTGAATGGTAATAGGTTTGTTTCTATTGTTTGTCTTCGAAACTTCCATGTTTTGAAGACTTTCATAAAAATCGCCTATTCACCCCCCCCCCCTCTAGTCGATCACTAGCACTTTCACTAGTATCCAGGCTTTAGCCCATTATGATTAAACATGTTTGCAATGACAATTAGGGATTATAGTTTCTCATGCCAAGCATAAGTAGTTGGGAGTTGATAATGATTTATTTTGGATATGAACATAGTGTTAAAATGATTGTGATGTAGTATGATGATATGGTATCCTCCTCCGAATGTTCGAGTGGCTTGACTTGGTACATGTTCATGCATGTAGTTGAATCAAAACCAACATAGCCTCTATAATGTTTATGTTCATGGTGTTCATATCCTACTCATGCTAGTGTCCAATGTTACTTATGCATAATGCCTGGTCATGATCGTTGTTGCTCTGTAGCTGGCCGCTTCCCAATCTTAATTGCTAGCCTTCGCCTGAACTAAGTGGGAACTCTGCTTGCACATCAAAAGCTTGAACCTAAAGTTATTCCAGATGAGTCCACTGTTGGGGATCGTTGCAGAAATTAAAATTTTCCTATGCATCACCAAGATCAATCTATGGAGAGACTAGCAACGATAAAGAGAGGAGTGCATCTTCATACCCTTGAAGATCGCGAGACGGAAGCGTTACAAGAACGCGGATGAAGGAGTCGTACTCGCAGCGATTCTGATCGCGGTTGATTCTGATCTAAGCGCCGAACAACGGCGCCTCCGTGTACAACACACGTGCAGCATGGGGACATCTCCTCCTTCTTGATCCAGTAAGGGGGAAGGCGAATTGGGGAAGAACTCCGGTAGCACGACGGCATGGTGGTGGAGCTTGCAGTTCTCCGACAGGGCTTCGCCAAGCTCAACGGAGGAGGAGGGGTGTAGGAGAGGGGGAGGGCTACTCCTCGGATGAGGTGCTGCTGCCCTCCCTCCTCCCCTCTATTTATAGGGCGAGGGCAGAAGGGGGCGGACCCTCTAGATAAGATCTAGAGGGGGGCGACGGCCAAGGGGAGGGGGCTCCCCCCCCCAAGCCAAGGGGGGCTCCCCCTTTAGAGTTTCCCCTCAACCCTAGGCGCATGGGCCCTAGGGGTGATGGCGCCCAGCCCACTTAGGGGCTGGTTCCCTTCCACATACAGCCCATAGGGCCCTTCGGGGCAGGTGGACCCTCCCGGTGGACCCTCGGAACCCCTTCGGTGGTCCCGGTACAATACCGGCAAACCCCCGAATACTTCCGGTGACCGTATGACGACTTCCCACATATAAATCTTCACCTCCGGACCATTCCGGAACTCCTCATGACGTCCGGGATCTCATCCAGGACTCCGAACAACATTCGGTAACCACATACTATTTCCCATAACAACTCTAGCGTCACCGAACCTTAAGTGTGTAGACCCTACGGGTTCGGGAACCATGTAGACATGACTGAGACATCTCTCCGGCCAATAACCAACAGCGGGATCTGGATACCCATGTTGGCTCGCACATGTTCCATGATGATCTCATCGGATGAACCACGATGTCGAGGATTCAATCAATCCCGTATACAATTCCCTTTGTCCATCGGCATGTTACTTGCCCGAGATTCGATCGTCGGTATCCCAATACCTTGTTCAATCTCGTTATCGGCAAGCCTCTTTACTCGTTACGTAATGCAGGATCCCGTGACTAACTCCTTAGTCACTATGAGCTCATTACGATGATGCATTACCGAGTGGGCCCAGAGTTACCTCTCCGTCATACAGAGTGACAAATCCCAGTCTTGATTCGTGCCAACCCAATAGACACTTTCGGAGATACCCGTAGTGCACCTTTATAGCCACCTAGTTACGTTGTGACATTTGGCACACCTAGAGCATTCCTACAGTATCCGGCAGTTGCACAATCTCATGGTCTAAGGAAAAGATACTTGACATTAGAAAAGCTTTAGCAGACGAACTACACGATCTTGTGCTATGCTTAGGATTGGGTCTTGTCCATCACATCATTCTCCTAATGATGTGATCCCGTTATCAAAGACATCCAATGTCCATGGTCCAAAAACCACAACCATCTATTGATCCACTAGAGGCTTACTAGGGACATATTACGATCTATGTATTCACACATGTATTATGGTTTCGTGTTAATACAATTATAGCATGAACAATAGACAATTATCATGAACAAGGAAATATAATAATAACCATTTTATTATTGCCTCTAGGGCATATTTCCAACCGTCTCCCACTTGCACTAGAGTCAATAATCTAGTTACATTGCGATGAATCGAACACCCATAGAGTTCTAGTGTTGATCATGTTTTTCTCGTGGAAGAGGTTTAGTCAACGGATCTGCGACATTCAGGTCCGTATGCACTTTACAAATATCTATGTCTCCATCTTGAATATATTCACGAATGGAGTTGAAGCGACGCTTGATATGCCTTGTCTTCTTGTGAAACCTGGGCTCCTTGGCTAGGGCAATAGTTCCAGTGTTGTCACAGAAGAGACTTATTGGGCCCGACGCATTGGGAATAACTCCTAGGTCGGTGATGAACTCCTTCATCCAGACTGCTTCCTGTGCTGCCTCCGAGGCTGCTATGTACTCCACTTCACATGTAGATCCCGCCACGACGCTTTGCTTACAACTGCACCAGCTGACTGCCCCACCATTCAAAACATACACATATCCGGTTTGTGACTTGGAGTCATCGAGATCTATGTCAAAGCTAGCATCGATGTAACCCTTTACGACGAGCTCTTCGTCACCTCCATAAACGAGAAACATATCCTTAGTCCTTTTTAGGTACTTCAGGATGTTCTTGACCGCTGTCCAGTGTTCCATGCCAGGATTACTTTGGTACCTTCCTACCAAACTTACGGCGAGGTTCACATCAGGTCTGGTACACAGCATGGCATACATAATAGAACCTATGGCCAAGGCATAGGGGATGACACTCATCTTTTCTCTTTCTTCTTCCGAGGTCAGGCATTGAGCCGTGCTCAATCTCACACCTTGCAATACAGGCAAGAACCCCTTATTGGACTGATCCATATTGAACTTCTTCAATATCCTGTCAAGGTATGTGCTTTGCGAAAGACCAATGAGGCGTCTCGATCTATCTCTATAGATCTTGATGCCTAATATGTAAGCAGCTTCTCCAAGGTCCTTCATTGAAAAACACTTATTCAAGTAGGCCTTTATGCTTTCCAAGAATTATATATCATTTCCCATCAATAGTATGTCATCCACATATAATACGAGAAATGCTATAGAGCTCCCACTCACTTTCTTGTAAACACAGGCTTCTCCATAAGTCTGTGTAAACCCAAACGCTTTGATCATCTCATCAAAGCGAATGTTCCAACTCTGAGATTCTTACACCAGCCCATAGATTGAGCGCTGGAGCTTGCATACCTTGTCAGCATTCTTAGGATCGACAAAACCTTCCGTCTGCCTCATATACAATTCTTCCTTAAGAAAACCATTAAGGAATGCCGTTTTGACGTCCATCTACCATATCTCATAATCATAGAATGCGACAATTGCTAACATGATTCGGATGGACTTCAGCTTTGCTACGAGTGAGAATGTCTCATCATAGTCAACCCCTTGAACTTGTCGGTAACCCTTAGCGACAAGCCGAGCCTTATAGATGGTCACATTACCATCCGCGTCTGTCTTCTTCTTAAAGATCCATTTATTTTCTATGGCTCGCGATCATCGGGCAAGTCTGTCAAAGTCCATACTTCATTTTCATACATGGATCCTATCTCGGATTTCATGGCTTCAAGCCATTTGTTGGAATCCGGGCCCACCATCGCTTCTTCATAGTTTGAAGGTTCACCATTGTCTAACACATGATTTCCAGGACAGGGTTGCCGTACCACTTGGGTGCGGGACGTGTCCTTGTGGACCTACGAAGTTCAGCATCAACTTGATCCGAAGTTTCATGATCATCATCATTAACTTTCTCTCTAGTCGATGCAGGCACCACAGAAACATCTTCCTGAGTTGCGCTACTCTCTGATTCAAGAGGCAATACCTCATCAAGTTCTACTTTCCTCCCACTTACTTCTTTCGAGAGAAACTCTTTCTCCAGAAAGGATCCATTCTTGGCAACAAAGAACTTGCCTTCGTATCTGAGGTAGAAGGTATACCCAATAGTTTCCTTAGGGTATCCTATGAAGACGCATTTTTCCGATTTGGGTTCGAGCTTTTCAGGTTGAAGTTTCTTGACATAAGCATCGCATCCCCAAACTTTCAGAAACGACAGCTTAGGTTTCTTCCCAAACCATAATTCATACGGTGTCGTCTCAATGGATTTCGACGGAGCCCTATTTAAAGTGAATGCGGCAGTCTCTAAAACATAACCCCAAAATGATAGCGGTAGATCGGTAAGAGACATCATAGATCGCACCATATGTAATAGACTGTGATTACGGCGTCCGGACACACCATTACGCTGAGGTGTTCCAGGCGGCGTGAGTTGTGAAACAATTCCACATTTCCTGAAGTGCGTGCCAAATTCATGACTCAAATATTCTCCCCCACGATCTGATCGTAAGAACTTTATTTTCCTGTCACGTTGATTCTCTACCTCACTCTGAAATTCCTTGAACTTTTCAAAGGTCTCAGACTTGTGTTTCATTAAGTAGACATACACATATCTACTTAAGTCATCCGTGAGGGTGAGAACATAATGATAGCCACCGTGAGCCTCAACGCTCATTGGACTGCACACATCAGTATGTAGGATTTCCAATAAGTTGGTTGCTCGCTCCATTGTTCCGGAGAACAGAGTCCTGGTCATTTTGCCCATGAGGCATGGTTCGCACGTGTCAAATGATTCATAATCAAGAGACTCCAAAAGTCCATCTGCATGGAGTTTCATCATGCGTTTGACACCAATGTGACCAAGGCGGCAGTGCCACAAGTATGTGGGACTATCATTATCAACCTTACATCTTTTGGCATTCACACTATGAATATGTGTAACATCACGTTCAAGATTCAATAAGAATAAACCATTGACCTGTGGGGCATGACCATAAAACATATCTCTCATATAAATAGGACAACCATTATTCTCAAATTTAAATGAGTAGCCATCTCGCATTAAACGAGATCCAGATACAATGTTCATGCTCAAAGCTGGCACTAAATAACAATTATTGAGGTTTAAAACTAATACCGTAGGTAAATGTAGAGGTAGCGTGCCGATGGCGATCACATCGCCCTTGGAACCATTCCCGACGCGCATCGTCACCTCGTCCTTCGCCAGTATCCGCTTATTCCATAGCTCCTATTTTGAGTTACAAATATGAGCAACCACACCGGTATCAAATACCCAGGGGCTACTACGATTGCTGGTAAGGTACACATCAATAACATGTATATCATATATACCTTTGGTATTGCCGGCCTTCTTGTCTGCTAAGTACTTGGGGCAGTTCCGCTTCCAGTGATCATTTCCCTTGCAATAAAAGCACTGAGTCTCGGTCTTGGGTCCATTCTTTGGCTTCTTCTCAGCAACTGATTTACCAGGCGCGGCAACTCCCTTGCTGTCCTTCTTGAAGTTCTTCTTACCCTTTCCCTTCTTGAAACTAGTGGTCTTATTCACCATCAGCACTTGATGTTCCTTTTTGATCTCCACGTCCGCTGATTTCAGCATTGAATATAACTCAGGAATGGAATTCTCCATCCCTTGCATATTGTAGTTCATCACAAAGCTCTTGTAGCTAGGTGGGAGCGACTGGAGGATCCTGTCAATGACCGAGTCATCTGGGAGATTAACTTCCAACTAAGACAAACGGCTGTGTAACCCGGACATAGTGAGTATATGCCTACTGACAGAACTGTTTTCCTCCATCTTACAACTGTAGAACTTGTCGGAGACTTCATATCTCTCGACCCGGGTATGAGCTTGGAAAACCATTTTCAGCTCTTGGAACATCTCATATGCTTTGTGCTGCTCAAAACGCTTTTGGAGCCCCGATTCTAAGCTATAAAGCATGCCGCACTGAACACTGGAGTAATCATCACTACGCGACTGCCAGGCGTTCATAACGTCTTGAGTTGCTGGGAAAATGGGTGTGTAACCTAATGGTGCTTCAAGGACATATGCTTTCTTGGCAGCTATGAGGATGATCCTCAAGTTCCGGACCCAGTCCGTATAGTTGCTACCATCGTCTTTCAGCTTGGTTTTCTCTAGGAACACGTTGAACTCAAGGGCAACATTAGTGTGGACCATTTGATATACAAGACATATTGCAAAGATTTTAGCCTATGTTCATGATAATTAAGTTCATCTACTCAAATTATTTAATGAACTCCCACTCAGACAGACATCCCTCTAGTCATCTAAGTGATACATAATCCGAATCGACTAGGCTGTGTCCGATCATCATGTGAGATGGACTAGTCATCAACGGTGAACATCTCCATGTTGATCGTATCTACTATACGACTCATGTTCTACCTTTCGGTCTCTCGTGTTTCGAGGCCATGTCTGTACATGCTAGGCTCGTCAAGTCAACCTAAGTGTTTTGCATGTGTAAATCTGGCTTACACTCGTTGTATTCAAACGTTAGATTCACGTGGTGCTTCGAAACAACGAACCTTCGCAACAGTGCACAGTTAGGGGGGCACTTTCTTGAAATTTTTTGCGAGGGATCATCTTATTTAAGCTACCGTCGTTCTAAGCAAATAAGATGTATAAACATGATAAACATCACATGCAATCAAATAGTGACATGATATGGCCAATATCATTTTGCTCCTTTTGATCTCCGTCTTCGGGGTGCCATGATCATCATCATCACCGGCATGACACCATGATCTCCATCATCGTGTCTTCATGAAGTTGTCTCGCCCACTGTTACTTCTACTACTATGGCTAACGTTTAGCAATAAAGTAAAGTATTTACATGGTGTTTCCATTGACATGCAGGTCATACAATAAATTAAGACAACTCCTATGGCTCCTGCCAGTTGTCATACTCATCAACATGCAAGTCGTGATTCCTATTACAAGAACACGATCAATCTCATACATCACATATATCATTCATCACATTCTTTTGGCCATATCACATCACACGGCATATGCTGCAAGAACAAGTTAGACGTCCTCTAATTGTTGTTGCAAGTTTTTACATGGCTGCTATAGGTTTCTAGCAAGAACATTTCTTAACTACACCAAAACCACAACGTGATATGCCAATTTCTATTTACCCTTCAAAAGGACCCTTTTCATCGAATCCGATCCGACTAAAGTGGGAGAGACAGACACCCGCTAGCCACCTTATGCAAATAGTGCATGTCAGTTGGTGGAACCTGTCTCACATAAGCGTACGTGTAAGGTAGGTCTAGGCCGCTCCATCCTATGATGCCGCTGAATAAAGATAAGACTAGTAACAGCAAGTAAATTGACAAAATCGGCGCCCACAACATCTTGTGTTCTACTCGTGCATAGAAACTACACATAGACCTAGCTCATGATGCCACTGTTGGGGATCGTTGCAAAAATTAAAAAAATTCTACGCATCACCAAGATCAATCTATGGAGAGACTAGCAACGAGAGAGAGAGAGGAGTGCATCTTCATACCCTTGAAGATTGCGAGACGGAAGCGTTACAAGAACGCGGATGAAGGAGTCGTACTCGGAGCGATTCTGATCGCGGTTGATTCTGATCTAAGCGCCACGTTCAACACACGTGCAGCACGGGGACGTCTCCTCCTTCTTGATCCAGCGAGGGGGAAGGAGAGGTTGAGGAAGAACTCCGGCATCACGACGGCGTGGTGATGGAGCTTGTAGTTCTCCAACAGGGCTTCGCCAACATCAACGGAGGAGGAGGGGGTGTAGGAGAGGGGGAGGGCTGCGCCTTGGATGAGGTGCTGCTGCCCTCCCTCCTCCCCTCTATTTACAGGGCGAAGGGGAAGTGGGCTGGCCCCTCTAGATGAGACCTAGAGGGGGGCGGCGGCCAAGGGGAGGGGGCTTGCCCCCCAAGCCAAGGGGGCGCCCCCTTTAGGGTTTCCCCTCAACCCTAGGTGCATGGGCCCTAGGGGGATGGCGCCCAGCCCACTTAGGGGTTGGTTCCCTTACACATACAGCCCATAGGGCCCTTCGGGGCAGGTGGACCCCCGGAACCCCTTCGGTGGTCCCGGTACAATACCGGCAAACCCCCGAATACTTCCGGTGACCGTACGATGACTTCCCATATATAAATCTTCACCTCCGGACCATTCCGGAACTCCTCGTGACGTCTGGGATCTCATCCAGGACTCCGAACAACATTCTGTAACCACATACTATTTCCCATAACAACTCTAGCGTCACCGAACCTTAAGTGTGTAAACCCTACGAGTTCGGGAACCATGTAGACATGACCGAGACATCTCTCCGGCCAATAACCAACAGTGGGATCTGGATACCCATGTTGGCTCCCACATGTTCCACGATGATCTCATCGGATGAACCACAATGTCGAGGATTCAATCAATCCCGTATACAATTCCCTTTGTCCATCGGCATGTTACTTGCCCGAGATTCGATCGTTGGTATCCCAATACCTTGTTCAATCTCGTTATCGGCAAGTCTCTTTACTCGTTACGTAATGCATGATCCCGTGACTAACTCCTTGGTCACTCTGAGCTAATTATGATGATGCATTACTGAGTGGGCCCAGAGATACCTCTCTGTCATACGGAGTGACAAATCCTAGTCTCGATTCGTGCCAACCCAATAGACACTTTCGAAGATACCCGTAGTGCACCTTTATAGCCACCCAGTTACGCTGTGACGTTTGGCACACCCAAAGCATTCCTACAGTATCCGGGAGTTCCACAATCTCATGGTCTAAGGAAAAGATACTTGACATTAGAAAAGATTTAGCAGAAGAACTACACGATCTTGTGCTATGCTTAGGATTGGGTCTTGTCCATCACATCATTCTCCTAATGATCTGATCCCGTTATCAACGACATCCAATGTCCATGGTCAGGAAACCACGACCATCTATTGATCAATGAGCTAGTCAACTAGAGGCTTACTAGGGACATATTACGATCTATGTATTCACACATGTATTACGGTTTCCGGTTAATACAATTATAGCATGAACAATAGACAATTATCATGAACAAGGAAATATAATAATAACCATTTTATTATTGCCTCTAGGGCATACTTCCAACATCCACCATACCTATCTATATACGGTATTACCCTGCCGTCCTAAGTAAATTAGCATGTGCCACCTCTAAAAACTTCCAAAAATTATCCTTTTTATGTGCCTGGATCGTTCATGGAACGACAGGAGGTGGTCGATATCTTCCGTGCTAAGCATGTTATCCTCAGGTCGAGTGTTTATTCACTCGCCGTCGCACGAGGAAATGGGCGGTAATAGGGATGCCCAATCCCAAACTGCAAAATACAAAAGGAGTTCATCTCTTGAATAATCAAACAAAAACTCCCAATGGAGTCAAAACCTTTACTTTCCGCTTGGGAACCGCCACTAGCGTGCTTAGCATGGAAGATGTTGATAATTGATGGTCGTGAAGTAAATAAGAAGGTTGCATGTCTCAAAATTTCATTTATCTCTGTTTTAAAACTTGAGCTCTGGCACCTCTACAAACCACTGCTTCCCTTTGCGAAGGGACTTTCTATTTACTTTTATGTTGTGTCACCACCTTCTATAAACAAGTGCCAGAAACTGAGTAGAGCACATCGGTCATGATTTATGCATTGTGTATAGCTAATGTTGGGTGCATCATGACTGGATCTTTTCTACCATGAATTACAATGATTAGTCGCTGCTTGAACTTCAGAGGTGCTCTGCATTTATGTTTTGCGGTCTCAGAAAGGGCTAGCGAGATACCACTATTGTCATATTATATCATGGTTGTTTTGATAGCATGTTGCTGTTTGAGATATCTTATTATTGCTCGCTAGCTGATTATGTCATTGATATGATTCACTATAATCTTTAAGAGTTATTTTCAACATGGTTAGTTATAATGTTGGCTGAAAACCTGGGTGCTGTTTAAGCTTATTTATGCGAACAAAAGCAAAAGAGTTCATAAAAGTTTTTCTTTCTCACTTTCAGTTTATCAACTGAATTGCTTGAGGACAAGCAAAGGTTTAAGATTGGGGGAGTTGATACGTCTTCAACGTATCTACTTTTTCTCACGCTTTTCCTCTTGTTTTGGACTCTAATTTGCATGATTTGAATGAAACTAACCCCGGACTGACGTTGTTTTCAGCAGAACTACCATGGTGTTGTTTTTGTGTAGAAATAAAAGTTCTCAGAATGGAACGAAACTTTGCGAGGATTTTTTATACCAATAATAAGAATTTCTGGAGCCAAGACCCACCACAAAAGGGCCCCTAGGTGGGCAGAACCCACCAGGGCGCGCCCCCTCTCCTGGCACGCCCAGGTGTGTTGTACCCACCTGGTGGACCCACTAATGACCCCCTGATACTATAAAATCACATTGTTCCAGAAAATATAAGGGAGAAAGAATTATCGCGATCCACGAGACGGAGCCGCCGCCAAGCCCTGTTCTTCCTTGATAGGGCAGATATGGAGTCCGTTTGGGCTCTGGAGAGGGGGATCTTTGTTCTTCGTCATCACCAACTCTTCTCCATCGCCAATTCCATGATGCTCCCCACCGGGAGTGAGTAATTCCTTCGTAGGCTCATTGGTCGGTGAGGAGTTGGATGAGATTCATCATGTAATCGAGTTAGTTTTGTTAGGGCCCGATCCCTAGTATCCACTATGTTCTTAGATTGATATTGCTATGACTTTGTCATGCTTAATGCTTGTCACTTTGGGCCCGGGTACCATGATTTCAGATCTAAACCGTTTATGAATTCATCATTATATCCATGTTTTAGATCCGATCTTGCAAGTTATAGTCACCTACTACGGTTATGATCCAGCAACCCCGGAGTGACAACAACCGAGCCCACTCCCGGTGATGACCGTAGTTTGAGGAGTTCATGTATTCACTATGTGTTAATGCTTTGTTCCTGTTCTCTATTAAAAGGAGGCCTTAATATCCCTTAGTTTCCAATATGGACCCCGTTGCCACGGGAGGGTAGGACAAAAGATGTCATGCAAGTTCTTTTAATAAAGCACGTATGACTATTTACGGAATACATGTGTACATTATATCGATGAACTAGAGCTAGTGCCGTATCGCCCTAGGTTGTAACTGTCACATGATGAATATCATCCAACAAGTCACTGATCCAATGCCTACGAATTTATCCTTATTGTTTCTGCTAAGTTACTACTACTATCATCATTGTTACACTTGCTACAAATTACTGCTATCACTATAACTGTTACCGTTGCTACTGTCATTACTATCAAACTACTTTGCTACTGATCATATTGCTGCAGATAATTAATCTACAGGTGTGGTTGAATTGACTACTCAGCTGCTAATACCTTCAAATATTCTTTGGCTCCCCTTGTGACGAATCTATAAATTTGGATTGAATACTCTACCCTCGAAAACTGTTGCGATCCCCTATACCTGTGGGTTATCAACAACAATATCCAACAAAATTGAGGAGTCCGAATTCTCCATCATTTGTCTGCAAGAAACTAAGAAAGAACTCATTGACCCCTTCTTCGTAAAAAAATTTGTCCAAGAAGGTTTTCAAAATTTGAACTCCTCCCTTGTGTTGGTGCCTCAGGTGGCCTTCTTGTTTCCTGGAATGACAATGTCTTTTCTGGGCAATTAATCCACACAAATGACTTATCCATCTCCATTCAATTCACTTATCAACATAATGGAGATTCCTGGGCCCTCACTAATGTTTATGGGCCTTGCCAGCATGATGAAAGAGCACTTTTTCTTAACTGGTTTCAGAACTTTCAATTGACAGATGGTACTGAATGGATTTTCATGGGAGATTTCAACTACATCAGATGTCCACATAATAGGAGCAGAGAAGGGGGCAACATTAATGATATGCTTTCTTTTAATGAGGCCGTCATTAGAAAAGCACTTATTGAAATCCCTCTCAAAGGTAGAAATTACACTTGGAGCAATATGCAGGATGCCCCTCTTCTTGAAAAATTAGATTGGTGTTTCACATTAGAAGCTTAGACTCTCAAGTACCCTGCCACTTTTGCTTACCCTCTTGCTATAACTACTTCAGATCATATCCCAACCAAAGTATCTATTGGTTCTCACATCCCAAAATCTAATGTCTCCAGATTTGAGAATTTCTGGCTTGAACATCATCAATTCAGAGACATTGTTCAGACTATCTGGGCCCAGCCAGTGGCTAAAATTGATAGTGCTAAAGTCATTGCTATCAAGTTTAAGAGACTGAGGGAGGGCCTAAAAAACTGGTCAAAGGAGATTTCAGACTTGAAGAAGATTATTGACAACTCCAACTTCCTAATCCTATGCTATGATCAACTGGAGGAATTCGGAAATTTATCTATTGAAGAAGCTAATGGCAGAAACATTATCAAGGGACACCTGCCATTTACACTGGAGAGTCAGAGGAAATACTGGAAGCAGAGAGCTACAATTAGGAAGATTAAAATGGGTGAAGCTAACACCAAATATTTCCAGGCAAAGGCCACCATGAAGTATATGAATAACTGCATTGCCATGTTAAAGGATGACTCAGGGTTTGAACATCATGATCATCATGCCAAAGCTGCAGTTCTATACAAAGCATTTAAGGACAGGATGGGTACTGAGGCAAAGACACAAAATCCTCTGTTCCTTGATCATCTCCTCAGCCCCTTGGAAAACCTTACAGACTTGGAAGTACCTTTCACTAAGGAGGAGATTGATAAGGTTATTAAACATATGCCACCTCACAAATCTCCAGGACCTCATGGTTTCAATGCTGCCTTTCTCAAGCACTGTTGGGATATTATTGCTCAGGACTTCTACAAACCCACTGAGGATTTTCATGTTGGGAGAGTCAACTTGCAGAGTATCAACTACTCCTTGATCACACTTATTCCAAAGAATGATAATGCATCTTGCCCCATAGATTTCAAGCCTATCTCACTACTGAATTGTATTTTAAAGATCATCACTAAGCTCCTGGCCAATAGATTACAGAAAGTCATACTTAAGCTGGTTCACAAAAATCAATATGGATTATTGAACAACAGATGTATCCAAGACTGCTTGGCATGGGCATATGAGTATGTACATCAGTGTTTCCACAATAGAGAAGAACTTTTCTTACTGAATCTGGATTTTGAAAAGGCATTTGGTATGCTCAATCATGATACCATTATTCAAGTTCTTCGGGCTAAAGGCTTTGGAGCTAAGTGAATACAATGGATTAGAATGATTTATGGCACTGGGTTTTCCTCTATCCTGCTTAATGGGGTCCCTGGTAAACAATTTCTTTGTAAGAAAGATGTGAGGCAAGGAGACCCACTCTCTCCTTTGATATTTGTCATTGTTGCTGATGTTCTTCAAACCATGATTAATGAAGCCATGCACAACTCCCTTGTCAACTCCCCTTCAAGACACAACTCTAGCCCATACTTTCCCATTATTTGGTATGCTGATGTTACCATTTTGTTGGCTCAGGCAGATAACATGCAGGATCAACAGATCAAGAATCTGCTCAAATACTATGCAGACTTCACAGGGCTCACAATTAACTACTCAAAATCCACTATGGTCTCTATCAACACTCCTTCTGAGAAAATGCAAGAGTTATCAACCCTTCTGGGCCGCAAGATAGGTACTCTTCCTCACACTTACCTGGGGCTGCCACTTTGCAATATCAAACCTAAAATTGAAGACTTTGTGCCAATGTTGCAAAGAATTGAAAGCAGGCTTCTGAGTTGCTCCACCTTGCTCTCCTTTGGGGACAAGCTTACCCTAATCAGATCAATATTTACTAGCATGCCTACCTTCTGCATGTGTACTCTGATGATTCCTAAGACTGTGCTCAAACAAATCAACACCTACCTCATGAACTGCTTCTGGACGAAATATGGCACACATGACAGAGGTTCAACACTTATTTCTTGGGAACAAGTTTGCAAACCAAAATCTCATGGTGGCCTTGGGGTTCTTGACCTGCACGCCCATAATAAAACTCTGCTGATGAAATTTCTGCATAAATTTATCAACAAGGCCGATATACCATGTGTTAATATTATCTGGGAATCACATTACCACAACTCTCTGCTTGGAGAAAGACTGATTGGATCCTTCTGGTGGAAAGCCATTCTCAAACTGCTCCCTACTTCCAGGCAATTACATGTATGCAAAGCTGGTCTGGTGACACTATTAGATTATGGGCAGACCAATGGCAAGACACCCCTCTCCAGATTCAATTCCCTGAGTTGTACGCATTCGCCATCAATAAAGAAGCCACACTTGCTCATGTACAACAACTTGATGATCTCAGTCAGCACTTCCATAGGCCTTTATCTCTGGAAGCATTTAACCAGTACAATGCAATACAAGTCCTCATCATGAATAGAGATAACACTGCTGATAGTGATGTCTGGTTCTCTGATGGCAATACACTGAAGTACTCTTCCATGAAGTTATACAAAGTACTCATGGGACCAAGCACTGCTCACTGCATCTTTAAGATGCTCTGGAAAATGGCCTGCATACTAAGACATAAAATCTTCTTTTGGCTCCTTCTTCATGACAGACTCAGTACGAGAAACATGCTTCACCGCAGAAATATGTATCTAGAGGACTACAGTTGTGCACTATGTGGTGAAGGCACTGAAGAGACCATCACTCATCTATTCTGGGATTGCTAGTTTGCTTGGACATGTTGGAATTCAGTCATTCCCAACAAAGATAGAGGCATATCTTCCTATGATGAGATACTTCTCACTCTGTGCAAGCTGCCATCTGATATTGCTATGGAAATTGTTATTATGGGATGTTGGAGCATCTGGTTAACTAGAAACGACAAGATCTTCAAGAAAGCACCAATCCACCTCGATTCCTGGAAATTCTACATCAAGGAAAGCCTTCAGGTTACCAGTACCAGAGCTAAGCAAGGAAAGGCCACGTTGATCAATAATTGGATAGTTGAGCATCTGAAAACTTTTTGATGTTTCATAGAACTGACATTGGTTGACCCATTGGTTTGGGCATGTTTTTGTATTCTTTGTACCTTATTTAATTAACGAAAATTACTGTAAAACGATTGTTCTATGGTTTCGGCTCAAAAAAAATGTCAGCAGTAGTACTAGTCATCTTTCAGATCGCTATCTTATGCAGAGGTTTTATTGTCCCAAGCAGCAAATAACGCTACCTTTGTAAATCTGCCAATCACTAATCCCCCAAACAATAAACAGATGGACATCAGCTAGTCTAATTTTATGCGAATTATAGGTGCTAAAATTGTAAAGGTAAAGCTTGGCATCCCCATTGTTCAAAGTTTGCATCCGCCACAAGCAAGCGTTAATACTTACTACTACTTCCTCTGTTCTAAAATAGATGACCCAATTTTATACTAACTTTGTACTAAAGTTAGTATATAGTTGGGTAATCTATTTTGGAACGGAGGGAGTAGTACACAAGACAAGGTAAAAACAGTAACGAATATGAAATTATGTATGGTTTGCTATAAAACTGATGTGCCAGGTTCTGTCATCCGATGGCTCAACATCCCAGCTGGACCGACGCAGAGCGTGCGTTGTCATCTGCCTGCCCAAGCATGGCGTGCGTATACAGTTTACCTCGCAAGCATTAACTTAACAATGCACGGCGAGGCTCCAAACACGAACTGGAGAAGAAAAATGGAGATTCTCTTGAGATCAGCGTCCTGAGAATCGATCGGCCGGCATTTCCCTTTAAATTATAGGAGTATTATGAATGCAGGTTTGCTTCCCTGTTGAATCCAAAACACACAGGGCGTACGAAGGTAATCTGGAAATAGAGGCACATAATAATGCACACACGGGCAGGGGAAGGGATCAAAGCCGGGCGCAAGGCGCACAGAGATGCCGAAACGAAATTATTTGGTCGTCCAGGGAACAGTTTGACTGGAATTCCACATGACCGTGCGACCAGTTCCGTTCCGTTCAGCGTCAGCGTTCACATTGTGGAAACGTGGTCGGATGGCCCTACAGAGGCCACCGGATTAAAGATGGCGGGGGGCAGGTGCAATGCGATGCGATGCGTCCGACCGTAATGCCATTCCTCTTTGCCTTTCTTTGGTTAGTCGCATTCGGATCTTGAAAAGCGAGCGAACGAGCGGTGCAAAACCTGTACCCCGGATTGGAAAAGAAGAAGCAGAAACTGTGCAATTTTGTTGTAGCTTTGTGTGGGCTGTGGCATGGCACGGCCTCTGTTTTTGAAAGAAAAAAGAACTTCACGTAGCCGTGGGATCTGAAAACCACCAGGTGAAGAAGCAAGCTCTGATCACATATAATGGGTCTGTGCACCTGAACCATTGCTTTTATTGCACTAGGCGCGAGATTAGGGCGGCCTCAGTGATGAATGATCTTCCACTTCCAGCTAACCATGATCGTCTCCAATACACTACTACTACACGTGCCGCTGATCACTCGCCGAGATCAGCTCAAAAGCGCCGCACGGCACGAAAGAGCAAAAATTCCCCCTCCGCTTTATTCGCCGGGATCGGCCACTTGGGATGCCAAAAGAGCCTCTGCTTTCTAGTAATGTTTTTGTTAGCAAATTTGTGGATGATGTTGATGGCGTGGCCGCATGGCGGGACCGCGGAGGGAGGGCCCTTGCAGGAGGAGAAGACTTCGCCGCGAAGCACCTCGACCTCGGCTCAGGCGGGCACCCAGGTGTCGTTGCCTCGTGGCCATGGGGTGGGCTGGGGAGATTGCGCGCCCACCAGCCAATCAGCGCCTGTGGAAATGCCATGCCACCGGTAAAAATAGGAGCACGGGGATGACTTGTCAACGACGAACGCAGTCGATGCGGTGCAATGCAGGAGTAGTTGTTCATCGGTTGAACCCTGACACTGACGACCCGGGACGACGGATGATGCAGCCTCTGATTACCTTTTGCTGCTTGTTGTACCACAAGCTTGATAATTTGGTTTTGTTCATGGTGTTAGCTTTAATAACTTTGTTACTGCTGTTTCGTTATCCTGTGATACTGTAACCTCGCCAATCTTGAGTGAATGTACCATGTACTCTGCGACGGAGATGCAGAGAGCGGGCTTGTTCAATCAATGTACTCCGCGACGGAGATGCAGAGAAGAAATTCAAGTGCAGAAACCGGAGTACAGACCATAGACAGACAACACCAGAAAGACCAGAAATTCATGACAAGTTCATCACTCAATGGCAATTACGTACAGTAGCATATACAACACATACATACACCCACAACAAACGATCCAAATCACTGCGAGACTACGGACTCCACATGTTGGCCAAAAGCTGCTGCGGAATCACAACGGAATTCCATGCAGCCAGCAAAAAGGAAAATGTCATTCCCCTCCAACACCCCCTATCGTACCAGCGAACCCGACCACCAAATCGTCCACCCTCATCCCGCGTCCCAACAGAACGGCTTCCGGCTCAAGAACAAGAACCGGACCTGCAGCAGCAATTCTTGATTCTTTCTTTTCTTCAGAGATCATCAGATCCATCCCTCCTTCCCGGGCACGGGCCGGACCGGATCAACCACCGGGCGCGACGCGGCGGCCGCCGCTGCCGCCTTCCTTGGCCCTGGCCTTGCCCTCCTTCCGCTCGCCGCCGGCCGCCTTGCGGTTGCGGGCGAGGCACGGGAAGAGGCACGCGAATATGCTCGCCTTCACCTGCCCGCGCCTCGGCAGAGGCCGCCTCGAGTCGCCCTGCCGCTCCATTGCGGGCCGCCGCTGCTGCAGGCGCCTTCTTGCTCCGAAAGCCAGGAAGAAGGGTCGAGAGGAGCGTGTGAAGGAAGGTTGGCGTGTGGGCTTGTGCTTGTGTGCGATGTGAGGGGAGTGACCGCCAGAGCCGCGCCCTTTTATAGCCAAGCCAATGTACTGGGAAGAGTGAGGGCCAAGGTTCCTTGGGGTGCAAGCAGTTCGAACTCCGTCTTCTGGAAACTTTCGGGTCTGCGCCTCAGCAGCCCTGGCTCGAGTCTGAACCTTGAGATGTCACTGTACTGACTCTACTGCCTGCCTGGGGCAAAGCTTTCTGGATACGCTACCTTCAGAGGTGATGAAGATCTAAATCAGATACGCGCCAGCCTGGTGTGTTTATCCACTGTTACTAGTCAGCCCAGCACTCCAGCCCGGTAGTACATACATAACTCACCAGCAAGCAAGCCTGGGTAGAAAGAAAGAAAAAAATATAGTACTGAATGTGTTTTGTGTTGGCTCGCTGCAGGATTCTGTCTGAAAAATGGTGGTTCTGAAGTTCAACACTCCAGCTGGAATGATATAGAAAACTACGCCACTGTCTGCCTGCCTACGATGAGTGGATATAGTTTAAGCACTAACCTACCCATGACCATGGCACTAGAAGAAAATATAGAGATTTTCTCGATCACAACTTTCAGCATCGACCGTTCAGGGCGGGCTCTCCGTTGGCCATGGAGATTGCAAGTGCCCAAACACAGCACAGGGCATAAAATATGATAACCTGCAGGAAAAGCTGTACAATAATGCACTGGCAGCGAACTAAAATACAGCGGCAGATGTACGAGATGTTACAAGGAAAAACTATTTTGTACGCCCGGGGAGAAGTTGACTTGAATTCCACACTGACCAACCTATATATTCTGTTCGCATTGGGGAAAAAGTCTTCGCTCTCTCGGGATGGACAAATTTTCTCTTCACATTTCAGAAGTGTCTGGAATCTAAGGCAATGCACGGTACTAACAAAAGTAATAACGAGAGATAAGAGGAGCAGGAAAACATAACTACTTCAGTAATTAGCAATCAGTTACTCCTCTTGCTTTTTTGAAATGTAAGCAGCATATCTGAATATTTTCATTCTCGAAAATTCATTTATATCTACACAAAACCAATTGTAGAAGCTCTGGAAATTTTATTGACTGTCTTGAGGAATGCGAATTTCCCAGTGTTAATTGTAGACTAGCATCGCCACAATCCACAGGAGAGCAAGACCTTGGCCATCACTCAATGTTTAAAGGATGAGAAGTCCAATTTTCAGAGGGAAAGATGGAAATGCCTTTGTCTGACCTGTTCCAAGATGCTGGATACAGATCTGACGACCGGGTCTTAAAAGACAAGATGAGATGGTCCTGATCATGTTTATTTTTTATATCTAATTCCGTCTAAAGTCTAACTACAAGATGTAGACACACTCTGTTTTGATGCCTCCAATGTAAGCGGCAAAGCCTAATTATTTAGGGGATATATAGGAAATAAGGTAAGTTGAATTGCTTTACATCTGAGCAAGATTCCTGCTTATCTGGTGCTTATTACTATATGAAGCTAGTGAACTGGCCTTTTGACTTGAATTTGGCGCAATGAAAACGTGCTTCTCTTGGGTTCCCTCAGATTACTAGATGCTTTGCACATGTCCACTTGCTCAAGCATTACCAACACTACAAGCTACCCATCACTAATTAATAAACTAATATTAGATGATCCGTTGGTCACACCTGATGACCTGAAGTTACTAGGAAGTGAGAACTGTGAAAAATTCACATCCGGAGCATAATCATGGATGCTGATCAGCATATTATTCTAGGTGACCCAGTATTTCTTGGTTATAATGGAAGATAAAAGAGGATCCAATTGATGTACAAGTGAAGAAAATCACCAAAATGAAGGAGTACTCTATTATGATCTACTCCCTCTGGTCCTTTTTACTCTGCATATTAGAATTCTCTGAAGTCAAACTTCACAAAATTTGACCGTATTTATATGAAAAAATATCAACATCTGCCATGCTAAAGTTATACAATATGAAACTTTAAGTCATGACACATCTATTGATATTGATTTCAGATTGTGAATGTTGGTACATTTTTCTATAAAGTTGGTCAAACTTTACGAGGCTTGACTTTAGTCAAATCTTATATGTGAACTAAAAAGGACCGGAGGGAGTATTAGAATGTGCTTGAAGCAATACAGAACCACGATATACTTGGCATAGTACAAACTAAATGTACAATACAGACTTCCAAGTAGAATCTTCGGCCTACAGCTCACCTGTTATCTGTCACTTCAGCAGTTACTTGGGTGGGACAACCAATGTATAGATTAGCAATGCCGAAACGATGATAATCGCTCCTACCAAGGTAAACCTTGGGCTTGTCCACAACATCAAGTTAGACCTCTCAGCTCTTTTGATTGGATCGACTTCTTCTGACAATGGATACTCACTGCGGCGTGGGTTCCAGGTCACATATTTGTTCGGTGAGAAGTCTGAGAATAGGGTCTTCTTCCCTTTTTTCTTAAAGGTAGACCAAGCCTTATCCCAGTCGGTTGATGATGTGTCACCTGAAAAGTAAGACAGAGAAATGATTCAACCTGCAAACATGTTTTCATCGTATACAAAATTCGGCAATCAAATGTGGATGTTTTCACCGGCAAACAGTGTGATGATTATATCTCTTTCAAATAAACTTTGCCAACCTACAATTTCCAGTTATGTCATACATCATCGCATATCAAATTCATATGTAGCTCAAGAAAATCCTCCAATCAAGTTGTTATATGGTGTTTGGTACTTAACGAGGTTGAATGTTCAGGAGATTCCTTTTCTTCAAGTGGCTTGGGAGTCTGCTTATGTTACGAAATATAACATGCTCTGAGAAAGACGGAATACTAGGGTCATACTTCAACAAAGTATTGTTGCTCTTTATGACACAATGCAACAGAGGAATCACATATCCTTTTCTTTCATTCCTCTGCTGGATAATAGAACTGGAGTTCAATAAGGGAGCTTTACAATAATTGATTTACTTTTCAATTTTGTCAATCTAGTTGTACTGGATGTTTCGTCGATATTTTTTTTAACTCTAGACATTAAATCGTGTAATTGACAAAAAAAGCAATGATTGGACCTGGAAAATTTCCCAATATATTGGCCTTCCAGGGAAAGGGCAGAGGGGAAAACCTGAATGCATAGCAAACAGCTAGAGTATTAACTCTGGTGTTTGTTTCTTTGTATTTAGTTATGAAACCTCTTACATACTGTTTCACTGAGTACTTTTTTATCGAAGTGTTCTATTAATATCTTATAACAGTAGGATGTCATAGGTTACTGTTCCACTTCAAAATAATATTGAATGGAAGTGGTGGTCCACTATCTGTTCTGACATCTTCCTTTGGTGCCAAATTAATACCTAATCACAAGGTGCACATATTATCAGTAACCTGTTATAACAAACTATGTGTAACAGGACCTTTTAAATCTAACCCAAAAAAGGAACTTCACAATCCACCAGTTATTATCCATCAAATCAAATATATAACCAAACAAGGGCAAATATCCAGTATTGACCAGTGAAAAGAAGAATAATCTTTCATCATATTTGAATCTAAGAAACTAAGATCTCGTTCATATGGATTATGGATAGAAAAGATATGACAAAGTAAAAATTTATGAAAGAAGAACCACTGTGATCTCCACTTTGGTCTTGAAATCAGGGCACACGTTTGTACTTGGTAAAAGATATACCTAGTACGGTGAACGAAAGCTGTGCCGTGGCAAAGACTAATGATGAAGCATAAATGACTTGATCAGAGAAATCAAGCATAACTGCAGGTTTGGTGTTCTTGGAGAAATCAATACAGTATTGTTCGCTGTCACTTGTTTGAAAAAGGAGGTAAATAGATGCCGACGAAGCGAGAACCTATTGCTAGATCAATAAACGACCTGTATAGAACACTAATGAGAGACAACCTTAACACCGGCCTTTATTGTAGACGCAGTAGTGAACATGCAGTGACCTGCGAGCGCACACATGAAGAGAACACACCTTTCGGTTGAAATAAAGGAAGCAAACATTGCATTTCACTTCAAAACTTACTATGTTAGCACATGAAACGAGGCATTCACACTGCTCTGCAATCCGTATGGTCCAGTAAGCAGATCATGTCTGAACGAGTGAAGTGAACATCAGCACCTTGAATTTCAGATGCAGTGATCGGGCTAATACTATGGTATTCTAGAGGGGTGACACTATCACTACAACACAACAACCGTGAGACTAGTGGCAGAGCTAAGCGGTAATTAAGTAATCAACAGCGGCATTTCATCAAACACCTACACGCTACAGGGAGCAACGAGAGACCCAACAGATGCTAGTAGGGTGTGGTGTGCTGCTCATACCTTCGTCCCTGCCGCGCTTGTCCGGGGAGCCTCGGGAGCAGCGAGGGGCGAGCGCGAGGGCAGGCCGTCGAGCCAAGAATCTCCCGGAAACCAGTAGTATCCCCATGGCCCCTCCCCGTCCGAGATTCTACCGATCAGGAAGGATTCTTTCCCCGCGGCCTCTCTGCTTATCGCGGTGGGGGCGGGGCGGGGCGGGGCGAGGAGAGGAGGAGGCGTGGCTGAGAGAGCGCTTGGGGTCGCCTGGCTGCTTGCGTGGACGCAAGGAGGACGGCGACATGGCAACCGTGTGGCTCTCCCTGCACCAGAGAACCCTCACGTCTCCGGCACGGTGGCCGGCACGGGTGATGCAAAGAAAAGAAAATTTGCTATGCTAATTTGTTGTTTTCCGCAGCTGTTTTCCAATTCGAAACAACCTGCAAAGGTTTCTGAATTTTGACACCTCCACTATTTCTTCCTGCGATTTCTTCTGCTCCTTTTTCTCTTGTCCGTTTTTTCGGAGGTTTTCTTCTGCTCCTGACTCATGAAAAAGGAAAAATCTTTTTATCAACCGACTGACCCTGCTTCGAAATAAACCGCTTCGCTTGCTCGCCATGTGGTTATGTGGATCACGCACCGCTTTCTTTCCCTGACCTTATCCCTTCCTCAGCTACAAACGGACGGTCTCCTCTTTTCTCTTCGTCGTCTCCCACCTCCTGATCTCATGTCTCTTCTTGGCTTCCTTTTTTGCTGCAAGCTTGCAAGGCGCCGCTGCCTAAACCTGATTCTCGTCACTCCAACGATACAAAGGAGCGGCGCCGCTCGCCATGTGCTGCTGCAAGCCGGAGGCACCTGTATTGCGCGGCCAGCAACCGTCCTGCAAGGTCGACACCGACTTCTCTTTTGCTACCCCGAGTTTGCCGAAGACACGGGTGTTGTGCGTGACGCGTGATAATGCGATGGAACGCAGGGCCATGCTATGCACGGCCGCCGGGTGGTTTGTGCGGAGATGGAGCCTCCGCTCGTGGCCGCCATCGCTGAGCATCGCGGGGCGGCAGCCATGGCCGGCTAGGTGCTCCTTGGGTAGCTTGTGCTCGTGGCCACCAGCGCTGAGCATCGCTTGCTGCCAGTGTCGGGCACTGTAAGCGCGAGTGGCTTGTGCTGTAATGGTGCTTACATGTGTGGCCACAGGTGCCGTGATGGAGCATCGCATGTGGCCGTCGATGCTGTGATTAAGCATCGCAGGCTTTGCAACGACATCATGCTGCGACAGCGACCATGGCCATGCTGTCAGGCGTGCTTCAGCCATCATAGGAATGCTTCAACGACAACGTGCAGTGTAATGCTTCGACAACCACGGCCTGTTGCGACGGCATCGATGATGGCTATGTTGCAGGCGTGTTTCAATGGTCGTGGCAATGCTTTGACGACGACCACTGCAACAATTGCTTTGGTGCCCATGGCAAGGCGTCAACGATCACGACCATGCAACGAGACATGCTTCAATGGTCGTGGCAATCATTCGACAACGACGGCCGCGGCAATGCTTTGATACACATGGCGAGGCGTCAACGAGCATGGCCATGCAACGAGACATGCTTCAATGGTCATGGCGATGCTTCGATGAAGACAGTCGCGTAAATGCTTCGACAGCCATGGCGACGAGGCATGGCGTGATGGAGTTGACAATCGCAACATGCAACAAGGTATGCTTAAAAGGTCGTGCCGATGCTTCGATGGCCACGGCAATGAGGCATTGCGCGTCGACGACCTCGGCCATGCAACGAGGCGTGCTTTAATGTCGTGGCGATGCTTCGACGACGACGGTCGCGACAATGCTTCAACGACCATGGCGACAAGGCATGCCGTGATGGAGTCGACAACCATAGTCATGCAGCGAGGCGTGCTTCAATGGTCGTGGTGATGCTTCAACAGCGACGGTCGCGGCAATGCTTCGACGACCACGGCGACGAGGTGTGTCATGCATCGACGACCGCGGCCATGCAATGAGGCGTGCTTCAATGGCGTAGCGATGCTTTGACGACGACGGCCGCCGTAATGCTTCGACGATAGAGGTGACGAGGCATCTGTGCATTGACAATCGCAGCCATGCAACGAGGTGTGCTTCAATGGCGTGGCGATGCTTCGACGTCGATGGTTAAATCAATGCTTCGATGACCATGACGATGAGGCATGTCGTGAATCGATGACCGCGAGCATGCAACGAGGCGTGCTTCAATGGCGTGGCGATGCTTCGACGACGATGATGATCGTGGCAATGCTTCGACGACCACAGTGACCAGGTGTGCCGTGCATCGACGACCGCGGCCATGCAAATAGGCTCTGTTTGGTATAAAGATAGGTTCCGTTTTAAAACCAAAATGCTACTCCTACGTAAAATGTTACATAAAGCTATGTTTCTTTCCTTCTTATAAACTAATGACCCCCCAATTTAATCAATCAGGCCAAGATCGTATGCAAATTTCATATAAGAGTTTTTGGTCGGTGTAACAAAGCTCTTTTAAAACCATCCCATTGTGTAGGTTGTTTTTAGAAGAAAAAAATCTCATTAGGTTGAAAGATCATTGCCTTGGATATCGTCATAATTTTAGATTTTTTTATCAATTGCTCGACAGTAAGTTGTTCATTCACCGTATTATTTTCCTTCAAGAGAAAGCCTTAGTGAAATCTATGGCCTCGGGTCTATTTTCCATCATATATTTTTAGATCTATAAACCAAAAAACCCAAAAATGTCCCGCTGCAATTTATTTATTTTTATTTTGTTTTACGTTTTAGTAATATTTTATATCTATCTCTATCAGATCTCACCTTTGCAAGTGACCGTGAAAAGATTGACAACCACTTTATCGCGTTGGGTGCAAGTATTTGATTGTTTGTGCAGGTGCATAGATTGGGAATTTGTATGTATCTCCTACTGGATTGATACCTTGGTTCTTAACTGAGGAAAATACTTATCTCTAATTTGATGCATCAACCTTTCCTCTTCAAGGGAAAAATCAACACAAGCTTAAGAAGTAGCAGGAAGAATTTTTGGCGTCGTTGTCAGGGAAATCTACATCAAGCCTACCAAGTACCCATCATAAACTCCCATCTCTTGCATTACATCATTTGTCATTTGCCTCTTGTTTTCCTCTCCCCCACTTCTAAAACGTTTTCAGAAAAATACAAAATGATCTGCCTTTTTATTCTCCATTCTTCCTTTCGTCTTTTCTTTTCCCTTTTCGTTTGCTCGTGTGCTGGATCGGTTTGTTGCCATTATGTCTGAATCTGGGGAGGTTATCGTTGAAAATTTTGAAAATAGTGCTGCCATGAACCTTGAGGAAAAATTTAATGCTTGTTCTTTAGATCGTGGAGCCGAAACCCCTCCTAATTATAAAGCAAAAACTTTTCATGTGGGGGGACGGTAATATTATTGGGAAGAGTGTTATTCAAGAATTATTTGATTGTACGGGAACAATGCCTATTAATAAGAGTTATGTTCTTCTTGATACAAATTGTTATGTGGATGCTATTGTCATGCTCATTGATAAATTAGAGAGAAAAATTGTGCACATCCATCCCGCTTTGCAAAAGGTGTTTTATGAACTCCCCAATATCAATCATCCTAAAGCCAAAAAGATTGCCACTATTATCCTTATGCGGGAATTTGATTTTATAATACAAGAGGCTAGGGAAAATTTTGCTTTCAAAGATATTGAACATCCTCCTACTGAATAAATTCTCCATGATAAAGAAACTTTGTGTAGCTTGGAATCTAGAGATTATCAATCTTATAGTGACAATCTTGGGACGAGAGTTCCCTACTCAGAAATTACCCAAATTTCACGCCCAATATGCGACTCTATCCTAAAGGAACTCGAAGGTCCCACCAAGGATAGAAGCGCATATTGGAGACGCTTTTGCAAGGTGGATATCATTACATCGTACCATTACATAATAGTTGGGGATACATACAAAGGCATACAAATGCCACATGAGTACATCAAACATCATACATAAGAACAACATCCGGCTACGGATGAAACTCAAACGACATCCACCCTGCTAGCCCAGGCTGCCAACCAGGAACCTATCCCAAGATCGACGAAGAAGAAGAACTCCAAAACAAGTAAACATCGCTCTTGCGTCATGATCATCGCATTACCTGTACCTGCAACTATTGGTGCAGTAATATGTGAGCCACGAGGACTCAGCAATCCCATTACCATGGGTATCAAGACTAGCAAAGCTTAATGGGTATGGAAAGGATAAGTGGTGAGGTTGCAGCAAGCGGCTAAGCATTGTATGGTGGCTAACTTACGATTACAAGAGTAAGATGAGAAACTGCACAAACGGTCGCGAACTAGTAATGATCAAGAGTGATCCTGAACTATTTACGTTCAAATATAACCCAACCGTGTTCTCTTCTTGACTCACTCCAAAAGAGACAGTCACGGTTACGCACGCGGTTGGTGTATTTTATTTTGAATATGGTGTCAAGTTCTCTACAACCGGTTATTAACAAATTCCCACCTGCCACATAACCAAGGGCACGACTCTCGAAAGTTTAAACCCTCCAGGGGTGTCCCAACTTAGCCCATGACAAGCTCACGATCCACGGAGACAATCCTCCATCACGGGACCCTCCGATCAGACTTGGAATCCCGATGCACAAGACATTTCGACAATGGTAAAACAAAACCAGCAAGACCACCAGGTGCGTCGAAACCCCGATAGGAGCCGCACGTATCTCGTTCTCAGGACAACACCGTCTATGCTAAGTGGACGGTAGCCAAAATATCATTGAGTTGCCCCGAGGCGGCACCGCCGACTGCTAGGTAGGTGGACCAACACTCATGAGGAGCACTGGCCCGGGGGGTTGATTAAGAGACCTCAGGTGCCGGCGGGTCCCTATGCAAGTTTTAGTTGTTATTTGGTAAATGGTAAAACCAATGTTGGGCCTTGTTAGAAGAGTTTTATTCAAAGCGAACTGTCAAGAGGGGCCCATAAACCCTCACCGTGTTAGGGACGCAAAATCAAGGAACATAACACCGGTATGACGGAAACTAAGGTGGCAAGAGTGGAACAAAACACCAGGCAAAAGGCCGAGCCTTCCACCCATTACCAAGTATATAGATGCATTAGTTAAATAAGAGATATTGTGATATCTCATGATATCCATTATATCCATGTCCCAACATGGAACAACCTGCAACTGCACCTGCAACTAGCAACGATATAAGAGGGGCTGAGCAAAGCGGTAACATAGCCAAACAACGGTTTGCGAGGATGGTGGAAAAGGTTAGAGGCTGACATGGCAATTTGGGAGGCTTGATAAACAAGCGGTAGGTAGCACGACATAGCAATAGGATCGAGACAACTAGCATAGCAAAGATAGTAGTGAGATTCAAGGTGACGGTCATCTTGCCTGAAATCCCGCTAGGAAGAAGACTGAATCCATGAAGTAGACGAACCAACATAGTCGAACGGATCCTCACAATCACAACGTTACCGGAACTATCGAGATGAAGCACAACCGGAAAGAAGCAAACAACATAGTAAACAAACAATCATAAACATGGCACGGTGCACAATCAAGTATGATGCATGTCCGGTTTAATGAGGCATGACATGGCAAAGTGCAACAAACAACACTACAAATTAAATGGAGCTTGATGTCTACTACACAACCTTATTCTTGTAGACGTGGTTGGGCTTCCAAGTGCAGAGGTTTGTACGACAGTAGCAAATTTCCCTCAAGTGGATGACCTAAGGTTTATCAATCTGTGGGAGGCGTAGGATGAATATGGTCTCTCTCAAACAACCCTGCAACCAAATAACATAGAGTCTCTTGTGTCCCGAACACACCCAATACAATGGTAAATTGTATAGGTGCACTAGTTCGGTGAAGAGATGGTGATACAAGTGCAATACGGATGGTAGATATAGGTTTTTGTAATCTGAAAATATAAAAACAGCAAGGTAACTAATGATAAAAGTGAGCGAAAACGGTATTGCAATGCGTTGAAACAAGGCCTAGGGTTCATACTTTCACTAGTGCAAGTTCTCTCAACACTAATAACATAATTGGATCATATAACAGTCCCTCAACATGCAACAAAGAGTCACTCCAAAGTCACTAATAGCGGATAACAAACGAAGAGATTATTGTAGGGTACGAAACCACCTCAAAGTTATCCTTTCTGATCGATTTATTCAAGAGTCCGTAGTAAAATAACACGAAGCTATTCTTTCCGTTCGATCTATCCTAGAGTTCGTACTAGAATAACACCTTAAGACACAAATCAACCAAAACCCTAATGTCACCTAGATACTCCAATGTCACCTCAAGTATCCGCGGGTATGATTATACGATATGCATCACACAATCTCAGATTCATCTATTCAACCAACACAAAGAACTTCAAAGAGTGCCCCAAAGTTTCTACCGGAGAGTCAAGACGAAAATGTGTGCCAACCCCTATGCATAAGTTCACGAGGTCACGAAACTCGCAAGTTGATCACCAAAACATACATCAAGTGGATCACGTGAATATCCCATTATCACCACAGATAAGCACATGCAAGACATACATCAAGTGTTCTCAAATCCTTAAAGACTCAATCCGATAAGATAACTTTAAAGGGAAAACTCAATCCATTACAAGAGAGTAGAGGGGGAGAAACATCATAAGATCCAACTATAATAGCAAAGCTCGTGATACATCAAGATCGTGCCGAATCAAGAACACGAGAGAGAGAGAGAGAGAGAGGAGAGAGAGAGATCAAACACATAGCTACTGGTACATACCCTCAGCCCCAAGGGTGAATTACTCCCTCCTCGTCATGGAGAGCGCTGGGATGATGAAGATGGCCACCGGAGAGGGATTCCCCCCTCCGGTAGGGTACCGGAATGGGTCTAGATTGGTTTTCGATGGCTACGGAGGCTTGCAGCGGCAGAACTCCCGATCTAGGTTTCTTTCTGGAAGTTTAGGGATATATAAGAGGCGTTGGTGTCGGGAACAAGTCAGGAGGGTCCATGAGGCGGCCACGAGGTAGGGGGGCGCGCCCAGGGGGTAGGGCACGCCCCCACCCTCGTGGTGGCCTCGGGACTCTTCTGGTCCATCTCCGGTACTCCGTGGGCTTCTTCTGGTCCAAAAAAAATCTCCTTAAATTTTCAGGTCAATTGGACTCCGTTTGATATTCCTTTTCTGCGATACTCAAAATCAAGGAAAAAACAGAAATTGGCATTGTGCTCTAGGTTAATAGGTTAGTCCCAAAAATCATATAAAATAGCATATAAATGCATATAAAACATCCTAGATGGATAATATAATAGCATGGGACAATAAAAAGTTATAGATACGTTGGAGACGTATCAAGCATCCCCAAGCTTAATTCCTGCTCGTCCTCGAGTAGGTAAATGATAAAAACAGAATTTTTGATGTGGAATGCTATTGTGGCAAGAATATTTATATCCATAAGATTCAAGACAAAAGTTTAATATTGACATAAAAACAATAATACTTCAAGCATACTAACAAAATAATTATGTCTTCTCAAAATAACATGGCCAAAGAAAGTTTATCCCTACAAAATCATATAGTCTGGCTATGCTCCATCTTCATCACACAAAATATTCAAATCATGCACAACCCCGATGACAAGCCAAGCAATTGTTTCATACTTTAGTATTCTCAAACTTTTTCAACTTTCACGCAATACATGAGCATGAGACATGGACATAGCACTATAGGTGGAATAGAGTGGTGGTTGTGGAGAAGACAAAAAGGAGGAATATGGTCTCACATCAACTAGGCGTATTAATGGACTATGGAGATGCCCATCAATAGATATTTATGTGAGTGAGTAGGGATTGCCATGCAACGGATGCACTAGAGCTATAAGTTTATGAAAGCTCAAAAAGAAACTAAGTGGTTGTGCATCCAACTTGCTTGCTCATGAAGACTTAGGGCATTTGAGGAAGCCCATCGTTGGAATATACAAGCCAAGTTCTATAATGAAAAATTCCCACTATTATATGAAAGTGACAACATATGAGACTCTCTATCATGAAGATCATGGTGCTACTTTGAAGCACAAGTGTGGTGAAAGGATAGTAGCATTGCCCCTTCTCTCTTTTTTCTCTCATTTTTTTGTCTTTTGGGCCTTCTCTTTGTTGGCCTTTCTCTTTTTTTCCTCACATGGGACAATGCTCTAATAATGAAGATCATCACACTTTTATTTACTTACAACTCAAGAATTACAACTCGATACTTAGAACAAAATATGACTCTATATGAATGCCTCCGGCGGTGTACCGGGATGTGCAATGAATCAAGAGTGACATGTATGAAAGAATTATGAAAGGTGGCTTTGCCACAAATACAATGTCAACTACATGATCTTGCAAAGAAATATGACAATGATGAAGCGTGTCATAATAAACGAAACGATGGAAAGTTGCATGCAATATATCTCGGAATGGCTATGGAAATGCCATAATAAGTAGGTATGGTGACTATTTTGAGGAAGGTATATGGTGGGTTTATGGTACCGGCGAAAGTTGCGCGGTACTAGAGAGGCTAGCAATGGTGGAAGGATGAGAGTGCATATAATCCACGGACTCAACATTAGTCATAAAGAACTCACATACTTATTGCAAAAGTCTATTAGCTATCGAAACAAAGTACTGCGCGCATGCTCCTAGGGGGATAGATTGGTAGGAAAAGACCATCGCTCGTCCCCGACCGCCACTCATAAGGAAGACAATCAAACAATATCTCATGCTCCAACTTCGTTACATAACAGTTGACCATACGTGCATGCTACGGGAATCACAAACTTTAACACAAGTATCTCTCAAATTCACAACTACTCCACCATAATGACTCTAATATCACCATCTTCATATCTCAAAACAATCATAAGGAATCAAACTTCACATAGTATTCAATGCACTTTATATGAAAGTTTTTATTATATCCCTCTTGGATGCCTATCATATTAGGACTAAATTCATAACCAAAGCAAATTATCATGTTGTTTAAAGACTCTCAAAATGATATAAGTGAAGCATGAGAGTTCAACAATTTCTTCAAAATAAAACTATTGCCGTGCTCTAAAAAGATATAAGTGAAGCACTAGAGCAAATGACAAACCACTCCAAAAGATATAAGTGAAGGTTAATGAGTAGTCGGATAATTATGTAACTATGTGAAGACTCCTTCTCATAAATAAAACTTCATATCTTAAGTAATTTATTCAAACAGCAAGCAAAACAAAATAAAATGACATTGCAAGGATAGCAAATATCATGTGAAGAAGCAAAAACTTAGTCACAACCAAAACCGACCGATAGTTGTTGAAGAAGAAAGGTGGGATGCCAAACGGGGCATCCCCAAGCTTAGATGCTTGAGACTTCTTGAAATATTGACTAGGGATGCCTTGGTCATCCCCAAGCTTGAGCTTTTGCGTCTCCTTAATTCCTTTCATATCGCGGTTTCCCTAAATCTTGAAAACTTCATCCACACCAAACTCAACAAGAACTCGTGAGATAAGTTAGTATAAATCCATGCTAAACCTTATCATTCTCTACTGTATAAAATCACTAAAATTATAATTTGACATTGCGTACTAAATGCCTCTGCATATTTAAGAGTCATATCCTTAAATAGAATCACTAAACAAGCAAACATATGCAAACAGTGCAAACATAACAGCAATCTGTCTAAACAGGATAGTCTGTAAGGAATGCAAGAGGAATCATACTTCCCTAACTCCAAAAATTCTGAAAAATTACCACACTGTATATAATTTGTTGTTGCTGATTTTCTAAAAATTTCAAGATTTTATCATGTTCTGACTATTCACAAATATTCAAAACACAACAACAAACTTTCTGTTTTTAAAACAGCAACATATGGACTTGCAAAATAAGCATGGTAAAGGCTATACTTGACCTTTTTATTTAAGTAAAATATGCAAAATATTACTCTAAATAACAGCAAGCAAATCCTAATAAAATAAAATGACATTCCAAGCAAAACACATATCATGTGGTGAATAAAAATATAGCTCCAAGTAAGGTTACCGATGAACGATGGCGAAAGAGGGGATGCCATCCGGGGCATCCCAAAGCTTAGGCTCTTGGTTGTCCTTGAATATTACCTTGGGGGTGCCTCGGGCATCCCCAAGCTTAAGCTCTTGGCACTCCTTATTCTGTAGTCCATCAAAACTTTACCCAAAACTTGAAAACTTCACAACACAAAACTCAACAGAAAACTCATGAGCTCCGTTAGTATAAGAAAGCAAATCACCACTTAGGTACTGTCAAGACAAGATATATAAGTTTTCTCACATGATTCCTACTGTACCATATCATTTCTACAATTTATATTAAGCAATATAAGCCAAAGAAACTAGAAAACAAGCAAACTATGCGTCAAAAATAGAATCTGTCAAAAACAGAACAGTCTGTAGTAATCTGGTGATTTGGAATACTTCTGTAACTCCACAAATCCTAATAAATTAGGAAGTCCTAGGAAATTTGTTTATTAATCCTCTGCAAAAAGAATCAGTATTTTATCGCACTTCTGTTAAAAATGAAACTAATCTCCTGGACGCAAAAGTTTCTGTTTTTCAGCAGGATCAAATCAACTATCACCGTAAGCCATCCCATAGGTCTTACTTGGCACTTTATTGAAACAAAAGGTATGAAACATGATTATTACAGTAGCTTAATCATGTGAACACACAAAAACAGTAGGGGTAAATATTGGATTGTCTCCCAACAAGCGCTTTTCTTTAATGCCTTTTCAGCTAGGCATGATGATTTCAATGATGCTCACATAAAAGATAAGAATTGATACATAAAGAGAGCATCATGAAGAATATGACTAGCACATTTAAGTCTAACCCACTTCCTATGCATAGGGATTTTGTGAGCAAACAACTTATGGGAACAAGAATCAACTAGCATAGGAAAGCAAAACAAGCATATCTTCAAGATTTTCGACACATAGAGAGGAAACTTGATATTATTGCAATTCCTACAAGCATATATTCCTCCCTCATAAACATTTTCAGTAGCATTGTGAATGAATTCAACAATATAACCATCACATAAAGCATTCTTTTCATGATCTACAAGTATTGAATTTTTATTACTCTCCACATAAGCAAATTTCTTCTCATGAATAGTAGTGGGAGCAAACTCAACAAAATAACTATCATGTGAGGCACAATCCAATTGAAAGTTAAAATCATGATGACAAGTTTCATGGATATCATTATTCTTTATAGCATACGTGTCATCACAATAATCATCATAGATAGGAGGGATGCTTCCATCATAATAAATTTGCTCATCAAAACTTGGGGACAAAAAAATATCATCTTCATCAAACATAGCATCCCAAAGATTGTGCCTTTGCATATCATTAGCATCATGGATATTCAAAGAATTCATAGTACCAACATTGCAATCACGCTCATCATCCAAAGATTTAGTGCCAAACATTTTAATACATTCTTCTTCTAACACGTTGGCACAATTATCGGGATCCTTATTTCACGAAAGACATTAAAAAGATGAAGCATATGAGGCAACCTTAATTCCATTTTTTGTAGTTTTCTTTTATATACTAAACTAGTGATAAAACAAGAAACTAGAAGATTCAATTGCAAGATCTAAAGATATACCTTCAAGAGCTAACCTCCCCGGCAACGGCGCCAGAAAAGAGCTTGATGTCTACTACACAACCTTCTTCTTGTAGACGTGGTTGGGCTTCCAAGTGCAGAGGTTTGTACGACAGTAGCAAATTTCCCTCAAGTGGATGACCTAAGGTTTATCAATCTGTGGGAGGCGTAGGATGAATATGGTCTCTCTCAAACAACCCAGCAACCAAATAACATAGAGTCTCTTGTGTCCCGAACACACCCAATACAATGGTAAATTGTATAGGTGCACTAGTTCGGCGAAGAGATGGTGATACAAGTGCAATACGGATGGTAGATATAGGTTTTTGTAATCTGAAAATATAAAAACAGTAAGGTAACTAATGATAAAAGTGAGCGAAAACGGTATTGCAATGCGTTGAAACAAGGCCTAGGGTTCATACTTTCACTAGTGCAAGTTCTCTCAACAATAATAACATAATTGGATCATATAACAGTCCCTCAACATGCAACAAAGAGTCACTCCAAAGTCACTAATAGCAGATAACAAACGAAGAGATTATTGTAGGGTACGAAACCACCTCAAAGTTATCCTTTCTGATCGATCTATTCAAGAGTCCGTAGTAAAATAACACGAAGCTATTCTTTCCGTTCGATCTATCCTAGAGTTCGTACTAGAATAACACCTTAAGACACAAATCAACCAAAACCTAATGTCACCTAGATACTCCAATGTCACCTCAAGTATCCGCGGGTATGATTATATGGTATGCATCACACAATCTCAGATTCATCTATTCAACCAACACAAAGAACTTCAAAGAGTGCCCCAAAGTTTCTACCGGAGAGTCAATACGAAAGCATGTGCCAACCGCTATGCATAAGTTCATGAGGTCACGGAACTCGCAAATTGATCACCAAAACATACATCAAGTGGATCACGCGAATATCCCGTTGTCACCACAGATAAGCATATGCAGGACATACATCAAGTGTTCTCAAATACTTAAAGACTCAATCCGATAAGATAACTTTAAAGGGAAAACTCAATCCATTACAAGAGAGGAGAGGCGGAGAAACATCATAAGATCCAACTATAATAGCAAAGCTCGCGATACATCAAGATCGCGCCGAATCAAGAACACAAGAGAGAGAGAGATCAAACACATAGCTACTAGTACATACCCTCAGCCCTGAGGGTGAACTACTCCCTCCTCGACATGGAGAGTGCCAGGATGATGAAGATGTCCACCGGAGAGGGATTCCCCCCTTCGGCAGGGTGCCGGAACAGGTCTAGATTGGTTTTCGGTGGCTACGGAGGCTTGCGGCAGCGGAACTCCCGATCTAGGTTTCCTTCTGGAAGTTTGGGGATATATAAGAGGCGTTGGCGTCGGGAACAAGTCAGGGGGGGTCCACGAGGCGGCCACGAGGTAGGGGCACGCCCAGGGGTGTAGGGCGCGCCCCCACCCTCATGGTGGCCTCGGGACTATTTTGGTCCATCTCTCATACTCCATGGGCTTCTTCTGGTCCAAAAACAATCTCCGTAAATTTTCAGGTCAATTGGATTCCGTTTGATATTCCTTTTCTGCCATACTCAAAAACAAGAAAAAAACAGAAACTGGCACTGGGCTCTAGGTTAATAGGTTAGTCCCAAAAATCATATAAAATAACATATAAATGCATATAAAACATCCTAGATGGATAATATAATAGCATGGAACAATAAAAAATTATAGATACGTTGGAGACGTATCAGAGCTCAATATGCAACGAGTTGCATATTGACGAAACACCACATTCAAATATTTAGTTCACTCTCGTTTATGAACAAGACAAGATTAAATGTTGGTTAACATGGCAAGAGGTGAAGCATAATAAAACTACATATCTAGGCAAGTTTAAATGAGGCCGGAAACAACAAACAACAATTCCGGAAAATCCTCATATGCATATTTTGAATTTGGTACTGTTCTGCCCTATACACAATTTTTGAGTTGTTAATCATGCAAAGTAATGCCACCATGTTAATCTATGCATTTTTCTACCCCATTTACACATAAAGTTTATTTAATTCGGAGCTACGGTTATTTAGTTATGAAATAAATCATTTTAACATGACATTTATGCAAATTAATGCAGACAACAAGTTAAACAATTTTAACATGGATGAAAGCAGTATATTATGAAACTAGATGAAATTCTAAGCATTTTACATGTTTAAATGATTGTAATCCGATGCACGGTTTGTGAGATATTAATGCATGAACATGGAGGGGTTTTTCTGCAAAACTGTTAACTCTGGATAAATGCTAAAATCGCAGCAGCAGGGGAAAAACATGATGGGCAGAATCTGGCAGGCTAGCCCAACAAGAGGGGGAAGGAGCGGTCACCTAGTGGGCCTTGGCCCATTCGGTGCAGAGGTTGGCTGGAGCCGTGCGATTGAAGCAGGGGAGGCAGGCGTGGGACAACAAGGAGGGGCGCGGTCAACGCGCTCGAGACAGGGGTCGAGCGCTGCTCGACCTGAAGCAGGGGACGCAGGGAAGCAGGGGCACGAGACTTGGTGCGATGCAGGGAGATGGAGGTCGATGGCGACACTTGGCGGTAGGGACTCCTGGATCCGAGCGAGGGGCGTCGAGGGCGGGTGGTTCTGGCCGGAGACAAGGCCATGACGAGGCGACCTCCTGTAGCAGAAGGCGGCAGCAATAGTAGGGTCAAAACATGTACGCGAGGAAGAGTAGAGGTCCGACGTGAGTGGCAAGGTGGCTACGTGGAGCGGTGCCTCAACCTCAAGCAGAGATCGCAGTTTGGCGGAGTCCCGACGAGGGAGGGGTCGAACATAGGAGGCCGACCATGGCATCTTGGTTGGGGACGAGGAGGTCCTCGAGGCAGAGGCGCATGAGGCTCGGGCGGCCGGTGGCTTGGCTCCGGTGACGCGGGGCTGATGAAGAGTTCGAGCGTGAGGGCGCCATGTGAGGGGCTCGGTCAGGCTCGCCATGGGCTCCTATGGGAGAGAGAACGAGAGGTAACAGAGAGATGTGAGGCACATGAAGAAGAAGAAAGGAAGAGAAAGGTAGGGGCGCAAGGTCCGGCCTGGTCTGTCGGCAGCGGTCGCCGGAGGAGGACAGCGGCTAGCTACGGCCAGAGGAAGGAGGAAGTCATTGGGCGGCGGTGCGGTTGGCCTCCGATGGATTGAGGCAGAGGGCTCGGGCGAGGAACATGAGGAAAGTGGGTGGATTTTCGGATCGGGAGGGGATCCCGAGGTGGATGAGGAGCGGCGGCGGGGAGGGACAAACCTCCTAGGTTTTAGGGTTAGGCTAGATTAGGTATGAGGTTGGTTTATATATAGGATAATGAGAGTGGGTTTAGTCTGTCCGATCGTAATCGAGAGGTCAAGAATAAATAGGCTAGGGGGTCCAATGGAGAAACCGAAGATATTTGAGGGATGTTTGAGGTTGATCCGGACCCAATGGTGACGACTGAGCGGTTCGGGTCCGGGGCAGTTTCGGAAGCGCATGCGAGGTTGCGAAGGGGGGGGGGGGGGCATGGCTGTGCAGATAGGTAAGGCGGTCAAACAAGAGGGAAACAAGAACCCGGTTGGTTCGAGAAAAGTCAACGGAGACAAGGGGGAACGCAGCAACTATGAACGGATGCAAGCTTTATGAAAACATGCAGATGCAATGCGCATGATGCAATGATGAAATGCAACGAACAAAATGAAACACACGACAACAGCGAAATAACTGGAAGGCTTCTAGAGCGTCGTCTGGTCGTTATAACTCTCCTCCACTTACAAGAGATCTCACCCCGAGATTTAGGGATGACAACCGGAAGAGGAAGAGAAGAGGTAAAACTAAGTTGCTTCTTTGACAAACGAGTGAAACCACGAACCTTGAGAGGCTGAACAATTTGAAGGAAATAATACAACGACGATGAACGAGATTGCAAACACTCTGTTAGCGAAGAGGAACAAGGAACATTACGAGAACCTTGTAGGTTGAAAGACATGAAACAAGAACTTAACGAACCAAAGAGAATATGAAACCACATCGGTAAAACGCGATAGCCAAGGAATAAGAATGATAGAATTTGGATAGCACTCCGGTAAAAAAGAGAGAAGGAAAACTTGATAAGATAAAAAGAACTTGAAAATAGAACACCACACTTCGGTTAAAAGGATAAGCAAGGAAAAGAACATGCTCTTTACAAAACGAGGTGATGGGTGAAGAGAGCAACATCACAATGCCTCCGGAACGAAAGAATAGAAGCTAGATTGTTGGGATAAAGGGACAGAGAAGAAAATGACAACTTCTGCCCCAAATGAGCTTAGAAAGAAGGATAGAATGGAGTTGTTTGAGAAAATCAACAACAAAAGAATAAGCTTGTTGTGGGCTTATGGAAAACATCTCAAAATTATGAGGTGAAGACCAACCACTAACGGAATCAATTGATTTGATTGAGAGCACCAAAGAGATGAAAAACTTCTTTCGCCAAGAGGATAGGAGAAAACTTGGATCATTGATAAGCACCACAATAGCAACAATCCTTAGGGAAAAGCTTTTAGGTGGAATACAACCCAAGATAACTCCAACGAATAAATTGAAGGGTTGAAAAGATGTCCTGAACAAAGAAAAAGATGGGTTTAAATATATCATTCTGACAAGTTGTGAATCATGAACACAATGGGAAATTGCCAACGATGACATATCACCATCTCAAAAGATAAGGTAGAAAGAATTGCACTTTGAAATGCAAGAAGAAGAATACTTGAACTCCTCAGAACAAAACATGTGTTGAGCACCATGTTTAATTTTTAGTATAGCTTGGCGGATCATAACTTTGAGAGAAATCTTGAAGAACAATTGAAGAATGAAAGGAATCCTTGACGAACCACCATGTAGAGCCTCCATGAAGAACAACTGTAATAAAAGGATGATAGAAAGAAAGAGAAGTTGAAAAAACAAGGTGAAGCCTTGCACTGATTTAGATGGATCTTCGTGATGATATAATTGAAAGCTTGAGACTCTCGAAAGAAAAGGATGAAATAGTTGATCCGGGAATTTTGATGAGCCTCCGGGATAAGGAATTAAATCACCTCGATGATAAGAATCAGGTCATGTTGATTTGATCTTGCTAAAAAATAGAAACTTTTGCACCCAGTAAAGTAATTTTCTTTTTTACAGAAGCGTGATAAAATCCTGATTCATTTGGAACAAGATTTATATACAAATTGCCCAGGTTGTCCTAATGTTTCAGAATTTTTGGAGTTATAGAAGTATTCCAAATTTCCAGATTGCTACACACTGTTCTATTTTTGACAGCTTCTGTTTTCTTTGTGTTGTTTGCTTATTTTGATGAATCTATGGGTAGTATCGGGGGGTATGAACCATAGAGAAGTTAGAATACAACAGATATTACACCAATATAAATAAAGAATGAGTTCCCAATAGTACCAAAAAGTGTTGATTTATTTTCTTATACTAACAAATCTCATGAGTTTTTTGCTGAGTTTTGTGTTGTGAAGTTTTCAAGTTTTGGGTAAAGATTTGATGGACTATGGAATAAGGAATGGCAAGAGCCTAAGCTTGGGGATGCCCAAGGCACCCCAAGTAATATTCAAGGACAATCAAGCATCTAAACTTGGGGATGCCCAAGGCACCCCAAGTAAATATTCAAGGACAACCAAGCATCTAAGCTTGGGGATGCCCTGGATGGCATCCCCTCTTTCGTCTTCGTCTATCGGTAAATTTATTTGAGGCTGTATTTTTATTCACCACATGATATGTGTTTTGCTTGGAGCGTATTGTATGATATGAGTCTTTGCTTTTTAGTTTTCCACAATCATCCTTGCTATACACACCTTTTGAGAGGGGCACGCATGAATCGTGAATTTATTAGAATACTCTATGTGCTTCACTTATGTCTTTTGAGCTAGGCAATTTGCTCTAGTGCTTCACTTATATCTTTTTAGAGCATGTCAGTGGCTTTATTTTATAGAAATTGTTGGACTCTCATGCTTCACTTATATTATTTTGAGAGTCTCTCTAAACATCATGGTAATTTGCTTAGGTTATGAATTTAGTCCTAATGTGATGGGCTGATACGTCTCCAACGTATCTATAATTTTTGATTGCTCCATGCTATATTATCTACTGTTTTGGACTATATTGGGCTTTATTTTCCACTTTTATATTATTTTTGGGACTAACCTATTAACCGGAGGCCCAGCCCAGAATTGCTGTTTTTTTTGCCTATTTCAGTGTTTCGGATAAATGGAATATCAAACGGATTCCAAACGGAATAAAATCTTCGGGAACGTGATTTTCTCACTGAATGTGATCCAGGAGACTTGGACCCTACTGCAAGGGATCAAAGAGGAGGTCACGAGGGTGGGGGGCACCCCCCTAGGGCGCGCCCCTGCCTTGTGGGCCCCTCGGTGCTCCACCGACGTACTCCTTCCTCCTATATATACACACGTACCCCCAAACAATCAGAACAGGAGCCAAAAACCTAATTCCACCGCCGCAACTTTTTGTATCCACGAGATCCCATCTTGGGGCCTGTTTCGGAGCTCCGCCGGAAGAGGGCCGTCATCACGGAGGGCTTCTACATCATCATAGCCTCTCCGATGAAGTGTGAGTAGTTTACCTCAGACCTTCGGGTCCATAGTTAGTAGCTAGATGGCTTCTTCTCTCTCTTTGAATCTCAATACAAAGTTCTCCCCCTCTCTTGTGGAGATCTATTCGATGTAATCTTCTTTTTGCGGCGTGTTTGTTGAGACCGATGAATTGTGGGTTTATGATCAAGTCTATCTATGAATAATATTTGAATCTTCTCTGAATTCTTTTATGTATGATTGGTTATCTTTTCAAGTCTCTTCGAATTATCCGTTTGGTTTGGCCAACTAGATTGGTAGTTCTTGCCATGGGAGAAGTGCTTAGCTTTGGGTTCGATCTTGCGGTGTCCTTACCCAGTGACAGAAGGGGCAGCAAGGCACGTATTGTATCGTTGCCATCGAAGATAACAAGATGGGGTTTATTTCATATTGCATGAATTTATCTCTCTACATCATGTCATCTTGCTTAAGGCGTTACTCTGTTTTTAACTTAATACTCTAGATGCATGCTGGATAGCGGTCGATGAGTGGAGTAATAGTAGTAGATGCAGAATCGTTTCGATCTACTTGTCACGGACATGATGCCTATATACATGATCATGCCTAGATATTCTCATAACTATGCTCAATTCTGTCAATTGCTCAACAGTAATTTGTTCACCCACCGTAGAATACTTATGCTCTTGAGAGAAGCCACTAGTGAAACCTATGGCCCCCGGGTCTATTCTCATCATATCAATCTCCATTACTTTAATATTGTTTTTCTTTGCTTTTACTTTTTATTTTGCATCTTTATATCAAAAATATTATATCTATCATATCTCACTCTCGTAAGTGACCGTGAAGGGCTTGGCAACCCCTAATCGCGTTGGTTGCAAGTAGCTATCGCTTTGTGCAGGTACGAGGGACTTGAGCATGGGCTCCTACTGGATTGATACCTTGGTTCTCAAAAACTGAGGGAAATACTTATGCTACTCTGCTGCATCATCCCTTCCTCTTCGGGGAAAACCAACGCAAGCTCAAGACGTAGCAAGAAGGATTTTTGGCGCCGTTGCCGGGGAGTCTACGCAAAAAGTCAATATACCAAGTACCCATCACAATCCCTATCTCGCATTACATTATTTGCCATTTGCCTCTCGTTTTCTCTCCCCCCAATTCACCTTTGCCGTTTTATTCGCCGTCTCTCTCTATCCTCCCTCTCTATTTGTCTCTTTTTGCCCGTTTGCTTTTTTGTTTGCTCATGTGTTAGATTGCTTGTTTGTCGCGATGGCTCAAGATACTACTAAATTGTGTGACTTCACCAATACCAATAATAATGATTTCCTTAGCACTCCGATTGCTCCTCTTACCGATGCTGAATCTTGTGAAATTAATACTGCTTTGTTGAATCTTGTTATGAAAGATCACTTCGCTGGCCTTCCTATTGAAGATGCCGCTACTCATATGAATAGCTTTGTTGATTTATGTGATATGCAAAAGAAAAAAGATGTCAATAATGATGTCATTAAATTGAAGCTATTTCCTTTTTTGCTTAGAGATCGTGCTAAAGCTTGGTTTTCATCTTTGCCTAAGAATAGTATTGATTCATGGAACAAGTGCAAAGATGCTTTTATCTCTAAGTATTTTCCTCCCGCTAAGATCATCTCTCTTAGAAACGATATTATGAACTTTAAACAACTTGATCATGAACATGTTGCACAAGCTTGGGAGAGAATGAAATTAATGATACATAATTGCCCTACTCATGGTTTGAATTTGTGGATGATTATACAAATTTTTTATGCCGGATTGAATTTTGCTTCTAGAAATCTTTTAGATTCGGCCGCGGGAGGCACTTTTATGGAAATCACTTTAGGAGATGCTACTAAACTCCTCGATAATATTATGGTTAATTATTCTCAATGGCATACTGAAAGAACTTCTAATAAAAAAGTGCATGCGATAGAAGAAATTAATGTGTTGAGTGGAAAGATGGATGAACTTATGAAATTATTTTCTACTAAGAGTGTTTCTTCTGATCCTAATGATATGCCTTTGTCTACTTTGATTGAGAATAACAATGAATCTATGGATGTGAATTTTGTTGGTAGGAATAATTTTGGTAACAACTCTTATAGAGGGAATTTTAATCCAAGGTCATATCCTAGCAATCCTTCTAATAATTATGGGAATTCCTACAAAAACTCTTATGGAAATTATAATAAGATGCCCTCTGATTTTGAATCTAATATTAAAGAATTTATTTCTTCGCAAAAGAATTTTAATGCTCTGATTGAAGAAAAATTGCTTAAGATTGATGATTTGGCTAGGAACGTTGATAGAATTGCTCTTGATGTTGATTCTTTGAAACTTAGATCTATTCCACCTAAGCATGATATCAATGAGTCTCTAAAAGCCATGATAATTTTAATTGATGAGTGTAAGGAAAGAACCGCTAGGATGCGTGCTTCCAAAGATGCCTTTATTAAAGCGTGTTCTTCCAATTCCTATGAAAATCAAGATGAAGATCTAAAAGTTATTGATGTGTCTCCAATTAAATCTTTATTTTGCAATATGAATCTTGATGAAACTGAATATGATCTTCCTTTACCTAGAAGGTGTGCTAAAAATTCGGAGTATTTAGATCTTAATGATGAAATTGATGAACGTGGGATTGAAAGAAATAAAAATCTAGATGTTGCTAAACCCAATATATTGGATTTCAAGGAATTTAATTATGAAAGCTGCTCTTTGATTGATTGTATTTCCTTGTTGCAATCTGTGCTAAATTCTTCACATGCTTATAGTCAAAATAAAGCCTTCACCGAACATATTGTTGATGCCTTGATGCAATCTTATGAAGAAAAACTTGAGTTGAAAGTTTCTATCCCTATAAACTCTATGATGAGTGGGAACCAACTATTACAATTAAAATTAAAGATCATGAGTTTTATGCTTTGTGTGATTTGGGTGCTAGCGTCTCTACTATTCCCAAGACTTTGTGTGATTTATTAGATTTCCGTAATTTTGATGATTGCTCTCTAAACTTGCATCTTGCGGATTCCACTATTAAGAAACCTATGGGAAGAATTAATTATGTTCTTATTGTTGCAAATAGGAATTATGTGCCCGTAGATTTCATTGTTCTTGATATAGATTGCAATCCTTCTTGCCCTATTATTCTTGGTAGACCTTTCCTTAGAACGGTTGGTGCGATTATTGATATGAAGGAAGGGAATATTAGATTTCAATTTCCATTAAAAAAGGGCATGAAACACTTTCCAAGAAATAAAATAAAATTACCATATGAAACTATCATGAGATCCACTTATGTATTGTCTACCAAAGATGGCAATACCTAGATCTATCCTTGCTTGTTATGCCTAGCTAGGGGCATTAAACGATAGCGTTTGTTATGAGGCAACCCAATTTTATTTTTATTCCTTACTTTTTGCTCCTGTTTAGTAATAAATAAATTATTTAGCCTCTGTTTTGGTTGAGTTTTTTGTGTTTAATTAGTGTTTGTGCCAAGTAGAACCGTTGGGAAGACTTGGGGAAAGTCTTGTTGAACTTGCTGTAAAAAAACAGAAACTTTAGCGCTCACGAGAACTGCTGTAATTTTTATTTGAAGAGTGCTATTTAGTTAATTCCTTTTGCAGACGATTAATAGATAAATTCCTCACGTCCAGAAATTTATTTTAGAATTTTTGGGGTTCCAGATCTTGCGCTAGCTATAGATTACTACAGACTGTTCTGTTTTTGACAGATTCTGTTTTTCGTGTGTTGTTTGCTTATTTTGATGAATCTATGGTTAGTAAAATAGTTTATAATCCATAAAGAAGTTGGAATACAGTAGGTTTAACACCAAAATAAATAAATAATGAGTTCATTATAGTATCTTGAAGTGGTCTTTTGTTTTCTTTCGCCAACGGAGCTCACGAGTTTTCTATTTTGAGTTTTGTGTTGTGAAGTTGTCAAGTTTTGGGTGAATTCTCTTGATGGATCATGGAATAAGGAGTGGCAAGAGCCTAAGCTTGGGGATGCCCATGGCAGCCCCAATATAATCCAAGGACACCAAAAAGGCAAAGCTTAGGGATGCCCCGGAAGGCATCCCCTCTTTTTGTCCACTTCCATCGGTAATTTACTTGGAACTATATTTTTATTCACCAACATGATATGTGTTTTGCTTGGAGCGTCTTGTATTATTTGTGTCTTTGTGTCTTAGTATGCCACAATCATCCTTGCTGTACACACCTTTTGAGAGAGCCATATATGAATTAAAATTTGATAGAATACTCTATGTGCTTCACTTATATCTTTTGAGCTAAGTAGTTTTTCTCTATGTGCTTCACTTATATGTTTTGAGCTAGATAGTTTTGCTCTATGTGCTTCACTTATATCTTTTGAGCTAGATAATTTTGCTCTATGTGCTTCACTTATATCCTTTGAGCTATATAATTTTGCTCTATGTGCTTCACTTAAATCTTTTAGAGCACGGTTGTAACGCCCTCGATGCGGCTATATCTCCTACGTGTCGAAGCACGACTTAGAGGCATAACCGCATTGAAAGCAATGTCGCAAGTAAGGTAATCTTCACAACATCCCATGTAATATAGATAAAAGGGGAAAATGTACATAGTTGGCTTACACTCGCCACTTCACACAAAGTACATGAATAACATTACAATCATCCAATCACTCATGGTCCGACTACGGTACCAAAATAAAAGATCAACCCCAACAAGCGACAGGGTCCCGATCGCCCCAACTGGGCACCACTACTGATCATCAGGGAAAGACACATAGTAACGGTGTGAGTCTTCGTCGAACTCCCACTTGAGCTCAAGCGCATCATCTGGAACGGAGTCATCGGGCCCTGCATCTGGTTTGGAAGTAAACTGTGAGCCACGGGGACTCAGCAATCTCGCACCCTCGCGATCAAGACTATTTAAGCTTATAGGTAAGGCAAGGTAATATGTGGAGCTGCAGCAAGCGACTAGCATATCTGGTGGCTAACCTGTTCGCAAAAGAGAGCGAGAAGAGAAGGCAAAGCACGAACAAAGAACTATAGAACAACCTACGACAAACATTACTCCAACACCGTGTTCACTTCCCGGACTCCGCCGAGAAGATACCATCACGGTAACACATGCAGTTGATTCATTTTAATTAAGTTAAGGTTCATGTTATCTACAACCGGACATTAACACATTCCCATCTGCCCATAACCGCGGGCACAACTTTCGAAAGTTCAAATCCCTGCAGGGGAGTCCCAACTTAGCCCATCACAAGCTCTCATGGTCAACGAAGGATAAACCTTCTCCCGAGACATTCCGATCAGACTCGGCATCCCGGTTCTACAAGACAACTTCGACAAAGATAAAACAAATCCAGCCACACCGCCCGAATGTGCCGACAAATCCCGATAGGAGCTGCACATATCTCGTTCTTAGGGCACACTCAGATGAGCGCTCCATACAACTAAAACCAAACCTCGAGTTTCCCCGAGGGGGCGCTGCACAGGACTCTAGTTTGGACCAACACTCAGAGGAGCACTGGCCCAGGGGGGGTTTAAATAAGATGACCCTTGGGCTCCGGAAACCCAAGGGAAAAAGAGGCTAGGTGGGAAATGGTAAAACCAAGGTTGGGCATTGCTGGAGGAGTTTTATTCAAGGCGAACTGTCAAGGGGTTCCCATTATCATCCAACCGCGTAAGGAACGCAAAATCCGGGAACATAACACCGATATGACGGAAACTAGGGCGGCAAGAGTGGAACAAAACACTAGGCAAAAGGCCGAGCCTTCCACCCTTTACCAAGTATATAGATGCATTTAAGAAAACAAGATAATATAGTGATATCCCAACAAATAAACAATGTTCCAACAAGGAACATCTCCAATCTTCACCTGCAACTAGCAACGCTATAAGAGGGGCTGAGCAAAGCGGTAACATAGCCAATCAATGGATTGCTAGGACATGGTGCGTTAGAGGTTTGACATGGCAATTTGGGAGGCATGATAAGCAAGTGGTAGGCATCGTAGCATAGGCATAGCAAAAGAGCGAGCATCTAGCAAGCAGAGATAGAAGTGATTTCGAGGGTATGATCATCTTGCCTGCAAAGTTGTCAGAGTTGACTTGATCCTCGTAAGCAAACTCAATGGGCTCCTCGTTAGCAAACTCGTCTCCCGGCTCTATCCAAACAAGACAAACAAGCAAAAGGAACACAATCAACCACGTGCAAAGCTCAAACAAACAAGATGCAAACATGGTATGCTATGCGGGATGCGATATGGGATGCATATGCAAGATTTGACAAGGAATGATTGAACCTGGCCTCAACTTAAAAATCCAAGAGTGCCACTGGAAAGGTGAGGTAATTTCGGTTGAAATCGATATAAAGATCACCAGAATCGGATGCACGGTTTGGAAATGGCAAGCAAAACAAATATGGCACCGGTCTGCGATAAACAGCAAGTGGCCATCTAAATGCATCAAGATAATTATGCTACAACACTCAAACATGGCAACAAAATACATGGCAGGGATCCACTCATGATGCTTGACAAAATATGAACACTGAGCTACGTCCAATTCATCCATTAACAGGTTCAAACAAGCATGGCAAAAGTGCAAATGATGAACAGGTTTCAGACTTTGTGAAATTAACACAAGTCTGGAATTTCACATCAGGTAGCATACTTTGGAGCATGAAAACTATATGCTACAGGAACTTAACATGGTAAAGCAAGGCATGAAATGAAGCTACTCAGAGCACTTAACAAAAGTCCCTTAGTGACCTTGAGCCAAAAGGGATCAGAAAATACCATTGCAAGCATGTGAACATGGCAAAAACATAATCAGATTACAAACTTAGTGAAAAACTGGAGCATGCAAATATGTTAACGAGTAGACATGTTTAAGAGCTCGATGCAGTCACTACAGAGCAAGGCATGAAAATCTAAGCATACATCCATCAAGAATACATATTATAGAAGGTAGAAATGGCAAGAACAACAACATAGCATGCACGGATCAACAACAACATCCTCGGCAAAATCGCTAACAAGTAGACAATCTGCCAGAATTCACGAAATAGCAAAAGGAGAGCTCGATTGACTCAAGCTAGGGTGCTCCATAATTGCAAACAAAGACATGGATGGATATAGCACCACAATATTAACAAATCATTCTTACTGATCATCCTCAAAAGAGGCACGGATCACTAGGAAACAACATGAACATATGGCATAATGATAAAAACAGATCAAGGACTTAGAGAAATTCTAAGTCCCTGAAATCAGCATTAACGAAAGCACTACTTTGCAAGCTTGTGCTAGTCACCACACACATCACAAAAATACATGGATAGCACCTCTGTAAAGATGGCATGGCATATAACAAAACACATGTAGAACTCAGGAGCATATCATGCACACATTAATCATGGCAAAAATGACAAATAGCTAATTGATCCAGCAGATCTGACAATTATCTCAAATAGCTCTCTTCCAACAGCATTTCGGGCATCAAGATGAGCTAAAATAAAATTGATGAAATGAGATGAAATGATGTGCTCTCTGAGGCGAACATTTTGATATGCTACACGCCCAAAACAGAGCTACGGATGCGGAGTTATAGCATGTCAAAGTATGCAAAAAAATATGCAAAACTGGATCGAAGTCAACCCTAAAAATCCAGATCTCAGATCTAAGGCGCGGAAGTCGAGGTTCGTCGGTGCCGGAGTTACTGTTCACCGGCGACGGGGACGCGGTGGCCGGAGCTGTCGCGGGGCGTCGGAGTAGAGGGACTGGTCGGAAGGTTCGCCGGAGTGGGGGAGGAGGAGCTCGCCGGTGCGGGCGTGCGGCGTCGGGCGCGGGGCACCGCCGGCGACGTTTGCCGGCGTCGGCGGCCGTAGTTAGCGCCGGTGGCGGCGTTGGGCGGCGAAGGGGAGACGGCGGGCGGCGGGGTGCGGGCGATGGGCCTCGGGGGCCCGGAGCGGGCTTCCCGGGCCGGCGGCGGGAGGAGTTCGGTGGCGCCATGTGGCGGAAGACAATAGGGCGCGGGCGGCGGCTTGTTCGGCCGGATTCGGACACGTCCGGCGCGACGTGAGGGAAATTTTAGGGTTAGGAGGGAGAAGACCCGGGATTTTCGAGAGGGGATCTATATATAGGCATAGAGGGAGCTAGGAGAGTCCAAATGAGGTGCGGTTTTCGGCCACGCGATCGTGATCGAACGCTCTAGGTGATGGAGAGGGTTTTGGTGGGTTTTGGGCCAAGTTGGAGGGGTGTTGGGCTGCAACACACACGAGGCCTTCTCGGTCCCTCGGTTAACCGTTGGAGTATCGAACGAAGTCCAAATGGCACGAAACTTGATAGGCGGTCTACCGGTAGTAAACCAAGGCCGCATGGCAAGTCTCGGTCCAATCCGAAAATGTTTAACCCCCACACACGAAAAGAGGTAGAAAGGACCACCGGAGGAGATAGGAGCGCCGGAATGCAAAACGGACAACGGGGAAAATGCTCGGATGCATGAGACGAACACGTATGCAAATGCAATGCACATGATGACATGATATGAGATGCATGACAACGACAACAACACACGGAGACAAAAAAACCCGAACCCGAGGAAATAAAATAACTTAGCGCCGGAAACGGCAAGAGTTGGAGTACATATAAGGTAAATTACATCCGGGGTGTTACAACGGTGGTGGATTCGTTTTAAAGAAACTATTGATCTCTCGTGCTTCACTTAAATTAATTTGAGAGTCTCTTAATAGCATGGTAATTTGCCTAATAATAATATGCTTGGTATTCAAGATTTGTGAAACTTTCTTTTGAGTGTATTGAATACTAAGAAAAGATTGAAGCATGATAATTGTTTTGAGATATGGAGGTGATAATATTAAAGTCATGCTAGTTGAGTAGTTGTGAATTTAAAGAATACTTGTGTTGAAATTTGTGATTCCCGTAGCATGCATGTATGGTGAACCGTTATGTGAAGTCGGAGCATGATTTATTTATTGATTGTCTTCCTTATGAGTGGCGGTCGGGGACGAGCGATGGTCTTTTCCTACCAATCTATCCCCCTAGGAGCATGCGCGTAATACTTTGCTTTGATAACTTCTAGATTTTTGCAATAAGTATATGAGTTCTTTATGACTAATGTTGAGTCCATGGATTATACGCACTCTCACCCTTCCACCCTTGCTAGCCTCTCTAATACCGCGCAACTTTCGCCGGTATCATACACCTACCATATACCTTCCTCAAAACAGCCACCATACCTACCTATCATGGCATTTCCATAGCCATTCTGAGATATATTGCCATGCAACTTTCCTCCATCTAGTTCATCATGAGACATCCATCATTGTCATATTGCTTAGCATGATCATGTAGTTGACATAGTATTTGTGGCAAAGCCACCGTTCATAATTCTTTCATACTTGTCACTCTTGATTCATTGCATATCCCGGTACACCACCGGAGGCATTCATATAGAGTCATACTTTGTTTTAGTATTGAGTTGTAATCATTGAGTTGTAAATAAATAGAAGTGTGATGATCATCATTCAATAGAGCATTGTCCCAAATATAAAAAAAAGAGAAAGGCCAAAGAAAAAAAAGAAGGCCCAAAAAATAAATAATAAATAAATAAAAAAGGGGCAATACTACTATCCTTTTTTTCCACACTTGTGCTTCAAAGTTGCACCATGATATAGCGAGTCTCATATATTGTGCTTCAAAGTAGCACCATGTTCTTCATATAGAGAGTCTCATATGTTGTCACTTTCATATACTAGTGAGAATTTTACGTTATAGAACTTGGCTTGTATATTCCAATGATGGGCTTCCTCAAATTGCCCTAGGTCTTCATGAGCAAGCAAGTTGGATGCACACCCACTAGTTTCTTTTGTTGAGCTTTCATACATTTATAGCTCTAGTGCATCCGTTGCATGGCAATCCCTACTCACTCACATTGATATCTATTGATGGGCATCTCCATAGCCCGTTGATACGCCTAGTTGATGTGAGACTATCTTCTCCTTTTTGTCTTCTCCACAACCACCATTCTATTCCACCTATAATGCTATATCCATGGCTCACGCTCAAGTATTGCGTGAAGATTGAAAAAGTTAGAGTATGAAACAATTGCTTGGCTTGTCATCGGGGTTGTGCATGATTTAAATACTTTGTGTGGGGAAGATGGAGCATAGCCAGACTATATGATTTTGTAGGGATAACTTTCTTTGGCCATGTTATTTTCAGAAGACATAATTGCTTTGTTAGTATGCTTGAAGTATTATTATTTTCTATGTCAATATAAACTTTTGTCTTGAATCTTTCTAATCTAAATATTCATACCACAATTAAGAAGATTTGCATTGAAATTATGCCAAGTAGCACTCCACATCAGAAATTCTCTTTTTATCATTTACCTACTCGAGGACGAGCAGGAATTAAGCTTGGGGATGCCTGATACGTCTCCAACATATCTATAATTTTTGATTGCTCCATGCTATATTATCTACTGTTTTGGACTATATTGGGCTTTATTTTCCACTTTTATATTATTTTTGGGACTAACCTATTAACCGGAGGCCCAGCCCAGAATTGTTGTTTTTTGCCTATTTCAGTGTTTCGGATAAACGGAATATCAAAACGGAGTCCAAACGGAATAAAATCTTTGGGAACGTGATTTTCTCATCGAACATGATCCAGGAGACTTGGACCCTACTGCAAGGGATCAAAGAGGAGGTCACGAGGGTGGGGGGTGCCCCCCTAGGGCGCGCCCCCTGCCTCGTTGGCCCCTCGGTGCTCCACCGACGCACCCCTTCCTCCTATATATACAAACGTACCCCCAAACGATCAGAACAGGAGCCAAAAACCTAATTCCCCCGCCGCAACTTTCTGTATCCACGAGATCCCATCTTGGGGCCTGTTCCGGAGCTCCGCCGGAAGAGGGCCGTCATCACGGAGGGCTTCTACACCATCATAGCCTCTCCGATGAAGTGTGAGTAGTTTACCTCAGACCTTCGGGTCCATAGTTAGTAGCTAGATGGCTTCTTCTCTCTCTTTGAATCTCAATACAAAGTTCTCCCCCTCTCTTGTGGAGATCTATTCGATGTAATCTTCTTTTTGCGGTGTGTTTGTTGAGACCGATGAATTGTGGGTTTATGATCAAGTCTATCTATGAATAATATTTGAATCTTCTGTGAATTCTTTTATGTATGATTGGTTATCTTTTCAAGTCTCTTCGAATTATCCGTTTGGTTTGGCCAACTAGATTGGTAGTTCTTGCCATGGGAGAAGTGCTTAGCTTTGGGTTCGATCTTGCGGTGTCCTTACCCAGTGACAGAAGGGGCAGCAAGGCACGTATTGTATCGTTGCCATCGAGGATAACAAGATGGGGTTTATTTCATATTGCATGAATTTATCTCTCTACATCATGTCATCTTGCTTAAGGCATTACTCTGTTTTTAACTTAATACTCTAGATGCATGTTGGATAGCGGTCGATGAGTGGAGTAATAGTAGTATATGCAGAATCGTTTCGATCTACTTGTCACGGACGTGATGCCCATATACATGATCATGCCTAGATATTCTCATAACTATGCTCAATTCTGTCAATTGCTCAACAGTAATTTGTTCACCCACCGTAGAATACTTATGCTCTTGAGAGAAGCCACTAGTGAAACCTATGGCCCCTGGGTCTATTCTCATCATATCAATCTCCATTACTTTAATATTGTTTTGCTTTGCTTTTACTTTTTTACTTTGCATCTTTATATCAAAAATACCAAAAATATTATATCTATCAGATCTCACTCTCTTAAGTGACCGTGAAGGGCTTGACAACCCCTAATCGCGTTGGTTGCGAGTAGCTATCGCTTTGTGCAGGTACGAGGGACTTGAGCGTGGGCTCCTACAGGATTGATACCTTGGTTCTCAAAAACTGAGGGAAATACTTACGCTACTCTGCTGCATCATCCCTTCCTCTTCGGGGAAAACCAACGCAAGCTCAAGACGTAGCATGGGCATCCAAGAGGGATATAATAAAAACTTTCATATAAAGAGCATTGAATACTATGAGAAGTTTGATTCCTTATGATTGTTTTGAGATATAAAGATGGTGATATTAGAGTCATGCTAGTGAGTAATTGTGGATTGGTAGAAATACTTGTGTTAAAGTTCTTGATTTCCGTAGCATGCACGTATGGTGAACCGTTATGTGATGAAGTCGGAGTATGATTTATTTATTGATTGTCTTCCTTATGAGTGACAGCCGGGGACGAGCGATGGTATTTTCCTACCAATCTATCCCCCTAGGAGCATGCACGTAGTACTTTGTTTTGATAACTAATCAATTTTTGCAATAAGTATGTGAGTTCTTTATGAGTAATGTCGAGTCCATGGATTATACGCACGCTCACCCTTCCACCATTGCTAGCCTATCTAGTACCACAAAACTTTTGCCAGTACATCAAACCCACCATTTACCCTTCCTCAAAACAGCCACCATACCTACCTATTATGGCATTTCCATAGCCATTCCGAGATATATTGCCATCCAACTTCCACCGTTCCGTTTATCATGACACGCACCATCATTGTCATATTGCTTTGCATGATCGTAAGAGAGCTAGCATGATGTTTTCATGGCTTGTCCATTTTTATGTCATTTGCTACACTAGATCATTGCACATCCCGGTACACCGCCAGAGGCATTCATATATAGTCATATTTTGTTCTAAGTATCGAGTTGTTATCCTTGAGTTGTAAGTAAAAAAAGTGTGATGGTCATCATTATTAGAGCATTGTCACATGTGTGGAAAGGATGATGGAAGCTATGATTCCCTCACAAGTTGGGATGAGTCTCCGAACTTTACGAAAATAAAAGAGGCCAAAGAAGCCCACCAAAAAAATGAGAGAAAAGAGAGAAGGGGCACTGCTACTATCCTTTTTCCACACTTGTGCTTCAAAGTAGCACCATAATAGTGCATTCGTTGCATGGAAATCCCTACTCACTCGCATTGATATCTATTTATGGGCATCTCCATAGCCCGTTGATACACCTAGTTGATGTGAGACTATCTCCTTTTGTCTTCTTCACAACCACTATATTCTATTCCACCTATAGTGCTATATCCATGGCTCACGCTCATATATTGCGTGAATGTTGAAAAAGTTTGAGAACATCAAAAGTATGAAATAATTGATTGGCTTGTCATCGAGGTTGTGCATGATTTAATACTTTGTGTGATGAAGATGGAACATAGCCAGACTATATGATTTTGTAGGGATAGCTTTCTTTGGCCATGTTATTTTGAGAAGACATGATTGCTTTATTAGTATGCTTGAATTATTATTGTTTTATGTCAATATTAAACTTTTGTTTTGAATCTTATGGATCTGAATATTCATGCCACAATAAAGAAAATTACATGGATAAATATGTTAGGTAGCATTCCACATCAAAAATTCTGTTTTTATCATTTACCTACTCGAGGACGAGCAGGAATTAAGCTTGGGGATGCTTGATACATCTCCAACGTATCTATAATTTTTTATTGTTCCATGATATTATATTATATGTTTTGGATGTTTTATATATGTTAATATGCTATTTTATATTATTTTAGGGACTAACTTATTACCCCAGAGCCCACTGCCAGTTTCTGTTTATTCCTTGTTTTTGAGTTTTACAGAAAAGGAATATCAACCGGCGTCCAAACGGAATAAAACTTTATGATGATTTTTCTTGGACCAGAAGACACACGTAGGACTTGGAGACAAAGTCAGAAGAGTCCTGAGGGCTCCACAAGCCCTCAGGGCGTGACCTAGGGGGGTGCCCCTAGCTTGTGGGCCCCGCGGGACTCCTCCAACCCCAATCTTTGGCCTATAAATTCACATATATTCCAGAACCACCAGAAAGAGCCACGAAACCACTTTTCCGCCACTGCAACCTTCTCTTCCAGTGAGATCCCATCTTGGGACCTTTTCCGACACCGTGCCGGAGGGGGATTTGATCACGGAGGGCTTCTACATCAACTCTATTGCCCTTCCGATGAAGCGTGAGTAGTTTACCACAGACCTACGGGTCCATAGAAAGTACCTAGATGGCTTCTTCTCTCTCTTTGATCCTCAATACCATGTTCTCCTCGATGTTCTTGGAGATCTATCCAATGTAATCTTCTTTTGCGGTGTGTTTGTCGAGATCTGATGAATTGTGGATTTACGATCAGCTTATCTATGAATATTATTTGAATCTTCTCTGAGTTCTTATATGCATGATTTGATATCTTTGTATTTCTCTTCAAATTATCGGGTTGGTATGGCCAACTAGATTGGTTTTTCTTGCAATGGGAGAGGTGCTTAGCTTTGGGTTCAATCTTGCGTTATTTCACCCGGTGACAGTAGGGGTAGCGAGACACGTATTGAATTGTTGCCATCGAGGATAAAGAGATGGGGTTTTCATCATATTGCTTGAGTTTATTCCTCTACATGATGTCATCTTACTTAAGGCGTTACTCTATTCTCTTGAACTTAATACTCTAGATGTAGGCAGGAGTCAGTTGATGTGTGGAGTAATAGTAGTAGATGTAGGGAGGAGTTGGTCTACTTGACATGGACGTGATGCCTATATTGCAGAATCATTGCGTTGGATATCGTCATAACTTTGCGCTTTTCTATCAATTGCTCGACAGTAATTTGTTCACCCACCGTATTATTTGGCTTCATGAGAGGAGCCTCTAGTGAAAACTATGGCCCCCGGGTCTATTTTCCATAAAATATTAGTTTCCGAATTACTATTCTTGCAATCTTTTATTTTTCATATCTATAAACCAAAAACCCAAAAATATTTTATCTTTTGTTTAGTTCCATTTATCTCTATCAAATCTCACCTTTGCAAGTGGTCGTGAAGGTTAACAACCCCTTTATCGCGTTGGGTGCAAGTGTTTGATTGTTTGTGTAGGCACGTCTATTGGGGACTTACGCGTTTATCCTACTGGATTGATACCTTGGTTCTTAACTGAGGGAAATACTTATATCTACTGTGCTGCATCACCCTTTTCTCTTCAAGGGAAAAACCAATGCAAGCTCAAGAAGTAGCAAGAAGAATTTCTGGCGCCGTTGCCGGGGAGATCTATGTCAAGCCTACCAAGTACGCATCATAAACTCTCATCTCTTGCATTACATTATTATCCATTCGCCTCTCGTTTTCCTCTCCCCCACTTCTAAAATGATTTTCAAAAAGACTTGCCTTTTTATTCGCCCTTCTTCCGTTCGTCCTTCTATTTGGTCGTGTTGCCATATGCCTTCTATTTTCTTGCATCTTCGCTTGATAAAAATCTATTGATATGGATCCTCATCCTCTTGCTAATATTTTTAAAAGATCCAATTATGATGAACCAATAGCTAGTGAGTTGAGTGCACTAGATTATCTTTATGAGGTTTTGCTTGAAATTCGTGAATCTGAAAATTCTGATGAAGTGTTGAAAGAGGAAATTTATGAAGTGATTCATGATAGCTCCTTGAATGAAAAGCATGATTGCAATGATGTTATTATAAATTCTATTAATGAAAATTGTGCAAATGATATGCAAAACCCCAAGTTTGGGGATGCTAGTTTTGCTATGTCCTCTACTTATTGCAATGATCATGATTGGGGTGATAATGTTTCTTATGATCTTCAGAATTTATTTAAGCCCCATGATGAATATGCGATTGATAATAATGTTTGCAATAATATTGAAAGTGGGTTTGGAAGAGTGTCAACTCTAAGTAATAATGATCCCAGTACTTTGGAGTATGATCAATCTTATGAAATTTTTGGTAAAAGTGGGTTCGAAGATGTCATGACTTTAATTTATGATAATCCCACTATTTTGGAGGAGTGTAAACTTTGCAAATATGTGGATCATGTTGATAATATTTTATGTGATAGTTATATTGTTTAATTTGATTATGATCCCACATGTAATTATTATGTGAGAGGAAAATATGGTCGTAGAAATTTTCATGATACAAAATTACCTCTCGTTATGTTGAGATTACTATTGTTTCTTTCTTCTTCCTTGCATATGGTGGTTTTTGCTTGTCTTGATAATTTGTTGGCTTATAAAATCCCTATGCATAGGAAGCATGTTAGACCTAAACTTGTCTGTCACATGTTTCATGATGCTCTCTTCGTGTTTCAGTTGCTATCGTTCATGTGAGCATCATCAAAATTATCAATGCCTAGCTAAAAGGATTTAAAGAAAAGCACTTGTTGGGAGACAACCCAATATTTTTATTTTCTATTTTTAATAAATAATTCATCTAGCCTCTGGTTAGATGTGTTTTTGTGTTTTAATTAGTGTTTGTGCCAAGTAAGACCTTTGGGATGGCTTACGGTGATAGTTGATTTGATCTTGCTGAAAAGAGAAACCTTTACGGCCAGGAAAACAATTCTCATTTTCAACAGAAGCCCGATAAAATACTGATTATTTTTGCAGAAGATTAATATACAAATTGCCCAGGTTTTCCTAAATTTTCAGAATTTTTGGAGTTGCAGAAGTATACGGGAGTTACAGATTGCTACAGACTGTTCTGTTTTTGACAGATTCTGTTTTCTTTGTGTTGTTTGCTTATTTTGTTGAATCTATGGGCAGTATCGGGGGATATCAACCATGGAGAAGTTGGAATATAGTATATATTACACCAATATAAATAAAGAATCTGTTCACAATAGTACCAAAAGTGGTGATTTATTTTCTTATACTAACGGATCTCATGAGATTTTTTGTTGAGTTTTGTGTTGTGAAGTTTTCAAGTTTTGGGTAAAGATTTGATGGACTATGGAGTAAGGAGTGGCAAGATCCTAAGATTGGGGATGCCCAAGGCACCCCAAGGTAAATTCAAGGATAGCCAAGAGCCTAAGCTTGGGTATGCCCCGGAAGGCATCCCCTGTTTCGTCTTTGTCTATCGGTAAATTTACTTGAGGCTATATTTTTATTCACCACATGATATGTGTTTTGCTTGGAGCGTCTTGTATGATATGAGTCTTTGCTTTTTAGTTTGTCACGATTATCCTTGTTGTACACACCTTTTGAGAGGGACACACATGAATCGTGATTTATTAGAATACTTTATGTGCTTCACTTATATCTTTTGAGCTAGGCAATTTTGCTCTAGCGCTTCACTTATATATTTTTAGAGCACGACGGTGGCTTTATTTTGTAGAAATTATTGAACTCTCGTGCTTCAGTTATATTATTTTGATAGTCTCTTTAAATAGCATGATAATTTTCTTTGGTAATGAATTTAGTCCTAATATGATATGCATACAAGAGGGATATAATAAAAACTTTCATATAAAGTGCATTGAATACTATGAGAGGTTTGATTCTTTATGATTGTTTTGAGATATAAAGATGGTGGTATTAGAGTCATGCTAGTGAGTAATTGTGGATTGTACAAATACTTGTGTTAAAGTTTGTGATTCCTGTGGCATGCGCGTATGGTGAACCGTTATGTAATGAAGCTGGAGCATGATTTATTTATTGATTGTCTTCCTTATGAGTGGCAGTCAGGGACGAGTGATGGTATTTTCCTACCAATCTATCCCCCTAGGAGCATGTGTGTAGTACTTTGTTTTGATGACTAATAATGTTTTGCAATAAGTATATGAGTTCTTTATGACTAATGTTGAGTCCATGGATTCTACGCACTCTCACCCTTCCACCATTGCTAGCCTCTCTAGTGCCGCGCAAATTTCACTAGTACCATACACCCACCATTTACCTTCATCAGAAAAGCCACCATACCTACCTATTATGGCATTTCCATAGACATTCTGATATATATTGCCATGCAACTTTCCACTGTTCCGTTTATTATGACACACGTCATCATTGCCATATTGCTTTGCATGATCATGTAGTTGACATCGTATTTGTGGCAAAGCCACCATTCATCATTTATAGATGTTGCTCTTGAGTCATTGCGCCCCTGGCTTGTGGCCCCCTCGGGCGTCCACTGACCTACTTCTTCCTCCTATATTAACATAGAGGCCAGTGCGAGTTTTTGTTTTTTCCTTGTTTTTGAGTTTGGCACAAAAGGAATACTAAGCGGAGTCCAAACGGAATAAAACTTTTGCAATGATTTTTCTTGGACCAGAAGACACCCAGGGGACTTGGAGTCCAAGTCAGAAGACCCACGAGGCGGCGGCAAGCTGCAGGGGCGTGCCCTTGGCTTGTGGCCCCCTCGGGCATCCACCGACCTACTTCTTCCTCCTATATATTCACATATATTCCAGAACCACCAGAAAGAGCCATGAAACCACTTTTCCGCCGCCGCAACCTTCTGTTCTAGTGAGATCCCATCTTGGGGCCTTTCCCGGCATCGTGCCGGAGGGGGATTCGATCACGGAGGGCATCTACATCAACTCTATTGCCCTTCCGATGAAGCGTGGGTAGTTTACCATAGACCTACGGGTCCATAGCTAGTAGCTAGATGGCTTCTTCTCTCTCTTTGATCCGCAATAGCATGTTCTCCTTGATGTTCTTGGAGATCTATCCGATGTAATCTTGTTTTGTGGTGTGTTTGTCGAGATCTGATGAATTGTGGATTTATGATCAGCTTATCTATGAATATTATTTGAATCTTCTCTGAATTCTTATATGCATGATTTGATATCTTTGTATTTCTCTTCAAAATATCGGTTTGGTTTGGCCAACTAGATTGTTTTTTTGCAATGGGAGAGGTGCTTAGCTTTGGGTTCAATCTTGCGTGTTTTCACCCAGTGACAAAGTAGGGGTAGCGAGACACGTATTGAATTGTTGCCATCGAGGATAAAAAGATGGGGTTTTCATCATATTGCTTGAGTTTATTCCTCTACATGATGTCATCTTACTTAAGGCGTTACTCTGTTCTCTTGAACTTAATACTCTAGATGCAGGCAGGAGTCGGTCGATGTGTGGAGTAATAGTAGTAGATGCAGGCAGGAGTCGGTCTACTTGACACGGATATGATGCCTATATTGCATAATCATTGTCTTGGATATCGTCATAACTCTGCGCTTTTCTATCAATTGCTCAGCAGTAATTTGTTCACCCACCATATTATTTGCCTTAATGAGAGAAGCCTCTAGTGAAACCTATGGCCAGGGGGTCTATTTTCCATCATATTAGTTTCTGATTTACTATTCTTGCAATCTTTTATGTTCGGATCTATAAACCAAAAAACCCAAAAATATTTTATCTTTTGTTTAGTTCTATTTATCTCTATCAGATCTCAACTTTGCAAGTGACCGTGAAGGGACTGACAACCCCTTTATCGCGTTGGGTGCAAGTGTTTGATTGTTTGTGTAGGTGCATCTATTGGGGATTTGCGTGTTTCTCCTACTGGATTGATACCTTGGTTCTTAATCGAGGGAAATACTTATCTCTACTGTGCTGCATCACCCTTTTCTCTTCAAGGGAAAAATCAATGCAAGCTCAAGAAGTAGCATCGAGCTACAACATAGATCTGCAAAAACTATTAAGACCAAGTTCATGATAAAATAAGTTCAATTAATCAAATTACTAATGAACTCCCACTTAAATAGACATCCCTGAAGTTATCTGAGTGATACATGATCCAAATCAACTAACCTATGTGTGATAATCACATGAGATGGGGTAGTCATCAATTGTGAACATCTCTATGTTGATCCTATCTACTATATGAGTCACGTTTGACCTTTCGGCCTCCAGTGTTCGAAGACCATGTCTGTACATGGTAGGCTCGTCAAGTTTTACCCAAGTATTCTGCATGTCCAAAACTGTCTTACACCTGTTTTATGTGAACGTAGAGTCTATCAAACCCAATCATCACCTGGTGCTTCAAAACGAAGAACTTTGGCAATGGTGCATACTCGGGGAGAACACTTTTATCTTGAAATTTAGTGAAGGGATCATCTTATAATGCTACCACCATTCTAAGCAAAATGAGATGCATAAAAGATGAACATCACATGCCATCTCCGCAGGGCTTGGCCTAAGCACTACGAAAATATGACCGAGGGTGTAAACGGTGGAGGGGGGCGCCGCACACGGCTAAGACAATGTTGTGTTGTGCTAGGCGCCCCCTCCCACATATATATAGGTGGGGAGGAGAGAGCAGCCAGGAGGCGCCCCCAAGTAGGCCGAATCCTAGTTGGGGTCCTCCCCAAGTGGCGCCCCTTCCTTATTGTCGGATATCGGGTTCCGCAGACCCTTGAGAGGTTCAAAGTCTGGGGTGCATGCAAAGAACTCAACCTCCCCAGTCTGCCTACTCACTAATCTCACGGCCTAGCTTGAAGAACTGGAGGGAAATGGGACACAACAGTTTACCCAGGTTCAGGCCACCTTGCGGTGTAAAACCCTACTCCTGCTTTGAGGTGGATTGGCCTCGAGGGGCTGAGGATGAACTAGTACAGTGGGAGAACAACCTCAGGAGGAGGCGTGTTCTTGTGCTCGAGTGAGCTGGTGAGGATGGAATGGATCTGATCCGGTCCCTCCTCTATGGTGGTGGCTAGGTCCTATTTATAGTGGCCTTGGTCCTCTTCCCAAATGAAGGAGGGAAGGGATCTCATAATGGCCAAATTCGAAGGGAGACAACTAGTACATGCTATCCTGACAAAAGTAGTCTTCGCCTGCAAAAGCCTCTGGTTGTGACGCCGCGGTGGGCTCGGTGATGACCTCCGGACTGCCGTCTGGCGGTCTTGGTCTTGTTGCACCAGAATGGAAACCTTTGGCTGATTCCTCGGGACTCTGCGCCTGTGCTTGCCTCCTTAGCACCGAAGAGGAAACTGTCATCCTGCACCCACTCGGCCCACCTGACCTTGGTCGTCATGGCTTACGTCATCCGAACCTCGCGAGGTGAGGCTTGCATAGGTATCTCAGCTCCTCAGGAGGCAGCCTGAGGTGGCTGCTCCTTCTGGAGGTCTTGGTGTCATCCACCTCGCGAGGCTTGGCCCCTCGCGAGGGTCTTGAGTTGTTGATGCTGAAGGCGGGCCGTACCAGGCCGTTGATGAAGCCATGCTGTGGGCCGCAGGCAGGCAAGTATGGGTATCCCCGTTCCCAGAACGCCGACAGTAGCCCCCAGGCCCAAGGCTCTCGAACTTGGCTTTGAGGTGAAGCCAAAGGGCAAGTGTGGAGCGCCACAGGCCCTAACCGCCTGCGGCCTTGGTCGACACATGGCGATTGATGGGACGTGGGCGTCCCCGCTTCCCCACGCTGCCTCCACAACCATTCGACTTGACGAGTCCCTGCTACATGCAGAGAAAAACCATCATTGTGTGGGATCGTGGAGGCCGGAGGTTGGCCTCCCTCCGGCTATAAATGAGGGGAGGGGCGGAGCCCCCCTTGCTCATCTCCATATTCTCGCAGCCCGCCCCTTCTTCATCTTGGCTCATCGTCTTGTCGTAGCATCCATGGCGCCGACAAGGAGGTTCTCCGCCACGGAGAAGGGGAAGGACCCCCAAGGAGGGACCGGATTCTCCTCCGCCCAAGAGGGGCCGCGGACATCCCTGCAAGTACGTTGCGACCCCGGCAGTGGCCCCTGAGGGGCGCAGTCGCACTCCCCCTAGAGCGGGTGCTGCCTCCGGCGGTCGCGGCGGCCTCTTTTCTTGTGGCGGGAGGCGTCGAGGTCGAGGCAGTTCCTGTGACGAGAGAAGGCACGGTGTAGTTGCCCGACTTCCTCGGCCGCGCTTCCATTCGGCGGACACGTTCTCAGAGTTCTTTGTGTGGTCGGAGAGGCCTCTGGGCACCTGGCTCCCACTCCCGCGCTTCTTTGCGGGAGCGCTGCCGGTCGTGGGGCTTGACGACCTCTGGCTACAGGCTGACGTCTACTGCAGCAGGGCCTCGTGGGCTGGGGTCGAGGTCACCGCCGCCGGCAACGTGTCCTTGACCCGCAGCTGGCATGCGTTCGCCCGCGCACGAGGCCTGAGTGGGAGGTGCACCCTCCACTTCAGGTTCGACGGCCTTGCGACCCTCTACGTGAGGGTGTTCTAGGAGGACGGCCGCCGTATGGGGTGCTGCCCGGAAGACGGCAGCGACGACGATGAGCTTGGCCTTGGTGATGGCCGCGACGATGACGAGGGTGATCTTGTGTAACGCCCAAGATGCGGCTATATCTCCCACGTGTCGAGGCACGACTTAGAGGCATAACCGCATGTTGGTTTTGTCGCAAGAAGGGTCATCTTCACACAATCCCAAGTACAAGAACAAGGATAGAGATAAATAGTTGGCCTACAATCGCCACATCACACAATTATTCAAATAATTCATACATCATTCAGAGTACACACATAGTCTGACTACGGACAAATCCAAATGAAAAGAAGATAACCCCAAATGCTAGATCCCCGATCGTCCCAACTGGGCACCACTACTGATCATCTGGAAAAGACACATAGTAACGGCCAAGGTCCTCGTCGAACTCCCACTTGAGTTCGGTAGCATCACCTACACTGGTATCATCGGCACCTGCAACTGTTTTGGTAGAATCTGTGAGTCACGAGGACTCAGCAATCTCAAAACCCACAAGATCAAGACTATTTAAGCTTATGGGTAGGATGTGGTTATGAGGTGGAGTTGCAGCAAGCGCTAAGCAAATATGGTGGCTAACATACGAGTACAAGAGTAAGAAGAGAAAACTACGCAACGGTCGTAAGACTATAAGTGATCAAGAAGTGATCCCGAACTACTTACATTCATACATAACCCAACTGTGTTCACTTCCGGACTCTGCCGAAAAGAGACCATCAAGGCTACACACGCGGTTGATGCATTTTTAATTAAGTCAAGTGTCACGTTCTCTACAACCGGATATTAAAAAATTCCCATCTGCCACATAACCGTGGGCACGGCTCTCGAAAGTTTGTACCCTGCAGGGGTGTCCCAACTTAGCCCATCACAAGCTCTCACGATCAATGAAGGATATTCCTCCTCCCGGAAAGACCCGACCAGTCTCGGAATCCCGGTTACAAGACATTCTGTAACGCCCCGAGACCGATGTGCCAGGTGTCCTTCAGTTATTCGCTGTTGTTGCTTTGTCATTGCCTGCGTGTCATGCATTTCATATCATGTCATCATGTGCATTTCATTTTGCATACTTGTTCGTCTCATGCATCCGAGCATTTTCCCTGTTGTCCATTTTGCAATCCGGAGCTCCTATGTCACCCGGTGTCCCTTTCTACCTCTTTTTGTGTGCGGGTGTTAAACGTTTTTGGATTGGGCCAAGACTTGTCATGCGGCCTTGGTTTACTACCGGTAGACCGCCTGTCAAGTTTCGTGCCATTTGGACTTCGTTTGATGCTCCAAGGTTAACCGAGGGACCGAAAAGGCCTCGTGTGTGTTGCAGCCCAACACCCCTCCAAAGTGGCCCAAAAACCCACCTAAACCTCCTCCATCATCTAGAGTGTTCGATGATGATCGCGAGGCCGAAAACTGCACCTCATTTGGACTCTCCTAGCTCCCTCTACCTATATATATGTGGCTCTCCCCGAAAATTCGCGTAGATGAAACCCTAAGTTTTCCCCCGCACACCACCGGACATTTCTTCCCACGCCGGACATGTCCGCTCGCCATCGCCACCTCACTCCAGCCTATCAGAGGAGGCCACGTCATCACCGCCGCCGCCGCAACCAACCAGCACCCGCCACCTCACTGCCGCGCCGCCCCACTTTGTGCGGGCCCGCCGGAGCCCATCACGGTCCCGCCCGGCCCTAACCGCCGCCGCCCCGCGCCTGTTCATCCCTGTCACCATGCCCGAGGCGCCGCCTCCGCGCTGGAGCGCCACGCCGCCGTGCGCCTCCCGCCGGTGACCGCCGCCGCCCTGCGCTACCCTGCGTCGCCACCGGAAGCCGCGTCGCGCGCGAGTTGCTCGCCTCCCGATGCCATGGCGCCCGTGCCACTTCTCACGCCCACCGCCGCCCAGAGTTTCCGGCACCGCCCGAGCCTGCTGCCACCGGGGACGGATCCGGCAGCCCCTAATCCGCCGGGATCCGGCCAGTCCCCGCCCGCCTCGCCTCGGCTCCGCCGCCTCGCCATCATCACCGGGCACCACCGTCCCTGGCTCCCTCGATCCAGGAGGGATCGAGGAGGACGACGATGCATCCCGCGTTGACAACGCACGTGCATCCGTGGACTTCCCCGCGGCCCATCTCCGCCCGAGGCCCAAAACTCCTCCAGCGCCGGCCCGCCTCACCGCCGATTCGGCCCAAACGCCCGTTGACCACTGTTCACCCGAGGTCTATTTTTTTCGTCTAAGTCCCAGATCTGCTATATTTTTATGCCTCCTTCATCATGTCATAACTCATAAACCGTTGCTCAGATTCGTGCGTATAGCATATCGAAATGTTCATCTCGACGAGTGCTTTATTTCATCTCATGGCATCATTTTCATTTGAGCCCATCTTGATGCCCGAAATGCTGTTGGAAGAGGGCTATGTGATGTTAGTTTCGGATCTGTTTCAGCATTTGCTCTTTTGTCATTTTTGCCATGATTAATGTGTGCATGATATGATCTTGAGCTCTACATGTGTTTTGAAGTATGCCATGCCATCTTTACATGGGTGTATGCCATGTATTTTTGTGATCTTTGTGGTGACTAGCACAAGCATGCAAAGTAGCTTACTCAATGTTGCTGATTTCAGGGACTTAGAATTTCACTAAGTCCATGCCCTGTCCTTATTTTTATGCCATATGTTCATGTTGCTACCGAGTGATCCGTGCCTCTTTTGAGCATAACCAGTAAGGATGTTTTGTAGATATTGTGGTGCTCTATCCATCCATGTCTTTGTTTGCAATTATGGAGCACCCTAGCTTGACTCAATCGAGCTCTTCTTTTGCTATAAAATGTTCCTGGCAGATTGTTAACATGTTTAGCAATTTTGCCGAGCTTGTTGTAGTTGATCCGTGCATGCTATGTTGTTGTTCTTGCCATGTCTAGCTTCTATGCCATGTCTACTTGCTGGGTGTATGCTTAGTTTGTCATGCAATGCCTCATAGTGAGTGCATTGAGCTCGTAAACATGCCTACTTGATATCTGTTTTGTCATGTTCCAGTTTTCTGCTAAGTCTGAATCTGTTTATGTTTTTGCTATGTTCACGTGGTTGCAATTGTATTTTCTGATCCTTTTTGGCTGAAGGTCAGTAAGGTACTTTTGTTGTATGCTTTGAGTAGCTTCATGCCATGCCTTGCTTTGCTATGATATGATCCTGTAGCATGTAGTTATCGTGCTCTAAACATTGCTTCCTGATGTTAAATTCCTGACATGCTATTAATTTCACCAAGTCTGAAACCTGTTATCTTTTGCACTTTTTCCATGCTTGTTTGAGCTTGCTATTGAGTGAATTAGCCGTAGCTTAGTGTTCATCTTTTGTCAAGCATCATGAGTGGATCCCTGCCATGTATTTTGTTGTCATATTGGAGTGCTGTTGCATGTTTTTCTTGATGCATTTAGAAGGCTACTTGCTGTTAATCGCAGACCGGTGCCATATTTGTTTTGCTTGCCATTTCCAAACCGTGCATCCAATTCCGGTGATCTTTATATTGATTTCGACCGAAATCACCTCCCCTTTCCAGTGGCACTCTTGGATTTCCAAGTTGAGGCCAGGTTCAATCATTCCTTTCCGTATCATGCATATGCATCACATACCGCATCCCGCATATCATACCATGTCTTGCATCATGTTGCTTGAGCTCTGCACGTGGTTGATTGTGTCTCCCTTTGCTTGTTGTTATTCCTTGGGTAGAGCCGGGAGATGAGTTCGTGTTCGAGGAGCCCGTTGAGTATGTTTATGAGGATCAAGCTTTTGTCTTCTCGGAGAACTTTGCAGGCAAGATGACCATACCCTTGAAATCACTTCTATCTTTGCTTGCTAGATGCTCACTCTTTTGCTATGCCTATGCTGCGATACCTACCACTTGCTTATCATGCCTCCAATATTGTTAAGCCAAGCCTCTAACCCACCTTGTCCTAGCAAACCGTTGTTTGGCTATGTTACCACTTTGCTCAGCCCCTCTTATAGTGTTGTTAGTTGCAGGTGAAGAGTGGAGTTGTTCCTTGTTGGAACATGGATATTTTGTTGGGATATCACAATATATCTTATTTAATTAATGCATCTATATACTTGGTAAAGGGTGGAAGGCTCGGCCTTATGCCTGGTGTTTTGTTCCACTCTTGCCGCCCTAGTTTCTGTCATATCGGTATTATGTTCCCGGATTTTGCGTTCCTTACACGGTTGGGTTATAATGGGAACCCCTTGACAGTTCGCTTTGAATAAAACTCCTCCAGCAAGGCCCAACCTTGGTTTTACCATTTGCCTCACTACCACCTACTTTTCCCTTGGGAGTCGTGCTCCCGAGGGTCATCTTATTTTAACCCCCCCGGGCCAGTGCTCCTCTGAGTGTTGGTCCGAACCGAGTAGACCGCGGGGCCACCTCGGGGCAACTTGAGGGTTGGTTTTACTCGTAGGATGTCTCATCTGAGTGTGCCCTGAGAACGAGATATGTGCAGCTCCTATCAGGATTTGTCGGCACATTCGGGCGGCTTTGCTAGACTTGTTTTACCATTGTCGAGGATGTCTTGTAACCGGGATGCCAAGTCTGATCGGATTGTCTTGGGAGAAGGAATACCCTTCGTTGATCGCGAGAGCTTGTGATGGGCTAAGTTGGGACACCCCTTCAGGGATTGAACTTTCAAAAGCCGTGCCCATGGTTATGGGCAGATGGGAATCTGTTAATGTCCGGTTGTAGAAAACCTGAAACTTAATTTAATTAAAATGCATCAACCGCTTGTGTAGCCGTGATGGTCTCTTTCTGGCGGAGTCCAGGAAGTGAACATGGTGTTGGAGTTATGCTTGACGTAGGTTGTTATAGGATCACTTCTTGATCATAGTTTGTTCGACCGTGCTTTTGCCTTCTCTTCTCGCTCTCATTTGCGTATGTTAGCCACCAAATATGCTAGTCCCTTGCTACAGCTCCACCTCATACCTTTTACCCTACCTATAAGCTTAAATAGTTTTTATCGCGAGGGTGTGAGATTGCTGAGTCCCCATGACTCACAGATACTTCCAAAACCAGTTTGCCGGTGTCGATGATACCGTGCAGGTGACGCAACCAAGCTCAAGGAGGTGCTCGATGAAGATCTTGTCCATTGTGTTGTTTCGTTTCAGTCGATCAGTAGTGGAGCCTAGTTGGGGTCAATCGGGGATCTGTGTAGCTTTTTGGGTAGTCTTCTTTTATTGTGGTTCCGTAGTCGGACCTTGTGTGTATCTGGATGATGTAATGTTATATTCATGTAATTGTGTGAAGTGGCGATTGTAATCCAACTATGTATCCTTTTCCCTTAATGTATTACATGGGTTGTTGTGAAGATTACCTCACTTGCGACATTGCTTTCAATGCGGTTATGCCTTTAAGTCGTGCTTCGACACGTGGAAGATATAGCCGCATCGAGGACATCACACATTCCGACAATGGTAAAATAAGACCAGCAAGACCGCCCGATGTGCCGACAAATCCCGATAGGAGTCGCACGTATCTTGTTCTTAGGGCACACCGAATGGGCAAGACATTGGGTTGGCTGAGACCCTGGTTGCCCAGGGGGCATTGGACATCGCCCAGTTAGGACCAGCAGTCAGAGGAACACGGGGGGGGGGGGGTGAATAAATATGATCCTTGGGTTAATTACTCCATAGGAAAAAAATTAGGTTGTTATTAGGCAAATGTTAAAACCAAGGTTGGGCCTTGTTGGAGGAGTTTTATTCAAAGCGAACTAGCAAGGGGGCCCCATAACCCCAACCGCGTAAGGAACATAAAATCAAGGAACATAACACCGGTATGATGGAAACTAGGGCGGCAAGAGTGGAACAAAACACCAAGCAAAAGGCCTAGCCTTCCACCCTTTACCAAGTATATAGATGCATTAATTAAATAAGAGATATTGTGATATCCCAACATATCCATGTTCCAACATGGAACAACTTGCAAGGAACATGCAACTAGCAACGCTATAAGAGGGGCTGGGCAAAAGCGGTAACATAGCCAAACAACGGTTTGCTAGGAAGGTGGGTTAGAGGCTTTACATGGCAATATGGGAGGCATGATAAACAAGTGGTAGGTAGCGCGACATAGCGACATAGCGAACAACTAGCAAGCAAAGATAGAAGTGATATCGAGGGTAACGATCATCTTGCCTGCAAAGTTCTCAGGGTTGTCAAAAGCTTGCTCCTCGTAAACGTACTCGACAGGATCCTTGTCGGTGTCAAAACCGGCGGATCTCGGGAAGGGGGTCCCGAACTGTGCGTCTAAGGCGGATGGTAACAGGAGGCAGGCGACACGATGTTTTACCCAGGTTCGGGCCCTCTTGATGGAGGTAAAACCCTACATCTTGCTTGCTTATTCTTGATAATATGAGTAGTACAAGAGTTGATCTACCACGAGATCGGAGAGGCTAAACCCTAGAAGCTAGCTTATGGTATGATTGTTGTATATATCTATCGACTAGCCTGGCCTCGGTTTATATAATGCACCAGAGGCCTAGGATAACAAGAGTCCTAGCCGAATACGCCGGTGGGGAGGAGTCCTTGTCTTGATCACCAAGTCTTGTGGAATCTTCCATGTATGCGGCAGCTGTCCGAACTGGCCCATGAGTATACGGCCATGGGGGTCCTCGGCCCAATCTAACAGATCAGGAGACGACGTGGTGAGTACCCCTAGTCCAGGACACCGTCAGTAGCCCCCTGAACCGGTCTTCAAGTTAGGGACGCTCCTCGATTCTTCTGAACTGTTCTTCATCTTCGGTTGTCGGTCTTGAAAACTGGTTCAACAAATCTTCGCATCTTTGATCTTAAGGATCGCCGAAATGCATTCGACGAGTTTGCACGTCGGGTATCCGAGGAGCCCCTTTAAGTTTCCAGCCTTTATCAATGCCTTGTTATTTTTATGCCACACCTCGGGTTTGAAGTTGTTCCCGGGAGGCAGTGTCCTCTTGCGTCCGAGCTCTAACACTGGACTTCATTCGAGGTATCTTTTGCAGCCGAGCACCAATGTCGGACTGCTTTCGAGCTCCAACGCCGAAATGTATCCGAGCTCCAATGCCGGACTGTGTCCAAGCTCCAACGCCGGACTATATCCAAGATGTCATAGATCATCTTGGTGCAAAAAAGTTGAAGGAGTTTAGCCGAGCTTAATGCTGGAAATGCCCTCTATGGAGCCAGCCACTAGCGCCCGAGCTTTATGCCGGACTGCTTCCGAGGTGGTGCACCACTCCGACTGTGGGCCAATTTTTTGTCAATATTTTTGATTGGTGCAATTTATTCTCTGCCGAGATATATAGCCAGTAACCCTCAACATGTGTATCGGTTTAAAACTCGAGATGCACTTGAAGGATGATGTAAGACCACTGATCCCAGTAGCCGCTGAGACTCAGGTTGATTTGCAAAATCGGCCTGAGGATCAAGTCCTATCTCGGTAGAATACTTCGAGATACAAAAAGCGGCGTGCTGAGTCCTCGAGACTCAGGTTGGGTGCGGCCGACCAACCTGAGGATCATAATCTCCGCGGAAATTGTATTGCACTTAAAATTTTCTGCATTGGACGGGCAATGCAGTAGCCCCCGAGACACTGGTCGGGTGGCAACACCAGATCAGGGGATCGATGTGCCCCATCAATATTTGTAAATAATAAGCCCGAAGCCCAGTAGCCCCGAGTCTTAATGCGGGCACGGGTGGCCGAATTAAGGATTTATATCCATAGTAAAATCACAAATTATGTGTAATGACTCTATGTATCCAAGTACTTTACATCCTTAATGCTCAAATCCGCATTCTACAAAACTTTGTTGACCGACCATCGGCTTCCACCTCCTCGGCTAGTAGCCGAGGAGTGTTTGTCCTACTTTATAAAGCCTTTATGAGGGCAAAGATGTCACATCCCTAGTTCTGGTATGACCTAGACTAGCTAGTCATGTGTGCATCATGTTTTAATTTCATTTAAACTTGAAATAGGAGATAATAAACCCTAGCTGCAAATGAAATTCAACCAGGTTCAAACTTAAATCTTTTCAAAGACCCCAAAATGCCTTTGAAAATGTTCATGATTTATGATAAAGGTGAAAACCCCTGCCAAAAATGATGAGCATATTTCTTGGCCAGTTATGGATTTTTGATTTAATTCTTATTGTATTTGAGTTGGAGCAAATATATGTTATAAATATATTTAATGCTTCAATAATTCTGTTATTTTGTGAGGGGCTTTAGAATATTTCTTTCAGTCCCTGCAAAAATTATCAGAAGAAACAAAAATGATTTAGTGCTTGAACTAAATCAAAACAAATTGAAACAAATAGAAAACATTAACTAAAACAAAAACAAAAAGCTTACCTGGCGCCTCAGCCGGCCCAGTGGTGCGGCCCACTGGCCCAACCGCCAGCCGTCGTCCTCCTGGCGACGACAGAAGGACAGGGGCACGCGCCCGGCGCGCGCGGCCACGCAGCCAGCCGTGGCCACGTCTCCCCGCCACCTCCTGCTTCTCCCCCTCGTTGCCTGGATGCCCCGCATGACGCCACGCGCCGCCCCGGACCTCTTACACTCTCTCTCTCGCTCTCCCTCCTCCCCTGGATTCCTCCCTCTCCCCGCGACTGAGCGCTGCCGTCGCCGCAACTTGTTGCCATCGTAACCCCCGTAGTCCCCTCGCCCCTCTGTCGTGCCCAAAAGCTTCGCCACATCGCCTTCTACCTCCTCGTCGAGCCACGCACCTCCGGACGGCCTCCATCGCCGCCATCGCCATCATCTTCGCCACCGGCTACCCGAGATCGCCGACGGCGCTTCGGCCACACCAGTGCTTCCCCGAGCTCGTTGCCGCCTCCGCTGGATCCGCCGTGAGCTCTACTTCGTTTCCCCCTCCTCCCCGTGCTCGTTTGCCCCGTCCAGCTAGCTCAACCATCGTGCCCGCGAGCTCCTCGCCGCCGGCCATGGCGCCACCGTGGCCAGGGGCCGAGCCAGCCGCACCCGCGCGCGTCACCGTGCTCCTGGTGACGCCAGGAACCCGTAGAGCCTCTAGAAAGGGGGGGGGGTTTAGACACTCAAAGCTAAAGTTGCAATTTTTAAGCTTTTTCAGTTTAAGTGGAGTTTAGGCATAATTTCAACATTCACAACACATATCAAGCAAGTATCCAAAGAGTGCATAGGCAGCGGAAAGTAAAGCATGCAACTTGCAAGAATGTAAAGGGAAGGGTTTGGAGAATTCAAACGCAATCGGAGACACGGATGTTTTTCCCGTGGTTCGGATAGGTGGTGCTATCCTACATCCACGTTGATGGAGACTTCAACCCATGAAGGGTAACGGTTGCGTGAGTCCACGGAGGGCTCCACCCACGAAGGGTCCACGAAGAAGCAACCTTGTCTATCCCACCATGGCCATCGCCCACGAAGGACTTGCCTCACTAGCAGTAGATCTTCACGAAGTAGGCGATCTCCTTGCCCTTAAAAACTCCTTGGTTCAACTCCACAATCTTGTCAGAGGCTCCCAAGTGACACCTAGCCAATTTAGGAGACACCACTCTCCAAGAAGTAACAAATGGTGTGTTGATGATGAACTCCTTGCTCTTGTGCTTCAAATGATAGTCTCCCCAACACTCAACTCTCTCTCATAGGATTTTGATCTGGTGGAAAGAAGATTTGAGTGGAAAGCGACTTGGGGAAGGCTAGAGATCAAGATTCATATGGTTGGAATGGAATATCTTGGTCTCAACACATGAGTAGGTGGTTCTCTCTCAGAACATATGAGTTGGAATGGTGTATGTGTTCTGATGGCTCTCTCCACAAGTGAAGAGGAGGTGGAGGGGTATTTATAGCCTCCACACAAAATCCAACCGTTACACACAATTTACCAATCTCGGTGGGACCGAATCAGAAAACTCGGTCGGACCGAAATAGTAAACCTAGTGACCGTTAGGAATTTCGGTGGGACCGATTGGAACAACTCGGTGGGACCGATGTGCTAGGGTTAGGGAAAAATCCAAAACTCGGTTTGACCGATTACTCAAACTCGATGGGACCGATTTGGGTAATAAGCGAAACAGAGAGTTGGCCAAGCAAACTCAGTGGGACCGATTGCATATCTCAGTTGGACCAAAGATATTGCAACAGGTAACAGAGAGTTTGCAAGCCCATCTCGGTGAGACCGAGATCCCATCGGTGAGACCGAATTGCTAGGGTTTGGCAGTGGCAAATGACAAGTGAAACTCGGTGGCGCCGGGTTGAAAGAATCGGTATGACCGAGTTTGGCTTAGGGTTTAGGTCATTTGAGGATATGGGAAAGTAGCTAAGGATTTTGGAGCATATCACTAAGCACTTTGAGCAAGAGGCTCATTATCAACATCTCATCCCTCCTTGATAGTATTGGCCTTTCCTATGGACTCAATGTGATCTTGGATCACTAAAAGTGTAAAATGAAGAGTCCTGAGCTTGAAGCTTTAGGCAATCCTTTGTCCTTAGCATCTTGAAGGAGTTCCCACAACCTTTAGTCCATGCCACTCCATTGTTGAACTTATCTGAAACATACTAGATAAAAACATTAGTCCAACAAGAGATATGTTGACATTAATTACCAAAACCACCTGGAGAGCACTTGTGCTTTCAATCTCCCCATTTTTGGTAATTGATGGCAACGTACATCAAAGCTTTAGATAAAGATATAAAGAACAACAAGTAAAGCTTTGGAAGGACATGTAACAAGCATAGGCTCCCCCTACAAGTATGCACTCATGTGAATATGAAATATAGAGACATGTGAGAGCATAACCATGACAGAGTGGGCAATGTGTTACATGTATCTTGGTCATATGCATCAGAGCAAAAGATTTGTTAAGGAAAATACCTTCATGCTCATGAGTCCTTCTTGCAAACAGTATGTACATAAGCAAGAATTCCTCATACTCATGATTTTGATGCATATACTTACCTTGTAGTCTTTGGTTGGCTTAGGATGGAATGAACCTGCACAAACAAGGTTAGATAACACAGGTACACCCACTAACCAGAGCAAACAAAAGAAACCACAAGAATACCAAGACTGGGATGACATGTAGAGAGTGAGTACTAGGTATTACATTGAATTCAACATGTCCACAAGAGTAAAGATATGCAATGAATTTGACTGATTTCTTTCCCATGGGTGTCTTGCTCCCCCTGAATCTTTCATGGAATATTGGGAGAAGATAGGGAACAGAAAATAAGAGCTGAAAGATACAAATGAATATGTCTTTCCCCCTAAAAAGACATGTGACATCTCTCCTCTTGAACATCAAGCATCTGGGATCCTTGAGTATTATCTCTCCCCCTAGAGATCTCTTTCTCCCCCTTAATACATTATCTGGGACATCTGGGATCCTTGAGACTTTCTCTCCCCCTTTAGTGCTTTGATGTGATCTCTCTCTCCCCCTTTGACATCAATTTCCAAGAAGGTTTTTCTGGAATCCGTCGAATAGGGTTGGTCCTTGAGACTCAGCATAAAGCAAAGAATAAAATTGAGACAAGATTCATTGAGTGAAGCTGGATCAGAAGAAATATAGATTATGTGACAAACTGTTTTTCCTATTGCGAAATCGGTGGCACCGAGTGGTATGTTTCGGTGGTACCGAAGGGATTCGGTTGGACCGAAAATTACAAATCGGTGAAACCGAGTTCATGACAGAGAGAACAGTTGTCAGCTCAGCTCACTAGTCAAATAAGATCTCACAAAGATTTGCAATGAATTAAATGCAGAAAATGCAGAACAAAAACAAAAGGAAAAGAGAAGAGACTGAAAGATCTAGATGAAGTTTTTTTTTGAAAAAGAGAAGAGAACAAATAAACAAGCATGAGACAAATGCAATAACACAAAGAAAGAACACAAGAGAACTTCATCTAGAGTTGGGCGGTGACATAGTCACCTATGTTAGAGTATATTGACTTAGGAGTCAAGTGAGAACACTTGATCATAGGTCATACTCATCGTTTAAGCTCAAAATGGGGTTACCATTTTTGTTTAAGCATCTTGATGTATTCACATCTTGTTGAGTTGCTTTGACTCATGTCTTGGAGTAAAGCTTCTCTAAGATGGAATAACATACCTTGGGTGGTGGTGTGGTTCTTGCTCATGTAGTTGAACTTGTGTGGGTGCTCATGGTTGATGTAGCCCATCAAGAGTTTGGAGCACCACTTGGAGTTTGAGTTCATCTACCTACATGGGTTAGTTCTTGCAAGGAAGAGCACTTGTGTATCCAAAAGTGACAATCATGAGGCTCAACAAAGAATTTGTCAAAGGATATGTTTGAATGGTTTTGTGCTTCCTTGTCTTCAACCACCATTGTGTAGAGACTTGGTGATGTAGAGATTTCTCAAGATGTGAGTGAGTCGCAATCTCATGGAATTAGTTTCAACCAAGCACCTACATGGGTTAGACAACATGCAAGGTACAAATATATCCAAGACATAAGATAGTCATCATAAGAGATATATCATGGATTAGTCATAAGCTCATGTCTTGCATGTATCCAATGGAGTTCCTACTCCATGTTTGAAGCATCAATGATGTTCAATTCTCCTCTCAACCTGCAAAACACTTTCTCATCAAGTGGTTTAGTGAATATATCCGCTAATTGCTTATCAGTGCGAACATGCTTAAGATTTATGTCACCCTTAGCAACATGATCTCGAATGAAATGATGACGAACTTCAATATGCTTAGTTCGAGAATGTTGTACAGGATTATGACCAATTTTGATAGCACTTTCATTGTCACAAAGCAGTGGAACATGTTTCACATAGATCCCATAATCTTTAAGAGTTTGGGTCATCCAAAGTAATTGAGCACAACATGAACCAGCAGCAATGTATTCAGCTTCGGCGGTGGATAAGGATACCGAGTTTTGTTTCTTAGAGGACCAAGACACAAGAGATCTACCAAGAAATTGACAAGTACCCGAAGTGGACTTCCTATCAACCTTGTCTCCGGCATAATCCAAGTCGGAATAGCCAACAAGATCAAAAGAAGACCTTTTAGGATACCAAATGCCAAAGTTTGGTGTATGAATTAAGTATCTCACTATCCTTTTCACAGCCTTAAGATGACATTCCTTAGCAGCAGCTTGATATCATGCACACATGCACACACTTAGCATAATATCGGGACGTGAAGCACATAGGTATAGCAATGAACCAATCATAGAGCGATAAACCTTTTGATCAACCGGTTCACCACCTTTGGTCAAATCATTATGTCCACTAGTGGGCATGGGGGTAGACATACCTTTGCACTCTTGCATATTGAACTTCTTGAATAAGTCCTTGGTGTACTTCGTTTGAGAGACAAATGTACCTTCCTTAGTTTGCTTGATTTGCAAACCGAGAAAGAATTTGAGTTCACTCATCATAGACATCTCAAACTTCTCTGACATTAGCTTTCCAAACTTTTCACTAAAGAGAGGGTTAGTTGAACCAAATATGATATCATCAACATAAATTTGGCATACAAATAGTTCTCCATTAACCCTTTTAGTAAAAAGAGTAGAATCAATTTTACCAATTTCGAAACCACTTGCAATAAGGAACTTGGTCAAGCATTTATACCATGCTCTAGGAGCTTGTTTAAGACCATAAAGAGCTTTGTGAAGTTTGTAAACATGATTTGGTTTCTTAGGATTGATAAAACCAGGAGGTTGTTTAACATAAACTTCCTCTTCTATTTTGCCATTTAGAAAAGCACTTTTAATGTCCATTTGGTACAAGGTGATATTATGGTGATTAGCATAGGCAAGTAAGATGCGAATGGACTCAAGTCTAGCAACGGGAGCATATGTCTCACCATAGTCCATACCTTCGACTTGTGTGTATCCTTGGGCGACGAGACGTGCTTTGTTGCGAACCACTTGTCCATCTTCATCTTGCTTGTTGCGAAACACCCATTTGGTACCAATGATGTTGTGGTTGTTGTCGGGCTTCTCAACCAATGTCCAAACTTGGTTTCTCTCAAAATTGTGTAGCTCTTCATGCATAGCGTTTATCCAATCCGGATCTTCCAATGCTTCTTCAACCTTCATAGGTTCAATGCTAGAGATGAATGAGTAGTTTTCACAAAAGTTAGCTAAGCGAGTTTTTGAGCGAGTGATTCTCCCGGTTTGTATATCATTGAGGATTTGCTCGATGGGATGATCTTTGGCGATTCTTGCTCGAACTCGTGAGAGCTTTTGCTTGGGTCTTCGTTGAGCATCTTCTTCATCTTGTTCTTCTTCTTGGCCTTCTTCATTGTTGACGTTGTCATTCTCTTGTCGTGGTGGAGAAGGAGGTTGTTGATGTTCGTCTTGATGTACTTCCTCGTCTTCTTCATCTTGGCGTGTCCCACTTGTGGATGCTTCCGTGTTGAATCTTGGTTCACCCTGTCGTGAAGTAGAAGCTTCCACTTGGATGGATGAAGTACTCTCCTTCACCTCCGTTGGACGAACTTTGCCAATGGATAAGTCTTGGATTGCTTCTGGAGAGTCTTTGTCTCCTACATCAATTGGCAATTGCTCTACTTGCGAGCCATTCGATTCATCAAACTTCACATCTACCATCTCTTCAACCTTTCGGGTGAAATTGTTGTAGACACGGTAAGTGTGAGAGTTTGAGCCATAACCAAGTAGAAAACCTTCATGAGATTTAGGAGCAAACTTTGAACGACGATGCTTATCAAGAATGTAGCACTTTGAGCCGAATACTCGAAAGTATCCAACTTGGGGTTTGTTACCGGTGAGGAGCTCGTATGCTGTCTTGCCGAGTAGCTTGTGAAGATACAAGCGATTTGTTGCGTGACAAGCTGTCTCAACTGCTTCTGCCCAAAAGTGCTTCGGTGTCTTGTATTCATCAAGCATCGTTCTTGCCATTTCGATGAGCGTCCGGTTCTTCCTCTCAACAACTCCGTTTTGTTGAGGTGTGTACGTAGCCGAGAACTCATGTGAGATCCCTTCCTCGTCAAGAAAGGTATCCACATTTGCGTTCTTGAACTCCGTCCCGTTGTCACTTCGAACCTTCTTGATCTTCACGTCAAACTGATTTTGGGCCTTCCTAGCGAAGTTTTTGAAGATCTTCTGGACCTGCGACTTGTCATTAAGAAAGAACACCCACGTAAATCTTGAAAAATCATCAACTATAACTAGACCAAAAGAATTTCCACCGAGACTCTTGTAGGCGTTGGAACCAAAAAGATCCATATGAAGTAGCTCGAGTGGCCTCCTTGTGGTCATGATGTTCTTCACGGGATGCCTTCCTCCAACCCGTTTACCTGCTTGACAAGCACTGCAAAGTCTATCCTTATCAAATATGACATTGTTAACTCCAAGGATATGATTTCCCTTAATAAGCTTGTCAAGGTTTCTCATGCCAACATGACCTAGTCGTCTATGCCACAACCAACCTTTTGAGGATTTAGCAATAAAGCAAGTTTTAGGTTGTGCCTTTTTAGAGAAATCGACAATGTAAAGGTCATCTACGCATATCGGTAAAGACCATTTTATGATTGTCTCGACGAAACACTTGGCAATCTACCTCAGTAAATAGGACATTTAAACCGAAATCAGCAAGTCTAGATACTGAAAGTAAGTTGTAGCCGAGAGATTCAACGAGCATGACATTTTGAATGGAACTATCATGTGAGATGGCCACCTTACCAAGGCCAACCACTTTACCCTTTGAATTATCACCAAAGGTGACATATTTCCGAGGGCCGTCGTTTTCAGCAAGCTCACGGAACATCTCTTCATCTCCAGTCATATGATCAGTACATCCACTATCAAGAACCCATTCCTTTCCTCCTGAGGCATATCCCCGAAGATTTGCCGTAAGACCAAAATGTCTCATTGCATCATCAAGATCGAAGTCACTATCATCATCATCATCATCATCATCATAGTATCCATGTTCACCATGATCTTGTGACTCATCATTTCCTAGAGAGGGTAATTCATTAGATAAATGATCATCAAAGTGGTCACTTTTATGAATTCTTATAGCTTCAAATATAATATCACTAATGATTCCAGCATCTCCTTTAGCATGCTTGAGATTGGTAAGCTCAAATAGACAATCACCAAAACTAGGATCACTAGAGTTCATTTTACTCAAGGCAATAGATTTATGGAGAATTTCATCCAAATTTTTCAAGGAATGATCGGGAAATCGTTCCTCAAGAAATTTCCATATAGTATGGGCACAATTAAGAGTAGGCAAACTAGCAATCAAATTTTTGGGCAATCCTCTAATGATGAGCTCAATAGTTCTAAGATTGCGAATCATGTCAATATCTTCATCTAAGGTAGGATGCAAGGGATCAATATGAGGTGCACAAGGGCTAGCAATATACTTGTTCACATGGTATTGATTGAAGATTACAAGCATCTCATTTTTCCACTCATGAAAATATTCTCCATCAAGAATAGGCACTCTATGTCTAAGACTCTGTAAAGTAGACACATCCATCTTCCTCCAATGGTGATTAAACCAAGGCAATGGAGACCAAAGCTCTGATACCACTTGTAGGATCTAGAAGTAGGTGTGTCTAGAAGGGGGGGGGGTTTAGACACTCAAGGCTAAAGTTGCAATTTTTAAGCTTTTTCAGTTTAAGTGGAGTTTAGGCATAATTTCAACATTCACAACACATATCAAGCAAGTATGCAAAGAGTGTATAGGCAGCGGAAAGTAAAGCATGCAACTTGCAAGAATGTAAAGGGAAGGGTTTGGAGAATTCAAACGCAATCGGAGACACGGATGTTTTTCCCGTGGTTCGGATAGGTGGTGCTATCCTACATCCACGTTGATGGAGACTTCAACCCACGAAGGGTAACGGTTGCGCGAGTCCATGGAGGGCTCCACCCACGAAGGGTCCACGAAGAAGCAACCTTGTCTATCCCATCATGGCCATCGCCCACGAAGGACTTTCCTCACTAGCGGTAGATCTTCACGAAGTAGGCGATCTCCTTGCCCTTACAAACTCCTTGGTTCAACTCCACAATCTTGTCGGAGGCTCCCAAGTGACACCTAGCCAATCTAGGAGACACCACTCTCCAAGAAGTAACAAATGGTGTGTTGATGATGAACTCCTTGCTCTTGTGCTTCAAATGATAGTCTCCCCAACACTCAACTCTCTCTCATAGGATTTGGATCTGGTGGAAAGAAGATTTAAGTGGAAAGCGACTTGGGGAAGGCTAGAGATCAAGATTCATATGGTTGGAATGGAATATCTTGGTCTCAACACATGAGTAGGTGGTTCTCTCTCAGAACATATGAGTTGGAATGGTGTATGTGTTCTGATGGCTCTCTCCACAAGTGAAGAGGAGGTGGAGGGGTATTTATAGCCTCCACACAAAATCCAACCGTTACACACAATTTACCAATCTCGGTGGGACCGAATCAGAAAACTCGGTCGGACCGAAATAGTAAACCTAGTGACCGTTCGGAATTTCGGTGGGACCAATTGGAACAACTCGGTGGGACCGATGTGCTAGGGTTAGGGAAAATCCAAAACTCGGTTTGACCGATTACTCAAACTCGGTGGGACCGATTTGGGTAATAAGCGAAACAGAGAGTTGGCCAAGCAAACTCGGTGGGACCGATTGCATATCTCGGTTGGACCAAAGATATTGCAACAGGTAACAGAGAGTTTGCAAGCCCATCTCGGTGAGACCGAGATCCCATCGGTGAGACCGAATTGCTAGGGTTTGGCAGTGGCAAATGACAAGTGAAACTCGGTGGCGCCGGGTTGAAAGAATCGGTGTGACCGAGTTTGGCTTAGGGTTTAGGTCATTTGAGGATATGGGAAAGTAGCTAAGGATTTTGGAGCACATCACTAAGCACTTTGAGCAAGAGGCTCATTATCAACATCTCATCCCTCCTTGATAGTATTGGCCTTTCCTATGGACTCAATGTGATCTTGGATCACTAAAAGTGTAAAATGAAGAGTCCTGAGCTTGAAGCTTTAGCCAATCCTTTGTCCTTAGCATCTTGAAGGAGTTCCCACAACCTTTAGTCCATGCCACTCCATTGTTGAACTTATCTGAAACATACTAGATAAAAACGTTAGTCCAACAAGAGATATGTTGACATTAATTACCAAAACCACCTGGAGAGCACTTGTGCTTTGACCCATGCACCGCAGCCCTCGCCCGCACTTGGCCGTGCTCCGGCCGCCGCCGCGAGCCTCGCTCCAGCGAGCTCCGGCCACCCCCCTCCTCCTATCTATCCCACTAGATGTGGGAGAGCACGGGCTACGCCCCGGTGCTCTCCGCCGTCCTTTTGGTCACCGGAATGGAGATCCCGAGCCCCTACGCCGCGTTCGGCCTCGCCGGCGGCTAAACGCCGGTGAGGTTGACCGGTCTAACCCCCAGTTGACCTGGGGTTTGACCACCCAGGGTCATTAACAAGTGGGCCAGGCCCCCGCTAATTTTAGTTAGATGTTAATTAAACTTAATTAGCTGATGACACTGACAGTGGGTCCCTGCGCCACTAATTCTATAATTAGGATAAACTAACCCCCTGTTAACTAACCGGTCACTGACTTGTGGCCCCCACACGTCAGGTTTGACTCGGTCAGCTCCTTTGACCTGCTGACGCAATGTTGCTGTCATGCTGACGCAATATATCATTTTCTGGTATTAAAATAAATCAGGAAATTCCAGAAAATGCTATAAACTTCAAAAATTCATAGAAATTCAACCGTAGCTCAGATTTCAATAATTTATATATGAAAAATTATCAAAAAATTCAATCTATCCATCTGTACCATTTTCATGCATGACAAACCAACCTATACTTGCTGTATATATGAAAACACACTTATGGCATATTTAAGAGCTTATTTTGGAGATGTATTTGAACCCTTGGTTCAAATGGACTTCAACCAAATAAATGCTAGATGCATTAACTCAAAAAACATCACATACTCATGCCATGTTCATGCATCATAATGTTGCATACGCTTGTGTTTGATTTCCGACATCGTTCCTTCTCGATAGGTCCTGCTCCGGAAAGTGTTCGAGAGTACCTATCAGTGAAGCAGTGCCCCCCTGTTGATCTACCAGGCAAGCAAACCCCCTTGTTCATTCTTATACAATCCTACTCTCTCGCTCCTGCTCTCATTTATTGCATTAGGACAACAACGATTCAACTGCTACTTTATGCTGCGGTAGTTGAACCCATTCCTCTGCATGACCTGTCATTTCCATAGTAAATAGTTAAAACCCACTAGCATGTGTAGGAGTTGATTGAGCCATGTTGTGTTCTTGCCATGCCGTGCCATGCCTGCTATTGCTTAGAGTTGTGTCAGGTCTGATTCATCGGGAATGAATTGGAGTGGTACAATATGTTCTGGTGCTGAGAGTTAAGCGTGTGAACACGATTTGGTAAAGGTAGTGGTGAGAGGCCATGTAGGAGTACATGGTGGGTTGTCTCACTTGAACCGTCCTTAAGCACTGAGTTCCGTGTATGTTGTCCAATGACTAGCTACTACCACACATTGGAATGCTTAAGTGCCCCTCTCGACTTATTAGCCAACTTGATCTCTGTCCAGGAGTCGCAAATAGTCTCTGGTGTTTGTAGGTAGTGTTAGTAGTCTACCGAGTGGCACCCGGCCAGGTGGGCTTGGGACAGACTAGGCACAAGTGGCACGGTGTACCAAGCGCAGATCCATCCGGCGAGGTGGGCTTGGGAACCCTGCACATATCGTTTGGGGCCGTGAGCGACACTCCGGCCGGATCTCCTTGCGGATGGAACCTGAATAGGTGATAAACCTGGATTAGAGTCTTGTGCGGTTAGTCAGGTCGTGGCCGACACCCTCGCCAGGCTTCCGCTTGAAGGTTGTCGAGGTACATGACGTGTACATGGTGATAAGTGGTGAGAGCGTGTGTGAAGAAGTACACCCCTGCAGGGTTATCATGATCTATTCGAATAGCCGTGTCCTCGGTGATGGACTTCTTGGATGCTTACGTGGTACATAGACAACTTAAAGTGGAAACTCTAAAATGCTCAAGACAAGTGTGAGTGCTATGGATGCCCTTCTCGTAAGGAGACGAGGATGAATCCATAGTAGTGTATTGATGTGGTGACTAGTGGACTCGTGTGCGCTGCCTCACCTCAAAGATGTTTCTCGTTGCCGTAGAACAGGATAGCCACTGAGTCAAAGCTAGCTTGCTGCAACTAAACCCCACATTATCTTCTTGATACAAATGCATGTATGATAGGATCTGATGCAAGTCTTGCTGAGTACCTTTGTACTCACGTTTGCTTTATTTATGTTTTGCAGATGAGACATCTGTCTCACTAGTAGTACCACTTGGACTTCGACGAGTAGCTTGTACCTCAGCTACGATCTTGATCGGACGTTGTAGATAGTCAGGCTCACAACCTTTTCTTTTGTAGTTGTCTGTACTCAGACATGTAATGCTTCCACTTGTTGCTTGTATGCTCTGAATGATGGGTCATGTGACCCCTGTTTGTATTTATGCTATGTGGCTCTTCTGAGCCTTTATCTATATGAGTTTGCGTTATGTTGTGATGCCATGTTGTACAGCACATACTTGCATGTTATGCGTACGTGTAACGTGTACTGCTATGTGTGGGATCTAACAATCTGGTTGTTTATCCTTGGCAGCCTCTCCTATGGGGAAATGTAGTCTAGTGCTTCCTTGAGCCATAGTAGTCCGCTACAGCCTGGTTCACCGGAGTCCTGCTAGCCCAGCACTACTGCTCAGGACACTTGACTGGCCGGCATGTGTTTCACTTCGTTCCTGTGTCTGTCCCTTCGGGGAAATGTCACGCGGTGACATCCGGAGTCCTGTTAGCCCAGTGCTACAGCCCGGATTCACACGTTGATGACCAACATGCTCGATGTGATTCATGTATGCCTGTCCTCATGAGTTAGTGCCGCTTTGGATTCACGACTAGCCATGTCGGCCCGGGTTCTTTGTCATATGGATGCTAGCGACACTATCATATACGTGAGCCAAAAGGCGCAAACGGTCCTGAGCCAGGTAAGGTGGCACCCGTGGGAATATCGTGCATGAGGCCGCAGAGTGATATGATGTGTTACATGCTAGATCGGTGTGACTTAGGATCGGGGTCCCGACAGCTTTGGTATCAGAGCCTGACTGCCTGTAGGATTTCCAAGCCAACCTGGTCGAAGTTGAGTCTAGAAATTCTTTAGCTATATAGGGGAATTGATTGTGGAAGGGAATGTAAGGCTCTTTTTACTCCTTATACCTCATGCCTTCTGATCTGAGTCATCCTATCTTTCCTGCGGGGTTAAGAAACTAGGCTTTCTCTTCCGTCTATCAGGATCACGTGTTACTACTTCGTAGTCTCTAAGGTTTGGTTGATCTGAGTCATATCCCAGTTTGAGTACCTCCGGTGTAGCCTGTTTAGTAATATCCCAGAACCTAGAGTAATGATGTTGAGTATGGTGCTACTTCGTCTTTTGCAGAATGTCTCATTTTGAGCATTTTACTGCCGTTATGCTGCCGAAATTGTCCTAGGAGTTCAAGAGATAGTATTTTTTCTCGTACTATAATCTACATCCTTATGATGATGCTGAATCCATCCTTGTTCCCCTGGTTGGTTCTTCAGGATGTTGCCGGTTAACCGAAGTTCTATTGCTCGTATCCGGAACCACGGAGATGGTAGGGATGAGGATCCTCCCGATCAGTCTTCGTTGGCAGAGTTCATGCTAGAGATGGAGAGGAACAAGCGTGAGTCTAACCACTTGCTAGCACGTATTGAGGAGAACACCTCCCAGCAGCACAAAGAGTTTGTGTCCATTCATGACTTCATTGGCCTGAAACCACCTACCTTCCATCATTCCATTGAACCACTTGACGCAGATGACTGGCTCCGTAGTATCACACACAAGCTGCGTTCTGCGAACGTAGCTGAAGGTGACAAGGTCACCTATGCTGCTTATCACCTGGAAGGTCCTGCTAGTATTTGGTGGCAGAACTATGAGGCTATGCTTCCAGCTGTCCAGATACCCACCTGGAGAGATTTCATTGAGGCTTTTCGCGAGCATCACATCCCTCAGGCTCTCATTGACCGCAAGAGAGAAGAGTTTTGTAGTTTCACCCAGAGTAAGATGGCTGTTGATGCTTACAGTAGAGAGTTTGAGAACCTTGCCCGCTATGCTACAGAAGAAGTGTCCACGGACGCCAAGAAGCAGGCTAGGTTCCGGAAGGGTCTCAACCCCAAGTTGCGTCGTGATCTCCACTTGCACCATTGCAATACATTCCAGGCTCTTGTGAACAAGGCCATTAATGCAGAGACAACTCAGCTCACTTACGAGGAGTCTCGTAAGCACACACGTGATTTGGTTTCTTCCTCCGGTTCTACTTCGCAGAAGCGCCGGATTTGGGTTCCGAACTCCGCTCTTCCACCCGGTTACTCACCGAGGCCCTCTTATGTGGCGCCTCACGCAGTTCAACCGTATGCTACACCCATGACTATTGGTAGACCACTTGTCAATGCGGGTCCTTGTCCTACCTCCAAGATTTGTTACAAGTGCGGAGAGCCAGGCCACATTGCCCGTATTTGCACTCAGACCCGTGTTGATCCATCCCAGCCCGAGAAGTCTGTTGGCCGTCGTAGTAAGCCATCACGCAAGATGATCAGTGTCAAGTTAGCTCCCACTGAACATGGACGTGTGCATCACGTCTCAGCTAAAGACGCTCATGATGATCCAGATGTCGTTCTTGGTACACTCCTTGTCAACTGTCACCCAGCTTCGGTTCTATTCGATACTGGGGCATCTCACTCCTTCATTTCCGAAAGTTATGCCCGTTTGCACGACATGTCATTTTGTGATATGCCCTCCCCACTACTCATTCAAACTCCTAGATCCAAGTGGCAAACATCTAGGATAAGTTATGGCAATGAAATACATGTTGACAGACTTGTATTCCTAGCTTCCTTGATATCTCTTAAGTCTTCAGATATTAACATCATCTTGGGTATGGACTGGATGAAAGCTCATTATGCCAAGATTGATTGTTACACCAGGTCTGTTCAGCTCACACACCCCTTTGGCAAGATAGTCACTGTCTCCACCAAAATTGCAAAGCGTCAGCTATATTCTCTAAATGCCAGCCCTCTTCCAGACCTTGAAGATATCCTGGTAGTCCGCGACTTTCCGGATGTCTTTCCAGAGGAACTGCCAGGTATTCCACCTGACAGAGATGTAGAATTTTTCATAGATCTTATGCCAGGAACCGCTCCAATCTCTAGGAGACCTTACAAGATGGCACCCTTAGAGCTAGCCGAGCTTAAGAAACAACTTGATGAGTCCTTGCAAAAGGGTTTCATCCGTCCTAGTTCTTCTCCCTGGGCTTGGCCCGTCCTTTTCGTCAAGAAGAAGGATGGTACGGACCGAATGGTTGTAGATTATCGTCCCGTTAATTTGGTCATGATAAAGAACAAGTATCCGCTCCCCAGGATCAACGATCTGTATGATCAGCTCGCTGGATCCTCAGTCTTCTCCAAGATGGATTTGAGGTTAGGCTACCACCAAATCAAGATCAGAAACGGGGACATTCCTAAGACGGCTTTCGTCACTCGTTATGGCCAGTACGAGTACACCGTCATGTCCTTCGATCTAACCAATGCTCCAGCTACATTCTCCCGTTTGATGAACTAGATCTTCATGGAGTACCTAGATAAGTTCGTCGTGGTTTACCTCGATGATATCCTTATTTACTCGAAGAACAAGGAAGAGCATGCCGAACATCTTAGACTTGTGTTAGAAAAACTCAGAGAACACCGCCTTTACTCCAAGTTCTCCAAGTGCGAATTTTGGTTGCCAGAAGTGACCTATCTCGGCCACGTAATCTCTAGTAAGGGCATTGCTGTCAATCCCGAAAGAGTTCAAGACGTTCTTGATTGGACTCCACCTGAAACGGGTAAGCAAGTTAGGAGTTTCCTTGGCCTAGCCAGTTATTGTTGCCGCTTCGTTGAGAACTTCTCCAAAGTGGCCAAACCTCTAACGGAACTTCTCAAGAAAGATAAAAAGTTTGAGTGGTCCCCACAGTGTGAGCACAGTTTTCAGGAACTGAAAAGACGCCTGACTTCTGCTCCCATACTTGTGTCACCGGACTTCACTAAGGACTTTGTTATCTATTGTGATGCCTCACGACAGGGACTAGGTTGCATTCTTATGCAAGATCGCCATGTGATTGCCTATGCATCTCGACAGTTGCATCCACATGAGGAGAATTATCCTACACATGATCTAGAGCTTGCAGCCGTAGTCTATGCACTTAAGACCTGGCGACATTACCTTCTCGGTAAACGTTGCGAGATATACACCGACCACCAGAGTCTCAAGTACATCTTCACCCAACCAGATTTGAACCTTAGGCAAAGACGTTGGTTGGAGTTGATCTCAGATTACGACTTAGGAATTACCTACACGCCAGGCAAGGGGAATGTCATGGCTGATGCGCTAAGTCGTAAGTCCTATTGCAACAATCTCATGTTGCAACAGGGCCAGCCACTTCTCCATGAGGAATTATGTAAGCTTAACCTTCACATTGCTCCTCACGGATTCCTTTCTACCTTGGTGGCGAAACCTACCCTTGAGGATCAGATCATTACTGATCAGAAGTTTGATAGGGGTGTTATCCGCATCAAGAGAAACATTAAGAAGGGAGTTGGTGAATGTTTCTCTATGGATGTTCGAGGTGTTGTTTTCTTTGAGAATCGCTTGGTGATTCCCAAGAATCAACATCCGCGACAACTGATTCTTAAGGAGGCACATGAATCCCCTCTCACGATTCATCCCGGTAGTACTAAGATGTATTAGGACCTACGCCAGAGGTTCTGGTGGACTAGGATGAAGAGAGAAATCGCTGAGTTCATTGCTAACTGTGACGTTTGTCGTCGCGTTAAGGCAGAACATCAGAGGCCTGCTGGCACTCTTCAGCCTTTAGCTATTCCTGAATGGAAATGGGATAAAGTTGGTATGGACTTCATTACCGGCTTTCCCAGGACCAAGAGAGGGAATAATGCTATCTTCGTAGTCATTGATCGTCTTTCCAAAGTGGCTCACTTCCTACCTGTTCGAGAGAGTATCACCGCTAGTCAGCTCGCTGACTTATATATTTCTCGAATAGTGTCACTTCATGGTGTTCCACTAGAGGTCAATTCAGACCGTGGTAGTCTTTTCACTTCTCACTTCTGGGAGAGTTTCCAAACTGCCATGGGCACCCATCTTTCTTTCAGTACCGCTTTCCAACCTCAATCAAGTGGTCAGGTGGAAAGGGTCAACCAGATTCTTGAAGACATGCTTAGAGCTTGTGTTATCTCATTCGGTATGGATTGGGAGAAGTGTCTTCCTTTTGCCGAGTTTGCTTATAACAACAGCTACCAATCCAGCCTCAAGAAAGCTCCTTTTGAGGTTCTGTATGGACGAAGATGTCGAACACCTTTGAACTTGTCAGAAACCGGTGAAAGACAATTCCTTGGACCGTATATGATCCAGGAGGCAGAAGAGCAAGTTCGCATCATTCGTGAGAATTTGAAAATAGCCCAATCTCGCCAAAAGAGCCAGTATGACCATCGTCATAAGGAAGTGGCTTATGAAATTGGCGACAAAGCTTACCTTTGGGTTACCCCTTTGAAGGGTACCCATCGATTCGGTATCAAAGGCAAGTTGGATCCTCGTTACATTGGTCCCTTTCTCATTCTTGCTAAACGAGGAGAGGTTGCCTACCAGTTGGAACTACCACCACATCTTTCTCGAGTTCATGATGTCTTCCACGTCTCTCAACTCAGGCGTTGCTTCTCGGATCCCATCCGCGGAGTGGACCACGAAACGCTTGATCTCCAAGATAACCTCACATATCGAGAGTACCCTATTCGCATCCTTGATCAAGCAGAGCGTGTCACTCGACGTCATAACATCAAGTTCCTCAAGGTTCAGTGGTCTCATCACTCCGAGAGAGAAGCTACTCGGGGGCGTGAAGATCGTCTTCGACTTGAGTACCCTGCTTTCTTCCCGCCAACCCCTGAATCTCGGGACGAGATTTCTTCGAGTGGGGGCGAGTTGTCACATCCCTAGTTCTGGTATGACCTAGACTAGCTAGTCATGTGTGCATCATGTTTTAATTTCAGTTAAACTTGAAATAGGGGATAATAAACCCTAGCAGCAAATGAAATTCAACCAGGTTCAAACTTAAATCTTTTCAAAGACCCCAAAATGCCCTTTGAAAATGTTCATGATTTATGATAAAGGTGAAAACCCCTGCCAAAAATGATGAGCATATTTCTTGGCCATTTATGGATTTTTGATTTAATTCTTATTGTATTTGAGTTGGAGCAAATATATGTTATAAATATATTTAATGCTTCAATAATTCTGTTATTTTATGAGGGGCTTTAGAATATTTCTTTCAGTCCCTGCAAAAATTATCAGAAGAAACAAAAATGATTTAGTGCTTGAACTAAATCAAAACAAATTGAAACAAATAGAAAACAGTAACTAAAACAAAAACAGAAAGCTTACCTGGTGCCTCAGCCGGCCCAGTGGTGCGGCCCACTGGCCCAACCGCCAGCCGTCGTCCTCCTGGCGACGACAGAAGGACAGGGGCACGCACCCGACGCGCGCGGCCACGCAGCCAGCCGTGGCCACGTCTCCCCGCCACCTCCTGCTTCTCCCCCTCGTCGCCTGGATGCCTCGCATGACGCCACGCGCTGCCCCGGACCTCTCGCACTCTCTCTCGCTCTCCCTCCTCCCCTGGATTCCTCCCTCTCCACGCGACCGAGCGCTGTCGTCGCCGCAACTCGTCGCCGTCGTAGCCACTGTAGTCCCCTCGCCCCTTTGTCGTGCCCAAAAGCTTCGCCACGTCGCCTTCTACCTCCTCGTCGAGCCACGCACCTTCGGACGGCCTCCATCGCCGCCATCGCCATCATCTTCGCCACCGGCTGCCCGAGATCGCCGACGGTGCTTCGGCCGCACCAGTGCTTCCCCGAGCTCGCTGCCGCCTCCGCTGGATCCGCCGTGAGCTCTACTTCATTCCCCCTCCTCCCCGTGCTCGTTTGCCCCATCCAGCTAGCTCAACCATCATGCCCGCGAGCTCCTCGCCGCCGGCCATGGCGCCACCATGACCAGGGGCTGAGCCAGCCGCACCCGCGCACGTCACCGTGCTCCTGGTGACGCCAGGAACCCGTAGAGCCTCTCCGCTCACCTCCCCATGCACCGCAGCCCTCGCCCGCACTTGGCCGTGCTTCGGCCGCCGCCGCGAGCCTCGATCCGGCGAGCTCCGGCCATCCCCTCCTCCTATCTATCCCACTAGATGCGGGAGAGCACGGGCTACGCCCCGGTGCTCTCCGCCGTCCTTTTGGTCACCAGAATGGAGATCCCGAGCCCCTCCGCCGCGTTCGGCCTCGCCGGCGGCTAAACGCCGGTGAGGTTGACCGGTCTAACCCCTAGTTGACCTGGGCTTTGACCACCCAGGGTCATTGACAAGTGGGCCAGGCCCCTGCTAATTTTAGTTAGATGTTAATTAAACTTAATTAGCTGATGACACTGACAGTGGGCCCCTGCGCCACTAATTCGATAATTAGGATAAACTAACCCCCTGTTAACTAACCGGTCACTGACGTGTGGCCCCCACACGTCAGGTTTGACTCGGTCAGCTCCTTTGACCTGCTGACGCAATGTTGCTGTCATGCTGACGCAATATATCATTTTCTGGTATTAAAATAAATCAGGAAATTCCAGAAAATGATATAAACTTCAAAAATTCATAGAAATTCAACCGTAGCTCAGATTTAAATAATTTATATATGAAAAATTATCAGAAAAATTCAATCTATCCATCTGTACCATTTTCATGCATGACAAACCAATCGATACTTGCTGTATATATGAAAACACACTTATGGCATATTTAAGAGCTTATTTTGGAGATGTATTTGAACCCTTGGTTCAAATGGACTTCAACCAAATAAATGCTAGATGCATTAACTCAAACAACATCACATACTTATGCCATGTTCATGCATCATAATGTTGCATATGCTTGTGTTTGATTTCCGACACCGTTCCTTCTCGATAGGTCCTGCTCCGGAAAGTGTTCGAGAGTACCTATCAGTGAAGCAGTGCCCCCTGTTGATCTACCAGGCAAGCAAACCCCCTTGTTCATTCTTATACAATCCTACTCTCTCGCTCCTGCTCTCATTTATTGCATTAGGACAACAATGATTCAACTGCTACTTTATGCTGCGGTAGTTGAACCCATTCCTCTGCATGACCCGTCATTTCCATAGTAAATAGTTAAAACCCACTAGCATGTGTAGGAGTTGATTGAGCCATGTTGTGTTCTTGCCATGCAGTGCCATGCCTGCTATTGCTTAGAGTTGTGTCAGGTCTGATTCATCGGGAATGAATTGGAGTGGTACAATATGTTCTGGTGCTGAGAGTTAAGCGTGTGAACACGATTTGGTAAAGGTAGTGGTGAGAGGCCATGTAGGAGTACATGGTGGGTTGTCTCACTTGAACCGTCCTTAAGCACTGAGTTCCGTGTATGTTGTCCAATGACTAGCTACTACCACACATTGGAATGCTTAAGTGCCCCTCTCGACTTATTAGCCAACTTGATCTCTGTCCAGGAGTCGCAAATAGTCTCTGGTGTTTGTAGGTAGTGTTAGTAGTCTACCGAGTGGCACCCGGCCAGGTGGGCTTGGGACAGACTAGGCACAAGTGGCACGGTGTACCAAGCGCAGATCCATCCGGCGAGGTGGGCTTGGGAACCCTGCACATATCGTTTGGGGCCGTGAGCGACACTCCGGCCGGATCTCCTTGCGGATGGAACCTGAATAGGTGATAAACCTGGATTAGAGTCTTGTGCGGTTAGTCAGGTCGTGGCCGACACCCTCGCCAGGCTTCCGCTTGAAGGTTGACGAGGTACATGACGTGTACATGGTGATAAGTGGTGAGAGCGTGTGTGAAGAAGTACACCCCTGCAGGGTTATCATGATCTATTCGAATAGCCGTGTCCTCGGTGATGGACTTCTTGGATGCTTATGTGGTACATAGACAACTTAAAGTGGAAACTCTAAAATGCTCAAGACAAGTGTGAGTGCTATGGATGGCCTTCTCGTAAGGAGACGAGGATGAATCCATAGTAGTGTATTGATGTGGTGACTAGTGGACTCGTGTGCGCTGCCTCACCTCAAAGATGTTTCTCGTTGCCGTAGAACAGGATAGCCACTGAGTCAAAGCTAGCTTGCTGCAACTAAACCCCACATTATCTTCTTGATACAAATGCATGTATGATAGGATCTGATGCAAGTCTTGCTGAGTACCTTTGTACTCACGTTTGCTTTATTTATGTTTTGCAGATGAGACATCTGTCTCACTAGTAGTACCACTTGGACTTCGACGAGTAGCTTGTACCTCAGCTACGATCTTGATCGGACGTTGTAGATAGTCAGGCTCACAGCCTTTTCTTTTGTAGTTGTCTGTACTCAGACATGTAATGCTTCCGCTTGTTGCTTGTATGCTCTGAATGATGGGTCATGTGACCCCTGTTTGTATTTATGCTATGTGGCTCTTCTGAGCCTTTATCTATATGAGTTTGCATTATGTTGTGATGCCATGTTGTACAACACATACTTGCATGTTATGCATACGTGTAACGTGTACTGCTATGTGTGGGATCTGACAATCTGGTTGTTTATCCTTGGCAGCCTCTCCTATGGGGAAATGTAGTCTAGTGCTTCCTTGAGCCATAGTAGTCCGCTACAACCAGGTTCACCGGAGTCCTGCTAGCCCAGCACTACTGCTCAGGACACTTGACTGGCCGGCATGTGTTTCACTTCGTTCCTGTGTTTGTCCCTTCGGGGAAATGTCACGCGGTGACATCCGGAGTCCTGTTAGCCCAGTGCTACAGCCCGGATTCACACGTTGATGACCGACATGCTCGATGTGATTCATGTATGCCTGTCCTCATGAGTTAGTGCCGCTTTGGATTCATGACTAGCCATGTCGGCCCGGGTTCTTTGTCATATGGATGCTAGCGACACTATCATATACGTGAGCCAAAAGGCGCAAACGGTCCCAGGCCAGGTAAGGTGGCACCCGTGGGAATACCGTGCGTGAGGCCGCAAAGTGATATGTTGTGTTACATGCTAGATTGGTGTGACTTAGGATCGGGGTCCCGACAAAAGATTTAGGACAAACAAGGCAATCTGGCCATATGGTTTTTATAAACAAAGGTACGCAAAGAGATATGTTATATTACTATTTAACATAAGAAATGTCTTCCAAAGAAAATAGTCCCGCTATCGGTTCCTTTCTTTGGGCTGTCATGCTAAGCATGATCATGAAACCTCAACTCTAATGTAAGAGCAAAATATCGAGGATTTAGTCTGGGAGGCCAGTTGATAGCCCCCGGTAGTGTTTGGCGACAGTCAAGGTCAAGCCATAAACACTTCGACCATTGTTATGAATGGCCCGTCATTTAACACCGTCATTGGATCGCTGACCAGTTTACGCTTATTGTGACAGTCATTTTTCGGCTTTCTCCACTGAGGTGCTTAACCATGTGAGCTGGAAGCACAATCGCAGTGGTTCTCCCTTTGCACACCTAGCCGAATAAAGCGAAACGTAGGAGGAAAGCGCAGGAGCCGGGCAACCCAACTATTGACCAAAGACACAATTCGAAACCAATGCATATATAGTGAGATCCGAGAATGTTTTTGCCGAATGTATAAAGGTGTCTGGCATTGCACTGTGAGACTTGTGCCGGAAACACACAAATAGTTTAAAAGTGCCAAAAAGCTTGGAAAACCAAAAAACGTCAGTAAAAACATGACGTCCGAACAAGATCAAGTGTTCGGTGCCAATCCGAAAATTGGAAGAGAAAGAAAAAATTGTGCTTCTGTCGTGTTTTGACAAAGACCAAGAAGAAAACACATTTACAACTCATATATAAATTTTTAGAGCCCCCAAGCGATTTGGGTAAGAATTTTATGTATAATGATTGTATGTACCAAAGTACTTATATCATATTTGTGTTCACCCGAACTTTATATGCGTCTTAACCGACCGTCGGCTTCTCCCTCTTCGGCCAAGGGCCGAAAAGTGTCATGTACTCCGCCTATCGAGAGTATCGACGGTGTTTCTGATGACCAGGCAATCAGGCCATAAGGTTGTAACAGACAAAGCACGCTCAGGGAACTTATGCTATATTACTAACGAAGTGTAAGAATCATCTTCAAAGAAAATAGTACCCCCACCGATACCTTTCTTCAGTGCTCATTATTACTATGTGACTTGTGCAATAGATTTTTTGTACTCATGAGTTCTGTTGTGTGCCGACGATGATTGAAAGCAATAAGAGCACAAGCTTTTGGCTTCACCTAGTCTGAGGTCAGAGCTCGGATGACCCGGTCGTGACAATCGCAGAGGTGCTCCCTTTACTCCCTAGCCGAACAATCGGGAACCTAGGGGTAAGCACAGGAGCCAGGCAACCCAGCTTGCAAATCGCTTAGGTCAATATGGTGCATATTGTGGCGTAATACACGAACAAGGAACGAAGCCATACAAGTATAATCATATGCAAGAGGAAAAGCTCCATCAAGGGAGCCCCCAAGTAAACGGGGTATTTGAATTTGTGTGTCACAAACAAAGTTTTGACAAGGAGATTCTCTACAAGCAACTTTTTTTTCAAAAAGGTATAATGCTTGGTCGAACCGAACACAAGTTAAAAATTTAAAACTTTGAGCATGAAGGCAACTTAGCTGATTAATGTGTTTAGTATTGATGACGCGGCCTGAGCTTGATGCGGGACAATGTTCCATCCACCAAGACGGTCCCAAGGTGATGGAGCAAAGAGCTCGGCACTCCAAAGTGGTGACATAGCACGGTCAATGCGGGCCGGTAGAGTGATGCCGAAGTCTCTGGCATGGGGTAATGAAGTGTTGACGAAGCCCCCCGTCCAGCAGAGGTGACGTGGTATGTCAGTACGCCGAGTTGACGATACTGCTCAACCCGGATCATTTTCCTGTGCACAAAAAATAGTGCAAACCGGAGATAATAGTAATAATAATAATAAATAAATAAAAATCATTGCATAATAAATAATTTATGCAAAGTGAGTAATAAAAGAAATATGGCCTGGCGCCGAAGTCAATGTCGATGCAGGGCGTCGGCGTGATGCGGTAAAGGCATGGCAAAGCCTGAATTCACAGGTCGGTCCGAGTTCCGGATGCGGCGTTCGCCGGACCATGTACGAAAACTGACCGAACCACCATGCGACCGTCGTTAATGCGGCCATCATTTGATAGACCTGTGTACATATGATGAACAAACCAGAGTAATAATTCCTTGGAAAAAATGAACTCGAACAAGCAAAAAATACTAGGATTAATAGCACCTGGTTTATTTGTTGTAGCAATCCGAAGAAAGGTGATTCCAAAAATTGGGACTCGATCCGCACATGCATTGCCTGATGGGCGATAAAGCGACGGTATGGCGATGCTGGCAAAGGTTGGCTCGCCGAAGCAAAGCCCTCGGTCCAGCTAACGCGACGGAGCTGGTCGGCTAGTGACGCCGAAGTCTCCGGAGTAGGTTGATAAAGAGATGGCGAAGCCCCCAGTCCGGCCGAGGTGTCGAAGCCCCGATTTCAGCCGATGAGTCGAAGTAGGTCGGCATGATGGACAGCAGCTTGAAGAAGCAATAGTGCGGCCCCGCCGATGCAGGTCGTGACGTGGTCGATGCCGGCTTGATGAAGTGACCGTGCGACGATGCTGGTATGCCCGCTCCGTGTAATCTGTGGGGCGGCGATGTTGGTGATGATTTATCCTTCATGATGCCGGACTCTTGTTCGGCTTGCCGAGATGATGATCCGAAGAAGTTGAGCTCGGCTCAATAAAGTGACGACGTGTCTAGCGCAGGTCGGCAGCTTCGGAGCAATATTGCCGGACTGGTTTGACACCAACATGATGATGAAGATGACCTCAGGGGAGACTTAAAAATTTACGGGCACGTGTTTAAAAACTACGCACAATACCCTAGAAGTGAATTCCTCGAAAAAGGTTATCGAATATCACGTTCATAAAGAAACATGAATTCGGGTCGGATCCGTATTCGCGCAGAAAACGGATCCGAAAATTGGTCCACTCATCGGAAGGTTCCTGGAGTTTGAACCGTCGGATTGAGCTGAAATTTAGAGCGGTGGTAGATATGGGAGTTCCGCAGTAGATGAATGGTTGGATCTTCCAAAGGACCTCTGAGCTGGGCTCTGGAGACCACGCTCTAAACTCGTCCAGATTCCCGTCCAGATTTGACAGGGCCCCGGTATATCGTAGATTGTCGGAGATTCCTCCATCGGAACTCGACGAAATTTTGCATGGCTGTTGTAGACGTAATTCCGCACTATTCCACTGAAGCAATCGTCAAACCGATGCTCGAGGAGGTGGTAACGGCGAATACAAGTTCGCTGTCCATAAAAACAGCACAGCCGCCCGAGGGCAATGTTGACGTTGAGCCCTCTAGCTCCATGGATGACTCCTCTATGATCATGATAGAGATCGGAGTTGATGTTGAAGAAGGCCCCCGTCCGAACATGATGATCGGAGATGGAGCACGGTCCTCGGTCGAGCCAAGGTGACCAGTCGAGCCGACGACGAAGATGCCGGCGTCGCCGTTGACCTATGGGCGAGCCATTGATCTTTTCGCCGATCACACAACGGAACTCTCAATGAAAGCACCAATGTCGGTGTCAAAACCGGCGGATCTCGGGTAGGTGGTCCCAAACTGTGCGTCTAAGGCGGATGGTAACAGGTGGCAGGGGACACGATGTTTTACCCAGGTTCGGGCCCTCTTGATGGAGGTAAAACCATACATCCTGCTTGATTATTCTTGATAATATGAGTAGTACAATAGTTGATCTACCACGAGATCAGAGAGGCTAAACCCTAGAAGCTAGCCTATGGTATGATTGTTGTATATATCTATCGACTAGCCTGGCCTCGGTTTATATAATGCACCAGAGGCCTAGGATAACAAGAGTCCTAGCCGAGTACGCTGGTGGGGAGGAGTCCTTGTCTTGATCACGAAGTCTTGTGGAATCTTCCATGTATGCAGCAGCTGTCCGAACTGGCCCATGAGTATACGGCCATGGGGTCCTCGGCCCAATCTAACAGATCGGGAGACGACGTGGTGAGTACCCCCTAGTTCAGGACACCGTCAATCCTTGTTCACGAACTCATCTCCCGGCTCTACCCAAAGCAAGAACACAAGCAACGGAACAACAATCAATCACGGTGCAATGCACAAGCAACATGATGCAAGGCATGACATGAAATGCAAGGTATGATGTGCAATGCATATGGGTACTTCGGAAGGGAAAAGATGATCGAGGAATCAACTTGGCAAACCAAGCATGCCGCTGGAAAGATGGAGTGATTTCGGTCAAAATCGATATAAGGATCACCGGAAATGGATGCATGGTTTGCAAATGACGAACAAAACAAGAACGATGCAAATCTGCGGTTAACAGCATCATAGCACTTAAGATGCAACAAGAAACTATGCTGCATCACTCCAACATAGCAACAAAACACATGGAAGTAAAGCACATGTGAAGCTCTACAAATTATGAACACTAAGCTCCTGCTAGAACTCACTAGAACAAGCCTAAAATAGCATGGCAAAAATGCAAATGGTAACAGCTTCACGGACTTGGTGAAAATACTAAACATGTCATAAACAGCATCAGGTAGCAATGTTTAGAGCTAGCAAACAACATGCTATAGGAATATATCATCGCAAACAAAGGCATGACATGCTAGTACTAAAGACAAAGAACAAAACTCCCTTACTGAACTTTAGGCAAAGATGCACAGAAAATGAGGTAGCACCCATGCAAACATGGCAAGTGATGTGATCAGTTTCAGACTTTTGCAACGAAGATTAGGGCATCAATATGGACATTAACATGCATGCAAATGACACTAACATGAAGAGCATCACGAGACGAACATTTTGATATATTATATGCGCAAATCGGAGCTATATGCATGGAGATATGACTGGTCAAAGAGGGGCACATAATATGAGAATTTCGGGACATGGAGAGAAAAACACCTCGCGAGATCTAGGGTTCGCATGGTTCCCAAGGTTGGTCAATGCAGTGCCGGAGATGTGGCCGGTGAGGAGTGTGGAGGTCGCTGGCGGCGTCGTGGTGGCCGGATCCGGCCGCCCCGCGACCGGATCTGAAGAGGGCCGGCGTGGTGGGTGGCGGCGGTGAGGATAGGTGGCGGCACGCGATTGGTCCGGGCGGCGGTGCCGGACGTGTCCGACCGATGCGGACGCGTGCGGTGGCGGCGGGAGAGGGTGGACTAGGGTTTCACCCGGATTTAGAGGAGGGGGCATATTTATAGGTAGGGGGAGCTAGGAGAGTCCAAATGTGGTGTGGTTTTCGCCCACACGAGTGTGATGTAACGATGGAGATCATGGAGGGGATTTAGATGGGCTAGTGAGCTGTTTTGGAGGGGTGCTGGGCTGCAAAGAGAGGGGGGCTTTTGCGGTTACCCGGTTAACCGTTGGGGCATCAAACGACCTCCAAATGGAACGAAATTTGACAGGTGGCCTACCGGTGATGTACCAAGGCCACTCGACAAATCTCGGCCCATTCCGAGAACGTCTTTCTCCCAATCACGAAATGAGATCTAAGAGGTGCAACGGGTGCATGTGGGAGTGTCGGATCGCGAAACAGACAACGGGGAAAAAGACCAGATGCATGAGATGAACACGAGTGCAAATGAGATGAACATGATGACATGAGATGAAATGCATGACATGAACAAAATGCAAAACGAAAGACAAAAACCCAACCACGGAGGATATGTCATATCACATAGCCGGAAATGGCAAGAGTTGGAGTTACAATTATGGAATGTTACATCCGGGGCATTACAACTCTCCACCACTACAAGGGGATCTCGACCCGAGATCTAGGACTGAAAAAACTCCGGATATTCGGAATGGAGGTGATCCTCGCCCTCGCTGGTGGCTTCTCGGTCGGAATGGTGCGACCACTTAACTTTCAGGAATTTGGTCGACTTGTTGCGAGTTTTGCACTCGATTTCTTCAAGAATAGCAACGGGATGCTCATGATAAGACAAATCTTCTTGGAGATCAATCTCTTCAAAGTTGATAGTACACTCAGGCATCTTGAAGCACTTGCAAAGCGGTGACACATGAAACATATCGTGCACATTTGGGAAGTTGGACGGAAGTTCGAGTTGATGGGCGAGGTCGCCTCTTTTGCCAATGATCTTGAAAGGACCCACGTATCTCGGGGCAAGCTTCCCTTTGATACCGAAGCATCGAGTGCGTTTCATTGAAGAGATGTGGAGGTAGACATGGTCTCCGATCTGGAAAGCCAAGTCACGGTGCTTGCTATCATAGTAACTCTTCTGGCGCGATTGCGCGGCTTTGAGATTTTCACGGATGACTTTACACATTTTTTTAGCTTCTGTAATCAAGTCGTTGCCAAGAAGTTGGCGTTCACTAGTCTCTGATCAATTGAGAGGAGTACGACACTTTCTGCCATAGAGAATTTCAAATGGGGCCTTGCCCGAACTTGCTTGGAAGCTGTTGTTGTAGGAGAACTCGGCATAAGGGAGAGAATCTTCCCGCTTCATACCAAAATAGATGACACAAGCTCTGAGCATGTCTTCAAGGATTTGATTGACTCGCTCGACTTGGCCACTTGTTTGAGGATGGAAAGTCGTGCTGAAGCGAATGTTGGTGCCCATGGCCTTCTGGAAGGAGCCCCAGACCTTAGAAGTGAAAATGCTTCCACGATCTGAAGAGATCAATTGCGGAATACCGTGTAACGAGACAATTCTAGAGGTGTATAGCTCTGCCAACTGAGCTGCTATGATAGATTCTTTGATTGGAAGGAAATGAGCCACTTTTGTAAGCTTGTCGATGACAATGAAGATATCATCATTCCCATGCTTGGACTTAGGAAAATCCCGTGAAAAATTCCATTTCGATATGATCAAACTTCCATTCCGGAATAGCAAGAGGTTGGAGGAGACCAGCTGGTTGTTGGTGTTCTGCTTTCACCCTTCGATGGATGTCACATTCATTCACGAATTGAGAAATCTCTCGCTTCATTCGAGTCCACCAATACGACTGCTTGAGGTGACGGTACATCTTCGAACTGCCTGGATGAATGGAAAGAAGAGAATTTTGCACTTCGTTCATTATGACCTTCCTTAGATCACCTTTAGGAACCACAATCCGGTCCTCAAAGAATAAAATGTCTCTGTCATCAATGCGATAGCACTTGTATTTGGATAAGCCCTTGGCAATACCATGTTTCACCTTCTTCACCATGGTATCAAGGAGTTGTGCCTCACGAATTTGATCTTCCAAAGTAGGAGTGACTTGAAGGTTGGCAAGAAAACCTTGAGGAACAACTTGGAGGTTGATTTTGCGGAAAGCTTCACAAAGATCCGGTTGGAATGGCTTGAGAATTAAGCTGTTGCAATAAGCCTTGCTGCTCAAAGCATGTGCAATCACATTGGCCATTCCTGGAGTATATTCAATACTTGGATTGTACTCTTGAATCATGTTGACCCAATGACTTTGCCTGAGGTTGAGGTTGGGTTGAGTGAAGATATATTTGAGGCTCTTGTGATCGGTGAAAATGTCCACTTGCCTTCCCAAAAAGAGATTTCTCCATGTTGTCAATGCATGGACAACTACCGCCAACTCAAGATCATGAGTGGGGTAGTTCCTTTCGTTGGGCTTCAACTTACGAGAGGTATAGGACACAACTTTCTTCTCTTGCATTAACACGACACCGAGACCTTACAATGAGGCATCACGGAAAACTTCGGATGGCTTAGATGAAGGAAATATGCCCTAGAGGCAATAATAAAGTTGTTATTTATATTTCCTTATATCATGATAAATGTTTATTATTCATGCTAGAATTGTATTAACCAGAAACTTAGTACAAGTGTGAATACATAGACAAACAAAGTGTCACTACTATGCCTCTACTTGACTAGCTCATTGAATCAAAGATGGTTAAGTTTCCTAACCATAGACATGAGTTGTCATTTGAGTAACGGGATCACATCGTTAGAGAATGATGTGATTGACTTGACCCATTCCGTTAGCTTAGCATTTGATCGTTTAGTATATTGCTATTGCTTTCTTCATGACTTATACATGTTCCTATGACTATGAGATTATGCAACTCCCGAATACCGGAGGAACACTTTGTGTTCTACCAAACGTCACAACGTAACTGGGTGATTATAAAGGTGCTCTACAGGTGTCTCCGATGATACTTGTTGAGTTATCATAGATCAAGATTAGGATTTGTCACTCCGATTGTCGGAGAGGTATCTCTAGGCCCTCTTGGTAATGCACATCACTATAAGCCTTGCAAGCAGTGCAACTAATGAGTTAGTTGCGGGATGATGTATTACGGAACGAGTAAAGAGACTTGCCAGTAACGAGATAGAACTAGGTATTGAGATACTGATGACCGAATCTCGGGCAAGTAACATACCGATGACAAAGGGAACAATGTATGTTGTTATGCAGTTTGACCGATAAAGATCTTCATAGAATATGCAGGAACCAATATGAGCATCCAGGTTCCGCTATTGGTTATTGACCGGAGACATGTCTCGGTCATGTCTACATAGTTCTCGAACCCGTAGGGTCCGCACGCTTAACGTTCTGTGGCGATTGGTATTATGAGTTTATGTGTTTTGATGTACCAAAGGTAGTTTAGAGTCCCGGATGTGATCACAGACATGATGGGGAGTCTCAAAATGGTCGAGACATAAATATTGATATATTGGACGGCTATATTCGGACACCGAAAGGGTTTTGGGTGATCTCGGAGAAAACCGGAGTGTCGGAGGGGTTGCCGGAACCCCTCAGGGGCTAATGGGCCTTGATGGGCCCTAGTGGAGAGAGAGAGAGGGGTCGGCCAGGGCAGGCCACGTCCCCTCCCCTTGAGTCCGAATAGGACAAGGAAGGGGGGGGCGCCCCCTTGCCTTTCCCCTCTCCCACTCCTTCCGAGTCCTACTCCCACTAGGAGGAGAACTCTTCCTCTTGGCGCGCCCTCCTAGGGTCGGCCGGCCACCCCTTGCTCCTTTATATACGGGGGCAGGGGGCACCCCATGGACACACAAGTTGATCATTGATCTTTTAGCCGTGTGCAGTGCCCCCCTCCACCATAATCCATCTCAGTCATATCGTAGCGGTGCTTAGGCGAAGCCCTGCGTCGGTAGCTTCATCAACACCATCATAATGTCGTCGTGCTGACGGAACTCTCCCTCGAAGCTCTACTGGATCGTGAGTTCGTGGGACGTCACCGAGCTGAACGTGTGCAAATCGCGGAGGTGCCGTACATTCGGTACTAGGATCGGTCGATCTTGAAGACGTACGGCTACATCAACCGCGTTGTCATAACGCTTCCGCTTACGGTCTATAAGGGTACGTGGACAACACTCTTCCCTCTCATTGCTATGCATCACCCTTACGGTCTACAAGGGTACGTGGACGACACTCTTCCCTCTCATTGCTATGCATCACCATGATCTTGAGCGTGCGTAGGATTTTTTTTTGAAATTACTACGTTCCCCAATAGTGGCATCCGAGCCAGGTTTATCCGTAGATGTTATATGCATGAGTAGAACACAAAGGAGTTGTGGGCGTGGGTATATACATATTGCTTGTCCTCACTAGTTGATTCTTGATTCAACAGCATTGTTGGATGAAGCGGCCCAGACCGACATTACGCATACGCTTATGCGAGACTGGTTCTACCGACGTGCTTCGCACATAGGTGGCTAGTGGGTGTCTATTTCTCCAGCTTTAGTTGAATCGGATTCAATGATTAGGGTTCTTTCTGAAGATCAAAAAGCAATCACTATACCGCGTTGTGGTTTTTGATGCGTAGGTAAGAACGGTTCTTGCTAAGCCCGTAGCAGCCACGTAAAACTTGCAACAACAAAGTAGAGGACGTCTAACTTGTTATTGCAGGGCATGTTGTGATGTGATATGGTCAAGACGTGATGAGATATAAATTATTGTATGAGATGATCATGTTTTGTTAAAGTTATTGGCAACTGGCAGGAGCCTTATGGTTGTCTCTTTATTGCATAAGATGCAAGCACCATACAATTGCTTTACTTTATCGCTATGCGATGGCAATAGTTGGCGAGACGACCATGTGACGACACATTGATAGAGATCAAGATGATGGAGATCATGGTGTCATGCCGGTGACGATGGAGATCATGATGGTACTTTGGAGATGGAGATCAAAGGCACAAGATGATGATGGTCATATCATGTCACATATTTTGATTGCATGTGATGTTTATATTTTATGCATCTTATTTTGCTTAGTACGGCGGTAGCATTATAAGATGATCTCTCACTAAATTTCAAGGTATAAGTGTTCTCCCAGAGTATGCACCCTTGTGACAGTTCGTCGTGCCGAGACACCACGTGATTATCGGGTGTGATAAGCTCTACGTTCACATACAACGGGTGCAAGGCTGTTTTGCACACGCGGAATACTTGGGTTAAACTTGACGAGCCTAGCATATGCAGATATGGCCTCGGAACACTAGAGACCGAAAGGTCGACCGTGAATCATATAGTAGATATGATCAACATACTGATGTTCACCATTGAAAACTACTCCATCTCACATGATGATCGGACATGGTTTAGTTGATTTGTATCACGTGATCATTTATATGACTAGAGGGATGTCTATCTAAGTGGGAGTTCTTAAGTAATATGATTAATTGAACTTTGATTTATCATGAACTTAGTCCTGATAGTATTTGCATAACTATGTTGTAGATCAATAGCTCGCGATGTAGCTCCCCATTTATTTTTGATATGTTCCTAGAGAAAAACTATGTTGAAAGATGATAGTAGCAATTATGCGGACTAGGTCCGTGATCTAAGGATTATCCTCATTGTTGCACAGAAGAATTATGTCCTTGATGCACCGCTAGGTGATGGACCTATTGCGGGAGCAGATACAAACGTTATGAACGTTTGGTAAAGCTCGGTATGATGACTACTTGATAGTTTAGTGCAACATGATTTACGGCTTAGAACCGGGACTTCAAAAACATTTTGAATGCCACAGAGCATATAAGATGTTCCAAGAGTTGAAATTGGTATTTCATACTCATGCCCGTGTCGAGAGGTAGAAGACCTCTGATAATACTTTGCCTACAAGATAGAGGAGAATAGCTCAACTAGTGAGCATGTGTTCAGATTGTCTGGGTACTACAATTACTTGAATCAAGTGGGAGTTAATCTTCCAGATAAGATAGTAATTGACAAAGTTCTCTAGTCACTATCACCAAGTTACTAGAACTTAGTTGTTGGGGATATAGCTATCAGTTATGACCCACCCAGGAGGGGCCGGGTCAGCCCCAATGGTGGGTTACATAAGAAGCCCAGTAAATATTAAGATGATAGTTTATTAAATCTTATAGAAGGCCCAAAGGCCTAGAGGCGGCTTAAGGCCCAATATTGCAAACCGCCGTATGTAAGGAAAGACTTGTAAAGAAAGGCATGTAAAGGAAGTCACCGAGCCGGACACGATTATGAGCTGGCTGGGACTCTGTAGGCCACCAGGCGTCAACCCGTGTATATAAGGGGACGACCCGGTGGCGGCTTAGGGCAAGAAACAAGATAACGATAACCAAGCCGACGAGTTAAGCCTCTTGGTGATCGAAACCCCAACAATAACAACACAACTAGACGTAGGCTTTTACCTTCATCGTAAGGGGCCGAACTAGTATAAAACCTCTCGTGTCCTTTCTCCTGATTAACCCCTTCAAGCTTCCTAGTTGCGATGGCCCTACGACTAAGTCCTTTCGCTAGGACATCTGCCGTGACAATTCCACTATAGTTGGCACCCACCATGGGGCTAGCGCACGGTGGATTTGAGTTCATGAGGGCAACTTCGAAGGGCTCAAGGGATACGCTGTGGGCCGGATGACCAAGAGTCGTCGCGGGAAGCTCTACATCGACGACGAAGGCTGGGGCCCCGAGGCCGGCTCAATTGAGTACGGGTACCGGGTCCCCTTCGACGGAATTCATGTCTTCATCGGCCGGATCGGCGAGTCAGGTCCTGAGCCGAACATCCACACCAACCTCGTCGAGGTGGCTCAGCGCGCGAGGGCCACCCGTGTTCAATCTGTCGTGAAGCATGCTTTCGTAGGATGTGTCCACGGCGGTGAATACTCTGAAGGGTCGGTGGAAGGCGTTGAGACGACCATCTGTTCTGACACTACATCATCAACAGGTGAGACAGACTCTTTGTATCAGTTGCAGGATGGCATGCTCGGGGGTTGTTCCGATGGCTGCAGTATTTCGGACCCCCTTGAGCCGCCAAATTGGGCCGGGGTCTTCATGGCAGGAACACAGCCTGGACAGAACTCCACAGCAGCAGCAGCAACAGCCACCGGGTCGGCTGCCGCTGGGTCAGGAGACCTCGCACGCCCCCGGCTCAGATTCTGATGGACCTCATGGATAAACTGACGACCCTGTTGACCGCCGTGGTAGAACCGATGAATCAAGCTCAGCATGATGCAGAGGTGGAACGTGTACGTGAGGAGATGGTACAAGCCAAGGAAAAGTTAGCAGCAGAGGAGGTCAGGACGGTCGCAGAGCGGGCAGCTTTGGATGCACGTGCTCGGCAGCTTCATGCGGAGACTTTCCGGCTCTTGGTGGACCTGAACGCATCGAACAAGGTCATGAGGAGAAGGCACCAGAAAACTTAGTCACGTCTGCCTCGGACACTTGATCCTAGGAACCTTTTTCATACACCCGGGGCCGGGGCAAGTAACCCGCTGGAGGGAAATCGCTTAGCCGCGCACCATGGAACCACCTCGTATATACACCGTTCCGCCTCTTTATGTGCCAACACCGCCGGGTCACTTCTCCAATCCCCTGGAGAACCTCATTGCAGCTTCGGCCCGATTGGCGGCTCTCCCAATGGAAGGTGACTCTCCGACAGCGACCGAAACACGAAGGGTGAGAGAACTTCTTCAAATAGCTCTGGCATAGCAGGATGCATACTCCTACAGTCAAGACAGGATCCATTCAACTCCTCACCCATGCCGGAGCCCAAACTACAGTAGGCATATGGAGTCAGCTGACATGTCAAGCAATGCCCAACGCCGCAACCGGCCGCACAGGTATGAGCTAGTGCAGGCTGGAGCCATTAACTTGGCGGATCAGGAGAGAATCCGACAAGATGCGGAGCGAGCGGTTCAACTGGCAGCAGAGCAGGCAGCTCATCAGACCTTTCCGGCTTACCCAGCAACCTCAGTTGAGGCAGGGTGACCACAAGAACCGGAGGTGTCCCTTGCCTGGTGCCAGCCATACGTAATGAGCGTTTGCCAAAAGACTTCAAGGGGCCTCGTAAGGTGCCTAATTACATGGTCGACTTATAGCCTGGGGCTTGGATTGAGAGTTATGAGATGGCCATGGAGTTGTTGGACGTCAGCGACACGGCAATGGCCAAGTATTTCACTATGATGTTGGATGGAACAACTCATACTTGGTTGAAGGGGTTGCCACCCAATTCCATCGGCTCATGGGCGGAGTTGAAGGCCCGGTTCATCCAGAACTTCAAAGACACGTGTAAGCAGCCTATGTCAATTGTGGACCTGACTAATTGTAAGCAAGAGGACGGTGAGTCTACAACCCATTGGGTGCGTCGAGTGAAGGAGATAATACATTCGTCTGATAAGATGGATGCCGGCTCAGCAGTCTTGATGTTGGAGAAAAATTGCCGTTTTGTACCTCTGAAGCAGAAGTTGGGGCGGCTCAAGCGCGATGATACGTCTCCGTCGTATCTACTTTTCCAAACACTTTTGCCCTTGTTCTGGACTCTAACTTGTATGATTTGAATGGAACTAACCCGGACTGACGTTGTTTTCAGCAGAATTGCCATGGTGTTATTTTATGTGCAGAAAAAAAATATTCTCGGAATGACCTGAAACTCCATGGAACATCTTAGGAAAAATAAAAAAATCCTCGCCAAAGATGAAGACCAGGGGGCCCACACCCTTCTCACGAGGGTGGGGGGCGCCCCCCCTAGGGCGCGCCCCCTACCTCGTGGGCCCCCTGTTGCGTCTTCGACTCCAACTCCACCTCCATATATTGAGTTTCGATGAGAAAAAAATTAGAGAGAAGAAATCATCGCATTTTACGATACAGAGCCACCGCCAAGCCCTAAAACCTCTCGGGAGGGCTGATCTGGAGTCCGTTCGGGGCTCCGGAGAGGGGGATTCGTCGCTGTCGTCATCATCAACCATCCTCCATCACCAATTTCATGATGCTCACCGCCCTGCGTGAGTAATTGCATCGTAAGCTTGCTGGATGGTGATGGGTTGGATGAGATTTATCATGTAATCGAGTTAGTTTTGTTAGGGTTTGATCCCTAGTATCCATTATGTTCTGAGATTGATGTTGCTATGACTTTGCTATGCTTAATGCTTGTCACTAGGGCCCGAGTGCCATGATTTCAGATCTGAACCTATTATGTTTTCATGAATATATGTGAGTTCTTGATCCTATCTTGCAAGTCTATAGTCACCTACTATGTGTTATGATCCGGCAACCCCGAAGTGACAATAATCGGGACCACTCCCGGTGATGACCATAGTTTGAGGAGTTCATGTATTCACTATGTGCTAATGCTTTGTTCCGGTTCTCTATTAAAAGGATGCCTTAATATCCCTTAGTTTCCAATAGGACCCCGCTGCCACGGGAGGGTAGGACAAAATATGTCATGCAAGTTCTTTTCCATAAGCATGTATGACTATATACGGAATACATGCCTACATTACATTGATGAATTGGAGCTAGTTCTGTGTCACCCTATGTTATGACTGTTACATGATGAACCACATCCGGCATAATTATCCATCACTGATCCGGTGCCTACGAGTTTTCCATATACTGGTTCTCGCTTATTTACTTTCCCGCTGCTACTGTTACAATCACTACAAAATACCAAAAACATTACTTTTGCTGTCCTTACTTTTGTTGCTGCTACCACCACTATCATATTACTTTGCTACTAAACACTTTGCTGCAGATACTAAGTTTTCAGGTGTGGTTGAATTGACAACTCAGCTGCTAATACTTGAGAATATTCTTTGTCTCCCCTTGTGTCGAATCAATAAATTTGGGTTGAATACTCTACCCTTGAAAGCTGTTGCAATCCCCTATACTTGTGGGTTATCAAGACAAATTTCTGGCGCCGTTGCCGGGGAGCATAGCTCTATTTTTTGAGTCACTTGGGATTTATATCTTCTGGACACTATTAAGAACTTGAGAGATCCAAAAACCAAGATCTATCCCTCAACTACGAGGGGAGGTAAGGAACTGCCATCTAGCTCTGCACTTGATTCACCTTCTGTTATGAGTATGTTTGCGACACCTAAATCTGCTTCTGCTATTCGTTCTGATATGTCGCATGTTATTGATGATGCCACTTCTGCTATGCATGATACTTATGATGAAACTCCTTCTATGCCTGATACTACTGTGCCCCTTAGTGAATTTCTTGATGAACAAATTGCTAGGGCTAGAGAAAAAGAAATTATTGAATTTGAATATGATGATGAAAATATGCCTGTTATTCCTAAAGGTTATCTTTTTGATAGGGAATCTTCTGCCGCTATTTTTGCTTGCAAAGATAGATATGAGCTTAAGAGGTTATTAATTAAATGGAACAAATAATCACTTAGAGATAAAATGAGACCCGACCCTGCTTTTGCTACTTCACCTATATGTGTTCCTGATAAGGATTATGAATTCTCTGTTGATCCTGATATAATTACTTTGGTTGAATCTGATCCATTTTATGGCTATGAATCTGAAACTGTTGTGGCACATCTTACTAAGTTAAATGATATAGCTCCCCTATTTACTAATGATGAGAGATCGCGTTACCTTTATATACTCAAAATATTTCCGTTCTCATTAAAGGGTGATGCTAAGATATGGTTTAATTCTCTTGATCCTGGTTGTGTGCGTAGTCCCCAGGATATGATTTATTACTTCTCTGCTAAATATTTCCCTGCTCATAAGAAACAAGCTGCTTTGAGGGAAATATACAACTTTGTGCAAATTAAAGAAGAGAGTCTCCCACAAGCTTGGGGGAGGCTTCTCAAGTTACTTAATGCTTTTCCTGATCATCCTCTTAAGAAACCTGAAATACTTGATATCTTTTATAATGGACTAACCGATGCTTCCAGAGATTACATGGATAGTTGTGCTGGTTCTCTTTTCAGGGAAAGAACACCGGATGAAGCTGAAATTCTATTGAATAATATGTTGACAAATGAAAATAATTGGGCACCTCCTGAGCCATATCCCGCTCCAATTACTGAGCCTATTCCTAAACCAAATCCGAAGAAGAGAGGTGTTTTATTTCTTAGTCCCAAAGATATGCAAGAGGCAAAGAAATCTATGAAAGAAAAAGGTATTAAAGCTGAAGACGTTAAGAATTTACCTCCTATTGAAGAAATACATGGTCTTAATTCATCGCATGTTGAAGAAACCTATGATCTCAATTATTTATTTACTGAAGAACCTCCTGATCCTGATATCCCGATACAGGTAGTAAAGGTAAATTCTCTCTATAGATATGATAAAGATGAAGTCCCTCCTACTAAAATTGCTAGTCAATGCTTGGATGAGTTTGATAACTTTATGTATAAGCAAGATGACTTCAATGCTTATTTTGGTAGACAATTAAAAGAAAATGCTTATATGATTAGACGCTTGGGTGATTATATGGCTAATATTAAAGGTGAACTTAAACTTGTTAGCAAACATGCTTCTATGGTTACCACTCAAGTAGAACAAGTACTTAAAGCTCAAAAAGAAGTGCTTAATGAAATGAATAGTAAGAAAAATGATTATGCGGTTAGAGTGGCTACTAGAACTGGTAGAATGACTCAGGAACCTTTGTATCCTGAAGGCCACCCTAAGAGAATCGAGCAAGATTCTCAAAGAAATAATATTGATGTTCCTAGTTCTTCTAAAAAGAAGAAGAAGAAAAATGATAGAACTATGCAAACTTCTGGTGAACCTATTGCTGAACCACCTGATAATCCAAATGATATATCTATGTCTGATGCTGAAACACAATCTGGTAATGAACATGAACCTAGTGAAATATCAATAATGATGCTCAACCTAGTAATGACAATGATGTAGAAATTGAACCTGCTGTTGATCTTGATAACCCACAATCAAAGAATCAACGTTATGATAAAAGAGACTTTGTTGCTAGGAAACATGGTAAAGAAAGGGAACCTTGGGTTCAGAAACCCATGCCTTTTCCTCCTAAACCATCCAAGAAAAAGGATGATGAGGATTTTGAGCACTTTGCTGAAATGATTAGGCCTATATTTTTGCGTATGAGAATAATTAACTGATGTGCTTAAAACAAATCCTTATGCTAAATATATGAAGGATATCATTACTAATAAAAGAAAGACACCGAAAGCTGAAGTTTCCACCATGCTTGCTAATTATACTTTTAAGGGTGGAATACCAAAGAAACTTGGAGACCCCGGAGTACCCACTATACCTTGCTCCATTAAAAGAAATTATATTAAAACTGCTTTATGTGATCTTGGAGTCGGTGTTAGTGTTATGCCTCTCTCTTTATATCATAGACTTGACTTGAATAAGTTGACACCTACTAAATATCTTTGTAAATGGCTGATAAATCAACTGCTATACCTGTCGATATTTGTGAGGATGTGCCCGTTGTGGTTGCAAACGTTACTATTTTAACAGACTTTGTTATACTTGATATTCCCGAGGATGATAGTATGTCTATTATTCTTGGAAGACCTTTTCTTAATACTGCAGGGGCTGTTATTAGTTGCAACAAAGGCAATGCCACTTTTCATGTTAATGGTAATGAGCATACGGTACACTTTCCGAGGAAACAACCTCAAGTTCATAGTATCAATTCTATTGGAAAAATTCCATCGATTATATTTGGAGGTTTTGAATTTCCTCTTCCTACTATCAAGAAGAAATATGATATTCTTATTATTGGCGATGTGCATATCCCCGTTGAGGTAACTTAGTGTTATTCGAAATTTCTCCGGTTTCATGATTATCGGAATGAGTTTGTTAACAACACTTGATCAAGCTTGTTAGTGGATTCTTTTTGATGAGCATGAGATAGATGAAACTAGAAGCACAACCTTCTGTACCCTCTCTATACTTTCTGTTATTTATATTAAATAAAGTAAAAATAGTATTTTTCTGTCTGTTTCTTGACTTGTCTGTGCAATATAAAAATATCCCGAAAATAAAAGTCCTCAGAATGCCATGCCAATTTAATATGAATTTTTCGGGTATATTTGAGGATTTACTATGCAAAAAATTACCACGGGAGGAGCTGCCACCTGGCAACAAGGGTGGTGGGCGCACCCCCCTATAAGGCGCGCCCCCTACCTCGTGGGCCCACGGTGGCCCTCCTCCACTTATCCAAACACCCATCTTCTTCCTCTATCTCACAGAAACCCGAAAAACCAACTCAAGCACGAGTTCCAGCCACTTTTGCTGCGATTTTTGATCTCCTTGCTCAAAGCACCTCTGGCAAAACTGCTTGGGGAGATTGTTCCTTGGTATGTGACTCCTCCATTGGTCCAATTAGTTTTGTTCTAGTGCTTTATTCTTTGCAAATTTGTGCTGCATAGATGACCATGTTCTTGAGCTTGCATGTCAAATTTATATGGTTCCAAGTAGTTCTAATGCTTGATATAGGCTCTAGGTACTTGTAGGAGTAGTTGCTATTAGTTTTATTGAAGTTGGTTCACTTTTATTTTGAAGTTCTAAAAATTTCAGAATTTTTCAGAGAAAAACAATATGTTTAGGAAGATGTTCCAAGGTGGTTCCTCTAAGAAGCAAGGACCCAGAATTGCTATGCGCGATGCTGACGAGGATCCACCAAGAGACGCTACAGCACAGCCTTGCGAATGGCCGTCGGAAAATTTTATGGACCGTGCGGGAATTAAAGAAGAATTCAAAGCATATTTGGGCAATGCCGGTCTTGAGGATTTTGAGGCTAACTAATGCCCCCAGTATCATGATCTCACAAGTTCATTTGTGAGGAGGTTTGAGTATTCATCGTCGCGTAATTCCCCTTCAGTCATGTTTGATCTTTAAGACAAATCTTATACCATGGACCTAGAGGATTTCACTTCTGCTTGCGAACTTCCATCATGGGGCAGTATTAGGGATCCCCCTAAATCTGAATTTAGAAACTTTCTTGCTAGTATAACTGTGGGGGAATCCAGAGATATAACGCAGGCTACCATAGGGAGCATTCACTTTCCTGCTATACATTATTTTGCTCTTTTCATTGGTAGATGCATAAATGCTAAGGATGAAGCATGTCACATGTGTGACCCTGATCTTAGCATTCTTAGGATTGCTATGTTAGGAGAGCAATCTTATCATATGGGAGCCATTATAGCTCGTAGGTTGCATCATAATAGACATAATGGAGATTTCTTTGGAGGAATTTACGCAACCCGCTTAGCTCATTTTCTTGAAATAGATATTCATGAGGGTGATATGGAGTTGCCTCCTACATATTTAGATTATAACTCTATGGCTTCGCACCAGTTTGTCAAGAGGCCTGAATCACCTCTCTTATATCGCTTAATTTTTGATAAACGACGTGTTTTCCGTATTACTCTCCCTGCTCCTGCCTTCTTTGATTCACAGACAAAAGGAAGATATGTTATTACCAGAGAGGAGGCAGAAGAGTACGAGAGGAGAGCGGAGGCAGCCCGACTCCACGCTGCAGCTCAGCAGGCGATAACCGTTGCACATCAGTACGATCCCAACTATCGTTCCTCATCACAGTACGACCCCAACAACTATTATTATGGATATCCGCCAGGCCAGCCGTGGCCATAGACCAACTTAGGACAAAAACCTAAGCTTGGGGGAGTACGTATTTCTCACCGACATTACATTTATGTTCACACACACTCATTGCTAGATGTCAGTGCTCATACTTTTTCACTGTAATATCCATGCTAGTTTATTTTCCTTTTCCTGCTTTCTTCTTGTGTGTTTGTTAAACCTTAAGAAAAACCAAAAAAAATAGTAGTAGTTTATTTTTCTGCTGTAGTAGTAATTGTTGGAAATATGCCCTAGAGGAAATAATAAAATGGTTATTATTATATTTCTTTGTTCATGATAATTGTCTATTATTCATGCTATAATTGTGTTATCCGGAAATCGTAATACATGTGTGAATACATAGACCACAACACGTCCCTAGTGAGCCTCTAGTTGACTAGCTCGTTGATCAAAAGATAGTCATGGTTTCCTGACTATGGACATTGGATGTCATTGATAACGGGATCACATCATTAGGAGAATGATGTGATGGACAAGACCCAATCCTAAGCATAGCTCAAAGATCGTGTAGTTCGTTTGCTATAGCTTTTCCGAATGTCAAGTATCATTTCCTTAGACCATGAGATTGTGCAACTCCCGGATACCGTAGGAGTGCTTTGGGTGTGCCAAATGTCACAACGTAACTGGGTGACTATAAAGGTACACTACGGGTATCTCCAAAAGTGTCTGTTGGGTTGGCACGAATCGAGACTGGGATTTGTCACTCCGTATGACGGAGAGGTATCTCTGGGCCCACTCGCTAATGCATCATCATAATGAGCTCAATGTGATCAAGTGGTTGATCATGGGATCATGCATTGCAGTACGAGTAAAGTGACTTGCCGGTAACGAGATTGAACAAGGTATTGGGATACCGACGATCGAGTCTCGGGCAAGTAACATACCGATTGACAAAGGGAATTGCATACGGGATTGATCGAATCCTCGACATCGTGGTTCATCCAATGAGATCATCGAGGAGCATGTGGGAGCCAACATGGGTATCCAGATCCCGCTATTGGTTATTGACCGGAGAGTCGTCTCGGTCATGTCTGCGTGTCTCCCGAACCCGCAGGGTCTACACACTTAAGGTTCGGTGACGCTAGGGTTGTTGAGATATTAGTATGTGGTAACCCGAAAGTTGTTCGGAGTCCCGGATGAGATCCCGGACATCACGAGGAGTTCCGGAATGGTCCGGAGGTGAAGATTTACATATAGGAAGTCAAGTTTCGGCCATCGGGAAAGTTTCGGGGGTAATCAGTATTGTACCGGGACCACCGGAAGGGTCCCGGGGGTCCACTGGGTGGGGCCACCTATCCCGGAGGGCCCCATGGGCTGAAGTGGGAGGGGAACCAGCCCCTAGTGGGCTGGTGCGCCCCCCATGGGCCTCCCCTGCGCCTAGGGTTGGAAACCCTAGGGGTAGGGGGCGCCCCACTTGGCTTGGGGGGCAATCCACCCCTCTTGGCCGCCCCCCTGGAGATGGCATCTCCTAGGGCAGGCGCCCCTAGGGGTCCTATAAATAGTGTGTGTGTGTGGGGGGGGGGAGGGCAGCCGGACCCTAGCCCCTGGCGCCTCCCTCTCCCTCCCGTGACACTCCTCCCTCTCCTTGAGCTTGGCGAAGCCCTGCCGAGATCACCGTTGCTTCCACCACCACACCGTCGTGCTGCTAGATCTTCATCAACCTCTCCTACCCCCTTGCTGGATCAAGTTGGAGGAGACATCTTCCCAACCGTACGTGTGTTGAACGCGGAGGTGCCGTCCGTTCGGCGCTAGGTCATCGGTGATTTGGATCATGGCGAGTACGACTCCATCAATCCCGTTCTCTTGAACGCTTCCACGCGCGATCTACAAGGGTATGTAGATGCACTCCCCTCTTCCTCGTTGCTAGATGACTCCATAGATTGATCTTGGTGATGCGTAGAAAATTTAAAAATTCTGCTACGCTCCCCAACAGTGGTATCAGAGCTAGGTCTATGCGTAGTTTCTATGCACGAGTAGAACACAAAGCAGTTGTGGGCGTGGATATTGTCAATTTGCTTGCCATTACTAGTCTTATCTTGATTCGGCGGCATCGTGGGATGAAGCGGCCCAGACCGACCTTACACATACGCTTACGTGAGACAGGTTCCACCGATTGACATGCACTAGTTGCATAAGGTGGCTAGCGGGTGTCTGTCTCTCCCACTTTAGTCGGATCGAATTCGATGAAAATGGTCCTTATGAAGGGTAAATAGAAATTGGCATATCACGTTGTGGTTTTGGCGTAGGTAAGAAACGTTCTTGCTAGAAACCTATAGCAGCCACGTAAAAACTTGCAACAGTTAGACGACGTCTAACTTGTTTTTGCAGCATGTGCCGTGTGATGTGATATGGCCAAAAGGATGTGATGAATGATATATGTGATGTATGAGATTGATCATGTTCTTGTAATAGGAATCACGACTTGCATGTCGATGAGTATGACAACTGGCAGGAGCCATAGGAGTTGTCTTAATTTATTTATGACCTGCGTGTCAACATAAATGTCATGTAATTACTTTACTTTATTGCTAAAGCATTAGCCATAGTAGTAGAAGTAATAGATGACAAGACAACTTCTAGAAGACACGATGATGGAGATCATGATGATGGAGATCATGGTGTCATGCCGGTGACAACGATGATCATGAAGCCCCGAAGATGGAGATCAAAAGGAGCAAATGATATTGGCCATATCATGTCACTATTTGATTGCATGTGATGTTTATCATGTTTTGTATCTTATTTGCTTAGAACGACGGTAGCTTAAATAAGATGATCCCTCGTAATAATTTCAAGAAAGTGTCCCCCCTTAACTGTGCACCGTTGCGAAGGTTCGTTGTTTCGAAGCACCACGTGTTGATCGGGTGTGATAGATTCGAACGTTCTAATACAACGGGTGTAAGCCAGATTTACACACGCAATACACTTAGGTTGACTTGACGAGCCTAGCATGTACAGACATGGCCTCGGAACACGGAAGACCGAAAGGACGAGCATGAGTCGTATAGAAGATACGATCAACATGAAGATGTTCACCGATGTTGACTAGTCCGTCTCACGTGATGATCAGACACGGCCTAGTTGACTCGGATCATGTTTCACTTAGATGACTAGAGGGATGTCTATCTGAGTGGGAGTTCATTGAATAATTTGATTAGATGAACTTAATTATCATGAACTTAGTCTAAAATCTTTACAATATGTCTTGTAGATCAAATGGCCCACGCTAATGTTGCCCTCAACATGAACGCGTTCCTAGAGAAAACCAAGCTGAAAGCTGATGGCAGCAACTATACAGACTGGGTCCGGAACTTGAGGATCATCTTCATAACTGCCAAGAAAGATTATGTCCTAGAAGCACTGCTAGGTGACGCACCCATCCCAGAGAACCAAGACGTTATGAACGCTTGGCAGTCACGTGCTGATGATTACTCCCTCGTTCCGTGCGGCATGCTTTACAGCTTAGAACCGGGGCTCCAAAAGCATTTTGAGCGACACGGAGCATATAAGATGTTCGAAGAGCTAAAAATGGTTTTCCGAGCTCATGCCCGGGTCGAGAGATATGAAGTCTTCGACAAGTTCTTCAGTTGTAAGATGGAGGAAAACAGTTCTGTCAGTGAGCACATACTCAAAATGTCTGGGTTGCATAACCGCTTGACTCAGCTGGGAGTTAATCTCCCGGATGACGCGGTCATTGACAGAATCCTTCAGTCGCTTCCACCGAGCTACAAGAGCTTTGTGATGGACTTCAATATGCAGGGGATGGAAAAGACCATTCCTGAGGTATATTCAATGCTGAAATTAGCGGAGGTGGAAATCAAAAAGGAACATCAAGTGTTGATGGTGAATAAAACCACTAAGTTCAAGAAAGGCAAGGGTAAAAAGAACTTCAAGAAGGACGGCAAGGGAGTTGCCGCGCCCGGTAAGCAAGCTGCCGGGAAGAAGTCAAAGAATGTACCCAAGCCTGAGACTGAGTGTTTTTATTGCAAGGGAAGTGGTCACTAGAAGCGGAACTACCCCAAATACTTAGCGGACAAGAAGGCCGGCAACACTAAAGGTATATGTGATATACATGTAATTGATGTGCACCTTACCAGTACTCGTAGTAGCTCCTGGGTATTTTATACCGGTGCGGTTGCTCACATTTGTAACTCAAAGCAGTAGCTGTGGAATAAGCGGAGACTGGCGAAGGACGAGGTGACGATGCGCGTCGGGAATGGTTCCAAGGTCGATGTGATCGCCGTCGGCACACTACCTCTACATTTACCTACGGGATTAGTTTTAAACCTCAATAATTGTTATTTAGTACCAGCTTTGAGCATGAACATTGTATCAGGATCTCGTTTAATTCAAGATGGCTACTCATTTAAGTCCGAGAATAATGGTTGTTCTATTTATATGAGAGATATGTTTTATGGTGATGCTCCACTGGTGAATGGTTTATTCTTAATGAATCTCGAGCGTAATGTTACACATATTCATAGTGTGAATACCAAAAGATGTAAGGTTGATAATGATAGTCCCACATACTTGTGGCACTGCCGCCTTGGTCACATAGGTGTCAAACGCATGAAGAAGCTCCATGCAGATGGACTTTTGGAGTCTCTTGATTACGAATCATTTGACACGTGCGAACCATGCCTCATGGGTAAAATGACCAAGACTCCGTTCTCAGGAACAATGGAGCGAGCAACCAACTTATTGGAAATCATACATACTCACGTGTGCGGTCCAATGAGTGTTGAGGCTCGCGGTGGCTATCGTTATGTTCTCACCCTCACTAATGACTTGAGTAGATATGGTATGTCTACTTAATGAAACACAAGTCTGAGACCTTTGAAAAGTGCAAGGAATTTCAGAGTGAGGTTGAGAATCAACATGACAAAAAATCAAGTTCTTGCGATCAGATCGTGTGGGAGAATACTTGAGTCACGAATTTGGCACACACTTAAGGAAATGTGGAATAGTTTCAGAACTCATGCCGCCTGGAACACCTCAGCGTAATGGTGTGTCCGAATGTCATAATCGCACTCTATTGGATATGGTGCGATCTATGATGTCTCTTACCGATTTACCGCTGTCATTTTGGGGCTATGCTTTAGAGACTGACGCATTCACTTTAAATATGGCTCCGTCGAAATCCGTTGAGACGACACCATATGAATTATGGTTTGGGAAGAAACCTAAGCTGTCGTTTCTAAAAGTTTGGGGATGTGATGCTTATGTCAAGAAACTTCAACCTGAAAAGCTCAAACCCAAGTCGGAAAAATGCGTCTTCATAGGATACCCTAAAGAAACTATTGGGTATACCTTCTACCTCAGATCCGAAGGCAAGATCTTTGTTGCCAAGAATGGATCCTTTCTAGAGAAAGAGTTTCTCTCGAAAGAAATAAGTGGGAGGAAAGTAGAACTTGTTGAAGTATTACCTCTTGAACCGGAGAGTGGCGCAGCTCAGGAAATTGTTCCTGAGGTGCCTGCACCGACTAGAGAGGAAGTTAATGATGATGATCATGAAATTTCAGATCAAGTTGCTACTGAACTTCGTAGGTCCACAAGGACATGTTCCGCACCAGAGTGGTACGGCAACCCTGTCTTGGAAATCATTTTGTTAGACAACGGTGAACCTTCCAACTATGAAGAAGCGATGGCGGGCCCGGATTCCAACAAATGGCTGGAAGCCATGAAATCCAAGATAGGATCCATGTATGAAAACGAAGTATGGACTTTGACTGACTTGCCCGATGATCGGCGAGCCATAGAAAATAAATGGATCTTTAAGAAGAAGACAGACACGGATGGTAATGTAACAATCTATAAAGCTCAGCTTGTCGCTAAGGGTTATCGACAAGTTCAAGGGGTTGACTACGATGAGACTTTCTCACTCGTAGCGAAGCTGAAGTCCGTCCGAATCATGTTAGCAATTGCCGCATTCTATGATTATGAGATATGGCAAATGGACGTCAAAACGGCACTCCTTAATGGTTTCCTTGAGGAAGAATTGTATATGATGCAGCCGGAAGGTTTTGTCGATCCTAAGAATGCTGACAAGGTGTGCAAGCTCCAACGCTCGATCTACGGGCTGGTGCAAGCATCTCGGAGTTGGAACATTCGTTTTGATGAGATGATCAAAGCGTTTGGGTTTACGCAGACTTATGGAGAAGCCTGCATTTACAAGAAAGTGAGTGGGAGCTCTGTAGCATTTCTCATATTGTATGTGGATGACATACTGTTGATGGGAAATGATATAGAATTCTTGGAAGGCATAAAGGCCTACTTGAACAAGTGTTTTTCAATGAAGGATCTTGGAGAAGCTGCTTACATATTAGGCATCAAGATCTATAGAGATAGATCGAGACGCCTCATTGGTCTTTCACAAAGTACGTACCTTGACAAGATATTGAAGAAGTTCAATATGGATCAGTCAAAGAAGGGGTTCTTCCCTGTATTGCAAGGTACGAGATTGAGCACGGCTCAATGCCCAACCACGGCAGAAGATAGAGAAAAGATGAGTGTCGTCCCCTATGCCTCGGCCATAGGGTCTATCATGTATGCTATGTTGTGTACCAGACCTGATGTAAACCTTGTTGTAAGTTTGGTAGGAAGGTACCAAAGTAATCCCGACATGGAACACTGGACAACGGTCAAGAATATCCTGAAGTACCTGAAGAGGACTAAGGATATGTTTCTCGTTTATGGAGGTGACGAAGAGCTCATCGTAAAGGGTTACGTCGATGCTAGCTTCGACACAGATCTGGATGACTCTAAGTCACAAACCGGATACGTGTATATTTTGAATGGTGGGGCAGTAAGCTGGTGCAGTTGCAAGAAAAGCGTTGTGGCGGGATCTACATGTGAAGCGGAGTACATGGCAGCCTCGGAGGCAGCACAAGAGGCAATCTGGGTGATGGAGTTCATTACCGACCTAGGAGTCATACCCAATGCGTCGGGCCCGATGACTCTCTTCTGTGACAACACTGGAGCTATTGCCCTTGCCAAGGAGCCCAGGTTTGACAGGAAGACCAGGCATATCAAGCGTCGCTTCAACTCTATTCGTGAAAGTGTTCAAAATGGAGACATAGATATTTGTAAAGTACATACAGACCTGAATGTGGCAGATCCGTTGACTAAACCTCTCCCTAGAGCAAAACATGATCAACACCAGAACTGCATGGGTGTTCGATTCATCACAATGTAACTAGACTATTGACTCTAGTGCAAGTGGGAGACTGTTGGAAATATGCCCTAGAGGCAATAATAAAATGGTTATTATTATATTTCTTTGTTCATGATAATTGTCTATTATTCATGCTATAATTGTGTTATCCAGAAATCATAATACATGTGTGAATACATAGACCACAACACGTCCCTAGTGAGCCTCTAGTTGACTAGCTCGTTGATCAAAAGATAGTCATGGTTTCCTGACTATGGACATTGGATGTCATTGATAACGGGATCACATCATTAGGAGAATGATGTGATGGACAAGACCCAATCCTAAGCATAGCTCAAAGATCGTGTAGTTCGTTTGCTATAGCTTCTCCGAATGTCAAGTATCATTTCCTTAGACCATGAGATTGTGCAACTCCCGGATACCGTAGGAGTGCTTTGGGTGTGCCAAACGTCACAACGTAACTGGGTGACTATAAAGGTACACTATGGGTATCTCCGAAAGTGTCTGTTGGGCTGGCACAAATCGAGACAGGGATTTGTCCTCTGTATGACGAAGAGGTATCTCTGGGCCCACTCGGTAATGCATGATCATAATGAGCTCAATGTGATCAAGTGGTTGATCACGGGATCATGCATTACGGTACGAGTAAAGTGACTTGCCGGTAACGAGATTGAACAAGGTATTGGGATACTGACGATCGAGTCTCGGGCAAGTAACGTACCGATTGACAAAGGGAATTGCATACGAGATTGATCGAATCCTTGACATTGTGGTTCATCCGATGAGATCATCGAGGAGCATGTGGGAGCCAACATGGGTATCCAGATCCCGCTGTTGGTTATTGACTGGAGAGTCGTCTCGGTCATGTCTGCGTGTCTCCCAAACCCGTAGGGTCTACACACTTAAGGTTCGGTGACGCTAGGGTTGTTGAGATATTAGTATACAGTAACCCGAAAGTTGTTCGGAGTCCCGGATGAGATCCCGGATGTCACGAGGAGTTCCGGAATGGTCCGGAGGTGAAGATTTATATATAGGAAGTCAAGTTTCGGCCATCGGGAAAGTTTCGGGGGTAATCGGTATTGTACCGGGACCACCGGAAGGGTCCCGGGGTCCACTGGGTGGGGCCACCTATCCCGGAGGGCCCCATGGGCTTAAGTGGGAGGGAAACCTGCCCCTAGTGGGCTGGTGCGCCCCCATGGGCCTCCCCCTGCGCCTAGGGTTGGAAACCCTAGGGGTGGGGGGCGCCCCACTTGGCTTGGGGGGCACTCCACCCCCCTTGGCCGCCCCCCTTGGAGATGGCATCTCCTAGGGCCGGTGCCCCCTAGGGGTCCTATAAATAGTGGGGGGGGGGGAAGGGCAGCCGGACCCTAGCCCTTGGCGCCTCCCTCTCCCTCCCGTGACACTCCTCCCTCTCCTTGAGCTTGGCGAAGCCCTGCCGAGATCACCGTTGCTTCCACCACCACGCCGTCATGCTGCTGGATCTTCATCAACCTCTCCTACCCCCTTGCTGGATCAATTTGGAGGAGACGTCTTCCCAACCGTACGTGTGTTGAACGCGGAGGTGCCGTCCGTTCGGCGCTAGGTCATCGGTGATTTGGATCACGACGAGTACGACTCCATCAACCCCATTCTATTGAACGCTTCCACGCGCGATCTATAAGGGTATGTAGATGCAGTGCCCTCTCCCTCGTTGCTAGATGACTCCATAGATTGATCTTGGTGTTGCGTAGAAAATTTTAAAATTCTGCTACGTTCCCCAACAGTGGTATCAGAGCTAGGTCTATGCGTAGTTTCTATGCACGAGTAGAACACAAAGCAGTTGTGGGCGTGGATATTGTCAATTTGCTTGCCGTTACTAGTCTTATCTTGATTCGGGGGCATCGTGGGATGAAGCGGCCCGGATCGACCTTACACGTACGCTTACGTGAGACTGGTTCAACCGATTGACATGCACTAGTTGCATAAGGTGGCTAGCGGGTGTCTGTCTCTCCCACTTTAGTTGGATCGGATTCGATGAAAAGGGTCCTTATGAAGGGTAAGAAATTGACATACCACGTTATGGTTTTGGCGTAGGTAAGAAACGTTCTTGCTAGAAACCTATAGCAGCCATGTAAAAACTTGCAACAACAATTAGAGGACGTCTAACTTGTTTTTGCAACATGTGCCGTGTGATGTGATATGGCCAAAAGGATGTGATGAATGATATATGTGATGTATGAGATTGATCATGTTCTTGTAATAGGAATCACGACTTGCATGTCGATGAGTATGACAACCGGCAGGAGCCATAGGAGTTGTCTTAATTTATTTATGACCTGCGTGTCAACATAAACGTCATGTAATTACTTTAATTTATTGCTAAAGGGTTAGCCATAGTAGTAGAAGTAATAGATGACGAGACAAGTTCAAGAAGATACGATGATGGAGATCATGATGATGGAGATCATGGTGTCATGCCGGTGACAACGATGATCATGAAGCCCCGAAGATGGAGATCAAAAGGAGCAAATGATATTGGCCATATCATGTCACTATTTGATTGCATGTGATGTTTATCATGTTTCGCATATTATTTGCATAGAACGACGGTAGCTTAAATAAGATGATCCCTCGTAATAATTTAAAGAAAGTGTTCCCCATAACTGTGCACCATTGCGAAGGTTCGTTGTTTTGAAGCACCACGTGATGATCGGGTGTGATAGATTCTAATGTTCGAATACAACGGGTGTAAGCCAGATTTACACACGCAATACACTTAGGTTGACTTGATGAGCCTAGCATGTACAGACATGGCCTCGGAGCACGGAAGACAGAAAGGTCGAGCACGAGTCGTATAGAAGATACGATCAACATGAAGATGTTCACCGATGTTGACTAGTCTGTCTCACGTGATGATCGGACACGGCCTAGTTGACTCAGATCATGTTTCACTTAGATGACTAGAGGGATGTCTATCTGAGTGGGAGTTCATTGAATAATTTGATTAGATGAACTTAATTATCATGAACTTAGTCTAACATCTTTACACTATGTCTTGTAGATCAAATGGCCCACGCTAATGTTGCCCTCAACTTCAACGCGTTCCTAGAGAAAACCAAGCTGAAAGATGATGGCAGCAACTATACGGACTGGGTCCGGAACCTGAGGATCATCCTCATAACTGCCAAGAAAGATTATGTCCTAGAAGTACCGCTAGTTGACGCACCCATCCCAGAGAACCAAGATGTTATGAACGCTTGGAAGTCACGTGCTGATGATTACTCCCTCGTTTAGTGCGGCATGCTTTACAGCTTAGAACCGGGGCTCCAAAAGCGTTTTGAGCGACACGGAGCATATGAGATGTTCGAAGAGCTGAAAATGGTTTTCCAAGCTCATGCCCGAGTCGAGAGATATGAAGTCTCTGACAAGTTCTTCAGTTGTAAGATGGAGGAAAACAGTTCTGTCAGTGAGCACATACTCAAAATGTCTGGGTTGCATAACCGCTTGACTCGGCTGGGAGTTAATCTCCCGGGTGACGCGGTCATTGACAGAATCCTTCAGTCACTTCCACCGAGCTACAAGAGCTTTGTGATGGACTTCAATATGCAGGGGATGGAAAAGACCATTCTCGAGGTATATTCAATGGTAAAATCAGCGGAGGTGGAAATCAAAAAGGAACATCAAGTGTTCATGGTGAATAAAACTACTAAGTTCAAGAAAGGCAAGGGTAGAAAGAACTTCAAGAAGGACGGCAAGGGAGTTGCCACGCTCGGTAAGCAAGCTGCCGGGAAGAAGTCAAAGAATGTACCCAAGCCTAAGACTGAGTGTTTTTATTGCAAGGGAAGTGGTCACTACAAGCGGAACTGCCCCAAATACTTAGCGGACAAGAAGGCCGGCAACACTAAAGGTATATGTGATATACATGTAATTGATGTGCACCTTACTAGTACTCGTAGTAGCTCCTGGGTATTTGATACCGGTGCGGTTGCTCACATTTGTAACTCAAAGCAGGAGCTGCGGAATAAGCGGAGACTGGCGAAAGACGAGGTGACGATGCGCGTCGGGAATTGTTCCAAGGTCGATGTGATCGCCGTCGGCACGCTACCTCTACATTTACCTATGGGATTAGTTTTAAACCTCAATAATTGTTATTTAGTACCAACTTTGAGCATGAACATTGTATCAGGATCTCGTTTAATTCGAGATGGCTACTCATTTAAGTCCAAGAATAATGGTTGTTCTATTTATATGAGAGATATGTTTTATGGTCATGCTCCGCTGGTGAATGGTTTATTCTTAATGAATCTTGAGCGTAATGTTACACATATTCATAGTGTGAATACCAAAAGATGTAAGGTTGATAATGATAGTCCCACATACTTGTGGCACTACCACCTTGGTCACATAGGTGTCAAACGCATGAAGAAGCTCCATGCAGATGGACTTTTGGAGTCTCTTGATTACGAATCATTTGACACGTGCGAACCATGCCTCATGGGTAAAATGATCAAGACTCCGTTCTCAGGAACAATGGAGCGAGCAACCAACTTATTGGAAATCATACATACTGATGTGTGCGTCCAATGAGTGTCGAGGCTCGCGGTGGCTATCATTATGTTCTCACCCTCACTGATGACTTGAGTAGATATGGGTATGTCTACTTAATGAAACACTAGTCCGAGACCTTTGAAAAGTTCAAGGAATTTCAGAGTGAGGTTGAGAATCAACGTGACAGAAAAATCAAGTTCTTGCGATCAGATCATGGGGGAGAATACTTGAGTCACGAATTTGGCACACACTTAAGGAAATGTGGAGTAATTTCAGAGCAGGTCTCCGGACGACGGTGCACCTGGCCCCACGGTGGGCGCCAAATGTCGGGTGGTTGGTGCGACATATGCCAATGGATGGCTTTTCATTGTGGGAGCCAATAAAACATCGCCGGTGCCTGGAAATGGGATAAGGTGAAGACATGCACGCCGGCGAATCTTACCCAGCTTCAGGGCTCTCCATGGAGATAACACCCCTAATGCTGCTCTGCGGGGTCTCCGCATGATCACTAGCTCGAAGGGTAGCTACAGAATGCTCCCTGAGCTATTCGGTGAAAGGATGAAGGAGGGCCAGGCTAGCCCGGTCCTCTTCTCCTTGTGGTGTCTAAAATCTATCCAAAGAGCGATCTCTCCTGCATGGGAACCCTGGGGGGTTTATATAGGCCTACCCCCTAGGGGTACAATGGTAATCCGGCTGGGCGTGGGCCCCAGCCGTCCGCGTCTACACCCGCCGGCTTCTCCGCCGACTGGTGGGCCCGCCGGCTGCCGACCCTTTGGTCGACAGGCCGGCCCCTCCGCCCGGGGGTCTTGTCGAGGGCTGGTTACTGTTACCTTGCCCCTGGTGACGATGGCTTTATCGTGGTAAGCATGGCTACAGTGCCACCGCGAGGCGGCTCATCACTGTAGCCTTACCTTCTCTTGTCTCCTTAACGAAGCATCTCCTTGGAGGGAGAAACTTGGCCGGCTGTCAGAAGCCGGCCATACCCCTGGCCGGCTGCGGGAAGCCCGGCCACCTTTGGGATCTCCCTGACCAAGGGGGCTCGCCACCCACGGGTCATACTGGCCGCTCACCGTGGGTGACGTCACGACCATCGTGGCAACAGTGCCGCGCCGGACGGGGATGGCCGCCCCGTACGGTGCACTGTGGCCAGGCGTGCGCCGGGATTCGGGGGTGGCAGGCTTTACTGTAGCCACGCCCCGTCTTGTCGCCGTTATGTGGGTGCAGACTCTGAGGGCAAGATCTTAGCCCCCTGCTGAGGGGCCGGCTCCTGGGAGTCGGCCTTCTCGTGGTCTTGTTTCTCAAAGATTTCAGGGCTGGGCCACCTTCGCGCAGCCAGCTTGAGAGGTAGCCGGCTAGGGGAAGGCGGCCCCGTGTCTTGGACGCTTGGAGGCTTGATCGGTCTGTAATTTTTCTGAAGTGCCAGGGGAAGCCGGCTAGGCTACCCGTGGTCATTTACTCCGACAGTAGTCCCCGAAGCTGGTTGGGCTCTGAGGCAGAAAAAAGTCGAGGATCATAGTCAGCTTCCTATCTTGAGGAGCCGGGAACTAGAAGCCGGTTTCGACTAGGCACGCCGTCTCTCAGGGATCTCGAAGTTTGAAGGCGGGTGCCAGTCGGCGTGCGAGTCTGGCTGTGAACTGACAGCTCGTCGTCTGCGCACCATGTGGCATCCTCCGGCTGGAGGGGCCTGCCAGCCCACGCGCGCGACAGGATGCCGCCGCAGTCTGGGGCCCGCCACTATAGGGCCTCGGCCCACGCGCGGATCTTCTGCGGCCTGGACGGACCGCGCGTGCCCCAGCGGCGGTTTCCCCACACCGTAATGGCACAATAATCACGGTAAGTGGGGGAGTGGGTGCGGTTAATCCCACATCCCCCACGTCCTGCCTCCTCGGCTTCGCCGCACGAGGCTATAAGTAGGGGGAGAGGAGGGGAGCGCCAAACGCTCGCGCGCTCTCCCTCGCTCTGCCCCCTCCTTCTTCTTCCTCCTCTTGTCACGACGGCTACCTACCGTCGCTCGGCCTTCCTACCAATCCTCTTGGCTCGCCGTCACTTCGTCGCAGTTGGGTTGTGCACCCTCCTTTTGCCGCACCTTTCTCGTCGCCGCACCGTCCCGATGGCGTTGTCGAGCTCCTGGGACGGCTCCAACGTCCACGACGACCATGTCGACTTCCTCTGTCGGACGCGGCGGCGGCCGGGCGCGGATCTCGTGCGGGTCCGCCTCGCGCCAGAGAGGGAAATCTTGTCGGAGCCGGAAGAGGACGAGCAGGTAATCTTCCGCTCGCACTGCCTGCGCGGCTTCAGCCTGCCGGCGAGCGGGTTCCTTCGCTCGTTCCTTGAATTTTATCATCTCCAGCCGCATCACCTCACTCCCAACGCGATGATGTTGCTGTCGGCCTTTGTCACCCTGTGCGAGGGTTTTCTCGGCGTCCTCTCCACTCTTGAACTGTGGGGAGAGTTCTTTCAGTGCAAGCTCAGCACCGTCATCGCGGGCGTGCCCGCCCCATTCGGTGCCTTCATCGCCATGCGGAGGGCGAGCGACAACAACCCGTTTCCGCCCATCCCGCTGATCCAGTCGGTGAAGCTCTGGCAGAAGTCCTACTTTTACGTGAAAAACATTGCTCCGCAAGGCGACTTCGTCAACCTACCGGCTTACATAGCTGGCCCGTCGGCTGGGAGGCAGCCTTCATGGTCCTTCCGGTCCAGGTCGCTGTCTCCGGGCGGGTCTGCCTCCGTTGCCCGGCTCCGGGTGATGATCCAGTCGGAGGGTCTGTCCGGGGCCGGCCTGGTGGCCGCCTTCGTGGCGCGCCGGGTGCTCCCGCTCCAGGGTCGACCTCATATGATCTGCGAGATGAGCGGTCGCTTCGACCCGTGCCGGCTAAGCACCAAGGAGATGCCTCACGCCGAGGTGCCTTACATGGTGAACTACATTTCCAACTGCAAGCTCACCGAGGAGTCGCAGTATGGCAAGGTGCCGTACTCTCGCGCCAATCCTCCGTTGGTGGTAAGTTTCTCTTCCTCTTTATCTTTGCTTGTTGCCGAGTTCATGGTGGCCGATTCCTGACCAGCCGGCCTTTCTTTGGCAGAACCCCATGCTTCCGCTAGCAGCCGGGGCCACAGGGGTGGAACGCCAGTTCCTCCCCGACCGTATGATGGACGATGTAGACGACCCAGACCTGGGAGCGGCCGCCATGGAAGGCGACGTCGCGGGGGAAGGCAGCGACGCAGGCAGGTCCGGGCTCGGGACCGACTTTGAGGACTGGCCAGATGACGACGAGGCCGAAGTCATCGCGCGCCGCCGACCAGCGCCCGATCACCATGGTGCGGGCCCATCCGCTGGGCCGACTGCCCAGGGCGGCGCGTAGAAGCGCCGGGCCGCGTCGACCCACTTCGGCAGTCGGCCGAAGAAGCCCAAGAGTACCGCGGCGGCGACCAAGCGGGACGAGGCGGCCGCGAAGGCAGCCCGCTTCCGCAAGGTGGTGAAGCAACCGCAGGCGGTCTCAGCGTAATGTCGCTGTTCTCATGCCTTTATTTTTTCTTCTTCTTTTTCGGTTGATGTTTTTTTTCAAACCCTTTTTCTCAACTTATCAAACAGGGCCCCTCTTTCCCTTGGGTGAGTCCCGGCCGCCTCCATAGTCGGAGCCGTAGGAGGGTCTTCAAGCTCGCGCCGGGTAGATCCCCGCGCCGACCTCCTAGAGGCGACGGAGCGGAATGCGCGGGAAGCGCGGGTGGAGCGGGAGACGGAGGAGTGGAGGGCGGCTCAGGAGGCGGAGCAGAAGTCGGCGGAGGCGTGAGCTATTGCGGCCGCCAAGGCCCACGCGGAGGCCGCAGATGCGGAGAGGGAGGCGGAGGCCCTGCAGAACCAGCCTCCGTAGTTCGTCATTCCCCTCTGCGCCGCGGCTCCCGATGCCCCTGTGCCCCCGTTGGAGGAGGCTGGCCGTGGCCAGCCGGAGATGGAGAGCGAGGCGGCGCCATTGCCGCCGACTTGAGCGGGCCGAGGAGGCCGGCCTGAAGTGCCGCCAGCGCAGCCGGCTGGGGGCGAGCCGACCATGGGAGGGGATCTTGTGATCTCATCACTGCTTCGCCGGCGCGCGGGGAAGGTGACTTCAGCACCGGACGTGTAGAAGACCGTGGACGCCGGCTCGTCGGCCCAGGACCTAGAAGCGGCCAGCGACAGCTCGTCTGGGTGGACGCCAGGCGGCGGGACAGCCGTGCTAAATGTGGCGGTGCAGGATGTCCAGAACTGGCTTTAGGCCCAAGCCACCGCGCTGAAGCAGTACACCCAGGAGTTTCTCACGACGCGGTCGGTTATTTGAGTGAGTCCTCTTGCTCCTTTGATTGCTTTTAATTTCTTCCGTGGGGGCGCGTCAGCGCACCCACTGGGTATAGTCCCTGAGTTCCGAGCCGGCTGCTGAGCAGGCGGCTTGGAACTTATTGGAAAGCTTGATTACCATCTTGTTCTTACTCACGTCCCTTGTCTTCTCTGCAGGAGTACCACAACCTCCGCGCGGCCGCCTTCAACTCCCAGGGCCAGGAGTTGAATCAGAAAGCCACTGATCTGACCGAGAGCCGGAGTAAGCGCTTCGCTTTCCTTTTAAGTGGGGGCGCGTCACCGCACCCACTGGGTGTAGTCCCCGAGATTCGGGCCGACTACCGAGTAGTCGGGTCGGATCTTTTCCTGATGACTTCTTTATTTATATTGCAGGGGCCAATGCCGACTTGAGGAGCCAGCTGAGCGGAGCCCAGACCGCCCTTCGTGCCAAGGAGGCCGAGTGCACCGCCCTGGCTCAAGAGCATGACCGCCTGGCCAAGAAGCTGGCCGACCGGGAGGAGAGCCACAAAGGGGGCCTAAAGGCGGCGCAGGACAGCGAGGCCGCCCTCAAAGCTGAGTACGAGACCGAGGCGGCAAACTGGGTCGAGATGAGGCAGGCGCTGAGCCAAGGCTACAGCTGGGTGGAAGACTTGATTGATGGTAGGCCGCCCTCTTTATTGCTTCCTTGCCTACCTTCTACTATCTGATTCATTTTTTGATTTTGTGTCACGGCTTTCCTCTTTGTGCAGATTACTTCCCCGGCTACTCAGCCGCCGCCACCCAAGCCATCGATGTCCGATTTCGGGTTCTGGCAGACCCTTAAGGTTCGAACACTAGGGTGCGCGTGGAAATCTCACCTTCAACCTCTCCGTCTCGATGGGACCTAAACTACTAAAAGAGCTGCACGAAATACACAAGATTTATACTGGTTCGGGCCACCGACGTGGTGTAATACCCTACTCCAGTGTGTGGTGGATGGATTGCCTCCTGGGGCTGGTGTGGATGAACAATACAAGGAAGAACAGCCTCGCGAGGGTCTGTTCTTGGCTGCGGAGATGAACTGCTACGAAGAGTTCAGTCTCCTTTCTCTCTCTCTCTCTCTCTCTCTCTCAGATCCCGGACCGAACAACCAGGAATCAAACCGAACCCCCTGCTATGTGGGTGGCTAGTCCTATTTATAGAGGCCCTGGTCCTCTCCCCAAATATTGAGTGGGAAGGGATCCAACAATGGCGGGCTAATTTGAAGGGGGACAGCGAGTACATCTATCCTGGCAAAAGCAGTCTTCGCCTGCCAAAGGCTCTGGTGATGACGCCACGCTGGGCTCCATGGTGACCTCCGTCTTGTAGTCCTCCTGGTCTTGGTCTTGTTGCACCGAAGTGGCAACCTTTGCCTGATGCCTCGGTACTCCGCGGATACGCTTGCCCCCTTTGCACCAAAGAGGAAAGAGGGACGCTGCGCGCGCTGGCACCCGCCTGGCGCCCCGTGTCGTCATGGCTTGCATCATGGGCACCTCGCGAGGTACCCCGCCTTGAACTCTCCGCCTCCTCGCGAGCCAGCCTGATGAGGCTGTGCCTGAGGATGCGCCATGTCGTCCGCCTCGCGAGGCTTGGCCCCTCATGAGGGTCTTGAGCCTCGTGTTGATGAAGATGGGCCGCGCTGGGCCCCCACTCGAGCCACGCCGCAGGCAGGCAAGTCTGGGGACCCCCGTTCCTAGAACGCCGACAGTAGCCCCCGAGCCCAAGGCGCGCATGGACTTGGCCGTGCCGAGAGGCGAAAGGGCAAGGGCGAAGCGCCGCGGGCCCTAACAGCCTGCGGCCTCAGACGCCGCGTGGCGGTTGATTGGACGTGGCGCCTCCGCTTCCCCATGATGCCTTGGTGATCGTGCGAGTTGGACAAGTCCCTGCATGCAGAACGTGTTATGATTACCTGTGATCGTGGAGACCGGCGGTTGGCCTTCGCCGGCTATAAGTACGGCACCGCTCGTGCCCGTCCAGTCCATCTCTTCTTGCTCTCTCCTTCGCCTCAGTTCTTGCTCCGTCTTGGTGTGATGGCTCCATCGAGGAGGTACTCGGCCGCAGAGAAGGGGAAGGCCCTCCAGGTCGGTCCTGCCTCTCCCCCACCCAAGCGTGGTCGCGAGCGCCCTCGGAAGTACCCGGTGGGCGCCCCGGCAGCTTCCAGCGGCCATGGGGGGGCCCCAGCGCGGCGGCGGGTAAGCCGCCGCAGCCGGAGGGTGCGCCCGGGTTGCGTGCTCCCCTAGGCCGCGCTCTCGCGCCGTGCAGGCGCCGCTGGAATTCGTCGTTTGGTCGGCGGAGCCGGCTCGCGCCCGGCTCCCGCTCCCTCGCTTCCTCCTTGGTGAACTCCCGGCCGGCGCTCCTGGCGGCCTCTGGCTCCAGGCGGAGGGCTGCTGCAGCAGGTCTTCGTGGGTCGCGCTGGAGGTCTCCGCCAGCAGGGGCTTGGCCTTCACTCGTGGCTGGCAGGCGTTCGCCCGCGCTCGCGGCCTGGAGCGTCGGTGCACTCTGCACTTCAGGTTTGATGGCGAAGCCACCCTCTACGTGAGGGTGTTTGGGGAAGATGGTCGCCGCGCGGGGTGCTGCCCTGAGGACGATGACCGCGTCCGCGGGCCCCGCTCCGATGGTGATGGGGGAGATAGCACCCGAGCGGGCGGCAGCGTCAGTGACTCCCCCAGCTTTGTCAGCTCTTCCTCAAGCGACTCCTCCAGTGGTGGCAGCAGTCCTCCCCCGCGCCGCCGGGTTTGCCTAGGAGGTGGTGGTTCGTCCGCCCGCCGTCGTGCCCCGGTGAGGCGCGAGAGGGAGTCCGCCTGAGGCCCTGAGGCAGTCTGTGTCACCGTCGTGGGCTGATGCGGGAGGGGCGGCGCCAGGCTCATCTTTTTCCTTTCTCTTTTGTTCCCTATGTAAAACAGAAGAAATGCATGGAGCCCCCTGGGGGCGTGTTGGGAAATGTTGCCGCTTCAGTTATTACCTTGATCTCATTTTTGTACTTCCTGATTTCCCGCCTGTGCGTAGATAGCTTTCGACCCCTGCCGGGGAGTGGGGCGACCGACCCAGGCCCTGTGCGCGCGTCGTGGTACCCAAGGGGCACGGACTAGGAGGGGTGCTCCTGTAATGCGCCAGGGTCGTGAAACCCTCCTGTGGCTAGGGCAAAAACCCTCGCGAGGGCGTCTGAGCACCATCCCTCGCGAGGTTGTTCACGAGAAAAACCAAAGCGAGGGGCGAAAATCGACGAACCATAAACCAGCAACAGCGATAACTTCAATAAGACTCCAAATGCAAACAAACACGTCAATTGCGGAAAGCAAATGAAAAAGCCGCGTACGACACCTAGTCTAGTCTTCAACGTCTTCTCACCAGCGCGGAGCTAAGTGCTGCCACTGGGCGTGGGAGGGAGCCCTAGGGCCTGAGGCCGTCGCTCCTGAGACTCCGGGGCGTGTACAGCCCCACTCATTATTACATGAGAGTGTCACGGGGCGGCGAGCTTCACAGGCATTGGCCTTGCTTCACAGGCTCTGGGCCTTTTTCCAAAGCGATGATCTTCACAGGCACTCGCCTTGCTTCACAGGCTCTGGGCCTTTTCAAAAAGAGATGATCTTCACAGGCACTCGCCTTGCTTCACAGGCTCTGGGCCTTTCCAAAAAGAGATGATCTTCACAGGCACTCGCCTTGCTTCACAGGCTCTGGGCCTTTCCAAAACGTGATGGCTTCACAGGCACTCGCCTTGCTTCACAGGCTCCGGGCCTTTTCAGGGGTAGAACCTCCGGAGGTGCTGGATGTTCCACGCATTCTAGATTGGCACTCCCTCCTGGGTCTCGAAGCGCGCGGAGCCGGGCCTGGAAACATGAACAACCTTGAACGGGCCCTCCCACATGGGAGAGAGCTTGTGCAACCCCTCCCTGGAGAGAACCCGCCTAAGCACGAGGTCTCCTACCTCGAGAGTCCTGGGGCGGATGTTGCGGCAGTGATATCGCCGCAGCGCCTGCTGATACCTCGCCGCTTGCAGCGCGGCCTCCCGACGACGTTCCTCCCCCAGCACGAGGTCCATCCCCCGCATGGCGTCCTGCTGCGCCTCGTCGAACGCCAGGACCCGTGCGGAGTGACGTCTGACCTCATGAGGGAGGACTGCTTCCGCTCCGTAGACCAGGAAGAATGGGGTCTCCCCAGTCAGTTTGGTCGCAGTGGTGCGGATGGACCACAGCACGGACTGCATCTCGTCGTACCATCCTCTGCCGTAGGCCTCCAGCTTCTTCTTGAATGTCCTGGTCTTGAGGCCTCTCAGGACCTCTGCGTTGGCTCGGTCGGCCTGGCCGTTGCTTCGAGGGTGCGCCACTGAAGCGTAGCATATCTGCGTTCCAAGGTTAGCGCAGTATGTCTTGAAGAGGTTACTGGTGAACTGCGAACCGTTGTCTGTGATGATGCGGTTCGGCACCCTGAACCGGCTCACGATGCCCCTGATGAACTTGACCGCGGAGCCCGCGGGGATGGTGCGGACGGCCTCCACTTCAGCCCACTTGGTGAACTTGTCCACGACGACGTAGAGGTAGCGGTAGCCCCCTGGCGCCCGAGGAAACAGGCCCAGGATGTCCAGCCCCCAGACTACGAATGGCCATGAAAGGGGTATAGTCTGCAGGCCTCCCGCCGGCTGATGAATTTGCTTGGCGTGGAACTGGCAGGCTTCACAAGCTTTCACCAGTTCGACGGCGTCATTGAGTGCGGTGGGCCAATAAAACCCACTCCGGAACGCCTTGCCGACGAGGGTCCGTGACGATGAATGATGTCCACAGTCTCCGCCGTGTATGTCTTCCAGCAGTTCCTTTCCTTGCTCCCTGGAGATGCAGCGTAGGGATACATCGTTTGGTCGCTTCCGGTAGAGCTCTCCATCCTTGATGCAGTATGCTGTGGCCTGCCATGCCACACGCTCCGCTTCCTCCTCCTTCTCCGGCAAGGTCCGCTGTGTTAGGTAGCTCCGGAGCTCCGTGATCCAGCACCCCTCCTGAGGTTCCATTGTCAGGAGCAGGCGTGCTCCTGAGGCTGGGCCACAGACCGGGGCTCCTGAGGCAGGTGGCTGGGGGAGCTCCTGCCGAGGCTGAGCCGTGTTTGACAACGACGGCAAGGCTGAGGGCTTGAAGGGCCGCTCCTCGAAGACACCAGGCTCCTGAGGTAACCGCTTGGATGCCCGCTTGGCGATGTTGTCGGCCTCCTGATTGGTGCCACAGGGCACATGCCGCAACTCCAACCCCCAGAACTGCTTCTCCATCCTGCGGACCTCCGCAAGGTAAGCTTCCATGTGCTCGTCTTTCGGCTTGTACACCTTGTTGGAGAAGTTCACGAGGAGCTATGAATCGCCCTTAATGGTAAGGCGCTTCACCCCCTGGGCTGCCGCAGCCTTCAGGCCCGCTATTAGACCTTCATACTCCGCTATGTTGTTGGAGACCTTTTCACCTTGCTGGAAACAGAGCTGTACGAGGTAATAGAGCTTGTCCTGAGTGGGCGATATAAGCACCGCCCCAGCCCCAGCACCATGTCTGGAGAACACCCCGTTGAAGTGCATGACCCAGCCTTCTGGCGCCTCGCTCCCTGGGGAGAGGGACCGATCCTCGTCGGCCTTGAGGCCTGGTGCCTCAGTCCATTCTGCCACAAAATCCGCCAACGCTGCTCCTTTGATGACCCTGGTTGTGCTGAATTCGAGCTGAAACGCCTGTAGCTCTATGTTCCACTCAGCGACCCTTCCGGCTGAGTTAGGGCTCCCGAGCACTCTCTCCAGGGGGTATGACGAGACGACCTTGATGGGATGAGCCTGGAAGTAGTGACGCAGCTTGCGCGAGGCTATCAGTAGCGCGAGGAGGAGCTTTTGAGGCATTGGGTACCGTGCCCTCGCATCCCGTAGCACCATGCTAACAAAGTAAACTGGGTGCTCGACCAGACTGGGAGCATCTGGGGTTGCCGCGCCCTCGGGAGGTGAGGGCGCCTCGCGAGGCGTCGCGGCCTCGGGAGGTGGACTACACGGTCGGGTGGCCTCTCCTGCCCCCGGTGCATTTCCCGGCTGCTGACCCTCCTCAGCTATGGTTGTGGCTCCTGCAGGCTTTCCTTGTTCCTGTTTTGTCCTGCCCTGGGCTGCCGCTGCGGCCTTGACTTTGCGTTCCTCCCTAACCGCCACTAGGGCTGCACTGGCGGAGTAGGGTGTGGCGGCGAGGTACAGTAGCAGGGGCTCCTGAGGGCGTGGCGCCACCATGACTGGGGGACTGGTCAGGTACCTCTTGAGATCTTGGAACGCCTTATCTGCTTCTTCAGTCCACTCAAAGGTCCCTTTCTTCTTCATCAGCTGGAAGAAAGGCAGCGCTCGCTCCCCCTTTGGAGATGAAGCGCCCTAGCGCGGTCACGCGCCCCGTGAGCTTCTGCATTTCTCTGAGGGTCTTTGGCGGGCTCATGTCCTCGACCGCTTTGACCTTCTCAGGGTTGCCCTCGATGCCACGATGGGACACGAGGAACCCCAAGAGCTTGCCCGAGGGGACGCCAAACACACATTTCTCCGGGTTGAGCCGCAGGTTTACTGCGTCGAGGCTCGCGAAGGTCTCCTCCAGGTCTTGCATCAGGGCCTTGGCCTCCCGAGACTTTACCACTATGTCATCGACGTAGGCCTCGACATTCTTTCCGAGCTGCTGGCCCAAGGTGATGTGCATCAGTCGCTGAAACGTTGCCCCTGCGTTACGCAGCCCGAATGGCATGCATGTATAGCAGTATACCCGCATGGGGTCAAGAAGGCGGTCTTCTCAACGTCTTCCACTGCCATCTTGATCTGGTGATACCCGGAGAAGGCGTCCAGGAAGCACAGCAGGTCGCACTCCACAGTGGAATCGACAATCTGGTCGAAGCGGGGGAGCGGGAACGGATCTTGCGGGCATGCCTTGTTGAGGTTGGTGAAGTCGACACACATGCGTTCTCCCCCCCTTCTTGGGCACAACGACAGGGTTGGCCAACCAATCCGGGTATCGTACTATAACGCCCCAGATATAACTTTCCCAATTTGTACTCCAAATCTTGCCATTTCCGGCATTAAGTTATATTTATTTCTCGGGTTCGGGTCTTTGTCTCCGTGTGTTGTTTTCATTTTCATGCATCTCATATCATGTCATCACGTGCATTGCATTTGCATACATGTTCATCTCATGCAGTCGAGCATTTTCCCCGTTGTCCGTTTTGCATTCCGGCGCTTCGTTCTCCTCCGGTGGTCAATTCTAGCTTTCTTTCGTGTGTGGGGATTAAACATTTCCGGATTGGACCGGGACTTGCCATGCGGCCTTGGTTTACTACCGGTAGACCGCCTGTCAAGTTTCGTACCATTTGGACTTTGTTTGATACTCCAATGGTTCACCGAGGGACCGAAAAGGCCTCGTGTGTGTTGCAGCCCAACACCCCTCCAATTTGGCCCACAACCCACCAAACTCTGCTCCATGTCCTAGAGCGTTTGATCACGATCGCGTGACCGAAAACCGCACCTCATTTGGACTCTCCTAGCTCCCTCTATGCCTGTTTAAAGACCCCTCCGTTTTCGGATCGTCTTCCTCCTCCGAAACCCTAAAAAAATCCCCGCGCCGAGCCGGACACGTCCGACCCGGCCGGACAAATCGCGCCGCCGCCCCGCACCAGTGGCAGCCCGCCACGTGGCGCCCCAGATCCCCGCCGCCGCCGGCCCGGGAGGCCCAGGAGGGGCCCCCGCGAGCCCATCTCCGCGCCCGCCGCCGCCTGCCTTCTCCTCTGCGACCGGCCGCCGCTCGCCGCCGTGTCGCCCGGCTCCGGCGACCTTCACCAGCTACCTCCGCCGGAAGCCTCGGCCGTGAGCTCGCCGGACCGCCCCGGCCCTCGTCTCCCGTCGCCGCCTCGCGGGCTGCCAGCGCCGCCTCGCCCGGCCCCCGCCGCGGGCGACCCCGCCGCCCTTCGCCGTCGCCGGCCGTCCCCAGATCCGGCCCCGGCGCCTCTCTCAACGCCGGCCATCTCCGTTTTTCCCGCCCGCTGCTACAGTGCGATGAACAGTGCCCCGAAACCCTAGATCCAGTTGACTTTCTTCCCTCCCCCCCTTAATTTTTTGTGCAATCTTTGACTGATCATATCTCCGCATCCGTAGCTCCGTTTTGGACATATAGTATATCAAAATGTTCGCCTCGACATGTACATCATTTCATTCCATTGCATCATTTTCATTTGAGTTCATCTTGATGCCCGAAATGCTGCTAGAATGACGCTTCGTGAGTTATGTTGCAGATCCGTTAGTTCATCATAGACTTTTGTCATTTTTGCCATGATTATTGTGTGCATGATATGCCTGTGATTCTTTGGGATGAATTGTTAAGCATTTTGTCTTCTTTCCAGAGGTGCCACCCATGCATTTTTAGGATGTGTGTGGTGACTTGTGCAAGCTTGCAAAGTGAGTTTTGTTATTCATGTTATGCTCTATCCATCCATGTCTTTGTTTGCATATGTGGAGTGCTCTAGCTTGAGTCCATCGAGCTCTACTTTTGCTTCGTGGCAAATCTGGGCAGATCATCAACTTGTTTGCGATTTTGCCGATGCTATTGTTAGTGATCCGTGCATGCTATGCCATTGTTCTTGACATGTCTAGCTAGCATTTTGTGCCTTATTTATGGATATATGCTTTCCTTGCCATGACTTGCACCGTAGTAGGTGCATCGAGCTCGTTTACATGCCTTCGTGAGTTAAATTTCAGCATGTCTCAGTTTTCACTAAGTCTGAAAACTGATTGTGCGTGAGCTATGTTCGTGTGCTTGTTAGTATATTTTGTGATCCCTTTTGGCCCCAGGTCACTTTGGGACTTTTGATAAGCTTGTTGAGTAGCTCCATGCCATGTTCTTACTTTTCATAATCAAGTTGTGTATCATTTGCTGCTCCGAAGAGAGCTTCATGATCTGAAATTTCAGACTAGTGTTAATTTCACTAAGTCTGAAATCTGTTTTGCATTTGCGTTTTTGCCATGCTTGTTTGAACCTCCTAATGGATGAATTTGGCCGTGGCTCAGTGCTAGTGTTTTGTTAAGCATCTTGTGGGCATCCCTGCCATGTATTTTGTTCTCATGTTTAGTGGCTGTAGCATGTTCAATTCGTTGCATTTAGATGCCTACTTGCTGTAAATCGCAGACCGGTTCATTTCGTAAAACGCTTGCCATTTCCAAACCGTAGCTCCGATTCCTATGATCTTTATATCGTTTTCAAGCGATTTCATCCCCTCTATCTAGTGGCACACTTGGTTTTCCATGTTGAGGCCAGGTTCATGCATTTCCTGTCACGTCTTGCATTTTGCATCCCGCATCGCATCCCGCATAGCATACCATCTTTGCATCTTATTGTTTGTCCTTGCACGTGATTGATTGTATCCTTGTTGCTTGTTTGTGTTGTTGGGTAGAGCCGGGAGACGAGTTCGCTAACGAGGAGCCCGTTGAGTTTGCTTTTGAGGATCCAGTCAACTCTGACAACTGTGCAGGCAAGATGATCATACCCTCGAAATCACTACTATCTTTGCTATGCTAGTTTGCTCGCTCTTTTGCTATGCCAATGCTACGATGCCTACCACTTGCTTCTCAGCCTCCCAATTGCCTTGTTGAGCCTCTAACCCACCATTGTCCTAGCAAACCATTGTTTGGCTATGTTACCGCTTTGCTCAGCCCCTTTGATAGCGTTGTTAGTTGCAGGTGACGATTGGAGCCGTTCCTTGTTGGAATATTTATTTACTTGTTGGGATATCATTATATTGCCATGTTATCTTAATGCATCTATATACTTGGAAAAGGGTGGAAGGCTCGGCCTCTCTCCTAGTGTTTTGTTCCACTCTTGCCGCCCTAGTTTCCGTCATATCGGTGTTATGTTCCCGGAGTTTGCGTCCCTTACGCGGTTGGGCTACAATGGGAACCCCTTGAAAGTTTGCCTTGATTAAAGCTTTTTCAGCAATGCCCAACATTGGTTTGACCATTTGCCAACTAGCCTCTTTTTCCCTTGGGTTTCCGGAGCCCGAGGGTCATCTTATTTTAACCCCCCGGGCCAGTGCTCCTCTGAGTGTTGGTCCACCCTAGAGCATCGTGCGGGGCCGTCCCTTGGCAACTTGGGTTACGTTGGCTCCCGTACGCTTAGCTTATCCGGTGTGCCCTGAGAACGAGATATGTGCAACTCCTATCGGGATTTGTCGGCACAGCGGGTGGTGTTGCTGGTCTTGTTTTAACCTGTCGAATCGTCTTGTTGTACCGAGATACCGAGTCTGATTGGTGTGTCTTGGGTGGAGGTCTATTCCTTCGTTGACCGTGAGAGCTTGTTATGGGCTAAGTTGGGACCCCCCTGCAGGGATTGATCTTTCGAAAGCCGTGCCCGCGGTTATGGGCAGATGGGAATTTGTTAATGTCCGGTTGTAGATAACTTGAACCTTAATTAATTAAAATGAATCAACTGAGTGTGTTGCCGTGATGGCCTCTTCTCGGTGGAGTCCGGGAAGTGGACACGGTGTTGGAGTTATGTTTGCGCAGGTTGCTCTCTAGTTTCCCGCTCATGCTTTGCCTTCTCTTCTTGCTCTCTTTTGCGAATAAGTTAGCCACCATATATGCTAGTCGCTTGCTGCAGCTCCACTTACATTTACCCCCTTCCTACCTATTAAGCTTAAATAGTCTTGATCACGAGGGTGCGAGATTGCTGAGTCCCTGTGGCTCACAGATTACTATTACACTAGATGCAAGGACAGATGATACAGCTCTAGATGGCGCGCTTGAGCTCAAGTGGGAGTACGACGAGGACTCTCAGTGTTACTATGTGTCTTTTCCTGATGATCAGTAGTGGAGCCCAGTTGGGGTGATCGGGACCTATGTCGCTTGTTGGGTTGTCTTTTATTTTGGCGCCGTAGTCGGGCCATGAGTGTTTGGATGACGTATGTTATTTATGTACTTCGATGTGACGTGGCGAGTGTAAGCCAACTATGTACCTCCCCCTTTTATATTATGTTACATGGGATGTGTGATGATTTCCTAACTTGCGACATTGCTTTCAATGCGGTTATGCCTCTAAGTCGTGCCTCGACACGTGGGAGATATAGCCGCATCGAGGGCGTTACACGGACCTCGCGAATGACCCCTGCAACCTCTAGCTTGCGGGTCTCTTGGGCAATGAAAGCCTGCTTCTCCGTGGACTGCCGCCTAGCCTTCTGCTTCACGGGGCGTACATTTGGGCATATGTTGAGGTGGTGCTCGATGACACTTCTGGGGATCCCCGCTAGCTGATCCGGCTCGCAAGCAAATACCTTCTTATTCGAGCGCAGGAACTTGACCAAGGCCTCGTCCTGCCCGGGCTCTAGGTTGGCGCCTATGGTGAAAGTGGCGCTGGAGGACCCGTCCTCGTCGACAGGTATCTGCTTGGTTTCTGCTTTGTCCTGGGTGAACAACTGCTTCTTCTTGGCGGGCGCAGCCCCCTTGGGCTCAGGGGCCTCCGCGTCGGCGGGCTGTGCCGACGCTGCTGTCTTGAAGGCGAGCTCGAGTACTCGCGGGGCGTCCCCAGTGTCCCCGCGCACAGTGAGGGTACCATTGCTCCCGGGCATCTTCATGAGGTTGTACGCCGGGTGCGTGGCGGCCATCAACTGGGCCAGTGCCGGGTAGCCGCGGATGGCGTTGTAAGGAAGGCCGATGGGGGCAATGTCAAAGTCGACCGTCTCCGTGCAGAAGTTGTCGTAGGTGCCGAAGGTCACCGGGAGCCGGATCTGCCCCAGGGAGTCGGATGATCCGCCCCCGACGCCCGAGAAGGATCGGCTGGGTCGCAGCCGCTCCCGGGGTATGCGGAAGAGGTCGAAAGTCTCGACCGAAAGCAGGCTGAGGCCCGCGCCGCCGTCGACGAGGGTCCGGGTGATGGCCACCTGGCAGATGGTGGGGGTGCACAACAAGGGGAGCGCGCCTAAGTTGACCGGGTTGGTGGGGTGGTCCTCCGAACTGAAGGTCAGACCGACCTTGCTCGCCGCCCGGTCCGGGGGAGCCCCCTGACGCACGGCAGCGGTGCTAACCCGGCGGGCAAAAGGCTTGACGTGGCGACAGGTGGGCGGCGCCTGCGAGCCGCCTAGGAGGGCCGCGACGACCGGAGGCGTCGGCGCCGTGGTGCAGTCACTCCGTCGCGTGTGCGGGTGCTAAGACGAGGCCTGCTGCTCGCCCCCCGCCAGGCCGGTGGCGGTGTTGACGGCGGGCGACAGGGAACAACGAGCACGCCCACCAACGGGGGCCCTCTGGGCGATGAGGGAAGCGATGGCGGCCCGGCGCTCTGCGCGGGCCCGACGAGCGTCAGCCATGGATGCGACGGTCGGAGGAGAGCGGAGCGGTGGAAGACGAAATCCGGCGCACCCCTACCTGGCGCGCCAAATGTCGGATTTCGGGTTCCAGCAGACCCTTAAGGTTCGAACACTGGGTCGCGCGCGGAAATCTCACCTTCAACCTCTCCATCTCGATGGGACCTAAACTACTAAAAGAGCTGCACGAAAGACACAAGATTTATACTAGTTCGGGCCACCGACGTGGTGTAATACCCTACTCCAGTGTGTGGTGGATGGATTGCCTCCCGGGGCTGGTGTGGATGAACAATACAAGGAAGAACAGCCTCGCGAGGGTCTCTTCTTGGCTGTGGAGATGAACTGCTACGAAGAGTTCAGTCTCCTCTCTCTCTCTCTCTCTCTCTCTCTCTCTCTCTCTCTCAGATCCCGGACCGAACAACTAGGAATCGAACCAAACCCCCTGCTATGTGGGTGGCTAGTCCTATTTATAGAGGCCCTGGTCCTCTCCCCAAATATTGAGCGGGAAGGGATCCAACAATGGCGGGCTAATTTGAAGGGGGACAGTGAGTACATCTATCCTGGCAAAAGCAGTCTTCGCCTGCCAAAGGCTCTGGTGATGACGCCGCGCCGGGCTCCTTGGTGACCTCCATCTCGTAGTCCTCCTGGTCTTGGTCTCGTTGCACCGAAGTGGCAACCTTTGCCTGATGCCTCGGTACTCCGCGAATACGCTTGCCCCCTTTGCACCAAAGAGGAAAGAGGGATGCTGCGCGCGCTGGCACCCGCCTGGCGCCCCGTGTCGTCATGGCTTGTGTCATGGGCACCTCGCGAGGTACCCCGCCTTGAACTCTCCGCCTCCTCGCGAGCCAGCCTGACGAGGCTGTGCCTAAGGATGCGCCGTGTCGTCCGCCTCGCGAGGCTTGGCCCCTCGCGAGGGTCTTGAGCCTCGTGTTGATGAAGATGGGCTGCGCTGGGCCCCCACTTGAGCCACGCCGCAGGCCGCAGGCAGGCAAGTCTGGGGACCCCTGTTCCCAGAACACCGACAATCGAGGCCTACCGTGACGTGCGACGGCAGGCGGGGGCCGAGATTGCACCGAATGCCAGCCGGTCACTTGAGGAGCAGCTTCTAGGGCTTCAAGCCCGCCTGCAGCCGGCCCATCGCATGCTCTGCCGTCTTCAGCGCGCCGGAGCGCAAGTGCTGGCCGCCCTCTGGCCTGGCGAGGTGATTCCGTGCACCCCAAGTCGGACCGCCGACTGGCTGGAGGCCGCAGTCGGCCGCTTCGAGGCTTGGAAGGCGTCAGCGGCCCGCTCCGTCGCTGGGCGGGCTCTGGAGTTTGTCCGGGCTTGGTATCCTGGGCTGAATTTGGACCAGCTGAGCACCTGGCGGCAGCAGGCTGACGAGGAGCTGGAGGCGGTGCGGCCGGCTATCATCCAGCGCGCCTCGGCGATCGCCGAGTATACTGATACCAGCGCCTTTGCTCCTGAGGTGGATGACGTCGGCGTCGCTCAGCCGGAGGAGTGGTTCGGGCTGAACCCGGCCGAAGGTGAGGACTCGGCGGAGGAGATTGCCTCCAGTGATGAGGGCGAAGAAGAAGAGGGAGAGGATGATGAAGATGCTGCGCCGGATGGTGAAGCGACCAGCCCGCCTCAGCCCGATCGTGCTTCCCACAACGTTGCTGAGACTCGCCAGCCGGTCACTCCTCCAGCCGGCACCGCCGACTCCGCCAACCTACCCAGCTCACCTGTTGTTCCTCTGGCTTGATCCGCCATCCTAGCTTTCCTGCTTGTTACTTCTTTGAACAATCTTTTAAATTTGCGTAGTTCCACCCACTGGGGGTGTATTCAGACTATGTTGAATGCTGGCCTTTCGAAGGACTTTTGTGTAAATATTATGCATGTTTTTGGCTTCCGTTTATGTCTTCTTTTTATCCTTTGGCTTTTTCCTTTGCCGCCTTCCCTTGGCCGCCGCCTTCCCAGCCGGACAGCTGCTCTGTAGTCTGTGGCCGGAGAAGGACTTGGTCCTTTCGGGAAGGCAAGTACTTCAGCTTTTTGAGATTTGCAGCAAGGTGAACGGGAAGCCGGCCAGCCGACTGCTCTGGTAGTCGGCTGGCGGGGTGGGAGGCTGGCTCATGCTATATAAGTTCGTTAGTCCTTAGCCGTTTTTTGCGTGGGCATCCTTTCCTGCCCCTGGCTCTTGCCAGTCGGACAGTCGTTTCTTTGAGCTGCGACTTTTGGCAAGAGGGGGCTTGGGTGCCGGCACACTACTTGTCTGGCTGCAGGTGGAACTTCGGATATAAGTTGAGGCGGCGAGTCCCCGGGCCGACTGGTCGAACCCGGTGCCGGACGAGGAAAGCAAGTGTAGCAACATAATCATATGCATGATACTCATCTTTCATAGATAAAAGAGGGTAGTCCCCGAGTACTCCTCGGGGCACCCCTTGTCTCATACTTAGTACAAAAGGTAGCGTGCTACGTACTGCTTTTTAACTGTAAAATCTTCGGAGGAGATTGGCGTTCCACGGTCGGTCCGACTCCTTGCCGGAATCGTCTCTCTTGCGTGCCTTCGGCTTCTACGCGTCGATTAGGTAGTAGGAGTCGCTGCCTAAAGCTCTGCTGATGATGAAGGGGCCCTCCCAAGGGGCCGAGAGCTTGTGCTGGCCGGCTGTTCGCTGGATCAGCCGGAGCACAAGATCTCCCTCTTGGAAAGATCTTGGCTTGACCTTCCGGCTGTGGTAGCGGCGCAGACCCTGCTGGTAGATGGTGGACCGACTAAGAGCTAACAGCCGGCCCTCTTCCAGCAGGTTAACGCCGTCTTCTCGTGCTTCCTTGGCTTCCGCCTCCGTGTACATGGTGACCCGAGGCGAGTCGAACTCGATGTCAGTTGGGATGACGGCCTCGGCACCATATACAAGGAAAAAAGGGGTGAAGTCGGTCGATTTGTTTGGGGTAGTGCGCAAACTCCAGAGGACGGCCGGCAGCTCGTCGAGCCAGCAGCCGGCCGAACGCTCCAGTGGTACGACCAGTCGGGGCTTGATGCCAGAGAGAATGAGGCCGTTTGCTCGCTCGACCTGGCCGTTTGACCGCGGGTGGGCAACGAACGCTAGGTCCAGTCGGATGCCGTGTGTTGCACAAAAACGTGCCAGTGCTCCCTTTGCAAAATTTGTGCCGTTGTCGATGATGATGCTATGCGGTACGCCATACCGGGTTATAATATCTGCGATGAATGTGACGGTAGTCGGCCCATTTAGCTTTTTGATCGGCCTCGCCTCAATCCAGTTGGTAAATTTGTCCATAGCGACGAGCAGATGCGTCATGCCGCCGCACGCCGTCTTGAATGAGCCCACCATGTCCAGCCCCCAGGCAGCAAAGGGCTAGGTGAGGGGATGGTCTTGAGTGCAGAAGCCGGCAGGTGTTGCTTGGAGCTGAAAACTTGGCACCCTTTGCAGTTTTTGACTAGTTCCTTGGCGTCTTCCAAGGCAGTCGGCCAGAAAAATCCATGGCGAAAAGCCTTGGTGACGAGTGATCTTGAGGCTGCGTGGTGGCCACATTCGCCTTGGTGGATGTCCCTGAGGATTGCTATGCCCCTCTCTGGTTCGACACAACGCTGGAAGACTCCAGTGACGCTGCGCCTAACAAGCTCTTTGTTGACAATTGTGTAGGCTCCGACTCGGCGTTGAACTTGTCTTGCCGAGATCTCGTCGTTTGGCAGCTCTCTGTTTACTAAGAAGTTGAGGATGCGCTGGGCCCAGGATGGCGCTATGACTTCTTCTATTGTCAGGACTGCCACTGTGATAGGGGCGGGTGGGCTGGGTAGTGAAGAGTTGGAGTCGGAGTCGGCCATCGCCTGTTGTGTTGATGTAGTCCCCGGGCCGGCTGCAGTAGTCCCCGGGCCGAGTTCCGAATTCCCCGGGCCTGGTGCGACTATGGCAGTCCCCGGGCCGCCTGTTGGAGTCCCCGCACCGCCTGCTTGGTTTCCCAAGTCAGATCCGACTGCGTTGGGGTCAGGCAGCATGAAGATGGAATCAGACTTTGGAGACGGCTTGATAGACGGCTTGAGGAGGCGGTGGAGAGAAACACCGGCTGGTATGGCTTGCCAGGTGGATCCTACTCGTGCCAGGGCATCCGCTTGCATGTTGTCGGCACGTGGTGTCGTGGTTCTAAGTCTGACAGTGAGGTAGGGGGTGTGTATGGAGAGGCTAGATCTTAGCTATTGGGAAGTTGTAAGCACGCAAGGTTTATGAGTTCAGGCCCTTCTCGGGGGAAGTAACAGCCCTACATCTCGGTGCCCGGAGGCGGTCGATTGGATTATGCGTGTGTAGATAACAGGGGTGCGAACCCTTCATACTGAGGAGGGGGGTGGCTTATATAGAGTTCGCCGGCCCCTCCTGCCCTCAGTAATGCAGGGTTTTAGGTACATTTAAGGTTGGGCGTTACTGATAACGTCCCTAATAAAGTGTTATAATAACCATAAATACTACTTAATAGCCGACCGTTTGCCTGCGGAGTGACTTTAGGTCTTCTGGCAGTCGAGTGGTTGGCTTCATGGTCGAGTGGTCGTTCTTTGGTCGAGTGTCTTGAACCCGTCGAGTGGGATGCCTTCCAGTTGTTTGAGAGGTGACTCATTCTAGGGATGTCCTTGGGTAGGGCTTTTTAGGACGGGTCCGTGCCCCTACCCTAGGTACATAGCTTCATCATTAGCCCTCGAATGGATCGAGGCTAGAGTGAGAAAAGGGTTGGCGACCTTTCCGCCTGATTCTTCGGGTTATATGAGTGCCTCGTTCTAGATCGACCGTCACGGATGACGTCATCAACCTCTTTCAGTCGCCTTGATCCATTCCAGGCCTTTCGTCGAGTGGATTTCTTTACCTGTGATGTACCGAGCACCGGTGCGCGCAGGGTTTTCTGTTTTGACAAGTTGTTCTGCAGCCAGCGGATATCACGGGATTCGGATTTTTTGGGAAGCACGCGGGACGGGAGCGGCCGCAGTAATCGGAAGTGACAATGCGGAGGCTCCTCGATCTCTGCATTGCCTTTTTCGCCATGTACTGCGCGTGCACCTGCCGCAGGATTTGACTGGATAGCCTGGGCCTACCGGTCAGCCACTCGGAAGCGGTCCCTTATAAGTTGCCGGCTCAGAGTCCCCCAGCAGTGTGCGTGCTCTTCTCTTCTCCTTCTTCCTCTCTTTCTTCGCAACCTCTTCCGCTACCTCCGCTCTCGCCCAACCACCGCAAACCTGTTCGAGATCTCGCCGGCGACGATGGTGAAGGGCAAGACGACCGCTCTGGAGCGCGCGAAGAAGGCGGCAGCAGCGGGGAAGGGGAAGAGGTCTGCTCGTGGCAGATCTTCCTCTAGGACGGCCCTACCCAAAGGTTGGATCCAGGGCGACTGGATGCCGTCGGTGCTCCGGCAGGAGGATCTCGACGACATGGTCGAGGGGGAAGCCATTCCCCACAAAGCCGCGCGTCTTCCAGGGGGAGAGATCGAACCTCAACCTCGTGACGGTGAGTGCGTGCTCCTGGCCACTCACATCGACCGAGGGTTTTCTCTGCCGCCCCATCCTTTCTTCCGTAATTTCTTGAACTTCTTCGGAGCGCAGCTCCATCACTTTACTCCAAACTCCATTGTCTACCTCGCTGCTTTCATTTCCATGTGTGAGGCGTTCCTGGGTTGCCGCCCACATTGGGGGCTTTTCAAGCACATTTTTACTTGTCGCTCTCAGTCGGTCAAGAAGGCCAAGTCGAGTGATGAGAAGACGCACGTGATCCAGTTGTGTGGGGGCTTGGCGATCCAAACGAGGGGGAAGAGCTGTTTCCCATCCATCACTTTCCCGGAGTTGGTCTGAGGTTGGCAGGCAACTTGGTTCTACTGCCAGGACCAGGCGACTCCAGGGCAGTCGACTGGTCTCCCGCCTTTCTCTCTCGACCGAGCCGAAAAACCTGCTTCTCTGAAGGTGACGCCGGAAGAAAAAGCCCAGGTCAAGGTGCTGGCGGATCGAGTGGTTGAACTTGTCCGTGAGGGTGTGACGGGAATGGATCTGCTGGAAGTCTTCCTCAAGAGGCGAATCCAACCGCTCCAGGCTCATGACCACCCGATGTGGCTGTACTCTGGCCTCGAGGACACCACTCGGATCCACCCGGAGCAGGTCACCGACGAGATGTTGGAGGGGTGGTTGTCGAGCATCACGGGGAACAGAGACAACCCCCGAGGAGCCAGGAGGGTCATTCCACTCGACAATTCGTACGAGGTTGACCAGGTATGTCTTTATACTCCCGACTGAAATCTTCGTTTTCTGTGTTGGTCTTCTTTTGAGTAGGTCGATTGACTTTCATTTTGTATGCTGTTTTCCAGGCGACCACTAAGATGTACTCGACGCCCAACAGGGCACAAGGGTCGACTGAGGAAGGGGAAGGGAGCGGAGGCGAGAGCGGTGATGACCAAGGCGAGTGGGAGTCTAATGGTGAAGGGGAGGGAGGCGATGACATCTTCTCCAGCGAAGAGGAGGAGGAGGAGGTCGAACCCCCCACCCGGAGAGGCGATCCAAGCTCGCACACGACCCGGCGCAGGAACGTGGCAAGGCGACTGCCTCCGTTGGGCCGTCGTCAAAACGCCCTCGGACTTCTTCTCCAACACCGACTGGGAAGGTCTCCAAGCAACCACGCACGACGCTGTCCAAGCCGCCCAAGGCTCTGCCAAAGATGAAGATAGCCGTCCCTACTATTTCCGGGTAATAAAGCTTGTTTTCCTTCATCGACCGTGGACAGATCCTTGGTCAATTCATTGGGCCAACTGACTGACCTTTCGAGATTTGCAGCGCTGCTACCTTTGAGGTCTCTGCCAAGGACGACGACCAGGAGATGGGGGACGCTGTTACCTCCAACCCTGGTACGATTACTGACGTCCTGTTTCTGAGTCGACCGGTCATTTCTTGCAATTCTGGTTGATTGAAAGTTTCCCTTGCAGCCCCTCCTCATGTTATCGACCTCCCGGATGACGACGACAACGAACCGCTGAGGATGAGGAGGAACAAGAGGTCGTCAGCTGACAGGACTGCCCAGCCTACCCCGGCGCCTGAGACCATGGCTCAGGATGGTGGCGACGCCCCTCGGGCTTCTGTGACTTTCGCCAACCCTCTGTTGAGTGCGCGTCCTTCGGCGTCGACTGCAGATCCAACTTCGCTTTTTTGCGTACCCCGCCCCTGAGGACGAAGTGGCTGCTGCAAAGGAGGCTATACGCCAGGCGGGGGTCATGATGGAGCAGGTGAAGATGGCTCGGGAGGCCAGCTAAGTAGCCTACGACGCGAGTTCGGCTCTTCAGAGCAACGTCCAGGTCAGTCGACTCGACACTTGATCGTTTGAAGAATCTCTCCCCTTTTTTTGAAGATCTTTTGTATCTGTACACCCACTGGGTGTGTTTACCCATTCTTGGACGAGTGGGGGCACGCTGAGTGCACCCACTGGGTGTAGTCCCCGAGACTACGGTGGACTGCTGGCAGTCGACTGTAGTCTTTATATTGTGTTTCTTTTCTTGGTCTGGTCAGGCCACGTTGAATGGAGCTGTATCCAGTCGACTGCGGACAGTCGACTTTCTGTCTTTTCTCTTTTTTTTGAACCAGTGGGGGCACGTTGAGTGCACCCACTGGGTGTAGTCCCCGAGACTACTGTCGAATGTTTTTGATTCGGCTGTGGTCTTAGAAACGTCATCTTTTTCTCTCAGTTACTCGGAAGCAACTTATCTTGGATGTCTGTCGACTGATTTTTCTTTTTGCAGAAATCCTGCGAACTTGCATCTTGCTATACTGAGTTGGAGAAGCAGCGGATTCAACTGAACCTTGATCTGGAGCTGGCCAGAACAGAGCTGCAGAAGGTCAGAGACGGCGTTGCTGGTAAGACAACTTTGTCGACTGGCTTTGTTTTTCGGCTTGAGTGCCCTTCTGCTGTTTCCGAATCAATCATCGTTTCTTTTGCAGGAGAACTGAGCGAGGCCCTGGCGAAGAAGGATCGGGACTTGGCTGCTGCCCACAAGGAGGCTGACCACAAGTTGGCTCTGGCTGAACAGAAGTTGGCTTCGGCCGGCCAATTAGAAGATGAGAATACCAGGCTGAAGACCGCTCTGAATGAAGCCAATAGGGAGTGCACACGTTGGAAGAAGGAGAACCTCTCCCTGAGCGAGCAGATGGAAGGCGTCGCTCGCAGGAGGGACGACCTGGAGAGCTACTTGAGGAGCCTCGCCAAGAAGTTGTACATCAAGCTTGAAGGTGCACATTCAATTCTGACTGGTTTTCATTTTGTGTCGACTTAGTCTATGAAAATTGACTTATCCTTGGATCGTGTATGCAGAGTTTTGCCAGAACTTTGAGGAGGAGACTAGGCGGATTGAAACGGGTTTCGACCCAATCAACACTCCGGTGAATGATGACGCTGCCATGAATCTGCTCCGACTGGAATCTCGTATTGACGGCGTCGTGGATTACTTAGCTCGGCCGAAGGTTGCCATGTCGCGGATCGACCTGACACTTTGGCCAGAGTCTACACTCCAGAACGATCTCGAGTCTCTGATGACTCGACTTGACGGAATCCCTGACCGAGTGCAAGAGTGGAAGAAGTCTTCTGCTCGGTGCGGCGCTGATGTGGCTCTGTCTATAGTCCGCGTCCATTGCAAGGAGGCGCGAGAAGAGAAGCTGGCCGCCATCCAAGTCGCCAATACCAAGAGGCACAGCTTTCAAGACTTCATGGAGACCTTTATTGCTGCTGCCACCCGTATTGCGGACGGAATCGACTTGGATGAGTTCGTCGCCCCTGCCAGTCCTCCACCTAAGGAATGAAAAACTTTTATGCTTCTCCTTAAATTTGCCTCGGAATGCCGAGTGGATTTGTAACCATTTAAACTCTGCCGAGCCGAGTGCTCGAGTACTTTGATTTGAGGTCTGGGACCTTTTAGGCTTTATCCGAACTTGATTTCTTGCTGAATATCTTCGCGGTTTTGATCTGTCTTGTGGAACTTTGGTCTTCACTCAGAGTATTCTTTGTATTTGTGGCATAACTTCTTGCGGATCGGGTGGAGTCCTGTATTTAGACGAGTGCTGGACTGCAGCTAAGTCACCGAGTGTGAGGTTTGCTCTCCACTTGGTAGGATTTCTTAAACACTTAGGCGAGTGCTCACTGTAGCTAAGTCTCTTTGTGGAAGAATTTAGGCGAGTACTGGACTGCAGCTAAGCCCCCGAGTGGGAGGATTGCTCTCCACTCGGTAGGATTTTTTCAAACTTAAGCGAGTGCTCGACTGCAGCTAAGCTTCCGAGCGGGAGAACTTAGGCAAGTACTGGACTGCAGCTAAGCCCCCCGAGTGGGAGGTTTGCTCTCCACTCGGTAGGATTTTTTTTTTCAAACTTAGGCGAGTGCTCGACTGCAGCTAAGCTTCCGAGCGGGAGAACTTAGGCAAGTACTAGACTGCAGCTAAGCCCCCGAGTGGGACGTTTGCTCTCCACTCGGTGGGATTTTTTCAAACTTAGGCGAGTGCTCGACTGCAGCTAAGCTTCCGAGTGGAAGAACTTAGGTGAGTACTGGACTGCAGCTAAGCCCCCGAGTGGGAGGTTTGCTCTCCACTCGGTGGGATTTTTTCAAACTTAGGTGAGTGCTCGACTGCAGCTAAGCTTTCGAGGGGAAGAACTTAGGCGAGTACTGGACTGCAACTAAGCCCCCGAGTGGGAGGTTTGCTCTCCACTCGGTGGAATTTTTTCAAACTTAGGCGAGTGCTCAACTGCAGCTAAGCTTCCGAGTGGAATAACTTAGGCGAGTACCGGACTGCAGCTAAGCCCCCGAGTGGGAGGTTTGCTCTCCACTCGGTGGGATTTTTTCAAACTTAGGCGAGTGCTCCACTGCAGCTAAGCTTCCGAGTGGAAGAACTTAGGCGAGTACTGGACTGCAGCTAAGCCCCCGAGTGAGAGGTTTGCTCTCCACTCGGTGGGATTTTTTCAAACTTAGGCGAGTGCTCGACTGCAGCTAAGCTTCCGAGTGGGAGAACTTAGGCGAGTACTGGAATGCAGCTAAGCCCCCGAGTGGGAGGTTTGCTCTCCACTCGATAGGATTTTTTCAAACTTAGGCGAAACGGATTCGCAGCCAAGTCACCCACTGGGGGGTTTTGTATGCAAACAAAGTGACAGCAATTATTGGAACACTCTTGTCTTTGATAAAAATTAACTGTAGAATTTTTTTTCTTATTACATCTCGTCTAAGGGAGAACTCAGGTATAAAAGGGGCGGAGCAGTTCCGCGTTCCAAGCTCGTGGCTCGTCGATCTGGCGATCAACATTGTAGAGGTGGTGCGCTCCATTGTGGAGGACTCTGGTGACTATGAAGGGGCCTTCCCAAGTAGGAGCAAGCTTGTGTGGTTTCTGTTGATCCACTCGGAGGACCAGATCTCCTTCTTGGAAGGCTCGACTTTTCACATTCCGGGCGTGAAAATGGCGCAAGTCTTGCTGATAAATGGTCGATCTAATCATGGGCATCTCCCTCTCTTCTTCTAAGAGGTCGACTGCGTCTTGCCGGGCCTGCTCTCCTTCATCTTCGGTGTAAAGTTCGACTGGGGGTGCATTATGAAGAAGATCGCTCGGCAGGACTGCTTCGGCTCCATAAACCAGAAAGAATGGAGTTCTTCCAGTCGACCGGTTAGGGGTGATCCTTAATCCCCACAGAACTGATGGAAGCTCGCCGACCCAAGCGCCTGCCGCGTGCTTGAGATCGCGCATCAGTCGAGGCTTTAGTCTTTTGAGAATTAGACCATTTGCTCTCTCAGCTTGTCCATTCGACTGGGGATGGGCGACCGATGCGTAGTCGACTCGTGTGCCTTGAGAGGCGCAAAAACTCTGAATTTGTCCGAATCAAAGTTTGACCCGTTGTCTGTGATGATGCTATGCGGGACTCCATATCTGAATGTTAACCCTCTGACGATACTGATAGCAGTGCAAGCATCGAGATTCTTGATGGGCTTAGCTTCGATCCATTTGGTAAATTTGTCGACTGCCACAAGCACATGAGTGAATCCACTCCTGCCCATTCTTAGTGGACCAACCATGTCCAATCCCCAGACGGCAAAGGGCTAGACGAATGGAATGGTCTTCAGGGCTGATGCAGGCTTGTGTGACATGTTGGAGTAGAACTGGCACCCTCCACACTTGTCGACTATCTCTTTTGCCATCTCATTTGCTCTTGGCCAGTAAAATCCAGCTCGGTATGCTTTAGCCACAATAGTACGAGAGGACGCATGGTGACCACAGGTCCCCGAGTGGATATCATTAAGGATTATCTGACCCTCTTCTGGTGTTATGCATTTCTGACCGACTCCAGTCGCGCTCTCTCTATACAGCTGTCCCTTTATGACTGTGAAGGCCTTGGATCGGCGGACGATCTGTCGAGCCTCTTCCTCGTCTTCCGGGAGTTCTTTCCTTAGGATATATGCGATGTACGGTATTGTCCAGTCAGGGGTGATTGCCAAGACTTCCATGATTAGGTCGACTACTGCAGGTACTTCAACTTCAGTCGGATCCGTGGCACTTTTCGGCTGCGGGGCTTCTTCTGTGAAAGGATGCTCTTGGACTGACGGCGAGTGAATGTGTTCCAGGAACATGTTTCTGGGAATGGCTTCTCTCTTGGAGCCTATCTTTGCCAAATCGTCAGCTGCCTGATTTTCAGTCGGGGGATGTGATGAAGCTCTAACCCCTCGAATTTCTTTTCTAGATTTCGCACTGCATTGCAATACCCAGTCATTGCCGGACTCCTGACGTCCCACTCCTTCATCACTTGATTAACCACCAAATCTGAGTCGCCATAGACCATGAGGCGACGGACGCCGAGTGAAATGGCCATGCGCAACCCATACAAAAGTGCTTCATACAATGCTTCGTTATTGGAGGAATCGAAGTGAATCTGGAGAACATATCTGAGCTTATCTCCTCGGGGGGAGACTAGGACTACCCCCGCACCCGAACCATTCAGCATCTTGGATCCATCGAAGAACATGGTCTAGTGCTCCGAGTGAACTTGAGTCGGAAGTTGCTGTTCAATCCACTCGACGATGAAATCTGCGATTGCTTGGGACTTGATAGCCTTCTTTGCTTCAAACTTGATATCTAAGGGAAGGAGTTCAATTGCCCACTTGGCCACTCGACCAGTTGTGTCTCTGTTATGCAGGATCTCTGATAGTGGGGCGTCGCTGACGACTGTAATGGAGTGGTCAGAGAAGTAATGTGCAACTTTCTTCGTGGTCATATAAATCCCATATACAAGCTTCTGGTAGTGAGGGTATCTTTGTTTTGAAGGGGTCAAAACTTCAGACACATAATATACTGGGCGTTGAACTTTGAAAGCCTTTCCTTCCTCTTCCCGCTCGACCGTAAGTACTGTACTGACAACTTGTCCTGTGGCTGTAATGTAAAGCAGCAGAGGCTCTTTGCTGATTGGGGCAGCAAGCACCGGCTGGATGGAGAGCACAGCTTTGAGCTCTGCAAACGCTGCATCACCTTCTGGAGTCCACTCAAACTTGTCAGACTTCTTCATCAGTCGGTAAAGAGGCAACGCCTTTTCACCGAGTCGAGAAATAAATCGACTTAAAGTGGCCAAGCAGCCTGTAAGCCTTTGGACATCGTGCATGCGTACAGGATGCTTCATTCGGAGTATGGTGCCAATTTTTCCAGGATTGGCGTCGATCCCCCGTTCGGAAACGAGAAAACCGAGTAACTTTCCACCTGGAACCCCGAAAGTGCATTTTGATGGATTGAGCTTGATATCGTACCTCCTGAGGTTGGCAAAGGTTTCAGCAAGGTCAGCCCGTAGGTCGGAACCTTTCCGGGACTTGGCCACGATATCATCCATGTATGCCTCCACATTCCGACTGATTTGAGTGAGCAAACACTTCTGAATCATCCTCATGAATGTGGCTCCGGCGTTCTTGAGGCCGAACGGCATGGTGACGTAACAGAAGCATCCGAATGGAGTGATGAAAGCTGTTTTGATCTCGTCGGGCCCATACAGACGGATCTGATGGTACCCGGAATAGGCATCTAGAAAGGACAATCTCTCGCACCCCGCAGTTGAGTCGACTATTTGGTCGATGCGAGGGAGAGGAAAATGATGTTTCGGGCAGACCCGATTGATATGTTTGAAATCAATGCACATGCGGAGTGACTTGTCCTTCTTGGGGACCATGACGACATTGGCGGGCCACTCGGAGTGGTAAATCTCTCGGATGAACTCAGCTGCTAAGAGCCGAGCCACCTCCTCGCCAATGGCTTGCTTCTTCTGGACGGTGGACCGTCGAAGATGTTCCTTCACGGGCTTGAATTTTGGGTCGACTCGCAGACGGTGCTCAGCCAGCCCCCTGGGAACTCCAGGCATGTCAGAGGGTTTCCATGCAAAGATGTCCCAGTTCTCACGGAGGAGCTGGATGAGCGCTTCTTCCTATTTGGAGTAGAGCGTCGTCGAGATGTGAGTCGGAGCAGCGTCGGGGTCGGTCGGGTGAATGTGGACTGTCTTTGTTTCACCAGCCGACTGAAAAGCTCGCAGCAATTCACTCGGATCGGCAGTCTTTTGGTACTCTTTCAGCTCGACCACTGCCATCTAAGCATCAGCAATCTTTGATCCCTTCTGAAAACACTCTTCTGCTTTCTTTCGGTTGCCCGTAATAGTGATCACACCCTTGGGGCCAGGCATCTTCAATTTAAGATACACGTAACATGGTCGAGCCATGAAGCGTGCGTAAGCTGGCCTGCCCAAAATGGCGTGATAAGCACTCTGGAAGTCCACAACCTCAAATGTCAACTTTTCCTTCCGGTAATTCTTTGAATCACCAAAAACCACATCAAGAGCAATCTGGTCGAGTGACTCGGCTTTCTTCCCAGGAATGACTCCGTGGAAGCTCATGTTACTGGTACTGAGTCTGGACATCGGAATGCCCATTCCTTTCAAAGTTTCAGCATACAGTATGTTCAGGCCACTGCCGCCATCCATCAGGACTTTGGTCAATCGAGTGCCTTCGACAACTGGGTCGACCACCAAAGCTTGCCTCCCTGGGGTGGCAATGTGCGTCGGGTGATCAGACTGGTCGAATGTGATGGCGGTCTGAGACCACTTCAGGTAACTAGGTGTTGCCGAAGCAACCATGTTCATCTCACGGTTAATGACTTTCAGTCGACTTTTGCTTTCGACATCAGCAAAAATCATCAAGGTGGAATTGACTTGGGGGTATCCATTGTCACTATCATCCTTGTCCTCAACTCTGTCTGGCTCCTTTTCCTTATCCTTGGGCTGCTTGCCCTGAAACTGCTGGATCAGGAGCCGGCACTGTCGAGTGGTATGCTTTGGGAAAATAAAATTACCCTCTTCATCTTTCTTGGTATGGATGTGACATGGCAGGTCCAAAGCATCATTCCCATCCTGATCCTTATCTTTCTTGGGCTTCCATGTGCCCTTGGGTTTTCCCTTGAAGTTTCCCTGGGCCACGGCCAGGGCGCCCCAGGGGCGGCTGGCTCGGCCTTCCGCTTCTGCTTCCGATTGGAGTTTCCTCCGGTTTCTTGGGCGACTGATTTGAGTTTGCCACTTCGGAGTCGGTCTTCGTCTTCACCATTAGCGTACTTGGTGGCAATCTCCATCATCCTATTCAGAGACATCTCTCCAGTTCGACCGAACTTCAGATTCAACTCTCTGTATTTGACGCCTTCCTTGAAAGCGCAAACTGCTTGGTGGTCTGGCACATTCTCACCCGAGTGGTGCAGTGTGATCCATCTCTGGATGTATTCCCTCAGTGTTTCATTCGGCTTCTGTACGCAAGACCGCAACTCTGTAAGGCCTGCGGGTCGCTTGCATGTTCCTTTGAAGGTTGTGATAAACACTTGGGCGAGGTCCTCCCAAGTGTAAATGCTGCTGGGCGCCAACTGATTCAGCCACGCTCTGGCTGAGCCTTCTAACATGAGAGGTAAATGCTTCATGGCCACCTCATCATTGCCACTGCCAATCTTCACAGCCACTCGGTAATCTTCGAGCCATGTGTCGGGCTTGGATTCACCGGTGAACTTGCTGACTCCAGTCGCCAGCCTGAAGTTGGGAGGAATCACCGCGGCCCTGATGGCTCGACTGAAACATTCTGGCCCCGAAGCATGTGCCCTGCTGCCGGCGGGCGCATCTCTGTTGTGGCCCTCACGATGAGCCCTGTTCCTGTCCACCAAACCTTGAACGAGGATGGATCTCGCGTCAAAGCCTGGGTCCCTGGGGTCGACTGGAATCCTCTGCCCAACATTATGGGGGCGCCTGTCATCTCAATGTCGAGGCGCATATGACCCACTCCTCCGGGGAGGGGATGGCACTCGACGTCGATCATCGCGGTCGGGTCGGTGATCATACTGCTCATTTCTCCTGTACTGATCGTGCCGGTCCCCACGTCCCTCACGCCTCGGGGGCGATCTCGGGCTGTGAGCCGACTCGACTGTTTCTGTTGCAACGGATCGACTGTGGATCCTGTTCCGCGACTGAGAGACGGCGGAATTCTGATTTCCTACCGCTCGGAGCAACGCTGTGATCTACAACAAGCCCCTGCCAGCCTCTGACTAGGAAGGCTGAATTAACTCCGCTATACGGGCCGCAGCTGCCAAATTCTGAACTGGAGTTCGGTACACCTGCGGCGGCGGGAAGAGCTGGCGTCGACTGGATTCAGGAGCTTGCTGTCGTCGACTGGACTCGGGAGCTCGCTGACGCGCTTGCTCGTCAAGTATTCGCTGTAGATTTTCCAGTCGAGTGTGCTCGGCCAGGTTGGCCAAGCGCGCGTCCTCCAAGGCCCGGGCCTCGGGGGTTTATCCAACAATAGGACTGTGGAGCGCGTCCATGTTCCGGCGGCGAAGCTCCTCTCGCTGCAATGACGTGAGAGGTTCGGGGAGGTACTCGTCGTGGGGATGCGACGGGTCGCCTCTATCCGCACCACCATCAGCGCAATGGAATCCGAGAGGACTGTGTGTCCCCTCGACCGCCAGAACCTCAGCCAAAGGGTCGCTGCTATCGCACTCGGATGCGGTCTCCATGGAGCCAGTCGACAGGTCGAACAGGCCGCACAGGGATTCGTCAGGCTCGATTGCCGCGACTTGTGGGGCCGCCGACTGGCGGGCCACGGCGTGCCTCACCCACCGCTCTAGTCTCGACCGACCTGAGCGCTTGCGCTGTTGGGAGACAAGGCGGGGAGACGACACGGGGGCCGACCGATATTGGGTCGATGGCTGCCGCAGGAGGACGCCGCGAATGCATGCGCGGAAGTGCGTCGCACCACGGACGGGGAGCGCGTCGATGTCGAGCGGCGCCTCCTGGAGCCAGGCGAAGTCGTCGGCGATGAAGGTGAGCGCGCCAAGACGGATCTCGCGGCCCTCTACCAAAACTCCGCAGGAAACCATGATCAAATGGATCAGAAAAATCGCAACTTCTCCAATTAGGCGCTAAGACTAATGCCCCACGGTGGGCACCAACTGTCGTGGTTCTAAGTCTGACAGTGAGGTAGGGGGGTGTGTATGGAGAGGCTAGATGTTAGCTATTGGGAAGTTGTAAGCACGCAAGGTTTACGAGTTCAGGCCCTTCTCGGAGGAAGTAACAGCCCTACGTCTCGGTGCCCGGAGGCGGTCGATTGGATTATGCGTGTGTAGATAACAAGGGTGCGAACTCTTCATACTGAGGAGGGGGGTGGCTTATATAGAGTTCGCCGGCCCCTCCTGCCCTCAGTAATGCAGGGTTTTAGGTACATTTAAGGTTGGGCGTTACTGATAACGTCCCTAATAAAGTGTTATAATAACCTTAAAGACTACTTAATAGCCGACCGTTTGCCTGCGGAGTGACTTTAGGTCTTCTGGCAGTCGAGTGGTTGGCTTCATGGTCGAGTGGTCGTTCTTTGGTCGAGTGTCTTGAACCCGTCGAGTGGGATGCCTTCTAGTTGTTTGAGAGGTGACTCATTCTAGGGATGTCCTTGGGTAGGGGTTTTTAGGACGGGTCCGTGCCCCTACCCTAGGTACATAGCTTCATCACGTGGTACATGAAGGAACTCACATCCTTCAAGATATCCACTGATTTGCTGGACGAGGAAACGATAGCTCGCCATGTTTGCGTCTTTCACGTCCCAGTCACCGGATGACTGTTGGACCACCAAATCCGAATCGCCATAGCACAAGATCCGGCGGATGCCGAGTTCTTTGGCTAGCTGGAGCCCGTGTATGAGCGCCTCGTACTCGGCCACATTGTTGGAGGCGGCAAAATGAATTTGCAATATATACTTGAGCTTATCGCCCTTGTGAGAGGTGAGGACGATGCCGGCTCCCAAGCCGGTGTGCATCTTGGACCCATCGAAGTGCATCCGTCAGTGAGTGGAGTCCGGAGCCGGTGCCAGGTATTGGGTTTCGGCCCAATCAACGAGGAAGTCGGCCAGTGCCTGGGATTTAATGGCAGTGCGTGGCTGGTAGAAGATTGCGGAGGGGGCCAGCTCAATGGCCCATTTGGCCACTTGGCCAGATGCATCCCGGCTGCCTATGATCTCGGCAAGCGGGGCAGTACATACGACCGTAATGGGGTGCTCTTGAAAATAGGGCTTGAGCTTCTTGGCAGCGAAGTACACACCATAGCACATCTTCTGGTAGTGTGGGTAGTTCTGCTTCGAGGTGGATAAGACTTCGCTTAAATAATACACCGGCCTCTGAACCAGCTGAGCCGGCCTTCTTCTGGGCGCTGGACTACAATGACAGTGCTGACCACCCGGCTTGTAGCGGCAATGTAAAGGAGCATGGGCTCCTTTTCAGCCGGTGCCGCCAAGATAGGCGGCGTGGTCAGCATCTTCATTAGCTCGTGGAAGGCTTGGTCCGCCTGGTCGTTCCACTCGAAATGAGTGGACTTCTTCATGAGTCAGTAGAGGGGGAGGGCCTTCTCTCCGAGCCGGCTGATGAAGCGGTTCAGGGAAGCCAAGCATCCGGTGAATTTCTGGACATCCCGCAGCTTGGTGAGAATCTCGATTCTCTCTATGGCCTTGATCTTCATTGGGTTGCACTCGATGCCGCGTTCGGAGATGTCGGCGTTCTGGGAACGGGGGTCCCCAGACTTGCCTGCCTGCGGCCTGCGGCGTGGCTCGAATGGGGGCCCAACATGGCCCATCTTCATCAAGCACAAGCCTCAAGACCCTCGCGAGGGGCCAAGCCTCGCGAGGCGGACGACACGGCGCATCCTCAGGCGCAGCCTCCTCAGGCTGGCTCACGAGAAGATGGAGATATCAAGGTGGGGTGCCTCGTGAGGTGCCCGTGATGTAAGCCATGACGATCGAGGGCGCCAGGCGGGCGCCAGCGCGCGCAGCATCCTCCTTTCCTCTTTGGTGCAAAGGGGGCAAGCGCAGCCGCGGAGTATCGAGGCATCAGGCAAAGGTTGCCATTTCGGTGCAACGAGACCAGGACCAAGCGGACTACGAGACGGAGGTCACCATGGACCCGAGCACGGCGTCACCGCAGAGTCTTTTGCAGGCGAAGACCACCTTTAGTCAGGATAAGAGTACTTGCTGTCCCCCCTTCAAATTAGCCCGCCATTGTTGGCTCCCTTCCCGCTCGATATTTGGGAAGAGGACCAGGGCCTCTATAAATAGGGACGGCCACCCACGTAGCAAAGGGTTCGGTTTTCGTAGGGAAGCACACAGAGTAGGCCGATCTGACTAGCAAGTAGAGAGAGAGAGAAGGTGACCGAACTCCTCCCAACAGTTCATCACCCCTGCCAAGAATAGACCCTCGCGAGGCTGTTCTTCCTTGTATTGTTCATCCTCACCAGCCCCCAAGAGGCAATCCATCCACCACACACCGGAGTAGGGTATTACACCACAATGGTGGCCCGAACCAGTATAAACCTTGTGTCTCTTGTGTGATTCCCTTAGTAGTTTAGATCTTTGTGAGACGGGGAGGTTGAGGACGTGATATCCGCGCGCACCCCAGTGTTCGAACCTTAAGGGTCTGCCGAAACCCGAAATCCGACATTTGGCGCACCAGGTAGGGGTGCGCCTGGATCCGTCTTCCACCGCTCCGCCCTCCTCCGGCCGCCGCAACCATGCGCCGCGCCAGACGGGCTCGCGCCACCCCGGCGGCCCTCGCCGGTGGGCGCTCTCGTCGTCCCCCGCCGCCCGCCATCAACACCGCCACCGACACGGCGGGAAACAAGCTGCAAGCACCACCCCAGCATCCGCCTACGCGACAGAGTAACCGCGACGCGACACCGACGCCTTCGGTCGTTGCGGCCCTCCTGGGCGGCTCGCAGGCGCCGCCCACAAGTCGCCACGTCAAGCCTTTCGCCTGCCGGGTTAGCACCGCTGCCGCACGGCAGGGGGCTCCCCCGGACCGGGCGGCGAGCGAGGTCGATCTGACCTTCAGCTCGGAGGACCACCCCACCAACCCGGTCAGCTCAGGTGCGCTCCCCTTGTTGTGCACCCCCACCATCTGCCAGGTGCCCGTCACCCGAACCCTCATCGACGGCGGCGCGGGCCTCAGCGTGCTTTCGGTCGAGACTTTTGACATCTTCTGCATACCTCGGGAGCGGCTGCGACCCAGCCGATCCTTCTTGGGCATCGGGGGCGGATCATCCGACTCCCTGGGACAGATCCGGCTCCCGGTGACCTTCGACACCTACGACAACTTCCGCACGGAAACGGTCGACTTCGACATCGCCCCCATCCGCCTTCCTTACAACCCCATCCTCGGCTACCCGGCACTGGCCCAGTTCATGGCCGCCACGCACCCGGCGTACAACCTCATGAAGATGCCCGGGAACAATGGTACCCTCACCGTGCGCTGGGACACCGGGGACGCCCTGCGAGTACTCGAGCTCGCCTTCAAGACAGAAGCGTCGGCACGGCCCGCCAACGCGGAGGCCCTTGAGCCCAAGGGGGCTGCGCCCGCCAAGAAGAAGCAGTTATTCACCCAGGACAAGGCAAAGACCAAGCAGATACCCGTCAACGAGGACGGGTCCTCCAGTGCCACTTTCACCATAGGCGCCAACCTTGAGCCTGAGCGGGAGGAGGCCTTGGTCAAGTTCCTGCGCTCGAATAAGAAGGTATTTGCTTGGGAGCTAGATCAGCTGGCGGGGATCCCTAGAAGTGTCATCGAGGATCACCTCAACGTGTGCCCAAATGTGCGCCCCGTGAAGCAGAAGGCCAGGCGACAGTCCACGGAGAAGCAGGCTTTCATCGCCCAAGAGACCCGCAAACTAGAGGCGCCGGGGTCATTCGCGAGGTCCGATACCCAGATTGGTTGGCCAACCCTATCGTTGTGCCCAAGAAGGGGGGGAAAGAACGCATGTGTGTCGACTTCACCAACCTCAACAAGGCATGCCCGCAAGATCCGTTCCCGCTCCCCCGCATCGACCAGATTGTCGATTCCACTGCGGAGTGTGACCTGCTATGCTTCCTGGACGCCTTCTCCAGGTATCACCAGATCAAGATGGCAGTGGAAGACATTGAGAAGACCGCCTTCTTGACCCCATGCAGGGTATACTGCTATACATGCATGCCGTTTGGACTGCGTAACGCAGGGGCAACCTTTCAGCGACTGATGCACATCACCTTGGGCCAGCAGCTTGGAAAGAATGTCGAAGCCTACGTTGATGACATTGTAGTAAAATCTCGGGGGCCAAGACCCTGATACAAGACCTGGAGGAGACCTTCGCGAGCCTCGACGCAGTAAACCTGCGGCTCAACCCGGAGAAATGTGTGTTTGGCGTCCCCTTGGGCAAGCTCTTGTGATTCCTCGTGTCCCATCGCGGCATCGAGGCCAACCCTGAGAAGGTCAAGGCGGTCGAAGACATGAGTCCACCAAAGACCCTCAAAGAAATGCAGAAGCTCACTGGGCGCGTGACCGCGCTAGGGCGCTTCATCTCCAAACTAGGGGAGCGAGCGCTTCTTTCTTCTAGCTGATGAAGAGAAAGGGCCCCTTTGAATGGACTGAAGAGGCAGATAAGGTGTTTCAAGATCTCAAGAGATACCTGACCAGTCCCCCAGTCATTGTGGCTCCGCGCCCTCAGGAGCCCCTGCTGGTGTACCTCGCCGCCACACCCTACTCCGCCAACGCAACCCTGGTGGCGGTTAGTGAGGAGCGCCAAGTCAAGGCCGTACCGGCAGCTCGAGGCAGGACAAAACGGGAACAAGGAAAGCCTGTAGAAGCCGCAACCGCAGCTGAGGAGGGTCAGCTGCCGAGGAATGCACCAGGGGCAGGAGAGGCCGCCCGACCAGATGGTCCACCTCCCGAGGCCACGACGCCCCGAGAGGTGCCATTACCTCCCGAGGGCACGGCAACCATAGATGCTCCCAGCCTTGTCGAGCACCCAGTTTACTTTGTTAGCACGGTGCTACGGGACGCGAGGGCACGGTACCCAATGCCTCAGAAGCTCCTCCTCGCGCTACTGGTAGCCTCGCGCAAGCTGCATCACTACTTCCAGGCTCATCCCATCAAGGTCGTCTCGTCATACCCCCTGGAGAGAGTGCTCAGGAGCCCTAACTCAGCCGGAAGGGTCGCTGAGTGGAACATAGAGCTGCAGGCGTTTCAGCTCGAGTTCAGCACAACCAAGGTCATCAAAGGAGTAGCATTGGCGGATTTTGTGGCAGAATGGACGGAGGCACCAGGCCTAAAGGCCGACGAAGATCGGTCCCTCTCCCCGGGGAGCGAGGCACCAGAAGGCTGGGTTATGCACTTCGACGGGGCGTTCTCCAGACATGGTGTTGGGGCTGGGGCGGTGCTTATATCGCCCACTCAGGACAAGCTCTACTACGTCGTACAGCTCTGTTTCCAGCAAGGTGAAAAGGTCTCCAACAACATAGCGGAGTATGATGGTTTGATAGCGGGCTTGAAGGCCGCGGCAGCCCTGGGGGTGAAACGCCTCACCATTAAGGGCGATTCACAGCTCCTTGTTAATTTCTCCAACAAGGTGTACGAGCCACAAGATGAACACATGGAAGCCTACCTTCGGAGGTCCGCCGAATGGAGAAGCAGTTCTGGGGGTTGGAGTTGCAGCATGTGCCCCGTGGCACCAATCAGGAGGCCGATGACATCGCCAAACGGGCGTCCAGGCGGTTACCTCAGGAGCCTGGTGTCTTCGAGGAGCGGCTCTTCAAGCCCTCAACCTTGTCAAACACGGCTCAGCCTCGAGAGGAGCTCCCCCAGCCACCTGCCTCAGGAGCCCCGGTCTATGGCCCGGCCTCAGGAGCACGCCTGCTCCTGACGATGGAACCTCAGGAGGGGTGCTGGATCACGGAGCTCCGGAGTTACCTAACAAAAGGTACCTTGCCGGAGAAGGAGGAGGAAGCGAAGCATGTGGCACGGCAGGACACGGCGTACTGCATCAAGGATGGAGAGCTCTACCGGAAGCGACCAAACGATGTATCCCTGTGCTGCATCTCTAGGGAGCAAGGAAAAGAACTGCTGGAAGACATACACGGCGGAGACCGTGGACATCATTCATCATCACGGACCCTCGTCAGCAAGGCGTTCTGCAGTGGGTTTTATTGGCCCACCGCACTCAATGACGCCTTCGAACTGGTGAAAGCTTGTGAGGCCTGCCAGTTCCACGCCAAGCAAATTCATTAGCCGGCGGGAGGCCTGCAGACTATACCCCTTTCGTGGCCATTCGTAGTCTGGGGGCTGGACATGCTGGGCTCGTTTCCTCGGGCGCCAGGGGGCTACCGCTACCTCTACGTCGCCGTGGACAAGTTCACCAGGTGGGCTGAAGTGGAGGCCGTCCGCACCATCCCCGCGGGCTTCGTGGTCAAGTTCATCAGGGGCATCGTGAGCCGGTTCGGGGTGCCGAACCGCATCATCACAGACAACGGTTCGCAGTTCACCAGTAACCTCTTCAAAACATACTGTGCTAACCTTGGAACGCAGATATGCTACACTTCAGTGGCACACCCCCGAAGCAACGGCCAGGCCGAGCGAGCTAACGCGGAGGTCCTGAGGGGCCTCAAGACCAGGACGTTCAAGAAGAAGCTGGAGGCCTGCGGCCGAGGTTGGTACGACGAGCTGCAGTCTATGTTGTGGTCCATCCGCACCACCGTGACCAAACCGACAGGGGAGACCCCATTCTTCCTGGTCTATGGAGCGGAAGCAGTCCTCCCTCACGAGGTCAGACATCGCTCCACGCGGGTCCTGGCGTTCGACGAGGCGCAGCAGGACGCCATGTGGGAGATGGACCTCGTGCTGGGGGAGGAACGTCGCCGGGAGGCCGCGCTACGAGCGGTGAGGTATTAGCAGGCGCTGCAGAGATATCACTGCCGCAACATCCACCCCAGGACCCTTGAGGTAGGAGACCTTGTGCTCAGGCGGGTCCTCTCCAGGGAGGGATTGCACAAGCTCTCTCCCATGTGGGAGGGCCCGTTCAAGGTTGTTCATGTTTCCAGGCCCGCCTCCGCGCGCTTGGAGACTCAGGAGGGAGTGCCGGTCCAGAACGCGTGGAACATCCAGCACCTCCGGAGGTTCTACCCCTAAAAAGGCCCAGAGCCTGTGAAGCAAGGTGAGTGCCTGTGAAGACCATCTCTTTGGAAAAAGGCCCAGAGCCTGTGAAGCAAGGCGAGTGCCTGTGAAGATCATCTCTTTTTGGAAAGGCCCGGAGCCTGTGAAGCAAGGCGAGTGCCTGTGAAGATCATCTCTTTTTGGAAGGGCCCGGAGCCTGTGAAGCAAGGCGAGTGCCTGTGAAGACCATCTCTTTGGAAAAAGGCCCAGAGCCTGTGAAGCAAGGCGAGTGCCTGTGAAGACCATCTCTTTGGAAAAAGGCCCAAAGCCTGTGAAGATCATCTCTTTTTGGAAAGGCCCGGAGCCTGTGAAGCAAGGCGAGTTCCTGTGAAGACCATCTCTTTGGAAAAAGGCCCAGAGCCTGTGAAGCAAGGCGAGTGCCTGTGAAGATCATCTCTTTTTGAAAAGGCCCGGAGCCTGTGAAGCAAGGCCAATGCCCGTGACACTCTCACGTAATAATGAGTGGGGCTGTACACGCCACAAAGTCTCAGGAGCGTCGGCCTCAGGCCCTGGGGCTCCCTCCCACGCCCAGTGGCAGGACTTAGCTCCGCGCTGGTGAGAAGACATCGAAGACTAGATTAGGTGCCGGAGGCGGCTTTTTCATTTGCTTTCCGCAGTTGACGTGTTTGTTTACATTTGGAGTCTTATTGAAGTTGTCGCCGTTGCTGATTTGTGGTTCGTCGATTTTCGCTCCTCGCTTTGGTTTCTCTCGTAAACTACCTCGCGAGGGATGGTGCTCGGATGTCCTCGCGAGGGTTTCTTCCCTAGCCGCTGGAAGGTTTTCACGACCCTGGCACATTACAGGAGCACCCCTTCTAGTCCGTGCCCCTCGGGCACCGTGACACGCGCACAGGGCCTGGGTCGGTCGCCCCACCCCCCGGTTGGGGTCGAAAACTATCTACGCACAGGCGAGAAATCAAGAGGTGCAAAATTGAGGTCAAGGTAATAGCTAAAATGGCAATGTTTCCCAACACGCCCCAAGGGGGCTCCATGCAGCTGTTCTGTCTTACGCAGGGAACACGAGAGAAAGGAAAAAGACGAGCCCGACGCAGCCCCCCTCACATTGGCCCGCGGAGGCGACGCGGGCTGCCTCAGGGCCTCAGGCGGACACCCTCTCGCGCTTCACCGGGGCACGACGGCGGGCGGACGAACCGCCACCTCCCAAGCAAGCTCGATGGCGCGGGGGAGGACTGCTGCCACCGCTGGAGGAGTCGCTTGAGGAAGAGGTGACGAAGCTTGGGGAGTCGCGGACGCCGCCATACGCGCGGGCGCTATCTCCTCCATCGCCAGCAGAGCGGGGCCCACGGACGCGGTCGTCGTCCTCAGGGCAGCACCCCGCGCGGCGACCGTCTTCCCCAAACACCCTCACATAGAGGGTGGCGTCGCCGTCGAACCTGAAGTGCAGAGTGCACCGACGCTCTAGGCCGCGAGCGCGGGCGAGCGCCTACCAGCCACGAGTGAAGGCCAAGCCCCCGCTGGCGGAGACCTCCAGCGCGACCCACGAGGACCTGCTGCAGCAGCCCTCCGCCTGGAGCCAGAGGCCACCAGGAGCGCCGGCCGGGAGTTCACTAAGGAGGAAGCGAGGGAGCGGGAGCCGGGCGCGAGTCGGCTCCGCCGACCAGACGACGAACTCCGGCAGCGCCTGCACAGCGCGAAAGCGCGGCCTGGGAGAATGCGCGACCCAGGCGCGTCCTTTGGCTGCGGCGGCTCGTCCGCCGCCGCGCTGGGAGCCGCCCCCGTGGCCACCGAACGCGGCCGGGGCGGCCACCGGATGCTTCCGAGGGCGCCCACGACCGCGCTTGGGCGGGGGAGAGGCAGAACCAACCTGGAGGGCCTTCCCCTTCTCTGTAGCCGAGTACCTCCTCGATGGAGCCATCACACCAGGACGGCGCGAGAACTAAGGCAGATGAGAGGGCAAGAAGAGATGGATCGGAAGGGCACGCACGGTGCCGTACTTATACTCGGCCTCCACGATCACAAGTAATCATAACACGATCTGCACGCAGGGACTTGTCCAACTCGCACGATCACCAAGGCGTCATGGGGAAGTGGAGTCGCCCACGTCCAATCAACCGCCACACGGCGCCCGAGGCCGCAGGCTGTTAGGGCCCGCGGCGCTTCGCCCTTGCCCCTTCGCCTCTCGGCACGGCCAAGTCAGTGCGCGCCTTGGGCCCGGGGGCTACTGTCGGCGTTCTGGGAACGGGGGTCCCAAGACTTGCCTGCCTGCGGCCTGCGGCGTGGCTCGAATGGGGGCCCAACATGGCCCATCTTCATCAAGCACAAGACTCAAGACCCTCGCGAGGGGCCAAGCCTCGCGAGGCGGACGACACGACGCATCCTCAGGCGCAGCCTCCTCAGGCTGGCTCGCGAGAAGACGGAGATATCAAGGCGGGGTGCCTCGTGAGGTGCCCGTGACGTAAGCCATGACGATCGAGGGCGCCAGGCGGGCGCCAGCGCGCGCAGCGTCCTCCTTTCCTCTTTGGTGCAAAGGGGGCAAGCGCAGCCGCGGAGTACCGAGGCATCAGGCAAAGGTTGCCATTTCGGTGCAACGAGACCAGGACCAAGCGGACTACAAGACGGAGGTCACCATGGAGCCCAGCACGGCGTCACCGCAGTCTTTTGCAGGCGAAGACCACCTTTAGTCAGGATAAGAGTACTTGATGTCCCCCTTCAAATTAGCCCGCCATTGTTGGCTCCCTTCCCGCTCGATATTTGGGAAGAGGACCAGGGCCTCTAGAAATAGGGACGGCCACCCACATAGCAAAGCGTTCGGTTTTCGTAGGGAAGCACACAGAGTAGGCCGGTCCGACTAGCAAGTAGAGAGAAAGAGAGAGAGAAGGTGACCGAACTCCTCCCAGCAGTTCATCACCCCTGCCAAGAACAGACCCTCGCGAGGCTGTTTTTCCTTGTATTGTTCATCATCACCAGCCCCCAAGAGGCAATCCATCCACCACACACTGGAGTAGGGTATAACACCACAATGGTTGCCCGAACCAGTATAAACCTTGTGTCTCTTGTGTGATTCCCTTAGTAGTTTAGATCTTTGTGAGACGGGGAGGTTGAGGACGTGATTTCCGCGCGCACCCCAGTGTTCGAACCTTAAGGGTCTGCCGGAACCCGAAATCCGACAGGAGACCAGGAAGCCTAAGAGCTGGCCGGCTGGTACTCCGAACACGCATTTCTCGGGGTTGAGCTTGATTTGGAATCGGCGCAAGTTTTCAAATGTTTCTCTGAGGTCTTCCAGCAAGGTGCCGTGCTTCTCCGTCTTCACCACAATATCGTCTACATAGACGTGAGCATTTCTGTCGAGCTGCTTGAGGAGGTATTTCTGCATGCAACGCTCAAAACTGGCACCGGCATTTCTCAAGGCGAATGTTATAGTCAGGTAGCAGAAGGCTCCGAATGGTGTGATGAAGGCGGTTTTCCGGCGGTCAGCCGGATCCAGCTTTATCTGGTGGTAGCCTGAGTAAGCATCCAAGAAGCTCAACATCTCGTATCCGGCTGTGGAGTCTATTACCTGATCAATCCTTGGAAAGGCGAAGGGATCTTTGGGGCAAGGCTTGTTGATGCTAGTGTAGTCTATACACATGCTCTACTTGTTATTTTTCTTCAGCACGAGGACCGGGTTGGCGAGCCACTCTGGGAAGAAAACTTCCATAATGAAGCCGGCTGCCAGAAGCCGGGGTATCTCTTCTCCTACAATCCTTCTCTTCTCCTCCGATAGTCGGCGGAGAGGCTGTTTGACTGGTTTCGCACCTTCTCGGACATGTAGCTTGTGCTCGGAGAATTCCTTCGGTACACCCGACATGTCCTTGGGGGACCATGCGAAAATGTCCCAATTCTCACGGAGGAAATCGGCGAGCTCGCCCTCCTATTTGCTGTCCAGGTTTGCCCCGATGGTGGCGAACCTTTCTGGGTGATCTGGGTCCAGAGGTACCCTCTTTGTTTCTTTGGCCGGCTGAAAAGACCCTTGGGCACCACATTCCTTGGGGTCAGGGGACAGGGTCGGCTGCTTGCCGGTCATGGCCACGACTCGGTCTAGTATCTTCTTCTCTTCAGCAACTACAAGGGACTCGGCCAGCCGGCTGCTGGCAGCCGCGCACTCGGAGGATTTCTTGTAGTCTCCGGCTACGGTGATGATGCCCTTGGAACTTGGTATCTTCATCTTGAGGTAGGCATAATGGGGTATAGCCATGAACTTGGCCAGGGCCAGTCGGCCAAGCAACGCGTGGTAAGGGCTCTCTAGATCCACCACTTCAAACCACACCGCCTCTCAGCGGAAATGATCCTTGTCCCCGAAGAGGACATCTATCTTGATATTGCCGATTGGGGAGCAGGACAAGCCAGGTACGATGCCATGGAACACAGTCCGACTGGGCATGAGCTGCTTTGTCTTGATGCTCAGCTTCTCCATGGTGTCGCGGTATAGGATATTGATGCTGCTCCCACCATCTATCAACACACGGGAGAAATGGGCGGCTCGCCTTTCCGTAGCGAGGGTGGCGTCCAGAACCAATGCGTAGGAGCCGGGAGACGGCATCACCTCTGGGTGATTTGTCCGGCTCCAGCCAATAGGCCTTTCGGACCAGTGCATGAATTCTGGGTTGTTGGAGGCGACTGCGTTGACTTCTTGGTGTCGTCGGCGCTGGCTACGCCGATCTTCTGGCTGGCTGGTGAAGACAACGTAGGCGGCATGCTCGTCGGGGTACTCGTCTTGAATTGCCCCGACCGCTGGTCGAGCGGCCTGCTGCGAAGGAGCCGAAGGCGGGTGACCAGCAGACGGAGGCGGCGCCATCCCCTCACCCTTGGAGATCCGAGTGAGCCAATGGTATTTTCTGGTCATGTGGTTTGAAGGCTTTGCGCCACTGTGAAACTTGCAGGGGGCATCAAGTGCTTGCTCGTAGGAGAAAGCTGACTGCCAAGCCGGCCTGCCGCCCTTCTGCTTCTTGGGTGCGGGCCGTCCTTCGGGTTGTTCGTCTTCGACTGTGGCCACCTGCCGACTGGTGGAAGGCGGCAGGGGAGCCTTGCGCTTGTGGTCGTTCTGGTGCGGGCGTCGGCTGGATTCTCCAGTCGACGTCTTGGGACTCGGAGCGAGCACCTTCCCGGAGGCGTCTACTCGGAGCTCGGTCTTCATCAAGGAATCGGCCATGGTGTATTTATCAGCTATGACTAGTAGCTCGTCAAGCGTAGTCGGCTCGTCGCAGAGGAGTCGGTGCCTTCTCGGCACCCGACGGTGAAGTACTCTATAGCTTGGACCTCGTGCACTCCTTCACAGGAATTGCGGAGCTCGGCCCAACGCGTGAGGTAGTCGCGAGTCGATTCGTTGGGCCCTTGGACGCACAAGGAGAGCTGTCGGGGTTTAGGAGCCCGCTTGTAGGTGCTGGTGAAGTTGCGTATGAAGGCTTCAGTGAAGTCTAGCCAGCTGTTAACACTATAAGGCTTGGGGCTATTAAGCTAGGTGCGCGCCGTGCCTTGGAGCATGAGGGGCACATATTTTACGGCAACACGCCTGTTGCCGTTTGTGATGCTAACCGCGGTGGAATAGTCGATCAACCAATCTTCGGGCTTCACGGAGCCATTGTACTTGGGCGTGTCTCTTGGGAGCGAGAACCCTTTGGGGAAGGGCTCGTCGCGGATGGGAGGGCCGAAGCAAGACAGGCCGACATCATCTTCTTCTTCCAGAGCCAGGTATCGTGCAAGGCGGTCGATCCAGTGGCAGGCATCATTCTCGCCGACTCCTTCGCGGCGACCCAGCCGACCGCTGAGAGTCGGATGCGTGACAGGCGGCTGGGTAGGGAATCTCTCCCCACGAGGCGGAGGAGGAGGAGGGTTGCCCCGCCACTCCATGGCTCGAGGGCGGCCCTCGGCGTCACGCTCGATGGAGATTCGAGTCCGGCTGCGGCTGGCAGCCGGCTCCTTTTCTTTTCTAGCATGGGTGTTGCCCATGGTTGGTGTTCGGGACGTTGCGTCGTGCTCTCGGCGCGGGGGAGGACTCTCGGCGCGGACGCCGGCTTCATGCCGCTCTGTGGCCGCGTCGATAAGTTGCTGCATGCGTCTGGTCATGTAAGGGAGCTCATCAGGCCCCAGCCCATTCAACTCATCGACGGCCGCCTGGGCGGCGCGCAAGTTCTTGAGAGGCGTGGCATAGACTGGGCGGTCTGCTCCCAGCATGTCGGCGATGGCCGCATTGTGTTTCTTGACGATACCGACGCGGCTCAGTCCATCGGGAGGCGGTGTGCCGAAGGCGGCACGGTCGACCTCGCGCTGGTGAGCCTCAGTGAGGCGTCTCATGGTGGCGAGCCTCTGGCCCTCCGCAACGAGGGCGAGGCGGTGCGCCTCCAATGTCTTGGCGTCCGCATCGGCCGGGACGGGGACGGACAAGTCGTGCAGCGCCGTCTGCAAAGCGCCATTGGCGTTTTCGCCTGAGGGGGCGCCGTGGCTGATGACCAGTACCTCAGTGATGGCACTGCCACTGCTGTCGGCTCAAGGAAGAGGGTCGTTGATGACCACCACGTTGGTGGGTAAGGCGTCAAGGGATGCCGTGTCGGAGTCGACAAGCATCGGGTCGGTGGAGCCAACCGACTCCAAGTCTGCGGCAAGCTCGCCGGAGACGTGGAGTTGATCGAGGAGGCTGACAAGGTGGCTCTTGAGGCAGTCTATGCCTGCGTCCGACGCGGGCTCGTCAGAGATGCGAGCCTCCCCAAGAAGATCGGCGAGGCAGCTCGCCGCGCGGGCGTCGGCGACGTCTTGCAGCACGTCGGGGCAAGCACCATCGGGCGTGCCAGGCTGGCTATGCACGTTGGGAAGGAAGAGGGTTCCCGTCCAGAGCAGGTCTTCGGACGACGGTGCACCTGGCCCCATGGTGGGCGCCAAATGTCGGGTGGTTGGTGCGACATATGCCAATGGATGGCTTATCATTGTGGGAGCCAATAAAACATCGCCGGTGCCTGGAAACGGGATAAGGCGAAGACATGCACGCCGGTGAATCTTACCCAGCTTCAGGGCTCTCCCTGGAGATAACACCCCTAATGCTGCTCTGCGGGGTCTCCACATGATCACTAGCTCGAAGGGTAACTACAGAATGCTCCTTGAGCTGTTCGATGAAAGGATGAAGGAGGGCCAGGCTAGCCCGCTCCTCTTCTCCTTGTGGTGTCTAAAATCTATCGAAAGAGCGATCTCTCCTACATGGGAACCCTGGGGGGTTTATATAGGCCTACCCCCTAGGGGTACAATGGTAATCCGGCTGGGCGTGGGCCCCAGCCGTCTGTGTCTATGCCCGCCGGCTTCTCCGCCGACTGGTGGGCCCGCCGGCTGCCGACCCTTTGGTCGACAGGCCGGCCCCACCGCCCGGGGGTCTTGTCGGGGGCTGGTTACTGTTACCTTGCCCTACGATGGCTTTGTCGTGGTAAGCATGGCTACAGTGCCGCCGCGAGGCGGCTCATCACTGTAGCCTTACCTTCTCTTGTCTCCTTAACGAAGCACCTCCTTGGAGGGAGAAAGTTAGCCGGCTGTCCGAAGCCGGCCATACCCCTGGCCGCCTGCGGGAAGCCCGGCCGCCTTTGGGATCTCCCTGACCAAGGGGGTCCGCCACCGACGGGTTGTACTGTCCGCTCACCGTGGGTGACGTCATGACCATCGTGGCAACAGTGCCGCGCCGGACGGGGATGGTCGCCCCGTACGGTGCACTGTGGTCAGGCGTGCGCCGGGATTCGGGGGTGGCAGGCTTTACTATAGCCACGCCCCGTCTTGTTGCCGTTATGTGGGTGCAGACTCTGAGGGCAAGATCTTAGCCGCCTACTGAGGGGCCAGTTCCTGGGAGTCGGCCTTCTCGTGGTCTTGTTTCTCAAAGATTTCAGGGCTGGGCCGCCTTCGCGCAGCCGGCTTGAGAGGTAGCCGGCTAGGGGAAGGCGGCCCCATTTTCGGTGTCAAAACCGGCGGATCTCGGGTAGGGGGTCCCGAACTGTGCGTCTAGGCCGGATGGTAACAGGAGGCAGGGGACACAATGTTTTACCCAGGTTCGGGCCCTCTTGATGGAGGTAAAACCCTACGTCCTGCTTGATTAATATTGATGATATGGGTAGTACAAGAGTAGATCTACCACGATATCAAGGAGGCTAAACCCTAGAAGCTAGCCTATAGTATGATTGTTGTCTGTCCTACGGACTAAAACCCTCCGGTTTATATAGACACCGGAGAGGGATAGGGTTACACAGAGTCGGTTACAATGGTAGGAGATCTACATATCCGTATCGCCAAGCTTGCCTTCCACGCTAAAGAAAGTCCCTTCCGGACACGGGATGAAGTCTTCAATCTTGTATCTTCATAGTCCAGGAGTCCGGCCGAAGGTATAGTCCGGCTATCCGGACACCCCCTAATCCAGGACTCCCTCGATAGCCCCCGAACCAGGCTTCAATGACGACGAGTCTGGCGCGCAGATTGTCTTCGGCATTGCAAGGCGGGTTCTCCTCCAAATTCTGTGTACCTGTTGAATAATGTTCGGTTTCTTGTAGCGCTCCTTGGCTTCTACGCCCAATAATGGCCGTCCTCCACGTGTCAAACGAATACGAAAAGTCAAGGTGTTTTTACATTTACACCCCTAGCCGCGTGAATGAGCCGCCTATTTAAGGGGACGAGGATTTAGATCCAAACCACACCTTCTCCCCTCCGCGAGTATTCATCAGAGCGTATCCGACAGATGTCCATTCTATCATGGCCGACCGCCGCAGCTCCTCCTCTCGCCCTTCCAGCCCTCAGCCTGGAGATTGGGAGAGATGCTCCATCCCGCACAGCGAGCTAGTGATGCTCCAGACCAAGGGATTTCTCCCCCGGCCTATATGGTCCCGGTTCGAGCCGGACTTGCCACCTATAATGGCGGAGAGCAAGCGGGGAGCGCCCCCAATCCCTCCAAAGGAGAGCGGGTATGCCTTGTCCCTTACTTAATAAGAGGGCTTGGATTTCCAATTCATCCGTTTCTCCGGGGGCTCTTCGAGTTCTATGGCCTCCAGCTGCACAACCTCACGCCTACCTCCATATTGCATATCGCGGGCTTCGTAGCCCTTTGCGAGCTGTTTTTGGGCTGCGAGGCTCATTTCGCGTTCTGGAAAAGGGTATTCTGCCTTGTGCCCCATTCTCAGATGGGGTCAATATATCAAGTGGGCGGAGCCGAAGTGTGGCGCATCGCCGGGACCGGATATCTATCTGGAACCCCAAAGAAGGCGTCCGAGGACTGGCCTTCGGAATGGTTTTATATAGAGGACGTCCCGCTGCCGGATCCTATCCGAATCGGCCTCCCTGAGTTCGACAGTGCTCCCCTAAAGAAGCGCCTAAGCTGGCATCCACGGAGCCCTCAGAGGGAAAGACACAAGGACGTTCTTTACCTGATGGGCCGGATAAGATAGTTAGCTCATTCCGGACTGACCATGATCGGGGTCATGCCTGCATGCATCATGCGAGGGGTGCAATCGCTCCAGTATAGAGGCCACCCCATGTGGGACTTCAACAGGGAGGACGACGCCACCCGCCACGGCCGTAAGGAGCCGGATTCGGCTGCCGCTCTAATAAAGATCTTGTCCACTTTGTCGGCGTTCTGGGGACGGGGGTCCCCAGACTTGCCTGCCTGCGGCCTGCGGCGTGGCTCGAGTGGGGGCCCAACATGGCCCATCTTCATCAAGCACCAGACTCAAGACCCTCGCGAGGGGCCAAGCCTCGCAAAGCGGACGACACGGCGCATCCTCAGGCGCAGCCTCCTCAGTCTGGCTCGCGAGAAGACGGAGATATCAAGGCGGGGTACCTTGCAAGGTGCCCATGACGCAAGCCATGACGATCGAGGGTGCCAGGCGGGCGTCGGCGCGCGCAGCGTGCTTCTTTCCTCTTTGGTGCAAAGGGGGCAAGTGCAACCGCAGAGTACCGAGGCATCAGGCAAAGGTTGCCGTTTTGGTGCAACAAGACCAGGACCAAGCGGACTATGAGACGGAGGTCACCATGGAGCCTAGCACGGCATCACCGCAGCGTCTTTTGCAGGCGAAGACCACCTTTTGTCAGGATAGATGTACTTGTTGTCCCCCTTCAAATTATCCCGCCAGTGTTGGCTCCCTTCCCGCTCGATATTTGGGAAGAGGACCAGGGCCTCTATAAATAGGGACCGGCCGCCCACATAGCAAAGGGTTCGGTTCGGCTTTTAGGTTAGGGAGGATCGAAATCAGAGAGAGAGAGAAAGAGAGAGAGAAGGGCGACTAAACTCCTCAGTTCACCGCCCCAGCCAAGAACTGACCCTCGCGAGGCAGTTCTTCCTTGTAGTGTTCATCATCACCAGCCCCAAGAGGCAATCCATCCACCACACACTGGAGTAGGGTATTACACCGCAATGGTGGCCCGAACCAGTATAAATCTTTTGTCTCTTGTGTGATTCCCTTAGTAGTTTAGATCTTTGCGAGACGGGGAGGTCGAGGACGTGATTTCCGCGTGCACCCCAGTGTTCGAACCTTAAGGGTCTGCCGGAACCCGAAATCCGACATTTGGCGTGCCAGGTAGGGGTGCGCCGGAATCTGTCTTCCACCACTCCATTCTCCTCCGACCGTCCCATCCATGTCCGACGCTCGACGGGCCCGCGCCGAGCGCCGGGCCGCCATCGCTTCTCGTGACGCCCAGGCGGCCCCGTCGATGGGTGTCCTCATCGTTCCCCGTCGCCCGCCGTCAACACCGCCACCGGCTCGGCGGGAAACGAGCTGCAAGCGCCACCCCAGCATCCGCCTACGCGACGGAGCAACTGCACCACGGCACCGACGCCTCCTGTCATTGCGGCCCTCCTGGGCGGCTCACCGGCGCCGCCCTCAAGTCGCCACGTCAAGCCTTTTTCCCGCCGGGTTAGCTCTGCTGCCGCGCGGCAGGGGGCTCCCCCAGACCGGGCGGCGAGCGAGGTCGATCTGACCTTCAGCTCGGAGGACCACCCCACCAACCAGGTCGGCTTAGGCGCGCTCCCCATGTTGTGCACCCCCACCATCTGCCAGGTGGCCGTCACCCGAACCCTCATCGACGGCGGCGCGGGCCTCAGCATGCTTTCGGTCGAGACTTTCGACCTCTTCTGCATACCCTGGGAGCGGCTGCGACCCAGCCGATCCTTCTCGGGCATCGGGGGCGGATCATCCGACTCTCTGGGACAGATCCGGCTCCCGGTGACCTTCGGCACCTACGACAACTTCCGCATGGAGACGGTTGACTTCGACATCGCCCCCATCGGCCTTCCTTACAATGCCATCCTCGGCTACCCGGCACTGGCCCAGTTCATGGCCGCCACGCACCCGGCGTACAACCTCATGAAGATGCCCGGGAGCAATGGTACCCTCACCATGCGCGGGGACACCGGGGACGCCCTGTGAGTACTCGAGCTCACCTTCAAGACAGCGGTGTCGGCACGGCCCGCCAACGCGGAGGCCCCTGAGCCCAAGGGGGATGCGCCCGCCAAGAAGAAGCAGTTATTCACCCAGGACAAGGCAGAGACCAAGCAGATACCCGTCGACGAGGACGGATCCTCCAGTGCCACTTTCACCATAGGCGCCAACCTTGAGCCTGAGCAGGAGGAGGCCTTGGTCAAGTTCCTACGCTCGAATAAGAAGGTATTTGCTTGGGAGCCAGACCAGCTGGCGGGGATCCCCAGAAGTGTCATCGAGCATCATCTCAACGTGTGCCCAAATGTGCGCCCCATGAAGCAGAAGGCCAGGCGGCAGTCCACGGAGAAGCAGGCTTTCATCGCCCAAGAGACCCGCAAACTAGAGGCCGCCGGGGTCATTCGCGAGGTCCGATACCCGGATTGGTTGGCCAACCCTGTTGTTGTCCCCAAGAAGGGGGGGAAAGAACGCATGTGTGTTGACTTCACCAACCTCAACAAGGCATGCCCGCAAGATCCGTTCCTACTCCCCCGCATCGACCAGATTGTCGATTCCACTGCGGAGTGCGACCTGCTATGCTTCCTGGACGCCTTCTCCGGGTATCACCAGATCAAGATGGCAGTGGAAGACGTTGAGAAGACCGCCTTCTTGACCCCATGCGGGGTATACTTCTATACAGGCATGCCGTTCGGGCTGCGTAACGCAGGGGCAACGTTTCAGCGACTGATGCACATCACCTTGGGCCAGCAGCTCGGAAAGAATGTCGAAGCCTATGTTGATGACATTGTAGTAAAATCTCGGGAGGCGAAAACCCTGATACAAGACCTGGAGGATACCTTTGCGAGCCTCAACACAGTAAACCTGCGGCTCAACCCGGAGAAATGTGTGTTTGGCATCCCCTCGGGCAAACTCTTGGGATTCCGCCTGTCCCATCGCGGCATCGAGGCCAACCCCGAGAAGGTCAAGGCGGTCGAAGACATGAGTCCACCAAAGACCCTCAGAGAAATGCAGAAGCTCACTGGGCGCGTGACCGCGCTAGGGCGCTTCATCTCCAAACTAGGGGAGCGAGCGCTGCCTTTTCTTCCAGCTGATGAAGAGAAAGGGGCCCTTTGAATGGACTGAAGTGGCAGATAAGGAGTTCCAAGATCTCAAGAGGTACCTGACCAGTCCCCCAGTCATGGTGGCTCCGCGCCCTGAGGAGCCCCAGCTGCTGTACCTCGCCGCCACACCCTACTCCGCCAGCGCAGCCCTGGTGGCGGTTAGGGAGGAGCGCCAAGTCAAGGCCGCAGCGGTAGCCCGAGGCAGGACAAAATGGGAACAAGGAAAGCCTGCAGAAGCCGCAACCGCAGCTGAGGAGGGTCAGCTGCTGAGGAATGCACCGGGGGCAGGAGAGGCTGCCCGACCAGATGGTCCACCTCCTGAGGCCACGACACCCCGTGAGGTGCCCTTACCTCATGAGGGCGTGGCAACCCCAGATGCTCCCAGCCTTGTCGAGCACCCAGTTTACTTTGTTAGCACGGTGCTACGGGACGCGAGGGCACGGTACCCATTGCCTCAGAAGCTCCTCCTCGCGCTACTGGTAGCCTCATGTAAGCTGCGTCACTACTTCCATGTTCATACCATCAAAGTCGTCTCGTCATACCCCCTGGAGAGAGTGCTCAGGAGCCCTAACTCAGCCGGAAGGGTCGCTGAGTGGAACATAGAGCTGCAGGCGTTTCATCTCGAGTTCAGCACAACCAGGGTCATCAAAGGAGCAGCGTTGGCGGATTTTGTGGCAGAATGGATAGAGGCACCAGGCCTCAAGGCCGACGAGGATCGGTCCCTCTCCCCGAGGAGCGAGGCGCCAGAAGGCTGGGTCATGCACTTCGACGGGGCGTTCTCCAGACATGGTGCTGGGGCTGGGGCGGTGCTTATATCGCCCACTCAGGACAAGCTCTACTACGCCGTACAGCTCTGTTTCCAGCAAGGTGAAAAGGTCTCCAACAACATAGCGGAGTATGAAGGTTTGTTAGCGGGCTTGAAGGCCGCGGCAGCCCTGGGGGTGAAACGCCTCACCATTAAGGGCGATTCGCAGCTCCTCGTTAATTTCTCCAACAAGGTGTACGAGCCGAAAGATGAGCACATGGAAGCCTACCTTGCGGAGGTCCGCCCGATGGAGAAGCAGTTCTGGGGGTTGGAGTTGCAGCATGTGCCCCATGGCACCAATCAGGAGGCCGACGACATCGCCAAACGGGCGTCCAGGCGGTTACCTCAGGAGCCTGGTGTCTTCGAGGAGCGACTCTTCAAGCCCTCAGCCTTGCCGTCGTTGTCAAACACGGCTCAGCCTCGGGAGGAGCTCCCCCAGCCACCTGCCTCAGGAGCCCCGGTCTGTGGCCCAGCCTCAGGAGCACGCCTGCTCTTGACGATGGAACCTCAGGAGGGGTGCTGGATCACACAGCTCCGGAGTTACCTAACACAAGGGACCTTGCCGGAGAAGGAGGAGGAAGCGGAGCATGTGGCACGGCAGGCCACGGCGTACTGCATCAAGGATGGAGAGCTCTACCGGAAGTGACCAAACGATGTATCCCTGCGCTACATCTCCAGGGAGCAAGGAAAAGAACTGCTAGAAGACATACACGGCAGAGACCGTGGACATCATTCATCATCACGGACCCTCGTCGGCAAGGCGTTCCACTGTGGGTTTTATTGGCGCACCGCACTCAATGACACCGTCGAACTGGTGAAAGCTTGTGAGGCCTGCCAGTTCCACGCCAAGCAAATTCATCAGCCGACGGGAGGCCTGCAGACTATACCCCTTTCGTGGCCATTCGCAGTCTGGGGGCTGGACATCCTGGGCCCGTTTCCTCGGGCGCCAGGGGGCTACCGCTACCTCTATGTCGCAGTGGACAAGTTCACCAAGTGGGCTGAAGTGGAGGCCGTTCGCACCATCCCCGCGGGCTCTGCGGTCAAGTTCATCAGGGGCATCGTGAGCCGGTTCGGGGTGCCGAACCGCATCATCACAGACAACGGTTCGTAGTTCACCAGTAACCTCTTCAAAACAAACTGTGCTAACCTTGGAACGCAGATATGCTACGCCTCAGTAGCGCACCCCCGAAGCAACGGCCAGGCCGAGCGAGCCAACGCGGAGGTCCTGAGGGGCCTCAAGACTAGGACGTTCAAGAAGAAGCTGGAGGCCTGCGGCAGAGGACGGTACAACGAGCTGCAGTCTGTGCTGTGGTCCATCCGCACCACCGCGACCAAACCGACTGGGGAGACCCCATTCTTCCTGGTCTACGGAGCGGAAGCAGTCCTCCCTCACGAGGTCAGACGTTGCTCCGCGTGGGTCCTGGCGTTCGACGAGGCGCAGCAGGACGCCATGCGGGGGATGGACCTCGTGCTGGGGGAGGAACGTCGCCCGGAGGCCACGCTGCGAGCGGCGAGGTATCAACAGTCGCTGCGGCGATATCACTGCCGCAACATCCGCCCCAGGACTCTCGAGGTAGGAGACCTCGTGCTCAGGCGGGTTCTCTCTAGGGAGGGGTTGCACAAGCTCTCTCCCATGTGGGAGGGCCCGTTCAAGGTTGTTCATGTTTCCAGGCCCGGCTCCGCGCGCTTGGAGACTCAGGAGGGAGTGCCAATCCAGAATGCATGGAACATCCAGCACCTCCAGAGGTTCTACCCCTAAAAAGGCCCGGAGCCTGTGAAGCAAGGCGAGTGCCTGTGAAGATCATCACTTTGGAAAAAGGCCCGGAGCCTGTGAAGCAAGGTGAGTGCCTGTGAACATCATCGCTTTGGAAAAAGGACCGGAGCCTGTGAAGCAAGGCGAGTGCCTGTGAAGATCATCGCTTTGGAAAAAGGCCCGGAGCCTGTGAAGCAAGACGAGTGCCTGTGAAGATCATCGCATTGGAAAAAGGCCCGGAGCCTGTGAAGCAAGGCGAGTGCCTGTGAAGATCATCGCTTTGGAAAAAGGCCCGCAGCCTGTGAAGCAATGCGAGTGCCTGTGAAGATCATCTCTTTGAAAAGGCCCAGAGCCTGTGAAGCAAGGCGAGCGCCTGTGAATCTATTGCTTGGGAAAAGGCCCGGAGCCTGTGAAGCAAGGCCAATGCCTGTGAAGCTCGCCGCCCCGTGACACTCTCACGTAATAATGAGTGGGGCTGTACACGCCCCGGAATCTCAGGAGCGCCGGCCTCAGGCCCTGGGCTCCCTCCGACGCCCAGTGGCTGCACTTACCTCCGCGCTGGTGAGAAGACGTCGAATACTAGCCTAGGTGCTGGACGCGGCTTTTTCATTTGCTTTCCGCAGTTGACGTGTTTGTTTGCATTCGGAGTCTTATTGAAGTTGTCGCTGTTGCTGATTTGTGGTCGTCGATTTTCGCCCCTCGCTTTGGTTTCTCTCGTAAACGACCTCGCGAGGGATAGTGCTCAGACGTCCTCGCGAGGGTTTCTGCCCTAGCCGCAGGAAGGTTCTCAGGACCCTGGCGCATTACAGGAGCACCCCTCCTAGTCCATGCCCCTCGGGCACCGCGACGTGCACACAGGGCCTGGGTCGGTCGCCCCACCCCCCGACAGGGGTCGAAAACTATCTACGCACAGGCGAGAAATCAAGAGATGCAAAAAATGAGATCAAGGTAATAGCCAAAACGGCAATGTTTCCCAACACGCCCCAAGGGGGCTCCATGCAGCTGTTCTGTCTTACACAGGTAACAAAAGAGAAAGGAAAAAGATGAGCCCAGTGCAGCCCCCCCTCACATTGGCCCGCGGAGGTGACACGGGCTGCCTCAGGGCCTCAGGCGGACTCCCTCTCGCACTTCACCGGGGCACGACGGCGGGCGGACGAACCGCCACCTCCCAAGCAAGCTCGACGGCGCGGGGGAGGACTGCTGCCACCGCTGGAGGAGTCGCTTGAGGAGGAGCTGACGAAGCCTGGGGAGTCACGGACGCCGCCATCCAGGCGGACGCTATCTCCTTCATCGCCATCGGAGCGGGGCCCGCGGACGCGGTCGTCGTCCTCAGGGCAGCACCCCGCGCGGCGACCATCTTCCCCAAACACCCTCACATAGAGGGTGGCGTCGCCGTCGAACCTAAAGTGCAGAGTGCACCAACGCTCCAGGCCGCGAGCACGGGCGAACGCCTGCCAGCCACGAGTGAAGGCCAAGCCCCCGCTGGAGGAGACCTCCAGCACGACCCACGAGGACCTGCTGCAGCAGCCCTCCGCCTGGAGCCAGAGGCCGCCAGGAGCGCCGGCCAGGAGTTCACTAAGGAGGAAGCGAGGGAGCGGGAGCCGGGCGCGAGTCGGCTCCGCCGACCAGACGACAAACTCCGGAGCGCCTGCACAGCACGGAAGCGCGGCCTGGGAGAACGCGCGACCCAGGCGCGTCCTTCGGCTACGGCGGCTCGCCCGCCGCCGCGCTGGGAGCCACCTCCATGGCCACTGAGCGCGGCCAGGGCGGCCACCGGATGCTTCCGAGGGCGCCCACGACCGCGCTTGGTCGGGGGAGAGGCAGGACCAACCTGGAGGGCCTTCCCCTTCTCTGTAGCCGAGTACCTCCTCGATGGAGCCATCACACCAAGACGGAGCGAGAACTTAGGCGAATGGGGGAGCAAGAAGAGATGGATTGGAAGGGCACGCGCGGTGCCGTACTTATAGCCGGCGAAGGCCAACCACCGGCCTCCACGATCACAGGTAATCATGACACGATTTGCATGCAGGGACTTGTCCACCTCGCGCGGTCACCAAGGCGTCGTGGGGAAGTGGAGTCGCCCACGTCCAATCAACCGCCAAGCGGCGCCCAAGGCCGCAGGCTGTTAGGGCCCGCGGCGCTTCGCCCTTGCCCTTTCGCCTCTCAGCACGGCCAAGTCCGTGCGCGCCTTGGGCCCGGGGGCTACTGTCGGCGTTCTGGGAACGGGGGTCCCCAGACTTGCCTGCCTGCGGCCTGCGGCGTGGCTCGAGTGGGGGCCCAACATGGCCCATCTTCATCAAGCACCAGACTCAAGACCCTCGCGAGGGGCCTAGCCTCGCGAGGTGGACGACACGGCGCATCCTCAGGCGCAGCCTCCTCAGTCTGGCTCGCGAGAAGACGGAGATATCAAGGCGGGGTACCTCGCGAGGTGCCCATGACGCAAGCCATGACGATCGAGGGTGCCAGCCGGGCGCCAGCGCGCGCAGCGTCCTTCTGTCCTCTTTGGTGCAAAGGGCGCAAGCGCAGCCGTGGAGTACCCAGGCATCAGGCAAAGGTTGCCATTTTGGTGCAACAAGACCAGGACCAAGCGGACTACAAGACGGAGGTCACCATGGAGCCTAGCATGGCGTCACCGCAACGTCTTTCGCAGGTGAAGACCACCTTTTGTCAGGATAGATGTACTTGTTGTGCCCCTTCAAATTAGCCTGCCATTGTTGGCTCTCTTCCCGCTCGATATTTGGGAAGAGGACCAGGGCTTCTATAAATAGGGACCGGCCGCCCACATAGCAAAGGGTTCGGTTCGGCTTTTAGGTTAGGGGGGATCTAAATCGGAGAGAGAGAAAGAGAGAGAGAGAAGGGCGACTGAACTCCTCAGTTCACCGCCCCAGCCAAGAACTGACCCTCGCGAGGCAGTTCTTCCTTGTAGTGTTCATCATCACCAGCCCCAAGAGTCCATCCATCCACCACACACTGGAGTAGGGTATTACATCGCAATGGTGGCCCGAACCAGTATAAACCTTGTGTCTCTTGTGTGATTCCCTTAGTAGTTTAGATCTTTGCGAGACGGGGAGGTCGAGGACGTGATTTCCGCGCGCACCCCAGTGTTCGAACCTTAAGGGTCTGCCGGATCCCGAAATCCGACACACTTTGTACAAGGGAGAAGAGGAGGAATTTCAACGCGTCAACCCACAGGGTGGATTTTCTATCTACAATCCCCCAAGTTGGGTAAGTGGACACTTTTACTTGCCCATCTGTTTTATATTCCCATCGTTAAATATTCAGTCTAACGACTTCAACGCAGGAACTGCGCCAGGCTGTTAAAGAAATAAACAGCCCTCCTCCTCAACCCGAGGATCCGGGGCGGTCCCTCGACCCGGCCTCTCAAGAGGATCCGGACTTATCTGTGGAGCTGATTGATGGGGTGTTTCATCAATTGAGCAAGGACAACGCCTTGGTGGCCATTACGGCCGATTACCCAGGGCTACTCCCAGCCTCACAGGTAACTGAGACCGAAGTCCCAGCACTTTGAAAAGGAATCTATCCTCGCGTGTTTTCGATTGCCATATGACAACCGTGTTTTGCAGGGGAGGTCCTTGATATGGGAGGCCGAGCCTGTGGCGACTAGCCAACAAGGGGCGGCAAGGCCCCGCGGGCTGAAAAGAAGTGCGGTCCGGACTGAGACGCCGATGCAAAGGTATAGCGCGCCATCTTATTCCCAGGTGTTATTACTTCAAGGCATATTAACGCTCGTGCCCTCTTCAGGACGAAGAGACCTCGCCGGACTATATTCGGAGAGGTTGCCAATCGCGCCTCCACCAGCCAGGCTCCAAAGCCTGGTCTGGAAGCGAAGGCGGACACAAGGCGCGCACCGAACGCTCCTCCGACAGAGGATGCGGACAGGCTGTCTGCCACCAATTCCAAGGTGGAGAGTGCCATGAACCACAGGCGTCGCCGGACAGTTCTTCACGATGCTTGTTTCTCCCTAGAGGCATTGGATGCCTTCAATTCGGGAGATGCATACCTCCGTGCCGCTCAAAATGGTCTAGCTAGAGCCACGAAGCAATATGTAAAAGACATACGGGTATGAAAATTTTGGTAATTATATATATACCAGTAGCCCCCGAGACTTGAAACAGTTAGAATAACTAATTTAAGGATCATTTGTTATGCAGGTTCTTACAGAAAAGAATACCCTACTGTCCCAGGAGCTGGAAGAGTGCAAAGCCCAACTTGAGGCCGCACTAGCCGCGACAGGGGAGCCCAAGGAGACCCCCTCTGGTAATATACGCTTCGAAAGATAAGTATTTTGCGAAGTGTGGCGTGGGTGCAAACCTGACAAATGAAATTGCGGATGGTGCCAGATTAAATCCGGAAAAGCAACAACTCCTACACCAGCTAAAGGTTGGTGAGAGTGTGCTGACAAAGGTGAGGCGGGAGAAGAACGATCTCCAAGATGCCAACATCAAGCTTGGCATCGAATTGAAGGATGTCCATGCCCAGCTGTTGGACTCCGTTAAGGAGAATCAGTGGCTTCGACGCAGCATATTTAGTAAGTGCTTAAACGAACTTTGAAGAAAGAGTTCGGTGAGGAAGTCGACTAACAGAGTAATGTCTGTAGGTATGCTAACAGGTCGTCCCGCAAAGGAAATGCCCGGTTCTACGGGTGAACTTCTTCCCGAGCTCTCACAACTGCACGAGCGAGTTCGGTAGGTGATGCAAGGCGTCGCCCAGGCCTTGTGGCCATCCGTCTCCATGCCCGAAGGCCTTGGAGAGCTTGTAGAGAAGCTGAAGGGAGCCCGGCGGCGCTTCCGATTCTGGAAGATGTCGGCCTGCCGTCCAGGCGCCAGGGAGGCCTGGGCCATGGTGAAGACGCGGTACACGAAGGCTGACCCAAACCACATGGCCGTGGTCGGACCCGTGGGGCCCAATGGGAAGGAGATCCCTGTGAGCTCAGTATACGGCCAAGTAGAATTGGCCGCAAAGTATTCCCAACAGGACTGTAAGCTAGACAACCTGTTAGATGGTATTGAAGAGGAATACAATCAGTCAGATTGACTATGTAATTTTAATTGACATGTGTAATGCCTTCTAGCCAGATTGTAGATCGTTTGTCATGGCCGACCTTTTCGCTTCATCCTCGGGACCTGACGGTCCAGAGTGTGTCCGAATACCCTCGTGGTTATATAAGAACCGAGGTATGCATGGAGACCAGGCGTAGGGGTCATTAGTGCTTGAACAGACAAGTGCCCAACTAGTTATGTTATATTACATGGTTAGTAAGAAACATCTTCCAGGGAGAATAGTTCCATTAGGGGTTCCTTTCCCTGGGAGGCATGCCCTAAAGTGCATGTCCATTCTGCGAAAAGAGATGCAGGAAAAACATCTGGGGGTGTATAGATAAATAAGTGAAAAAAAGATCATCTTTAGTTCACCGACCGAATATTCCCTTAAGAACGCTAGCTTTCGGCTTCACCCAGTCTGAGGTACACATCCGGCTGACCCGGCAGTAACAATTGCAGAGGTGCTCCCTTTACCACCTAGCCGTACAATCAGGAACGTAGGGGTAAGCACAGGAGCCAGGCAACCTAGCTTGGCCAAAACTTAAGTCATATCGATGCATATAATGGTGAATAAAAGGTACATGCGGAAGTGTGACACATGTGTTGGGCATGAAGCCCGTATAAATAAGCTTCTGTTTAAAGAAGCCCCCAGGTTTAATGAGCGCGAATAGCGCGTCACTTTATGAGCCTTTAAAGGCTATAAGAGAGAGAGAGAGAGAGAGAGAGGAGAAGGAGAGAAATGTAAGACAGAAAGTATATAAAAAATGGACAAAGGAAGGAGATGAACACAGAGTCCGGCACTAGGCATAGAATCTTCGGAGACGGGCTGCGTTCCATGGGTTCGGCTCGAGTCGGTTATCCGATGCATCTTGCAGGCGGTATGCTCCACCAGTCAGGACTTGGTCAATTATGAAGGGACCTTCCCACTTGGGCTTGAGTTTGTCCTTTTTCTTGTCCGGCAGGCATAGAACTAACTCGCCAATGTTGTAATTTTTGGCCCGTACTTCTCTGCTTTGGTATCTTCGAGCCTGCTGTTGATAGAATGCGGAACATGCTTTTGCCTCGTCACGCTCTTCCTCCAAGGCGTCCAAACTGTCCTGGCGATCGAGCAAGGCTTCTCTTTCTTTGTACATGCGCACTCGAGGTGAGTCATGAATTATGTCGCAGGGCAAAACTGCCTCTGCGCCGTACACCATGAAGAATGGTGTGTATCCGGTGGTGCGATTCGGCGTGGTCCGCAGCCCCCAGAGTACGGAGTCGAGCTCCTCTACCTAGTGCGTATTAGATTCCTTAAGGGACCGCACTAATCTGGGTTTAATGCCGCACATGATAAGACCATTTGCATGTTCAACCTGGCCGTTAGTTTGTGGGTGATAGGCGGAAGCATAATCGAGCTTGATGCTCATGTTTTTACCCCAGAGTTTTACCTCATCGTCCGTAAAGTTCGTGCCGTTATCAGTGATGATGCTATGGGGGACGCCATAACGGTGTACAACCCCGGATATAAAGTCTATCACCGGTCCTGATTCGGCCGTCTTAACAGGCTTGGCTTCTATCCATTTTGTGAACTTATCCACCATGAGCAGTAAGTATTTTTTCTTGTGGGTTCCGCCTTTAAGGGGTCCAACCATGTCAAGCCCCCAGACCGCGATGGGCCAAGTGATGGGGATAGTTTGGAGGGCGGTGGGTGGCATGTGGCTTTGGTTTGCAAAAAGCTGGCAACCGACGCATCGTTGGACTAAGTCCTGGGCGTCTGCCCGGGCCGTCGGCCAATAAAAGCCTGTACAGAAGGCCTTGCTTACAAGGGACCGAGCTGCAGCGTGATGACCGCCGAGTCAGGCATGAATTTCAGCCAGGAGGTTCCGCCCTTCCTCTTTGGAGATGCACCTTTGAAGGACTCCGGTAGTGCTTTTCTTATAAAGCTCTCCCTCATGGACTTCATAGGCTTTAGATCGCTGCACTATGCAGCGTGCCTCATTTTGATCCTCGGGGAGTTCCTGCCTAGTAAGGTAGGCGAGGAATGGTTCTGTCCACGGGGCGATGACGACCATTATTACGTGGGCTGAAGGTGTTATTTCATTGGCAGAGCCTCCAATTATGTCAGAGTGTTCGGTGTCAGGCAGTGCGGTTGGGTCTGGGCTGTTATTGCCGGGTTCCCCTTCCCATACGAACAGCCTTTCCAAGAAGATGTTGGGGGGGGACTACATCGCGTTTTGCACCGATGCGTGCCAGGACATCTACCGCCTGATTATTTTCCCGGGCTATATGGTGAAATTCGAGCCCTTCGAACCGAGCTGACATTTTTAGGACGGTGTTGCGATAAGCTGCCATTTTTGGATCCTTGGCATCAAAGTCTCCATTTATTTGGGATATTGCGAGGTTCGAGTCCCCGCGCACCTCTAGGCGTTGAATGCCCATGGATACTGCCATCCAGAGACCATGTAAAAGGGCCTCATATTCGGCTACATTTTTGGAGTCTGTGTACATTATCTGGAGTACGTATTGAACTGTGTCTCCTGTGGGGGACGTCAAAACGACGCGAGCCCCTAGACCGGCCAACATTTTGGAGCCGTCGAAGTGGATGACCCAGTTTGAATATGTGTCGTACTCTTTAGGGAGTTCGGCCTCTGTCCATTCTGCGACGAAGTCGACCAAAACTTGCGACTTGATAGCTCGCCGTGGCTTGTAAGTTAGGTCGAACGGGAGGAGCTCAATGGCCCATTTTGCAATCCGGCCCGTCGCGTCACGGTTGTTTATAATATCGTTAAGTGGCACTTCCGAGGCTACTGTTATTGAACAGTCTTGAAATAGTGTCGCAGCTTCTGGGATGCCATAAATACCGTGTACGCAATATTTTGATAATGCGGGTACCGTGACTTGCACGGAGTAAGGACAGTGGACACATAGTAGACCGGCTTTTGAAGGGGGAATTTGTGTCCGTCCGTTTCTCGTTCGATGACGAGCACTGCGCTTACGACCTAATGGGTTGCCGCAACGTATAATAGCATTGGTTCGCCAAAGTTTGGCGCGGCCAGGACTGGGTTTGTTGCCAAGATGGCTTTTATTTCGTCGAGTTCGGCCGTGGCTGCATCGGTCCACTCGAAGTGTTCAGTGCGCCAAAGGAGGCGGTAAAGGGGTAGGGCCTTTTCTCCCAAGCGGGAGATAAAGCAGCTTAGAGCCGCCACGCATCCGGTTAATTTTTGTATTTGTTTGAGGTCCTTCGGGATATCCAATTGTGACAGAGCTCGGATCTTGGCTGGATTTGCTTCAATTCCTCTACCGGATACAATGAAGCCCAAGAGCTTTCCGGCTGGAACGCCGAAAACACATTTTTCTGGGTTGAGCTTGATGTCATATGTTCGGAGGATATCGAATGTTAGCCTCAAGTCGTCTACTGGAGATTCAACATGTCTTGTTTTAACAACCACATCATCTATGTATGCCTCCACTGTTTTGCCGATCTGGTTTGCCAGACATGTCTGAATCATGCGCTGATATGTTGCGCCGACGTTTTTGAGCCCGAAGGGCATTGTGTTGAAGCAAAATGGGCCGTATGGTGTGATGAATGTCGTTGCGGCTTGGTCTGACTCTGCCATCTTTATTTGATGGTAGCCGGAGTATGTGTTGAGGAAACGCAACGAATCATGTCCTGCGGTAGCGTCGATAATTTGATCGATGCGGGGGAGAGGGAAGGGATCCTTTGGGCAAGCCTTGTTAAGGTCTTTAAAATCAACGCACAGGCGCCAGGATTTGTCCGTCTTTGGTACCATCACCAGGTTTGCTAGCCAGTCCGGGTGTTTTATATCCTTGATGAATCCGGCCTCCAATAGCTTGGCTAGTTCCTCTCCCATGGCCTGTCTCTTAGGTTCGGAAAAACGCCAAAGAGCCTGTTTGACTGGCTTGAATCCTTTTAGGATATTTAAGCTGTGTTCGGCCAGCCTGCGTGGGATTCCTGGCATGTCTGAAGGGTGCCAGGCAAAAATGTCCCAGTTCTCTCGTAGGATCTCTCGGAGTGCGGCGTTTACATCAAGGTTTAACTGTGCCCCGATGGAAGCTATTTTATTGGGGTCCGTTGGATGGACCTCGAATTTGACTATTTCGTTCGCCGGTTTAAAGGAGGTGGACTTGGATCTTTTGTCGAGTATCACATCGTCCCTATTCACCGTGGAGCGCAGCGCAGTCAGTTCCTCAGCCGCTAGGTCTTCGGATAGCGCCTCGAGGGCCAGTGCAGCTGTCTTGTTTTCGGCGCGGAGTGCTATGTCCGGATCACTAGCGAGAGTGATGATACCGTTAGGCCCGGGCATCTTGAGCTTCATGTACCCGTAATGTGGTATTGCTTGGAATATTGTAAATGCTTCCCGCCCTAGCAAAGCGTGGTATCCGCTACTGAACGGGGCCACTTGGAACGTGACCTCTTCGGACCTGTAATTATCCGGCGTGCTGAACACCACATCTAGTGTGATTTTCATGTGCAGCGCGCTTCTCGACTGGGGATTATTCCTCTAAAGGTTGTGCTGGTTCGCTCAATGCGGTTCCAGTGTATTTCCATTTTTTGAAGGGTTTCCTCATAAATGAGGTTAATCCGCTACCGCCATCCATGAGTACCTTGGTAAGACGAAAGCCGTCCACTATTGGACTGAGGACCAATGCAGCTGGTGCTCGGGCTGTTCGGAATTTAGGTTCATCACTAGCGTTAAAAGTAATTGCCGTATCACTCCATGGGTTTATTGTTGCTACTTGGTAGACTTCGGCAAGGCTGCGGAGTGTTCTTTTTCGCATATTATTTGATGCGAAAGTCTCGAAGATTGTTAATACCGTACTGGTGTCTCTGGGGTGGCTTTCTGTGGCTTCTGAAATTAGAAGATCTTCGCCAATTTTTGCCACATGTCGGAGTATCCAACATGCTCTAAGGCTGTGTGTTGGTGTGGCGCCCTCTGCACTATGAATTTTACAGGGTCCATTAAGCCATCCTTCCAGTATGGTTCCGTGCCTTCTAGAGGGCTTTTTCTTTTTGGTATTGAACCCGGGTGTCTGGCGATGATGCACCCTTTTATTTCGTACTGGGTTTGTATTCAGGGCCGGATTGTCCCAAAATTTTATTTCGGTTTTCCAGGCGCTTTCCATCGCACAGTACTTTCATACTATGGACGCCAAGTCAGCGAAGCGTGTAATATCAGAGCGACTTATGGCGTTGAGGATTCCCTTGTCCGTGCAATTATTGTAGAAGAATGAAATTGCGTCTTCCTCGTGGCAGTCCTTTATCCTATTCATAACCAGGAGGAATCTGGCCCAGTAATGATGTACTGTTTCTTCGGGCTCTTTCCTAATTTGGGATAGATCGCTTATGTACGGGTGGGTGGGTGGAATTAAATCCGAAACCTCACCCAATCTGAGACCCAGAGGCCAAGGAGTTTCCGAATTCGAAAGTTTGGATTCTTGGATGCTGTCCAATGAATCTAGCCCATCGCCTGACTTTAAGTTCAGGTCTTGAGTGATGTTTCGCCAAGCTTGCATGGGTATCCGGCTTGGAGGGATTGGGAATCCAGACATAGCTAGTCCTTAAGATAGATGAGGGGTCGCTGCACTGTCCCTCTACCAAGCTTGCCGTGTCCGGAAGGGACTTTCCTTGGCGCGGAAGGCAAGCTTGGCAATTCGAAAGTTTCCACGGGTATCCGGCTTGGAGGGATCGGGAATCCAGACATAGCTAGTCCTTAAGATAGATGAGGGGTCGCCGCACTGTCCCTCTACCACGGCAACATGATGGGTGACCTGGGGAGAGTTAATCTCTCTCAGATCGGGTTTAGGCCCAATCTGGTCGTAATCCGTAGCGACTCCCAGGGCGGCGATGCGATCCAAGAGCTCATTTAGGGAAGAGAGCTCCATTGGATCTAGCTGCTCGGCGAATTCCGAGCTGACGTGAAGATTGCTTTCGATGACCCGAGAGGTCATCGTCGGCGCAGCAGCCGAACAGGCGGTCATAAGGAAACCACCTAGCCGGAGGGTTTGGCCGACAGCCAAAGTTCCCTTAGCAACGATGCCGTCTTTAAAGACGGGATGAGGCATCCTTGCTGATGGCGACGGCACAGAGGAACTCTCAATGAAAGCACCAATGTCGGTGTCAAAACCGGCGGATCTCGGGTAGGGGGTCCCGAACTGTGCGTCTAGGTCGGATGGTAAGAAGAGGGAGGGGACACAATGTTTTACCCAGGTTCGGGCCCTCTTGATGGAGGCAAAACCCTACGTCCTGCTTGATTGATATTGATGATATGGGTAGTACAAGAGTAGATCTACCACGAGATCAAGGAGGCTAAACCCTAGAAGCTAGCCTATGGTATGATTGTTGTCTGTCCTATGGACTAAAACCCTCCGGTTTATATAGACACCGGAGAGGGCTAGGGTTACACAGAGTCGGTTACAATGGTAGGAGATCTACATATCCGTATCGCCCAGCTTGCCTTCCACGCCAGGGAAAGCCCCTTCCGGACATGGGACGAAGTCTTCAATCTTGTATCTTCATAGTCCAGGAGTCCGGCCGAAGGTATAGTCCGGCTATCCGGACACCCCCTAATCCAGGACTCCCTCACCCGTGTCTTGGACGCTTGGAGGCTTGATCGGTCTGTAATTTTTCTGAAGTGCCAGGGGAAGCCGGCTAGGCTACCCGTGGTCATTTACTCCAACAATCGGTATTGTACCGGGACCACCAGAAGGGTCCCGGGGGTCCACCGGGTGGGGCCACCTATCCCGGAGGGGCCCATGGGCTGAAGTGGGAGGGGAACTAGCCCCTAGTGGGCTGGTGCGCCCCCATGGGCCTCCCCCTGCGCCTAGGGTTGGAAACCCTAGGGGTGGGGGGCGCCCCACTTGGCATGGGGGGCACTCCACCCCCCTTGGCCACCGCCCCCTGGGGGTCATATTAATAGTGGGGGGGAGGGAGGGCAGCCGGACCCTAGCCCCTGGCGCCTCCCTCTCCCTCCCGTGACACTCCTCCCTCTCCCTGAGCTTGGCGAAGCCCTGCCGAGATCACCGTTGCTTCCACCACCACGCCGTCGTGCTACTGGATCTTCATCAACCTCTCCTTCCCCCTTGCTGGATCAAGTTGGAGGCAACATCTTCCCAACCATACGTGTGTTGAACGCGGAGGTGTCGTCCGTTCGGCGCTAGGTCATCGGTGATTTGGATCACGACGAGTACGACTCCATCAACCCCGTTCTCTTGAACGCTTCCGCGCGCGATCTACAAGGGTATGTAGATGCACTCCCCTCTCCCTCGTTGCTAGATGACTCCATAGATTTATCTTGGTGATGCGTAGAAAATTTTAAAATTCTGCTACGTTCCCCAACAGTAATAACTAAAAAGAAAACCCAAAAATATTTCCTGTTCTTCTTTCACTTGTTGGGAGCTTTCCCGTGTAAATAGTTTTATTCCTTTTCTTTTCTTTGGGGGTCAGTAGGAGAAGACCATAAATAAATTGTTGAAGTGGCTCTTATATGCATTATTGTTGATTTAACCAAGAGCCCATATTGCCTTGTCTTCTCCTGTTTATTGAATGCTCGCAGATTCCTGCTTAGTCCAATGCACGTACACTCTTATTATTATTCACACCGTTCGGTCGTGCAAGTGAAAGGTGTCGGATTTTCGGGTTCCGGCAGACCCTTGAGGTTCGAACACTGGGGTGCGCACGGAGATTTCGCCTCCTACCTACCTGCACCCCTCTGCCTCACTAAGATCTAAGCTATAGGAAGAACGACACAAGAGACATATGGTTTATACTGGTTCGGGCCACCATTGTGGTGTAATACCCTACTCTAGTGTGTGGTGTGGTGGATTGCCTCTTGGGCTGATGATGATGAACAATACAAGGAAGAACAGCCTCGCGAGGGTCTGTTCTTGGGTGCGGGGGGGGACGAACTGCTAGGGGGAGTTCAGTCACCCTTCTCTCTCTCTGATTTCGATCCCCCTTCCTACTATGGTGGCTAGTCCTATTTATGGAGGCACTGGTCCTCTTCCCAAATATCGAGCGGGAAGGGAGCCAACGATGGCACGCTAATTTGAAGGGGGACAGCCAGTACCAGCTATCCTGACAAAAGTAGTCTTCGCCTGCACAAAGCTCTGGTGGTGACGCCGTCTTGGGCTCCACGATGACCTCCGTCTTGCAGTCCTCCTGGTCTTGGTCTTGTTGCACCGAAATGGCAACCTTTGCCTTATGTCTCGGTACTCCACGGCTGCGCTTGCTCCCTTTGCACCAAAGAGGAAAGTAGGACACTGCGCGGGCTGGTGCCCGCCTGGCGCCTTTGGTCGTCATGGCTTGCGTCACGGTCACCTCGTGAGGTACCCCGCCTTGATCTCTCCGCCTCCTCGCAAGCCAGCCTAATGAGGCCGTGCCTGAGGAAGCTCTGCATCGTACGCCCCGTGAGGCTTGGCCCCTCGCGATAGTCTTGGGTTTGTGTTAATGAAGATGGGCCGTGCTGGGCCCCCCTTTGAGCCACGCCGCAGGCTGCAGGCAGGCAAGTCTGGGGACCCCCGTTCCAAGAACGCCGACAATAGCCCCCGGGCCCAAGGCGCGCCCGGACTTGGCCGTGCAGGGAGGCGGAAGGGCAAGGGCGAAGCGCCGCGGGCCCTAACATCCTGCGGCCTTGGGCGCCGCGTGGCGGTTGATTGGACGTGGGCGGCACTGTTCCCCCACGCCCCCTTGTTTTGCGCCATGCTAGGCGGACTCATAGTTGTACACAGCCGCTCCCCTTTCTGTCGCTCGAGCGCCCTTTGTCCTTCCTCCGCTCGAACTCCAGCTTCTGTTTTCAACCCAATCTCGAACTTCCCCCTCCCCCCTTCCCATCGCCATGGCTCCGACGAAGAAGGGAAGAGGGAAGAAACCCGTGCCTCCGCCTTGCCCGCCGCCGTTGGCGGCCCCCGCCGAGGGCTTGGGCAAGGTCAGCTCGGCTCTGGCCACTATCTTCAAGGAATGCGGGAGGACGACGGCCTGGCTCGCGTCCCACTTCTCCATCGACAGGATAGTCACCGAGGTCCCGTATTTCGCCGATGCCCTGTGGGCGGGTCTGGTTCCTCCTTTTTCCGATTTCTTCAATGCCGTGCTTTCCCACTATCAGATCCACATGATGCATTTGGGTCCTGAATCCATCACCCTCCTTTCGGTCTTCGCCTTTGTTTGCGAGGCTATGATGGGCATCCTTCCTTCGATTGTCTTGCTGCGCCACTTCTTCTTGCTGCGCCTTGTCGACCCTACCCAATGCTGGGCGTGCGTGAGCTTCGTTGCCGCGTCTGAGACAGCGGCCTCTGGGATTGACTTCAAGCTCCCTCTGTCCGCGGCTGGGTTCCGCGAGCGGTGGCTGTATGTGGATGCAGGGGTGCCCAGCCCCTGCTATCGGAGCCAACTTCGCCTACTGTCCCCAATTCGGGCTGGGGCCAGGAGACGCTTGAGATCCCCCGACTCGTCTTCGTCTGGCACCGCTTCGCGTTCTTGAGGTCTCTTTGCGTGACAGCGCCCAAGGTGGTAAAGGAGTTCCTGCTACGCCGCGTTGTTGCTCTCCAACGCCACTCCCGCCGGATGTGGGCCTTCAGCGGGCGCGATGATCGTATGAGGCTCCAGGAAGAGGACCTCACGCCTGAAGTGCTGAGGACAGCGCTCTTGACCCTGACTGGGGACCCAAACCCTGGCAGCATCCAGCAGGGTGGGGCCTTGCTGTACCTCTGGCAGAGTAGGGGCGATTTTGTGAAGTAGGTGCCTACCTTGATGAGTGGGGGTCGCACCCCGCCGGCGTCCAGGGACCTCGCGAGAACCCAGTGATGGTGACTGCCCTTCCAGTCGGCCACAACGACTCTTCCTCAAGCGGCGGAGCAGGGAGGCATGAGGCGCCAGAGGCCGAGGGGGCTCCCGGCGGGGTGATAGCGCAGGGCGATGCTCATGAGGGAGCAGCTCTTGGGGCCCGTGCCGCTGAGGCTCAGGGTGGCAAGTAGCTACCCTCAGCGCCTATAGATGAGGCCCCTGAGGCTCCAGCTGCTTCTCTTGGCGAGGCGATTGGCAGCGCGCATCAGGTGGGCGCCTCTGACGCAGATCGCCTTGACGCTCCGTGTTCGTCGCAGGTTGATCCCTGCGCCCAACTCTTGGGCCGCTTCCGCATGGACTTTGAGGCCCTCCGGAAGAGAAGGGAGGCCATGGGCGACGATTACCCTTGTCGCCTGCTGAAGCGTAGGAAGTACTTCGCCAGTGATGAGTAAGCCTTCTCCTTTCCTAGCTCCCGATCCTTCTGTTGCTTTTACTGACCCTTGCTTCGCAGGCCCCTTCCAGCCGAGCTCGCGGAGACGGCTGAGGTGCCGTCCCCCTTGGCTTTGCCCCCTCCACCATCCTCAAGCGCTCCTAGCAGCAGAGCCCTTGTGGTGAGGGCGATCGGAGAGGCGAACTGTCCCGAGGCGCATCGTGGCCCTGCGCACCTCGCAATCCTCCTTCGCGGGCCTTCTCGTGGCATAGCCAGCCTGCCATGGGCTTCCCGCCTGGTCGTGGACTACGATTGGCAGAGGCGCTCCCTGCGCTCTTCACCTGGGGATGGGCTGGCTCCAGGCCGGGCTTCTGGCGTGGTGTGCCCGGCCGTCGCTAGGGTGCTAGCCCCCAGCCCCCTGCCCGAAGGGGGAGTGCTGATTCGTGGCCCCCGACGCTTGCTTGGGCCCGATGATGGTTTGGAAGACGTGCTCGAGCGTGCTCGGGAGCGTCGCGCTCTCCGCCAAGGATTCCTTCGAAGGGCGGCTCACGCGGTAAGCCTGCTTGGTGAGGAGCTTGGTGATGAAGACGCGCGCCTTGAGGCCGAGGGCCTGCGCCTGGTGGCAGTGAGGCACGAGCTGGAGGGTGCCATTGCCCTTGGGCACCGTCAGCGTGATCTTGGCGGCGCAGAGGCCAAGGCGTCGCTGGTGGCCTCTCAGGAGGCCCGATCTTGGGCCACTGATGAGGCCCGGGAAGCTGATCGGCAGCGAATGGTGGTGGAGGAGCGGGCTCGGGAGCTCCTGGCCTGGTGCCACTCATTGGAGGAGCAGGTGGAGCTGCATGAGGCAGCCCTCGTGTCGATGAAGGTGGCCTCTGGCGACTCAGCACAGCTCCAGAAGCGTGAGGAGGCGCTGACGCTGGAAGCCGCCGAACGTACCCGCGAGTACGAGCGCCTGGAGACAAGGGAGCGCTTGGTGACACAGGCGGAGGATGATGTCACTGCACAGGAAGCCCGTGTCCTGGAGGAGGTCGGACGTCGGGTTGCGATGGCGCATTTCAACCTCGAGCACGAGTTCAAAGAGAAGCTGGGGTTGATCCGGGCCGAGGCTGAAGGCAGGACTGCTGCCTTGAGGGCCAAGCTAGAGGAGGCGACACGGCGGGTCGATGCTTTCCGGGCCGCCCTTGAGGTGGCGCAAGGTGAGTTAACCACCTCCCAGGCCGAGGTGCTCCTTCTCTGCCAGCGGCTGGAGGAGGCTGAGGTCGTTGCGCGCCAGAATGCGGACGAGATACGTCAGCGGCGGATCCTGGAGCATGAGCATGGCCCCATGCTCACCATGCTCCGGGAGAGAGCCAACGCAGCCTTGGGCAACATCTGCGAGGCAGCTGTTGGCGAGCCACACGCAGTCAACTACGCCGGCAATCTTCAGTTCTTCACTGATGTGCTGATGCAGCTCGAGGCGCGGTCGGTCAGGGCTGACAGGTTGGTGGAGGAGAGGAGCCGCGCCCTACTCGGTCGCGCCTTTTCTCGCGTCTTCAACCATCTCCGGAACATGGATCCCCACTTTGATTTCGACGCCGCCATCGCCCCAGTCCCCCAGGCCGTCCGAGACGATCTGGCGCACTGGGTGGAAGACAATGTGGATGCTCTTATCAGGGCCTTCGCTTCAGACAACGACAGCGTGATCGTTGCTGCCGACGAGGGCGGTGTGGTGAATGGCCCTGACGCCGCTGGCAGCGACGCGGACAGCGGCGGCGAGTTCAGCGACGCCAGCAACGGCTCGGGTGGTGCTCCTGAGGACGCATTGGGGGATTTATCCGACTGATTGTGCATCGTTCCTACTTCCTTACCCTGCATGAATAGAACTCAGGTTTTGGCCTGATGGCGGTGAGAGCATTTTGGAGGGGGAGCCCCTTATGTAAAACTTGTGTTCATCGTATTAATAGACGCTACATTGCCCATGCGCCCGTGCCAAGTGGTTGGCTTAAGCGACGCGCTGGTCGGCTAGTTTACCTTTGTCCCGTGCTGGCCCTGAGGTAGCCCGTGGGAGGCTGTGGTGTCCTGAGTGTTCCCTGATTGAATCTGTAGGATCTGCAGTAAAACACCCTCCTGAGAGGACGCGACGGCGGTAGTCTGGGTGCGCGCAAGCTAGGCCTGACCCGGCTCGCGAGGGGCTCACGAGGGGAGGCAGCTGAGGCGAAGTGGTAACCAAAACGCGAGAAATTGCTCGAACGAGACTAAGCACCCCTTCCCCGAACACATGCAAATCTCAAATTCGAATCCAACTTGAATCCACCAGGGGAAAGCGACAACCAAAGGGAAAAGCAATGAAAGCGGACAAAAGGCCACGTCCGGCACCTAATCTAGTTTTGGACGTCTTCTCACCAGCGCGGAGCTAAGTGCGGCCACTGGGCGTGGGAGGGAGCCCCAGGGCCTGAGGCCGGCACCCCTGAGACTCCGGGGCGTGTACAGCCCCACTCATTATTACGTGAGAGTGTCACGGGGCGGCGAGCTTCACAGGCACTGGGCCTTCTTCACAGGTACCGGCCTTGCTTCATATCGCCAGACGAGGGCCCCGGCTTGCGCCACACTGTAGTGCCATCAACGACGACAGGAAACCAGGACGACGACGATGGGGTAGAGCGGTCGCCAGCGGTTCCCCCAACGACGACGGGTCCTCCGCCGGGGGCAGGCCCTGAGGCACCTCCCCAGCGGAGGGACTACCTCCTGAGAACACCTTGCTCCGAACGCCGCGGTGGTGATGTCGGATCTCGGCCCCTCTCCTGCAGCCCCCTGCGCCCTCCTCCCGAGGGGTAGGAGACTATGGGAGCGGGGCAGCTGCTCGCTGTGGAGACCTGCACCTCCTGCGATTCATGGTTAGCGTATGCCTGCTCCTGAAGAATTAGCGGTACCCAATAATCGTTGCCTCCAGCGTGCCCAGTGGGACCGTCCCGGGACACCTAGAAGGGCTCAGCTTCTGGCGCCTCGTCCCCCCAGCTTGGGCTGATGGGCGTGCCTTGTTCGCCCTCATGAGGGTGTCCCTGGCTCATCATGAGGGGCACGTATTCTTCTGGTGCCGTCATCCCGAAGGCTGTGCCGTGGTGCTCCGCAAGCCACGCAGCTCTGCTTGATGCGCCCACCGTGGGGTGGTAGCACGGCTGCCCACTGGGGCCGTGGGTCGCGACGCGCCCTCCTTCTTTGCGGACCAGGAGCGGGGGCAGCGCCGCCGCCGGTCCGGTACTGATAGCTTCGCTGGCGTTGGAGTAGCCTTGGAGCCCGCGGGCACGCGCGGAGCCCCTGCGCGGGCCGCCCTGGGCTTGAGATGGGAGCTGGGTGCAGAAGGGGTGAGCCCCCGAGGCGGCGAAGCCCAGGAGCTCTGCCACCCGCTCTAGTAGCACGTCGCGGCCGCCCTCCAGCAGCCTGCACTGCAGCAGCTCTCGGGCCACCATGAGCGCGACCCTCAAGTTCGCTTGCTCCCGGCGGGTGTACGGTGTCGTGGTCGCGGCGTGATTGGAGGCCCTTGCTGCCGATCGCGCTTGCCGCGGTGTGAGAGCTGTCGAAGCCTGTCCGCGTCGCCCGCGGCCCGCAGCGCCCTGTGGACCGCGAGCTGCCTGGGGCACGGGGTCGCCCGAGGCGAGCAGCTCTGCACGGGCAGGCCATGCCGCCCATGGATCTGGGTTGCCCGCCTGGTCGCCGGACATGGCGATGACGACGCGACGGGGCGCGAAGCGGTAGAATGTGGATTCCGGCGCACCCCTACCTGGCGCGCCAAATGTCGGATTTTGGGTTCCGGCAGACCCTTGAGGTTCAAACACTGGGGTGCGCGCGGAGATATCACGTCCTACCTACCTGCACCCCTCCGCCTCGCTAAGATCTAAGCTATAGGAAGAACGACACAAGAGACACATGGTTTATACTGGTTCGGGCCACCATTGCGGTGTAATACCCTACTCCAGTGTGTGGTGTGGTGGATTGCCTCTTGGGCTGATGATGATGAACAATACAAGGAAGAACAGCCTCGCGAGGGTCTGTTCTTGGCTGGGGGGGGGACGAACTGCTAGGGGGAGTTCAGCCACCCTTCTCTCTCCTCTCTCTCTCTCTCTCTCGGATTTCGATCCCCCTTCCTACTATGGTGGCTAGTCCTATTTATAGAGGCCCTGGTCCTCTTCCCAAATATCGAGCGGGAAGGGAGCCAACAATGGCGGGCTAATTTGAAGGGGGACAACTAGTACCAGCTATCCTAACAAAAGTAGTCTTCGCCTGCAAAAAGCTCTGGTGGTGACGCCGTCTTGGGCTCCACGATGAACTCCGTCTTGCAGTCCTCCTGGTCTTGGTCTTGTTGCACCGAAATGGCAACCTTTGCCTGATGCCTCAGTACTCCGCGGCTGCGCTTGCTCCCTTTGCACCAAAGAGGAAAGGAGGACACTGCGCGGGCTGGCGCCCGCCTGGCGCCTTTGGTCGTCATGGCTTGCGTGATGCTCACATCGTGAGTACCCCGCCTTGATCTCTCCGCCTCCTCGTGAGCAAGCCTGATGAGGCCGTGCCTGAGGAAGCTGCGCGTCGTCCGCCCCGCGAGGCTTGGCCCCTCGCGAGGGTCTTGGGTTTGTGTTGATGAAGATGGGCCGTGCTGGGCCCCCCTTTGAGCCACGCCGCAGGCAGGCAAGTCTGGGGGCCCCCGTTCCCAGAACGCCGACAAAAGGCAATTATGATGATATATGATCGACTGACTGAGATGAGAAAAGCTGGTATGAACTCGACCTCTTTTGTTTTTGTAAATATGATGAGTCCCTCGTTCTTGATTCAGCTTATTATGAATAAACATGTTTGCAATGACAATTAGAGATCATAGTTGCTTGTGCCATGCTTGATTAGCTATGAGTTATAATGGTTTACCTTGTGTGCCAACATGCTATTGAGATGATTATGATGTGGTATGATGGGGTGGTATCCTCTTTTGAATGATTTAAGTGACTTGACTTGGCACATGTTCACGCATGTAGTTGAAACAAAATCAACATAGCCTTCATGATATTTATGTTCATGGTGGATTATATCCTACTCATGCTTGCATCCAATGTTTATTAATTTTAATGCATGTACATGGCTGTTGTCGCTCTCTAGTTGGTCGCTTCCCAGTCTTTTGCTAGCCTTCACTTGTACTAAGCGGGAATACTGCTTGTGCATCCAATCCCTTAAACCCCAAAGTTATTCCAGATGAGTCCACCGTACCTTCCTATATGCGGTATCTACCTGCCGTTCCAAGTAAATTTGTATGTGCCAAACTCTAAACCTTCAAATAAACATTCTGTTCTATATGCTCGAATAGCTCATCTATCAACAAAGTATGTCCTTATCTTTCGTGTTAGGCGGGTTATTCTCAAGAGGAGTGGACTCCGCTCCTCACTCACGAGAAAATGGCTGGTCACCGGGATGCCCAGTCCCATGCTTTATGCAAACTAAATCAAAATTAATTGCAAACAAAACTCCCCCTGGGACCTGATGTATGTTGGAGGCACTCGTTGTTTCGAGCAAGCCATGGATTGATGTTTGTTGGAGGAGGGGGAGTATAAACTTTACCATTCTGTTTGGGAACCGCCTATAATGTGTTTAGCATGGAAGCTATTGCCATCTCTTAGTTGTTACGTTGACAATGAAAGTATACCGCTCAAAATACAATTTATCTCTATCGCAAAACCAAGCTCTGGCACCTCTACAAATCCCTGCTTCCCTCTGTGAAGGGCCTATCCATTTACTTTTATGTTGAGTCATCACCCTCTTATTAAAAAGCACTAGCTGGAGAGCACAACTGTCATTGGCATTCATCACTGTTAATTTATATTGGGTATGACTATGATTGGATCTCTTTTACCATGAATTACAATGTCTAGTCAGTCCTTGATCTTTAAAGGTGCTCTGCATTTATGTTTTGCGGTCTCAGAAAGGGCTAGCGAGATACCATCTTATTATATCATATTATGATTGTTTTGAGAAAGTGTTGTCATCCGAGATTTATTATTATGTCTTGCTAGTTGATTATGCTATTGATATGAGTAATTGTGAGACCTGAGAATTATTGCAAATGTGGTTAGTTATGATCTATGCTGAAAACTTGAATGCTGGCTTGACATAGTTACAACAACAAGAGCAAACAGAGTTTGTAAAAGTTTTTCTTTCTTTCAGTTTGTCAACTGAATTGCTTGAGGACAAGCAAGAGTTTAAGCTTGGGGGAGTTGATACGTCTCCATCGTATCTACTTTTCCAAACACTTTTGCCCTTGTTTTGGACTCTAACTGAATTGCTTGAGGACAAGCAAGAGTTTAAGCTTGCTGGACTGACGTTGTTTTCAGCAGAATTGCCATGGTGTTGTTTTATGTGCAGAAAACAAATATTCTCGGAATGACCTGAAACTCCATGGAACATCTTAGAAAAAATAATAAAAATCCTCGCCAAAGATGAAGACCAGGGGGCCCACACCCTTCTCATGAGGGTGGGCCCCCCCTAGGCCGCGCCTCCCTACCTCGTGGGCCCCCTGTTGCGTCTCCGACTCCAACTCCACCTCCATATATTGAGTTTCGATGAGAAAAAAATCAGAGAGAAGAAATCATCGTGTTTTATGACACGGAGCCGCCGCCAAGCCCTAAAACCTCTCGGGAGGGCTGATCTGGAGTCCGTTCGGGGCTCCGGAGAGGGGGATTCGTCGCCGTCGTCATCATCAACCATCCTGCATCACCAATTTCATGATGCTCACTGCCGTGTGTGAGTAATTGCATTGTAGGCTTGCTGGACGGTGATGGGTTGGATGAGATTTATCATGTAATCGATTTAGTTTTGTTAGGGTTTGATCCCTAGTATCCATTATGTTCTGAGATTGATGTTGCTATGACTTTGCTATGCTTAATGCTTGTCACTAGGGCCTGAGTGTCATGATTTCAGATCTGAACCTATTATGTTTTCATGAATATATGTGAGTTCTTGATCCTATATTGCAAGTCTATAGTCACCTACTATGTGTTATGATCCGGCAACCCCGAAGTGACAATAATCGGGACCACTCCTGGTGATGACCATAGTTTGAGGAGTTCATGTATTCACTATGTGCTAATGCTTTGTTCCGGTTCTCTATTAAAAGGAGGCCTTAATATCCCTTAGTTTCCAATAGGACCCCGCTACCGCGGGAGGGTAGGACAAAAGATGTCATGCAAGTTCTTTTCCATAAGCACGTATGACTATATACGGAATACATGCCTACATTACATTGACGAATTGGAGCTAGTTCTGTGTCACTCTATGTTATGACTGTTACATGATGAACCGCATTCGGCATAATTATCCATCACTGATCCGGTGCCTACGAGATTTCCATATACTGGTTCTCGCTTATTTACTTTCCCGCTGCTACTGTTACAATCACTACAAAATACCAAAAACATTACTTTTGCTGTCCTTACTTTTGTTGCTGCTACCACCACTATCATATTACTTTGCTACTAAACACTTTGCTGCAGATACTAAGTTTCCAGGTGTGGTTGAATTGACAACTCAGCTGCTAATACTTGAGAATATTCTTTGGCTCCCGTTGTGTCGAATCAATAAATTTGGGTTGAATACTCTACCCTCGAAAGCTGTTGCGATCCCCTATACTTGTGGGTTATGACGCGACTGCAATGACATGGGCCAGTTGATGGCGGCTCTCGTCAAGTATGGTGATTCTGATAGTACCAAAGACCCGGTGTCTGACGAAGAAAAGACAGCAAAGGGAAAGAAGAACGGCAACGGCAAGGGTCACCAGCATAGCCCGACAAATCAAGGAGGTAATAAACGTAAGGCTGATGAGTTTGTCGCTAACACCAATGCGCAGGGTGGAAATCAACGGTGCAAGGGCAGGCAGCCCCCTCGGTCGGGCGGGTCAGGTCCCACCCTTGAGCAACTATTGAATGAGCCTTGTCCAAGGCACGACACCCGGGAGAAGCCAGCCACCCACGTGTGGAAAGATTGTACAATCATGAAGGCGTTTAAAAATTCAAAGACGTTTGATGGAGGTCACGACCCAGGTGGCGGTTCAGGTGGAGGCAGTTTCCATGTCCCGGGCGCTGGTTCAGGTGGAGGAGGATTTCACGGTCAGGGCCATCCTCGTAACCAATGAGGATATAATCCACAACCAGGCCAAGGTAATCAGCAGCAATAGTCCGGATATCAGAGCAACCCAAAACAGCTGAATAGTGGGCAATACCATGTGTTCACCACTAGTTTGTGTAAGAGGGACCAGAAGCTTCACAAGAGGGCCGTCAATGGCGTTGAGCTGGCGATTCCACATTACTTACGTTGGTCAGAGCAGCCTATTGTGTGGAGTAGAGAAGATCACCCACCACGGGTTGATAATCCGGGTCACTTGGCCTTGGTAGTGGTGCCTCAGGTCGGTGGATATAAATTCACTAAGGTACTCATGAATGGAGGCAGCAGTATCAACAACCTCGACTATGAGACGTTCCGTCGGATGGGATTGACTGATTAAAGTCTTAAACAATCCAACACTATTTTTCACGGTGTGGTACCTGGCAAGTCGGCATACCTAGTTGGTAAGATTGAACTGGAAGTAGCCTTTGGAGATGAGTATGACTCCAGAGTAGAAAAATTAACCTTTGAGGTGGTTAAGATCAAAAGCCCATATCATGCTCTGTTTGGGCAGCCGGCTTATGCCAAGTTCATGGCCTGGCCGTGTTATGTATATTTGTAGCTCAAGATGCCGGGTTATAAGGGCACCATTATAGTACATGGGTGCTGGAAAATAGCTTCAGAGTGTGAAGAAGGTGATGCTGCCTATGCTGAGTCTGTTTGTGCAACAGAGGAGTTAAAGTTTTACAAGGATCATGTTGACCCGGCAGACATGACGTCGTTAAAGAAACCAACAACAGAGTATGAGCCGGTGTTGAAATTCAAATCAGCTGATGACACCAAGATGGTTGACTTTGTGCCTGGCAACTCATCCAAGCAGTTCATCATCAGTGCAAACTTGTATCCAAAATAGGAAAGCGCGCTCATCGAGTTCATCCATGAGAACCGGGACATCTTTGCATGGAAACCTTCCAACATGCCGGGTGTCCCGAGGGAACTCGCTGAGCACACTCTCAATATTGATTCAAAATTTAAGCCAGTTAGACAGTTTCTCTAGCGGTTCAATGAAGAAAGGCGCAAGGTCATCGGAGAAGAGGTGGCCCAGCTCTTGGCGGCCAGATTCATTGTAGAAGTCTGTCACCCAAAGTGGTTAGCCAACCCGTTGCTTGTACTCAAAAAGAACGGCACCTGGTATATGTGTGTGGATTACACCGATTTAAACAAGGCTTGTCTGGCTAACCCTTTTGCCCTCCCCTGTATTGATCAGATCATCGATGCTATGACGGGTTGCGCATGTTTGAGTTTCTTGGATGCTTATTCAGGTTATCATCAGATCAAGATGGCTTTTATCACTCCTTTTGGAGCTTTCTGCTATGTGTCTATGCCTTTTGGGCTTAAGAGTGCCCAGGCGACTTACCAGCGGTGTGTGCAGAATTGTCCTCATGATCAGATTGGGCGTAATGTTCATGCTTATGTGGATGATATAGTGGTAAAATGCAGGAAAGAGGAAACCTTGGTCGCAGATCTGAAAGAGATCTTCGATAATCTCTGGGTCTACAAAATGATGCTTAACCCGGCTAAGTGTGTTTTTGGAGTCCCAGCCGGCAAGCTCTTGGGTTTTTTGGTGTCTAACCAAGGTATTGAAGCTAACCCGGAGAAAATCAAGGCAATTACATCCCTGGCCAAACCAACATGCATTAATGACGTTCAACGGCTGGCGGGTCGTGTTGTTGCTTTGAGCCGGTTCATAAGCCGGCTAGGGGAGAAGGCGATGCATTTGTATCAGATGATGAAGAAAACAGATGATTTTGTTTGGAGCGATGCTGCAAACTCTGCTTTTGAAGATCTGAAGACACAGCTTGCTAAGCCGCCGGTCCTTGCTACTCCAATTAAGAAAGAGCCGCTGTTGTTATACGTAGCCGCCAATTCACGAGCTGTTAGTGTGGCAATTGTGGTGGAGCGCAAGGAGGTTGGCAAGGAACATCCGGTTCAACGGCCGGTTTACTACGTCAGTGAGGTGTTAATTGAATCCAAACAACGTTATCCATATTGGCAGAAGCTCGTGTATGGGGTGTTCATGGCGAGCCGGAAGCTTAAACATTATTTTCAGGGTCACCCAATCACTGTGGTTAGCTCTGCTCCCTTGGGAGACATCATTCAAAACAGAGAAGCTTGGGTCTCATGGATTGAAGTATGTGCCACATACTGCGATCAAGTCTCAAGCACTGGTTGATTTTATCAATGACTGAACAGAAATGCAGATGCCAGAAGAGAAACCAGACAACACATATTGGACCATTCATTTTCATGGGTCCAGACAGTTGGAAGGCTCGGGGGCTGGAGTTGTTTTAACCTCCCCTCGAGGTGACAAATTTTGTTATGTGTTACGGCCGATGTTTCCTTGCACTAACAACACATCAGAGTATGAAGCCTTGCTCCATGGTCTTGAGTGGCCAAAGAGATGAGCCTGAGCCGGGTCAAGTGTCTTGGCGACTCGGACTTAGTGGCTCAACAGGTATCAGGCAAGTGGGATTCCAAAGATCCTCTCATGGCGGCTTATCGCCGTGAAGATGATGCGGTTGCAGGACATTTCAAAGGATATCAGGTGGAGCATATTGACTGTAGGAAGAACGAAGCGGCTGATGCTCTAAGCCGGTTGGGGTCTCAGCGTAAGCCGGTGCCACCTAGCACCTTTCTGGATGTCTTGTATAGCCCGTCTATTAAGTTGCCCACAGAAGAAGATCTACCCGTTCCTGACCCGGAGGCACAGTTGGTGGCGGCTCTGAATGTCATCCCAGATTGGACAGTGCCGTTCTTGGCTTACATGACCCAGGGCGAGTTGCCAGCGGATGAGACCCTGGCTCGACAGATAACCGGCGGTCTAAGTAAATGACGATTTCTGATGAAGAATTATATCATCGTAGTGTCTCTAGAGCATTTCAGCGGTGTGTTTCCCCTGAAGAAGGCCAAGAAATACTTCGTGAGATCCATGAAGGCGATTGTGGTCATCACGTCGGGTCAAAATCTCTGGTGGCCAAGGCCTTTCGTCACAGTTTCTACTGGTTGATGGCTCATCCTGATGCAGAGGATCTGGTCAGCAGATGTGATGGATGTCAAAAGTTCGCACGACGAGCACATGTGCCGGCTCAAGAGTTCCGGATGATTCCAATCACTTGGCCGTTTGCGGTCTAGGGGCTTGACATGGTGGGACCTTTCAAAAGGTCTAAGGATAAAAAGACACATCTTTTAGTGGCAGTTGATAAATTCACAAAGTGGGTTGAGGCAGAGCCGGTGAGTAAGTGTGATGCGGCCATGGCGGTTCAGTTCGTGAAAAAGGTGATCTTCCGTTTTGGTTTTCCACACAGCATTATCACTGACAATGGCACTAATCTGTCCCAAGGGGCTATGGAGGAGTTTTGTCAATGTGAGCATATTCGGCTTGATGTTTCTTCTGTAGCTCATCCTCAGTCCAATGGTCAAGCTGAGAGAGTGAATCAGGAAATTTTAAAAGGTCTCAAACCCCGGCTTATGGTTCCCTTGCAGTGAACGCCGTGTTGTTGGGTAGAGGAATTACCCTCGGTGCTGTGGAATATCAACACCACACCTAACAGGTCCACAGGTTACACACCTTTCTTCATGGTGTATGGAGCAGAAGCAGTGTTGCCTAGTGACATCCATCATGACTCGCCCCGTGTGGCGTCTTATGTTGAAGCTAATAATGAACAAGCCAGACAGGATGCACTTGACTTGTTAGATGAGGAAAGAGACTTAGCAGCGGCTTGATCAGCAATTTATCAACAGGACATGCGCCGTTATCATAGCCGCCGGGTTAAGTCCAGGACTTTTCAGGAAGGTGACCTGGTGCTCTGGCTCATCCAGGATCTGTCAGATGCACACAAGTTATCCCCACCTTGGGAAGGACCTTTTGTGGTCAGCAAGAACTTAAACAACGGGTCATATTACCTCATTGACGTTCGAGAGCACAAAGACTCACGTAAGTCGGAGGAAGAGACCCGCCAGCCGTGGAACATTGCTCAACTTCAGCCATACTACACCTGAGCCACCGGCTCTCATCATGTACATACTTTAACATTGTATATACCATGATAAGTAATAAAGCAGGACCATCAGTCTCTTTCCTTTTTCAAAAGATTATGCATCTTTGTTATTTCTTATTTTCAAATGACTATTAAGGAGCTGATCATATTTGAATCAAGTTTAACCTTTTTTGGTCTGACTTATGATCATATTCGAATCTAGATGCAACTCTCATGGTCACTTGGGGGCTTCCTGTTCAAACATAGGTCGTATTCGAACCAAAGAGAACATAGCTGTCGTAACCCTCTTGATCGGCTAAAGGCCAAACTCACTAGGGGGCTTCTTGATCGTATCCGAATCATAGCTTAACCCATTTTGGGTCCGACTTGGATCGTATTCGAATCAGGGTCGTTAAAAACCTCTCAAGGTCATTTGGGGGCATCCTGTTCAAACATAAGTCGTATTCAAACAAAAGAGAACATAGCTGTCGGTACCCTCTTGATCGACGCAACGCCAAAGCCACTAGGGGCTATATGGTCGTATTCGAACCTTAGCTTAACCCCTTTGGTCTGGTTTACTGATCGTATTCAAATCAGAAACTCTCAACATTCAAATACAAGGTTAAATCATATTTATTACCTGTTATTTGCCTTTTAGTTCTTTGTTGTCTTAATTTCATAAATAATTTGCATGGTCTTTTTTCGCCGGCTAGATTATTTGATAACAAAGCCACCAAGGTATGATGGTCATTAAGTATTCAGAAGTATTGACTTCTCACAAAGATGGAGTTATCAACTTCATTACCCGGGTTATTTAAACCGGTGGTCTAAGGATCAAAGGTACAAGTATTACTATTGTTTATACGCAATTACCTGCTTCATTAACCAAAGGGTTAGCTTCAGCCTTGTTCTCTTTTTATATCTGTTTCTGTTTTCTATTATGGTAAACATATTGGCTATAAGCTGGGTGTTTTAACCCGTTCGGTACTAAGCCACCAAGCCAGTTTTTTCTATTGTATTTACAGGAGCAGAGCTGAAGTATTACAGGGACAACCATAAATATGATGCATATGTTGACCTCGGTAAACACAGAATCACATACAAGTGTTTTTTTCGTGATGGCATAACCAAAGCATGCAGTGTTTTCACAGATAAACTATTACAAGGCTTTTATAAGCCCATGAAGATGGTTATTGCTCCTCCCTCGCCGGTTCACCACCCTCTGTTGACTGGAAGCTGGGTTTTGACCAGTCAAAACCATTCACGGCGACAAATTCTGCTTCTTCCTCAATCAGGCCGCCCGGGTCAACTTCCGGGGCAAATGTATTTTCACGAACAGGCGGGATTAAATCTGTCACCTTGTACGAGGGAGTTGCAATATTCTTATTTTCAACATCAAAACCCGGCTGATACTTGTCAATGTTGGTTTCATCTCTAAGAATAGTCGCCTGAGGTCGCACCTCCCTCACGCAAGCAAAGAAGTCGTCCTGTTCAAACAGTGACCCGTCTTCCTTTACCGTGGGGTACCCTCTGGCTACATCAGCCGGGTCTAGGTCTGGCACCCAAGCCTTGGAGTGGCTCAGGGCAGTCAAAGCTCCGGCTCTGGCACAGGAGCGCTTAACCTCTTGGAACATGGCGGGCAAAATTGACAGCTTCTTTAAAACATCACTGAGCCGGTTGGGTCCTTGATTGGCAGGAGAGATGGCAGCAAGTGCCCGTTCTGCGCCAATATACAGTTGCTCTACTAAGGTATACACAGCCTTCAGTTTAATCACATGATCTTGGCTTAGATTCTTGCTTCGTGGGCCTGCGGATATTTTGTAAACAAAGTCAGCTGGCGGGTTATATTCCGGATCAGAAAATAGTACACAAGATTAAGGACAGATGGCTTACCAAAGATGGCGGCCACCATTTGAGACACCCGGCCCTTTAAACCGTTCAGCTCTGTTGAAACTTCTTCAAGGGATGTGTCGGCCTTTTTGGCGCGTTGTGTCAGAAGCGTTTTTTCCTCTGCCCAGGTTTCCTTCTTGGCAGCGAAGCTGGTCTTTAAATTTTCCGTCTCAGAGATACTTATTTGCAATTTGGAGTTAGTAGACTTGGTTTCTGCTTCCTGACCTGCTAGACGGGTCTTCGCATCAGTCAATTGCGAGTTCAGTTCAGATAAAGCATTCTGCAAAAAACGTACTCAGATGAGTCAAGATTTCGCTTAAGGTTCAAACATCAAGATTCAAGTCTCAAGTACTTTACAAAAAACCACTTGACACTTGGGGGCTAATGTATGCCAAAACAATTTCTGATGACTTTAAAGACACACTTTAAGTCCCAAGTACTTTACAAAGTAACAACACTTGGCACTTGGGGGCTAATGTATGCTATTCAACAAGTTTCTCAAGGTTAAACCGGATTATGAAGTTCTTTGAATACGGTACAAGACAATTTAAAGTGTCGGCTCATTTATGATCAAAATGGACTGGCCCTTGGGGACTACATGTGAAGCTTTGTTCTATTTTATTGAACTCAAGAAAAGTTTCAAAGGTAAAAGTCTTAGCCTATATTATAAAGACTACAGATCATTACGGTTCTCTTATACTCTGAAGACTTGGGGGCTGGCGGAATATAGATAAGCCGGAAGAACATACCTCGTATTTCAGCTGCAACTGTTTGACCATTTTGATCTCGGAGTCGCGACTCGAGTGCACATGGCTGAGATAGCCAGATAAAATATCATTGGCATTTAGATAATCATAATTGGCAACGTCAAAGCGCACTTTCTACCTCTCCAATGCCTCTTGTTTCACCGTGTGGAGAGCCAGCATGGTTGGATTCCCCGGTTCAATAAAACGGCTCCCAGTGATCAAAACGTCTTGTGCAGACGGTGATGGCGGGTTGGCTGAGCTTGATGGTCCAGTTGCGAAAGGATTCACGGTGGTCTCATCAAACGACGGCTCGGGAAGATTTGCTTTTGCATCGACAGGCAGGTCTTCTGGAGCGTCAGTTAATGGAGGAGAAGGTGGCATGGCCGGGTCAGATGCAAGGATCGGCGGGTCTTCTGCCATTTTAGCTGCCTTTGCCTTCTTGGACTTAGCTTGGCCACTAAGAGAAATGTTGCAGGACTGTTAGTACAAAGATACAATTTGAACAGCCCAGAAAAAAGGAGGATTTTTCATTACCTAGGGGCAGTCTTGAAGGCCGGAAATTGGGTCTGCGATGAGTCGCCAGAAGAGCGAGACACCTCCTAAAAAGATAAAATAAAGTTAAAGTAATGCAAGGGAAAGGATCCATTAAACAGAGTTAAAGACAAAAGAAGTAAACCTCATTCCGGCACTTTTGGGGAGTTTGTTGAAGAGCAACAGCTGGTTTGTCTTCGGTCCGGGCTTGACGGCGGCTCTCATGTTGCTGTTTTTTCAAAAGAAAGTGAGGGTCCAGATAAGCCAAAGGGTGTGAAACCTTACTTTCCGGGTTACGACTCGAAGTTTCTGTCTTGGCAAATGGGCTGAGTCGGAGGAAATAGTTACCTCTTCTTCCACGGCCTGACTCGCCCGGTGTCATCCTGGTAATGATCAGTGTTAATAAGATTGTTAAAAAAAATGGCCAAGGGAGTCAAGGGCTACCTCTGACTCAGAAGAATCGTCAAGCTTCATGCAATCTTCAGCAGTGCTCTTTTTCTTCTTTTTCGACCTCCGAGTCGTTTTCTTGGCATTTATGGCGGCGGCTCTTGCTTTCTTGGCAGCTTCATGGTCATATTTAACTTTTCAGAAATCAGATCTGGCCTGCAGACAGGTAAAAACAAGATACAAGGTCAGACAAGTATTAAACAATACGGCTGGGAAAAATACAAAGGAGGGAGATCAGAGTGTCCTTACTTCTTGCACCGGGTTAAGCTTGCAGAGGGGGTTTAACCCGACAATACTGCAGTCTTCGTATTTTCCGTTCACCAGAAGGGTTGACATTGAAACAATATCTTCTTCCGTTAGTTGAACGAAGCTGTGACGAAGAGAGTCATCCGGGCCTCCACCATACTCGTACATCAGTTTTGACAGACGGCTCAGAGGAATGACCCGCCATGAGATCCAGCAGCGGGTCAGATCAACTCCAGTTAACCCATTCCCTAACAAAGCATTAATCCTTTTAATGGATGGTATCAGCTTCTTGCGTTCAGTAGCAGTGAGCTTGTCAAGGAGCGCAAACTTGGAGTCAATACGTTCGGGCCGATAACCCGGCAGTGGCTTCTCGTTTGCCGGTGAAATGTCTTGACAGTAGAACCAAGTCTGATTCTAGTCTTTTGGATGACTTGGCAAAACTATGAGGGGGAAGACAGCGCCCTGCCGACGATGAATTGAGATGCCTCCAAGCTCCAAGCTAAGGCCGTTGGTGCACTCGTTCTGCCGGTTCAGATAAAAATATCCTCTAAACAGCTCCACGGTCGGCTCTTCTTGAAGATACACTTCACAGAGCACTTGGAAGTTATTGACGTTAGAAATGGAATTGGGCCCGATGTCTTGAGGGTGGAGTTTGAAAAAGTGGAGGACCTCTCTGAAGAACTTTGAGCCGGGCGGTGAGAAGCCACGGTTCATATGGTCAGTAAAAACAATCACTTTGCCAGCCCTTGGATTGGGCCGTTCTTCGTCCGGGTTAGGGGCACGGTAAGACATGACATCTTTTCCTGGCAAATATCCTATGGTGAAGAACTCCTTCAAACGTTCCTTAGTTACGGTTGAGGGAACCCAGTTACAGATGGTTGGTGCTTTGGACGGCATGGTGTTCAAAAACTAACTGAAAAGAAAGGCAACATGCCGGTTCAATTCAATGGTAAAATTAACAGTTCAATGATTATAATACAGGGAAGTAATGGTGGCTTAGTTAAGGGCTAATGCCATATAAGGAAAAGTAAGCCGGCACAGTAAGCCGCCATGACTACAGATATTTGAGAAAAGCAAATTCAGCTAAGTGTTGAAACAAACAAGTTTCCTAAACTGGTTGGTATTATTCTAGATCAAATGGCTATTCAAAATGGGAAAAATTCTAGACCTAAAAAGTTTAGCGCAGATGAGTCTGTAAGTTCTAATGAGATCTTTGAACCAGAGAAAGGGATCTGTGGGCATCAAGAGTAGGCACAAAAACACTACCGCACAAGTATATATATCTTTTTGGATCAAAAAGAGGCCTGCGGTGGAAGAACTATGAAGAACTGCGATGAACTATGAAGAACACGAAGAAGTCTGGAAACCCTAATGTGGATCTGAGAAGTGAAAAGGAGAACACTTACAACCATGGATCTTCTGCGTAGGTTGCCGCCGTTCTCTGGACCGATTCAGGTTGATGCAGCGGCCAAGGTCGACGGAGACGGAGGAGAAGCGCGACGGCGGTGAGGCTCGAGCAGCAGGAGGGTTTGCGAGAGGAAGAAGACGGAGAGAGAGAGAAGAATGAGGAAGGCTGAGGCGTGCCTATTTTTAAGGAAAATGTGAAAAGATGGGCGCGAAAATCGAGGGGGAGCTGAATAATGGTTATCCAACTACACAGACGCCTCAATTCTCGGAAGACATTAAAGATGAAGATCCGTTAGGAGATGATGTCATAAAAGTTTTTTGTGTTTTCAAGAGATGACGTCATGGCGGGTTACAAAAACTTCTGTGAGGATAAGCAGATGGATTTTGTCTAAGTGTTGAAGATTGACAAAGAACAAAGTTCAAAGTCAATCTGGGGCCTAATGTTGGGGATATAGCTATCGGTTATGACCCGCCCAGGAGGAGCCGGGTCAGCCCCAATGGCGGGTTACACAAGAAGCCCAGTAAATATTAAGATGGTATTTTATTAAATCTTATAGAAGGCCCAAAGGCCTAGAGGTGGCTTGAGGCCCAATATTGCAAACTGCCGTATGTAAGGAAATACTTGTAAAGAAAGGCATGTAAAGGAAGTCACCGAGCCGGACACGATTATGAGCCGGCCGGGACTCTGTAGGCCACCAGGCGTCAACCCGTGTATATAAGGGGACGACTCGATGGTGGCTTAGGGCAAGAAAAAAGATATTGATAACCAAGCCGGCGAGTTAAGCCTCTTGGTGATCGAAACCCCAGCAATACCAACACGACTAGACATAGGCTTTTACCTTCATCGTAAGGGGCCGAACTAGTATAAAACCTCTCGTGTCCTTTGTCCCGATTAACCCCTTCAAGATTCCTAGTTGCGATGGCCCTACGACCAAGTCCTTTTGCTAGGACATCTGCCATGACAATTCCACGACATTACTGATGAACTATAATATGCGATGCTGAAATTGGCAAAGGTAGAAATCAAGAAATAACATGAAGTGTTGATGGTTAACAAGACCACTAGTTTCAAGAAAAAAGGCAAAGGGAAAGAAAGAGGAACTTTAAAGAAGAATAGCAAGAAAGTTGCTGCTCCCATGAAGAAGCTCAAAGCTAGACCCAAGCCTGGAACTAAGTGCTTCTACTGCAAAGAAAATGGTCACTGGAAGTGGAACTGCCTTAGATACTTGGCGGATAAGAAGGATGGCAAAGTGAACAAAAGTATATATTTGATATACATGCTATCGATGTGTACTTTACTAGTTTTTATAACAACACCTCAATATTTGATACTGGTTCAGTTACTAAGAGTAGTAACTTGAACGGGAGTTGCAAAATAAACAGAGACTAGTTAAGGGCGAGGTGATAATGTGAGTTGGAAGTGATTCCAAGGTTGATAAGATCACCATCACACACTCCCTTTACCTTCGGGATTAGTGTTGAACCTAAAATAAATGTTATATGGTGTTTGCGTAGAGCATAATATGATTGGATCATGTTTATTGCAATACGGTTATTCATTTAAGTCAAGGATAATTGTTATTCTGTTTACATGAATAAAACCTTCTGAGGTCATACACCCAAGGTGAATGGTTTATTGAATCTCGATCGTAGTAATACACATATTCATAATATTGAAACCAAAATATGCAAAGTTAATAATGATAGTGCAACTTATATGTGGCACTGCCGTTTAGGTCATATTGGTGTAAAACGCATCAAGAAACTCCATGCTGATGGGATTTTGGAATCATTTGATTATGAATCATTTGATGCTTGCGAACCATGCCTTGTGGGCAAGATGACTAAAACTCTGTTCTCCGGAACAATGGAGCAAGCAACTGACTTATTGGAAATAATACATACCGATGTATGCGATCCGATGAGTGTTGAGGCTCGCAGCGGGTATCGTTATTTTTTTATCTTCACAGATGATTTGAGAAGATATGGGTATATCTACTTGACGAAACATAAGTCTAAAACATTTGAAAAGTTCAAAGAATTTTGGAGTGAAGTGTAAAATCATCGTAACAAGAAAATAAAGTTTCTACGATCTAATCACGGAGACGAATATTTGAGTTATGAGTTTAGTCTTCCTTTGACGATGTGGAATAGTTTCACAACTCACGCCACCTGGAACACCATAGCGTAATGGTGTGTCCGAACATCATAACCGTGCTTTATTAGATATGGTGCGATATATGATGTCTCTTACCGATTTTTCACTATCGTTTTGGGGTTACGCATTAGAGACAGCTGCATTCATGTTAAAATATGGCACCATCTAAATCTGTTGAGATGACACCATATGAACTGTGATTTTAACAAGAAACCTAAGCTGTCGTTTCTTAAAGTTTGGGGCTATGATGCTTATGTGAGAAAGTTTCAACCTGATAAGCTCGAACCCAAATCGGAGAAGTGCGTCTTCATAGGATACCTAAAATAAAATGTTGGGTACACCTTCTATCACAGATCCGAAGGCAAGATCTTTATTGCTAAGAGTGGATCCTTTATAGAGAAGAAGTTTCTCTCGAAAGAAGTGAGTGGGAGGAATGTAGAACTTGATGAGGTAATTGTACCTTCTCCCGAATTGGAAAGTAGTTCATCACATAAATCAGTTCTAGTGATTGCTACGCCAATTAGTGAGGAAGCTAATGATGATGATCATGAAACTTCAGATCAAGTTACTACCGAACCTCGTAGGATAACCAGAGTATGGTTCGGACCAGAGTGGTACGGTAATCCTTTCTGGAAGTCATGTTACTAGACCATGACAAACCTACGAACTATGAGGAAGCGAAGATGAGCCCAGATTCCACGAAATGGCTTAAGGCCATGAAATCTGAGATGGGATCCATGTATAAAGAACAAAGTATGGACTTTGATTGACTTGCCCAATGATTGGCAAGCCATTGAGAATAAATAGATCTTCAGGAGTGTAATGCCCCAAGACCGGAGATTCAGATGCCTTCCATTGATTCCGGGTTTCGTCATGTGTTTTGTTTTGCTTGTTGCATTCCCCTTTGCATCATGTGCCTTGCATCATGTCATCATGTCATCATGCAACCCGTTTTAAAACTCACTAAATAAATTGCATGGATCTTCGGTCCATTTAAACTAAGGGAATTCACATGGTGATTCTGTTTATAACACATCTTCCCGATATTAGGGAGCTATTTTAAATATTCCATTCTTTCGGAGTTAACCATAACACACGTGCAAAAATAATCCTCATACCCATTTCCTCTTTGAGTTTGACCTTCAAATCTTGTCCATAATTCTGTATCTCTTTTATTGAGGCTCCTCTAAAAAAATCGAACATTTTTGGACCTTCCAAACCTCCACTTCTTATTCACCCATTTGAATTTAATTCAAATGTGTTTGAAACTAAACCTTGCATCCATGCCCACTCCTATTTTCTTGGATTAAACTCATTTTTCTGAGTTTGAGAATATTAACCCCGTGCCTAATTCTTTCTCCTACCATCTTCTTTTCTTTCTTTCTTGTTTTTTTCTTCTCTGTAATGGAAAGGAGGGAAGAGGGAGATCTTTTTTTTCTTTTCTTTCGTTGAGTCCAGCCGGCCCGGTCCCTAGGCCCAACTCCTGCGGCCTGACCTAGCCAACCCAAGAGGCCTGCCCGATCTCCTTGTCCCCCCCTAGTTTCTAGCCTTTCCTCGATCCCCTCCTCCCTGGCTCCCTTCTCGCGCTGCTAGGAGAGGAACACCCGAACCCACCATCTCCCCGATCCCCTCGTCTCCTTCCCCTGCCTCCTCCTAACGCCACCAGAAGACCTACGCCTGACCTCTCTCTCCCTTGATCCCTGCTCCAGCGCCGTCTCCCTCGCAGCACCTCGCTCGACATCCTCCTTCCCTCTCTCTCTCGTGCGATTCCCATCTCTCTTCCCAGCGCCGTCGTTCTCTCCTTTGCCCCGTCACCCAGAGAAGGAGAGAGAGGAGCGAGACCCTATCGCCGAGCCACTGCCTAACGCCGTCCCTCCCTCTCGCGGCCTCGCAGTGGTCCCGCGCGCCGCCTGGCGACCCTGCTGCTCGCCGGTGAGCCGTGCACTACCGCCTCCTCCGCCGTTTTGCCTCACCGCCATGGACGTCGTGGAGCTTCCTCACTTTGGAGCCCCCAAGCGCCAAGTTCACCAGACTGCCACCAGGCTGCTGCTTCCCTGCCTCGCTAACCTCCCGCACCACCATTTTCAGCCTCGCGCCTGCTCCCTTCACCTCCTCGTCGTGGCTCTGCCTCTGCTAGCAGCCTCCTGTTGCGTGTCAACTCCTTGGCCTGGAACAGCCCAAGCCGCCGGGCGTTCCGGCCCGTGCACATCATCATTGACCCGAGGAGACCACCGCCAAGTCCAAGGCCTATCCCCAAAGATTTTGGACGTGCCAAATTCCTCTTCGGAAGCACTATGTCTACATGACAACACGACAAGTAAATCGGACTGTGTACAACTACCGTCGCAAAGGCCGTCGTGTGAAATTTTACCCACATCATGTATTTGACCAAGTTCGATGACGACCTCGAAGACCTCGGTTTCACCAAGTACCCACAACGACAAGTGTGACCCTTCGGATGCGCCAAGTTCATCTACACAAAAACACCAAGTACCACTCATGTCGGCAAGACCCGCAAGTCGGACCCCGAACGATCGACGTCTCGTGGACCATGTACAACTACCGTCGCCCCGAAGACGTTGGAGTCATCAAGTACCTCTCTGAACGAACGTGAATGACTACCATCGCAAGAACGGGACCGGAAAGTCCGAAGACCCCAAGTACCACGACACCGATGACATGAACACCTATGGAAACCCGTGCAACGATAAACATGTACCACTACCGTCGCCGATATCGCGAGAACCTCTACCGCCGACCCTAGAGCGTGCGAGAATGACTACTTCCACTACCGCCGTCGTGAGAACGTCTACTTCCTCTACTTTGCACCGAACGAGAATTGTCCCGCTTGCACGCTTCGAAGGTATAACCTCGAGACGACGTCCGTGAACGAATGCTTGCGATGTTTGAGATGCTCGAGTTTGCACCGTGTCCAAATTGTCACTCGTTTCCTTGTCGCCAACCCGTGGGACACCCGGTATCCGAGAGTGCCCCACCATCTTTTGCACGCATCCGCACACTTCTCCTTTGCATCGGTATCTCAATCGAGTTACCAGAACCGGAACGTTGCAGTGGCACCGTTTTCGTTATCGTTCCCGTGGCACCCTTTTTCTTTCCACCACGGTGAAAAATGCTTCATAATGCTCTTGTCAACTTTTAATAAATATTTTATAAAACTTGCACATGTCATTCGCATCATGATAATAACATTTAAATGTTTAAAATTGTTGTTGCACCAAATTGATAAATGCATATGGGGGATTTACCGGAATTGTTGTTTGTTATTCCGGCCTCATTTAAACTTGCCTAGTTAGGTTGTTTTCATATGCTTCACCCCCCCTTGCCATGTTAATCAACATTTAATATTGTTGGGTACATAAACGAGATCGAACTAAATAACTTGAATGTGGTGTTCCGTCAATATGCAACTCGTTGCATATTGAGCTCCACTTAATTTGTAGAATTGTTTGGGCACTTTGCCATGCCATGTATCTTTAAACCGGATATGCATCATACTTGATTGTGCATCATACCATGTTTATATGGTGGGTGTTTACTATGTTGTTTGCTTCTTTCTGGTGTTGCTTCTTCGGGTTAGTTATGATAATGTCGTGTTTGTGAGGATCCGTTCGTCTACGTCCGTTTGTTTTCTTCATGGACTCGTTCTTCTTCCTTGCGGGATCTTAGGCAAGATGATCATACCCTCGAAATCACATCTATCTTTGCTTGCTAGATGCTCGCTCTTTCGCTATGCCTATGCTACGATACCTACCACTTGCTTATCTTGCCTCCCATATTGCCATGTCAAACCTCTAACCCACCTTGTCCTAGCAAACCGTTGTTTGGCTACGTTACCGCTTTGCTCAGCCCCTCTTATAGCGTTGTTAGTTACAGGTGAAGATGGGAGTTTGTTCCTTGTTGGAACATGGATATTTTGTTGGGATATCACAATATCTCTTATTTAATTAATGCATCTATATACTTGGTAAAGGGTGGAAGGCTCGGCCTTATGCCTGGTGTTTTGTTCCACTCTTGCCGCCCTAGTTTCTGTCATACCGGTGTTATGTTCCTTGATTTTGCATTCCTTACGCGGTTGGGTTGTAATGGGAACCCCTTGACAGTTCGCCTTGAATAAAACTCCTCCAGCAAGGCCCAACATTGGTTTTACCATTTTCCACCTAAGCCTTTTTCCCTTGGGTTCTGCAGACTCAAGGGTCATCTTTATTTAAACCCCCCTGGGCCAGTGCTCCTCTGAGTGTTGGTCCGACCGAGTAGACTGCGGGGCCACCTCGGGGAAACTTGAGGGTTGGTTTTACTCGTAGGATATCTCATCTGAGTGTGCCCTGAGAACAAGATATGTGCAGCTCCTATCGGGATTTGTTGGCACATTCGGGCGGCTTTGCTGGTTTAGTTTTACCATTGTCGAGATGTCTTGTAATTGGGATTCCGAGTCTGATCGGGTCTTCCTGGGAGAAGGAATATCCTTCGTTGACCGTGAGAGCTTGTGATGGGCTAAGTTGGGACACCCCTGCAGGGATTTGAACTTTCGAAAGCCGTGCCCGTGGTTATGGGCAGATGGGAATTTGTTAATGTTCGGTTGTAGAAAACCTGAAACTTAACTTAATTAAAATGCATCAACAACGTGTGTAGCCATGATGGTCTCTTTCTAGCGGAGTTCGGGAAGTGAACACGATGCTGGAGTCATGCTTGAACGTAAGTAGTTTCAGGATCACTTGTTGATCACTCCTAGTTCACGACCGTGCTTTGCCTTCTCTCCTCGCTCTCATTTGCGTATGTTAGCCACCATATATGCTAGTTCTTGCTGCAGCTCCACCTCATACCTTTTACCTACCCATAAGCTTAAATAGTCTTGATCTCGCGGGTGTGAGATTGCTGAGTCCCCGTGACTCACAGATACTTCCAAAACCAGCTTGCAGGTGCCGATGATATCGTGTAGATGACGCAACCGAGCTCAAGGAGGAGCTCGATGAAGACCTTGTTCGTTGAGATGTTTTGTTTCCAGTTGTTCAGTAGTGGAACCCAGTCGGGGCGATCGGGGATCTGTAGCATTAGGGGTGGTCTTCTTTTATTTTGGTTCCGTAGTCGGACCTTGTTTGTATCTGGTTGATGTAATGTTTTATTCATGTATTGTGTGAAGTGGCGATTGTAAGCCAACTCTGTAGCTCTTTTTTATTCAGTACATGGGATGTGTAAAGATTACCCCTCTTGCGACGTGCCTACAATGCGGTTATACCTCTAAGTCATGCTCCGACACGTGGGAGATATAGCCACATCGTGGGTGTTACAAAGAGGAAGACAGACGTTGATAGTAGTGTTACGACCTACAAAGCTCGAATTGTCACAAAATGTTTTCGACAAGTTCAAGGTGTTGACTACGATAAGATTTTCTCACTCGTATCGATGCTTAAAAGTCTGTCCGAATCATGTTAGCAGTTGCCGCATTTTATGAAATCTGGCAAATGGATGTCAAAACTGCATTCCTTAATGGATTTCTTAAAGGAGAGTTGTATATGATACAACAAGAAAGTTTTGTCAATCCTAAAGGTGCTAACAAAGTGTGCAAGCTCCAGCGATCGATCTATGGACTGGTGCAAACATCTCGGAGTTGGAATATACGCTTTGATGAGTTGATCAAAGCATATAGTTTTATACAGACTTGCGGTGAAGCCTGTATTTACAAGAAAGTGAGTGGGAGCATTACAACATTTCTGATAAGTATATGTGAATGACATATTGTTGAACGGAAATAATGTAGAATTTTCTGGAAAGCATAAAGGAATGTTTGAAATGAGTTTTTCAAAGAAAGACCTAGGTGAAGCTACTTACTTATTGAGCATCAAGATCTATAGAGATAGATCAAGACACTTGATATATTTTCATTGAGTACATACCTTGACAAGATTTTGAAGTAGTTCAAAATGGAATAGTCAAAGAAGGAGTTCTTGCCTGTGTTGCAAGGTGTGAAGTTGAGTAAAGACTCAAAACCCGACCACGGCAGAAAATAGAAAGAGAATGAAAATTCATTCCCAATGCCTCAGTCATAGGTTCTATAAAGTATGCTATGTTGTGTACCAGACCTGTTGTGTACCTCACCATAAGTTTGGCAAGAGGGTACAATAGTGATCTAGGAGTGGATCACAGGACAACGGTCAAAAATATCCTTAGTGGAATAAGGAAATGTTTCTTGATTATGGAGGTGACAAAGAGTTCGTCGTAAAGAGCTACGTTGATGCAAGCTTTGACACCGATCTAGATGACTCTAAGTCTCGATCTAGATACATATTGAAAGTGGGAGCAATTAGCTAGAGTAGCTCCATGCAAAGCATTGTAGACATAGAAAATTTGCAAAATACATACGGCTCTGAATGTGGCAGACCAGTTGACTAAATTTCTCTCACAAGCAAAACATGATCACTCTTTGGGTGTTAATCACATACCGATGTGAACTAGATTATTGACTCTAGTAAACCCTTTGAGTGTTAGTAACATGGAGATGTGAAACTAATCACATAAAGATGTGAACTATTGATGTTAAATCACATGACGATGTGAACTAGATTATTGACTCTAGTGCAAGTGGGAGACTGAAGGAAATATGCCCTAGAGGCAATAATAAAGTTGTTATTTATATTTCCTTATATCATGATAAATGTTTATTATTCATGCTAGAATTGTATTAACCGGAAACTTAGTACATGTGTGAATACTTAGACAAACAAAGTGTCACTAGTATGCCTCTACTTGACTAGCTCATTGAATCAAAGATGATTAAGTTTCCTAACCATAGACATGAGTTGTCATTTGATTAATGGGATCACATCAATAGAGAATGATGTGATTGACTTGACCCATTCCATTAGCTTAGCATTTGATTGTTTAGTATATTGCCATTGCTTTCTTCATGACTTATACATGTTCCTATGACTATGAGATTATGCAACTGCCGAATACCGGAGGAACACTTTGTGTGCTACCAAACGTCATAACGTAACTGGGTGATTATAAAGGTGCTCTATAGGTGTCTCTGATGGTACTTGTTGAGTTGGCATAGATCAAGATTAGGATTTGTCACTCCAATTGTCGGAGAGGTCTCTCTGGGCCCTCTCGGTAATGCACATCACTATCAGCCTTGCAAGCAATGCAACTAATGAGTTAGTTGCGGGATGATGTATTACGGAACGAGTAAAGAGACTTGCCGGTAACGAGATTGAACTAGGTATTGAGATATCGATGATCGAATCTTGGGCAAGTAACATACCGATGACAAAGGGAACAACATATGTTGTTATGCGGTTTGACTGATAAATATCTTCATAGAATATGTAGGAACCAATATGAGCATCTAGGTTCTGCTATTGGTTATTGACCGGAGACATGTCTCGGTCATGTCTACATAGTTCTCGAACCCGTAGGGTCCGCACGCTTAACGTTCGGTATTATGAGTTTATGTGTTTTGATGTACCGAATGTACTTCAGAGTCCCGAATGTGATCACGGACATGACGAGGAGTCTCGAAATGGTTGAGACATAAAGATTGATATATTGGACGGCTATATTCGGACACCAGAAGGGTTTCGGGTGATCTCGGAGAAAACTGGAGTGTCGGAGGGGTTACTGGAACCCCCCAGGGGCTAATGGGCCTTGATGGGCCCTATTGGAGAGAGAGAGGGGCCGGCCAGGGCAGGCCGCGTGCCCCTCCCCTTGTGTCCGAATAGGAAAAGGAAGGGGGGGCCCCCTTGCCTTTCCCCTCTCCCACTCATTCCTTCCCCCTCCTAGTGGGACTAGGAAAGGGGAGTCCTACTCCCACTAGGAGGAGGACTCATCCTCTTGGCATGCCCCCCTAGGGCCGGACGGCCTCCCCTTGCTCCATTATATACGGGGGTAGGGGGCACCCCATGGACACACAAGTTGATCATTGATCTTTTAGCCGTGTGCGGTGCCCCCCTCCACCATAATCCACCTCGGTCATATCATAGCGGTGCTTAGGCGAAGCCCTGCGTCGGTAGCTTCATCAGCACCGTCATCACGCCGTCATGCTGATAGAACTCTCCCTCGAAGCTCTACTAGATCGTGAGTTCGTGGGACGTCACCGAGCTGAACATGTGCAGATCGCGGAGGTGCCGCATGTTCGGTACTAGGATCGGTGGATCGTGAAGACGTACGACTACATCAACCGCGTTGTCATAACGCTTCCGCTTACGGTCTACGAGGGTACGTGGATGACACTCTTCCCTCTCGTTGCTATGCATCACCTTGATCTTGCATGTGTGTAGCAATTTTTTGAAATTACTACATTCCCCAACAGTAGACTCATCAGGAGGAGTTAGGATAGGAGCTGAGACTAGTCTCTCTTTGAGGGTGTTGAAAGCAAAGTCACACTCAGACATCTAGACATACTTGACATGATTTTGGAGGAGGTTGGAAAGAGGCTTTGTAATCTTAGAGAAATTCTAAATGAATCTTCGGCAATAGCTTGCAAGCCCAAGGAAGCTGTGGAGCTGCTTGACATTCTGAGGAGGCTCCCAATTCACAATTGCAGAAACCTTCTCCGGATTAACAACAATGCCCTCGGTGGAGATGATGTGGCCAAGGTAAAGAACTTCATCAATCCAAAAGTCACATTTGGAAAACTTTGCATAGAATTGATACTCTCTGAGCTTGTCGAGCACCAATCGCAAATGTTTGGCATGATCCTTCTTATTCTTGGAGAACACCAATATATCATCAAGATACACTAGGACGAAATCATTTGTGTAGGAGTTGAAGATGAAGTTCAACATGTGAGAGAATGTTGGAGGGGCATTGACAAGGCCGAAATACATGACAGTATATTCATAAGAACCAAAGCTTGTTCTAAATGTTGTCTTGGGAATATCTTCTTCATGAATGCGAATCTGATGATAACCCATATGGAGGTCAAGCTTGGAGAACACCTTTGCACCTTTAAGTTGCTCGAATAGCTCATTGATATTGGGAAGTGGATACTTGTTCTTGATTGTCTCATTGTTCAATGGATGGTAATCGACACAAGGTCGGTCCGTGCCATCCTTCTTCTAGACAAAAAGAACACCACAACCCCACGGAGATGAACTTGGTCTGATCAAACCCAGACGGTCTTATTCATCAAGCTGTTTCTTCAATTCCTTCAGCTCTTTTGGTCCAAGCTTGTATGGACGTTTGCGAACGGGTTCAGTACTGGGCTCAAGATCGATAACAAACTCAACTGGACAGTGAGGAGGCATACCCGGAAGCTCTTCTGGAAAGATGTCTTGGTACTCACAAACAATTGGAATCTGAGAAATAGCGTCTAACTCGCCCTTCTCATTGAGAGAGAACAACCGAATGGTTTCGTCACGAGCGGCATAGATGATCACATCCTCAGAAGACTGTGTCAATTTAATCTCTGTCGGGACCCCGATTCCAAGCCACATCGATCTAGCCGGTAACACCTCATATCACTTTGCGGCCTCACGCACGGTATCCCACGGGTGTTGCCTTACCATGGCCAGGAACCATTTGCGCCTTTTGGCTCACGTATATGACAATGTCGCTAGCATCCATATGACCGAGAACCCGGGCCTACATGGCTAGTCGTGAACCCAAAGCGGCACAGACCTATGGAGACAGGCATACATGAATCACATCGAACATGTCGGTCATCAACGAGTGATTCCAGGCTGTAGCACTGGGCTAACAGGACTTCGGGGATCCTGGGCTTTAGCAGGCTAGGCAGGACTCCGGAAGTCACCGTGTGACATTTCCCCGAAGGGACAGACAAAGGGACGAAGTGAAACACATGCCGGCCAGTCAAGTGTCCTGAACAGTAGTGCTGGGCTAGCAGGACTCCGGTGAACCGGGCTGTAGCGGACTACTATGGCTCGAGGAACACTAGACTACATTTCCCCATAAGAAAGGCTGCGAAGGATAAACAACTAGATTGTCGGATCCCACTCATACCAAGCATTTCAATCATACACACAACATGCCCGATATGAGTACATACAACATGGCATCACAACAAAACTCTACAACTCAAGTACTTTATTTAAAGGCTCCAGAGAGCCATACATAACATGTTCATACAGATAGGGGTCACATGACCCAACACTCAAGTCATTCAAGCATACGAGCACGTGCGGAAGCAACTAGTTTGAGTACAGACTCTAAAAAGAAAGAAGGCTTCTCAAAGCCTGTCTATCTACATAGGGCCCTCCATGGCCGGGATCACCACCTGGGTGGCTAGTCACTCGTCGATGTCAAGATCTACATAAAACCCATCAGAGGGGGCAGTGTTGTCGTCTGAAAACAATAATAAACAAACATGAGTACAGGGGTACTCAGCAAGTCTTACATCAGAACCTAATATACATGCTCATTCTCAAGAAGGTGGTGGGGTTATGCAGCAAGCCATCTTTGACCTGTGGCTAAGCTATCCTACGGAACCTCTCTAGTAAAATGGTTTTCGCACACGAGTCCACTACTCACCAACACAATACTCCACCGGGGATCCTCCCTCGTCATCCTGCAAGAGGGCCATCCTCGGTACTCACACTTATCTTGAGTCTTTTAGTAGTATCCATTAACTTGTCTATGAACTGTATAGGCAACCAAGTAGTCCTTTACCGCGGACGCGGCTATTCGAATAGTTTTATACCCTGCAGGGGTGTACTTCGTCATACACGCTTTCACCGCTTACCGCCGTCTACACGACATGTACTCGGCAACCTTCAAGCGGAAGCCCAGCGAGGGTGTCGGCCACGGCCTACCTAAACACCTAAGTCTCTAGTCCAGGTTTATCGCCTATCCAGGTTCCATCCGCAGGGTGTCCGGCCGAGGTTTCCACTTACGGCCCCGAACGATGTGAACAGGGTTCCCGAGACACCAAACGGGTGACTCGGTACACCGTGCCACGGTGTATCTACCGCATCATAGCCCACCCCTAGGGTCAGCGCTACGCACGGCCGCCAACACATATCCTACAAACACTAGAAACTATTTGCAACTCCTGGACAGAGTACTAGGGTGGCTAAGAAGCCGAGAGGGTCCATTTGTTTCGGGCCCAATGTACGGTAGTAGCTGCATCTTAAATCACACATACAGATCTCAATTCTTATGGACGGCCTCAATGGAACAACCCACCATGTACTCCTACATGGCCTCTCATCGATACCTTTACCAAACATGTTCAACACATCCCACATATTACTGACATAAGCATTTCACTCTAGCCCATCACCCAGATGAACCAGACCTGACACAACTCTAAGCATAGCGGGCATAGCAAGGTAGGAATCACAAAACATGGCTCAATCAACTCCTACACATGCTAGTGGGTTTCATCTAGTTACTGTGGCAATGACAGGTCATGCAGAGGATAAGGGTTCAACTACCATAGCACACAGCAGTTTGAATCGTGATGTCTTCATGCAGTAAACAAGAGCAGGAGCGGGAATATGGGTTGTATCGGAATGATCAATGGTTGCTTGCCTGATGGAGTGGTAACGGGATACTGCCCTTCAGTTGGATACTCGTGAATATCCTCGGAGGCAGAACCTACCATGAAGAACACAACCGAGCACAATCAACACATGACGATATGCAACAATATGATGCATGCTATGACATGGCAATATGAATGTGTTTTGGCGTAGTGCAAGCTAAAACAGAAAGGGATGAACTCATTTGAATCCAAGATTCAAATATTAGCTCATTAAATATGGCAATTATAGGGCATTTCCCTATTCTTCTTAAACAGCCAGGTAAACTTGTTTTGTCATGCATGAAACCATTACCGATGGATAGATTGAATTTTTCTGATAATTTTTCATATATAATTTATCTCATTTGGAGTTATGGTTGAATTTCTATGAATTTTTGAAGTTTGAACTATTTTCTGGAATTTCCTGAATAAAAATAAGTCCAGAAAAACAATTACTGCGTCAGCAATGCGTTAGGGTGACGTCAGCAAGTCAAAGGCGCCAGCCAGGTCAAACCTGACTGGTGGGGCCCCCTGGTCAGTGTCTCTGTGCACTAACCATGCTTAGTTAGCCTAGTTAACAAGCGGGGCCCACTAGTCAGTGACTATACTAATTAAACAAACCTATTTAGTTAGCACTAACAGGGTAATTAGCCGGGCGGGGCCCGCATGTCGGTGAGAGAGGGGGGGGGAGTCAGCCCACGTCAGCAGGTCAACCTCGCCGGTCAGTGGGTCAAAGCCTGCCGGCGTTTAGGCACCGGCGAGGCCAGACGCGGTGGCGCGCTGCGGAAAACGCCCACAGGGTACCATTTGGTGCGCGGAGAGTAGCTACGGGTAGCTGGAGACAAATCGCGGCATTTGGTGGTGGTGGTTGGGCACGGGGTGGCTGGAAACGTCGCTGACGATGAGCCTTGCGGTCGCCGGAGTCGGGTAGAAACGGGCCCGAGGCTACGGGGCACGGCAGGGCGTGTGGTGAGGTGCGTTGTGCCCCTAGGGATGCGGTGGAGCGGTTAGACTAGGTGGCGTGGCCGGTGTTGGGCCGGAGACACGTCGGCGACGAGCTCCACGGTGGCGGGTGCGGGTGAGCTTCATGTGCTCGTTGTGGTGCACGAGAAGAGGAACGGAGAGGTTGGGGAGGTGCAGCAGCTCACGGCGATCACGAAGAGGTAGACGGCGCGGTCGGGGATCAGTCGATGCAGCGGCGACGTCGAAGGGGATCTCCGGCGAGGCTCGGTGAAGACGAGGTCGAAGAAGACGTTGCAGAGCGTGTGAGCGCTCGGGGCTTGGCTGCTCGAAGGAGTTGACGACGGTGGAGAGGATGGACACGGTGGTGCATCACGGGGACGTCGGTGGACAGGGGTTTCACGGTGGCGCGAGCTCAGCAGCGTCGGCCATGGCAGAGGGGAGCGAAAGAGAGAGGCAGGGGGCAAGTGAATGTGTCCAGGGGGTCGAGGCGGCGACGTGGAGCCTGTCCAGGCCAGCAGGGCGGCGAGGGGAGGAAGCAGGACGGCAGCCAGCTGCGTGGCGCGTGCTGGTGCCGCCGTGGAGCACCTGCCTGCCTGCCTGGCCAAGTCAAGCTGCTCGCTGGCGCGGTGGCTGGGCTGGGCCGGTAGGTGGGCCTGGTGGGTGGCGCCAGGTAAGCTTCTTCTCCTTTTTTTGATTTTTGTTTCCTTTTCTATTTTTCTGTAGCTTTAGGGCTTTATTTAAAATACCTAGGCACTTTCTAAAATCCTGAAAATATTTGTGGGCCCTGTTGGGATTATTCCTAACAGCAAACAATTATTTCCAGCATTGTTTGAGCACTTAAATTATTTAATAGCATTTAAATGCCCAAATTCAATTATTTATGATTTAAATCAGTGACCTTCTGTTGACCTAGAAAAATGTGCACCTATTTTCCCAGAGGTTCGAACCCAAGGCAAAGAGGGTGAACATTTTAGAAGGGCATTTCAGGTTCATTGAAATTATTTTCAGTAAACCCTAGTTGATTTAGGGGGGGGTGCCGGGGGTTCTACCTTCCCCATTTCAAGTTTCTGATGAAAGTAAACATGATGCACACTCTAATGCATGGACTAGCTAGGGTGTGACAACTCACCCCCACTCAATAGAATCTCGTCCCGAGATTTAGGATCCTCTGGAAAGAAGGTGGGGTACTCGAGTCGAAGACGATCCTCCCTTTCCCAAGTGGCTTCTTCCTCGGAATGGTGTGACCTTTGAACCTTGAGAAACTTGATATTATGACGTCGAGTGGTACGCTCGGCTTGATCAAGGATACGAACGGGATATTCTCGATAAGAGAGGTTATCTTGTAAGTCAAGCGTTGCGTGGTCCACTCCACGGATAGGATCCGCGAAGCAACGCCTGAGTTGCGAAACGTGGAAGACATCGTGAACTCTGGAAAGATGCGGGGGTAGTTCCAATTGGTAGGCAACTTCTCCTCATTTGGCAAGAATGCGAAAGGGTCCAATGTAACGAGGAGCCAATTTGCCTTTGATACCGAAACGATGGGTTCCCTTTAACGGAGTAACCCGGAGGTAAGCCTTCTCGTCGACTTCAAAGGTCATAGGCTTATGTTTACGATCATATTGACTCTTTTGGCGAGATTGGGCTGTTTTCAATTTCTCACGAATAACGCGAACCTGCTCTTCTGCTTCCTGAATCATATCCGGGCCAAAGAGTTGTCTTTCCCCGGTTTCTGACCAGTTAAGAGGCGTTCGACATTTTCGTCCATAAAGAACTTCGAAAGGAGCTTTGCCTAAACTAGCTTGATAACTATTGTTATAAGCAAACTCCGCGAATGGAAGGCATTTCTCCCAACTCATTCCGAACGAGATAACAGAAGCTTGGAGCATATCTTCCAGAATTTGATTGACTCGCTCCACTTGACCACTTGATTGAGGATGGAAGGCGGTACTAAAGGAGAGACGAGTTCCCATAGCATTTTGGAAACTTTCCCAGAATCGAGAGGTGAAGAGACTCCCAAGGTCTGAGTTAATTTCCAATGGGACACCATGAAGAGACACTATTCGGGAGATGTATAAGTCAGCTAGGTGGCTAGCGGTGATACTCTCACGAACAGGTAGAAAATGGGCTACTTTGGAAAGTCGGTCAATCACAACGAAGATGGCATTATTCCCTCTCTTGGTCCTAGGAAACCCAGTGATGAAATCCATACAGATTTTATCCATTTCCATTCAGGAATAGCCAAAGGTTGAAGGGTGCCAGCAGGCCGTTGATGCTCTGCTTTAACACGATGACAAACGTCGCAATTAGCAATGTATTGAGCGATTTCTCTCTTCATCCTAGTCCACCAAAACCTCTGGCGTAGGTCTTGATACATTTTAGTACTACCGGGATGAATGGTGAGAGGGGATTCATGAGCTTCCTTAAGGATCAGTCGCCTTAGGTTTCACGCCTTTGGAACCACTAGGCGATTCCCAAAGTATACGACACCTTGATCATCAATGGAGAAACCATTCACGACTCCTTTCTTAACGTTTCTCTTGATACAGGAGATTCCCGGATCTACCTTCTGTGCCTTGATGACCTGATCCGTAAGGGTAGGTTCTGCCACCAAGGTGGACAGGAATCCTCGAGGAACAATGTGAAGGTTTATCTTACGAAATTCCTCATGAAGAAGTGGTTGACTTTGTTGTAACATCAGGTTGTTACAATAGGACTTACGGCTTAGCGCATCAGCCATGACATTGGCTTTGCCCGAGGTGTAAGTTATTCCTAAGTCGTAATCCGAGATCAACTCGACCCAACGTCTTTGCCTGAGATTCAAATCTGGTTGGGTGAAGATATATTTCAAACTTTGGTGATCGGTGAAGATCTCGCAACGATTACCGAGAAGGTAATGTCACCAGGTTTTAAGTGCATGGACTACAGCTGCAAGCTCTAGATCATGTGTAGGATAATTCTCCTCATGTGGGTGTAATTGCCGTGAGGCGTAGGCAATTACCTGACGATCTTGCATGAGTATGCAACCTAGTCCTTGTCGCGAGGCGTCGCAATAGATAATAAAGTCCTTGGAGAAATCTGGTGGTACCAGTACGGGAGCAGATGTCAGGCGTCTTTTCAGTTCCTGAAAACTAAACTCGCACTGTGGAGTCCACTCAAACTTTTTTCTTTCTTGAGGAGTTCAGTTAGAGGTTTCACAACCTTGGAGAAGTTCTCGACGAAGCGGCGACAATAGCTCGCTAGGCCAAGGAAACTCCGAACTTGCTTGACCGTTTCAGGTGGAGTCCAATCAAGGACGGCTTGAACTCGCTCGGGATTGACAGCAATACCCTTACCAGAGATTACATGGCCTAGGTAGGTCACTTCTGGCAACCAAAATTCACACTTGGAGAATTTGGCATAAAGGCGATGCTCTCGAAGTTTCATCAATACCAGCCTTAGATGTTTGGCATGTTCCTCTTCATTCTTGGAGTAGATGAGTATGTCATCGAGGTATACTACGACGAATTTGTCCAAGTACTCCATGAAAACCGAGTTCATTAACCGGGAGAAGGTGGCAGGGGCATTGGTTAAACCGAAGGACGTAACGATGTACTCGTATTGGCCATAACGAGTAACAAAGGACATTTTGGGAATGTCCCCGTTTCTGATTTTGATTTGATGGTAGCCTAACCTCAAATCCATCTTGGAGAAGACCGAGGATCCAGCGAGCTGATCATACAGGTCGTTGATCCTGGGAAGCGGGTATTTGTTCTTGATGGTGACCAAGTTGACGGGTCGGTAATCCACGACCATTCGATCTGTTCCATCCTTCTTCTTGACGAAGAGGACGGGGCAAGCCCAAGGAGAGGAACTAGGACGGATGAACCCCTTGTTCAAGGACTCATCGAGTTGGTTCTTAAGCTCGGCTAATTCTAAGGGTGCCATCTTGTAGGGTCTTCTAGAAATTGGAACGGTTCCTGGAACGAGGTCTATGACAAACTCGACATCCCTGTCAGGTGGAACACCTGGCAGTTCTTCTGGAAACACATCCGGAAAGTCTCGGACTACCGGAAAATCCTCAAGGTCTGGAAGAGGGTTGGCATTTAGGGAATAAAGTTGGCGCTTGGCCACTCGAGTTAAGACATTAACCGTCTTGCCCGAGGGGTGAGTAAGTTGAACGGTTCTAGTGGCACAATCGATCATAGCATAATGAGATGACATCCAGTCCATTCCCAAGATGATGTTTATGTCAAAGGACTTGAGAGCTATTAAAGATGCAAGGAAGACAAGTCTATCAACAAGAATTTCGTTCCCATGGCTTACTCTGGAAGTTTGCCATTTGGAACCCGGAGTTTGAATTACCATGGAAGTGGGCATGTCACAGAATGTCGTGTTATGCAACCGAGCATAATTCTCGGATATGAATGAATGAGATGCTCCAGTATCGAAAAGAATAGATGCCGGATGGCAGTTAACAAGGAGCGTACCAAGGACGACGTTGGGATCCTCATGAGCCTCCTCGGCTGAGACATAGTTAACATGGCCACGGGCAGTGGTGGCCGGCTTGGCGTAGAAAGTCTTTCCCGCGGGCTTACCACGGCCAACGGACTTCCCAGCTAGATTTGGGTTGTTCTGGGGACACTCTCGACTATAGTGACCCGGCTCTCCACACTTGAAGCATGTTACCACATTGGGGCGTGGAGCAGCATTAGCAGCGGGGCCACCATAGGGCTTGGGCGGTGCGAGTTGCTGGTTGGACGAGGCGCCTCAAAGGATGGCCTCGGGATGAATCTGGGTGGCAGTGCCGTGCTTGGGATCCACACCCGGCGCTTCTGAGCTCCAGAGCCGGATGAAGAGCCAAAATCACGGGAGTGCTTGCATGAAGCGTCATAATCAGTCTGGCCGGTCTCAGCACTGATAGCTTTATTGACCAACTTCTGAAAAGATGTGCACTCGTGCAGACGGAGATCGCGGCGAATCTCAGGGCTAAGTCCTTTGCGGAACCTTGCCTGCTTCTTGGCGTCAGTAGAAACCTCTTCAGGAGCATAGCGTGCCAGGTTCCCAAATTCACGACTATATGCATCCTCAGTCAGCCTTCCTTGGGTGAAGTTGCAGAACTCCTCCCTCTTACGATCCATGAGACCTTCCGGAATGTGATGCTCGCGGAAAGCCTCACTGAATTCAGCCCAGGTAGTGATTTGACCGACTGGGCGCATAGCTTCGTAGTTTTCCCACCAATGGCTAGTGGGGCCTTCGAGATGATAGGCAGCATAGGTAACCTTGTCGGCTTCGGCTACGTTGGCAGAACGTAGCTTGTGGGTGATGCTGCGAAGCCAATCATCCGCGTCGAGGGGCTCGACGGAATGGTTAAACTTTGGTGGGTACAGCTTGATAAAGTCATTGATTGACACCAAGTCATTTTGTGGGTGGCGTGCAGTGTTCTGCTCAATCCGCTCCAGCAGGCGGTTGGTCTCACGCTTGTTTCTTTCCACCTCCAGCATCACTTCGGCCAGAGAAGGCGGGTGAGGCAGATTTTCACCTCTAGCTGCACTGGCTTCCCCCTGCTCCGGGATAGCAGGGTTGCCGCGGGTGTTGACCATCCTAGGAAAAACAAGACAACGGTTTAGACAAGGATGGCTCAAACTTAGCAAGGAAGTGCAGAATGTAATGGATAACACGGAATGCAGAGATGTTCATCCGTATGTCATGGTAATATAAAACTGCCATATATATACCAACGGTCATACACATCATACATAGTTTAGTACAAGCCCAGGCTACAGTACAACTATGATGAAAGACGTTACATCTCATCGGAGGCATTCCAGGTTCCTATACATTATTCGTCTACACCTCCAGAATCGATTACACGCCAAGTCATATTCCACAAGTCACGCAGGACAGTGGAGACACAACTACTACAATACTAGTGGTACTACTACTAACTCAGACAGCTCCGTAGTAGTCCTCATAAAAGTCACCTCCATAGCCTGGAAGTTCAACGTGATCATCCGGAAACAGACGGTCCTGAGGAGCCTGTGGACCATAGGGGCTAGGATGAGGTCTTGGACCAACAAACGGTGGCCTGCGGGGACCAAGGGGTGGGGTGATGCCTCCCACATCGCGCCAATCCACCATGTCTGGTAGAGCTGATCTCACAGGATATAGATCCCTTGTATCCATACATCCAGCTTGCACCGCAGGTGCAAACCGAGTCAATGTGGCCCAATGATCAGCACGAGTATTAAAAAGCTCCAGCCTCAAGGCCCGATTCTCTCGGTCCTTATCTTCGAGCATCTCAACAGTGGTACGAGTTAATGAGTCCTCCTGAGTGGAGTCAGCATAGATAGCCTGAAGATACCCTTGCGCTCCCGGAAGTGAAGCTGGCATGTAACGGAAGTCAGTGTTCCGAAGCAGGCCAGTCCGGACTCGCAAGATGGTCATCATGGAGTAGGCAGCATCCTGCACAGCCATCTCAACGGTAACCCCGAGTCCATAGGAACAGTGAAGGGGCTGGGTAGATCCAGGATAGGAAGGAAATATCCTGACGGTGCAGAAATAGTGGCTTTGATTAAAGTCGCGGAACTGCTCTTCGACAGTGTATTCGGGATACCAACGGTATCCTGTCTCGATCGTGACCCGGACTAACATAGCAGTATGACCGGGCACGTCGAGGCACCTGGTCAGGCGAACCACTTGGTTTTGAGGACGGTTGGCCATCTGAAAGCACAACCATAAGAAAAAGACATCAGAATCCCTAGGGAAAATTGGATAGCATAACGACTGTAAATGCTCAGAAAAAGATTTGAGACATCCACAACAGTTCACAATACCGCTCAACAGCATCATATCAAGGTTCTGATTCAAATAGCAACATACTAAAATAGTAGAAATTGGACTAGGACTTGTAGCAATAATCCTATAAGCTACTACGGATTAGTAACACGTGAACCTGATAGAAGAAGAGAGCCTAGTCCTTAACCCACGTTGAATGAGAAGAGAATGACTCAGATCAGAGGCATAGGGTAAAGGAGTAAAAGAACCTTACGTTCCCTTCCACAATCAATTCCCTTACATATAACTAAAGCATTTCTAGACTCGACATCGACCAGTTTGGCTCAACGAACCTACAGGCAGTCCGGCTCTGATGCCAACGCTATCAGGACCCCGATTCCAAGCCACATCGATCTAGCCGGTAACACCTCATATCACTTTGCGGCCTCACGCACGGCATCCCACGGGTGTTGCCTTACCATGGCCCAGAACCGTTTGCGCCTTTTGGCTCACGTATATGACAATGTCGCTAGCATCCATATGACCGAGAACCCGGGCCGACATGGCTAGTCGTGAGCCCAAAGCGGCACAGACCTATGGAGACAGGCATACATGAATCACATCGAACATGTCGGTCATCAACGAGTGATTCCGGGCTGTAGCACTGGGCTAACAGGACTCTGGGGATCCCGGGCTGTAGCAGGCTAGGCAGGACTCCGGAAGTCACCGTGTGACATTTCCCCGAAGGGACAGACATAGGGACGAAGTGAAACACATGCCGGCCAGTCAAGTGTCCTGAACAGTAGTGCTGGGCTAGCAAGACTCCGGTGAACTGGGCTGTAGCGGACTACTATGGCTCGAGGAACACTAGACTACATTTCCCCATAAGAAAGGCTGCGAAGGATAAACAACTAGATTGTCGGATCCCACTCATACCAAGCATTTCAATCATACACACAACATGCCCGATATGAGTACATACAACATGGCATCACAACAAAACTCTACAACTCAAGTACTTTATTTAAAGGCTCCAGAGAGCCATACATAACATGTTCATACATATAGGGGTCACATGACCCGACACTCAAGTCATTCAAGCATACAAGCACGTGCGGAAGCAACTAGTCTGAGTACAGACTCTAAAAAGAAAGAAGGCTTCTCAAAGCCTGTCTATCTACATAGGGCCCTCCATGGCCGGGATCACCACCTGGGTGGCTAGTCACTCGTCGACGTCAAGATCTACATAAAACCCATCGGAGGGGGCAGTGTTGTCATCTGAAAACAATAATAAACAAACATGAGTACAGAGGTACTCAGCAAGTCTTACATCAGAACCTAATATACATGCTCATTCTCAAGAAGGTGGTGGGGTTATGCAGCAAGCCATCTTTGACCTGTGGCTAAGCTATCCTACGGAACCTCTCTAGTAAAATGGTTTTCGCACACGAGTCCACTACTCACCAACACAATACTCCACCGAGGATCCTCCCTCGTCATCCTGCGAGAGGGCCATCCTCGGTACTCACACTTATCTTGAGTCTTTTAGTAGTATCCATTAACTTGTCTATGAACTGTATAGGCAACCAAGTAGTCCTTTACCGCGGACGCAGCTATTCAAATAGTTTTATACCCTGCAAGGGTGTACTTCGTCATACACGCTTTCACCGCTTACCGCCGTCTACACGACATGTACTCGGCAACCTTCAAGCGGAAGCCCAGCGAGGGTGTCGGCCACGGCCTACCTAAACACCTAAGTCTCTAGTCTAGGTTTATCGCCTATCCAGGTTCCATCCGCAGGGAGTCCGGCCGAGGTTTCCACTTACAGCCCCGAACGATGTGAACAGGGTTCCCGAGACACCAAACGGGTGACTCAGTACACCGTGCCATGGTGTATCTACCGCATCATAGCCCACCCCTGGGGTCAGCGCTACGCACGGCCGCCAACACATATCCTACAAACACCAGAAACTAATTGCAACTCCTGGACAGAGTACTAGGGTGGCTAAGAAGCCGAGAGGGTCCATTTGTTTCGGGCCCAATGTACGGTAGTAGCTGCATCTTAAATCACACATACAGATCTCAGTTCTTATGGACGGCCTCAATGAAACAACCCACCATGTACTCCTACATGGCCTCTCATCGATACCTTTACCAAACATGTTCAACACATCCCACATATTACTGACATAAGCATTTCACTCTAGCCCATCACCCAGATGAACCAGACCTGACACAACTCTAAGCATAGCAGGCATAGCAAGGTAGGAATCACAAAACATGGCTCAATCAACTCCTACACATGCTAGTGGGTTTCATCTAGTTACTGTGGCAATGACAGGTCATGCAGAGGATAAGGGTTCAACTACCGTAGCACACAGCAGTTTGAATCGTGATGTCTTAATGCAGTAAACAAGAGCAGGAGCAGGAACATGGGTTGTATCGGAATGATCAATGGTTGCTTGCCTGATGGAGTGGTAACGGGATACTGCCCTTCAGTTGGATACTCGTGAATATCCTCGGAGGTAGAACCTACCACGAAGAACACAACCGAGCACAATCAACACATAATGATATGCAACAATATGATGCATGCTATGACATGGCAATATGAATGTGTTTTGGCCTAGTGCAAGCTAAAACAGAAAGGGATGAACTCATTTGAATCCAAGATTCAAATATTAGCTCATTAAATATGGCATTTATAGGGCATTTCCTTATTCTGCTTAAACAGCAAGGTAAACTTGTTTTGTCATGCATGAAACCATTACAGATGGATAGATTGAATTTTTCTGATAATTTTTCATATATAATTTATCTCATTTGGAGTTATGGTTGAATTTCTATGAATTTTTGAAGTTTGAACTATTTTCTGGAATTTCCTGAATAAAAATATGTCCAGAAAAACAATTACTGTGTCAGCAATGCGTCAGGGTGACGTCAGCAAGTCAAAGGCGCCAGCCAGGTCAAACCTGACTGGTGGGGCCCCCTGGTCAGTGTCTCTGTGCACTAACCATGCTTAGTTAGCCTAGTTAACAGGTGGGGCCCACTAGTCAATGACTATACTAATTAAACTAACCTATTTAGTTAGCACTAACAGGGTAATTAGCCAGGCGGGGCCCGCATGTCGGTGAGAGAGGGGGGACTCAACCCACGTCAGCAGGTCAACCTCGCCGGTCAGTGGGTCAAAGCCTGCCGGCGTTTAGCCGCCGACGAGGCCAGACGCGGTGGCGCGCTGCGGAAAATGCCCACAGGGTACCATTTGGTGCGCGGAGAGCAGCTACGGGTAGCTAGAGACAAACCGCGGCGTTTGGTGGTGGTGGTTGGGCTCAAGGTGGCCGGAAACGTCGCCGGCGATGAGCCTTGCGGTCGCCGGAGTCGGGTAGAAACGGGCCCGAGGCTACGGGGCACGGCAGGGCATGTGGTGAGGTGCGTTGTGCCCCTAGGGATGCGGTGGAGCGGTTAGACTAGGTGGCGTGGCCGGTGTTGGGCCGGAGACACGTCGGCGACGAGCTCCACGGTGGCGGGTGCGGGTGAGCTTCATGTGCTTGTTGTGGTGCACGAGAAGAGGAACGGAGAGGTTGGGGAGGTGCAGCAGCTCACGGCGATCACGAAGAGGTAGACGGCACGGTCGGGGACGAGTCGATGCGGCGGCGACGTCGAAGGGGATCTCCGGCGAGGCTCGGTGAAGACGAGGTCGAAGAAGACGTTGCAGAGCGTGTGAGCGCTCGGGGCTTGGCTGCTCGAAGGAGTTGACGACGGCGGAGAGGATGGACACGGTGGTGCATCACGGGGACGTCGGTGGACAGGGGTTTCACGGTGGCGCGAGCTCAGCAGCGTCGGCCATGGCGGAGGGGAGCGAAAGAGAGAGGCAGGGGGCGAGTGAACGTGTCCAGGGGGTCGAGGCGGCAACGTGGAGCCTGTCCAGGCCAGCAGGGCGGCGAGGGGAGGAAGCAGGACGGCAGCCAGCTGCGTCGCGCGTGCTGGTGCTGCCATCGAGCACCTGCCTGCCTGCCTGGCCAAGCCAAGCTGCTCGCTGGCGCGGTGGCTGGGCTGGGCCGGTAGGTGGGCCTGGTGGGTGGCACCAGGTAAGCTTCTTCTCCTTTTTTTTATTTTTGTTTCCTTTTCTATTTTTCTGTAGCTTTAGGGCTTTATTTAAAATACCTAGGCACTTTCTAAAATCCTGAAAATATTTGTGGGCCCTGTTGGGATTATTCCTAACAGCAAACAATTATTTCCAGCATTATTTGAGCACTTAAATTATTTAATAGCATTTAAATGCCCAAATTCAATTATTTATGATTTAAATCAGTGACCTTCTGTTGACCTAGAAAAATGTGCACCTATTTTCCCAGAGGTTCCAACCCAAGGCAAAGAGGGTGAACATTTTAGAAGGGCATTTCAGGTTCATTGAAATTATTTTCAGTAAACCCTAGTTGATTTGGGGGGGGGTGCTGGGGGTTCCGCCTTCCCCATTTCAAGTTTCTGATGAAAGTAAACATGATGCACACTCTAATGCATGGACTAGCTAGGGTGTGACAATCTCCCTGGTAGCACAATCAAGGGTCGCCTTGTGCTTAGAAAGCCAATCCATGCCGAGAATTAGATCAATATCCGAGTCGCCAAGAACCATTGGAGAAGACATAAATTTATAGTTGCCCATCTTGATGGAAACATCCGGAGCCATCATTTTGGTATTCATGAACAAACCCGGAGAGGAAACCGATATCGGCTTAGGCAGATCAACAATATGCAAATTGTGCATGGATGCAAAAGGTCTTGATATGAATGAAATAGATGCACCAGTATCAAATAAGACTTTTGCAGGAATATCATTAACTGGAAGATGACCCATGATCACTTCTGAAGAATCCTCTCCTTGAGTTGCATTCATCATGTTCACCCTTGCAGACTTGGGATTATGCTTGACCACTGCACTGCTTGAAGACCTCACAGGAGGAGGAGGCGGAAGGCGCCTTTGGTTGAAGCCCTTGTTTGCATAGTGACCTTTCTGCTGACACTTGTTGCAAGTAACTTCTGAGGGCGGACGATGATAAGAAGGAGGAGCACTTGACCTTGGAGCTTGAGTCTGAGACTTGTTATGATAGCCTGGGTTGGGTGGGTGGGAAGGTCCATGGCCACCTTTGTTCTTCTACTGGTAGGGCTGACGAAATGGAGGAGGAGGAAGCTAGAACTTTTGTTGCTTAGATGCCACTTGTGAGGAAGAAGAAGAATGAAGTGCATCCCTGATTCTCTTCTTTGAAGCCTCACACTTGAGCTAAGCACCTTCTTGCTTGAGGGCCATGTTATAGAACTGATCGAACTTAGTAGGCTCCACAAGAATGAGAGCTAACTACAGATCCTCTCTGAGGCCGCCCCTAAAGTGATAGATCATGCTCTTTTCATCAGGAATGTCCTGCCTTGCAAAGCGAGCAAGTTTCTGAAACGGGATGTTGTATTGGTACACGAACATGCTTCCTTGCTTGAGATTGCGGAATTCCTCACGCTTGCTCTCAGCAACACTTGTTGGAATGTGATGAGCTTTAAAGTCTCGGCAGAAGTCATCCCAGGTAATCACTCGACCTCCTCTGGAATCTTTGTATTGCTGATACCAATCAGCTGTTTGGTCCTTGAGCTGAAAAGAAGCGAACTTGACATAGTCCTTAGGCCTGACATTGCTACATTCGAAATGCGTGTTGATGTCCACGAGACAATCATCGACATCTGTGGCCTCGGCACAGTTGCTGAAAGACTTTGGCTGATTTGCAAGGAACTGGTTGAGGGTAGCAAACTGAGGCTGATTGTTGAATTGCCCTTGAAGTTGATTCCCTTGGTTGCCTTGGCCTTGGTTACGCTCTTGCAAGAGTTGCAAAAGAATTTGGGTGTTAGCGTTGGTGGCTGATGACCCACAAGTATAGGGGATCTATCGTAGTCCTTTTGATAAGTAAGAGTGTCGAACCCAACGAGGAGCAGAAGGAAATGATAAGGGGTTTTCAGCAAGGTATTCTCCGCAAGTATTGAAATAAGTGGTAACAGATAGTTTTGTGATAAGATAGGTTGTAACGAGCAACAAGTAACAAAAGTAAATAAAGTGCAGCAAGGTGGCCCAAAACTTTTGTAGCAAAGAACAAGCCGGAACAAACTCTTATAATAGGAAAAGCGCCCCCGAGGACACATGGAAATATCGTCAAGCTAGTTTTCATCACGTTCATATGATTCGCGTTCGATACTTTGATAATTTGACATGTGGGTGGACCGGTGCTTGGGTGCTGTTCTTACTTGAACAAGCATCCCACTTATGATTAACCTCTTTTGCAAGCATCCGCAACTACAACAAAAGTATTAAGGTAAACCTAACCATAGCATGAAACATATGGATCCAAATCAGCCCCTTACGAAGCAATGCATAAACTAGGGTTTAAGCTTCTGTCACTCTAGCAACCCATCATCTACTTATTACTTCTCAATGCCTTCCTCTAGGCCCAAATAATGGTGAAGTGTTATGTAGTCGACGTTCACATAACACCACTAGAGGCTAGAAAACATACATCTTATCAAAATATCAAACGAATACCAAATTCACATGACTACTCATAGCAAGACTTCTCCCTTGTCCTCAGGAACGAACGTAATTACTCACAAAGCATATTCATGTTCATAATTAGAGGGGTAATAATATGCATATAGGATTTGAAAATATGGTCTTCCACCAATTAAACCAACTGGCATCAACTACAAGGAGTAATCAACACTACTAGAAACCTACTAGCACCAATCCCGGACTTTGAGACAAGAATTGGATACAAGAGATGAACTAGGGTTTGGAGATGAGATGGTGCTGGTGAAGATGTTGATGGAGATTGCCCTCTCCTGATGAGAGGAGCATTGGTGATGACGATGGTGATGATTTCCCCCTCCCGGAGGGAAATTTCCCCAGCAGAACAGCTCTGCCGGAGCTCTAGATTGGATCCGCCAAGGTTCCGCCTCGTGGCGGCGGAGTCTCGTCCCGAAAAGTTCCTTTTATTTTTTCTCATCAAAAGACCTCATATAGGAGAAGATGGACGTCGGAGAGCCACCAGGGGGCCCACAAGGTAGAGGGCGCGCCCTAGGGGGGCGCCCCCACCCTCGTGAGCAGGGTGTGGGCCCCCTGGTCTTCATCTTTGGCGAGGATTTTTCTTTATATATTTTAAGACGTTTCGTGGAGTTTCAGGACTTTTGGAGTTGCGCAGAATAGGTCTCTAATATTTGCTCCTTTCCCAGCCCAGAATTCCAGCTGCCGGCATTCTCCCTCCTTATGTAAACCTTGTAAAATAAGAGAGAATAGCCATAAGTATTGTGACATAAAGTGAAATAACAGCCCATAATGCGATAAATATCGATATAAAAGCATGATGCAAAATGGACGTATCAACTCCCCCAAGCTTAGACCTCGCCTGTCCTCAAGCGAAAAGCCGATAACAATAAATATGTCCTCATGTTTAGAGGTAGAGGCATCGATAAAAATAAAATACGGACATGATGGCATCATGATTATTCTCATAGCAGCAACATATATAGATTTTGTCATATGATTACTTATGTTCAAGTGATGATCTATTCACATGGCAAAAGTATAAATCATAAACCTTATTGGGCTCCGACAAACTATAATCTCAGTCATTGAAGCAATTGCAATTTATCATAACATCGGAAAGAGTTTATGTCAGAGCTAAAAAGCAAGTCCACATACTCAACTATCATTTAGTCCTCCATAATTGCTAACACTCATGCGATACTTGTGGTTACGGAGTTTTAATCGGACACAGAGAAAGATAGGGCTTATAGTTTTGCCCCACAACCTTTTTCCTCAAGGGTAATGTCAACAATAATGGTTCATGCTCCCCTACATCCAATTAGATATATAGATCATGTTCTTTCCAACATGCTGAGCTTGCTAAAGGATGAAATGAAAAATAAAAGGTGAAGATCACCATGACTCTTGCATAAGGTAGAAGATAATAATAAAGGATAGGCCCTTCGCAGAGGGAAGCAGAGGTTGCCATGCGCTTTTATGGTTGGATGCATAAAATCTCAATGCGAAAGAACATCACTTTATATTGCCCCTTGTGATATGAACCTTTATTATGCAGTCCGTCGCTTTTATTACTTTCACATCACAAGATCGTATAAAGCTTATTTCTCCCACACCAATAAATCATACATATTTAGAGCAATTTTTATTGCTTTGCACCGATGACAACTTACTTGAAGGATCTTACTCAATCCATAGGTAGATATGGTGGACTCTCATGGCAAAACTGGTTTAAGGGTATTTGGAAGCACAAGTAGTATTTCTACTTGGTGCTGAGAATTTGGCTAGCATGAGGGGGAAAGGAAAGCTCAACAAGTTAGAGGATCCATGATAACATACTTTATCTCAGATATAAGAAAGACATGACTCATTATGTCGTCTTCCTTGTCCAACATCAACTCTTTAGCATGTCATATTTTAATGAGTGCTCCCAATCATAAAAGATGTCAATGATAATATATCTATATGTGAAACCTCTCTTTCCTTATTACTTCCTATTAATTGCAACAATGACCAAAACTATGTCTGCCAACTCCCAACAACTTTTAATCATCATACTCTTTCTATGTGAAGTCATTACTCTCAATAAGATCAATATGAACTTTTTGTTTCTTTTTATTCTTTTTCTATTTTCTTTTATTCACCCAAGATCATGGCAAAATAATCAAGCCTCTGACTCAACACTAATCTTTATTATATATAGCTCACAGACTCGATTACAAAGAGAGATCATAAAGCAAAACTCAAAACTAGATCATGCCATAAACTTTATTCTACTAGATCAATATACTACTAATATGATCGAACTAAGAAAAACGGTAAAGATAGGAGTTGTGATACGATACCGGGGCACCTCCCCCAAGCTTGGCTGTTGCCAAGGGGAGTGCCCATACCCATGTGATTATATCTCCTTGGTCGGTGAAGAAGGTGGTGGTGATGCAGGCTTAGTTGATGGCTTAGGCTTCTCCCTTAATTTGCGCTTTGAGGACGGCATTTTGATCCCTCAGATCATCAATTTCCCACTCCAGGGTTGATATCTTTTTGCATAAATCCTGCTTATTTTCCTGCAAGAGACGAAAAGGGATAAACTTGAACTTGGGTTTCTTTACCCTATCAGGGAGACTTGACTTTTTGAACTCCACGTGCATGTCCCCAGGTTGAGGTAATGGTGCTTCATCTTCATCTGAGCTCGTCTCCTCCTTCCCCCTGGGTTTATAGTCCTCTTCTTCCTCTGTGGTCCATCCATCATGTTCCACATCTCCATAGACCTTTGGATTTGCTAAGTAGTCATCCACATAGCTTTCTCCTTCCAAATCCTGGGAAGACATGTTGATTTAATCTGCAACGGGACAACTCGAAACGAAAACAGAGGATAATTGCGTGGTATGGGAGTCAAAACCTTCGGGAGAATATATAATGAATTTTTACCGACCAAAATATGTAATGTGCAAGAAAATGGAGTCCGAAAAGCACACGAGGTGCTCACGAGGTAGGGGGGCGCGCCCACCACCCTCGTGGGGCCCTCGTGTCCTTCCTGGACTGCTACTTATTTTTCTATTTTTCTAAATATTCCAAAACAGAGAAATATTGCATTAAAAATTTTTTGGAGTCGGTTTACTTACCGTACCACATAGCTATTCCTTTTTGGAGTCTGAAACATTCTGGAAAGTGTCTCTTATGTATTCCTCTGGGGTTATGGTTTCAATAATATTGGTTTCAACATTTATGGGATTACCTGAGATATAATGTTTAATTCTTTGGCCATTTACCACCTTCGGATTTGTGCCCTCGAAGTTGTTGAACTTTATGGCACCAGAACGATAGACCTCTTCGATAACATAGGGGCCTTCCCGTTTAGAGAGAAGTTTTCCTGCAAAAAATCTTAAACGAGAGTTGTATAGCAATACATAATCACCTACATTAAACTCACGCTTTTGTATCCTTTTTTCATGCCATCTTTTAACTTTTTCTTTAAACAACTTGGCATTTTCATAAGCTTGGGTTCTCCATTCATCAAGTGAGCTAATATCAAATAACCTCTTCTCACCGGCAAGTTTAAAATCATAGTTAAGCTCTTTAATAGCCCAATATGCCTTATGTTCTAGTTCGAGAGGTAAGTGACATGCTTTTCCATAAACCATTTTATACGGAGACATACCCATAGGATTTTTGTATGCAGTTCTATAAGCCCATAATGCATCACCAAGTTTTTTAGACCAATTCTTTCTAGACCTATTAACAGTCTTTTTGCAAAATTAATTTGAGCTCTCTATTACTCAACTCTACTTGACCACTAGACTGTGGGTGATAAGGAGATGCAATTCTATGATTAACATCATATTTAGCAAGCATTTTACGGAAGGCACCATGAATAAAGTGTGAACCACCATCGGTCATTAAATATCTAGGGACTCCAAACCTCGGGAAAATAACTTCCTTAAGCATTTTAATAGAAGTGTTATGATCAGCACTACTAGTTGGAATAGCTTCTACCCACTTAGTAACGTAATCAACAGCAACTAAAATATGTGTGTATCCATTAGAGGCAGGAAAAGGTCCCATATAATCGAAGCCCCAAGCATCAAACGGTTCAACAACAAGAGAATAATTCATAGGCATTTCTTGACGTCTACTAATATTACCAATTCTTTGACATTCATCACAAGACAAGACAAACTTACGGGCATCCTTGAAGAGAGTAGGCCAATAAAAACCAGATTGCAATACCTTATGTGCAGTTCTATCTCCAGTGTGGTGTCCTCCATAAGACTCGGAATGACACTTGCGTAGGATTTGTTCATGTTCATGCTCAGGTACACAACGTCTAATAACACCATCTACTCCTTCCTTATAAAGATGTGGGTCATCCCAAAAGTAATGTCTTAAATCATAGAAAAACTTTTTCTTTTGCTGGTATGTGAAGCTAGTTGGTATAAACTTAGCAACAATATAATTAGCATAATCAGCATACCATGGAGTACTACGAGAAGTACTTATAACATTTAATTGTTCATCAGGAAAGTTATCATTAATAGGTAGTGGGTCATCAGGAATATTTTCTAACCTAGACAAGTTGTCTGCAACGGGGTTCTCAGCTCCCTTTCTATCAACAATATGCAAATCAAATTCTTGTAGCAAGAGAACCCATCTAATAAGTCTAGGTTTAGCATCTTTCTTTTCCATAAGATATTTAATAGCAACATGATCAGTTTGAATAGTTACTTTAGAATCAACAATATAAGATCTGAACTTATCACAAGCAAATACAACTGCTAAAAGCTCTTTTTCAGTAGTAACATAATTTCTTTGAGCATTGTCTAGAGTCTTACTAGCATAATGAATAACATTTAATTTCTTATCAACTCTTTGCCCTAGAACAACACCTACAGCATAATCACTAGCAGCACACATAGTTTCAAAGGGTAAATTCCAATCAGGTGGCTGAACAACAGGTGCAGTGACTAATGCTTTCTTAAGTATTTCAAATGCTTCTACACAATCATCATCAAAGACAAATGGTATATCTTTCTGCAATAAATTAGTGAGAGGCCGAGAAATTTTTGAGAAGTCCTTAATGAACCTCCTATAAAATCCGGTGTGACTAAGGAAACTTCTTATACCTTTGATGTCCTTGGGACATGGCATCTTTTCAATCGCATCAACCTTGGCTTTATCAACTTCAATACCTCTTTCAGAAACTTTGTGCCCCAAGACAATACCTTCATTAACCATAAAGTGGCACTTTTCCCAATTCAAGACAAGATTAGTTTCTTCACATCTCTGCAAAACTCGATCAAGATTGCTCAAGCAATCATCAAAAGAGGAACCATAGACGGAAAAGTCGTCCATGAAAACCTCACAAATCTTTTCACAAAAGTCAGAGAATATAGCCATCATGCATCTTTGAAAGGTAGCAGGTGCATTACATAAACCAAAAGGCATACGTCTATAAGCAAAAGTACCAAAAGGGCATGTAAAAGTAGTCTTTGATTGATCTCTAACCGACACAGGTATTTGAGAGAAACCAGAATAACCATATAGAAAGCAATAGTGTTTATGTTTGCATAATCTTTCTAGCATTTGATCAATAAAAGGTAAGGGGTAATGATCTTTCTTAGTAGCTTTATTTAATTTGCGGAAATCAATTACCATCCTATAACCTGTGATAATTCTTTGTGGAATCAATTCATCTTTATCATTAGGAACAACAGTAATACCTCCCTTCTTAGGGACACAATGGACAGGACTTACCCACTCACTATCAGCAACGGGATAGATTATACCTGCCTTCAGAAGCTTTAGTATTTCTTTTCTTACCACTTCTTTCATTTTAGGATTCAGACGTCATTGAGGATCACGAACTGGTTTGGCATCTGCATCCAAATTTATTTTATGTTGACATAGAGTGGGACTAATGCCCTTAAGATCATCAAGAGTATATCCAATAGCAGCACGATGCTTCTTCAGAATTTTCAATAATCTTTCTTCTTCGTGCTCTGAAAGGTTAGCACTAATAATAACATGATATATCTTCTTTTCATCAAGATAAGCATATTTAAGATTATCAGGCAAAGGTTTAAGCTCAAACACGGGATCACCCTTGGGTGGAGGAGGATCCCCTAAGATTTCAACAGGCAAGTTGTGATGCAGAATAGGTTCCTGTTTAAAGAATACTTCATCTATTTCCCTTCATTCATTCATGAACATATCATTTTCATGGTCTAGCAAATAGTGTTCTAAAGGATCACTAGGAGGTATGGCAATAGAAGCAAGACCAATAATTTCATCCTTACTAGGTAATTCTTCCTCATGATGTTGTTTACTAAATTTAGAGAAATTAAACTCATGAACCATATCATCCAAGCCAACAGTAACAACATTCTTTGTGCAATCTATGGTAGCATTGATAGTATTTAAGAAGGGTCAACCAAATATAATGGGACAAAAACTATCTTGTGGGGAAGTAAGAACAAGAAAATCAGCAGGATATTTAGCTTTCCCACACAAGACTTCAACATCTCTAACAATTCCCATCGCTGAAATAGTGTCTCTATTGGCAAGTTTAATTGTGACATCAATATCTTTTAATTCAACAGGTGCGATGTCATGCATAATTTCTTTGTATAAGTCATAAGGTATAACACTAGCACTAGCACCCATATCACATAAGCCATGATAACTATGATCTCCTATTTTAACAAAAATAACAGGCACGTCTACCACAGGTCTATGTTTATCTTTATCACAAGGTTTCGCAATTCTAGCAGTTTCACCTTCGAACTGAATAACATGCCCATCAATATTATCAGACAAGAGATCTTTAACAATAGCAATATTAGGTTCTACTTTAACTTGCTCATGAGGTGTATAGGTTCTAATATTGCTTTTACGAACAACAGTTGAAGCCTTAGCATGATCCTTTATTCTAACAGGGAAAGGTGGTTTCTCAACATAAGAAGTAGGAACAATAGGATCATTATAAGTGACAGTCTTTTCTTCAACTTTAATAGGTGCATCTACTTTTACTTCTATGGGAAGATGATATTTAAACCACTTCTCCTTAGGGAGATCAACATAAGTAGCAAAAGATTCACAGAAAGAAGCTACTATCTCAGAGTCAAGTCCATATTTAGTGCTAAACTTACGGAAAATATCGGTATCCATAAAAGATCTAACACAATCAAACTTAGGTGTCATACCTGACCCCTTACCTTCGTCGAGGTCCCAATCTTCAGAGTTGCGTTTAATTCTATCCTATAAATTCCATCTGAATTCAATAGTCTTCATCATAAAAGAGCCAGCACAAGAAGTATCGAGCATGGTGCGATTGTTATCAGAAAGCCGAGCATAAAAACTTTGCATAATTATTTCTCTCGGGAGCTCATGATTGGGGCGTGAATATAACATTGATTTAAGCCTCCCCCAAGCTTGAGCGATGCTTTCTCCTTCGCGAGGCCAGAAATTATATATATAATTGTGATCACGATGAACAAGATGCATAGGGTAATACTTTTGATGAAATTCCAGCTTCAATTTTTTATAGTCCCATGATCTCATATCATCACATAGCCTATACCATATCAATGCGTCTCCCTTCAAAGATAAAGGGAAGACCTTCTTCTTAGCAACATCATCGAGTATACCTGCAAGCTTAAATAATCCACAAACTTCATCCACATATATTGAGTGCTCATCTGGATGCTTTCTTCCATCTCCTGTAAAAGGATTAGCTAGCAGTTTTTCTATCATACCCGAAGGATACTCATAATGAATTTCATTTTAAATAGGTTCAGTAGGTTGAGGAGCAACTCTTTGCTCTACTGGACGGGTGAAGATACCCCGAACAAGCCCCTCAGAGAATTACTTTCCATAGTAACAAGTGACAGTAAATTTCAGCACACTATATCAATTTTTCCTTACCAAAATTCCACCTACCAAAAGTGGTACACTCCCCGGCAACGGCGCCAGAAAAGAGTCTTGATGACCCACAAGTATAGGGGATCTATCGTAGTCCTTTCGATAAGTAAGAGTGTTGAACCCAACGAGGAGCAGAAGGAAATGATAAGCGGTTTTCAGCAAGGTATTCTCCGCAAGTACTGAAATAAGTGGTAACAGATAGTTTTGTGATAAGATAGGTTGTAACGAGCAACAAGTAACAAAAGTACATAAAGTGCAGAAGGGTGGCCCAATCCTTTTGTAGCAAAGCACAAGCTGGAACAAAATCTTATAATAGGAAAAGCACTCCCGAGGACACATGGGAATATCGTCAAGCTACTTTTCATCACGTTCATACGATTCGCGTTCGATACTTTGATAATTTGACATGTGGGTGGACCGGTGCTTGGGTGTTGTTCTTACTTGAACAAGCATCCCACTTATGATTAACCTCTTTTGCAAGCATCCACAACTACAACAAAAGTACTAAGGTAAACCTAACCATAGCATGAAACATATGGATCCAAATCAGCTCCTTACGAAGCAACACATAAACTAGGGTTTAAGCTTCTGTCACTCTAGCAACCCATCATCTACTTATTACTTCCCAATGCCTTCCTCTAGGCCCAAATAATGGTGAAGTGTTATGTAGTCGACGTTCACATAACACCACTAGAGGCTAGACAACATACATCTTATCAAAATATCAAACGAATACCAAATTCACATGACTACTCATAGCAAGACTTCTCCCTTGTCCTCAGGAACGAATGTAATTACTCACAAAGCATATTCATGTTCATAATCAGAGGGGTAATAATATGCATATAGGATCTGAACATATGATCTTCCACCAATTAAACCAACTAGCATGAACTACAAGGAGTAATCAACACTACTAGCAACCTACTAGCACCAATCCCGGACTTTGAGACAAGAATTGGATACAAGAGATGAACTAGGGTTTGGAGATAAGATGGTGCTGGTGAATATGTTGATGGAGATTGCCCTCTCCCGATGAGAGGAGCATTGGTGATGACGATGGTGATGATTTCCCCCTCCCGGAGGGAAGTTTCCCCGGCAGAACAGCTCTGCCGGAGCTCTAGATTGGATCCGCCAAGGTTCCGCCTCGTGGCGGTGGAGTCTCGTCCCGAAAAGTTCCTTTTATTTTTTTCTCATCAAAAGACCTCATATAGGAGAAGATGGACGTCGGAGAGCCACTAGGGGGCCCACGAGGTAGCGGGCGCGCCCTAGGGGGGGTGCCCCCACCCTCGTGAGCAGGGTGTGGGCCCCCTGGTCTTCATCTTTGGCAAGGATTTTTTTCTTTATTTATTTTAAGATGTTTCGTGGAGTTTCAGGACTTCTGGAGTTGCGCAGAATAGGTATCTAATATTTGCTCCTTTTCCAGCCCAGAATTCCAGCTGCCGACATTCTCCCTCCTTATGTAAACCTTGTAAAATAAGAGAGAAAATCCATAAGTATTGTGACATAAAGTGAAATAACAGTCCACAATGCGATAAATATCGATATAAAAGCATGATGCAAAATGGACGTATCAGTGGCTGCCATGACAGCTTGTCATGCCTCCGGAGGCGGAGGAGGTGGCGGAGGCGGATGGTTCGCCTGTTCTCCATCGTTACGTTGCGGATTCAGACGCGTTGGAGGAGCCATCCTGAAGAGGGTGACATCCGTTAGAACCATGATAGACAGATAGACAAGCTGAATCAACGGATAGAAATTGCAACATATAGTCTTCACAATAAACATTCGAACAGAGATTGAACGAATGAATTCCAAAGTTAACATCACACGTCCATTAAGGTGAGAATCCACTTAGATAAAGGTTGATGAATGAAACAACAAGGTATGACTGGAACAAACAAGTGGTAAGGATTACCCAATCACATACCAATTATCTGTCGGAAGAATAACTAAGAGCTACTTGAATTACCACCTATAAACTCCCGAAACTTTCTGGTTATGCAATGTAACGCCCCAGATATAACTTTCCCAATTTGTACTCCAACTCTTGCCGTTTCCGGCATTAAGTTATATTTATTTCTTGGGTTCGAGTCTTTGTCTCCATGTGTTGTTTTCATTGTCATGCATCTCATATCATGTCATCATGTGCATTGCATTTGCATACGTGTTCATCTCTTGCATTCGAGCATTTTCCCCGTTGTCCATTTTGCATTCCGTCGCTTCGTTCTCCTCCGGTGGTCATTTCTAGCTTTCTTCCGTGTGTGGGGATTAAACATTTCCGGATTGCACCGAGACTTGCCAAGCGGCCTTGGTTTACTACCGGTAGACCGCCTGTCAAGTTTCGTACCATTTGGACTTCGTTTGACACTCCAACGGTTAACCGAGGGACCGAAAAGGCCTCGTGTGTGTTGCAGCCCAACACCCTTCCAATTTGGCCCAAAACCCACCAAACTCTGCTCTATCATCTAGAGCGTTCGATCACGATCGCGTGGCCGAAAACCGCACCTCATTTGGACTCTCCTAGCTCCACTTATGCCTATAAATAGACCCCCTTCGTTTTCGGATCTCTCTTCCCCACGAAACCCTAGCCAAAAAAAAAGGATCTCCGCGCCGCGCCGGACACGTCCGACCCGGCCGGACGCATCCGCCGCTGCCGCCCGCAGCCACTCGCGTCGTGACACGTGGCAAGCCTGCCCGCAGCCGCTGCCGGCCCGTCCCGGCCCGAGGCACGCCCTCTGCCGCTCCCGCCTGGGCCAGAGGCACCGCGCCCCGACGCCGGCTTCTTCCCCGCGCCCGGCCACGCCCGCGCCCGGCGAACTCCTCCACCGGCACCGCCCGCCGTCCGGCCGCCACTGCTACCTCGACGCCCGAGCCGGCCCCGCCGCCCCTCGCCGCGGACGGCGCCGCCGCCCTGCGCCGGTCTACCTCGACGCCGGCCAAACCCCGGCCTCCTCTTCTTCGTCCCCGACGAACGACGACCTCAACTCCGGCCACCGCGTCCCATGTCCGGCGAAGCTCCGGTGAGACCTCGAACCGCATGCAGATCGGGCCAGATCTGGATCTGGGTTATCTCACGGTTGACTTTTTCCCTCCTAACCCTATTTTTTATGCATACTTTGACCGGCCATATCTCCACATCCGTAGCTCCAATTTGGACATATAGTATATCAAAATGTTCGTCTCGACGAGTGCATCATTTCATTCCATTGCATCATTTTCATTTGAGTTCATCTTGATGCCCAAAATGCTGTTAGAAGGAGGCTTCGTGAGTTAATTGTCAGATCTGTTAGTTCATCTTAGACTTTTGTCATTTTTGCCATGATTGTTATGTGCATGATATGCCTGTGAGTCCTTCATATGTTTTGTTAAGCATCGTGTTATCTTTCTAGAGGTGCAACCCATGCATTTTTAGGATGTGTGTGGTGACTTGTGCAAGCTTGCAAAGTGAGGCACTTGGTAATCCGTTTTCAGGGACTTAGTAGTTTTCACTAAGTCTGGGATTGTTTAGTTCACGATGCCATATGTTCATGCTGTTTCCTAGTGATGCGTGCCTCTTTTGAGGATGATCAGTAAATGAGTTTTGTTAATATTGTTATGCTCTATCCATCCATGTCCTTGTTTCCACATGTGCAGTACCCTAGCTTGAGTCAATCGAGCTCTACTTTTGCTTCGTGGTGAATCTGGGCAGATCGTCAACTTGTTTGCGATTTTGCCGATGTTATTGTAGTTGATCCATGCATGCTATGCCATTGTTCTTGCCATGTCTAGCTAGAATTTTGTGCCTTCTTAATGGATATATGCTTGCCTTGCCATGACTTGCACCGTAGTGAGTGCATCGAGCTCGTTCACATGCCTTCGTGAGTTATGTTTCAGCATGTCTCAGTTTTCACAAAGTCTGAAAACTGATTGTGTTTTAGCTATGTTCGTGTGCTTGTTAGTATATTTTGTGATCCCTTTTGGCCCCAGGTCACTAAGGGTCTTTTGTTAAGCTTGTTGAGTAGCTCCATGCCATGTTCTTCTTTGTCTTAATCAGGCCATGTATCATGTTGTTTTGCTGCTCCGAAGAGGGTTTCATGATCTGAAATTTCAGACAAGTGTTAATTTCACTAAGTCTGAAATCTGTTTTGCATTTGCGTTTTTGCAATGCTTGTTTGAACCTCTTAATGGATCAATTGGCCGTAGCTCAGTGCTAGTATTTTGTTAAGCATCTTGAATGCTTCCCTGCCATGTATTTTGATGCCATGTTTGATTGCTGTAGCATGTTCATTTCATCGCATTTAGATGCCTACTTGCTGTAAATCGCAGACCGGTGTCATAATTGAAACGCTTGCCATTTCCAAACCGTAACTCCGATTCCGGCGTTCTTTATATCATTTTCAAGCGATTTGATCCCATATTTCCAGTGGCACACTTGGTTTTCCAAGTTGAGGCCAGGTTCATGCATTTCCTGTCACATCTTGCATTTTGCATCCCGCATAGCATACCATCATTGCATCTTATGGTTTGAGTTTGCACGTGGTTGATTGTATCCTTGTTGCTTGTTAGTCTTGTTTGGGTACAGCCGGGAGATGAGTTCGCTAACGAGGAGCCCGTTGAGTTTGCTTTTGAGGATCTAGTCAACTCTGACAACTTTGCAGGCAAGATGATCATACCCTCGATATCACTACTATCTTTGCTATGCTAGTTTGCTCGCTCTTTTGCTATGCCAATGCTATGATGCCTACCACTTGCTTGTCAGCCTCCCAAATTGCCATGTCCAGCCTCTAACCCACCATTGTCCTAGCAAACCGTTGATTGGCTAAGTTACCGCTTTGCTCAGCCCCTCTTATAGCGTTGTTAGTTGCAGGTGAAGTTTGGAGCCGTTCCTTGTTGGAACATTTATTTACTTGTTAGGATATCATTATATTGCCATGTTATCTAATGCATCTATATACTTGGTAAAGGGTGGAAGGCTCGGCCTCTCGCCTAGTGTTTTGTTCCACTCTTGCCGCCCTAGTTTCCGTCATATCGGTGTTATGTTCCCGGATTTTGCGTCCCTTACGCGGTTGGGTGATAATGGGAACCCCTTGATAGTTCGCCTTGATTAAAGCTTTTCCAGCAATGCCCAACATTGGTTTTACCATTTGCCACCTAGCCTCTTTTTCCCTTGGGTTTCCGGAGCCCGAGGGTCATCTTATTTTAAACTCCCCCCCCCGGGCCAGTGCTCCTCTGAGTGTTGGTCCAAACTGTCAGCCGTCGGTGGCTACCAGGGGCAACTCTGGGCTGGCCTACCGGAAGTTTAGACAATCTGAGTGTGCCTTGAGAAAGAGATATGTGCAGCTCCTATCGGGATTTGTCGGCACATTCGGGCGGTGTTGCTGGTCTTGTTTTAACCTGTCGAAATGTCTTGTTGTACCGGGATACCGAGTCTGATCGGAATGTCTCGGGTGGAGGTCTATTCCTTCGTTGACCGTGAGAGCTTGTCATGGGCTAAGTTGGGACTCCCCTGCAGGGATTGAACTTTCGAAAGCCGTGCCCGCGGTTATGGGTAGATGGGAATTGGTTAATGTCCGGTTGTAGATAACTTGAACCTTAATTAATTAAAATGAATCAACTGAGTGTGTTACCGTGATGGCCTCTTCTCGGCGGAGTCCGGGAAGTGGACACGGTGTTGGAGTTATGCTTGCGCAGGTTGCTCTCTAGTTTCTCGCTCGCGCTTTGCTCTCTCTTCTCGCTCTCTTTTGCGAATAAGTTAGCCACCACATATGCTAGTCGCTTGCTGCAGCTCCACATATGCTTACCCCTTCCTACCTATTAAGCTTAAATAGTCTTGATCGTGAGGGTGCGAGATTGCTGAGTCCCTGTGGCTCACAGATTACTATTACACCAGATGCAGGGACAGATGATACAGCTCCAGATGGCGCGCTTGAGCTCAAGTGGGAGTACGACGAGGATTCTCAGCGTTACTATGTTTCTTTTCCTGATGATCAATAGTGGTGCCCAGTTTGGGTGATCGGGACCATGTCGCTTGTTGGGTTGTCTTTTATTTTGGCGTCGTAGTCGGGCCATGAGTGTTTGGATGATGTATGTTATTTATGTACTTTGATGTGACGTGGCGAGTGTAAGCCAACTATGTATCTCCCCTTTTATTCTATATATATATTACATGGGATGTTGTGATGATTGCCTAACTTGCGACATTGCTTTCAATGCGGTTATGTCTCTAAGTCATGCCTCGACACGTGGGAGCTATAGCCGCATCGAGGGCGTTACAAGTTGGTAATCAGAGCCTTCCCCGACCTTAGGAGCCCCCACTGATTGATCGTTTTTAGCGGCCGAGTTGTGTCTAGAAAAATGTTTTGAGTCTTTAGGAATTATATATCGGAGAGTTTAGGAATTCTTTTTACTTCCCAGTCTCCTCATCGCTCTGGTAAGGCATCCTGACGTAGAGTTTTGACTCTTCTCTTCTCAAATTTCACAAAAAAAATTAGGATCACGCGAGTATCTTGGAATCGTTCCGATGGCTTATGATGAGAACATTGTCTTGGTGCCTCCTGTCAGGGGTTTAGTGGAAGTGTCCCGGGGAGTTGAGCTCTGAGGTGTTGTCATCATAATTTTATCGTTGCAATTCTGGAATACTTGAGATATGTTCACCGACATCGAAAATCTCTTTTATGCAGTTCGTTGGTGAGATAACCTCGACGCCACCCAGTACTGGGGCGGGAGTTCGGGAGTATCGCCATAACTTGTATAACAGATGCTTTTCGAAGGTTGAGGTAGATGGTTTCCGAAGGTTTCTTGGTTATGTGTTGAAGGATGGATATAGCTGGATGTAGGATTTGCTAGTTTGGGTGAGATATTATGCTTCCCATGTATCCCCAACACCTGATTGCATAACCGGAAAGTTTCGGGAGTTTCATAGGTGGGAATTCAAGTAGCTCTTAGGATATCTTTCCGACAGATGTATGATATGAAATTGGGGTTCGACTTCTAGTGGTTCGCCTATTCACGGTCGATTTTACAGTGGTCTCGTTGTGTCTTAAAGAGTCCTTGGCTATGCTAGCTCGGGGACGCTTCGTATGTCATGTGCACTGCCTTGTACATGATGGTGTTGTACGATCGAGCTCGTGTAGGTCCCACCATGAAAACTTCAGACGAAATCTCTATCATATGTTTGTTCCGGCTTATTCCACAAGCCAATCCTTTGTTTTGTTTTGAGTTGTGGTATTCGAGTGGCTTCGAAGTCATATGTTGATTCCATACCTTGTTGATTTACCTCTTCTACCTAATTCTACGTGGCTTCGCAATTTAGGGATATGTGACCACTTCAAGAGAAGTGCATTCGTTCATTTTGTTCGGATGTGAAGACTTTATGTTGCAATTTTCATTCCATTGGATTCAGCTTCAATATTTGTCTATCTATGTGCTAATGGTGGTCAACCTCTTCAGGATGGCTCCTCCAACGCGCATGACTCCGAATCCTGATCCGCCACCACCTCCACCTCCTCCGGAGGCTTGGCAAGCTGTGATGGCCGCAACCAATGAAAACACACAGTTGATCATGCAAATCCTCCAAGAGCGCAATCAAGGCAGTCAAGGGAATCAAGGCAACAATCAGAACCATTTTGCTACACTGAACCAGTTCCTTGCTAATGGGCCGAAGACATTCAGCAATTGTGTTGAGGCAACCGATGCTGCCGATTGGCTGGTAGATCTATGTAAGCATTTTGAATGCAGCAACGTCAGGCCTGAAGATTTCGTCAAGTTCGCTTCCTTCCAACTCAAAGATCAGGCTGCAGAGTGGTTCCAGCAGGACAAGGATTCCAGAGGTGGACGTCTGATCACTTGGGATGATTTTCGTCGGGATTTTCGAGCTCATCACATCCCTCAGAGTGTGACTGAAAGTAAACGTGAGGAATTCCGCAACCTGAAGCAAGGCTCTTTGTCTGTCTATGACTACAACAAGTTGTTCCAGAAGCTCGCCTGCTTTGCCAAACAGGACGTACCTGATGAGAAGAGCATGATATACTAGTTCAGGGGTGGTCTCAGAGAAGAAATTCAGCTCGCTCTTGTCCTCTTTGAGCCGTTGAGATACAATGAGTTCTACAACATGGCACTGAAGCAAGAGGCCGCTCAGTTGAGGTGTGATGCTTCCAAGAAGCGAGTCAGAGATGCTACTCCTTCTTCCTCTACTCAAGTGGCCAAGCAGCAGAAGTTTTGGGTTTCCTCCTCCTCCGTTCCGTCAGCCGTATCAGCAGAAGAGCAAAGGTGGAAGTGGTTCATCCCACCCACCCAACCCTGGCTTCCAGAACAAGACTTCGTCTCAAGCTCCAAGATCGAGTGCTCCGTACCACCGTCCGCTTTCAGAGGTCACGTGCAACAAGTGCCAACAGAAGGGTCACTATGCGAACAAGTGTTTCAACCAGAGGCGTCTTCCTCCTCCTCCTGTGAGATCGGCAAGTACAGCTGTGGTCAAGCATAACCCCAAGTACGCCAAGGTCAATATGGTGAATGCAGCTCAGGCAGAGGATTCATCAGATGTCATCATGGGTAACCTTCCTGTTAACGATGTTCCCGCAAAAGTTCTTTTTGACACTGGTGCATCGCATTGTTTTATCTCGAGACCTTTTGCATCCAAGCATGGGTGGTTTTCTCAAGTTATGCATAAGCCATTCGCAGTTGTCTCTCCGAGTAGATGCTTGCTTGCTAACTATGAAGTTCTGGATATTTCCATCTCGATGGGTGACTTCAAGTTTCTGGCTTCCCCGATGATCCTTGGTAACTCGGATATCGATCTTATTCTCGGGATGGATTGGCTCTCTAAGCATAAAGCTCAGCTTGATTGTGCTGCCAGGCAGATCCAATTGACTCATTCATCCGAGGATGTAATTGTCTTTGCTGCTCGGGATAATACCATCCGGTTGTTTTCTCTCAATGAGAAGGGTGAATTGGATGCTATTTCGCAAATTCCAGTCGTTTGCGAATATCAAGACGTCTTCCCAGAAGAGCTCCCAGGAATGCCTCCGCACCGGCCCGTTGAATTTGTTATTGATCTTGAGCCCGGTACGGAACCTGTGTGCAAACGTCCTTACAAGCTCGGACCTAAAGAGTTGAAGGAGCTAAAGAAACAACTCGATATTCAAGAAAGAATGGGTCTCATCCGGCCTAGTTCTTCTCCGTGGGGTTGTGGTGTTCTTTTTGTGAAGAAGAAGGATGGAACGGACCGACTTTGTGTTGATTACCGTCCATTGAACAAGAAGACCATCAAGAACAAATACCCACTTCCCAACATCAATGAGCTGTTCGAACAACTCAAGGGTGCCCAAGTATTCTCCGAGCTTGATCTCCGTATGGGTTATCATTACATTCGAATCCGTGAGCAAGATATTCCCAAGACGGCTTTCAGGACAAGCTATGGGTCATATGAATACACTGTCATGTCTTTTGGCCTCGTCAACGCTCCTCCGACATTCTCTCGCATGATGAACTTCATCTTCAACCCCTACACCAATGACTTCGTTTTGGTCTATCTCGACGACATTCTGGTTTTCTCCAAGAACAAGGAAGATCATGCCAAACACTTGCGTTTGGTTCTTGATAAGCTCAGGGAACATCAGTTCTACGCCAAGTTCTCCAAGTGTGAATTTTGGCTCGATGAGGTTCTTTATCTTGGTCATATCATCTCCGCCAAGGGCATTGCCGTGAATCCTGAGAAGGTGTCTGCAATTGTTAATTGGGAACCTCCTCAGAACGTGAAGCAACTCCGCAGTTTCCTCGGTCTCGCAAGCTACTGCCGAAGATTCGTTGAAAACTTTTCTAAGATCGCGAAGCCTCTCTCAAATCTTCTCCAGAAGCACGTAAAGTACGTTTGGTCCCCGGAGTGTGATATTGCTTTCAACACTTTGAAAGAGAAATTGATCACTGCTCTAGTTCTGACTCCGCCTGATGAGTCCAAGCCGTACGAGGTCTTTTGTGATGCCTCTCTCCAAGGTCTCGGTGTGGTATTGATGCAAGAGAAGAAAGTTGTTTCTTATACCTCTCGCCAGTTGAAGCCTAATGAGAAGAACTACCCCACTCATGATCTCGAGTTGGTGGCAGTTGTGCATGCTCTGTTGACTTGGAGACATCTTCTATTGGGAAGAAAAGTGGACATTTTCACTGATCACAAGAGCCTCAAGTACATCTTCACTCAGCCTAATCTCAACCTCAGGCAAACTCGATGGGTCGAAATGATTCAAGAGTATAATCCGAGTATCGAGTATACTCCAGGCAAGGCCAATGTGATTGCTGACGCTTTGAGCAGGAAAGCGTATTGCAACAGTCTGATTCTCAAGCCTTATCAACCCGAGCTTTGTGAAGCTTTCCGCAAACTTAATCTGCAAATTGTTCCTCAAGGTTTCCTCGCCAACCTTCAAGTCTCTCCTACCTTAGAAGACCAGATTCACCAAGCCCAGCTTCTCGATGCTATGGTGAAGTAGGTGAAGATTGGGATTGCTAAGAGTCAGTCCAAGTACAAGTGCTACCGCCTTGATGACAAGGACACTCTCTTCTTTGAGGATCGAATTGTTGTGCCCAAAGGTGAACTTCGTAAAGTGATCATGAATGAGGCTCACAACTCTCTCCTCTCCATCCACCCTGGGAGCACGAAGATGTATCAGGACCTTAAGCAAGCTTATTGGTGGAGTCGAATGAAGCGCGAGATTGCTCAATTCGTGAATGAATGTGATGTCTGCAGAAGAGTGAAGGCAGAACACCTAAGGCCAGCAGGTCTCCTCCAACCTCTTGCCATTCCAGAATGGAAGTTTGACCACATTGAAATGGACTTCGTGACTGGGTTTCCAAAGTCCAAGCATGGCAATGATGCTATATTCGTTGTCATCGACAAGCTCACCAAAGTGGCTCATTTTCTGCCTATCAAAGAGTCGATCACTGCAGCTCAATTGGCGGAACTCTATACCTCTCGAATTGTCTCTCTGCACGGTATTCCTCAAGTGATATATTCAGACCGTGGCAGCATCTTTACCTCCAAGTTTTGGGATTCTTTTCAGAAGGCCATGGGCACCAACATCTGCTTCAGCACTGCTTTCCATCCTCAAACAAGCGGTCAAGTCGAGCGTGTCAACCAGATTCTTGAAGATATGCTCAGTGCTTGTGTGATCTCCTTCGGCATGAAGTGGGAGGATTGTCTTCCTTATGTTGAATTCTCATACAACAACAGTTTTCAAGCAAGTTCGAGCAAGGCCCCATTTGAAATTCTGTATGGTAGGAAGTGCCGTACCCCTCTCAACTGGTCTGAAACCGGTGAACGTCAGCTGCTGGGTAATGACTTAATCACAGAGGCAGAAGAAATGTGCAAGGTCATTCGTGATAACCTCAAAGCAGCCCAATCCCGCCAGAAGAGCTACTATGATAGTAAGCACCGTGATTTGGCTTTCGAGATCGGAGACCATGTTTACCTCCGCGTCTCTCCTATGAAAGGGACTCGTCGCTTCAGTATCAAAGGGAAGCTTGCCCCTAGATACGTCGGACCTTTCAAGATTGTCAGCAAGAGAGGTGACCTCGCCTATCAACTCGAGCTTCCGTCAAACTTTGCAAACGTTCATGATGTGTTCCATGTCTCTCAACTCCGAAAGTGCTTCAAGACGCCTGAACGCACCGTCAACTTTGAGGACATTGAGCTCCAAGAAGATCTCTCCTATCGTGAGCACCCAGTTGCAATCCTTGAAGAGACTGAACGCAGGACTCGCAACAAGTCAATCAAATTTCTCAAAGTAAAGTGGTCACACCATTCTGACTGTGAAGCTACCTGGGAACGCGAGGATCACCTCCGTTCTGAGTACCCAGAGTTCTTTCAGTCCTAGATCTCGGGACGAGATCTTTTCGTAGTGGTGGAGTGTTGTAACGCCCCAGATATAACTTTCCCAATTTGTACTCCAACTCTTGCCGTTTCCGGCGTTAAGTTATATTTATTTCTCGGGTTCGAGTCTTTGTCTCCATGTGTTGTTTTCGTTGTCATGCATCTCATATCATGTAATCATGTGCATTGCATTTGCATACGTGTTCATCTCTTGCATTCGAGCATTTTCCCCGTTGTCTGTTTTGCATTCTGGCGCTTCGTTCTCCTCCGGTGGTCATTTCTAGATTTCTTCCGTGTGTGGGGATTAAACATTTCTGGATTGGACCGAGACTTGCCAAGCGGCCTTGGTTTACTACCGGTAGACCGCCAGTCAAGTTTCGTACCATTTGGACTTCGTTTGACACTCCAACGGTTAACCGAGGGACCAAAAAGGCCTCGTGTGTCTTGCAGCCCAACACCCCTCCAATTTGGCCCAAAACCCACCAAACACTGCTCCATCATCTAGAGCGTTCGATCACAATCGCGTGGCCAAAAACCGCACCTCATTTGGACTCTCCTAGGTCCACTTATGCCTATAAATAGACCCCCTTCGTTTTCGGATCTCTCTTCCCCACGAAACCCTAGCCAAAAAAAGGATCTCCGCGCCGCGCCGGACACGTCCGACCCGGACGGACGCGTCCGCCGCCGCTGCCCGCAGCCACTCGCATCGCGACACGTGGCAAGCATGCCCGCCACCGCCGCCGGCCCGTCCCGACCCGAGGCAAGCCCTCCGCCGCTCCCGCCTGGGCCAGAGGCACCGCACCCCGACGCTGGCTTCTTCCCCGCGCCCGGCCACGCCCGCGCCGGCGAACTCCTCCACCGGCACCGCCCGCCGTCCGGCCGCCACTACTACCTTGACGCCTGAGCCAGCCCCGCCGCCCCTCGCCGCGGACAGCGCCGCCGCCCTCCGCCGGTCTACCTCGACGCCGGCCAAACCCCGGCCTCCTCTTCTTCCTCCCCGATGAACGACGACCTCAACTCCGGCCACCGTGTCCCATTTCCGGCGAAGCTCCGGCGAGACCTCGAACCGCGTGCAGATCGGGCCAGATCTGGATCTGGGTTATCTCACGGTTGACTTTTTCCCTCCTAACCCTAATTTTTTGTGCATACTTTGACCGGCCATATCTCCGCATCCGTAGCTCCGATTTGGACATATAGTATATCAAAATGTTTGTCTCGACGAGTGCATCATTTCATTCCATTGCATCATTTTCATTTGAGTTCATCTTGATGCCCAAAATGCTGTTAGAAGGAGGCTTCGAGAGTTAATTGTCAGATCTGTTAGTTCATCTTAGACTTTTGTCATTTTTGCCATGATTGTTGTGTGCATGATATGCCTGTGAGTCCTTCATATGTTTTGTTAAGCATCTTGTTATCTTTCCAGAGGTGCAACCCATGCATTTTTAGGATGTGTGTGGTGACTTGTGCAAGCTTGCAAAGTGAGGCACTTGGTAATCTGTTTTCAGGGACTTAGTAGTTTTCACTAAGTCTGGGATTGTTTAGTTCACGATGCCATATGTTCATGTTGTTTCCTAGTGATCCGTGCCTCTTTTGAGGATGATCAGTAAAGGAGTTTTGTTAATCTTGTTATGCTCTATCCATCCATGTATTTTTTTGCACATGTGGAGTACCCTAGCTTGAGTCAATCGAGCTCTACTTTTGCTTCGTGGTGAATCTGGGCAGATCGTCAACTTGTTTGCGATTTTGCCGATGTTATTGTAGTTGATCCATGCATGCTATGCCATTGTTCTTGCCATGTCTAGCTAGAATTTTGTGCCTTCTTAATGGATATATGCTTGCCTTGCCATGACTTGCACCGTAGTGAGTGCATCGAGCTCGTTTACATGCCTTCATGAGTTATGTTTCAGCATGTCTCAGTTTTCACAAAGTTTGAAAACTGATTGTGTTTTAGCTATGTTCGTGTGCTTGTTAGTATATTTTGTGATCCCTTTTGGCCCCAGGTCACTAAGGGTCTTTTGTTAAGCTTGTTGAGTAGCTCCATGCCATGTTCTTCTTTGTCTTAATCAGGTCATGTATCATGTTGTTTTGCTGCTCCGAAGAGGGCTTCATGATCTGAAATTTCAGACAAGTGTTAATTTCACTAAGTCTGAAATCTGTTTTGCATTTGCGTTTTTGCCATGCTTGTTTGCACCTCTTAATGGATGAATTGGCCCTAGCTCTGTGCTAGTCTTTTGTTAAGCATCTTGAATGCTTCCCTGCCATGTATTTTGATGCCATGTTTGATTGTTGTAGCATGTTCATTTCATCGCATTTAGATGCCTACTTGCTGTAAATCACACACCGATGTCATAATTGAAACGCTTGCTATTTCCAAACCGTAACTCCGATTCTGGCGTTCTTTATATCGTTTTCAAGCGATTTCATCCCATCTTTCCAGTGGAACACTTGGTTTTCCAAGTTGAGGCCATGTTCATGCATTTGCTGTCACATCTTGCATTTTGCATCCCGCATAGCATACCATCATTGCATCTTATTGTTTGAGTTTGCACGTGGTTGATTGTATCCTTGTTGCTTCTTTGTCTTGTTTGGGTAGAGCCGGGAGACGAGTTCGCTAACGAGGCGCCTGTTGAGTTTGCTTTTGAGGACCAGTCAACTCTGACAACTTTGCAGGCAAGATGATCATACCCTCGAAATCACTACTATCTTTGCTATGCTAGTTTGCTCGCTCTTTTGCTATGCCAATGCTATGATGCCTACCACTTGCTTGTCAGCCTCCCAAATTGCCATGTTCAGCCTTTAACCCACCATTGTCCTAGCAAACCATTGATTGGCTAAGTTACCGCTTTGCTCAGCCCCTCTTATAGCGTTGTTAGTTGCAGGTGAAGTTTGGAGCCGTTCCTTGTTGGAACATTTATTTACTTGTTGGGATATCATTATATTGCCATGTTATCTTAATGCATCTATATACTTGGTGAAGGGTGGAAGGCTCGGCCTCTCGCCTAGTGTTTTGTTCCACTCTTGCCGCCCTAGTTTCCGTCATATCGGTGTTATGTTCCCGAATTTTGCGTCCCTTACGCGGTTGGGTGATAATGGGAACCCCTTGATAGTTCGCCTTGATTGAAGCTTTTCCAGCAATGCCCAACATTGGTTTTACCATTTGCCACCTAGCCTCTTTTTCCCTTGGGTTTTCGGAGCCCGAGGGTCATCTTATTTTAAACCCCCCCAGGCCAGTGCTCCTCTGAGTGTTGGTCCAAACTGTCAGCCGCCGGTGGCTACCAGGGGCAACTCTGGGCTAGCCAACCGGAAGTTTAGACAATCTGAGTGTGCCCTGAGAAAGAGATATGTGCAGCTCCTATCGGGATTTGTCAGCACATTTGGGCGGTGTTGCTGGTCTTGTTTTAACCTGTCGAAATGTCTTGTTGTACCGGGATACCGTGTCTGATCGGAATGTCTCGGGTGGAGGTCTATTCCTTCGTTGACCGTGAGAGCTTGTCATGGGCTAAGTTGGGACTCTCCTGCAGGGATTGAACTTTTGAAAGCTGTGCCCGTGGTTATGGGTAGATGGGAATTTGTTAATGTTCGGTTGTAGATAACTTGAACCTTAATTAATTAAAATGAATCAACTGAGTGTGTTACCGTGATGGCCTCTTCTCGGCGGAGTCCGGGAAGTGGACACGGTGCTGGAGTTATGTTTGCGCAGGTTGCTCTCTAGTTTCTCGCTCGCACTTTGCTCTCTCTTCTCGCTCTCTTTTGCGAATAAGTTAGCCACCACATATGCTAGTCGCTTGCTGCAGCTCCACATATGCTTACCCCTTCCTACCTATTAAGCTTAAATAGTCTTGATCACGAGGGTGCGAGATTGCTGAGTCCCTGTGGCTCACAGATTACTATTACACCAGATGCAGGGACAGATGATACAGCTCCAGATGGCACGCTTGAGCTCAAGTGGGAGTACGACGAGGATTCTCAGCGTTACTATGTTTCTTTTCCTGATGATCAGTAGTGGTGCCCAGTTGGGGTGATCGGGACCATGTCGCTTGTTAGGTTGTCTTTTATTTTGGCGCCGTAGTCGGGCCATGAGTGTTTGGATGATGTATGTTATTTATGTACTTTGATGTGACGTGGCGAGTGTAAGCCAACTATGTATCTCCCCTTTTATTCTATATATTACATGGGATGTTGTGATGATTGCCTAACTTGCGACATTGCTTTCAATGCGGTTATGTCTCTAAGTCGTGCCTCGACACGTGGGAGCTATAGCCGCATCGAGGGCGTTACATGCAATCTGGTGTTGGGGATACAGGGAGGCACAATATATATCACACAACTAACTAGCCCTATGCTCCAACAGTATCCATCCGTCAACACATAACCAAGAAAACTACAGAAATCGTGTACATCAACCTTCGAAAAGCATCCGTTATACGAGCTATGGCAATACTCCCGAACTCCCTCCCCAGTACAGGGTGGCGTTGAGGTTATCTCACCACTAACTGCATAAAAGAAATTTTTGATGTTGGCGAACTCAGGTATTCCAGAACTGCAACGATAAGAGCTCAACTCCTTGGGACACTACCACAACCCCTAAATGTCAGCAGACACCAAGAATAATGTTCTCGTCACAAGAATATCGGAACGATCCCAAGATATCCGCGTGATCCTAATTTTTTTTAGTGAAATTTGAGGAGAGGAAAGTCAAAACATCTACGTTCGGAGACCTCACCAGAGCGACGAAGGGGACTGAGGAGTAAAAAGAATCCTACTCTCCGATATATATAATCCTAAGACTCAAAACATTTTTGTTCTAGACTCAACAACATCAGCGATTCGATCAAGCAGGGGGCTCCTAAGTCGGGGATGGCTCTGATTACCAACTTGTAACACCCAAAATGCGGCTATATCTCCCACGTGTCGAGGCACGACCTAGAGGCATAACCGCATGTTGGTTTTGTCGCAAGAAGTGTCATCTTCACACAATCCCAAGTACAAGAACAAGGATAGAGATAAATAGTTGGCTTACAATCGCCATGTCACACAATTAATCAAATAATTCATACATCATTCAGAGTACACACATAGTCCGACTACGGACAAATCCGAATGAAAAGAAGATAACCCCAAATGCTAGACCCCCGATCGTCCCAATTGGGCATCACTACTGATCATCTGGAAAAGACACGTAGTAACGGCCAAGGTCCTCGTCGAACTCCCACTTGAGTTCGGTAGCATCACCTGCACTGGTATCATCAGCACCTACAACTATTTTGGTAGAATCCGTGAGTCATGAGGACTCGGCAATCTCAAAACCCCACGAGATCAAGACTATTTAAGCTTAGGGTAGGATGTGGTTATGAGGTGGAGTTGCAGCAAGCGCTAAGAAAATATGCTGGCTCACATACGAGTACAAGAGTAAGAAGAGAAAACTACGTAACGGTCGTAAGACTAGAAGTGATCAAGAAGTGATCCCGAACTACTTACGTTCATACATAACCCAACCGTGTTCACTTCGCGGACTACACCGAAAAGAGACCATCAAGGCTACACACGTGGTTGATGCATTTTTAATGAAGTCAAGTGTCACGTTCTCTACAACCGGATATTAAAAAATTCCCATCTGCCACATAACTGCGGGCACGGCTCTCAAAAGTTTATACCCTGTAGGGGTGTCCTAACTTAGCCCATCACAAGCTCTCACGATCAATGAAGGATATTCCTCCTCCCGGAAAGACCAGATCAGTCTCGGAATCCCGTTTACAAGACATTTAGACAATGGTAAAACAAGACTAGTGTAACACCTACGATGCAGCTATATCTCCCACATGTCGGGGCACGACTTAGAGGCATAGCCACATGGTAGTTTTGTCGCAAGAGGGGTAATCTTCACACAATCCCATGTACTGAATAAGAAAGGGATAAAGAGTTGGCTTACAATCGCCACTTGACACAACTAACAAGTTAAACATACATCATCCAGAGTACAATCAAGGCCCGACTATGGAACCAAAATAAAAGAAGACAAACCCAAATGCAAGTTCCCCGATCTTCCCAACTGGGCACCACTACTAATCATCCAGAAAAGACACAAAAACAATGACTAAGATCTTCATCGAGCTCCCACTTGAGCGTGGTTGCGCCACCTGCACTGGTATCGTCGGCACCTGCAACTGTTTGGAAGTATCCGTGAGTCATGAGGACTCAGCAATCTCACACCCGCGAGATCAAGACTATTTAAGCTTATGGATAGGATAGGGTAATTAGGTGGAGCTGCAGCAAGCACTAAGCAAATATGGTGGCTAACGTGCGCAAATAAGAGCGAGAAGAGAAGCAACGCAACGGTCAAGAAGCTAGAAGTGTTCAAGAAGTGATCCTGAAACTACTTACGTTCAAACATAACTCCAAAACCATGTTCACTTCCCGGACTCCACCGAAAACAGATAATCACGGCTACATGCGCGATTGATGCATTTTAATTAAATCTAATGTCAAAGTTCTCTACAACTGGATATTAACAAATTCCCATCCGACACATAACCGTGGGCATGACTCTCAAAAGTTTATGCCCTGCAGGGGTGTCCCAACTTAGCCCATCACAAGCTCTCATGGTCAACGAAGGATATTCCTTCTCCCGGAAAGACCCGATCAGTCTCGGAATCCTGGTTACAAGACATTTCGACAATGGTAAAACAAGACAAGCAAGACCACCCAGATGTGCCGACAAATCCCGATAGGAGCTGAACATATCTCGTTCTTAGGGCACACCGAATGAACACTACGTACAGCTAAAACCAGCCCTCAAGTTTCCCCGAGGTGGCGCTGTAAGTGGCTCTGTTTTGGACCAACACTCAAAGGAGCACTGGCCCGGGGGGTTAAAATAAAGATGACCCTCGGGCTCGCGAAAACCCAAGGCAAAGTTATAGGTTGTTAGGCAAATGTAAAACATAGGTTGGGCCTTGCTAGAGGAGTTTTATGCAAAGCGAACTGTCAAGGGGTTCCCATAACACCCAACCGCGTAAGGAACGCAAAATCAAGGAACATAACACTGGTATGACGGAAACTAGGGCGGCAAGAGTGGAACAAACCACCAGGCATAAGGCCGAGCCTTCCACCCTTTACCAAGTATATAGATGAATTAATTAATTAAATAAGAGATATTGTGATATCCCAACATATCCATGTTCCAACATGGAATAAAGTTCAACTTCACCTGCAACTAGCAACGCTATAAGAGGGGCTGAGCAAAAGCGGTAACATAGCCAAACAACAGTTTGCTAGGAAGGTGGGTTAGAGGCTTGACATGGCAATATGGGAGGCATGATATAACAAGTGGTAGGTAGTGAGACATAGCGATAGAACGAACAACTAGCAAGCAAAGGTAGAAGTGATTCCGAGGGTATGGTCATCTTGCTTGCAATGTTCTCAGAGTTGTCGAAAGCTTGATCCTCGTTAACATACTCAATAGGTTCCTCGGTCATGTACTCGTCTCCCGGCTCAACCAAAAGCAAGAACACAAGCAATGGAACAACAATCAATCACAATGCAATGCTCATGCAACATGATGCAATACATGGCATGATATGCAAGATATGATAAGCAATGCATATGCGTGCTCCGGAAGGGAAAGAATTAACAAGGCATCAACTTGGAAAACCAAGTATGCCGCTGGAAAGATGACAAGATTTCGGTTGAAATTGATGTAAAGATCACCGGAAACGGATGCACGGTTTGCAAATGGCAAGCAAAACAAGAATGGTGCAAAACTGTGATTAACAGCATGATGGCACTTAGAATGCAACAAGAAACTAAGCTAATGCACTACAACATATCAACAAGGCATATGGCAGTAATGTCAAATGATGCTTGAGAAAACATGAACACCGAGCTATGGCTAAATCACACTAGAACAGGTTCAAACAAGCATGGCAAAAGTGCAAAAGATAGCAGCTTCACAGACTTAGTGAAAATACTTACATGTCAAAAACAACATTAGGAAGCAATGTTTAGAGCTAGCAAACAACATGCTACAGGAAAATATCATGGAAAATAAAGGCATGTCATGATTCTACTAAATGCATAGAACAAAAGTACCTTACTGAACATGAGCCAAAAATGCACAAAAGATATGATGGCACCCATGTAAACATAGCAAGTTTTATTAACAGATTCAGACTTAGAAGAAAAACAGAGCACGGCATAAACAGATTTATGAAAGCAATTTTGCGAGCTCATGCCACTCACCAAAAAGCATTAAACGACAACATAATCATACCAACAGCAAGAATACATGTTCATGAAGCTATCCATGGCAAGCGCAAGTTAATAAGATGCATGGGTCACTAGCAACAACCATGGGAATTTTGATTAACATGTTAACAATCTGCCAGGAATAATTTATTGGAAAAGTCGAGCAAGAAAATGACATTCTGGAGCACCCCATAATTGCAAACAGGAGCATTAATGGATAGAGCATAACCACATGTTCAAAACATCCTTAGGGAAGTATCTCAAAATAAGCATGGATCTCATGGTAGCATCAAGTTTACATGACATCAAAATAACAACATGTAAAAGACTTAGCAAAACACAAAGTCCCTGAATACAGCAACATCACGAAGCTTAGTTTGCATGCTTGTTCTAGTCACCACATAGATCACAAAAATACAAAACTTTCACCCCCTGTAAATATGGCATGTTTTAGTTCAAAACACATGTAGACCTCGGGCTTAAAGGATGCACACATCAAATGCAAAAAATGACAAATCACCGTGATCTGATAAGTAATAGTAGTTAACATTTTATAGCACTCTTGCAACAATGAAAATGGCATCATAATTGACAGCAACATGCATGGAAATGCTGCTATCATGAAGAGCTTAACGAGACGAACATTTCCACATATCATAAGCATGATTTGGAGCCATGGTCACCGAGATATGACATGTATAAGGAGGCATCAAAATGTTAGGGACTGGAAAAGACTTGGTGGCAAATTATACCCCGTGGACGAAATCTGGACGGAGCCGAGCGGGATCCGGGATGGGGCTCGTGTTTGGTTCATCGACGTGGAGGATCTGATCCATCTTCCATGGTTCCGGTGACGAGGATTCCGACGACTCTGGCGAGGGTGCAGAAGCCGAGGTGGCCTCGGGGACGAGCGGATCCGGCGGCACCTTGCCGGATCCGCACGAGGGCATGGCGCGGGAGGAGGAGGCCAAAGGAGGTGGCCGGAGCAGGTGCCTCGGGCGTACGCAATGAAGTCCGGTGGCGGGGCGGCGCACGGTCACCGGAGTGAGGCGGCGGGGCGGCATCGGTGACATGGAGGCGAAGGGGCGTCGGGCGTGGGGCAGCGCATTCGGGATCGGGTGACGAAGCAGCGCGCTTCGCGGTGGTGGCGGGGCGGCGCACGCGGCGGAGCAGGGCGGCGACCGGAGCGGGCGACGGTGTTCCGGCTTCCGGAGATGGGCGCGGGCAGTGCAGACGCCGAACGCTGGCGAGGAGGCAGGGCGCTGGGCAACGGGGCAGGCGCGGGCCGGCGGCGCGACCGGATGGGCTCGGGCGGGCCGCGCCCGGGCTTCGTGGGCCGCGGTGGCGCGCGGTGGCCGACGGGCCACGTGGCACGACGTGAGTGGAGGAGGGATGCGCTGGAGGTGAGGTGGCGGCGCCCGATTGGTCCGGGAGACGTGGCTGTAGGCGGCAGATGTGTCCGGCGCGGCGCAGACACGTCCGGATGCACGGTGGAGGAGTGGATCCAGGGTTTCATCCATGATTTTTCGGGGAGGGACACATATTTATAGGTAGAAGGAGATCGAAGTGTCCAAATGAGGTGCGGTTTTCGCGCACACGATCGTGATCCGCCGACGGAGAATATGAAGGTGGTTTAGATGGGTTAATGGGCTGTTTTGGAGGGGTGTTGGGCTGCAACACAAAGAGGCTTTTGCGGTTATCCGGTTAACCGTTCGGGCATCAAACGGCCTCCAAATGGAATGAAATTTGACAGGCAGTCTACCGGTGGTGTACCAAGGCCACTTTACAAATCTTGACCTATTCCAAGAATGTTTTTCTCCCGCACACGAAAAGAGACAAGAGGGGTGCGACAGGTGCATGTGGGAGTGTCGGATTGCGAAACGGACAACGGGGAAAATGCTCAGATGCATGTGGCGAACACGAATGCAAATGCGATGCTCATGATGACATGATATGAAATGCAAAACGAAAACAAAACCCAACCACGAAGGGAATATCATATCACATGGACAAAAATGGCAAGAGTCAGAGTTACAAATATGGAATGTTGTATCCGGGGTGTTAGAACACTCCACCACTACGAGAGGATCTCGTCCCGAGATCTAGGTTGGCACCGGAGAAATAGAAGAGGAAGGGGAAGAGGTAAAACTAAGTTGCTTCTTTTACAAATGAGTGAAACCAAAGAACCTTGCGAGGTTGAACAAATCTAAAGAAAGAATATAATGGAGATGAATGAATTTTAAAATACTTTGTTAGAAAAGAGGAACAAGGAGCATTGCGAACAAGAGCTTAATGAACCAAAAGAATATGAAAGCACACTAGTATAATAATATAGCCTACTGAACAAGAATTTCAGAATTTAGACAACACTCTGGTATAAAAGAGAGGCAAGACTTGATAAGTAGAAAGAACTATAATGTGAACACAACAATCTGGTTAAAAGGACAACCATGAAAAGAACATGATCTCCAAAATGATATGATGAGTCAAGAAAACATGACAATGCCTTCGGAGCGGATGAATAGAAGCTAGATCGTCGGAACAAGAGAACGTAGAAGGAAATGATAACTTCTACCATAATTGAATTTGGAAAGCATCCTTACGAAGAAGGGTTGAACGGAGTTGTAGGAAAATCAACAACAAAAGAATAAGCTTGTAGTGGGCTTATGGAAAACATCTCAAAATTATGAGGTGAAATTCTGCCACTAACGGAAACAATAGATTGGATTGATATCAACAAGGAGATGGGAAACTTATTTCATCGGGAGGATAAATGAAGAACTTGGGTCATTTATAAGCACCATAAATAGCAACAATCCTTAGGGAAAGCTTTAGGTTAAATATAACCCAAGATAATTCCAATGAAGAGATTGATGGGTTGCAAAGGCTCTCATGAACGAATTGAAAATGATGGGTTTAAAATATGTCATTCCTGAACTTGTGAATCATGAAACACAAAGAAATTGTCAAAAATGACACAACACCGCCTCAAAAGATAAGGTAGGAAGAATTGCACTTCGGAATGCAAGATGAAGAATACTTGAAGTATAGCTTGGCGGATCATAGCTTCGAGAGAAATCTTGATGAACAATTGAAGAATGAAAGGAATCCTTGATGAACCACCATGTAGAGCCTCCATGAAGAACTCCGGTAACAAAATGATGATAAAAAGAAAGAGAAGTTGAAAACACAAGGCGAAGCCTTGCATATCAAGACATGGCAATATGGGAGGCATGATATAACAAGTGGTAGGTAGCGCGACATAGCGATAGAACGAACAACTAGCAAGCAAAGATAGAAGTGATTCCGAGGGTATGATCATCTTGCCTGCAATGTCCTCAGAGTTGTCGAAAGCTTGATCCTCGTTAACGTACTCAATAGATTCCTTGGTCACGTATTCATCTCCCGGCTCTACCCAAAGCTAGAACACAAGCAATGGAACAACAATCAATCACGGTGCAATGCACAAGCAACATGATGCAATACATGGCATGATATGCAATGCATATGCATGCTCCAGAAGGGAAAGAATGAACATGGCATCAAATTGGCAAACCAAGTATGCCGCTGGAAATATGAGATAATTTCGGTTGAAATCGATATAAAGATCACCGGAAACGGATGCACGGTTTGCAAATGGCAAGCAAAACAAGAATGGTGCAAAACTGTGATTAACAGCATGATGGCACTTAGAATGCAACAAGAAACTAAGCTACTGAACTAGAACATATCAACAAGGCATATGGCAGTGATGTACAAGGGATGCTTGACAAAACATGAACACCGAGCTACGGCTAAATCACACTAGAACAGGTTCAAACAAGCATGGCAAAAGTGCAAATGATAGCACCTTCACAGACTTAGTGAAAATACTTACATGTCAAAAACAACATCAGGAAGCAATGTTTAGAGCTAGCAAACAACATGCTACAAGAACATATCATGGCAAATAAAGGCATACCATGATTCTAGTAAATGCATAGAACAAAAGTCCCTTACTGAACATGAGACAAAAAGGCACAGAAGATATGATGGCACCCATGTAAACATAGCAAGTTTCATTAACAGATTCAGACTTGGAAGAAAAACAGAGCACGACACAAACAGATTTATGAAAGCAACTTTGCGAGCTCATGCCATTCACCAAACAGCATTAAATGACAACATAAGCATACCAACAGCAATAAGACATGTTCATGAAGCTGACCATGGCAAGCGCAAGTTAATAGGATGCATGGATCACTAGCAACATCCATGGTAATTTTGATTAACATGTTAACAATCTGCCAGGAATAATTTATAGCAAACATAGAGCAAGAAAATGACATGCTAGAGCACTCCATAATTGCAAACAGGGGCATTAATGGATAGAGCATAACCACATGTTAAAAACATCCTTACTGAAGTATCTCAAAATAAGCATGGATCTCATGGTAGCATCAAGTTTATAAGACATCAAAATAACAGCAGGAAAAAGACTTGGCAAAAACCTATCCCTGAAAACAACAATATCACGGAGCCTAGTTTGCATGCTTGTGCTAGTCATCAAATAGATCACAAAAATACAATACTTGCACCCCTGTAAATATGGCATGTTGTAGTTCAAAACACATGTAGACCACAGGCTCAAAGGATGCACACATCAAATGCAACAAAAATGACAAATCACCATGATATGATAATTACCAGCAGTTAACATTTTATAGCACTCTTGCAACAATGAAAATGGCATCATAATGGACAGCACCATGCATGGAAATGCCGGTAACATAAAGATCTTAACGAGACAAACATTTCGACATATCATAAGCATGATTTGGAGCCATGGTCACCGAGATATGACATGTAGAACGAGGCATGAAAATGTTAGGGACTGGAAAAGACTTGGTGGAAAATTATACCTCGTGGACGAAAACTGGACAGGGCCGAGCGAGATAGCGGGATCCGTGACGGGGCTCGTGTTTGGTTCGTCGATGTGGTGGATCTGATCCATCTTCCATGGATCCGGTGACGAGGATTCCGACGACTCCGACGAGGGTGCGGAAGCCGAGGTGGTCTCGAGGACGGGCGGATCTGGCGGCACCTTGCCGGATTCGGGCGAGGGCATGACACGGGGAGGCGGAGGCCAAAGGAGGTGGCTGGAGCGGTGCCTCGGGCGCACGCGGTGAAGTCCGGTGGCGGGGCGCCGCACGGTCACCGGAGTGAGGCAGCGGGGCGGCACCGGTGACGTGGAGGTGAAGGGGCGCCGGGCGGTGCGCTCGGGATCGGGCGGCGGAGCAGCGCGCTTCACGGTGGTGGCAGGGCGGCGCACGTGGTGGAGCAGGGCGGTGACTGGAGCGGGCGGCGGTGTTCCGGCCGCCGGAGATGGGCGTGGGCGGCGCGGATGGCGAACGCCGGCAAGGAGGCGGGGCGCTGGGCGATGGGGCAGGCGCGGGCCGACAGCGCGACCAGATGGGCTCGGGCGGGCCGCGGTGCCGCGTGGTGGCCGACGGGCCATGTGGCACGACGTGAGTGGAGGAGGGAGGCAGTGGAAGTAAGGTGGCGGCGCGCGATTGGTCCGGGAGATGTGGCTGGAGGCGGCGGACATGTCCGGCGCGGCGCGAACGCGTCCGGATGCGCGGTGGAGGAGTTGATCTAGGGTTTCATCCGTGAATTTTCGGGGAGGGACACCTATTTATAGGTAGAAGGAGATAGGGTTGTCCAAATGAGGTGCGGTTTTCACCCACATGATCGTGATCCGATGGCAGAGAATATGGAGGTGGTTTAGATGGGTTATTGGGCCATTTTGGAGGGGTGTTGGGCTGCAACACAAAGAGGCTTTTGCGGTTACCCGGTTAACCTTCCGGGCATCAAACGGCCTCCAAATGGAATGACATTTGATAGGAGGTCTACCGGTGATGTACCAAGGCCACTTGACAAATATCAACCTATTCCGAGAATGTTTTTCTCCCGCACACGAAGAGACAAGAGGGGTGCGATGGGTGCATGTGGGAGTGTCGAATTGCGAAACGGACAACGGGGAAAATGCCCAGATGCATGAGGCGAACAAGAATGCATATGCGGTGCTCATGATGACATGATGTGAAATGCAAAATGAAAACAAAACCCAACCACGAAGGGAATATCATATCACGTGGCCGAAAATGGCAAGAGTCGGAGTTACAAATATGGAATGTTGTATCCGAGGTGTTACAACCAGCAAGACCGCCCAATGTGCCGACAAATCCCGATAGGAGTCGCACGTATCTCATTCGCAGGGCACACTGGATGGGCAAGACATCGGTTTGGCTAAGACCCTGGTTGCCTAGGGGGCGCCGGACATCGCCCAGTTCGGACCAGCACTCAGTGGAACGCTGGCCCGGGGGGGTTGAATAAAGATGATCCTCGGGTTAATTACTCCCTAGTCAAAGTTTTAGGTTGTTGTTAGGCAAATGTTAAAACCAAGGTTGGTCCTTGCTGGAGGAGTTTTATTCAAAGCGAACTAGCAAGGGGGTCCCATAACCCCAACCGTGCAAGGAACACAAAATCAAGGAACATAACACCGATATGACAGAAACTAGGGAGGCAAGAGTGGAACAAAACACCAAGCAGAAGGCCTAGACTTCCACCCTTTACCAAGTATATAAATGCATTAATTAAATAAGAGATATTGTGATATCCCAACATATCCATGTTCCAACATGGAACAACCTGCAAGGCACCTGCAACTAGCAACGCTATAAGAGGGGCTGGCCAAAAGCGGTAACATAGCCAAACAACGGTTTGATAGGAAGGTGGGTTAGAGGCTTGACATGACAATATGGGAGGCATGATAAACAAGTGGTAGGTAGCGCAACATAGAGATAGAGCGAACAACTAGCAAGCAAAGATAGAAGTGATATCAAGTGTAATGATCATCCTGCCTGCAAAGTTCTCAGGGTTTTCGAAAGCTTGCTCCTCGTAAAAATACTCGACATGATCCTCGTTCACGAACTCGTCTCCCGGCTCTACCCAAAGCAAGAACACAAGCAACAGAACAATTATGAATCACGGTACAATGCACAAGCAACATGATGCAAGACATGGCACGAAATGCAGTGTATGATGTGCAATGCATATGGGTACTCCTGAAGGGAAAAGATGTTCAAGGCATCAACTTGTCAAACCAAGCGTGCCGCTGGAAAGATGGAGTGATTTCGAAGTATCACCGGAAATGGATGCACGGTTTGCAAATGACGAGCAAAACAAGAACGATGCAAATCTGCACTTAACAACATCATAGCACTTAAGATGCAACAATAAACTATGCTACAGCACTCCAATATAGCAACAAAGCACACGACAGTAAAGTACAGGTGAAGCTCTACAAATTATGAACATTGAGCTCCTGCTAGAACTCTCTAGAACAAGCCTAAAATAGCATGGCAAAAATGCAAATGATAACAGCTTCACACACTTGGTGGAAATACTAAACATGTCATAAACAGCATGAGGTAGCAATGTTTAGAGCTGGCAAAGAACATGCTACAGGAACATATCATCGCAAACAAAGGCATGGCATGCTAGTACTAAAGACAAAGAACAAAACTCCCTTACTGAACGTTAGCCAAAGATGCACAGAAAATGAGGTAGCACCAATGCAAACATGGCAAGTGATGTGATCAGTTTCAGACTTAGAAGAAAAACATAGCATGTCAGAAACAGATTCATGATATCAACTTTGCAAGCTCATGCCACTCACCATAAAGCATTTCATGGCATAACAAGGTAACCAACAGTAAGTAGACACATTTGTGAAGCTAAAATGGCAAGAGCAAGTTCATAGGGTGCATGGATCACTAGCAAAACACATGGCAAAAATGAACTTCATCTTAACAATCTGCCAGCAACAATATTTAGCAAAAGTAGAGTATGGTAATGACAATCTATAGTACTCCATAATTACAACCAGAGGCATGAATGGATAGAGAATCACCATATCTTCAAAACACCCTTAATGAACTACCTCAAAGTATGCATGGATCTACTTGTGGCAACAAGACAACATAGCAACATAATGTGACAGCAAAAGACTTAGCAAAATTACTGAGTGTCTGAAATCAGCAACATAATGTAGCCTACTGTACATGCTTGTGCTAGTCACCACAGATCTCATAAAAATACAAGGCTTGCACCACTATAAATATGTCATGGAGTAGCTCCTAAAAAATGTAGACATGATGCTCATAGAATGCACACCTAAAATGCAATGAAAATGACAAATCAACAAGTTATGTTGAATTCCAACAGACAACATCATATAGCACTTTTGTAACAAAGATTAGGGCATCAATATGGACATTAACATGTATGAAAATGACACTAACATGAAGAGCATCACGAGACGAACATTTCGATATATCATATGCGCAAATCGAAGCTATATGCATGGAGATATGACCGGTCAAAGAGGGGAACATAATGTGAGAATTTCGGGACTTGGAGAGAAAAACGCATCCCGAGATCTAGGGTTTGCACGGTTCCCGGGGTTGGTCGATGCGGTCACCGGAGATGTGGCCGGTGAGGAGTGTGGAGGTCGCCGGCGGCGTCATGGTGGCCAGACCCGGTCGCCCTGCGGCCCGATCTGAAGAGGGCGACGACGGCGCGGTGGTCGGCGGCAGCGCTAGGCGGCGGTGAGCGGTGGTCGGCAGTGGCGCTAGGCGGCTGCGCGGGTGATAGCGGGCGGCGAGCACGGGAGGCGGCGGCCTAGGAGATGGGCCTGGGAGGGCCCGCTTCTGGCCGGCGGGTCGGCGCGATAGGCGGCGGCGGTGAGGACAGGTGGCGGTGCGCGATTGGTCCGGGCGGCGGCGGCGGACGTGTCCGGCCGACGCGGATGCGTCCGGTGGCGGCGGGAGAGGGTGGACTAGTGTTTCGCCCAGATTTAGAGAAGGGGGAGGCATATTTATAGGTAGGGGGAGCTAGGAGAGTCCAAATGAGGTGTGGTTTTTTTCCACACGATCATGATCCAACGACGGAGAGCATGGAGAGGGTTTAGATGGTCTAGTGAGCTGTTTTGGAGGGGTGCTGGGCTGCAAAGAGGGAGGAGCTTTTGCGGTTACCCGGTTAACCGTTGGGGCATCAAACGACCTCCAAATTGAACGAAATTTGATAGGTGGCCTACTAGTTATGTACCAATGCCACTCGACAAATCTCGGCCCATTCCGAGAAAGTTTTTCTCCACCTCACGAAACGAGATCTGAGAGGAGCAACGGGTGCGTGTGGGAGTGTCAGATCACGAAACGGACAACGGGGAAAAAGACCGGATGCATGGGACGAACACGAGTGCAAACGGACAACTGCCACTCTTCCTAAGTCAAGGCCGAGAGGCGAATGAAGTAAAAGGAGAAAAAACCCAACTCTGGTGGACGAGAAACACGAAAAACTCCAAATTCCATTAAGAAATTGAAAACTAGCTACAGAAAGCAAGCAAAAGAACAGCTGCGTCTTACACCTAGTCTAGTCTTCTCGCCAGCGCAGATCTAAGTGTTGCCACTAGGACATGAGAGGGAGCCCCCGTGAGGCCCGCGGGCAGTGCTCAGGAGACTCTGAGGCGTGTACATCCCCACTCATTATTATGTGAGAGTTTCACGAGCGGAGACCTTCAGAGGTGAGGGAGTCCTGGACTAAGGGGTCCTCGGGCATCCGACCTATTAGACATGGGACGGACTGATGGGCTGTGAAGATACAAAGACCGAAGACTCTACCCGTGTCCAAATGGGGCTCTCCTTGACGTGGAAGGCAAGCTTGGCGTCCGAATATGAAGATTCCTTTCTCTGTAACTGACCTTATGTAAACCTAGATCCCTCCGGTGTCTATATAAACCGGAGGGTTAGGTCCGTAGATATATATCCTCATAATCATAGTCAGACATGCTAGACTTTAGGGTTTAGCCATTATGATCTCGTGGTAGATCAACTCTTGTAATACTCATATTCATCAAGATCAATCAAGCAGGAAGTAGGGTATTACCTCCATACAGAGGGCCCGAACCTGGGTAATATTGTGTTTCTTGTCCCCTCTTACCATAGACCTCAGACGCACAGTTCGGGACCCCCTACCCGAGATCCGCCGGTTTTGACACTGACATTGGTGCTTTCATTTAGAGTTCCACTGTGCCGTCATCAAAAGGATTGATTGATCCTTCTACCATCTTCAACGACGATGTCCAAGGGGAAGTCTACCTCCCCGGACAGATCTTCGTGTTCGGCGGCTTCGCACTGCGGACCAACTCGCTTGGCCATCTGGAGCAGATCAAAAGCTATGCCCCTGGCCATCTGGTCAGATTTGGAAGCTTGAACTACATCGTGGATATCCACGGAGATTTGATCTTCGATGGATTCGAGACCGCGGCAGCCACTCCCTGCCACCACGATGAACATGACGTAAATCTGTCATCAGACCATACCCAGTAGACAGTACATGTAGCTGCTCTGGCCTTAGATCTGGAGCAGATGGCGCCATCCGAGGAAGGGAAGCTCAACCTCTCCGCGGAAGTCGCAGACTCAGCGACGTTGGAGCCGCACACAGACCTAACTTCAAGTGATATCTGTGTCATCGGAACCATGGACTCGTCTCCGGCTACGGGTTCTGAACCTTGTGCGTGTCGGGAGGCCGATTCCAAGTCACATCGATCTAGCCGGTAACACCTCATATCACTTTACGGCCTCACGCACGGTATTCCCATGGGTGTCACCTTACCCTGGCCCGAGACCGTTTGCGCCTTTTGGCTCACGTATATGATTGTGTCGCTAGCATCCATATGACAGAGAACTCGGGCCGACATGGCTAGTCGTGAATCCAAAGCGGCACTAACCTATGGGGACAGGCATACATGATTCACATCGAGCATGTCGGTTAGCAGCGTGTGAATCCGGGTTGTAGCACTGGGCTAACAGGACTCCGGGGAACCCAGGCTGTAGCAGGCTAGGCAGGACTCCGGATGTCACCGCGTTACATTTCCCCGAGGGGACAGACACAGGAACGAAGCGAAACACATGCCGGCTAGTCAAGTGTCCTGAGCAGTAGTGCTGGGCTATCAGGACTCCAGTGAACCGGGCTGTAGCGGACTACTATGGCTCAAGGAAGCACTAGACAACATTTCCCCATAAGAGAGGCTGCCAAGGATAAATAGCTAGATTGTCGGACCCCATACATAGCAATACACGTCACACATACGCATAACATGCAAGTATGTGCTGTACAACATGGCATCACAACATAACGCAAACTCATATAGATAAAGGCCCAGAAGAGCCACATAGCATTAATACAAGCAGAGGTCTCATGACCCATCATTTAGAGCATACAAGCAACGGAAGCATTACATGTCTGAGTACAGACAACTACAAAAGAAAAAGGCTGAGAAGCCTGACTATCTACAAGTCCCTCCCAAGGGTACAAGATCGTAGCTGAGGTAACAAGCTACTCGTCGAAGTCCAAGTAGTACTACTAGTGAGACAGATGTCTCACCTGCAAAACATAAATAAAGTAAACGTGAGTACAAAGGTACTCAGCAAGACTTATATCAGATCCTATCATACATGCATTTGTATCAAGAAGGTAATGTGGGGTTTAGTTGCAGCAAGCCAGCTTTGACTCGGTGGCTATCCTGTTCTTCGACAACGAGAAACTTCTGTGAGGTGAGGCAGCACACACGAGTCCACTAATCACCAAATCAATACACTACTATGGATTCATCCCCGTCTCTCTACGAGAAGGCCATCCATAGCACTCACACTTGTCTTGAGCATTTTAGAGTATCCACTATAAGTTGTCTATGTACCATGTAAGCATCCAAGAAGTCCATAACCGAGGACACGGCTATTCGAATAGATCATGAAAACCCTGCAGGGGTGTACTTCTTCACACACGCTCTCACCACTTATCACCATATACACATCATGTATCTCGGCAACCTTCAAGCGGAAGCCTGGCGAGGGTGTCGGCCACGACCTGACTAACCACACAAGACTCTAGTCCAGGTTTATCGCCTATTCGGGTTCCATCCGCAAGGAGATCCGGTCGAGGTTTCGCTCACCCCAAACGATGTGTACAGGGTTCCCGAGCCCACCATCCGGGTGCCACTTGGTACACCGGGCCACGTGTGCCTAGTCTATCCCAAGTCTACCCTGCCAGGTGCCACTCGGTAGAAAAATAGCACTACCTACAAACACCAGAAACTATTTGCAACTCCTGGACAGAGATCAAGTTGGCTAATAAGTCGATAGGGGTCGAGTTACCGAAACCCAATGTGTGGTAGTAGCTAGTCCTTGGACAACATACACAAAACTCAGTTCTTAGGGACGGTTCCAGTGAGACAACCCACCATGTACTCCTACATGGCCTCTCACCGCTACCTTTACCAAATCGTGTTCACACGCTTAACTCTCAACATCAGAACATAGCACTGTACTCTAATTCATTCCCAATGAATCATACCTGACATACTCTAAGCAATAGCAGGCAAAGCATGGTAGGAACACAACATGGCTCAATCAACTCTTACACATGCTAGTGGGTTTTAACTATTTACTGTGGTAATGACAGGTCATGCAGAGGAATAGGTTCAACTACCGCAGCATAAAGTAGCAGTTGAATCGTTGTTGTCCTAATGCAATAAATGAGAGCAGGAGTGAGAGAGTAGGATTGTATCGGAATGAACAAGGGGGGTTGCTTGCCTGGTAGATCAACAAGGGGGCACTGCTCCTCTGACAGGTACTCTGGATCGGTCTCCGGAGCAGGACCTATCGAGAAGGAACGGTGTTGGCAATCAAACACAAGCATATGCAACAATATGATGCATGAATATGGCATGAACATGTGATGTGTTTGAGCTAATGCAACTAGAAATCTATTTGGATGAAGTCCATTTGAATCAAGAATTCAAATGCAACTCCAAGATAAGTCTTTATAAATGCCATAAGTGTGTTTTCATATATACAGCATGTATAAGTTGGTTTGTCATGCATGAAAATGGTACAGATGGATATATTGCATTTTTCTGATAATTTTACATATATAAATTATTTCAATCTGAGCTACGGTTGAATTTCTATGAATTTTTGAAGTTTATATCATTTTCTGGAATTTCCTGATTTATTTAAAAACCAGAAAATGATATATTGCATCAGCACTATGTCAGCATGACGTAAGCGAGTCAACGGGGCTGACCAGGTCAAACCTGATGTGTGGGGTCCACACATCAGTGTCACAGTTAGTTAACATGGTTAGTTAGTTATTAAACTGATCCTAAACTAAAATTAACAGGCTCGGGCCCCAAATGTCAGCGACCACTGGAGGTCAAACCTCCTGGTCAGCGGGGTCAAAACCCGGTCAATCCCGCCGGCGTTTAGCCGCTGGCGAGGCAAAACGCGGCGGAGGGCACGGGATTCGCCTTCCGGCGACCATTTGGATGGCGGAGGCCACGGGCGAGGAGCCAAAGCTCGTCCACGTCTTCTGGGGCATGTGGGAGAGGCAGGGACGACCGGAGCTCGCCGGAATCGAGCTCGAGGCGGCGGCCGGAGCACGGCTATGGGTGGAATCGTGCTACGGGGCACGGCAGGGGCTGCGGAGTGCCTCGACGGCCTCCTGGCGTTGCACTGAGCATGGTGGTGTGCTCGGTCGCGAACCTAGGTGACAGTCGCCACGGCGGCGACATGAACGACGGAGCCGAGCTCTCGGCCGCGACGGCAATGGTGTTAGTGGGAGGAAAGGAGCCATGAGAGAGGGGGGATCGACGTAGAAGCTCATAGCTGATCGAACGGAGGGGTTGGCGAGCTCGGGGACGCGCTGAGGTCGACGGTGCGGCGATGGGGATCCACGGCGGCCGGCGATGAAGACAACGGCGATGGAGGCACTCCAGGGCCTCCCGAGGAGCGTGGCTCGGTGGAGAAGTAGACGGAGACGTGGCGGAGCTTGCAGACACAGAGAAAGAGCGAGGGGGAGGCGGTAGCTACGACGGCGATGAGATGCGGCGACGATAGCGCTCAGGCGTGGTGAGAGAGAGCGAGGGAGAGGGGGGAAGGAGCGAGAGAGAGTGGGAGAGGTGCGGGGCGGCGCGTGGCGTCGTGCGGGGCATCCAGGCGACGAGGGGAGAGACGGGCAGGCAGGAGGTGGCTGGGCGCGTGGCCGCGCGTGCCCCTGTCCTCCTCGCGCGAGGAAGGGGAGGACTAGAAGTGCCAGTCAGCTGGGCCGGCCTGCTGGGCCGCTGGGCCTGGCCGGCTGCACAGTGCCAGGCCGCAGGTAAGCACGGGTAGGCCTTTTCCTTTTTGTTATTCTTTTCTATTTTTCTGGCATTTGTTTGGTTTAACAAAAATACTAAACCATTTTATTTTCTTATGCCAATTTTTTGCAGGGGCTAGTGGTATTATTCCAGAGCTCCTCAACTACTGGCATAATTTTTGGACAATATTATATATATATATAATATATATACAAAGCAAATAATTACTGCATTAATTCCAAATGCCCAAAATAAATACTTATGAGCTCCTGAAAATGTTGGTTTCATTTTTATCTCTGTCCAAGATTTTCAGAGAGCAACATGAGCATTTTCTTGGACCCTTTTGGAGCAATTTTTTTATTTGGGTCATTTCCAGAATGATTCTGAGGGTTTCACAAATCCACATTTCAAATTTCAATTAAATTTAAACATGATGCAAACATGAAGGCTAGCCTAGGTCATACCAGAACTAGGGATGTGACAACTCGCCCCCACTCGGAAGAATCTCGTCCCGAGATTCAGGAGTTGGCGGAAAGAAAGTGGGGTACTCAAGTCGAAGACGATCTTCACGCTCCCAAGTAGCTTCTCTCTCAGAATGATGAGACCACTAAACCTTGAGAAACTTGATGTTATGACGTCGAGTGACACGCTCTGCTTGATCAAGAATGCGAACAGGGTACTCTCGATAAGTGAGGTTATCTTGGAGATCAAGCGTTTCATGGTCCACTCCGCGGATGGGATCCGAGAAGCAACGCCTGAGTTGAGAGACGTGGAAGACATCATGTACTCGGAGAAGATGTGGGGGTAGTTCCAACTTGTAGGCAACCTCTCCTCGTTTAGCGAGAATGCGAAAAGGACCAATGTAACGAGGAGCCAACTTGCCCTTGATACCGAAACGATGGGTACCCTTCAAAGGGGTAACCCGAAGGTAAGCTTTGTCGCCAACTTCGTAAGCCACTTCCTTATGACTACGATCATACTGGCTCTTTTGACGAGATTGGGCTGTTTTTAAATTCTCACGAATGATGCGAACTTGCTCTTCTGCATCCTGGATCATATCCGGTCCAAAGAATTGTCTTTCACCGGTTTCTGGCTAGTTCAAAGGTGTTCGACATCTTCGTCCATACAGAACCTCAAAAGGAGCTTTCTTGAGGCTGGATTGGTAGCTATTGTTATAAGCAAACTCAGCGAACGGAAGACACTTCTCCCAATCCATACCGAATGAGATAACACAAGCACTAAGCATGACTTCGAGAATTTGGTTGACCCTTTCCACCTGACCACTTGATTGAGGGTGGAAAGCAGTACTGAAGGAAAGATGGGTGCCCATGACAGTTTGGAAACTCTCCCAGAAATGAGAAGTGAAAAGACTACCACGGTCTGAATTGATCTCTAGTGGAACACCATGAAGTGACACTATTCGAGAAATATATAAGTCAGCAAGCTGACTAGCAGTGATACTCTCTCGAACAGGTAGGAAGTGAGCCACTTTGGAAAGACGATCAATGACTACGAAGATAGCATTATTCCCTTTCTTGGTCCTGGTAAAGCCGGTGATTAAGTCCATACCAACTTTATCCCATTTCCACTCAGGAATAGCTAAAGGCTGAAGGGTGCCAGCAGGTCTTTGATGATCTACCTTAACGCGACGACAAACGTCGCAGTTAGCAATAAACTGAGCAATTTCTCTCATCATCCTAGTCCACCAGCACCTCTAGCGTAGGTCCTGATACATCTTAGTACTACCGGGATGAATCGTGAGAGGATATTCATGCGCCTCCTTAAGGATTAATTGTCGAAGATGTTGATTCTTGGGAACCACCAAGCGACTCTCAAAGAAAACAACACCATGATCATATATAGAGAAACTACCACCAACTCCCTTGTTAATGTTGTCGGTGTTCTGGGAACGGGGGTCCCCAGACTTGCCTGCCTGCGGCCTGCGGCGTGGCTCAAAAGGGGGGACCCAGCACGGCCCATCTTCACCAACACAAACTCAAGACCCTCGCGAGGGGCCAAGCCTCGCGGGGCGGACGACGCAAAGCTTCCTCAGGCACGGCCTCATTAGGCTGGCTCACGAGGAGGCGGAGAGATCAAGGCAGGGTACCTCACGAGGTGCCCGTGATGCGAGCCATGACGACCAAGGGCGCCAGGTGGGCGCCAGTCCGCGCAGCGTCCTCCTTCCTCTTTGGTGCAAAGGGGGCAAGCGCAGCCGCGGAGTACCGAGGCCTCAGGCAAAGGTTGCCACTTCGGTGCAACGAGACCAAGACCAGGAGGACTACGAGACGGAGGTCACTGTGGAGCCCAAGACGGCGTCATCACCAGAGCTTTGCGCAGACGAAGACTACTTTTGTCAAGATAGCTGATACTTGTTGTCCCCCTTCAAATTAGGCCGCCATTGTTGGCTCTCTTCCCGCTCGATATTTGGGAAGAGGACCAGGGCCTCTATAAATAGGACCAGCCACCCACAGAGCAAGGGGTTTGGGAGATTGGAAGGAAGAGGCTCGTTAGAGGGGGTTCGATTAGTCGGTTGGTTGGAAGCAGAGAGAGAGAGAAAGAGAGAGAGAGAGAGAGAAAGGTGACTGAACTCCATCCAGCAGTTCATCGCCCCAGCCAAGAACAGACCCTCGCGAGGCTGTTCTCCCTTGTATTGTTCATCATCATCAGCCCAAGAGGCAATCCACACACCACACACTGGAGTAGGGTATTACACCACAACGGTGGCCCGAACCAGTATAAACCTTGTGTCCCTTGTGTTGTTCTTTCGGTAGTTTGGATCCTAGCAAGGCGGAGGGGTGCAGGTAGGTAGGAGGCGAAATCTCCGCGCGCACCCCAGTGTTCGATCCTCAAGGGTCTGCCGAAACCCGAAATCCGACATTTGGCGCGCCAGGTAGGGGTGCTCCGGAATTCTTCTCCCACCACCCCGCTCTCCTCCGACCATCACGCTCATGTCTGACGCTCGTTGGGCCCGCGCGGAGCGCCAGGCCGCCCTCGCTTCCCGCGTCGCCCAGACGGCCCCTGTCGACGGGCGTCCTCACCGTTCCCCGTCATCTATCATCAACGCCGCCACCGGCCCAGCAGGGGACGAGCAGCAAGCATCGTCCCAGCATCCGTCTGTGCGGTAAGACGGCCGCACCGCAACTCCCTCGCTTGCCCCAGCTGGATCTTTGTCCCACGCGCTCCGCGCGCCCATGGAGGCTCGGGCTGCACTCATCGCGGCAAACGAGCTCTTGCACTACCATCCCATCGATGACGTCTACGAAGAATGGCTCGACCGCGTCGCCGAGCTCGTCCGCACCGTAGGGGGCTCTTCCGCGCCGTCCGTTCCGCTCCACCGCAGCCCGCCCCGCACGGGCGAAGAGGCTCTGGCGGCACCTCGGCCGCCTCCTCCTCAAGAAGACGCCATGGCTCCAAGAAGCGTGGCCCCTGGGCGGAACCCGCTCCGTCAGGTGCCAGCGCAGCAAGAACAGAGCTGCCAAGAAGTTCCTCGCCCTCCAGAAGCCGCCCGGGCGCTCCCTGCTCCAGCACTTCGCGACCATGCTCCTGCTCCCGCGCGTCAAGACCCCGCGCTGCTCTCAGCTGCAGCGCACGGGGAGATGCAAGACCAAGCTCTCCGTCACCCAAGGCCTCCCGTGGCCACAGCAGGCTGCCGCGCCTTCACCACCGAACTACGCAGCGTCGCGTGGCCCGACAAGTTCAAGCCAGACCTGCCTCCTCGCTACGACGGCACGGCCGACCCTGCGGAGTTCCTCCAGCTCTACGAGCTAGGCATCGAAGCTGCCAACGGAGATGAGAAGGTCATGGCGAACTGGTTTCCCATGGCGCTCAAGGACGGGGCCCGCACCTGGCTCCTAAACCTAGCTCCAGGCACAATCTCCTCCTGGGAAGAGATGCGCACCCGCTTCATCGCCAACTTCGAAGGTACTCGCGACCGGCCACCCGCCGTGAGCGACATGCGCCGCATCAAGCAACAACCCGGGGAGACCCTGCAGAAGTACATCCAGCGCTTCAACAACGCACGCCTCAAGATCCCCAAGGTGACTGAGGAGGCCATCACCTCAGCTTTCTCCGACGGCGTGCGCGATGTCAAGATGAAGGAGGAGCTGGCGATGCATGAAGACCTGTGCACTTCCTTGGAGCTATTCAACTTGGCAAACAAGTGCGCCAGGGCTGAGGAGGGGCATCTCTCCCACCTCGAGCTGCCCACCGCAGACCCAGAAGAGAAGAAGCTCAAGGCCAAGGATGTGAAACGCAAGGAGGCTGCAGTGCTTGCGGCAGAACCAGACACCAAGCGGGGCAGAGATCAGCCCGAACCTCCCAAGGGCAGCCGGTACTGCATGTACCACGACCTCCACACCCACAACACAAACGAATGCCAAGAGCTCCGAGCCGTGCGAGAAGGAAGGATCGGCCGTCGTCCCGACCGCGGTGACCGGGGCTACGGTCGAGGAGGAGGAAGGAACGCAGGACGCTGGGAAGACCGTGGCCCGCGCCAGGGGTGGCGTGACCAACCTAGCGAGGATCGGTGGCAAGACCCGCCTCGCGAGGGAGGCTGGAGGGATCAGCCTCGCGAGGATCGCCCGCAAGGCAATGCAGGCCTCCCACCGCTGCCGCCGCAGCCAAGGAGAAACGAGGACCGCCACCAGGACAAGGAGGCTGGGGGCTTCCAGGAGCCGCGCGCGATCGCCTGCATCCTGGGCGGGGCTCAAGCCCCAGCCTCTCAACGCATCTTTAAGCAGTTCGCCCGCAAAGTGAACGCAGTCCTCCCCAGGCTCGAAGCCATGCACCCTCTCGGGTGGTCGGCGTGCGCCATCACGTTCAGCTCAGCAGATCAGCTCAAGTGTGCGGCAATAGCCGGAGTCCTCCCGATGCTTTGTTCCCCAATCATCAGCAACGTGGTGGTCACCAAGACCCTCATCGATGGCGGGGCAGGGCTCAACGTCCTGTCCGTGGAGACATTCAACAACCTCCAAGTGCCCTACAGTCAACTTCAGCCAAGCAAGCCTTTCTCCGGAATCACCAACGGCTCCACGGTCCCGATCGGGCAGGTCCGCCTCCCTGTCACCTTTGGGGCACGCGACAACTACCGCACCGAGCTCATCGACTTTGATGTCGCTCACATTCGCCTGCCATACAATGCCATCCTTGGGTACCCAGCGCTGGCCAAGTTCATGGCCGTAACTCACCACGGCTACAACGTCCTCAAGATGCCAGGAAGCGGCGGAGTCATCACGATACCCTGCGAGGAGAGGGACGCGGTGTGTTCCCTGGAGCGAGCCTTTCAGGCCGCATCACTGGAAGACCCAGATCACGGAAGCAGGAGGCTTCCCGAGGCCACCCCCAAGAAGAAGAAGACATCGTCCGGCCTGGCCCCTCAGGAGGTAGGCCCCTCTGGGCCCGTGCCTGCCCAGGGGGAACCTCCTTCCATCGCATAGGAAAGTGCGCCCGGCGCCCTTCTCAGGCAGGGCTCGGGGGCTCTCCCCTGTTGGGCCACCGACCTAGCTAGGTCACGAGGGAGGCGCTTGGGCACCACATGGAGGCGTGTTTCGAAGCACGTTTCCCTCAAGAACGAGCAAGGCAAGGAGATTCGGACCCTCAGGAGTTCGTCAGCAAGGCCATCCAGGAGTTACAGGAGTCAAGAGTCATGAAAGGCGGCCGCCGCCTACTAGCGGTGGCTCCCCGTCCAGGCGAGGATGGCAGGCTGCGCGTCTGCATCGACGTACCAGGGCTCAACCGAGTCGCCTCCCTGGAGCGCCTCTGGCCCTCGTGAGTGGGGCGCTGTGGAGGTCTGCCCCACAACTACGTTCGCATGCCTTACGGCTTGCCGAGCGCGGCTGACACGTACCAGCGCCTCATGAGGGGCACCACGGAGGCACAAGAGGCCAGGCGCTCCGCAGCCCTGGCGGGGATGGAGATGGTCCGCGAGGAGCCGCCAGCGCCTCCGGAGCCTCCCGAGGCCCCTGGGCCTGGGGGCTCATGAGGATCAGCTTCCGCGGCCCACCGAGTCTACTACACCAACACCCCTTCGTCTTCAGCGTCATCAGGTGACATCTTTCAAGTTTCATTTCCAGCTGGGAGCGCCCCCAGGGCTACATTATTCCCAGGCCGCGTGGGTCCGTCCCTGCGGCATGTATCCCTTTTATTTCGCGTCATTAGCTTACCTTGTTGGGGGCGCCACTCGAGCTGCATCACCCCCAAGTCGCTCGGGCCTGACCCAGTGATCTCCGCATTCCCAGCATCTATTTGAATGAATCCACTCCTTCGCAGCTAATGTGTTCTACCTAGTTGCCTGCTCAGCTGACGCCAACTAACGGAGCTGCTCCCAAACGGCACGATGCTTGCGCATGGGTCCGTCCCTGCAACACCGACAAACCTGGATGGCTGAGCTCTGGCCGCGGCAGCCCTGCATAGCGTCACCTCGTCAAGCCTTCAGTGCCTCACTACCCCTCGGAAGCAACCAACGGCTGACCGTCAATTATTATGGCAACCCCTTGCTTTTTCTATGATGGACCTGCAGGACCTCCTGAAGGAGCTGCGTCAGGCGAGGCTCTTGCTGTGCCTCCTTCGCTCTCGTCCGCGTGAACCACTTGCATGTTAAAGGGGGGTGCCTAAGCATCGCGACTCAGGGCTCCTACTGGCTCTCCAGCCCTCACCCTCTGGCCTTGACCACGGCATCGCGACCTGGCATACTAGCGACGACTGAGATTCGCTCGAGGGCCGGGACCCAAGGACGTAGAGCAGAAAGGGGAGCAAAGGCGAGAGGGGAGAGACACACGAGGACCTCACCGAGCAACCCCGCGCCTGCCGATGCATGGACCCGGCCACACACCAGAGAGCGGCCCCTGATCCTCGAGATAAGTTATTGCCCGGAAGCGCCAGCTACCGTGGCACCATCCCCGCACCTAATGCTATCCCTTGTTAGCGACGCCGCTCTCCTTTCTCACCAAACGACGGCTGCTTGGGCGCCAAAGGGGACCTCCTGAGCATCGCGACTCAGGGGCTCTTACCGGACTCCGGGTCGCTCACCTCCTAGCCTTGACCACGGCATCGTGACCTGGCATACCAGCGACGGCTGAAGCCGCCTTGGGACTGGGACCTGTCGGCGCAGAGCACCAAGCCCTCGTGAGGTTCGAAAGGGAGGACCGAGCTAAGACGGGATGAGCAACTCGCGCAATTCTACGACAAGGGTTATATTAACAAAACAGGATCACAGGCACCATACAAGCCCCCACGGGGCGCATTTTTGGTTCCTCGCAGGGAATAGATCCTAAAGAGACACAAACTACACGCATATCTACAAAAGACGCCATCATCAACAGTGGGCCGTCAAGCATCGACGCCAACCCCATCCAGATCAGAGTCGGTGGCAGCCTAATGAGCGCGCCCTGCTCCAGGAGCGGCGCCGGCTCGGGGGCTCGTAGCTGTTGTCGCTTGTCTCCGGAGTCGCGAAGGGCTCGCTGGAGTCGCTGGAACCTCCGACATCTCCACCGCCTGAGGAGCCGCCAAGGGGGCGGTTGGTGAGCCCAGTCCTCGTCGCAGCAGGGCCCTGGCCAACTTCACCGGGGCAGCACTCCAACCGGCGCCCGCTCGCATCGAAGACCTTGAAGAGCATCACCGAAGCACCATCGTAGTCCAAGTGGATCGCAAAGACGCCCCTTGTCCTGCAAACCCGGGCGATCTCTCGCCAGCCTCGAGTCATGTAGACCTCGCCCGGGGGGACGACCGCGACCTCTGCCTCGGTCGTGAGGGTGCTGCAGCTGGCGTGCTGCAGCCAGAGCTCCAGGGGCTCCCCCTGCGGGATGATGGAGGCGAAGAAGGGAGGCAGGCGGATCCAAGACTGAAGAGGAATGGCGACGTGGAGCATGAACTCTTGGGAGGAGCCCTCGATGTGGACCCCAGGGGGGACGACCCACACCTTCGTGACACGTCGGCGCCGACGATGGCGCCGCCCATGGCAGTCAGCATCAGCTCCTTCAGGGCCCTCGACATGGGCGTACAATGGAAGTGGGAACCGCGGCGGCGCCCGCTCGCCCCAAGGCCTCGACACCACCTGAAGGGCCCCCTCGTCCGGGCCATGGTGGACAAGCCATTTCTTCGGCGGGAGTGGGTCTGGTCCCTCTCGGGGAGCCTTTCCCTTCTCTGCCATCGACAACCGGCGGATCTAAGCAATCACGGCAAGACGGAGCAAGAATCGGGAAGAAGGAGAAGCAAGGAGGGATGGACTGGAAGGGCGTGCGACATTCCGTACTTATAGCCGGCGGAGGCCAACCGCCGACCTCCACGATCGCAGGTAATCATGACCCGTTTTGCATGCAGGGACTTGTCCAATTCGTGCAGTTGCCGAGGCACCATGGGGAAGTGGAGACGCCCATGTCCAATCAACTGCCACGTGGCGCCCAAGGCCGCAGGCTGTTAGGGCCCGCGGCGCTTAGCTCTTGCCCTTCCGCCTCCCTGCACGGCCAAGTTCGGGCGCGCCTTGGGCCCAGGGGCTACTGTCGGCATTCTGGGAACGGGGGTCCCCAGACTTGCCTGCCTGCGGCCTGTGGCGTGGCTCAAAAGGGGGGCCCAGCACGGCCCATCTTCACCAACACAAACTCAAGACCCTCGCGAGGGGCCAAGCCTCGCAGGGCAGACGACGCGGAGCTTCCTCGGGCATAGCCTCATCAGGCTGGCTCACGAGGAGGCGAAGAGATCAAGGCAGGGTACCTCACGAGGTGCCTGTGACGCAAGCCATGACGACCAAGGGCGCCAGGCGGGTGCCAGCCCGCGCAGCGTCCTCCTTTCCTCTTTGGTGCAAAGGGGGCAAGCGCAGCCACGGAGTACCGAGGCATCAGGCAAAGGTTGCCATTTCGGTGCAACGAGACCAAGACCAGGAGGACTACGAGACGGAGGTCACTGTGGAGCCCAAGACGGCGTCATCACCAGAGCTTTGCGCAGATGAAGACTACTTTTGTCAGGATAGCTGATACTTGTTGTCCCCCTTCAAGTTAGCCTGCCATTGTTGGCTCCCTTCCCGCTCGAACTAGGGCCTCTATAAATAGGACCAGCCACCCACAGAACAAGGGGGTTGGGAGATTGGAAGGAAGAGGCTCGTTAGAGGGGGTTCGATCAGTCGGTTGGTTGGAAGCAGAGAGAGAGAGAGAGAGAGAGAGAGAGAGAGAGAGAGAGAGAAAGGTGATTGAACTCCATCTAGCAGTTCATCGCCCCAGCCAAGAACAGGCCCTCGCGAGGCTGTTCTCCCTTGTATTGTTCATCATCATCAGCCCAAGAGGCAATCCACACACCACACACTGGAGTAGGGTATTACACCACAATGGTGGCCCGAACCAGTATAAACCATGTGTCCCTTGTGTTGTTCTTTCAGTAGTTTAGATCCTAGCAAGGCGGAGGGGTGCTGGTAGGTAGGAGGCGAAATCTCCGCGCGCACCCCAGTGTTCGAACCTCAAGGGTCTGCCGGAACCCGAAATCCGACAAATGTTTCTCTTGATCCGGGAAATTCCCGTATCCTGCTTCTGAGCAGAGATGATCCACAAGAGTAGGTTTCGCCACCAAGGTAGAAAGGAATCCGTGAGGAGCGATGTGAAGGTTTAGCTTACATAATTCCTCATGGAGAAGTGGTTGGCCCTGTTGCAACATGAGATTGTTGCAATAGGACTTATGACTTAGTGCATCAGCCATGACATTTCCCTTGCCTGGGGTGTAGGTAATCCCTAAGTTGTAATCTGAGATCAACTCCAACCAACGTGTTTGCCTAAGGTTCAAATCTGGTTGGGTGAAGATATACTCGAGACTCTGGTGATCGGTGTAAATCTCGCAACGCTTACCAAGAAGGTAATGTCGCCAAGTCTTAAGTGCATAGACTACCGATGCAAGCTCTAGATCATGTGTAGGATAATTTTCCTCATGTGGATGCAACTGTCGAGATGCATAGGCAATCACATGGCGATCTTGCATAAGAATGCAACCTAGTCCCTGTCGTGAGGCGTCGCAGTAGATAGCAAAGTCTTTAGTGAAATCCGGTGGCACAAGTATGGGAGCGGAAGTCAGGCGTCTTTTCAGTTCCTAAAAACTATACTCACACTGTGGGGACCTCTCAAACTTTTTATCTTTCTTGAGAAGTTACGTGAGAGGTTTGGCCACTTTGGAGAAGTTCTCAACAAAGCGTCGACAGTAACTGGCTAGGCCAAGGAAACTCCAAACTTGCTTAACCGTTTCGGGTGGAGTCCAATCAAGAACGGCCTGAACTCTCTCGGGATTGACAACAATGCCCTTACCAGAGATCACGAGGCCGAGATAGGTCACTTCTGGCAACCAAAATTCACACTTGCAGAACTTGGCATAAAGGCGGTGCTCTCTGAGTTTCTCTAACACAAGTCTAAGATGTTCGACATGCTCTTCCTTGTTCTTTGAGTAAATAAGAATATCATCGAGGTAAACCACGACGAACTTATCTAAGTACTCCATGAAGATCGAGTTCATCAAGCGAGAGAATGTAGCTGGAGCATTGGTTAGACCAAAAGACATGATGGTGTACTCGTACTGACCATAACGAGTGACAAAAGCCGTCTTAGGAATGTCCCCATTTCTGATCTTGATTTGGTGGTAGCCTAACCTCAAATCCATCTTTGAAAAGACCGAGGATCCAGCAAGCTGATCATACAGGTCGTTGATCCTGGGGAGCGGATACTTGTTCTTTATCGTGACCAAATTAACGGGACAATAATCTACAACCATCCGATCCGTACCATTCTTCTTCTTGACGAAGAGGATGGGGCAAGCTTAGGGAGAAGAACTAGGATGGATGAAACCCTTTTGCAAGGATTCATCGAGTTGTTTCTTAAGCTCAGCTAGTTCTAAGGGTGCCATCTTGTAAGGTCTCCTAGAGATTGGAGCAGTTCCTGGGATAAGATCTATGACAAACTCTACATCTCTGTCAGGTGGAATACCTGGCAGTTCCTCTGGAAAGACATCCGGAAAGTCACGGACTACCGGGATATCTTCAAGGTCTGGAAGAGGGTTGGCATTAAGAGAATAGAGCTGGCGCTTTGCAACTCTAGTGGAGACTGTGACTATCTTGCCAGATGGGTGTGTAAGCTGAACAGACCTGGTGAAACAATCAATGTTGGCATGATGAGCTGTCATCCAGTCCATACCCAAGATGATGTTAATATCTAAAGACTTGAGGGCTATAAGTGATGCTGTCGGATTTCGGGTTCCGGCAGACCCTTGAGGTTTGAACACTGGGGTGCGCGCGGAGATTTCGCCTCCGACCTACCTGCACCCCTCCGCCACGCTAGGATCAAAACTATCGAGAGAACAACGCAAGATACATAGGGTTTATACTGGTTCGGGCCACCGTTGTGGTGTAATACCCTACTCCAGTTTGTGGTGGGTGGATTGCCTCTTGGGCTGATGATGATGAACAGTACAAGGAAGAACAACCTCACGACGGTCTGTTCTTGGCTGGGGCGATGAACTGCTGGGAGGAGTTCAGCCACCTCTCTCTCTCTCTCTCTCTCTCTATTTCCAACCTCTCTAACGAGCACCTTCCTTCCTACCTCCCAGCGGCCGACCCCTTGCCATGTGGGTGGCTGGTCCTATTTATAGAGGCCCTGGTCCTCTTCCCAAATATCGAGCGGGAAGGTAGCCAACAATGGCGGGCTAAATTGAAAGGGGGACAACAAGTATCAGCTATCCTGACAAAAGTAGTCTTCGCCTGCGCAAAGCTCTGGTGATGATGCTGTCTTGGGCTCCACGGTGACCTCCGTCTCATAGTCCTCCTGGTCTTGGTCTCGTTGCACCGAAATGGCAAGCTTTGCCTGATGCCTCGGTACTCCGCGCCTGCGCTTGCCCCCTTTGCACCAAAGAGGAAAGGAGGACGCTGCGTGGGCTAGCACCCACCTGGCGCCCTGAGTCGTCACGACTTGCGTCACGGGCACCTCGCGAGGTACCCCGCCTTGATCTCTCCACCTCCTCGTGAGCCAGCCTGACGAGGCCGTGCCTAAGGAAGCTCCGCGTCGTCCGCCCCACGAGGCTTGGCCCCTCGCGAGGGTCTTGAGTTTGTGTTGGTGAAGATGGGCCGTGCTGGGCCCCTTTTTGAGCCACGCCACAGGCCGCAGGCAGGAAAGTCTGGGGACCCCCGTTCCCAGAATGCCGATAGTAGCCCCCGGGCCCAAGGCGTGCCCGGACTTGGCCGTGCAGGGAGGCGGAAGGGCAAGAGAGAAGCGCCACAGGCCCTAACAGCCTGCGGCCTTGGGCGCCGCGCGGCGGTTGATTGGACGTGGGTGTCTCCACTTCCCCATGACGCCTCGGCAACTGCACGGATTGGACAAGTCCCTGCATGCAAAGCGGGTCATAATTACCTGCGATCGTGGGGGGCGTTTGTTGGCCATCGCCAGCCATAAGTATGGACCGACGCGCGCCCTTCCAGTTCATCCCCCGTTGCTTCTCCTCTTTCTTCATGGCCCCGTCGAGGAGGTTCTCGGCCGCCGAGAAGGGGAAGGCTTGCCGGGTTGAGCCCGCCTCTCCCCCACCCAAGCGCGGCTGTGGGCGCCCTCGCAAGCATCCTGCGGCACCACGGTGGCTCCCCGCGGCCGTGGAGGCGATCTGTAGCATAGCGACGGGCGGATTGCTGCAGCCGGGGGGCACGCTCCGGCTGCGCGTCCCCCCAGGCCGCGCGTTCGTGCTGCTGAAGTGCTGCCGGAGTTCATTGTGTGGTCGGCGGAGCCGGCTAGCACCCGGCTTCCGCTTCCTCGCTTCCTCCTCGGCGAGCTCCCGGCCGGCGCCCCGGGCGGCCTTTGGCTCGAGGCCGACGGCTGCTGCAGCCGGGCCTCATGGGTCTCGCTGGAGGTCTCCGTGGCCGAGTGCCTTTCCCTGGCCCGCGGTTGGCAGACGTTCGCCCGCGCGTGTGGCCTGAGCAGTCGGTGCACCCTACACTTCAAGTTTGATGGCGACGCCACCCTCTACGTGAGGGTGTTTGGGGAAGATGGTCGTCGCGTGGGGTGTTGCCCCGAGGGTGACGACCGTGGCTGGGAACCCAACTCCGGCGATGATGGAGAGAGCAGCGCTCGTGTGGCTGGCGGCGTTCGGGGTTCCTCAAGCTTCTCTAGTTCTTCTTCAGGCGGCGACTCCTCTAGCGGTGGCCGCGGTCAGCCTCCACGCCGTCGTATCTGCTTGGGGGGTGGCAACGTGTCCGCCCGCCGTCGCGCCCAGGTGAAGCGCGAGAGGGAGTCCGCCTGAGCTCCGGAGGCAGCTTTGGCCTTCCCTGCGGGGCGGTGTGAGGCGAGCCGCGCCGGATTTGTTCCTCCTTTTCCCTTTTTCCTGCGTAACAAAGACAATAGTGCGGAGCCCCGTGGGGGCGTGTTTGGGTTATTGCTGTTAATCATTGTTTTGCTTTCGTTACCGTACCTTCTGGCTATGTGCCCGAGCATGGATAGCTCCCGGCCCCGGCCGTGGGGGGGGGCGACCGACCCAGGCCATGTGTTTGTGTCGAGGTGCCCGAGGGGCACGGACTGGAGGGGTGCTCCTACAAGGGGCCCAGGTCGTGGACCCTTTGAATGACTAGGATAGGAACACTCGCGAGGGCGCTCGGCTCCCCCTCGTGAGGCCTTGCGCAAGAGAAATCGAGGCAGGAGAACAAAAAGCCGAAGAACCGCAAGCCAAAGACGGCAATAAGTTCAAAAAACTTCAAATGAGAAGGAACAAGCCAACTGCGGAAAGCAAATGAAAAGCCGCGTCGGGCACCTAGTCTAGTCTTCGATGTCTTCTCACCAGCGCAGAGCTAAGTGCTGCCACTGGGCGTGGGAGGGAGCCCCAGGGCCTGAGGCCGGCGCTCCTGAGACTTCGGGGCGTGTATAGCCCCAACTCATTATTACGTGAGAGTGTCACGGGCGGCGAGCTTCATAGGCATTGGCCTTCTTCATAAGCTCCGGGCCTTTTCCAAAACGCGATAGCTTCACAGGCACTCGCCTTGCTTCACAGGCTCTGGGCCTTTTCCAAAACGCAATAGCTTCACAGGCACTCGCCTTGCTTCACAGGCTCTGGGCCTTTTCCAAAACGCGATAGCTTCACAGGCACTCGCCTTGCTTCACAGGCTCTGGGCCTTTTCCAAAACGCGATAGCTTCACAGGCTCTGGGCCTTTTCCAAAACGTGATAGCTTCACAGGCACTCACCTTGCTTCACAGGCTCTGGGCCTTTTCCAAAACGCGATAGCTTCACAGGCACTCGCCTTGCTTCACAGGCTCTGGGCCTTTTCCAAAATGTGATAGCTTCACAGGCACTCGCCTTGCTTCACAGGCTCTGGGCCTTTTCCAAAACGCGATAGCTTCACAGGCACTCACTGTAACGCCCTCGATGCGGCTATATCTCCCACGTGTCGAGGCACGACTTAGAGGCATAACCGCATTGAAAGCAATGTCGCAAGTTAGGCAATCATCACAACATCCCATGTAATGTATATAATAAAGGGGAAGATACAATAGTTGGCTTACACTCGCCACGTCACATCAGAGTACATAAATAACATACATCATCCAAACACTCATGGCCCGACTACGGCGCCAAAATAAAAGACAACCCAACAAGCGACATAGGTCCCGATCACCCCAACTAGGCACCACTACTGATCATCAGGAAAAGACACATAGTAACGCTGAGAGTCCTCGTCGTACTCCCACTTGAGCTCGAGCGCGCCATCTGGAGCTGTATCATCTGTCCCTGCATCTGGTGCAATAGTAATCTATGAGCCACAGGGACTCAGCAATCTCGCACCCTCGCGATCAAGACTATTTAAGCTTAATAGGTAGGAAAGGGGGTAATGTATAAGTGGAGCTGCAGCAAGCGACTAGCATATATGGTGGCTAACTTATTCTCAAAAGAGAGCGAGAAGAGGAGGCAAAGCACAAGCGAGAAACTAGAGAGCAACCTGCGCAAGCATAACTCCAACACCGTGTCCACTTCCCGGACTCCGCCGAGAAGAGGCCATCACGGCAACACACTCAGTTGATTCATTTTTAATTAATTAAGGTTCAAGTTATCTACAACCGGACATTAACAAATTCCCATCTGCCCATAACCGCAGGCACGGATTTCGAAAGATCAATCCCTGCAGGGGGGTCCCAACTTAGCCCATAACAAGCTCTCACGGTCAACGAAGGAATAGACCTCCACCCAAGACACACCGATCAGACTCGGTATCTCGGTACAACAAGATGATTCGACAGGTTAAAACAAGTCCAGCAACACCGCCCGATTGTGCCGACAAATCCCGATAGGAGCTGCACATATCTCTTTCTCAGGGCACACTCAGATTGTCCAAACTTCCAGTACGCCAGCCCAGAGTTGCCCCTGCTAGCCACCGGTGGCTGACGGTTTGGACCAACACTCAGAGGAGCACTGGCCCGGGGGGTTAAAATAAGATGACCCTCGGGCTCCGGAAACCCAAGGGAAAAAGAGGCTAGGTGGCAAATGGTAAAACCAATGTTGGGCATTGCTGGAAAAGCTTTAATCAAGGCGAACTATCAAGGGGTTCCCATTATAGCCCAACCGCGTAAGGGACGTAAACTCCGGGAACATAACACTGATATGACGGAAACTACGGCGGCAAGAGTGGAACAAAACACTAGGCGAGAGGCCGAGCCTTCCACCCTTTACCAAGTATATAGATGCATTAAGATAACATGGCAATATAATGATATCCCAACAAGTAAATAAATGTTCCAACAAGGAACAGCTCCAATCTTCACCTGCAACTAACAACGCTATAAGAGGGGCTGAGCAAAGCGGTAACATAGCCAATCAATGGTTTTCTAGGACATGGTGGGTTAGGGGCTGAACATGGCAATTGGGAGGCTGAGAAGCAAGTGGTAGTCATCGTAGCATTGGCATAGCAAAAGAGCGAGCAAACTAGCATAGCAAAGATAGTAGTGATTTCGAGGGTATGATCATCTTGCCTGCACAGTTGTCAGAGTTGACTGGATCCTCAAAAGAAAACTCAACGGGCTCCTCGTTAGCGAACTCGTCTCCCGGCTCTACCCAAACAATATAAACAAGCAACAAGGATACAATCAACCACGTGCAAACTCCAACAATAAGATGCAATGATGGTATGCTATGCGGGATGCAAAATACAAGACGTGACAAGAAATGCATGAACCTGGCCTCAACTTGGAAAACCAAGTGTGCCACTGGATAGATGGGATGAAATCGCTTGAAAACGATATAAAGATCATTGGAATCGGAGCTACGGTTTGGAAATGGCAAGCGTTTTAAGATATGACACCGGTCTGCGATTCACAGCAAGTAGGCATATAAATGCAACGAAATGAACATGCTACAGCCACCAAACATGAGAACAAAATACATGGCAGGGATGCCCACTAGATGCTTAACAAAACACTAGCACTGAGCCACGGCCAAATTCATCCGTTATGAGGTTCAAACAAGCATGGCAAAAACGCAAATGCAAAACAGATTTCAGACTTAGTGAAATTAACACTAGTCTGAAATTTCAGATCACGAAGCTCTCTTCGGAGCAGCAAAACAACATGATACATGACCTGATTATGAAAAGTAAGAACATGGCATGGAGCTCCTCAACAAGCTTATCAAAAGTCCCAAAGTGACCTGGGGCCAAAAGGGATCACAAAATATACTAACAAGCACACGAACATAGCTCACGCACAATCAGTTTTTTAGACTTAGTGAAAACTGAGACATGTTGGAATTTAACTCACGAAGGCATGTAAACAAGCTCGATGCACTCACCATGGTGCAAGTCATAGCAAGGCAAGCATACATCCATTAAGAAGGCACAAAATGCTAGCTAGACATGGCAAGAACAATGGCATAGCATGCACGGATCACTAACAATAGCATCGGCAAAATCGTAAACAAGTTGACGATCTGCCCAGATTTACCACGAAGCAAAAATAGAGCTCGATTGACTCAAGCTAGAGTACTCCACATGCAAACAAAGACATGGGTGGATAGATCATAACATGATTAACAAAACTCCCTTACTGATCATCCTCAAAAGAGGCACGGATCACTAGGAAACAAGCTGAACATATGGCATCATGAACTAAATAATCCCAGACTTAGTGAAATCCACTAAGTCCCTGAAAACAGATCTACCAAGTGCCTTGCTTTGCAAGCTTGCACAAGTCACCACACACATCCTAAAAATGCATGGGTGGCACCTCTAGAAAGAAGACAAAATGCTTAACAATTCATCCCAAAGACTCACAGGCATATCATGCACACAATAATCATGGCAAAAATGACAAAAGTCTATGATGAACTAACGGATCTGACAATTATCTCACGAAGCCTCCTTCTAGCAGCATTTCGGGCATCAGGATGAACTCAAATTAAAATGATGCAATGGAATTAAATGATGTACATGTCGAGACGAACATTTTGATATACTATATGTCCAAAACGGAGTTACAGATGCAAAGATATGACAGGTCAAAAATTGCTCGGAAATTAGGGTTTCGGGAGGAGAAGTCAACCGGATCTAGATCCAGATCCGGATCCCGGGTACTGTAGCAACGGCGCGCGAACCGAGGTTCGCCGGCCGGAACTTGACGGGGAAGACGACGGCGGCCGGAGGAGGACGGCGGGGAGCTTCGCCGGAGAGGACCGGGCGTGGGGCGGCGGTGGCCGGGCGGCGAGCGCCGGCATCGAGGAGGCGGCGGCCTCGGACGGCGGAACGGCGCAGCGGGGCGCTGCCGGACCGGGGAGGCGGCGCCGGACGGCGATGTCGGCCGCGGCGGCGCGGTGGACCGGCAACGAGGAAGGAGGTGGAGCTGTCGCGAGGCGGCGGTGGGCGGCGATGCGGGCCGCGGGGGCCCCGCGTGGGCCTGCGGGCCGGCGGAGGCGGCGATGTGGACCGGGGCGGCGGGTGAATCCCGTCGCGACACGTGGCGGCGGCGGGCTAACCGGACATGTCCGGCTCGCGAGACTTCGTCCGGGGGCGGCGAGAGGGAGGGATCTAGGGTTAGGGGGGAGAAGACCCGTGAATTTCGGAGGGGGGTGTATATGTAGGCATAAGTGGAGCTAGGAGAGTCCAAATGAGGTGCGGTTTTCGGCCACGCGATCGTGATCGAACGCTCTAGGACATGGAGCAGAGTTTGGTGGGTTTTGGGCCAAATTGGAGGGGTGTTGGGCTGCAACACACACGAGGCCTTTTCGGTCCCTCGGTTAACCGTTGTAGTATCAAACGAAGTCCAAATGGTACGAAACTTGACAGGCGGTCTACCGGTAGTAAACCAAGGCCGCATGGCAAGTCTCGGTCCAATCCGGAAATGTTTAATCCCCACACACGAAAGAAAGGTAGAAATGACCACCGGAGGAGAACGAAGCGCCGGAATGCAAAACGGACAACAGGGAAAATGCTCGAATGCATGAGATGAACATGTATGCAAATGCAATGCACGTGATGACATGATATGAGATGCATGAAAACGAAAACAACACACGGAGACAAAGACCCGAACCCGAGAAATAAATATAACTTAATGCCGGAAACAGCAAGAGTTGGAGTACAAATTGGGATAGTTATATCTGGGGCGTTACACTCACCTTGCTTCACAGGCTCTGGGCCTTTTCAGGGGTAGAACCTCCAGAGGTGCTAGATGTTCCATGCATTCTGGACCGGCACTCCCTCCTGAGTCTCCAAGCGCGCGGAGCCGGGCCTAGAAACATGAACAACCTTGAATGGGCCCTCCCACATGGGAGAGAGCTTGTGCAATCCCTCCCTGGAGAGAACCCGCCTGAGCACGAGGTCTCCTACCTCAAGAGTCCTGGGGTGGATGTTGCGGCAATGATATCGCCGCAGTGCTTGTTGGTACGTCGCTGCTCGCAGCGCGGCTTCCCGGCGACGCTCCTCCCCCAGCACGAGGTCCGTCCCCCGCATGGCGTCCTGCTGCGCCTCGTCGAACGCCAGGACCCGCGCGGAGCGACGTTTGACCTCGTGAGGGAGGACTGCTTCTGCTCCGTAGACCAGGAAGAACGGGGTCTCTCAAGTCGGCTTGGTCGCGGTGGTGCGGATGGACCATAGCACGGACTGCAACTCGTCATACCAACCTCTGCCGCAAGCCTCTAGCTTCTTCTTGAACGTCCTGGTCTTGAGGCCCCTCAGGACCTTCGCGTTGGCTCGCTCAGCCTGGCCGTTGCTTCGGGGGTGCGCCACTGAAGCGTAGCATATCTGCGTTCCAAGGTTAGCACAGTATGTTTTGAAGAGGTTACTGGTGAACTGCGAACCGTTGTCCGTGATGATGCGATTCGGCACCCCGAACCGGCTCACGATGCCCTTGATGAACTTGACTGCGGAACCTGCAGGAATGGTGCGGACAGCCTCCACTTCAGCCCACTTGGTGAACTTGTCCACGGCAACGTAAAGGTAGCGGTAGCCCCCTGGCGCCCAGGGAAACGGACCCAAGATGTTGAGCCCCCAGATTGCGAATGGCCACGAAAGGGGGATAGTCTGCAAGCCCCCTGCCGGCTGATGGATCTGCTTGGCGTGGAACTGGCAGGCCTCACAAGCTTTCACTAGTTCAACGGCGTCATTGAGCGCGGTGGGCCAATAAAACCCACTGTGGAACGCCTTGCCAACGAGGGTCCGTGATGACGAATGATGTCCACAGTCTCCGCGATGTATATCTTCTAGTAGTTCCTTCCCTTGCTCCCTGGAGATGCAGCGCAGGGATACATCGTTTGGTCGCTTCTGATAGAGCTCTCCATCTTTGATGCAGTATGCCGTGGCCTGGCGCGCCACTCGCTCTGCTTCCTCTTCCTTCTCTGGCAGGGTCCCTTGCGTTAAGTAGCTCCGGAGCTCCGTGATCCAACATCCCTCCTGAGGTTCCATCATCAGGAGCAGGCGTGCTCCCGAGGCCGGGCCACAAGCTGGAGCTCCTGGGGCAGGTGGCTGAGGGAGCTCCTCCCTGGGCTGAGCCATGTTTGATAATGACGGTAAGGCTGAAGGCTTGCAGAGCCGCTCCTCGAAAACGCCAGGCTCCTGAGGTAACCGCCTGGACGCGCGTTTGGCGATGTCATCGGCTTCCTGATTGGTGCCACGGGGCACATGCTGCAACTCCAACCCCAGAACTGCTTCTCCATCCCGCGGGCCTCTGCAAGGTAGGCCTCCATGTGCTCATCCTTCGGCTCGTACACCTTGTTGGAGAAATTGTCAAGGAGCTGCGAATCGCCCTTGATGGTGAGGTGTTTCACCCCTAGGGCAGCTGCGGCCTTCAGGCCCGCTATCAAACCTTCATACTCCGCTATGTTGTTGGAGACCTTTTCACCTTGCTGGAAACAGAGCTGCACGGCGTAATAGAGCTTGTCCTGGGTGGGCGATATAAGCACCGCCCCAGCCCCAGCGCTGTGTCTGGAGAACGCCCCATCGAAGTACATGACCCAGCCTTCTGGCGCCTCGCTTCCTGGGGAAAGGGACCGGTCCTTGCCGGCCTTGAGGCCTGGCTCCTCCGTCCATTCTGCCACAAAATCCGCCAACGCTGCTCCCTTGATGACTCTGGTCGTGCTGAATTCGAGCTGAAATGCTTGTAGCTCTATGTTCCACTCAGCAACCCTCCCAGCTGAATTGGGGCTCCTGAGCACCCTCTCCAGGGGGTATGACGAGACGACCTTGATGGGGTGACCCTGAAAATAGTGCCGCAGCTTGCATGAGGCCACCAGTAGCGCGAGGAGGAGTTTCTGAGGCATAGGGTACCGTGCCCTTGCATCCCGCAACACTGTGCTGACAAAGTACACTGGGTGCTCAACGAGGTGGAGTGCGTCAGTGCTGGTGGCTCCCTTTGGAGACCATGGAGCCTCTTGAGACAATGGGGCCTCCTGAGACTGGCCATCTGGGAGAGGGGCCTCTTCCGCCTCTAGTGCGCCCCTCTGCGGCGGCTGATCCTCCTCAGCTGCTGTGGCGGTTTCTGTGGGCCTTCCTCGTACCAGTTTTGCCTTGTCACGGGCTGCTGCCGCGGTTTTGATTCGACGCTCCTCTCTGACTGCCACCAAGGCTGCGCTGGTGGAGCAGGGAGTGGTGGCGAGGTAAAGCACCAGGGGCTCTTGAGGGCGCGGAGCCACCATGACCGGTGGACTGGTCAGGTATTTCTTGAGATCCTGGAACGCCTTGTCGGCCTCTTCAGTCCACTCGAAGGGCCCCTTTTTCTTCATTAGCTGGAAGAAGGGCAGGGCTCGTTCCCCCAACTTGGAGATGAAGCGCCCTAGCGCGGTCACGCGCCCCGTGAGCTTCTGCATTTCTCTGAGGGTCTTTGGCGGGCTCATGTCTTCCACCGCCTTAACCTTCTCCGGGTTAGCCTCGATGCCTCGGTGAGACACGAGGAAACCCAAGAGCTTGCCCGAGGGGACCCCGAACACACACTTATCTGGGTTGAGCCGTAGGTTCACTTTGTTGAGGCTCGTGGAGGTTTCCTCCAGGTCTCGTATCAGGGTCCTGGCCTCCCGAGATTTTACCACGATGTCATCGATGTAGGCTTCAACATTCTTCCCGAGCTGCGGGCCCAAGGTGATATGCATCAGCCGCTGAAAGGTCGCCCCTGCGTTACGCAGCCCGAATGGCATGCAGGTGTAGCAGTACACCCCACACGGGGTTAGGAAGGCTGTCTTCTCGATGTCTTCTACCGCCATCTTGATCTGGTGATACCCAGAGAAGGCATCCAGGAAGCATAGCAGGTCGCATTCCACAGTGGAATCGACGATCTGGTCGATGCTGGGGAGCGGGAATGGATCCTGCGGACACGCTTTGTTGAGGTTGGTGAAGTCGACACACATGCGTTCCTTCCCTCCCTTCTTCGGCACAACGACAGGGTTGGCCAACCAATCTGGGTATCGAACCTCGCGAATGACCCCAGCGGCCTCTAATTTGCGGGTCTCTTGGACGATGAAGGCCTGCTTTTCTGTGGACTGCCGCCTGGCCTTCTGCTTCACAGGGCGCACGTTGGGGCACACGTTGAGGTGATGCTCGATTACACTCCTGGGATCCCTACCAACTGGTCTGGCTCCCAAGCGAATACCTTCTTGTTTACGCGGAGGAACCCGACCAGGGCCTCCTCCTGCTCGGGTTTGAGGTGAGCGCCTATGGTGAAAGTGGCGTTGGTGGACCCGTCCTCATCGACGGGTATCTGCTTGGTTTCTGCCTTGTCTTGGGTGAACAACTGCTTCTTCTTGGCGGGCGCAGCCCCCTTTGGCTCGGTGGCCTCCAAGTCGGCGGGCTATGCCGACGCTGCTTCCTTGTAGACAAGCTTGAGCACCCGCAGGGTGTCACCGGTATCCCCATGCATGGTGAGGACACCGCTGCTCCCGGGCATCTTCATGAGGTTGTACGCCGGGTGCGTCGCGGCCATGAACTGGGCCAGCGCTGGGTAGCCAAGGATGGTGTTGTAAGGGATGCCGATGGGGGCGATGTCGAAGTCGACCAGCTCCGTGCGGAAGTTGTCGTAGGTGCCGAAGGTCACTGGGAGCCAGATCTGTCCCAAGGAGATGGACAACCCGCCCCCAATGCCTGAGAAGGGCCGGCTGGGCTGCAGCTGTCCCAGGGGTATGAAGAGGAGGTTGAAGGCCTCGACTGAGAGCACGCTGAGGCCCACCCCGTGATCGATGAGAGTTCTGGTGACGGCCACCTGGCAGATGGTGGGTGTGCATAGCATGGGGAGCGCACCCAAGCAGGCCGAGTTGGAGGGGTGGTCCTTCGGGCTGAAGCTCAGGCCGATCTCGGGTGCCGCCCGATCCAGGGGAGCCCCCTGCCATGTGGAAGCGGCGCTGACCCGGCGGATGAACGGCTTGATGTGGTAACTTGTAAGCGGCGCCTGCGAGCCGCCAAGAGGGCCACGACGATTAGGGGTGTCGGTGCAGCGCAATAGGCGGGGGAGAGGTTGCGGGGCTCCATGGGCGCGCGGAGCACGCGGGACGAAGAACCAGCTGGGGTGGGCGAGGGAGTTGCGGTGCGGCCATCTTGCCGCACGGACAGATGCCGAGACGATGCCTGCTGCTCGTCCCCCGCCGGGCCGGTGGCGGCGTCAGTGGCAGGTGACGGAGAACGGCGAGGACACCAGCCGGCAGGGGCCGTCTAGGCGACGCGGGAAGCGGAGGCGGCCCGGTGCTCTGCGCGGGCCCGACGAGCGTCAGACATGGGCGTGATGGTCGGAGAAGAGCGGAGCGGTGGAAGACGATTTCTGGCGCACCCCTACCTGGCGCGCCAAATGTTGGATTTCGGGTTCCGGCAGACCCTTGAGGTTCGAACACTGGGGTGCACGCGGAGATTTCGCCTCCTACCTACCTGCACCCCTCCGCCACGCTAGGATCAAAACTATCGAGAGAACAACGCAAGAGACACAGGGTTTATACTGGTTCGGGCCACCGTTGTGGTGTAATACCCTACTCCAGTTTGTGGTGGGTGGATTGCCTCTTGGGCTGATGATGATGAACAGTACAAGGAAGAACAGCCTCACAAGGGTCTGTTCTTGGCTGGGGCGATGAACTGCTGGGAGGAGTTCAGCCACCTCTCTCTCTCTCTGTGTGTGTGTGTGTGTGTGTGTGTGTGTGTGTGTGTTTCCAACCTCTCTAATGAGCACCTTCCTTCCTACCTCCCAGCGGCCGACCCCTTGCCATGTGGGTGGCTGGTCCTATTTATAGAGGCCTTGGTCCTCTTCCCAAATATCGAGCGGGAAGGGAGCCAACAATGGCGGGCTAATTTGAAAGGGGGACAGCAAGTATCAGCTATCCTGACAAAAGTAGTCTTTGCCTGTGCAAAGCTCTGGTGATGACGCCGTCTTGGTCTCCACGGTGACCTCCGTCTCGTAGTCCTCCTGGTCTTGGTCTCGTTACACCGAAATGGCAACCTTTGCCTGATGCCTCGGTACTCCGCGGCTGCGCTTGCCCCCTTTGCACCAAAGAGGAAAGGAGGACGCTGCGCGGGCTGGCACCCGCCTGGCGCCCTGAGTCGTCACAGCTTGCGTCACGGGCACCTCGCGAGGTACCCCGCCTTGATCTCTCCGCCTCCTCGTGAGCCCGCCTGATGAGGCCGTGCCTGAGGAAGCTCCGCGTCGTCCGCCACGCGAGGCTTGGCCCCTTGCAAGGGTCTTGAGTTTGTGTTGGTGAAGATGGGCCGTGCTGGGCCCCCTTTTTGAGCCACGCCGCTGGCCGCAGGCAGGCAAGTCTGGGGACCCCCGTCCCTAGAACGCCGACAGATTCAAGGAATACAAGTCTGTCAACAAGGAGTGTACCAAGAACGACATCCGGATCATCATGAGCGTCTTTAGCTGAGACGTGATGCACACATCCATGTTCAGTGGGAGCTGACTTGACACTGATCATCTTGCGTGATGGCTTACCACGGCCAACAGACTTCTCAGGCTGGGGTGGAGCATAATTGGTTTGAGAGCAGTCACGTGCATGGTGTCCTGGCTCTCCGCATGTGAAGCAAGTCCCTGAAGTAGGATGTGGACCCGCATTGACAAGTGGTCTACCAGTAGGCCTGGGTGGAGCATGTAACTGAACTGGGTGAGGCGCCACATAAGAGGGCCTCGGTGAATAACCGGGTGGGAGAGCGGAGTTCAGAACCCAAATCTAGCACTTCTGCGAAGTAGAACCGGAAGAAGAACCCAAACCACGGGTGTGCTTACGAGACTCCTTGTAAGTGAGTTGAGTTGTCTCTGCATTAATGGCCTTGTTCACAAGAGCCTGGAATGTATTGCAATGATGCAAGTGGAGATCATGACGCAACTTGGGGTGGAGACCCTTCCGGAACCTAGTCTGCTTCTTGGCGTCCGTGGACACCTCTTCTGTAGCATAGCGGGCAAGGTTCTCAAACTCTCTACTGCAAGCATCAACACCCATCTTACTCTGGGTGAAACTACAGAACTCTTCTCTCTTGCGGTCGATGAGAGCCTGAGGAATGGGATGCTCGCGAAAAGCCTCGGTGAAATCTCTCCAGGTGGTTATCTGGCCAGCTGGAAGCATAGCCTCATAGTTCTTCCACCAAATACTAGAAGGACCTTCCAGATGATAAGCAGCGTAGGTGACCTTGTCACTTTCAGCTATGTTCGCAGAACGCATCTTGTGTGTGATACTATGGAGCCAGTCATCTGCATCAAGTGGTTCAATGGAATGATGGAAGGTAGGTGGTTTCAGACCAATGAAATCATAGATGGTCGCTGACTCTTTGTGCCGATGGGAGGTGTTCTCCTCAATACGTGCTAACAAGCGGTTAGACTCTCGCTTGTTCTTCTCCATCTCTAACATGAACTCTGCCAACAAAGGCTGGTCGGGAGGATCCTCATCCCTACCATCTCCATGGTTCTGGCTACGAGCAACAGAACTTCGGTTAACTGACGACATCCTGAAGAACCAACCAAGGAAACAAAGGATGGATTCAGCATCATCATAAGGATGTAGCATATAGTACGAGGAAAATACTATACTTGAACTCCTAGGACAATTCCGGCAGCATAACGACAGTAAAATGCACAAAATGAGACATCCCACAAATGATGGGGTAGCACCAAACTCAACACCATCACTCAAGGTTCTGAGATAATACTAAACAGACTACACTGGAGGTACTCGAACTGGGATATGACTCAGATCAACCAATCCTTAGAGACTACGGAGTAGTAACACATGATCCTGATAGATGGAAGAGAATGCCTAGTTCCTTAACCCCGTAGGAAAGATAGGATGAATCAGATCAGAAGGCATGAGGTATAAGGAGTAAAAAGAGCCTTACGTTCCCTTCCACAATCAATTCCCGTATATAGCTAAAGAATTTCTAGACTCAACTTTGACCAGGTTGGCTTGGTAATCCCACAGGCAGTCAGGCTCTGATACCAAAGTTGTCATGACCCTGATTCCAAGTCACATCGATCTAGCCGGTAACACCTCATATCACTTTGCGGCCTCATGCACGGTATTCCCACACGTGTCGCCTTACCCTGGCCCGAGACCGTTTGCGCCTTTTGGCTAACGTATATGATTGTGTCGCTAGCAGCCATATGACAGAGAACCTGGGTCGACATGGCTAGTCGTGAACCCAAAGCGGCACTAACCTATGGGGACAGGCATACATGATTCACATCGAGCATTTTGGTCAGCAGCGTGTGAATCCGGGCTGTAGCACTGGGCTAACAGGACTTCGGGGAACCTGGGCTGTAGCAGGCTAGGCAGGACTCGGGATGTCACTGCGTGACATTTCCCTGAGGGGATAGACATAGGAATGAAGCGAAACACATGCCTGCCAGTCAAGTGTCCTGAGCAGTAGTGCTGGGCTATCAGGACTCCGGTGAACCGGGCTGTAGAGGACTACTATGGCTCAAGGAAGCACTAGACTACATTTCCCCATAAGAGAGGCTGCCAAGGATAAACAGCTAGATTGTCGGACCCCACACATAGCAATACACATCACACGTACGCATAACATGCAAGTATGTGCTGTACAACATGGCATCACAACATAACGCAAACTCATATAGATAAAGGCCCAGAAGAGCCACATAGCATTAATAAAAGCAGAGGTCTCATGACCCATCATTCAGAGCATACAAGCAACAGAAGCATTACATGTCTGAGTACAGACAACTACAAAAGAAAAAGGCTGAGAAGCCTGACTATCTACAAGTCCCTCCCAAGGGTACAAGATCGTAGCTGAGGTAACAAGCTACTCATCGAAGTCCAAGCGGTACTACTAGTGAGACAGATGTCTCACCTGCAAAACATAAATAAAGCAAACGTGAGTACAAAGGTACTCAGCAAGACTTACATTAGATCCTATCATACATGCATTTGTATCAAGAAGGTAATGTGGGGTTTAGTTGCAGCAAGCCAGCTTTGACTCAGTGGCTATCCTGTTCTACGACAACGAGAAACTTCTTTGAGGTGAGGCAGTGCACACGAGTCCACTAATCACCACATCAATACACTACTATGGATTCATCCCCGTCTCTCTACGAGAAGGCCATCCATAGCACTCACACTTGTCTTGAGCATTTTAGAGTATCCACTTTAAGTTGTCTATGTACCACGTAAGCATCCAAGAAGTCCATAACCGAGGACACGGCTATTCGAATAGATCATGAAAACCCTGCAGGGGTGTACTTCTTCACACACGCTCTCACCAATTATCACCATATACACGTCATGTATCTCGGCAACCTTCAAGTGGAAGCCTGGCGAGGGTGTCGGCCACGACCTAACTAACCACACAAGACTCTAGTCCAGGTTTATCGCTTATTCAGGTTCCATCCGCAAGGAGATCAGGCTGGGGTTTCGCTCACGGCCCCAAACGATGTGTACAGGGTTCCCAAGCCCACCATCTGGGTGCCACTCGGTACACCGGGCCACGTGTGCCTAGTCTGTCCCAAGTCCACCCTGCCGGGTGCCACTCGGTAGAAAAATAGCACTACCTACAAACACCAGAAACTATTTGCAACTCCTGGACAGAGATCAAGTTGGCTAATAAGTCGAGAGGGGTCGAGTTACCGGAACCCAATGTGTGGTAGTAGCTAGTCCTTGGACAACATACACAGAACTCAGTTCTTAGGGACGGTTCCAGTGAGACAACCCACCATGTACTCCTACATGGCCTCTCACCGCTACCTTTACCAAATCGTGTTCACACGCTTAACTCTCAACATCAGAACATAGCACTGTACTCTAATTCATTCCCAATGAATCAGACCTGACATACTCTAAGCAATAGCAGGCAAAGCATGGTAGGAACACAACATGGCTCAATCAACTCCTACACATGCTAGTGGGTTTTAACTATTTACTGTGGCAATGACAGGTCATGCAGAGGAATGGGTTCAACTACCGCAGCATAAAGTAGCAGTTGAATCATTGTTGTCCTAATGCAATAAATGAGAGAAGGAGTGTAACGCCCCGGACACACCCACCGGTGGTCGTTACTCCTGGCGGGATCTAGACTGGCCCCACAGATCAATACTAGTCTTTTCTGCGCACTTTGTCCTCACTCATGCGCACCCGGGAGCAACTTCCCGGTCGGTCACCCATCCTGACACTACTCCAAGCTGAGCATGCTTAACTTTGGAATTCTGTCCGAATGGGCTCCCGGAAAAGAAGGAATTCCTTATTGATATGAGTAGTCTATCATCCCTAATAAGCCAGGCCATCACATACACCCCCACTCAGAGGAACCGACGTCCTCGTCGGGCCACAGGAACGTTCCCTCTTGGCACAAACGTCTGTGCTTCTAGTCTGGTACATGTGCCATGCCGGGTGCCACGACGGGTCACAGACGTCATGAACAACATGACCACGCACCTGTCCGCAACCATCCGTGTAACCTGTAAAAAGAATTCCTAAACTCTCCGATATATAATTCCTAAATGACTCAAAACATTTTTCTAGACACAAACTCGGCTGCTAAACATTTTTCTAGCAATGGGGCTCCTAAGGTCGGGGAAGGCTCTGATTACCAACTTGTAACGCCCCGGACACACCCGCCGGTGGTCGTTACTCCTGGCGGGATCTAGACTGGCCCCACAGATCAATACTAGTCTTTTCTGCGCACTTTGTCCTTACTCATGCGCACCCGGGAGCAACTTCCCGGTCGGTCACCCATCCTGACACTACTCCAAGCTGAGTACGCTTAACTTTGGAGTTCTGTCCGAATGGGCTCCCGGAAAAGAAGGAATTCCTAATTGATATGAGTAGTCTATCATCCCTAATAAGCCAGGCCATCACAAGGAGCGAGACAGTAGGATTGTATCGGAATGAACAAGGGGGGTTGCTTGCCTGGTAGATCAATAGGGGGGCACTACTCCTCTGACAGGTACTCTGGATCGGTCTCCGGAGCAGGACCTATCGAGAAGGAATGGTGTCGGCAATCAAACACAAGCATATGCAACAATATGATGCATGAATATGGCATGAACATGTGATGTGTTTGAGCTAATGCAACTAGCAATCTATTTGGATGAAGTCCATTTGAATCAAGAATTCAAATGCAACTCCAAGATAAGTCTTTATAAATGCCATAAGTGTGTTTTCATATATACAGCATGTATAAGTTGGTTTGTCATGCATGAAAATGGTACAGATGGATAGATTGCATTTTTCTGATAATTTTTCATATATAAATGATTTCAATCTGAGCTATGGTTGAATTTCTATGAATTTTTGAAGTTTATATCATTTTCTGGAATTTCCTGATTTATTTAAAAACCAGAAAATGATATATTGCGTCAGCACTACGTCAGCATGACGTAAGAGAGTCAACGGGGCTGACCAGGTCAAACCTGATGTGTGGGGTCCACACGTCAGTGTCATAGTTAGTTAACATGGTTAGTTAGTTATTAAACTAATCCTAAACTAAAATTAACAGGGCCGGGCCCCACATGTCAGCGACCACGGGATGTCAGACCTCCTGGTCTGCGGGGTCAAAACCCGGTCAATCCCGCTGGCGTTTAGCCGCCGGTGAGGCAGAATGCGGCGGAGGGCACGGGATTCGCCTTTCGGCGACCATTTGGACGGCGGAGGCCACGGGCGAGGAGCCAGAGCTCGTCCGCGTCTTCTGGGGCAAGTGGGAGAGGCAGGGACGACCGGAGCTCGCCGGAATCGAGCTCGAGGCGGCGGCCGGAGCACGGGTATGAGCGGAATCGTGCTACGGGGCACGGCAGGGGGCTGCGGAGTGCCTCGACGCCCTCCTGGCGTTGCACTGAGCATGGTGGTGTGCTTGGTCGCGGCCCTATTTGACAGTGGCCACGGCGGCGACATGAATAGCGGAGCCGAGCTCTTGGCCATGACAGCAACGGTGGTAGCGGGAGGCAAGGAGCCATGAGAGAGGGGGGATCGACGCAGAAGCTCACAATGGATCGAACGGAGGGGTTGGCGAGCTCGGGGACGCGCTGAGGTCGATGGTGCGGCGATGGGGATCCACAGCGGCTGGCGATGAGGATGATGGCGATGGAGGCACTCCAGGGCCTCCCGAGGCGCGTGGCTCGGCGGAGAGGTAGGCGGAGACGTGGCGGAGCTTGCAGACATAGAGAGAGAGCGAGGGGGAGGCGGTAGCTACGACGGCGATGAGCTGCGGCGACGGCAGCGCTCGGGCGCGGTGAGAGAGAGCGAGGGAGAGGAGGGAAAGGAACGAGAGAGAGTGGGAGAGGTGCGGGGCGGCACGTGGTGTCGTGCGGGGCATCCAGGCGACGAGGGGAGAGACGGGCAGGCAGGAGGTGGCCGGGCGCGTGGCCGCGCGCGCTGGGCGCGTGCCCCTGGCCTCCTGCGCGAGGAAGGGGACGACTGGCAGTGCCAGTCGGCTGGGCCGGCCTGCTGGGCCGCCGGGCCGGGCCGGCTGCACAGTGCCAGGCCGCAGGTAAGCACAGGTAGGCCTTTTCTTTTTGTTATTCTTTTCTATTTTTCTGACATTTGTTTGGTTTAATAAAAATACTAAACCATTTTATTTTCTTATGCCAATTTTTTGCAGGGGCTAGTGGTATTATTCCAGAGCTCCTCAACTACTGGCATAACTTTTGGACAATATTATATATATATATAATAATATATATCCAAAGCAAATAATTACTGCATTAATTCCAAATGCCCAAAATAAATACTTATGAGCTCCTGAAAATGTTGGTTTGATTTTAATCTCTGTCCAAGATTTTCAGAGAGCAACATGAGCATTTTCTTGGACCCTTTTGGAGAAATTTTTTTATTTGTGTCATTTTCAGCATGATTCTGAGGGTTTCACAAATCCCCATTTCAAATTTCAATGAAATTTAAACATGATGCAAACATGAAGGCTAGCCTAGGTCATACCAGAACTAGGGATGTGACAGTGCGTCTGCACTCGTCGAGCTTGATCGGTCATCGATTGTCGAATTCAGCTCCATGAACATCTCCCCCCACTCGCCTTCGGGCAACGTGTTAAACTCGTTAAGAGCATTGTCCTTAGCAGGGGGCTCATAGCCGAACTATATCCGGTTTGAACCGGAGGACAATGACAGAGAATTTCGCTTCCCAACCTGTTGGGAATATAACTATTAGGTATGACCCGCCCAGGAGGGGCCGGGTCATCCTCCTAAAAAAATATCGATTATAAAGCCCAAGGTCGCACGACGGGTCATAGATAGGCTTAGTAGCAGGCCTAGACCCGTAGGCGGCTTAAGGCCCATAAGCATAAACCGCCTTGTATGTAAAACTTGTAAAGTAAGGCATGAAAGATACGTCACCAAGCCGGACACGTTGTATGAGGCGGTCGGGACTCTGTAAGCCGCAGGGCGTCGAGCCGTGTATATAAGGGGACGGCCCGGCGGCGGCTTAGGACAAGAAACAACAGATTCGAGAGCAGGTCAAGCGTATTCGCTCCCCGCTCATCGAAACCATAACAATTCCACATACAACTAGATTAGGCTTTTACCTTCACCGTAAGGGGCCGAACCAGTATAAACTCCTCGTTTCCTTTGTCCTGATTAACCCCTTTAAGCTAACCTCAAGCAATGGCCCCACGACTAAGTCCTCTATCTAGGACATCTGACGTGATATAATTGACCCGACCTGATTTTTTCAACTACAAGTCGCCAGTAAAGACTCAAAGTCAGCATCCAGTGTTTTTCAACCCGGCCCGGTATTCGTTCGTAAAACCATCGAAGTATGATAACTACCAGTATCCAAAGTCTTGGTTTATGGCCCTTACTACACTGGTTTGATGAAATCAACCATGTGATCAAATATCACAGGTATGAAATATTTTTTAGGTATATATATTCTAACCAGCTTGGGTGAAAATTCATGATAAGGTTTGTCTTTGGGCATTATGACCCATCCAGTGGTAAACCGCCAGGACACATTTTTTATGTTATATGCAGGAGCATATTAGAAAGTACCCACAAGGGCTGAATCACATACATTCATGTCATCGGATAGGTGAGAAGCACAAATATGCACGATGGCATAACAGAACAAGGAGTTTAAGTATTAGCCTACTACAAGGCATATCAAGCCCAGGGAAGGATACATTGTTTATGATAAACCGGAGCCGGATCATGCATCTTGGCTTGGCTTATTCGATGTTTCTACATCATCCCTTGCCGGTTCATCCCCAGCTTGAAAATTGGGTTTTGACCTATCAAAGCCTTGAAGGGCGACAAATTCAGCTACCTCATCAATTAAACCAGTCGGGTTAATCTCAGGGGCGAAGGTGTGCTCCCGAGTTGGCGGAATTAAATCCATCACTTTATAACTGGGAGTCGCCATCTTCTTATTTCCAGAATCAAAACCCGGCTGGTACTTATCAACATTGGTTTCTTCGCCAAGGATGGTAGCATGAGGACGAATTTCCTTCACGCAACCAGCAAAATCTTCTTGATCAAAAGGAGTCTCGTCTTCCTTAAAGCTGGGGTACCTGTCGGTGTCAAAACCGGCGGATCTCGGGTAGGGGCTCCCGAACTATGCATGTCGGTGTCAAAACCGGCGGATCTCGAGTAGGGGATCCCGAACTGTGCGTCTAAGGCGGATGGTAATAGGAAGTAGGGGACACGATGTTTTACCCAGGTTCGGGCCCTCTTGATGGAGGTAATACCCTATGTCCTGCTTGATTGTTCTTGATGATATGAGTATTACAAGAGTTGATCTACCACGAGATCGTAGAGGCTAAACCCTAGAAGCTAGCCTATGGTATGATTGTATGTTGTCCTACGGACTAAACCCTCCGGCTTATATAGACACCGGAGGGGGCTAGGGTTACACAATGTCGGTTACAAGGGAGGAGATTTACATATCTGTATTGCCTAGCTTGCCTTCCACGCCAAGTAGAGTCCCATCCGGATACGGGATGAAGTCTTCAATCTTGTATCTTCATAGTCCAACAGTCCGGCCAAAGGATATAGTCCAGCTGTCCAGAGACCCCCTAATCCAGGACTCCCTCAGTAGCCCCTGAACTAGGCTTCAATGACGATGAGTCCGGCGCGCAGTATTGTCTTCGGCATTGCAAGGCAGGTTCTTCCTCCGAATACTTCATAGAAGATTTTGAACACAAGGATAGTGTCCGGCTCTGCAAAACAAGTTCCACACCCCACCGTAGAGAGAATAATATTTTCATAAATCTAATCTCCTGGCACGTTCAGTTATACGTCTCTGTCGTATCTACTTTTCCAAACACTTTTGCCCGTGTTTTGGACTCTAACTTGTATGATTTGAATGGAACTAACCCGGACTGACGCTGTTTTCAGCAGAATTACCATGATGTTGTTTTATGTGCAGAAAACAAATATTCTCGGACTGTCCTGAAACTCCACGGAAAATCTTAGAAAAAATAATAATAAATCCTCGCCAAATATGAAGACCAGGGGGGCCACACCCTTCTCACAAGGGTGGGGGCGCCCCCCTAGGGCGCGCCCCCCTACCTTGTGGGCCCCCTGGAAACCCTCCGACGCCAACTCCAACTCTATATATTTGCTTTCAGAGAGAAAAAATAGGAGAGAAGAAATCATCGCGTTTTACGATACGGAGCAGCCGCCAAGCCCTAAAACCTCTTGGGAGGGCTGATCTAGAGTCCGTTCGAGGCTCCGGAGAGGGGGATTCGTCGCCATCGTCATCATCAACCATCCTCCATCACCAATTTCATGATGCTCACCACCGTGCGTGAGTAATTCTATCGTAGGCTTGCTGGACGGTGATGGGTTGGATGAGATTTATCATGTAATCGAGTTAGTTTTGTTAGGGTTTGATCCCTAGTATCCATTATGTTGTGAGATTGATATTGCTATGACTTTGCTATGCTTAATGCTTGTCACTAGGGCCCGAGTGCCATGATTTCAGATCTGAACCTATTATGTTTTCATGAATATATGTGAGTTCTTGATCCTATCTTGCAAGTCTATAGTCACCTACTATGTGTTATGATCCGGCAACCCCGAAGTGACAATAATCGGGACCAATCCCGGTGATGACCATAGTTTGAGGAGTTCATGTATTCACTATGTGCTAATGCTTTGTTCCTGTTCTCTATTAAACGGAGGCCTTAATATCCCTTAGTTTCCGATAGGACCCCGCTGCCACGGGAGGGTAGGACAAAAGATGTCATGCAAGTTCTTTTCCATAAGCATGTATGACTATATATGGAATACATGCCTACATTACATTGATGAATTGGATCTAGTTCTATGTTACCCTATGTTATGACTGTTACATGATGAACCGCATCCGTCATAATTATCCATCACTGATCCGGTGCCTACGAGTTTTCCATATACTGGTTCTCGCTTATTTACTTTTCCGTTGCTACTGTTACAATCACTATGAAATACCAAAAACATTACTTTTGCTGTCTTTACTTTTGTTGCCGCTACCTCCACTATCATATTATTTTGCTACTAAACACTTTGCTGCAAATACTAAGTTTCAGGTGTGGTTGAATTGACAACTCAGCTGCTAATACTTGAGAATATACTTTGGCTCCCCTTGTGTCGAATCAATAAATTTGGGTTGAATACTCTACCCTCGAAAGTTGTTGCGATCCCCTATACTTGTGGTTTATCATTTAGCAACATGATATCATGCCATGCCCCGGTCATTATTCGAACCGTTTTTCTCAACCAGCACTGCACACATCGCGAGCCAGTTTTCTTGGCACGTCTTGTCGAAACAGAGATCGTGTCCACCTTATCACGGGATTCTCATCAATACGGACGCGGGCAACCCAAGCACGCCATTACTTATGGCGCTTGGAGAATAAGAGGTTTTACCAGGCGAGGGGGAGGCACATCGCCTCTTCCGCCCTTATAAAGGGACAAGAATTCACACTCTTCACCCATACCTTCTTCCCCACTCATTCCATTCTGCTCAGGCTCCAACGCGCGAGCATTCACCTCCTCCACCCACAAAAGGTCTTCCAAAGATGTCTGGATCCGGAGTAGGAGGAAAATGGATGGCCTCTACCGTCCGAGAGAAGGATATCAAAAAGCTTCGGGGGACGGGTATCTGGCCAAGAAAATCAGCCACCGTCTCCCGACGGCAGGACAGATCGTCCCCACTCCGGAACCCCACGAGAGGGTTGTTTTCCGCCCTCACTTTGTCCGTGGGCTAGGATTTCCCCTTCACCCATTCGTTCGTGGTATCATGTATTATTATGGGATCGATCTTCACGATCTGTCCCCTAATTCCTTCCTCAACATCTCGACATTCATTGTTGTGTGCGAGGCTTTTCTCCGCGTTCCGCCACACTTCGGTTTATGGCTGAAGGTCTTTAATGTGAAACCCAAGGTGGTGAGCGGCGAGCACGCTGAGTGCGGGGGTGGTTTGGTGAGCAAGATGCCCAACGTCATATGGCCAACGGGAACCTTTAATGATTCTGTCAAGGAGTGGCAACAACAGTGGTTTTACATCACTGAGCCAAGCGGTAAGGAACGGGCCGCTTCTCCCAAGTTTCGATCCGGTGCCCCTTTGCGGCTTAAGTCCTGGGTCAAGAAAGGACTGGATTGGTCCTCGCCCGACAAACTGTCGGTGCTCCAGACGCGCGTTAAAGATATGGGGGATAAGAACACTGAACTCATCGACGTAGTCCCGGTGATTTTAGTCCGCCGGATACTGCCTTGTCAACATCGGACTTGCAATCTATGGGAGTTTGATCCGGCCAGGCACCAAACCTTGCGAACTTTGGCTCGCTACATCAGGACATCTGGAAGGTGCTTTTTAAGCCCAGCAAATCATGGCCGGACTCCGCTGATGACCGCGGGTACCAACTGTCCCGCCCTTCAAGTTCGGTGAGTTTATCAAACTTTTCCATCTGTATGACCCAAAGGAAGCGTTTGACACGTGTTCATTCAACTTTCCCAGAGCTAGACGAAGAAGGCGGAGCGGATCCATTGTCCGGCCCCACTGCCCGAAGACCTGGCCATCCCACTTCTGATGAAGACGCTGGTCCCGGCGCCTTATAAGGTGCCGAAGAAGACGACCGAGAAGGAGGCTAAAAAGACCCGGGGTAGCCTTCGTCATCGCGACACTTCAGGCACAATACCCGAAGGCTCTAATGCCCCTTCCGCCTTCGAAGAGGACGAAAAGGAGGAGGGAGATGAATCCCCTGCGGTGGGAAGAAGGAAGAGGACGGCCTCCGCATCTTTGGAGGCCGAACTACCCGAAAGAGGAAAGATTCTTCGTCAAGAGGAGTCTCCTGCCGCCGCCGACAGCGGCCCAGCATCGGATCCCAGGGCCCAGCCCCTGGTGAACTCGTGAGTATATAAAATCCGAATACGTTTAAGAATCTGGACTCATCTTGGCTCAGTATTTTAACCTAAGACGTATATTTCTTGTAGTCCGGCGAGGTCCCGTACCGAACAATCCTTATCGAAGGACCTGCTGAGCTCAAACACTGTGGAGAGCGGGACGCCCTTGAAGGACCCTTCCTCCAAGCAGGTGTCAAACACCGAGGCCTCGTCCCAAAAGGACCCTGGCCAAGGAGAAAAGGAAAAAATCGTGAAGGCGACGCCTGGAGGTCGAACCGCAGGGGCTGGAGACATGGGGAAAAAGATTTCGCCGGCAACCTCTGTCCATCCAGAAGTGTCGGATGCTTTGTTGGTGGCGCTACGAGATGCCTCCATCATTGATGAACACCGTGCCTTGATGGGCGCAGTGATTGAGAAAATCCAGTCGACCGAGAGTGGACTGAACGGAGCCTGTATTAGTCTTATAAAAGGCTTTGAGGTATGTTTTATGAGTTACCGAAGAATGTCATAGTATAGATAGTAGCCCCTGATACACTGTACGGTGAAAGAAAGAACCGGACAGGGGATCGAATTCATGATCTCAGGAAGACTCACAAAATGACATTGATTTCTCTCCTATTTCAAGCAGATACCTGTAACGGCTGCTGCCTCTCACACTGCGGAGATCGCCGGACTTAATCAAAGTCTGGAGCGGGCCAAGAAGAAATTGGCCGATTGCAAATGCAGTTGAGGGATAAACAAGGTATGCCCCAGTATTATGTGCATTTATCATGGGATAAATGTTCAGTACGAAGTAAGCCACATAATTTGTGCTAGGAATTGTGACCGAAGTCGAGGCCCTCAAAAGGACCGTTGCCGAGGCCGAGAAAAAGGCAGCCACGAAGCGGGCTCTTCGTGAGAAACACGAAGCCAGAGTTATTAAAGCTGAGCAGGAGCTGCAAGAGGCCGTAAGTAAATGCGAGGCCTTGGAGCAGAGTTTGACAGAGAAAGAGTCTGAACTCACCAAGGCGCGCCAAGCCACGAGCGACGCCCAGGGGGAAACCCAAAGCACGCTGCAGGGGATCCAAGAGGCGAGGAAGATCGCGGCGGGTAAGCTTTTCCCATGCAAAGAAAATATTTGAAGGGAAAACTATGTTTCTGATTGTGAATCTGGACTTCTCAGGTGTATTTGCCGAGCTGCCGTACAGTATATCAGATGCCGCTCACTTCTACCGAGCCGAAGGGAGGAACACCGCCGATAAGATTTTTTGGTCTTAGTATTTGGCACCGAATTATCCAGTGCCTTTTGCCAATCAACTGAAATAGCTGATCGAACTGCATAAGGCGGCGGAACTAGCCATGAAAGATGAGGTTATCCGGCTATGGCCTGCCGAACCGATTCCAAGCACCTACTTCGGGCTCGTAAGGCAGCTTATAAGTGCTTGTCCTCGACTTGACGTCATCAAGTGGTAGGTCTGTATAGAAGGAGCGCAAATGGCCTTCGCCCTTGCAAAGGTGCACTGGGGGAAGATGGATGCCGAAAAGCTGGTAACCGAAGGACCGCCGGAGGGGAAGGAGCACCGCAAGCCCGAATCATATTATAAGAGTGTCCTGAAAGGGTCCTACCTTGCAGCGGAGCTATGTACCAAGGACATTATATTTCCCTGAATGCGGATCATGTTGTTCGTTGTAATGTTTAAACGAGGTCGTTGATATGTCGCCTCTTATATAAAAGTTTACCCTCCTGTGCAGCCGTTTGTATATTAAGGCTGAGAGTTGGCCAGTCGTCGGCTTCTGCCCCCACGTAAGGAGTACGGGGGTGTTTGGGATAAACCTGAGCACTCTTTATCACAGTTTTGGGTCCTCCAAGGGAGGTGCTCAGCACAACGAACCAGGCAATCGGACTATAGGGCTTTATCACTCTCACTTAGCCAGAGGAGCTTTAGTATGGTCGGCGCAGCCCCTTGTGTTCGGAAGACCGTTGTCGGTGTCAAAACCGGCGGATCTCGGGTAGGGGGTCCCGAACTGTGCATCTAGGTCGGATGGTAACAGGAGGCAGGGGACACGATGTTTTACCCAGGTTCGGGCCCTCTTGATGGAGGTAAAACCCTACGTCCTGCTTGATTAATATTGATGATATGGGTAGTACAAGAGTAGATCTACCATGAGATCAGAGAGGCTAAACCCTAGAAGCTAGCCTATGGTATGATTGTTGTTCGTCCTACGGACTAAAACTCTCTGGTTTATATAGACAACGGAGAGGGCTAGGGTTACACAGAGTCAGTTACAATGGTAGGAGATCTACATATCCGTATCGCCAAGCTTGCCTTCCACGCCAAGGAAAGTCCCTTCTGGACACGGGATGAAGTCTTCAATCTTGTATCTTCATAGTCCAGGAGTTCGGCCGAAGGTATAGTCCGACCATCTGGACACCCCCTAATCTAGGACTCCCTCAGTAGCCCCTGAACCAGGCTTCAATGACGACGAGTCCGGCGCGCAGATTGTCTTCGGCATTGAAAGGCGGGTTCCTCCTCCAAGTACTTCATAGAAGATTTTGAACACAAAGGTAGTGTCCGGCTCTGCAAAATAAGTTTCCACATATTGCCATAGAGAGAATAATATTTACACCAATCTAATCTGCTGATGTATTCCGTAGCGTGACATCACACCACGGCCAAGTCTTTATTCGAATCATTTTATTGTCCCACCTCAGCGCGTTTAGTGAGGCGGTTTCCTTGGCACGTCTTGTTAAAGCAGAGATCGTGTCCCCTTATTCTGGGATTCTCATCAATACAGGCGTGGGTAACCCAACCGTACCCGTTGGTATATTTTCTCGATCAATGGCGAGTCCCAAACGGTCACGGGGAAGTCCCTTGGTATTCAACCTCTTATAAAGAGACCAAGGCCTTACTCCTTTCTTTCAATCTCAAACGAGTTCGCCCTTCGCCTCGAGTTCCAACACCCAAGGTTCCAGATTTCAGGCGCTTCGGACCTTCGACAATGTCCGGTTCCGACCTTCGAGGCTGATGGATGCCCTCCTCCGTCACGGAGGAGGACGTGCTGAAGTTGAGAGAGGCCAGGTTCTTAACCGGCGAAATCTCGCATAGGCTGCCTGCTCAAGGGAAGGTCATTCCCACTCCCAAGCCCGGTGAGAGTGTGGTGTTCATGTCTCACTTCCTTCGGGGGCTAGGCTTCCCGACGGATCCCTTCGTGAGGGGGCTCATGTATTATTATGGGCTGGAATTTCATGACTTAGCCCCGGAGTCCATCCTCCATATTTCCTCATTCATCATCGTGTGTGAAGCCTTCCTCCGTATCACTCCTCACTTCGGACTATGGCTCAAGACCTTCAAAGTAGAGCCGAAGATGATCGAGGGATGGCACGCAGAGTGCGGAGGTGCTTTTATAAGCAAGAATGCTGGTACTCCATGGCCCAAGGGCTCTTTTCAAGAGGAGTCCAGCTTATGGCAACGAGAGTGGTTTTATATTACCACTCCCAGGGCCCCTATGTGGGTGGCGCCACCTGCCTTTCGCTCGGGTCCCCGCCACGACTGGCGTCATGGTTCAATACGGGGCTGGACTGGGGGCCGGCAAAGGATGTGCCCCTATTGTAGGGCCACATCCGAGATCTCCTAGAAAGAGACATCAGTCTGGTCGTGGTGACGCAGGTTATGTTAATTCCCCGAGTTCTGCCCTGCAAACGTCGCCCCCTCCGCTGTGGGAGTTCAACCCGGAGGGACCACGAGTTCTCCAACATTTTCTTGGCATGACGCCCGTGGAGATGTACAAATTGTTCTTCGGACCACAAGTAGTGTGTCCGGATTCTACGGAGGACGCAGGTCTGAGCTGCAATCGTCCGGATACTCAAGTAAGTAGCCTTGTGCCCGGACTCGCTATCCGTATATTTATCATAAAATTACCCCTAAAAGAGCTGTCCTTTAAACAAGAGTGGGTAGTGAAAGCAAAGCTAATCAGGTGTCCGGCCCCCCTCCCCGAGACCACGCCGGGTCCCGTGCTAGTCAGGATGTTGGAGGTTGTGCCTTCAAAGGGAAGCGAGGGAGGGGACAAGGAAGCTACAGCCTTCTCAAAGGAGGTTGTCCGGAAGGGAGGAATCGAAAATTCCCCTCCTCAGGGGAAGAAGAGGACCGCCTCTGAAGACCCGAAGACCATGGCCTTAAAGCGGGGGAAGAAATCTTCGCCAGAGGATCCTGTGATGGGGGATACTTCGGCCGAATTGTGCCCTCAAGGGGATCAGCCCTCCACCGAGCCATAAGAAGAGAGGAGTTTTCTTTTTAAGAAACGAGAGAAATCCCTGCTTTATATCTGAGAAAAGTAATCGAAAATTTACCTTGTAGCTCGGACCTTAGCCCTTCTGAGCAGAGCTCGTCTTCGGGGGATCTTCTTTCGGAGATGATGGAGAGCGGAACGCCTCCCCCTGCCGTACCACCTTGCGAGCCGGGCGACCCTGAGGTATTGTCGCGGAGGGTTTCTCCAAATCCGGCGCGGCCGGAAGGTAGTCATATGCCCCCCCAAAGCCCTCCGCGTCCGGCCTTCAAAAAGGGCCATTGGACGAGTCCGGCGCCGTCTGGTGCGCGATCGGAGGAGCTGAAGGATCTGCTAGGGCGAGCATCCATCTCAGAGGAGCACCGTGCATTGATGGGTACGGTGATTGAGAGGATTTCATGCGCGGAGAGCAGATTGCATGAGGCCGTCAAGAGTTTACTGACAGGTTTTGAGGTACGCGAAATAATGTACCCTTTTTGGACAGTTGCGCATAAATAAGATGCGCCCTGTGTAGATAGTAGCCCCTGAGACTCTGTGTGTTGTCAAAAGTGACGGCGCATAGAGGATCATAATCCCAAGTCTAATATGCCGCCTTTATACGTAGGTGGTGAAGTGTCCGGTGGCCAGCCGGACTGATGGATTTGCCGAGCTAAAGCGGCAACTTGACGTGGCAGATGCCGACATCGCGCTTGTCCACAAGCAGCTTGACGAGGCACAAGGTATGTAATTCCGTCGGCGGCACCTGGTAAGAGGAGCTTTATGCCAGTATCTTACAATGTGCGTGCTTGATGCAGATGGTGCTGCTGCCATGGAGAATCTTCGGGCGGAACTTGCCCGAGCCAAGGAGCAAGCCAGGAAAAGTGATGCGGCTGCCGGAAAGGCAATTGAAGAGCTGAAATCCGAACAGGCTACTCACTGCCGAAGCAAGAAGGAAATGGCCGAGATGGCCGTGAGGCTGAAAAACACTGCTGACCGTTGTAAGCTTCTCGAAAAAGAAGATCGGGCAGAACGGACGGACCTGAAGATTTTGTGACCACTTGAACAGCTGACCAGCTCTCATCGTATCATGACAGTCAGTTTTCGGCTTTCTCTACTGACGTGCTCGTCCGGAAGAACCGAGACACAGTCGCAGTAGTTCTCCCAGTGCTACCTTAGCCGATATAGCGGAACGTAAGGTACCAAAACATAGGAGCCGAGAAAACCCAACTATTGACCCAAGACATGATTCGGAGCTGATGCATATAATGCTATAAGTTCGGGGTGCCGAACTTCCATGAAGGTGTTTGGACTTTTATTGCCGTATTATGGGGAAGACGAAGCCCCTCGCATATTTAGGGCATACCGCTGTGTACGGATGCCATTTGACAAAATGATTTCGATAAGAATTAACCGACATGTAAACATCATATGAATCCACATGTTGTATAAATAATACGTCTATGCATATGGTACAAGTAAAGTGATAAAAAAGGAGTTGTGATAGCAGAACCTTCTATGACCAGGGGGGAGAGGTTGAGTGTGGGTCCATATTGTAGCCGGACGTTCGCTGCGGGGAATGTCTAAGGATCCCCAAACGTGTTCAAGCTGCCTCTGTGGAGTCCATCCTGGTCGGTACAAAGGTGAACCTACGAGGGAAATATAAGAAATGTTTGTGTGCCGGAGGGCGGTTGAGCCGCTGAGTTCGGCCTGTCGTGGCCTTCGCCGAAGTGTTTAGTTGAACCCTGGACGAGCTGGAGTATCCTTCCGTGAAGTAGTTCGGAGCCCCTTGACGGCGCCCGGGAGCCTAAGTGTCCTCTCGAGGTTCGGCTGCAAGGTGCTGCTCGGTGTTCCTGCTGCTAAGGCAGTGATGTATTTGTTGGTGTCAAAGGAAAATTCGGCCTTATCATGAACCATGATGACACCACGTGGACCGGGCATTTTGAGCTTACGGTAGGCATAATGCGGCACTGCGTTGAATCGAGCGAACGCCGTTCGCCCGAGCAGTGCTTGATAGTCACTGGTATGATGCCTCTAAAAGTGGCCTTAGTGGGCTTGATCGCTGACTGATCGATGCCCATCTTGCACACTGTATCCTGGTAAAGCAGGTTTAAACTGCTACCTCCGTCCATAAGGACTCGAGTGAGGTGGAACCCATCTACTATTGGGTCGAGGATTAGTGTGGCTGGATTGCTCCGGTTGGCGTTGACCGGACGATCCATGCGGTTGAAGGTGACCGGCCCTAGCTTATATTGTGGGACGGTGAGTTCCAGTTAGCCGCCATCCTTAAGGGTGTATATCTGGTCAAAGTGGGCCGTTTGGGTGGTATTTACCACATTCACCGATTGAGTATGGGGGGATTTCTTTTGCACTCCTGTGTTCGGAAATCTGGGCTCTTCATTGCTATCATGGCTTTGAGACCCCTCTTCGTGTTTGGCGCCTGCCTTGCCGGCTTATTTGAAGACCCAGCATTCTCTGTTGGTATGGGTGGCTGGCGTTTCTGGGGCGCCATGAATTTGGCATTAGCGAGCGAGTATGTGGTCCAGACTGGATGGACCCGGATTTGTATTTTTGGGCCGCCCCTTCCGCTGACCCAGCATTAACTGCCGTATTATTGGTTTTATCACCATATTTGCGGCGCTTGTGTTTGTTGCGTCGTGGTTTGCCGTTGGCATCTTTGCTATCCGGAGTGCCCAGATTCCAGGATGTGTTGTTGCTGCGAGCTAGCCAGCTATCCTCACCCGCGCAAAAGCGGGTCATGAGAATCGTGAGGGCTGCCATAGACTTTGGCTTCTCCTGGCCGAGGTGCCAGGCGAGCCACTCATCGCGGATGTTATACTTGAATGCCGCTAAGGCCTCTGCATCCGGACAGTCGACAATTTGGTTTTTCTTAGTCAGGAACCATGTCCAGAATTGTCTGGCCGATTCCCCTGGCTATTGAGTTATATGGCTCAAGTCATCAGCATGTGGTGGTCGCACATAAGTGCCCTGGAAGTTGTCAAGGAATGTGTCTTCCAGATCCTCCCAACTGCCGACGGAGTCTGCTGGCAAGCTATTCAGCCAATGCCGAGCTAGTCCTATGAGTTTTAGTGGGAGGTATTTGATGGCATGTAGATCATCACCGCGAGCCATGTGGATGTGAAGGAGGAAATCATCAATCCATACAGCGGGATCTGTTGTACCATCATATGATTCGAAATTTACGGGTTTGAAACCCTCCGGGAATTCATGATCCATAACTTCATTAGTGAAGCATAGGGGGTGTGCGGCGCCTCTGTGCCAGGCTATATCCCGATGCAGTTCATGTGAGTCTTGTCTGCTGTATTCGGCCCGGCCGGATTTGCTTTTGGTGTATCCGGCGCGACGATCATCGTCCCATGTTGGCGCGTGTGCCCGTGACCCATATATTGACCTTGCAAGTTTTGCCTTACTGTCCAATGCGTCTCGCAGGTCCCGTGTGTTGCCCCGGGCCTTGGTATTTTTGAATGAGTGGCGGCGGGGTGGAGGCTGAACTTTGGGCTGAAATGCCTCTCTGGCTCGGCCATGCAGTGGCCGGTCAGCCGCATCGTACACTGATGAATGAGGTTTCAATGCTTCCTCCTTGAGGTGAGGTAGCAACCTACATTTTGGGTAACTCTTGGAGGGGCGCTCGAGTTCGTACTCCTCGGCCGCAAGGACTTCGGTCCATCTGTCTGCTAGCAAGTCTTGATTGGCTTGAAGCTGGTGCTGCTTTTTCCTCGGGCTATTTGTCGTGGCCATAAGCCGATGCTTGAAGAGCTCCTGTTCGACGGGGTCCTCAAGCACGATAAATTATTCTTCGCCGAGGCTTGCCTCGTCTTCAGAGAGAGGTATGTAATTGTCCTCCTCTGGTTCTCCATCAGCTGCCGGCTCTGGAGGGCTAGCTTGTTCATCCTCCGGCTCTACATCGTGCTGGAGGGTATTGTGGTTGCCCTCGGCACTATCCGGAGTGTTATTATCTCATGTCCGGTATCTCTACTTTTGCTGTGGCGGGACTTAGAGCGGCGCCGCTGACATCGGTGCTTGGGTTGCTTCTTGGAGGGGTCATCCTCCGGTGTCTCGTCGCCATTGCCTTCTTTAGGGGTGTCCACCATGTATATATCATATGATGAGGTAGCGGCCCAGCACCCTGTGGGCGGTGGTTCCTGCTCATCTCCTGCATCGTCGTCCATACCGTCGATGTCTTCGGAGTCGAAGTCGAGCATGTCGGTTAAATCGTCGACAGTGGCTACTAAGTGGGTGGTGGGTGGGCAGCGGATTTCTTCGTCGTCCGCATCCCATTCTAGCCGGACATAGTTCGGCCAAGGTTCTCCTGACAGGGAGAGAGACCTTAATGAATTTAGCACATCGCCGAAAGGTGAGTGCTAAAAGATATCTGCAGAGGTGAACTCCATGATCGGCGCCCAGTCGGATTCGACGGGCACGGATGTAAGCGGCTCGGAGTCCGTGGCCGGAGATGAATCTAGTGGTTCGGCGACACGGCTCTCGTAAGGGGTGAAGTCAGTATCCGGCTCTATCGCCAATGAGAGTGCGGTCTCCATGGCGGGCTGATACGTGTCCAACGTATCTACAATTTTTGATTGCTCCATGCTATATTATCTACTGTTTTGGACTATATTGGGCTTTATTTTCCACTTTCATATTATTTTTGGGACTAACCTATTAACCGGAGGCCCAGCCCAGAATTGCTGTTTTTTGCCTATTTCAGTGTTTCGGATAAACAGAATATCAAATGGAGTCCAAATGGAATAAAATCTTCGGAAACATGATTTTCTCACCGAACGTGATCTAGGAGACTTGTACCCTACTACAAGGGATCAAAGAGGTGGTCACGAGGGTGGGGGCGCCCCCCCTAGGGCGCGCCCTCCTGCCTCATGGGCCCCTCGGTGCTCCACCAACGTACTCCTTCCTCCTATATATACACACGTACCCCCAAACGATCAGAACAGGAACCAAAAACCTAATTCCACCGCCGCAACTTTCTGTATCCACGAGATCCCATCTTGGGTCCTGTTCCGGAGCTCCGCCGGAAGAGGGCCGTCATCACGGAGGTCTTCTACATCATCCTAGCCCCTCCGATGAAGTGTGAGTAGTTTACCTCAGACCTTCGGGTCCATAGTTAGTAGCTAGATGGCTTCTTCTCTCTCTTTGAATCTCAATACAAAGTTCTCCCCCTCTCTTGTGGAGATCTATTTGATGTAATCTTCTTTTTGTGGTGTGTTTGTTGAGATCGATGAATTGTGGGTTTATGATCAAGTCTATCTATGATTAATATTTGAACCTTCTCTGAATTCTTTTATGCATGATTGGTTATCATTGCAAGTCTCTTCGAATTATCCGTTTGGTTTGGCCAACTAGATTGGTAGTTCTTGCCATGGGAGAAGTGCTTAGCTTTGGATTCGATCTTGCGGTGTCCTTACCCAATGATAGAAGGGGCAGCAAGGCACGTATTTTATCGTTGCCATCGAGGATAACAAGATGGGGTTTATTTCATATTGCATGAATTTATCTCTCTACATCATGTCATCTTGCTTAAGGCGTTACTCTGTTTTTAACTTAATACTCTAGATGCATGCTGGATAGTGGTCGATGAGTGGAGTAATAGTAGTAGATGCAGAGTCATTTCGGTCTACTTGTCACGGACGTGATGCCTATATACATGATCATGCCTAGATATTCTCATAATTATGCTCAATTCTATCAATTGCTCAACAGTAATTTGTTCACCCACCATAGAATACTTATGCTCTTGAGAGAAGCCACTAGTGAAACCTATGGCCCCCGGGTCTATTCTCATCATATCAATCTCCATCACTTTTGTATTGTTTTGCTATTTACTTTACTTTTACTTTTTACTTTGCATCTCTATATCAAAAATACCAAAAATATTCTATCTATCAGATCTCACTCTCGTAAGTGACCGTGAAGGGCTTGACAACCCCTAATCGCGTTGGTTGCGAGTAGCTATCGCTTTGTGCAGGTACGAGGGACTTGAGCATGGGCTCCTACTGGATTGATACCTTGGTTCTCAAAAACTGAGGGAAATACTTACGCTACTCTGCTGCATCATCCCTTCCTCTTCGGGGAAAACCAACGCAAGCTCAAGACATAGCAAGAAGGATTTCTGGCGCCGTTGCCGGGGAATCTACGCAAAAAGTCAATATACCGAGTACCCATCACAATCCCTGTCTCTCGCATGACATTATTTGCCATTTGCCTCTCGTTTTCCTCTCCCCCCCCCCCAATTCACCCTTGCCGTTTTATTCGCCCTCTCTCTCTCTACCCTCCCTCTCTGTTTGCCTCTTTTTGCCTGTTTCTTGTTTGCTCGTATGGTTAGAATAGTTGTTTATTTATTACTAAACAAAGAACCTAAGATCTATGGATCCTCATCCGCTTGCCAATCTTTTTAAGAGATCCAATTATGATGAACCAATTCCTAGTGATTTGGATGCACTAGATTATCTTTATAAGATTTTGCCTGAAATCCGTAAATCTGAAAATTGTGATGAAATACCTTATGAAGTGATTCACGATAGATCTTTGAATAAAAAGCATGATTGCAATGATTTTACTATAAACTCTCTTGATGTCAATTGTGCTAATAATATGCAAAACCCTAAGCTTGGGGATGCTTTTGCTATGTCCCCTACTTGTTGCAATGATCATGATTGGGGTGATTCTTCTTTTGATCTTGAAAATTTTCTTAAACCCCATGATGAATATGAGATTGATTATAATGTTTGCAATAATATTGAAAGTGGGTTTGGAAAGGTCATGACTTTAGTTAATGTTAATCCCACTATTTTGGAAGAGTGTAAACTTTGCGTGCATATGGATCGTGTCAAAAATATTTTGTGTGATAGCTATTTTGTTGAATTTTCTTATGATCCCTCATGCAATTATTATGAGAGAGGAAAATATGGTGGTAGAAATTTTCATGTTACTAAATTACCTCTCGTTATGTTGAGATTGCTATTGTTTCTTTCCGCTTCCTTGCATATGCTAGTTTTTTCTTGCCTTGACAATTTGTTTGCCTATAAAATGCCTATGCATAGGAAGTATGTTAGACTTAGATGTGTTTGTCACCTGTTTTATGATGCTCTCTTTGTTCTTCAATTTTTGTCTTTCATGTGAGCATCATTAAAATTATCAATGCCTAGCTTTAAGGATTTAAAGAAAAGCGCTTGTTGGGAGACAACCCAATATTTATCCTTCCTGTTATTCAATAAATAAATTATTTATCCTCTGTTTTTGTTGTGTTTTTATGTTTAATTAGTGTTTGTGCCAAGTAGAACCGTTGGGAAGACTTGGGGAAAGTCTTGTTGAACTTGCTGTAAAAAACAGAAACTTTAGCGCTCACGAGAACTGCTGTCATTTTTATTTGAAGAGTGCTATTTAGTTAATTATATTTTCAGATGATTAATAGATAAATTACTCACGTTCATCAATTTATTTTAGAATTTTTGGGGTTCCATATCTTGCGCTAGCTACAGATTACTACAGACTGTTTTGTTTTTGACAGATTCTGTTTTTCATGTGTTGTTTGCTTATTTTGATGAATCTATGGCTAGTAAAATAGTTTATAATCCATAGAGAAGTTGGAATACAGTAGGTTTAACACCAATATAAATAAAGAATGAGTTCATTACAGTACCTTGAAGTGGTCTTTTGTTTTCTTTCGCTAACGGAGCTCACGAGTTTTCTATTTTGAGTTTTGTGTTGTGAAGTTTTCAAGTTTCGGGTAAGAATTTGATGGATTATGGAACAGGGAGTGGCAAGAGCCTAAGCTTGGGGATGCCTATTGCACCCCCAAGATAACCCAACGACACCAAAAAGTCAAAGCTTGGGGATGCCCCGGAAGCCATCCCCTCTCTCGTCCACTTCCATCGGTAATTTACTTGGAGCTATATTTTTATTCACCAACATGATATGTGTTTTGCTTGGAGCATCTTTTATTATTTGTGTCTTTGTTTGTTAGTATGCCACAATCATCCTTGCTGTACACACCTTTTGAGAGAGCCATACATGAATTAAAATTTGATAGAATACTCTATGTGCTTCACTTATATCCTTTGAGCTAGATAATTTTACTCTCTGTGCTTCACTTATATCTTTTGAGCTAGATAATTTTGCTCTATGTGCTTCACTTATATCTTTTGAGCTAGATAATTTTGCTCTATGTGCTTCACTTAGATCTTTTAGAGCACGGTGGTGGATTCGTTTTAAAGAAACTATTGATCTCTCATGCTTCACTTAAATTAATTTGAGAGTCTCTTAATAGCATGGTAATTTGCCTAATAATAATATGCTTGGTATTCAAGATTTGTAAAACTTTCTTTTGAGTGTGTTGAATACTAAGAAAAGATTGAAGCATGATAATTGTTTTGAGATATGGAGGTGATAATATTAAAGTCATGCTAGTTGAGTAGTTGTGAATTTAAAGAATACTTGTGTTGAAGTTTGTGATTCCCGTAGCATGCACGTATGGTGAACCGTTATGTGATGAAGTCGAAGCATGATTTATTTATTGATTGTCTTCCTTATGAGTGGCGGTCGGGGACGAGCGATGGTCTTTTCCTACCAATCTATCCCCCTAGGAGCATGCGCGTAATACTTTGCTTTGATAACTTCTAAATTTTTGCAATAAGTATATGAGTTCTTTATGACTAATGTTGAGTAGATTATACACACTCCCACCCTTCCACCCTTGCTAGCCTCTCTAATACCGCGCAACTTTCGCCGGTATCATACACCTACCATACCTTCCTCAAAACAGCCACCATACCTACCTATTATGGCATTTGCATAGCCATTCCAAGATATATTGCCATGCAACTTTCCACCATCTAGTTCATCATGACACATCCATCATTGTCATATTGCTTAGAATGATCATGTAGTTGACATAGTATTTGTGGCAAAGCCACCGTTCATAATTCTTTCATACTTGTCACTCTTGATTCATTGCATATAACGGTACACCGCCGGAGGCATTCATATAGGGTCATACTTTGTTTTAGTATCGAGTTGTAATCATTGAGTTGTAAATAAATAGAAGTGTGATGATCATCATTCAATAGAGCATTGTCCCAAAAAAAGAAAGAGAAAAGCCAAAGAAAAAAAGAAGGCCCAAAAAAATATAAATAAATAAATAAGGGACAATGCTACTATCCTTTTTTCAACACTTGTGCTTCAAAGTAGCACCATTATATAGCGAGTCTCATATATTGTGCTTCAAAGTAGCACCATGTTCTTCATATAGAGAGTCTCATATGTTGTCACTTTCATATACTAGTGGGAATTTTACGTTATAGAACTTGGCTTGTATATTCCAATGATGGGCTTCCACAAATTGCCCTAGGTCTTCGTGAGCAAGCAAGTTGGATGCACACCCACTAGTTTCTTTTGTTGAGCTTTCATCCATTTATAGCTCTAGTGCATCCGTTGCATGGAAATCCCTACTCACTCACATTGATATCTATTGATGGGCATCTCCATAGCTCGTTGATACGCCAAGTTGATGTGAGACTATCTTCTCCTTTTTGTCTTCTCCACAATCACCAATCTATTCCACCTATAGTGCTATATCCATGGCTCACGCTCAAGTATTGCGTGAAGATTGAAAAAGTTAGAGTATGAAACAATTGCTTGGCTTGTCATCGGGGTTGTGCATGATTTAAATACTTTGTGTGGGGAAGATGGAGCATAGCCAGACTATATGATTTTGTAGAGATAACTTTCTTTGGCCATGTAATTTTGAGAAGACATAATTGCTTTGTTAGTATGCCTGAAGTATTATTATTTTCTATGTCAATATAAATATTTGTCTTGAATCATTCTAATCTGAATATTCATACCACAATTATGAATATTTACATTGAAATTATGCCAAGTAGCACTCCGCATCAAAAATTCTTTTTTTATCATTTACCTACTCGAGGATGAGCAGGAATTAAGCTTGGGGATGCCTGATACGTCTCCAACGTATCTATAATTTTGATTGCTCCATGCTATATTATCTACTGTTTTACACTATATTGGGCTTTATTTTCCACTTTTATATTATTTTTGGGACTAACCTATTAACCGGAGGCCCAACCCAGAATTGTTGTTTTTTGCCTATTTTAGTGTTTCGGATAAACATAATAACAAACGGAGTCCAAACGGAATAAAATCTTCGAAAACATGATTTTCTCATCGAACGTGATCCAGGAGACTTGGACCCTACTGCAAGGGATCAAAGAGGTGGTCACGAGGGTGGGGGCGCCCCCCCTAGGGCGCGCCCCCTGCCTCGTTGGCCCATCGGTGCTCCACCGACGTACTCCTTCCTCCTATATATACACATGTACCCCCAAACAATCAGAACAGGAGCCAAAAACCTAATTCCACTGCCGCAACTTTCTGTATCCATGAGATCCAATCTTGGGGTCTGTTCCGGAGCTCTGTCGGAAGAGGGTCGTCATCACGGAGGGCTTCTACATCATCCTAGCCCCTCCGATGAAGTGTGAGTAGTTTACCTCAGACCTTCGGGTCCATAGTTAGTAGCTAGATGGCTTCTTCTCTCTCTTTGAATCTCAATACAAAGTTCTCCCCCCCCCTTGTGGAGATCTATTCGATGTAATCTTCTTTTTGCGGTGTGTTTGTTGGGACCGATGAATTGTGGGTTTATGATCAATTCTATCTATGAATAATATTTGAATCTTCTTTGAATTCTTTTATGCATGATTGGTTATCTTTGCAAGTCTCTTCGAATTATCCGTTTGGTTTGGCCAACTAGATTGGTAGTTCTTGCCATGGGAGAAGTGCTTAGCTTTGGGTTCGATCTTGCGGTGTCCTTACCCAGTGACAGAAGGGGCAGTAAGGCACGTATTGTATCGTTGCCATCGAGGATAACGATGGGGTTTATTTCATATTGCATGAATTTATGTCTCTACATCATGTCATCTTGCTCAAGGCGTTACTCTATTTTTAACTTAATACTCTAGATGCATGCTCGATAGCGGTCAATGAGTGGAGTAATAGTAGTAGATGCAGAATCGTTTCGGTCTACTTGTCATGGACGTGATGCCTATATACATGATCATGCCTAGATATTGTCATAATTATGCTCAATTCTATCAATTGCGCAACAGTGATTTGTTCACCCACGGTAGAATACTTTTGCTCTTAAGAGAAGCCACTAGTGAAACATATGGCCCCCGGGTCTATTCTCATCATATCAATCTCCATCACTTTTATATTGTTTTGCTATTTACTTTGCTTTTACTTTTTACTTTGCATCTTTATATCAAAAATACCAAAAATATTCTATCTATCAGATCTCACTCTCGTAAGTGACCGTGAAGGGCTTGACAACCCCTAGTCGCGTTGGTTGCGAGTAGCTATCGCTTTGTGCAGGTACGAGGGACTTGAGCGTGGGCTCCTACTGGATTGATACCTTGATTCTCAAAAATTGAGGGAAATACTTACGCTACTCTGCTGCATCATCCCTTCCTCTTCGGGGAAAACCAACGCAAGCTCAAGACGTAGCACGGGGTCTATCCCTCCGCTCTCGGATGGCGCGATTTGCTCCGGATTGACGGCCGGAGTAGTTGCAGATGCGATCTCCCGAACACTGTCCGGCGGCAGAGTTACGTCGTGCTCGTCTTGACTGTGCGACGCACCTGACATGGGCTCGAATCCGTCGAAGAAAAGGTCTTTGCGGACGTCGGCAATGTAGTTTAAGTTTCCAAATCTGACCTGATGGCCAGGGGTGTAGCTTTTGATCTGCTCCAGATGGCCAAGCGAATTGGCCCGCAGTGTGAAGCCACCGAATACGAAGATCTGTCCGAGGAGGAAAACCTCACCTTGGACCGCATCGCTACCGATGATCGAAGGAGCCATCAAGCCTTAAAGTCAACCGAACAGGACATGAAGGGTCTTAAAGTCCGGATGTGGCCTGGCAATCTCCTGCCTAGCAGCTACTTCGGTCTAGTGAGGCGGCTTGTGGATGCCTGCCCACGGCTTGAAGTCATAAAGCGGTCCGTCTGTATCGAGGGTGCGCGCGGGGCTTTTGCCCGGGCGAAGGTGCACTGGGCAAAGCTGGATGCCTTAAAGCTGGTGGAGGGGCCGCCAGAGGGCAAGGAGCATCACTGCCCCGAAATGTATTATGACAGTGTCCTGAAGGGTTCCCGCCTTGTGGCGGAGGAATGTGCTAGAGATGTAATTTTTGAATGAACATGCTCATGTGATCCTGTAATGTGAAACGAGTTCATTTGCGCTATGAAATGCTTTTTGAATTTAAAATATTACCTTATGTGCGATCGTTTATAAAATCTGAGAGTTGGCCAGTAGTCGGCTTCTGCCCCCATGTAACTAGTACTAGGGTGTTCGGGATAAAGCTGAGCACTCTTTATCCCAATTTTGGGTCCTTCGAGGGAGGTGTTCAGCGCAACGAACCAGGCAATTGGACTATAAGGCTTTATCACTCTCACTTAGCCATAGAAGTCTACAATTTTAAATTTTGGCAAAGCCCCTAGTATTCAGAAGGCCGAATTTGGGGCGCTATATACGCCTAAGTCGGGAAAGGCCGACTCCTCGCCTGAAGCAGAAAAAGTCTTTAAGGACTTGAGACCTCTTGAATAGCGACCAGCTCTTGCCTTATCATGACAGTCAGTTTTCGGCTTTCGCTACTGAGGTGCTCGTCCAGAAGAACTGGGACACAATCGCAGTAATTCTCCCAGCGCTACTTTAGCCGATATAGCGGAATGTAACGTACCAAAACATGGGAGCTGGGCCAACCCAACTATTGACCCGACATGATTCGGAGATGATGGATATAATGCTATAAGTTCAGGGTGCCGCACTGTAGAAAGTGTTCGGACTTCTCACGCCGTATTATGGGGTAAACGAAAGCCCCTGGCATACTGACCGTACCAGAATATACGGGTGCAAGTTGTCGTAAATGAACATATAAGAAAAAAAGGATGGATAATGCAATAATAGACTAATGCTATGCATTGTTATTTAAATAATACGTCGAAGCGTACTGATACAATTAGTGCAATAAGCAAAAAATATGACTATTTGACATGTCCTATCCAAGGGCAAGCTGCGTATGGGTAGTAAAAAGCGGGTATATCGATTGTTATTAGAGACCACCTGTGGGTTCCCTTGTACGTCTTAGCTTCTTGCCTCCTTGGTTGTTCCTTCCCGTAATGTGTCCGGCAATCATATTGTCGGAAAGGGCTTCCAGAGAGTAAGGTCCTGAAAGAGAAAAAATGATAAAGGTATGCAGCCCCTAGGGCGGTTAAGCCGCACTGCGGGACGTGCCCTGATCGTGCCCCCGCCTATGCCCATGGTATTTTTAGTGCGTAATTATGTACGCGCGGCACAGATTTTGTTGCTTGACTGGGACTGGGATGGGGGCCGAATTGCTAGGCGAGCTCTGAACATGCCAGGCGATCCTGTTGCAGGTTACTCCGGACTTGCTTGACGGTGTCCGGGGGCTGTATTGCCGAATTGTGGTTTGCCTCAAAAGGCTACTTTGTGCTTCTACTGCGAGGGCCGCGGTGTGCTCTTCCATGCGGAGCGAGCGTTCAGTGTTTCCATTGACTATTATGACCCCCCTAGGTCCTGGCATCTTGAGCTTGAAGTATGCGTAATGCGGTACCACATTGAATTTTGCAAATGCGGTTCGCCCGAGCAGTGCATGATAGCCACTGTGGAACGGGACAATATCGAAGATTAACTCCTCGCTTCAGAAGTTGTTCGGAGATCCGAAGACCACTTCCAGTGTGATTGAGCCCGTGCAATGGGCCTCTACACCTGGGATGATGCCCTTAAAGGTGGTTTTGGTGGGTTTGATCCTCGAGGGATCTATACCCATTTTGCGCACTGTATCCTGATAGAGTAGGTTCAAGCTGCTGCCGCCGTCCATAAGGACTCGAGTGAGGTGAAATCTGTCTACTATTGGGTCGAGGATTAGTGCGGCTGGATTGCCCTGATTGGCGTTAACCGGACGATCCGTGCGGTTGAAGGTGACCGGCCCTAGTTTATATTGTGGGACGGCTAGTTCTGTTGAGTCGCCATCCCTAAGGGTGCATATCTGGTCCGAGTTTGCAATTTTGGTGGTATTTAGCACATTCACCGATTGAATATGGGGGGGGGATTTGTTTTGCCCTCATGTGTTCGGTGATCTGGGCTCTTCGTCGCTATCGTCGCTTTGAGACCCCTCTTCGTCTTTGGCGCCTGCCTTGCCGGCTTGTTTGAAGACCCAGCATTCTCTATTGGTATGGGTGGCTGGCGTTTCTGGGGTGCCATGAATTTGGCATTGGCGATCGAGTATGCAGTCCAGACTGGATGGACCCGGATTTTTATTTTTGGGTGGCCCTTTCTGCTGACTAGGCATTGAGCCCCTGAACCCGGCATTAACTATCGTATTTTCGGCGTTTTCACCATATTTGCAGCGCTTGTATTTGTTGCGTCATGGTTTGCCGTTGCTATCCCTGGCTTCTAATATCCAGGTTTGCTTGCTGTATTGGTACTACAAGCCAACCAGCTATCTTCGCCCGCACAAAAGCGGGTCATAAGTGTCGTGAGGGCTGCCATGGATTTTGGCTTCTCTTGGCCGAGGTGCCGGGCGAGCCATTCGTCACGGATATTATGCTCAAATGTCGCTAAGGCATCTGCATTTGGACAGTCGACAATTTGGTTCTTCTTGGTTAGGAACCGGGTCCAAAATTTCCTGGCCGATTCCCCTGGCTGCTGAGTTATATGACTTAAATCATCAGTGTCCGGCGGTCGCACATAAGTGCCCTGGAAATTGTCCAGGAATGCCTCTGCCTGGTTCTCCCAACTTCCGATGGAGTTTGCCGGCAAGCTATTGAGCCAATGCCGAGCCGGCCCTTTGAGTTTTAGCGGGAGATACTTGATAGCATGTAGGTCATCCCCGCGGGACATGTGAATGTGGAGGAAGAAGTCTTCTATCCATACCGCGGGGTCTGTGGTACCATCGTAAGATTCGATGTTTACGGGTTTAAACCCTTCTAGGAATTTGTGATCCATTACTTCGTCAGTGAAGCATAAGGGGTGTGTGGCGCCTCTGTGCCGGGCTATATCGCGACACGGTTCATACGAGTCTTGTCTGCCGTGTTCGGCTCGGTCGGATTTGCTTTCAGTGTATCAGGCGTGACAATCATCGTCACGTGTTGGTGCACGCCCCCGTGATCCATAGATCGATCTTGCATGTTTTGCCTTGTTTTCCAATACGTCTCACAGGTCCCGCGTGTTGCCCCGGGCCTTGGTATTTTTGTTTGATTAGCGGCGGGGTGCGGGCTAGACTTTGGGCTGAAATGCCTCTCTGTCTCGGGCACGAGGTGGCCCATTAGCCGCGTCATATGCTGGTGATGTGGGTTTCAATGCTTCCTCCTCGAGGTGAGGTAGCAACCTCCGCTTTGGGTAACTCTTGGTTGGGTGCTCGAGTTCGTATTCCTCGGCCGCAAGGACTTCGGTCCATCTGCCTGCTAGCAAATCTTGATCAGCTCGAAGCTGTTGTTGCTTTTTCTTCAAGCTATTTGTTGTGGCTATAAGCCGGCGCTTGAAGCGCTCCTGCTAGACGGGATCCTCAGGCATGATAAATTCTTCGTTGTCGAGGCTCACCTCGTCTTCGGAGAGAGGTATGTAATTGTCCTCATCCGATTCTCCATCTGCTGCCCGCTCTGGAGGGCTAGCTTGTTCACCCTCCCGCTCTAAATCGTGCTGGAGGGGATTGTTGTCATCTTCGGCACTATCCGGAGTGTTATTGTCTCTTGTGCTGGTATCACAACTTTTGCTATGGCGGGACTTAGAGCGGCGCCGCTGACGTCGGCGCTTGGGTTGCTTCTTGGAGGGGTCATCCTCCGCTATCTAATCACCATTGCCTTCTTTGGGGGTGTCCACCATGTATATATCATATGATGAGGTGGCGGACCAGCGCCCTGTGGGCGGTGGTTCCTGTTCGTCCCCTGCATCGTCGTCCATACCGCCGATGTCTTCGGAGTCGAAGTCGAGCATGTCGGTTAAATCATCGAGAGTGGCTACTAAGTGGGTGGTGGGTGGGGAGCGAATTTCTTCGTCGTCCGCATCCCATTCTAGCCGGACATAGTTCGGCCAAGGTTCTCCTGACAAGGAGAGAGACCTTAATGAATTTAGCACGTCACCGAAAGGTGGGTGCTGAAAGATATCCGCGAAGGTGAACTCCATGATCGGCGCCCAATCAGATTCAATAGGCACGGACGCAGGCGGCTCGAAGTCCGTGGCCGGGGATGAATCCAGTGGTTCGGCAACACGGCTCTCGTAAGGGGTGAAGTCAGTATTCGGCTCCATCGCCACTGAGAGTGCGGCCTCCATGGCGGGGTCTATCCCCCCGTCCTCAGATGGCGCAATTTGCTCTGGATTGAGGGCCGGAGTAGTTGCGGGTCTGATCTCCCGAACACTGTCTGACGGCAGAGTTACGTCATGCTCATCGTGATTGTGCGGCGCACCTGACATGGGCTCAAATCCATCGAAGATCAAGTCTCCGCGGATGTTGGCAGTGTAGTTTGAGTTTCCGAACCTGGCCTGATGGCCAGGGGCGTAGCTCTCGATCTGCTCCAGATGGCCAAGCGAGTTGGCCCGCAGTGCGAAGCCGCCGAATACGAAGATCTGCCCGGGGAGGAAAACCTCACCCTGGGCCGCATTGTTATCGATGATCGAAGGAGCCATCAAGCCTTATGGTGACGACACAGTGGAACTCTCAATGAAAGCACCAATGTCGGTGTCAAAACCGGCGAATCTCGGGTAGGGGGTCCCGAACTGTGCGTCGAAGGCGGATGGTAATAGGAGGCAGGGGACACGATGTTTACCCAGGTTCGGGCCCTCTTGATGGAGGTAATACCCTACGTCCTGCTTGATTGATCTTGATGATATGAGTATTACAGTGTTGATCTACCATGAGATCGTAGAGGCTAAACCCTAGAAGGTAGCCTATGGTATGATTGTTTGTCGTCCTACAGACTAAACCATCTGGTTTATATAGACACCGGAGGGGGCTAGGGTTACACCGAGTCGGTTATAAGGGAGGAGATCTACATATGCGTAATGCCAAGCTTGCCTTCCACGCCAAGGAGAGTCCTATCCGGACACGGGACAAAATCTTCAATCCTGTATCTTCATAGTCCAATAGTTCGGCCAAAGGATATAGTCCGGCTGTCCGGAGACCCCCTAATCCAGGACTCCCTCAGTACCCCTTGGCTACATCCGCCGGGTCTAGCTCTGGTACCCAGGCTTTGGAGCGGCTTAGAGCAGTTAGGGCTCCGGCTCTCGCACAGGAATGCTTGACTTATCTTCTTCAAACCTGGCGGGTAAGATGGATAGCTTCTTCAAGACATCACTCAATAGGTTTGGTCCTTGGTTAGCTGGGGAAATAATGGCAAGAGCCCGTTGAGCTCCAGTATACAGTTGCTCCACAAGGGTGTAAACTGCCTTGAGCTTTATCAAGTTGTTTTGACTCAGATTGTCGCTCCATGGACCTATGAGGTATTTCCAACAGGTTAAGCAGGCAGCTCACATTATGGTGACAAAAATAGAATTTAAGTAAATAATACGGTGACTCATCGAAGATTCCAGAGACCATCTGAGACACACGGTTCTTTAAACCGGTGAGCTCAGCGGTAACTTCCTTGAGAGCCGCCTCGACCGTTTCAGCACGCTATGTCAGTGAAGTCTTTTCATCGGCCCAAGATTTTTTTCTCTGCATTAAAACTGGTCTTCAGTTTCTCTGCTTCAGATATGCTCAACTGGAGTTTGGATTCAGTCTTCTTTGCCTTAGTTTCTTGAGCCGCCAGTCGGGTTTTCGCATCAGCCAGTTGAGAATCCAAGTCGGTTATGGCGGTCTGTAGACACGCATAGATGTGTCAAAGTTTATTCCAATAGAGGTCATAATGACTAAAGTCCCAAGCACTTTGCAAAGCAACACCACTCGGCACTTGGGGCTAATGTCTGCCAAAGTTATTCTTAAATGCAGAAATGACTCTTCTAAAAAAGTCCCAAGTGTTTCACAGGTAACAACGCTTGGCACTTGGGGGCTAATGCATGGTATTCAGAAAGTTTTCCCTCTTGAGCTGGATAACAATATTAGTTTTGACTGGTTCATGAAAGTTATGAAGTTAAGTACCATCTCATTCATGATGAATTAAGCCGGCCCTTGGGGACTGCAGGTGCGAAATTATGCTAATCAGATAAATCCGGTTAAACATTTTAAACGGGACTTGGGAAAAATCTAGGTCAGAACATCAACCTATATCACAAGTCTACAGATCATTCAAGTTTATCATAATTAGGAGACTTGGGGGCTGGCAGAGCATATAAATTAATGAAAGCCGGAGAGCATACCTCATATTTTAGTTGCAGCTGTTTGACCATCTCAATTTCAGAGTCACGGCTGGAATGCACATGACGAAGGTAGCCAGATAGCACGTCACTAATACTCAGGTGAGCATAGTGAGAGATGTCAAACCGCGCCTTTTGCTTCTCCAAAGCCTCTTGCTTGCCGGAGTGTCTTGCCAGCACAGTTGGATTGCCCGGCTCAACGAATCTACTACCAGTGATTAAAACATCATTGTCATAAGTCTCTGGTAGGTTAGCTGAGCTTGACGGTTCAACAGTAGATGGATTAAGAACGGTTTCGTCAACAGACGGCTCAGGAGGATCTGATTGAACATTGACAGCAAGGTCTTCTAGTACTTCAGGTTGTCCCGGGGCAGGAGTCGTCAGTGCCGGTTCAACGACTTTCAGGTCTTCAGTCGGCTTAGCCACCCTGGCCTTCTTGGGATTTGCTTGACCACTAAGAAGAATTTGATGAGTCAGTATAACGATACGGACATAAAGATGCAGAAGAAGGATAACTATCTTTACCTAGGGGCAGTCTTGAAAGCCGGAAGTTGAGTTTGTAAAGAGTCACCAGAAGAACGAGAGACCTCCTGCATAAGTGAAGTCACAGTTAAAAGAGCAAGGAAATAGACTCATTGATAAAGGCAAAGGTCAAAAATGAAAGGAACCTCATTCTGGCATTTCCGAGGAGTTTTTGGTAAGCCAAAGGGCAGCTCATTGTCGTCACTGGTCCGGGTCTGATGGCGGCTCTCATGTTGTTGTTTTTTCAAAAGAAAATGAGGATCTAAATAAGCCAAGGGGTGTGAAAACCTTACTTTCCGGGTTACCCGTCGAGGTTTCAGCCTTGGCAAAGGTTCTGAATTGGAGGAAATAATTACCTCTTCTTCTACTGGCCAGCTGGCCCCCGTGTCATCCTGGTAATAGTCAGTGTCAATAAGGTTATTAAAAAGTAGGCCAAGAGAGTCAAGGACTACCTCCAACTCAGAGGCATCATCCAGCTTGAGGAGATCAGAAGCAGTTGGTTTCTTTTTGGATTTTCTGGTTGTCTTCTTGGCGGCTATTGCGGCGGCTCTAGCTTTTTTGGCAGCCTCATGATCATATTTGGCTTCCCAAAAGTCAGATTTGGCCTGTAGGTAAATAACAGGTTGAAAATCATGCAAGTACTTAACTACTGAAGAAAAAAAGGAGTCAAGGGGATTTACCTCTGGTGCCGGGTTAAGTTTGCAGAAAGGATTCAATCATACTTTGTTGCGGTCTTCATATTTACCGTTGACAAGAGTGGTTGACATCTTGACAATAGCTTCTTCAGTCAGACGAAGGGAGCTATGATGTAATGTATCGTCCGTTCCTCTGGTGTAGCTACACATCAAATCAGATCGGTGGCTTAGAGGGATGATCCGCCATGCGATCCAACGGCGGATCAAGTCAACTCTTGTTAAGTCGTTCCCCAGTAAAGCTTGAACCCTTTTGATGGTTGGTTGAAGTTTCTTGCGCTCAGCGGCAGAGAGTTTGTCAGGGAGCGAATATTTAGCATCAAGACGCTCAACACGATAACCCGGCATTGGTTTTTCGTCAGCCGGTGATGTATCTTGGCAATAGAACCAGGCTTGATTCCAGTCCTTGGGATGTCTTAGCAAGACTACTAGAGGAAAAACAACATCCCGTCTGTGCTGGATTGAAATCCCACCAAGTTCTAAACTGGGGCCATTGGTATACTCATTCTGGCGGTTCAAGTAAAAGTACTCTCAGAAGAGTTCAACGGTAGGTGCTTCTTGAAGATAAACCTCGCAGAAAACTTGGAAATTCCAGATGTTTGATATGGAATTGGGTCCTAGATCTTGTGGATGAAGCTTGAAAAGTGTAGAATATCTCTGAAGAATTTTGAGCCAGGCGGTGAAAAGCCCCGGTTCATATGGTCAGTAAAGACGATGACTTCACCATCCTTGGGCTGAGGTCTTTCTTCGGCCGGGTCAGGGGTGCGATAGGACATAATGCTCTTCTCTGGTAAATACCCAATGGTGACAAAATCCTTCAGAGTGTCATCAGTGACTGTGGAAGGGAACCAGTTGCAAACTGTCGTTGTCTTTGGCAGCATGGCGAAAGGACAAGCTAAAAAGGAAGTAATTTGCCAGTTCAAGTTAATTGGTGGAATTACAGGTTAATGATTGCAATACAGATGCATAATGGTGGCTTAACTAAGGGCTAATGGTATATGAAGAAAACAAAAAGGCGGCATGGTAAGCCGTCATGATTAAGGAGATTCCAAAATTGCCAGCGATAAAAATTGGTTAAGTACTAAAGCAAACAAGTTTCACAGACAGCGGATATTATTTTGGATCAAAGACCGTTCAGAAAAGGAAAATAAATCTATACCTAAAAATCAGTACAGATGAATTCATAAGCTAGCGCAAGAGTTTTCTTCCAAGGAAAGGGGATCTACATGTATTGAAAGTGGAAGTAAAACAACTACCACATTGGTTTTACGCCATTTTCAGATCAAGAAGCTCACATCACAGCATGGAAGATGAACTATGACGAACAACGGCATAATATAAAGAACGCAAAGGAGATCGCAAACCCTAGTATGGATCTAAGGTATGGACAGGCCAAAACTTACAGGTATAGATCTACCGCGGAGGGTCGCCGCCGTTCTCTGGACCAGTTCAGGCTGATGCAGCGGCCGAGCTTGAGGAAGATAAGGTGCTCTACGACGGCGGCGGAGTTCGAGTGGTAGAGGGGTTGTGAGAGGAAGAAGATGCTGGAAAGGGGGAGAATGAGGAAGACCGGCCGTGCCTATTTATAAGGAGACCGGCGAACAGGCAGGCGCGAAAAACAAGGAGGGCAAATGAAAGTTATCCAGCTAGATGGATGCCTCGATTTTCGGAAAGACATTAAGGCAAAGGTCCATTGAAGATGACGTCATTGCAATTTCTGGAAATATTGGGAGGTAACGTCATGGCGGGTTATGAGGTTTTCATAGACAAAGGAGGAAGGATTTTTTTCTAAGTCTTGAAGATCGAAATGAACAAGTTCAAATCAAACTGGGGCCTAATGTTGGGGATATAACTATTAGGTATGACCCGCCCAGGAGGGGCCGGGTCATCCCCCTGAAGAATTATCGATTATAAAGCCCAAGGTCGCACGACGGGTCATAGATAGGCTTAGTAGCGGGCCCAGACCCGAAGGTGGCTTAAGGCCCATAAGCATAAACCGCCTTGTATGTAAAACTTGTAAAGTAAGGCATGAAAGATACGTCACCAAGCCGGACACGTTGTATGAGCCGGCCGAGACTCTGTAAGCCACAGGGCGTCGACCCGTGTATATAAGGGGACGACCCGGCAGCGGCTTAGGACAAGAAACAACAGATTCAAGAGCCGGTCAAGCGTATTCGCTCCCCGCTCATCGAAACCCTAGCAATTCCACATACAACTGGATTAGGCTTATACCTTCACTGTAAGGGGCCAAACCAGTATAAACTCCTCGTGTCCTTTGTCCTGATTAACCCCTTTAAGCTAACCTCAAGCGATGGCCCCATGACTAAGTCCTCTCTCTCTCTAGGACATCCGACGTGATATTTCCACGACACACCCCTCGCCCACTTAATAGCCACTGTCGATGACCTAATTGACATGCTCGATTATGGCTCCGACGACATCAACGGTATGGACGACGATGCCGGAGAAGAAGAGGCCCAAAACCCTCCATTTACCGGACGCTGGACGGCCACTTCCTCATATGACGTATACATGGTGGATGCACCAAAGGAGAATAGCGGCGATGACAAGGAAGATCCGGTTGAGGATAAACCTCCCGAGATGCAACCAAAGCGCCGTCGTCAGCGGCGCCGCTCTAACTCACGCCGCAGCAAAGACAGCAATATCGGCACAAGAGAAGACAACACTCCGGATGGTGCCGAAGACAATGAAGACCCCATTCAGCCAACTTCCGAACAGGATGAACGGGAAGATGGTCAAATTAGCCCTGGTAAACAGGCCACGCACGAAGACTCAGAAGACAGTAATTATCTTCCGCTCTCCGAGGATGAGGTAAGCCTCGGCACCGAGGATTTTATCGTGCCTGAGGAACCTCTCGGACAAGAGCGCTTCAAGCGCCAGCTAATAGCCACTGCAAGGAGCTTGGAAAATAAACAGCAGCAGCTTTAAGCTGATCAAGATCTGCTCAATGATAGATGGACTGATGTCCTGGCAGCCGAGGAGCACACCGCTGCATTAGCAGCAGAAGTAGAGAGCGGCATTTTCAAGCAGAACCTTAATTCGGCGGCCGAGTTCCCGGACACTGTCAAGAGAGTCCGGACTATTCTGCAGCAGGACAGCTCGGCTTGTCAAGAGCTCGACTAGCAATTCGGCCTCCGTCCCAGCCCTGATCAAGCAGCGGCATCCGTACCGCATGTACATAACTACGCACTCAAAATACCTTGGGCATAGATGGAGGCATAACTAGCTTGTGATCCACAATACGGCTCGACCACCCCCGGACACACATACTTTCACTGTTTCCTTTTTCTCCTTTTCAGGTTTGTTTTTTATAGGCCTTCCCTGACGGCTTGACCATCGGTTCTTTTCGAAGGATAAATACACCAAGACGACAAGAAGCATGGACGTACTGGGGAATTTTTAGGTGGTTTCTTTAACGAGCCCTTTACCTGTTTTCAGGACCCACATGCAGCTCTTCTTTGGTTAAGGCATATTAAATAGCCTTCTGCTTATTGCACCACCTGTATAAATGTGCTTTAACGCACTACTAAAATTATAATGGAAATAGTTTGCGGCCCAAATTTTACGGCTTTTGCTTACTACCCTTTCTTCTTTTTCTTTTTTGATAACTTTATCAAATAGCACCCGTACACTTTGGTACGTTTCAATTTGCCAGGGGCTTCATAGCGCCCCACAACACGGCAACAAAGTCTGAACACTTTGTATAGTATAGTTTGGCACCCCGAATTTAGCACTATATGCATTGGCTCTGAACCATGTCTTTGGTCAATAATTGGGTTGCCCGGCTCGTGTGCTTGCTACCTTACGTTCCGTTATATCGGCTAGGGTAGTAAAGGGAGAACTACTGCAATTGTGCCCTGGTTTACCCAGGGGAGCACCTCAGTAGAGAGAGCCAAAAACTAATTGTCATGATGCAGGGAGAGCCGGTCAGCTCTTCGGAGGTCTCAAATCCTCAAAGATTTTTTCTGCATTATGCGAGGGATCGGTACTTACCCGATCAGGTGTTTACAGTATCCTAGTTCGGATACTAGGGGTTGCGCCTATATTTTCATTGTCAAACACCTATGGCTAAGTGAGGGTGCTAAAGTCGCATAGTCCGATTGCCTGGTTCGTCGCGCTAAACACCTCCTTCAAGGACCAAACAATTGGATCAAGAGTTTTTAGATTACATCTCGAACACCCCCGTACTACCTACATGGGGGCAGAAGCCGACGACTAGCCAACTCCGAGATTTCACACAACACGGCCGCACAGGAGGTGAATTTTTTTTAATAACAAACATTATATTACATAACAACTTTGTTTCATCATACAAGGCAGAGACAACATGAATGTATTCTTTCAAAAATAATGTCTTGCGCACATTGTGTCACCACAATACGAGACCCCTCCAGGGCGGCTTCAAAATACCGCTCGGGCATGCGGTGCTCATTGCCCTCTGGCGGTCCCGCGGTCGTAAGCTTGACGGCGTCCATCTTCGCCCACCACACCTTGACGCGGGCGAAGGCCATGCGCGCGCCCTCGATGAAGACCTACCGCTTGATGACGTCCAACCGAGGGCAGGCATTCACCAGCCGCTTCACGAGCCCGAATTAGCTACCGGGTATAGCTTCGGCAAGCCACAGCTAGATTATTAAATCCTTCATGGCCAGTTCGGCCACCCTATGCAGCTCGACCAGCTGTTTTAGCTGATCGCTAAAGGGCACTGGATGTTCTGGCGCAAGATATTGCGACTAGAACAGCTTCTCCGTAGAGCTCCCTTCTTCGGCTCGGAAGAACTGCGTAGCGTCAGACACACTACACGGCAGATCCGCAAATGCCCCTGGAGAACTCCGAATCCGGGTTAGCAAGAGATACTTATTCTTCACATATTTGCTTTGCATACTAAATGCCTTACCTGCCACGATTTTCTAGGCCTCTTGGATCTCCTGGAGGGCGCCCTGGGCCTCTATCCAGGCCTCTTCCCCGCTTTGGCGGGCCATAGCGAGTTCGGTCTCTCGAGTCGAAATGTCGCGCTCCAAGGATTCGCATTTCTTCACCGCATCCTGGAGCTCTTACTGGACCTCATCAAGCCGGGCCTTGTGCTTCTCACGAGCGACTTTTTCCTTGGCAGCTTTCTCCTTGGCCTGGGCCAGGGCCTGTTTAAGGACCTCGACCTTGGTCGCTGCTCCTACACATATCATGGCACTCTGGTCAATACGCATTATTTATTCTTTCCGAATATATAGCCAGTCAGTACATACCTTGCTTGTCTTCTAGCTGCTTCCTCGCTTGGCCGAGCTCCTCCTCGGCCCGCTCCAGTCTCTGCTTTAGTCCGGAGACTTCGGCAGTGTGTGAGGTCGCGGCTAGCAACGATGCCTGCTTATTCATATAAGACACATTTAGTTAGTTTCCTGATAAAATAAATTGATCCTCTGTCCGGCTCTTCTTTCCGAACACCGGAGTGTCTCAGGGGCTACTGTCTATATTGGGATTTTCTCTTTTGTGTCGCTTACCTCAAAACCTGTCAGCAGGCTGCTGCAGGCTTTGGTTAGTCCTCTCTTGACGGACTGAACCCTCTCAATCACTGTACCCATAAGGATACGGTGTTCATCCACAATGGAAGCGCCTCGTAGCGCTTCCAGCATATTATCCGGTGCCTCTGGTTGGACAGAGGTCACCGGCGGAATAGGCACACCCCCTTCTTTCGAAGGAGGTTGCTCGCCGGATTCCGGAGCCGTATAGGCATTCGGACTTGTATTCGGCTGGGGGCCGAACTGAGCAAAGCCCCATCCCCAGTCGCCATGGGGGTCTGCTCCCCCATGTGTCCGGCAGCCGAAGTTTCGCCCTCTAGCGTCACCCAGGCGGCCTCCTGAACCTCTCCCTGGCCTGGGAAGGTCCTTTGGGACAACACCTCGTCGTTGCCCTTGGTCGTGGGAGAGCGAGCGGCCAGCGGTGATTCGCTGGTCATCGCCTTCGAATCCAACGAACCTCTTGATGAGGATCGCAGGGAGCTGTCATGGTCCGGACTGCAATGGCATAAATTAACATATTAATATCATGAAGCAAGTGAGGCAGGATGCATGGACAGATGCGGGTTTTGGGTACTTACGACGTGGCCAGAGGCTTGTTTCGGGGGCATCGCTCCGGGCTACTGCCGACGTCCCACACAGAGATATCTGCAAGGGGACCCTTCCCCCTCTTGGGCGCCTCCGTCTCCAGATTTGTGGAGGTCGCCCTCTTCTTCCTCCCCCCAACAGGGGGAGAGGTGCTTTCTTCCACCTCCTCGTCATCGTCTTCAGTGGCGGAGGAGAGAGTCTTGTCTTCGTACAACACGTCTAAAGTTCCCTTGCGACGAGGGCCACTCCGGACCCCCTTGGCCTTCTTCTCCGGCGCCTTATAGGGCGCCGGCACCAACATCTTTGCCAGGAGCGGGATGACTGGTTCCTCGGGCAGCGGAGCTGAACATTGAATCCGCTCCACCCTCTCCATCCATACCTGAAAAAATAAGTTTAGATATCCTCCTTGAAACAAGCAAGTAGAGGATGCGTATGGAGACGTGAAAGGCTTACCGCATTGGTAGAATGGGTAATATCATGCTCGCGGTCTGATTCTATGGCTGGCAGCGTCTCGTTGCTCTTAAAGACCAACTTCCAGGCATCTTTGTGAGTGGTTCCGAAGAGCCTTTCCAAGGTTTGGTGCTTCTTCGGGTCGAATTCCCATAAGGGGCAACTTTGGCATGGGAGGATCCGGTGAACCAGCATCACCTGGATTACGTCGACGAGCTTGATGTTTTTATCCACCATGCTTTGAACGCGCGTTTGCAGCGCTATCAGCTCATCTAACGAAGACCAATTTGGGCCCTTCTCTATCCAGGAGGTGAGCCGCAATGGAGCTCCGGACTTGAATTCGGAGGCCGTGGCCCAAGTGGCGCTGCGGGGCTCTGTGATATAGAACCACAGTTTCTGCCACTCCTTGACGGTCTCCACAAAAGTACCTTTGGGCCATGTGACATTGGGCAGCTTGCTCACCATGGCGCCTCCGCACTCCGCGTGCTAGCCATCCACCACCTTCGGCTTCATGTTGAAAATCTTGAGCCACAGTCCGAAGTGGGGTTGGATGCGGAGGAAGGCCTCACACACGACAATGAATGCCGAGATGTTGAGGAAAGAATTTGGGGCTAGGTCATGGAAATCTAGCCCGTAATAGAACATAAGCCCGCGAACGAAAGGGTGGAGAGGAAACCCTAACCCGCAGACGAAATGAGGGACGAACTCCACCCTCTCGTTGGGCTTAGGGGTGGGGACGATTTGCCCCTTGGATGGAAGCCGGTGGGCGATTTCTTTCGCCAGATACCCGGCCTCCCGAAGCCTGGTGATGTCCTTCTCCCTAACAGACGAGGCCATCCACTTGCCTTTCCCTCCTGATCCGAACATGGTTGAGTGCTTCCTTGAGGCGGAAAGAATGAGTACTTGAGCGTTGGAGCTCGAGAATGGAAGGGCAAAGAAAGAGAGAAGGCGTGGGTGAAGAAAAGGGAACCCTTATCTCCTTATAAAGGCAGTGAATATCAAGCGCCTCCCCACTCGCATTAAAACTCGCATGTTCCCAAGGGCTGTGTAAACGGCATAGTTAGATTACCCACGCCCGTATTGATGAGAATCCCACAATAAGGGGACACGATCTCTGCTTTGACAAGACGTGCCTATGAAAACCGCATCTCGAAATGTGGAATGGCAGATGGAAAACGGTTCGAAATGATGACCAAGCAGACGTGATGTCACATTACTAAAAGTTGTCAGCGGATTGGACTCGTGCAATATTATATTCTCTGCGGTTGTGTGTGGTACTTGTGTTGCAGATCTGGACACGTTCATTGCGTCCGAAGACTACCTTGGAGTATTCGGAAAGGGGAACTGATAACCCACAAGTATAGGGGATCGTAATAGTTTTCGAGGGTAGAGTATTCAACCCAAATTTATTGATTCGACACAAGGGAAGCCAAAGAATATTCTCAAGTATTAGCAGCTGAGTTGTCAATTCAACCACACCTGGAAACTTAATATCTACAGCAAGGTATTTAGTAGCAAAGTAATATAATAGTAGTGGTAAAGATAGCAGAAGTAGCGGTAGCAAAAGTAATATTTTTGGTGTTTAATAGTGATGATAACAGTAGCAACGGAAAAGTAAATAAGCGAAGAACAATATATGGAAAGCTCGTAGGCAATGGATCGGTGATGGAGAATTATGCCGGATGCGGTTCATCATGTAATAGTCATAACCTAGGGTGACATGGAACTAGCTCCAATTCATCAATGTAATGTCGGCATGTATTCCGAATATAGTCATATGTGCTTATGGAAAAGACCTTGCATGACATCTTTTGTCCTACCCTCCCGTGGCAGCGGGGTCCTATTGGAAACTAAGGGATATTAAGGCCTCCTTTTAATAGAGTACTGGACCAAAGCATTAACACATAGTGAATACATGAACTCCTCAAACTACGGTCATCACCGGTAAGTATCCCGATTTTTGTCACTTCGGGGTTAACGGATCATAACACATAATAGGTGACTATAGACTTGCAAGATAGGATCAAGAACTCTCATATTTTGATGAAAACATAATAGGTTCAGATCTGAAATCATGGCACTCGGGCCCTAGTGACAAGCATTAAGCATAGCAAAGTCATAGCAACATCAATCTCGGAACATAGTGGATACTAGGGATCAAACCCTAACAAAACTAACTCGATTACATGATAAATCTCATCCAACCCATCACCGTCCAGCAAGCCTACGATGGAATTACTCACGCACGGCGGTGAGCATCATGAAATTGGTGATGGAGGAAGGTTGATGATGATGATGGCGATGGATTCCCCTCTCCGGAGCCCCAAACGGACTCCAGATCAGCCCTCCCGAGAGAGTTTAGGGCTTGGTGGCGGCTCCGTATCGTAAAACGCGATGAATCCTTCTCTCTAGGTTTTTTCTCCCCGAAAGTGAATATATGGAGTCAAGGTTGAGGTCGGTGGAGCGTCAGGAGGCCCATGAGGCAGGGGGCGCGCCCCCCACCCTCGTGGATAGGTGGAGGCCCCTGACGTGGATCTTCCTTCCAGTATTTTTTATATATTCCAAAAAAATCTCCGTTGATTTTCAGGTCATTCCGAGAACTTTTATTTGTGCACAAAAATAACACCATGGCAATTCTGCTGAAAACAGCGTTAGTCCGGGTTAGTTCCATTCAAATCATGCAAGTTAGAGTCCAAAACAAGGGAAAAAGTGTTTGGAAAAGTAGATACGACGGAGACGTATCAACTCCCCCAAGCTTAAACCTTTGCTTGTCCTTAAGCAATTCAGTTGATAAAGTGAAAGTGATAAAGAAAAACTTTTACAAACTCTGTTTGCTCTTGTTGTTGTAAATATGTAAAGCTAGCATTCAAGTTTTCAGCAAAGATTATGAACTAACCATAGTCACAATAACATTTAGGTCTCATGTTTACTCATATCAATGGCATAATCAACTAGCAAGCAATAATAATAAATCTCGGATGACAACACTTTCTCAAAACAATCATGATATGATATAACAAGATGGTATCTCGCTAGCCCTTTCTGAGACCGCGAAACATAAATGCAGAGCACCTTTAAAGATCTAGGACTAACTAGACATTGTAGTTCATGGTAAAAGAGATCCAGTCAAGTCATACTCAATGTAAACTAACAGTAATGGATGCAAATAACAGCGGTGCTCTCCAACTGGTGCTTTTTAATAAGAGGATGATGACTCAACATAAAAGTAAATGGATAGGCCCTTCATAGAGGGAAGCAGAGATTTGTAGAGGTGCTTGAGCTCAGTTTTCAAATAGATATGAATAATATTTTGAGTGGTATACTTTCATTGTCAACATAACAACCAAGAGATGGCGATATCTTCCATGCTACACACATTATAGGCGGTTCCCAAATAGAATGGTAAAGTTTATACTCCCCCTCCACCAACAAGCATCAATCCATGGCTTGCTCGAAACAACGAGTGCCTCCAACCAACAACAGTCCCGGGGGAGTTTTGTTTGCAATTAATTTCATTTGATTTGCATAAAGCATGGGACTGGGCATCCCGGTGACCAGCCATTTTCTCGTGAGTGAGGAGCGTATCCACTCCTCTTGAGAATAACCTGCCTAATATGGAATATACAGACAACCCTAGTTGATACATGAGCTATTCAAGCATACAAAACAGAATGTTTATTTGAAGGTTTAGAGTTTGGCACATACAAATTTACTTGGAATGGCAGGTAGATACCGTATATAGGTAGGTATGGTGGACTCATATGGAATAACTTTGGGGTTTATGGAATTGGATGCACAAGCATTATTCCCGCTTAGTACAAGTGAAGGCTAGCAAAAGACTGGGAAGCGACCAGCTAGAGAGCGACAACAGTCATGAACATGCATTAAAATTAATCAACACCGAATGCAAGCATGAGTAGGATATAATGCAGCATGAACATAAATATCGTAGAGGCTATGTTGATTTTGTTTCAACTACATGCGTGAACATGTGCCAAGTCAAGCCACTCGAATCGTTCAAAAGAGGATACCACCCTATCAATACCTCATCACAACCATTTTAATAGCATGTTGGCACGCAAGGTAAACCATTATAAGCTCCTAGCTAACTAAACATGGCATAAGAAACTATAATCTCTAATTGTCATTGCAAACATGTTTATTCATAATAGGCTGAGTCAGGAACGATGAACTGATCATATTACAAAAACAAGAGAGGTCGAGTTCATACCAGCTTTTCTCATCTCAATAAGGTCATCATATAATCATCATTATTGCCTTTCACTTGCATGACCGAATAGTGTGGATAATAATAATAATAATAATAATAATAATAATAATAATAATAATAGTGCATGTGCATTGGAATAAGCTGGAATCTACATGGATTCAATTCAAGAGAGAAGATAGGGTAATATGGGCTCTTTGTTAGATCAACAATTAATGCATATAAGAGCCACTTTAACATTTTAATTATGGTCTTCTCCTCTCGACCCCCAAAGAAAAGAAATAAAACTATTTACACGGGAAATCTCCCAACAAGCAAAAGAAGAACGAGAAATCTTTTTGGGTTTTCTTTTTAATTACTACTACAAGCATGGAAAGTAAACTAGCTAAAAGCTACAACTATTTTTTTGTTTTTCCTTATGGTTTATCAAACACACAAGAAGAAAGCATAAAAAGGAAGATAAAATAGCATGGATGATACAATGAAAAAGTATGAGCACCAACAACTAGCAATGAGTGTGTGAACATGAATGTAATATCGGTGAGAAATACGTACTCCCCCAAGCTTAGGCTTTTGGCCTAAGTTGGTCTATGGCCACAGCTGGCCTGGCGGATATCCATAGTAATAGTTGGGGTCGTACTGTGAAGAAGCTTCGGATTGCCACTGGTTGGCAATCACCTCCGGATCCCACTGGTAATCAGACTGTCGTGGAGGATCAAATTGTGGTTCTGGCTCTGGCTCTATAGCTGATGTAGGGTTCCAGTAGGCGTGAATGGCCTCCAACGGAACAAGGTACTTGCCTACAGATAAATCAAACAAGGAAGGAGCAGGCAAGGTAATAGTCTCAGGGTGATTTTTACCAAATATTAATTTGTACTTAAGCGCCTTTTCCCTATTCTTAACAATAAAATCATGTGCTACCATACTCTTATAATCTAGATAAACAGGAGGCAGCAATTTTTATTCTTTCTCATAATGACTAATAGGTATGTTAAAATGTGCAGAGAGGTGCGAGGCGAAGATGCCTCCAAGGACGGGGCCCTTAGTACGGTTAAGATTTAACCGCTTTGCAACAATAGCGCCCAAACTAAATGTGTCATCACGAAATAAGGCATCGCACAAAATAACAATATCAGGGGCACTCGGGTTTCCACAGTTTCTGCGCCCAATTAAGCATCTACTAGCAAATATAGCAAAGTAACGTAGAACGGGAAAGTGTATGCTAGTAATTCGTGCGTCGGAAACCTTCCTTGTTTCCCCTACAGCAATGGTATCAATAAACCCATCCACATCGTCACGATGTGGTTCCTCTACACTGCCCTCAAAAGGGATCAAACAAACCCGACAAAAATCACGAAGTGACATCTCCTTATGCTCATCATATAAATAAAATTCCACCATAGGTGGTGAGCTCCTAGCATGGAAATGAAAGTTTTGCACAATATATTGGTGAGTAAGAGATATTGTTCGCGTTGGTCGTGGAGAAAGGCGGTGAGGCCTGCATTCTCAGCCAATTCATAGAAATCACCATAAATCTCGGCTGCTCTCAAGAAATTATCACAAGGCCATTCACACGGTCGGACCTCCGCGGTGCGAGGGAGATTATATTTGGGCCTCTTATCCTCCTCACTTTGCTTATCCTTCGAGCTTCGGCTCGATGAGCCCCTCAAAAATCTCTTCATCTTTTTCTGAAAATATCTGAAATTTTTAGTAACTTCAAAATAAAAGTGAACCAAACTCAACAAAATTGATAGCAACTACTCCCACAAGTGCCTAGAGACTGTATCATGCATTAAAACTACTTTTGACCATATAAATTTGACATGCAAGCTCAAGAACAGGGTCGCCTAAGCAGCAAAAATATGCAATGAATAAAGCACTAGAACAAAAACTAATTGGACCATTGGAGGAGTCACATACCAAGGAACAATCCCCCAAAGCAGTTTGTGAGAGGTGCTTTGACCAAGGAGATCGAAAATGGCAGCAAGATGAGCTTGGACTCGGGTTTGAGCTGGCTAGTGATGTTTGTGGGAGGAAAAAAGAGTGTGTGGTAGCTGGAATAAGTAGAGGGGAGCCACCATGGGCCCACGAGGCAGGGGGCGCGCCCTCCACCCTCGTGGCCAGGTGCTTGCTCCCCCTGCAGTGTTCTCAGTGCCAGATATTCTTAAATAATCTAGAAAAAATCATATTTAATTTTCAGGGCATTTGGAGAACTTTTATTTTCGGGGTATTTTTTATTGCATTGATAATTCAGAAAACAGACAGAAATTACTATTTTTTTCTTTATTTAAAATAAATAACAGAAAGTAAAAAAGAGGGTACAGAGAGTTGTGTTTTCTAAATTCATCCATCTCATGCTCATCAAAAGGAATCCACTAACAAGGTTGATCAGGTCTTGTTAACAAACTTATTCCGAATAATATGGAACCGGAGAATTTTCGAATAACACTAGGTTACCTCAACAGGGATATGCACGTCCCCAATAATAAGAATATCATATTTCTTCTTGACAGTAGGAAGAGGAAATTCAAAACCTCCAAAAATAATTGATGGAATTTTTCCAATAGAATTGATACTGTGGACTTGAGGTTGTTTCCTCGGAAAGTGTACCGTATGCTCAGTACCATTAACATGAAAAGTGACATTGCCTTTGGTGCAATCAATAACAGCCCCTGCAGTATTCAAAAACGGTCTTCCAAGAATAATAGACATACTATCGTCCTCGAGAATATCAAGAATAACAAAGTCCGTTAAAATAGTAACATTTGCAACCACAACAGGCACATCCTCACAAATACGATAGGTATAGCAGTTTATTTATCAGCCATTTGCAACGATATTTCAGTAGGTGTCAACTTATTCAAATCAAGTCTACGATATAAAGAGAGAGGCATAACACTAACACCGGCTTCAAAATCACATAAAGCAATTTTAACATAGTTTCTTTTAATGGAGCATGGTATAGTTGGTACTCCGGGATCTCCAAGTTTCTTAGGTGTTCCACCCTTAAAAGTATAATTAGCATGCATGGTGGAAATTTCAGCTTCCGGTATCTTTCTTTTATTTTTCATAATTTCTTTCATATACTTAGCATAAGGATTCATTTTGAGCATATCAGTTAATATCATACGCAAAAAGATAGGTCTAATCATTTCAGCAACGCGCTCAAAATCCTCATCATCCTTTTTCTTGGATGGTTTGGGAGGAAAAGGCATGGGTTTCTGAACCCATGGTTCTCTCTCCTTACCGTGCTTCCTAGCAACAAAGTCTCTCTTATCATAACATTGATTCTTTGATTGTGGGTTATCAAGATCAACAGCGGGTTCAATCTCTACATCATTATCATTGCTAGGTTGAGCATCAACATGAACATCATCATTAACATTATTACTAGGTTCATGTTCATTACCAGATTGGGTTTTAGCATCAGAAATAGAAATATCACTGGGATTCTCACGTGTGTCAATAACAGGTTCACTAGAAGCATGCAAAGTCCTATCATTTTTCTTTTTCTTCCTTTTAGAAGCACTAGGTGCGTCTACATTATTTCTCTGAGAATCTTGCTCAATTCTCTTAGGATCGCCCTCGGGATACAAAGGTTCCTGAGTCATTTTACCACCTCTAGTCATAACTCTAACATCATTATCATTTTTCTTAATATTCAATTCTTTGAGAAAATCATTCTGAGCTTTAAGTACTTGTTCTACTTGAGTGGTAACCATAGAAGCATGTTTACTAATAAGTTTTAGTTCGCCTTTAACATTAGCCATATAATCACTCAAGTGTTCAATCGTATAAGCATTACATTTTAATTCTCTACCAAATTAAGCATTGAAGTCTTCTTGCTTAACCATAAAGTTATCAAACTCATCCAAGCATTGGCTAGCAAACTTAGTAAGAGGGATTTCAGCTTTATCATATCTATAGAGAGAATTTACCTTTACTACATGTGTCGGGTTATCAAGACCATGAGTTTCTTCAATTGGTGATGGATTAAAACCATGTATTTCTTCAATAGGCGGTAAATTAAGACCATGTACTTCTTCAATAGGAGGTAAATTCTTAACATCTTCAGCTTTAATACCTTTTTCTTTCATAGATTTCTTTGCCTCTTGCATATCTTCATGACTGAGAAATAGAATACCCCTTTTCTTCGGAGTTGGCTCAGGAGTTGGTTCAGGAATTGGATCAAGGATTGGATCAGGAAGTGTCCAATTATTTTCATTAATCAACATATTATTTAATAAAATTTCAGCTTCATCTAGTGTTCTTTCCCTGAAAACACAATCAGCACAACTATCCAGGTGGTCTCTGGAAGCATCGGTTAGTCCATCATAAAAGATATCAAGTATTTCATTTTTCTTGAGAGGATGATCGGGCAAAGCATTAAGTAATTGGAGAAGCCTCCCCCAAGCTTGTGGGAGACTCTGTTCTTCAATTTGCACAAAATTATATATCTCCCTTAAAGCGGCTTGTTTCTTATGAGCAGGGAAATATTTAGCAGAGAAGTAATAAATCATATCCTGGAGACTACGCACACAACCTGGATCAAGAGAATTAAACCATATCTTAGCATCACCCTTTAATGAGAACGGAAATAATTTAAGGATATAGTAATAGCGAGTTTTCTCATCATTAGTGAATAGGGTGGCTATATCATTTAATTTAGTAAGATGTGCCACAACAGTTTCAGATTCATAGCCATAGAAAGGATCATATTCAACTAAAGTAATTATCTCAGGGTCGACAGAGAATTCATAATCCTTATTAGTAAGAAAGATAGGTCAAGTAGCATAAGCAGGATCATATTTCATTCTAGCATTCAGAGTTTTTTGTTTCAGCTTAGCTAATAATTTCTTAAGATCACTCCTATCATTGCAAGCAAGAAAGTATCTAGCAGTTTCTTCATCCATAACATAACCCTCAGGAACAATAGGAAATTCATATCTAGGGGGAGAATCTTCATCATCACTTTCATCAATATTATCAGTCTCAATAATTTCATTCTCTCTAGCCCTAGCAAGTTGGTCATCAAGAAATTCACCAAGTGGCACAACAGTATCAAGCATAGAAGTAGTTTCATCATAAGTATCATGCATAGCAGAAGTGGCATCATCAATAACATGCGACATATCAGAATTTATTGATTCGACACAAGGGGAGTCAAAGAATATTCTCAAGTATTAGCAGCTGAGTTGTCAATTCAACCACACCTGGAAACTTAATATCTGCAGCAAGGTATTTAGTAGCAAAGTAATATGATAGTAGTGGTAACGATAGCAGAAGTAATGGTAGCAAAAGAAATATTTTTGGTGTTTAATAGTGATGATAACAGTAGCAACAGAAAAGTAAATAAGCGAAGAACAATATATGGAAAGCTCGTAGGCAATGGATCGGTGATGGAGAATTATCCCGGATGCGGTTCATCATGTAACAGTCATAACCTAGGGTGACACAGAACTAGCTCCAATTCATCAATGGAATGTAGGCATGTATTCCGAATATAGTCATACGTGCTTATGGAAAAGAACTTGCATGACATCTTTTGTCCTACCCTCCCGTGGCAGCAGAGTCCTATTGGAAACTAAGGGATATTAAGGCCTCCCTTTAATAGAGTATCGGACCAAAGCATTAACACATAGTGAATACATGAACTCCTCAAACTACGGTCATCACCGGTAAGTATCCCGATTATTGTCACTTCGGGAGTAACGGATCATAACACATAATAGGTGACTATAGACTTGCAAGATAGGATCAAGAACTCTCATATTTTGATGAAAACATAATAGGTTCAGATCTGAAATCATGGCACTCGGGCCCTAGTGACAAGCATTAAGCATAGCAAAGTCATAGCAACATCAATCTCAGAACATAGTGGATACTAGGGATCAAACCCTAACAAAACTAACTCGATTACATGATAAATCTCATCCAACCCATCACCGTCCAGCAAGCCTGTGATGGAATTACTCACGCACGGCGGTGAGCATCATGAAATTGGTGATGGAGGAAGGTTGATGATGATGATGGCGACGGATTCCCCTCTTCGGAGCCCCAACGGGACTCCAGATCAGCCCTCCCGAGAGAGTTTAGGGCTTTGTAGTGGCTCCATATCGTAAAACGCAATGAATCCTTCTCTCTAGGTTTTTTCTCCCCGAAAGTGAATATATGGGGTCAAGGTTGAGGTCGGTGGAGCATCAGGGGGGCCACGAGGCAGGGGGGCGCGCCCCCCACCCTCGTGGACAGGTGGAGACCCCCTGACGTGGATCTTCCTTCCAGTATTTTTTATATATTCCAAAAAAAATCTCCGTTGATTTTCAGGTCATTCCGAGAACTTTTATTTCTACACAAAAATAACACCATGGCAATTCTGCTGAAAACAGCATCAGTCCGGGTTAGTTCCATTCAAATCATGCAAGTTGGAGTCCAAAACAAGGGCAAAGGTGTTTGCAAAAGTAGATACGATGGAGACGTATCAGAAACCCGCCTTGCAATGCCGAACACAATTTGCGCGCCGAACACCTCGTCATTGAAGCCTGGTTCAGGGGCTACTAAGGGAGTCCTGGACTAAGGGGTCCTCGAGCATCCGACCTATTAGACATGGGCCGAACTGATGAGCTATGAAGATACAAAGACCGAAGACTCTACCCATGCCCGGATGGGGCTCTCCTTGATGTCGAAGGCAAGCTTGGCGTCCGAATATGAAGATTCCTTTCTCTGTAACCGACCTTATGTAACCCTAGAACCTCCGGTGTCTATATAAACCAGAGGGTTAGGTCCGTAGATATATATCCTCATAATCATAGTCAGACAGGCTAGACTTTAGGGTTTAGCCACTACGATCTTGTGGTAGATCAACTCTTGTAATACTCATATTCATCAAGATCAATCAAGCAGGAAGTAGGGTATTACCTCCATAGAGAGGGCCCGAACCTAGGTAAACATTGTGTCCCTTGTCTCCTGTTACTATCGACCTTAGACGCACAGTTCAGGACCCCCTACCCGAGATCCACCGGTTTTGACACCGACAACAGGCACTGGGCCTTGCTTCATGGATAGAACTTTCAGAGGTGCTAGATGTCAGGCGTTCTGTATGGGGATCCCGTCCTGCGTCTCCAAGCGCGCGGCGCCAGGCCTAGAGACGCGGGAGATCCTAAACGGGCCCTCCCACTTGGTTAAGAGCTTGTGCATCCCCCCCTGGAGAGTACTCGCCTTAGGACGAGATCACCCACCTCGAGCCTCCTGGAGCGGACGCTGCGGCCGTGATACCACCTCAGCGCCTGCTCGTACCTTGCCGCTCGGAGTGAGGGTTGGCGGCGGTGTTCCTCCCCCAGCACAAGGTCCATCCCCCGCGAGGCGTCCTGGTGTGCCTCGTCAAACGCCAAGACCCGCGCGGAGCGATGCCTGACCTCGCGAGGGAGAATCGCGTCTGCTCCGTAGACGAGGAAGAACGGAGTCTCGCCTGTTGGCTTGGTCGCGGTGGTGTGGATGGATGATGACCCACAAGTATAGGGGATCAATTGTAGCTCTTTTTGATAAGTAAGAGTGTTGAACCCAACTAGGAGCAGAAGGAAATGACAAGTAGTTTCAAGTAAGGTATTGTCTGCAAGTGCTGAACTTGTAAGTAGCGGAGTAGTTTGATAGCAAGATAATTTGTAACGAGCAAGTAACGATAATAGTAACAAAAGTGTAACAAGGTGGCCCAATCCTTTTGAGGCAAAGGACAGGTCAAAACGGTCTCTTATGATAAGCAAAGCGTTCTTGAGGGTACACGGGAATTTCATCTAGTCACTTTCATCATGTTGGTTTGATTTGTGTTCACTACTTTGATAATTTGATATGTGGGTGGACCGGTGCTTAGGTGTTGTTCTTACTTGAACAAGCCTCCTACTTATGATTAACCCTCCCGCAAGCATCTGCAACTACAGAAAAACATTAAGAATAAATTCTAGCCATGGCATTAAACTTTTGGATCCAATCGGTCCCTTACGAAATAGCGCATAAACTAGGGTTTTTGAGCTTCTGTCACTCTCGCAAACCACCATCTAATTGCTACTCCACAATGCATTCTCTTAGGCCCAAATATGGTGAAGTGTCATGTAGTCGACGTTCACATGACACCACTAAGGGAATAACAACATACATACTATCAAAATATCAAACACATATCAAGTTCACATGATTACTTGCAACATGATTTCTCTCGTGACCTCAAGAACAAAAGTAACTACTCACAAATGATAAACATGTTCATGATCAGAGGAGTATTAAATAGCATAATGGATCTGAACATATAATCTTCCACCAAATAAACCATATCGTAATCAGCTGTAATCAACACTACTAGTCACCCACAAGTACCAATCTATAGTTCCGGTAACAAGATTGAACACAAGAGATGCACTTGGGTTTGAGAGAAGATGGTGATGTTGAATATGTTGATGGAGATTTCCCTCCCCAAGATGGGAGAGTTGTTGGTGATGATGATGACGATGATTTCCCCTGCCGGGAGGGAAGTTCCCCCCGGCGGAATCGCTCCACCGGAGGGCAAAAGTGCTCATGCAGATGAAGCCATCTAGCTACTAACTACGGACTCAAAGGTCTACAAAGAACTACTCATGCATCATCAGAGAGGCACCAATGGAGGTGGTGAACCCCATCCGAGATGGTGTCTAGATTGGATCTTGTCGGGGTATACCCCGCGGTATAACCCGGCCGGATGTATGACCCGGTTGGATCTTGGCGACTCACTGGTGACCCGCCAGGAGCTTGGCGATTCACGGGTAACCCGCCTGATCTTGGCGACTCATTAGTAACCCGGCGGGTGGGTCAGACGGACGATAAGGCCCAAGGCCCAATAGGTCGGGTCATATGAAGGTGGGCCGGCTTAAGAGGAAAGGCATGAGGAATATTCTCCTACAAAGGAAGCAAGACTAGGACTTCACTTGTAATAGAGTAATCCTAATCCTACTAGGACTAGTCATGTAAACCGCCCCTTCAACATATATAAGGAGGGGCAGGGCACCCCAAGAGGGACGGAGAAAAAGAATCGCTAAGGCTAGACACAACTAAAGGGGAGCCGGCTTATGCGGCGACTCCCTCATGAGCATAATGAGACCTAGCCACAAACAGCATGTAGGGCTATTACCGGATGATGTTTCCCGGGGCCTGAAGCTGTCTAAATCCTTGTCTTGTGTGTTGATCCGCTTCGCGTCTCTCATCCCAATCAACCCTCTCAAACTAGCACATAGATGCGTTGGCCTCACGACTAAGTCCTCACACTAGAACATCTGCCGTGACAATTCCACGACAGTTGGCGCCCACCATGGGGCCTGCGCACGGTGGTAATGAGTTTTTGGAGGGATCTCTCCTAGAGATCGAGAAGTTCGCGATTTGCCGGGTAGAGAAGAGTCAGTGCAGAAGGATCTAAATTAATTCTAAGTTTATCAATGAAGATTGAAAAAGTTTTTGAAGCTGCATAAACCAGACGAGTCAAAGGTAAATTGAACGTCGACCAGCCAAACGCGTCTGCCCAACAAGATCTGTTGAACCCTAGAAATAGGCTCACGTCTGGGAGCGCAGCCGCCGTTTTGCGATCTGTCACAAATATCGCCGAGGCCGACAGAAGTTCAAGGAGATCGAAACCGTTTCCTTCACGGGCTGCTCGCCTAATTACACGGTCGGATCAACCCCTTGAAGGTAGCAGCCGTTCGGTGGGTTGCTGGTACCCCTCGCTTCAAGTTCTGAGGTGATTCACCGGTGTACTGCGCAATGAATCTGCAAAGCCAGCGGACATCTACTAGTGGTCCTACAAAACGTCAAATTAATCTACAGTCCACATGAAGGCCGAAGCCAACTCCAGCCATCAAGTGTTTTCAACTAGTACTCCTGCTCATCATGTGGAGGCTACAGGGCCATGGCGTGGCAAGGCGGTATCTCTGGCAGTCCGAGACAAAAAAGAGAGGAAAGAAAGAAGGCTATCTAGTCACGCTAAGCGATTGATCGATCCATTGAAAAAAAATGCCATGACCCGGAAGACTCAGAGACAGATACGGTGACTGCAGTTTTGTTTCGAGCGGCCTGCCGCCGACGTACCTTGATCCATCGGCGCCCCTAGCGCATGTCTTGAGCCATCGGTCCCTGCTGTCGCTCCCCTTGTCGCAGCCTCTGCTAAGTTGCCGGCCACCGCCGTTGTCCATTACAATGAGCCGCCCAGCATCTATGGTGACCCGCTGCTCCGAGTTGCCTGCTCAAATCGCCGTAGCTATGCCTCGCGGCCACCGTCGAGCCGTCGGGGCTGCTGTGTCTTTCTACAAGCCGGCCGGCTACCGTGGATGGATCCGCCAGGTGACTTCTCCCGCATGTGACCTGCCACTATTCGTCGCGGCTCGCGTTAAGCCGCCGGACCCTCCACGTACAAGACACCGCTTCCGAGCTGCCCGACTCCATTGTCGCGCCCCGCGCTAGCTCTGACCCACCGATGTGGCGTTACCCGGCCATTCAAGCCGCTCAAATCGCCAGTTCTGCCCTGTTAGACATAACATATTAGGGTTTGAAACAATGCTCGATATCTTTGATGGGTACGGCTGTCATATATTTATAAGAGGAAACCGTATAAATACAGGTTATGTTACAACACGTATATCTAATATATACTTAGTCTAACACCCCTTCAATCTTAACTATGTCCAGAAACACTTAGAAGGTTAAGATTGCGACGACATCCTTCAAAAGAAGGCAAGGGCAAGGGTTTAGTGAAAATATCAGCAAGCTGGTTCTTAGAAGAAACAAACTTAATCTGAAGGAGCTTCTGAGCAACACGTTCCCTCACAAAATGATAGTCAACTTTGATGTGCTTCGTTCAGGCATGAAATACTGGATTGGATGAAGGTATGTGGCACCGATGTTATCACACCAAAGAACAGGCGGCTGAGTTGGGGAGACCTTCAACTCTCGAAGCAATGACTGCACCCACATGATCTCAGCTGTGGCATTAGCAACAGCTTTGTACTCAGCTTCGATACTACTCCGAGACACCGTAGCTTGCTTGCGAGCTTGCCAGGCGATCAAGTTAGGCCCAAAGAACACAGCATGTCCCCCGTGGATCGCCGATCATCAGGACTACCAGCCCAATCGGCATCAGAAAATGCTGAGATCAGTCCAGAATCTGCAGGCTGAAGATGGAGACCATATGAACCAGTGTGACGAACATAGCGCAAGATGCGCTTAACAGCTGACCAGTGAGAGTCACGTGGTGCATGAAGATACTGGCACACACGGTTAACTGCAAATGATACGTCTGGTCAAGTAATGAGCAAGTACTGCAGTCCACCCACAATGCTGCAGTACTCAGTAGCATCCTCAGAAGAGAGCAAGTCACCCGCAAGAGCTGTCAGTTTGTCTGTGGTAGACATGGGAGTCGTAGCAGACTTGCACTGCAACATACCTGCACGACGTAGGAGATCCTGAGAGTACTTCTTCTGAGTAAGAGTCAAGCCACTATCAGAATGAAGAACCTCTAGGCCCAAAAAATAATGCAGTCTCCCAAGATCCTTAACAGCAAACTCAGCACCAAGAGAGGACACAAGCCGATCCGTAGCAGAAGCAGACGAGCTGACAAGGATGATGTCATCAACATAGACCAGAATGTACATAGTCACCTCAGGTCACTGAAGAATAAACAGAGACGTGTCTGCTGTAGAAGGAACAAACCCATGTGCACGAAGAGCAGCACCAAGACGGGCATGCCACGCACGCGGAGCCTGCTTCAAACCATAGAGAGCTTTGACAAGGCGACACAAATGATGTGGCTGAGCGGGATCAACAAAACCTGGCGGCTGACGCATATAAACCTCTTCTTCCAGAACTCCATGGAGAAAGGCATTCCGAACGTCAAGCTGTCGAAGCGACCATCCGCGAGTAACAGCCAAAGAGAGAAGAACACGAATAGTAGTTGGTTTAATAAAAGGACTGAATGTGTCTTTGTAATCAATGCCGTATCGTTGTTTGAATCCCTTGGCAACCAGGCGTGCCTTATACCTCTCAATGGAGCCATCAGCATGTTTCTTCACCTTGAATACCCATTTAGAGTCAATGATATTGACACCAGATGGAGGTGGAACAAGACGCCAAGTGTTGTTTCTTTGAAGAGCATGAATCTCCTCCTCCATCGCAGCACGCCAATGTGGGATGCCAAGCGCTGCTCGGAAATGTCGTAGTTCAGTCGTAGGGTCAGCCTCAGCATGCGCCACACAGGCCGCAAGCCACGCGACAGTGCCATCAGTGCACTTCTTCGGTTGGAAGATGCCACTTTTGCTGTGAGTATGGGGACGCAGGACGACAGGCGGAGATGGCGCTGGAGCTGCCACACCAGAGGAGCCACTGTCCATCAGCAGCGAGGAGGACGCGCCGGCGGGCGAGTCAACAAGCGCATCCGGTGGCACGGTCAGGGTCGGCGAAGACAGACCGGGCGTGACCGGCGTCGACGGACCAGGCGACGAAGACTCGGTGACCTGCGAGGCCCCCGGCCCAGGGGATAGCGCCGCGGGTCCAGCCGGCTCGGCCGACAGCTCCGCAGGTTCGGCCGGCCCAGGCGACTCGGGCACCCCATCGGATCCACGTGCATGGGACATGCACGCGTGATCGACGTCGGGGTCAGGCGGAGTAGTGGCAGGGGCAGCCTCGTCGAGCACCTCGTCCGGCGTAGCAGCAGCTAGCGCAGGTGTGGCCGTATCATCATCCAGAAGCTCAAGTCGAGCGCTTCGTCCAGTCCCTGCACTATGGTTAGGCAACAACAGAGGAGAATATGCAGCATCCACAAATTGATCAGGCAAAACTGGAAAAGAGTGCAACTCGGTGACGGGAGTATCTGTGGGTGATGTGAGCGTGGAAAACGGGAAGACATTCTCATCGAACACAACATCACGAGAAATGTAAACACGATTTGTCGGAATGTGGAGACACTTGTAACCTTTGTGGAGAGGACTGTACCCAAGAAACACACATTGTTTGGATCGATACTCAAGTTTATGCTTATTGTACGGACGAAGATGCGGCCAACATGCACAGCCGAACACTTTGAGAAGGGAGTAATCTGGAGTTTCATTAAGCAACACTTCTAGCGGAGACTTCATGTGAAGACGTCGTGTGGGAATCCTGTTTATCAAAAAACAGGCAGTAACAAAAGCATCGCTCCAGAACCGAAACGGGACAGAGGCATGTGCAAGAAGTGTCAGGCCAGTTTCAACTATGTGACGGTGCTTGCATTCAGCTGCACCGTTCTGCTGATGTGTATGAGGACAAGACACATGGTGTGAGATGCCAAGCTTCTGAAAGAAGATGTTAAGATTACGATACTCACCCCCCAGTCCGACTGAACATGGATAATTTTGTGCTTAAGCAAGCGTTCAACATGTGCTTGAAATTGCATAAAGACATGAAACACATCAGATTTGCGCTTAATAAGATAAATCCAAGTAAAGCGACTGAAAGCATCGATGAAACTGACATAATAGTTGTGACCACTAACAGAAGTTTGGGCATAGCCCCACACGTCTGAAAACACAAGTTCAAGAGGAGCCGTGACAACATGACTGGATATAGAAAAAGGCAACTGATGACTCTTGCCTTGTTGACAGGCATCACACACTAGAAACTCCTTATTACTCGACTCAACAGGAAGACGATGACGATGAAGCACATGGCGCACAATGGGAGTAGCGGGGTGGCCAAGGCGAGAGTGCCACTGCGACGATGACACCCGAACACCACTGAAAACTTGAGAGACTCGTGGCACATCAAGCGCGTATAAGCCGTCGCGAGCTCGACCACTAAGAAGAACGTCCCTCGTGTCCCGGTCCTTAACAAAAAAAATGGAAAGGGTGAAACTCAACAAACACATTGTTGTCACGAGTTAATTTAGGAACCGAGAGTAAACTACGTGTGACTGAAGGAACACGAAGGACATCAAGCAGACGCAAGGTTTTAGTGGTACGTGAAAGGAGAGATGCCTGACCAACATGTGAGATGGGCATACCTGATCCATTGGCCGTGCGGACCTGATCGTGGCCGGTGTAGGGCTGGCGAGTGGCCAGCTTGTCAAGTTAGCTCGTCAAATGGTCTGTAGCGCCCGTGTCCATGTACCAGGCAGGATCCACCGAGTATGAAGGAGTGAACCCGGGATCCGGTGTAGCGAGAGCAGCTTGCTTCTCATTGCCCTTCCCATTGTTCCCAATGCCAAGAAAATCTCGTTTAAAGCGACGATGGCAGCGAGACGCCAAGTGCCCCTCAATGCCGCAGAGTTGACACTCAACCCCACCACCACATGCCTCGCAGTGGAGCCACTTGCGGCCAGCCGTCGGAGGTGGAGCGGGCGGACGAGGCTGGTTGCCCGAGGTCAGCGGCGCTTTCTGCTTGGCACCGCGGGCGCCCCCGCGGAAAGCAGCGTTCGCAGAAGGACCCTCCGTGTAGACGCCAACGGAGCGGCGAGCAGCGAGCCTCTGTTCAGTGTTGAGGAGGCGTGCATAGAGATCGCGAGGCGGCATCAGCGTGTCACGTCCATTGATGTTTTCAACGAGAGAATCATAGTCCTCATCAAGCCCATTGAGAATGAATGAAGTGAACTCCTCATCACGGAGAGGCTTCCCAATGGATGACAGTGTATCAGCCAGGGTTTTGACCTTGTTGAAGAAGGCCATGACGGAGAGATCATTTTTCTTGACCTCACCCAACTGATTATGGATGGCAGAAGAACGAGCCAGCGACTGCGAGGATAAGCTGGAGTTGAGCGTGGCACATGCGTCCCTCGACGTCGCGGCAAAGACCACCATGCCGGCCACGGAGGGAGTGAGCAAGGACTGAATAGCACCCAGAATAGCCTGATCCTGAGAAATCCACCGACGATGAGCAGGGTTGGACACCATGACAGAACCACCACCAGCCGAGGGCACCGGAACCATGGCCGGAGGACACGGCAAAGTACCGTCAACATACCCCTCAAGATAGTGACTACGCATCAGCGGCAACACCTGAGCACGCCATAGGAGATAGTTATCGGCAGAGAGTTTCACGGTCACCAGATGAGCGAAGTGAAATGGTCCTGGTTCAGCCACCGATGCAGAGAGCTGCGAGTCGTACATCGGAGGAGCACTGTATGGGATCAGCGCATCGGCCGACGAAGGCGCACGGTAGTGTTGGTGATGACCGTAGGGCGCCGTAGGAGATACGCCATAGGGCTGCAGGGGCGGCGTGACGGACGGCGTAGGAGCGGCGTAGGGCGCGCCATACGGCACCTCGTAGGGCATCGCGGAGGATGAAGCATATGGCACCTGCGACGGCGCGATGTACGGCGCGGGATACGGCCCGCCGTAGGGCACCTAGACGGGGGCACCACGGGGGCCTGGAGCCGGCGGCGCATCGCGAGACGAAGGCCCACCGTAGGGCAGTTGCGCAGAGGCGCCGTAGAGCTGCGGCGCGAGAGACGCATCACGGGACAGCTGCGCGTTGGCGCCGTAGTTTGCTGCCAGGAACGCATCGCGGGGGCCTGATGCATGCACGCCGTAGTGCATCTGTGTAGAGGCGCCGTAGTGCATCTGTGTAGAGGCGCCGTAGGGCAGCTGTGTAGAGTTCGCCGCTAGAGAAGCATCACGCGAGACCGATGCATCAAGCGATGGATGGATCGGGGGCGATCGGGGTGCTGAAGGACGCGAGCCTGATGCAGCCGGACGAGCCCAGGCGAGCGGGGTCGATGCCATGAATGGCGATTTTGTCGCCAGGGTTGACGGAGGCGGCACGGCGGCGGAGGCCGACGCGGCGGCGGCAGAGGAAGCGGAAGCACGGCGCGGATCGAATGTGTCGTCTGATACCATGTTAGACATATTAGGGTTTAGAACAATGCTCGATACTCTTGATGGGTACGGCTGTCATATATTTATAAGAGGGAACCGTATAAATACAGGTTATGTTACAACATGTATATCTAATATATACTTAGTCTAACATGCCCTATTTGAGCCATCGCTACCGGTGTGGCCTGGACTCGCCTCCGCGCTCGCCTCTACCGCACGTGGCTGTCATAACGGCCTCAGTTCTGAACCGCCGACGCCCCTCCGCAACTGTGGCACCAGTGTCAAGCTGCCACTGCCATTTTCTAAAGCTTCCTACTGAACGTTAAAGGTCACCAAGTCAGCACAGGTTTCAGTGTTCGGTTGTGGTGCAGAGTAGGGCGTATATTTAGAAGAATATCCCATGGGCGCTCCTCTCACTACTACTATTGTTCGGTGTATAAAGCAAAATATTCCCAGTTAAATGAAACATCTGCTGAGGATCATCTGTACTAGTTGATGTACATCCAAAAATTATCAAGACGGATAAGGAGAAATACCAGCCTCCGCCCGCTACTAACGCTTTGTCCATGAGTGAATAGCAACGACACGGCACTTGATCGCTGAGGCTACCACCGACGGACACCGTGGAGGATCATAAGGTCCAAAACTCCAAATACATCAGGTGATATCCATCTAGACTATTTTAAATAGCACATATTTTTTATTTTGAGAACAATTACGCCGATTTGTCATATTGTTTATGCAGGATAATTATTCACTGCAAGAACGGTAGCGATTTGCCCGCGTCCATACTGCCTCTAATGCTGCGGTTGTTTTTTACCGTCCACCTCCGTGGTTCGGTGTATATCAACACACTGGAGTTGCACCCCGTCTGTATGAATTACTTATCGAGTACAAGCTAGTCACTGTTTCGGTGGCCCGGTTTATTTCAACAATTCTGGAGCAAATTATTATATGTCATCAAGTCTCCGTTTGCACCAGATGACTCAATGGGCGGGCGCACAAGTCGCCGCCACTGAAGTTTGTTTAAATATCAACAACCAGCGGTGATAAACGTCTGGCCGGATTATTGACAAAAATCATACGGGGTCATTTATAACTGGCCGAGGTCAGCCTCAGCTTTCTGTGGATTCACATTGCGTTGTCAAAACGCCAAGGATATACAATGAGTGTTGCGAAGATCATCAACTCGCCATCTTGCCTCCAGCTTCGACATATTTCAGCGTTCTGCTGTTCAGCTATATGCCAGTTTATATCACGACTGAGTGTAAAGAATCTTAAGCCAACTCCTCGAGTCGTCTTAAGACTCGGGGGCTACAATGATATGACTTAGCAAGTCTTGCCAGTTTCGGCAAATTCAAGAACCCGAGGACATTGGAGGGAAAAAATAACCCGGCCCCGGAGATTACTACTATATCGATGAAAATTTAAGGGCCGTCAGAAAGTTTCCGGCTCAAAATGAAGGTTCCGGTTTAAGGGAAATCTGTCTCCTACAAAAGCGCTGAAGCTCTTAATATCCGGTTCACAATCCAGCTCAAGGGAAATCTGTCTCCCACAAAGCTCTGAAGCTCTCAAATCCGGTTTAAAATTCTGGTTCAGAAAGAATCCATCTCTCGCAAGTCTGAGTTCTCAGGGAAAATTTAAGGTTGCCAAAGAGAACTTGCTGCCATGATGCACGGTTCAAACATGGGTATCATGCTTTATTGGCGTATATGCCATGCTTACATAACACTTGGGGGCTTGCTACCCAGGTTAAAGGGACCAAAGAGAGTCTGTTGCAAAGCATAGCTCAAACGCCCATTGAGCACAACTCAAAAATATTGCTTGGGGGCTCTTTTGTTCTAAAGAACAAACAGTTTTTATAACCCTTGTAATAGGCTTAAAAGCCAGGCTTGGAAGCCAAGTGTATTCACCTAAAACCCCGGGTTATGCTACCTTTTTAAGTAAGCCACTCCACCCGCCGAACGTTTGACAAGTCAATCTTATGCAGACACTGAACTTGTCAAAGTTAAAACGACGATTAGTTATGTGAGGTCCATCATATAAGGTTTGTATATAGGTTTAACTCAGTGGCCTGGCAGCCCGTGAAAAGCCTTGATTTTCGGCCTGGTAGCCCATGAAAAGCCTCGCTTCTCGTTTGTTTTTATTCGACAGATTTTTTGAGGTTTATTTGATGAGGCTTATAAGGCTTTATGATTATAATTCACCTGTGTTTATTAACCCGGTCTGGCTTTTGACTATAAGTCGCCAGTTTGAGAAAAGATAATATCCGATGTTTATTAACCCGACCCGGCTTTGGTTATAAACTGGCAATCTGTGATAATTACCAGTGCTCAAATTTTGGGTTATCACCCTTACTGCACAAGTATGATAAACCAGCAGTGTGAGCAGATATCACAGGTATGATATTTTATTATGATTATGATTAAACCAGGTCTGGCTTTGGACGCTAAGTCGCGAGTATATATTTGGATTGTGCCATTGGAATCATGCGCTTATAAATCATTGGATTATATTATTCAAATCTTGAATAGCCAACATGGCTGGATTTTTATTATGGTTATCAATAACCAATATTATGATTGAGGTTTTCAAAGTCGCTTCAGCGCAATGGATATAATTTATTCTATAATGAAAGGAATAGTCCCGAGTCGCTGCAGGCTTACGACCTGACACTTGGGGGCTACATTATTCAAGTTGAGATTACATCAAATATGCAAGTCCCATGTCACTGCCAGCATGCACCATGGCACTTGGGGGTTAATGCAAAGTCATTTTTTGATCACCTTATTGAAGACCCGACTCATCACATTGTAATGAGCCGGCCCTTGGGGGCTACCGATTTCTCCTGTCAAAAATTTAAGGTACACAAGCCTTAATCCATTATATTGAAAGGTTTATTGCTCAGTCGGTAGAGTACAAAGCTCTTAACCTTGTGGACGTGGGTTCAAGCCCCACAATGGAGGCTACATCATATGATGTTATTTTTCAATGAATAATATATAAAGTCCCAGCTCAGTATTATCTTGCTGAGCCGGCCCTTGGGGGCTACATGTTGCTATTCAAGTTTACATATCTACAAAGTTCCTGCTCATTATTGTATAATGAACCGGCCCTTGGGGGCTACACTAGTTGAAGTTTTTATGGGCCTCAGGCAATTACAAGTCCTAGGTTGCTGCAAGCATGACAACCCAGCACTTGGGGCTACATATGAGGAATATTTCAGTTTATGACTAATGATTGAGATGAATAACCCGGATTTCTTCAAGGTTGCAACACTTATATTGGAGCAAGTCTTAAGTTATCACTATGTTCTCCTCTTAAGACTTAGGGGCTACACGTAACACGGATATAAGGGAGAAATATTTTCAAATTCTCTGTTTTGGGCAAACCAGATTGACCTGGCATCACCAATCATTATGACCTGGTGTCCGCAACAATCATAACCTGGCGTCATCAATAATCATGAACCGGCGTTGGCAACAATCATGAACCGGCATTGGCAACAATCATGACCCGGGATTATCAGTTTTTATAAACCCGACGATTTTGGAAATCATAACTGAGCAAGTTATACATTTTCAAGCTGGCTGGATATTAGTTGAATATTTTAAAAACCTATATTTTTGTCAAATCAGAGCATTGAAGGACGACTCAAATGGATTCTTTATTTACAATATTTCTTCTACAAGCAAATTGATTGTGAAGCTGGCCTAATGACCCGGATTTTCTAGAAGAAGGAAATGACAAGGACTTAAGGATGATCAGGTGCCGGCTTACAAGAATAGTTAACCCGGAGCACAACCTGTCAAATTTGTTCTTAAGTTATTTTGCAGGATCAGTTTAACATGGATAAATCCAAATTAAACTGGGGGCTAATGTCGGGGATATACCCCGCGGTATAACCCGGCCGGATGTATGACCCGGTTGGATCTTGGTGACTCACTGGTGACCCGCTCGGAGCTTGGCAATTCACGGGTAACCCGCCTGATCTTGGCGACTCATTAGTAACCCGGCGGGCGGGTCATACGGACGATAAGGCCCAAGGCCCAATAGGACGGGTCATATGAAGGTGGGCCGGCTTAAGAGGAAAGGCATAAGGAATATTCTCCTACAAAGGAAGCAAGACTAGGGCTCCACTTGTAATAGAGTAATCCTAATCCTACTAGGACTAGTCATGTAAACCGCCCCTTCAACATATATAAGGAGGGGCAGGGCACCCCAAGAGGGACGGATAAAAAGAATCGCTAAGGCTAGACACAACTAAAGGGGAGCCGGCTTGTGCGGCGACTCCCTCATGAGCATAATGAGACCTAGCCACAAACAGCATGTAGGGCTATTACCAGATGATGTTTCCCGGGGCCCGAAGCTGTCTAAATCCTTGTCTTATGTGTTGATCCACCTCGCGTCTCTCATCCCAATCAACCCCTCTCAAGCTACCACATAGATGTGTTGGCCTCACGACTAAGTCCTCACACTAGGACATCTGTCGTGACAATTCCACGACATATCTTGTGGTTCTGGACTCTGTGGCGGCTGGATGAATATTTCGTCGACTCTCTGTGGCGGCTGGATGAATATTTCGTCGACTCCCCTAGGGTTTCTGGAATATTGGGGTATTTATAGAGCAAAGAAGCGGTCCAGGGGGCACCCGAGGTGGGCACAACCCACCAGGACGCGCCTGGGCCTCCTGGCGCGCCCTGGTGGGTTGTGCCCCCCTCGGGGCACCCCCCAGGCGCAGCCAGGGCCCGTTGTGTTCCTTCTGGCCCATAAAAATTCTCCGTAAAGTTTTGGGGAAATTGGACTCCGTCTGATGTTGATTTTCTGCGATGTAAAAAACATGGAAAAAACTACAACTGGCACTTGGCACTATGTCAATAGGTTAGTACCAAAAAATGATATAAAATGACTATAAAATGATTATAAAACATCCAAGATTGATAATATAATAGCATGGAACAATCAAAAATTATAGATATGTTGGATACTTATCAGGGAAAGGAAAGGGGGGATTCGGCCTTCCCCTTCCTTCCCTCTTTCCCCTTTCCTTCCCCCCTCCGACAAATATGGTGAGGGGGGCACCACTTGGGAAGGACCCCAAGTAGGATTCGGCCTACTTGGTGGTGCCTCCTGGCTGCTTCCTCCTCTCCCCCTACCTATATATATATATATATATATATATATATATATATCTGTGTGTGTGTGGGGGGGGGGGAGGGGGCGCCTAGCACAACCACGACAATTGCTTAGCCGTGTGTGGCGCCCCCCTCCACCGTTTACACCCTTGGTCATTTGTAGTGCTTAGGCGAAGCCCTGCTAAGATAGCCTCACCATCACCATAACCATGTCGTCATGCTACCGGAACTCATCCACTACTTCACCGTCTTGCTGGATCAAGAAGGCAAGGACGTCACCGAGCTGCACATGTGCTGAACACAGAGGTTCCATGCGTTTGGTACTCGATCGGTTGGAGCGCGAAGAAGTTCGACTACATCAATCGCGTTAACACAAACTTCTTCTTACGGTCTACGAGGGTACGTAACACACTCTCCCCTCTCGTTGCTATGCATCTCCTTGATAGATCCTGTGTGTGCGTATAATTTTTTTTGTTTTCCATGCAACATTTCCCAACATCCGTATCATAAAACGCGATAAATCCTTTTGTCTGATTTTTTTCTCCGTGAATAGGTACTTATAGAATTGGAATTAGAGTCGGAGGAGGTCCAGGGGGCCCACAAGCCCTCTAGGCGTGCCCCGGGGGGCGCCCCTAGACTTCTGGACTCTGGGTGGACCCCCTCTGGTTAATTCTTGCGCCAGTATTTTTCATATATTCCAAAAAAATTCCTCGTAAATTTTTAGGTCAATTCGAGAACTTTTATTTCTGCACAAAAATAACACCATGGCAATTCTACTAAAAACATTGTCAGTCCCGTTTAGTTCCATTAAAATCATGCAAATTAGATTCCAAAACAAGGGCAAAAGAGTTTGTAAAAGTAGATATGATGGAGACGTATCATTTTACGATACGGAGCCGTCGCCACCTCATGTGCATCGGGAGGGCTGATTTGGAGTATGTTCAGGGCTCCGGAGAGGGGGATTCATCGTCGTAGTCATCATCAACCCTTCTTCATCAACAATTCCATGATGCTCACTGGCGGTGTCAAAACTTGCGGATCTCGGGTAGGGGGTCCCGAACTGTGCGTCTAAGGTTGATGGTAACAGAAGACAAGGGACACAATGTTTACCCAGGTTTGGGCCCTCTCTATGGAGGTAATACCCTACTTCCTGCTTGATTGATCTTGATGAATATGAGTATTACAAGAGTTGATCTACCACGAGATCGTAATGGCTAAACCCTAAAAGTCTAGCATGTCTGACTATGATTATGAGGATATATCCCTACATACCTAGCCCTCCTGATTTATATAGACACTGGAGGGATCCAGGGTTACATAAGGTCGGTTACAGAGAAAGGAATCTTCATATTTGGTCGCCAAACTTGCCTTCCACGCCAAGGAGAGTCCCATCCGGACACGGGTAGAGTCTTCGGTCTTTTTTTCTTCATAGCCCATCAGTCCAGCCCATGTCTAATAGGACGAACGCCTGAGGACACCTTAGTCCAGGACTCCCTCGGTAGCCCCTGAACTAGGCTTCAATGACGAGATGTTCGGCGCGCAAATTTTCTTCGGCATTGCAAGGCGGGTCCCCCTTTCCGAATACTCCAAGATAGTCTTTGGACGTAATGAACGTGTCCGGATCTGCAACACAAGTACCACACACAACCATACAAAATATAATATTGCATGAGTCCAATCCGCTGATAACTTTTTGTAATGTGCCATCACGTCTGCTTGGTCATCATTTCGAACCGTTTTCCATCTGCCGTTCCACATTTCGAGACGCGGTTTTCATAGGCAATTCTTGTCGAAGCAGAGATCGTGTCCCCTTATTGCGGGATTCTCATCAATACGGGCGTGGGTAATCTAACTGTGCCGCTTACACAGCCCTTGGGAACAGGCGAGTTTTAAGGCGAGTAGGGAGGCGCTTGATATTCACTGCCTTTATAAGGAGATAAGGATTCCCTTTTCTTCACCCACGCCTTCTCTCTTTCTCCGACCTTCCATTCTCGAGCTCCAGCGCCCAAGTCCTCATTCTTTCTGCCTCAAGGAAGCACTCAACCATGTCGGGATCTAGAGGGCAAGGCAAGTGGATGGCCTCCTCCGTCAGGGAGAAGGACATCACCAGGCTTCGGGAGGCCGGGTATCTGGAAATAAATCGCCCACCGGCTTCCAGCCAAGGGGCAAATCGTCCCCACCCCGAAGCCCAACGAGAGGGTGGTGTTCATCCCTCATTTCGTCCGTGAGTTAGGGTTTCCTCTCCACCTTTTCGTCCGCAGGCTTATGTTCTATTACGGGCTAGACTTCCATGACCTAGCCCCGAATTCTTTCCTCAACATCTCGGCATTCATTGTCGTGTGTGAGGCCTTCCTCTGCATCCAACCCCACTTCGGACTGTGGCTCAAGATTTTCAACATGAAGCCAAAGGTGGTGGATGGCCAGCACGCGGAGTGCGGAGGCGCCATGGTGAGCAAGCTGCCCAAAGTCACATGGCCCAAAGGTACTTTTGTGGAGACCGTCAAGGAGTGGCAGAAACTGTGGTTCTATATCACATAGCCCCGTGATGCCACCTGGGCCGCGGCCTCCGAATTCAAGTCTGGAGCTCCAATGCGGCTCACCTCCTGGATAGAGAAGGGCCCAAATTGGTCTTCGTCGGATGAGCTGATAGCGCTGCAAACGCGCATTCAAAGCATGGTGGATAAAAACATCAAGCTTGTCGACGTAATCCAGGTGATGCTGGTTTGCCGGATCCTCCCATGCCAAAGCCGAAGCTGCCCCTTATGGGAATTCGACCCGAAGAAGCACCAAACCTTGGAAAGGCTCTTCGGAACCGATCATGAAGATGCCTAGAAGTTGCTCTTTAAGGGCAACGAGACGCCGCCAGCCATAGACTCGGACCGCGGGCACGATATTACCCATTCTGCCAATGCGGTAAGCCTTTCACGTCTCCAGATGCATCCTCTACTTGCTTATTTCAAGGAGGATATCTAAACTTTTTTTCAGGTATGGACGTAGAGGGCAGAGCGGATTCAATGTTCGGCTCTGCTGCCCGAGGAACCAGTCATCCCACTCCTGGCGAAGATGCTGGTGCCGGCGCCCTATAAGGTGCCGGAGAAGAAGGCCAAGAAGAAGGCCAAGGGGGTCCGGAGTGGCCCCCGCCGCAAGGGAGCTTCGGACGTGTCGTTTGAAGACAAGACTCACTCCTCCGTCACCGAAGACGATGACGAGGAGGAGGAAGAAAGCACCTCTCCCCTTGATGGGGGGAGGAAGAAGAGGGCGGCCTCCACAAATCTGGAGGTGGAGGCGCCCAAGAGGGGGAAGGGTCCCCTTGCGGATAACTCCGCGTGGGACGTCGACAACAGCCCGGAGTGACGCCCCTAAAACAAACCTCTGGCTGCGTTGTAAGTACTAAAAACCCGCATATGTCCATGCATCCGACCTCTCTTGCTTCATGATATTAATATGTTAATTTATGACATTGTAGTCCGGCCCACGACAGCTCCCTGCGATCCTCGTCAAGAGGTTCATTGGATTCGAAGGCGATGGCCAGCGAATCACCGCCGGCCGCTCACTCTCCCACAGCCAAGGGCGATGACAAGGTGTTGTCCCAAAGGACCTTCCCAGGCCAGGGAGAGGTTCAGGAGGCCCCCTGGGTGACGCCAGAGGGCGAAACCTCGACTAACGAACACATGGGGGAGCAGACCCCCATGGAGACTGGGGATGGGGGCTTTGCTCAGTTCGGCCCCCAGTCGAATACAAGTCCGGAGGCCTATACGGCTCCGGAATCCGGCGAGCAACCTCCTTCGAAAGAAGGGGTGTGCCTATTCCGCCGGTGACCTCCGTCCAACCAGAGGCACCGGATAATCTGCTGGAAGCGCTACGAGGCGCTTCCATTGTGGATGAACACCGTATCCTTATGGGTACGGTGATTGAGAGGGTTCAGTCCGTCAAGAGCGGACTAACCAAAGCATGCAGCAGCCTGCTGACATGTTTTGAGGTAAGCGACGCAAAAGAGAAAATTCCAATATAGACAGTAGCCCCTGAGACACTGTCAGGTGTTCAGAAAGAAGAGCTGGACAGAGGATCAATTTATTTTATCAGGAAACTAACTAAATATGTCTTATATGAATAAGCAGGCGTCGTTGCTGGCCGCGACCTCACACACTGCCGAAGTCTCCGAACTAAAGCAGAGACTGGAGCGGGCCGAGGAGGAGCTCGGCCAAGCGAGGAAGCAGCTAGAAGACAAGCAAGGTATGTACTGACTGGCTGTATATTCGGAAAGAATAAATAATGCGTATTGACCGGGGTGCCATGATATCTGTAGGAGCAGCAACCGAGGTCGAGGTCCTTAAACAGGCCCTGGCCCAGGCCAAGGAGAAAGCTGCCAAGGAAAAAGCCGCCCGTGAGAAGCATAAGGCCTGGCTTGATGAGGTCTAGCAAGAGCTCCAGGATGCAGTGAAGAAATGTGAATCCTTGGAGCGCGACGTTTTAGCTCGAGAGACCAAACTCGCTACAGCCCGCCAAAGCGCGGAAGAGGCCTGGATTGAGGCCCAGGGCGCCCTCTAGGAGATCCAGGAGGCCAAGAAAATCGTGGCGGGTAAGGCATTTAGTATGCAAAGCAAATATGTGAAGAAGAAGTATCTCTTACTAACCCGGATTCGGAGTTCTCCAGGGGCGTTTGTGGATCTGCCGTGTAGTGTGTCTGACGCTGCGGAGTTCTTCCGAGCCGAAGAAGGGAGGTCTACGGAGAAGCTGTTCTGGTCGCAATATCTTGCGCCAGAACATCCAGTGCCCTTTAGCGATCAGCTAAAATAGTTGGTCGAGCTGCATAGGGTGGCCGAACTGGCCATGAAGGATTTAATAATCCAGCTGTGGCCTGCCGAAGCTATACCCGGTAGCTACTTCGGGCTCGTGAAGCGGCTGGTGAATGCCTTCCCTCGGCTGGACGTCATCAAGCGGTAGGTCTTCATCGAGGGCGCGCGCATGGCCTTCGCCCGCATCAAGGTGTGGTGGGCGAAGATGGACACCGTCAAGCTTACGACCGCGGGACTGCCAGAGGGCAAGGAGCACCGCACGCCTAAGCGGTATTTTGAAGACGTCCTGGAGGGGTCTCGTATTGTGACGACACAATGTGCGCAAGACATTATTTTCGAATGAATACATTCATGTTGTCTCTGCCTTGTATGATGAAACAAAGTCGTTATGTAATATAATGTTTGTTATTTAAAAAAAATCACCTCCTGTGCGGCCGTGTTGTGTGAAATTGGAGAGTTGGCCAGTCATCGGCTTCTGCCCCCATGTAGGTAGTATGGGGGTGTTCGAGATGTAATCTAAACACTCTTGATCCAATTGTTTGGTCCTTGAAGGAGGTGTTTAGCGCGATGAACCAGGCAATCGGACTATGCGGCTTTAGCACCCTCACTTAGCCATAGGAGTTTGACAATGAAAATATAGGCGCAACCCCTAGTATCCGAACTAGGATGCTGTAAACACCTAATCGGGTAAGTACCGATCCCTCGCGTAATGCGGAAAAAATCTCTAAGGATTTGAGACCTCCGAAGAGTTGACCGGCTCTCGCCGCATCATGACAATCAGTTTTCGGCTTTCTCTACTGAGGTGCTCCTCCAGGTAAACCAGGGCACAATCGCAATAGTTCTCGCTTTACTACCCTAGCCGATATAGCGGAACGTAAGATAGCAAGCACAGGAGCCGGGCAACCCAACTATTGACCAAAGACATGATTCGGAGCCAATGCATATAGTGCTAAATTCGGGGTGCCGAACTATACTGTACAAAGTGTTCAGACTTTGTTGTCGTGTTGTGGGGCGCTATGAAGCCCCTGGCAAATTGAAACGTACCAAAGTGTACGGGTGCTATTTGATAAAGTTATCAAAAAAGAAAAAGAAGAAAGGGTAGTAAGCAAAAGCCGTAAAATTTGGTCCGCAAACTGTTTCCATTATAATTTCAGTAGTGCGTTAAAGCGCATTTATACAAGTGGTGCAATAAGCAGAAGGCTATTTAATATGCCTTAACCAAAGGAGAGCTGTGTGTGGGTCCTGAAAACAGGTAAAGGGCTCATTAAAGAAACCACCTAAAAATTCCCCAGTATGTCCATGCTTCTTGTCGTCTTGGTGTATTTATCCTTCGAAAAGAACCGATGGTCAAGCCGTCAGGGAAGGCCTGCAAAAACAAACCTGAAAAGGAGAAAAAAGGAAACAGTGAAAGTATGTGTGTTCGGGGGCGGTCGAGCCGTATTGTGGATCACAAGCTAGTTATGCCTCCGTCTATGCCCAAGGTATTTTGAGTGCGTAGTTATGTATGCGCGGTACGGATGCCACTGCTTGATCAGGGCTGGGACGGAGGCCGAATTGCTAGTCAAGCTCTTGACGAGCCGAGCTGTCGTGATGCAGAATAGTCCGGACTCTTTTGACAGTTTCTGGGAGCTCGGCCGCCGAATTAAGGTTCTGCTTGGAAAGGCCGCTCTGTACTTCTGCTGCTAAGGCAGCAGTGTGCTCCTCGTGCGGAGGGAGCGTTCCATGTTTCCATTAATTGTTATGACGCCGCGTGGTCTGGGCATCTTGAGCTTGAGATAAGCGTAGTGTGGCACCGCGTTGAATCGAGCAAATGCGGTTCGTCCAAGCAGTGCGTGATAGCCGTTGCGAAAGGGGACGATATCGAAGATTAACTCCTCGCTTTAGAAGTTGTCCAGAGATCCGAAGACAACCTCTACACCTGGCCTCTACACCTGGTATGACTCCTTTAAAGGTAGTCTTTGTGGGCTTGATCGGTGATGGATTAATGCCCATTTTGCGCACTGTATCCTGGTAGAGCAGGTTGAGGCTACTGCCACCGTCCATCAGGACACGCATCAGGTGGAACCCATCAATTATTGGGTCCAGGACAAGTGCGGCTGAACCGCCGTGATGGATACTGGTCGGATGATCCCGACAATCAAAAGTGATCGGGCATGACGACCATGGATTAAATTTTGGGGCGACTGGCTCTATCACGTAGACGTCCCTGAGCGCGCGCTTGCACTCCCTCTTGGGGATGTGGGTAGCGTATATCATGTTCACCGTTTTGACCAAAGGGGGAAATTTCTTCTGTCCCCCTGTGTTCGGTGGCCGGGGCTCCTCGTCGTCATCCTCGCTTTGCCATCCCTTCTCCTTGGTTTCGGCATTTAACTTGTTGGCCTGTTTAAAAACCCAACAATCTCTGTTGGTATGATTGGGTGGTTTGTCTGGGGTGCCATGGATCTGGCATGAACGATCGAGTATGCGGTCCAAGCTGGATGAGCCCGAATTGTTCTTTTTGAACGGCTTCTTCCACTGACCGGACTTAGAGCCACTGAATCCGGCATTAAGCGCCGTATCATCGGTGTTGTCATTGTTGTTTCGATGCTTGTGTCTGTTACGTCAGGACTTGTCATTGCTATTTCTGGCTTCAGAGGTGCCGGCGTTGCTTGCATTGTTTTTGCTACGGGCCAGCCAACTATCTTCACCCGCACAAAAGCGGGTCATGAGTGTCGTGAGGGCTGCCATGGACTTCGGCTTTTCTTGGCTGAGTTGGTGGGCAAGCCACTCATCGCGGATGCTATGTTTAAAGGCCACTAGGGCTTCGGCATCCGAACAGTCGACGATCTGGTTCTTTTTGGTTAGGAACCTAGTCCAGAATTTCCCGGCTGACTCTCCGGGTTGTTGAACTATATGGCTTAAGTCATCGGCATCTAGTGGTCGTACATATGTACCTTGGAAGTTGTCGCAGAAGGCATCTTCCAAATCCACCCAACTGTCAATAGAGTTTTCGGGCAGACTGTTTAACCAGTGTTGTCGTGGAATTGTCACGGCAGATGTCCTAGTGAAAGGACTTAGTAGTGGAGCCATCGCAACTAGGAAGCTTAAAGGGGTTAATCGGGACAAAGGACACGAGAGGTTTATATTGGTTCGTCCCCTTGCGGTGAAGGTAAAGCCTAGTCCAGTTGTTGTGGTATTGCTAGGTTTCGATGACCAAGGAGCGAAATACGCTAGCTTGGCTCTCGATCTGTTGTTTCTTGCCCTAAGCCGCCGCCGCGTCGTCCCCTTATATACACGGGTTGACGCCCTGTGGCCTACAGAGTCCCGGCCGGCTCATACAATGTGTTTGGCTCGATGACATCTTTTACATGCCTTACTTTACAAGTCTTATCATACATGGCAGTTTATACTCATGGGCCTTAAGCCGCCTCTAGGCTTCAGCCTACTACAAACCTTATCATAAACCGTCACCTTGTGTACTCCCTGGGCTTCCTTTAGTTGACGCGCCATTTCTATTGACCCGGCCCCTCCTGGGCGGGTCATTCCTGGTAGTCATATCCCCAACATTAGGCCCCGGGTTTATTTGAACTTTGTTCTTGTCAATCTCCAACACTTAGACAAAATCCATCTTCCGTTGTTTTATAAAAGCTCTGGAACCCGCCATGACATCATCTTCAAAAAAATTGGAAACCCGCCATGACGTCATCTGTAATGGATCCTTATCTTAAATGGTTTCCGAGAATCAAGGCATCCATTTAGCTGGATAATAATTACTTTTAGCCTTCCTCAATTTTTGCGCCTGCCTGTTCACCTATCTCCTTATAAATAGGCACGGCCGGTCCTTCTTCTTCCTTCTCTCACAACCCCTCTGCCGCTTGAGCTCCGCCGCCGCAGCGCTCACCGTCGTCCTCAACTTTGGCCGTTGCATCACCCTGAGCTTGTCCAGAGAACGGCAGTGACCCTCCACAGTAGATCTGCATCCGTAAGTTCTTACCTTTCCGCACCTTTAGATCCGCATTAGGGTTGCAAGTTCGTCGATGTTCTTCGCTGTTCATCGCAGATTCCTTGCAGTGTCTCCACCGCACCCTCCTTTGATCTAAAAGAAGTATAAAACCTACATGGTAGTTCTTTTGCATCCATTTCAGATGCTAACAGATCCCTTTCTCTTGTACAAAGGCCTCTTTAGAACTGACAAACTCCTCAGCGCTGGTTTTTTAGGTCTAGATTTATTTTTTCTTTTTTGAACCATTTTGATCCAAAATAATAGCAACAACTTGTGAAACTTGTTTATCTCAGCACTTAGACAATTCTGACTCAGACAACCTTTGAATATCTTTAGTCATGGCAGCTTATCATGCCGGCTCATTTTTCCTTTATATATCATTAGCCCTTACTTAAGCCATCATTACTCATCTGTACTATAATCATTAACCTGTAACTCCACCAATTAACTTGAACCGGCAAATTGCTTTCTTTTTAGCCTGTCCTTTTTCATCATGCTGTCAAAAGCGCCAATAGTCTGCAACTGGGTCCCTTCCACAGTTACTGATGACACTTTGAAAGATTTTGTCACCATCCGATATTTGCCGGAGAAGAATATTATGTCCTATCGTGCTCCTGACCTGGCCAAAGAACGGCCTCAGCCCAAAGACGGTGAAGTCATCATTTTTACTGATCACATGAATCGGGGTTTTTCACCACCCGGTTAAAAGTTCTTTAGAGACGTTCTACATTTTTCAAACTTCATCCTCAAGATCTTGGACCCGACTCCATATCCAACATCTGCAATTTCCAAGTTCTCTGTGAGGTTTATCTTCAAGAAGAACCGACCATTGAACTCTTCAGAGAGTATTTCTATCTAAACCGCCAGAATGAATGCACCAACGGTCCTAGCTTGGAACTTGCTAGAATTTTGATTCAGCGCTGACAGGGTGTTGTCTTTCCCTTAGTAGTCTTACCAAGCCATCCCAAGGATTGGGACCAAACTTGGTTTTACTGCAAAGACACTTCACCAGCTGATGAAAAGCCACTACCGGGTTATCGCGTGGAGCGTATTGAATCTAAGTTTGTGCTCCCTGACAAGATGACTGTCGCTGAACGCAAGAAGCTCTTACCATCCATTAAAAGGATTCAAGCTTTATTGGGAAACGACCTAACTGGAGTTGACATGATCCGTTGTTGGATCGCATGGCGGGTCATCCCTCTGAGCCACCGATCCAACCTGATGTATAAATATGGTAGAGGCCCAGATGACCATCTGTGTCATAGCTCTGTACAACTGACCGAAGAGGACATTGTTGCAATGTTAACCATCCTCGTGAACGGAAAGTACGAGGACTGCAGTAAAGTTGGATTAAATCCTTTCTGCAAACTTAACCCGGCACCAGAGGTAAATCCCCTTGACCCCCTTTTGCTTTCAGTAGTTAAGTACTTGCATGACTTTTAACCTGTTATTTGCCTATAGGCCAAATCTGACTTCTGGAAGGCCAAATATGATCATGAAGTCGCCAAGAAGGCTAGAGCCACTGCCATAGCCGCCAGGAAGACAACCCGAAAGTCCAAGAAGAAAAAGATTGCTTCTAATGTGTTCAAGTTGGATGATGTTTCTCAGTCGGAGGTAGCCCTTGACTCCCTTGGCATGTTTTTTAACTACCTTATTGACACTGACCATTGCCAGGACGACACGGGGGGCAGCCAGGCAGTAGAAGAAGAGGTAACTATTTCCTCTGACTCAGAACCTTTGCCAAGACCGAAACCTCGACTGGTAACCCGGAAAGTAAGGTTTTCACACCCTTTGGCTTATTTGGATCCTCATTTTCTTTTGAAAAAGCAGCAGCATGAGAGCCGCCGTCAGGCCCGGACTGATGACGACAATAAACTGCCCTCCGGCTTACCAAAAACTCCTCGAAAACGCCAGAATGAGGTTTCTTTCACCTTTGTCTCTTGCTTTTATCAATGAATCTATTTCCTTACTCTGTTAACTTTATTTTACTTTTGCAGGAGGTTTCTCGCTCTTCTGGCGATTCTTCACAAACTCAATTCCCGGCTTTCAAGGCTGCCCCTGGGTAAGGGAAATTATCTTTCTTCTGCATCTTTAAGTCTGCATCATTATACTAACTCATGAAATCCTTTTTAGCAGTCAAGCAAAGTCCAAGAAAGCCAAGGTGGCTAAGCCAGTGGAAGACCCGAAAGACCCTACTCCTGAACCAGCAATACCAACTCCTCCTGAACAATCTGAAGCACCAGAAGACCCTACTGTCCATGTTCAATCAGACCCTCCCGAGCCGTCAGTTGATGAGACCATTCTCAATCCGTCTACCGCTGAGCCATCTAGCTCGGCTAACCCGCCGACGACTTCTGACAATGATGTCTTAATTACTGGTAGTCGATTCGTTGAGCCGGGCAACCCAATTGTACTAGCCCGGCACTCTCCCAAGCAAGAGGCTTTAGAAAGGCAGAAGGTGCGGTTTGACGTCTCTCACTACGCTCATCTGAATGTCAGTGACGTGTTGTCTGGATACCTCAGTCATGTGCATTCTAGCCGTGACTCGGAAATTGAGCTGGTCAAGCAACTGCAACTGAAATATGAGGTACGTTCTCCGGCTTTCACTATCTTACATATGCTCTGCCAGCCCCCAAGTCTCCGGATTATGATGAACCTGAATGATCTGTAGACTTGTGATATAGGTTGATGCTCTGTCTTAGATTTTCCTTAAGTCCAGCATAAATTTCACCTGTAGTCCCCAAGGGCTGGCTCAATTTATCATGAATGAGCCGGTACTTGACTTCATAACTGTCTTGAATCAGTCCAAACAAATAGTGTCATCCGGCTCAACATGAAAAAACTTTCTTAATGGCATGCATTAGCCCCCAAGTGCCAAGCGTTGTTACTTGTAAAACACTTGGGACTTTAAACATAGAAGAGCCATTTTGCATTTTTAAAAACTGCTTTGGCAGACATTAGCCCCCATGTGCCGAGTGGTGTTGCGTTGCAAAGCACTTGGGACTTTAATCATTATAACCTTGATTGAAATAAATTTTAACACACCTGTGCATGTTTGTAGACCGCCCTAACTGAACTGGGTTCTCAATTGACTGATGCAAAGACCCGGCTGGTGGATCAAGAGGCTGAGATAAAGAACACTGACTCCAAACTCCAGTTCAGCCTCTCTGAAGCTGAAAAACTGAAGACCAGTTTTGATGCGGAGAAGAAATCCTGGGCCGATGAGAAAACCTTGTTGATATAGCATGCTGAGACAGCGGAGGCGGCTCTCAAGGAGGTCACCACGGAGCTCACCGGCTTAAAAAACCATGTGTCTCAGATGGTCTCCGCAATCTTGGGTGAGTCATTTGCATTAGTTACTTACACTCTATTTTTGCCAGAAATATAAGCCGCCTACTTAACCTTTTTAAAATACTCATAGGTCCATGGAGTAACAATCTGAGTCAAAACAGCGTGACAAAACTCAAGGCGGTTTACACCTTGGTGGAGCAACTGTATACTGGGGCTCAACGAGCGCTTACTATTATCTTCCCAGCCAACCAAGGACCCAACCTCTTGAGTGACGTTTTGAAGAAGCTATCTATTTTACCCACCAGATTCCAAGAGGTCAAGCGGTCTTGTGCAAGAGCCGAAGCCCTAATTGCCCTAAGCCGCTCCAAAGCCTGGGTGCCGGAGCTAGACCCGGCGGACGTAGCCAAGGGGTACCCTTCCTTGAAGGAAGACGGGACTCCGTTTGATCAAGATGACTTTGTTGCTTGTGTGAGGGGAGTTCGTCCTCATGCTACCATCCTTGGCGAGGAAACCAACATTGATAAATATCAGCCGGGTTTTGACGTTGATAATAAGAAGATGGCGACTCCCTCGTATAAAGTGACAGATCTTATCCCGCCGGTTCGCCAACACACCTTTGCCCTAGAAATTGACCCGGCTAGTCTAATTGACGATGAAGCTGAGTTCGTTGCTCTGGATGGCTTTGATTGGTCCAAGCCCAGCTTCCAACCAGTGGAGGGAGGTGAACGGCGAGGGAGGAGTCATAACCATCCGAATAATCTGGCCAAGACTTAATGAACCGGCCTTAGCTTGACATCTGCTTAGGAGAGAACAATTTTAACCTTTTGGGCTCTCAATGCCTTGTAATAGGTTGGCTTGAAAATTGCATGCTTTGCCTATGCCGTCGTGCATATTATGTTGCGTATGACTATTTTACCCATCATGCCAATATATGCATTATATCCTTTATCACATCTGCAATGTTTAAACCTGTTCCTGTATGTAAAAGATGAAAAATCGTCCTGGCGATTTATCACTGGACGGGTCAAAACACCCAATACATAACTATGAAACTACCATAGTGGAATAATCAGGACCGGATGTTAAGATAAACAAGGCTGAATAAGCCTTTGATTAACGAAAAAACACAGATAAGTCTGTTTATGAACGACAATGTCATACCTGTGTTCTTTGATTCTGAACTGTCAGCTTGTATGACCTGGACAGTAAGGGTGATAACCCAATCGTTTTATAAGTCAATACTCCATATGCCTGATGACTGTTATACATTAGCAACTTATTGTCAAAGGACCAAGCTGGTTTAAATTGAAACCAACCTTACAGTTAGATTTGAGACAACAGAAAACCAATAAAACAAAAGAGTATCTTTCAAATAATGTAAATCAAGCATTAAGAAAAATTTGGAGGCTTCTGATTCGAATACGATCGGTAAACCGGACCAAAGGGGTTAAACTAGGATTCAGATACGGTCATGTAGCCCCTAGTGGCTTTGGCGTTGTGCTGATCAAGAGGGTATCGACAGGTATGTTCTCTTTGGTCAATACGACCTATGTTTGAATAGGAAGCCCCCAAATGACCTTGAGAGTTTTTTAATGACGCTGATTTGAATACGATCAACGTCAGACTCAAAAGGGGTTGAGCTATGATTCGAATACGATCAGGAAGCCCCCTAGTGAGTTTGGCAGTGTGCCGATCAAAAGGGTTACGACAGCTATGTTCTCTTTGGTTTGAATACGACCTATGTTTGAACAGGAAGCCCCCTAGTGACCATGAGGTTTAACGGCTAGATTCGAATATGATCATGAGCCGGACCAAAAGGGTTAAGCTAGATTCGAATACGATCAGCCCCCAACTGGTCATTTAAAAATAATAAAGACATATGATCATTGAAGATGAAAAGGACAGAGGTCCTGCTTTATTACTTATCATAATATATACAACGTCAAAGTATGTACATTATGAGAGCCGGTGGCTCAAGTGTAGTAAGGCCGAAGATGAGCAATATTCCACGGCCGGCGGGTCTCCTCCTCTGATTTACGTGAGTCTTGGTGCTCTCGAACACTGATAAGGTAGTATGACCCATTGTTTAAGTTCTTGCTGACCACAAAGGGTCCTTCCCAAGGTGGGGATAGCTTGTGTGCATCAGGCTCATCCTGGATAAGCCGAAGCACCATGTCACCTTCTTGAAAGGTTCTGGACTTAACCCGGCAGATGTGATAACGGCGCAGGTCCTGCTGGTAAATTGCTAGTCGGGCTGCTGCCAAGTCTCGCTCCTCATCTAGTAAGTCAAGCGCATCCTGTCGGGCTTGCTCGTTATCAGCTTCAACGTAAGCCGCCACGTGGGGCGAGTCATGACGGATGTCACTGGGCAGAACTGCCTCTGCTCCATAAACCATGAAGAAAGGCGTATAACCCGTAGACCTGTTAGGGGTAGTATTGATACTCCATATCACAGAGGGTAATTCTTCCACCCAACAACCCGGCGTCCGTTGTAAAGGAACCATAAGCCGGGGTTTTAGACCTTTCAGGATTTCTTGATTGGCTCGTTCATCTTGACCATTGGATTGGAGGTGAGCTACTAATGAAACATCAAGCCGGATATGCTCCCGTTGACAGAACTCTTCCATGTCTCCTTGGGACAAGTTAGTGCCATTATCAGTGATAATGCTATGTGGAAAGCCAAAACGAAAGATCACCTTCTTCATGAATTGAACTGCCGTGGCCACATCACACTTACTGACCGGCTCTGCCTCAACCCATTTTGTGAACTTGTCCACTGCCACCAAAAGGTGCGTATTCTTATCTTTAGACCTTTTGAAAGGTCTGACCATGTCAAGCCCCCAGACTGCAAACGGCCAAGTGATTGGAATCATCCGCAATTCTTGAGCCGGCACATGCGCTCGTTGTGCAAATTTTTGACACCCATTGCACCTACTGACCAGATCCTCCGCATCAGCGTGAGCCGTTAGCCAGTAAAAACCATGATGAGAAGCTTTGGCCACAAGAGACTTTGAACTGACATGATGGCCACAATCTCCTTCATGGATCTCACGAAGAATTTCTTGACCTTCTTCAGGAGAGACACAACGTTGAAACGCTCCGGTGACACTGCGATGATACGACTCACCATTGGAAATTGTCATTGACTTAGACCGCGGGGTTATCTGTCGAGCCAAGGTCTCATCCTCCGGCAACTCACCCCGGGTCATGTAAGCCAAATACGGCACTGTCCAATCTGGAATGACATGAAGAGCCACCACCAATTGTGCTTCTGGGTCTGGAATAGCCAAGTCCTCTTCTGTAGGCAACTTGACAGAAGGGTTATGTAGAACATCTAAAAAGGTGTTAGGCGGCACCGGCTTATGCTGAGATCCCAACCGGCTTAAAGCATCGGCCGCTTCATTCTTTCTATGGTCAATGTGCTCCACCTGATAACCCTTGAAGTGTCCAGCAACAGCGTCAACCTCACGGCGATAAGCCGCCATGAGAGGGTCCTTTGAATCCCACTTGCCTGATACTTGCTGAGCCACCAGATCTGAGTCGCCGAGGCACCGTACACGGCTTAAACTCATCTCTCTAGCCATTCGAAGCCCATGGAGTAAGGCCTCATACTCAGTTGCATTGTTAGTACAAGGAAACATCAATCGCAACACATAACAAAATTTGTCACCTCGAGGAGAAGTTAAAACAACTCCAGCCCTCAGGCCTTCCAATTGTCTGGACCCATCAAAATGAATCGTCCAATATGTGTTGTCTGGCTTCTCTTCAGGTATCTGCAACTCCATCCAATCGTTAATGAAGTCCACCAGTGCTTGAGATTTGATGGCAGTACGTGGCACATACTTTAAACCATGAGACCCAAGTTCAATGGCCCACTTGGCGACTCGTCCCGTGGCTTCTCTATTTTGAATAATATCTCCTAAAGGAGCAGAGCTAACCACAGTGATAGGATGACCCTGAAAGTAATGCTTAAGCTTCCGGCTTGCCATGAACACCCCATAAACAAGCTTCTGCCAATGTGGATATCTCTGTTTGCACTCAATGAGCACTTCACTGGCATAATAAACCGGCCGTTGAACCGGATGTTCCTTGCCAGCCTCCTTGCGCTCGACAACAATGACCACACTGACAGCACGTGCGTTAGCAGCCACATATAACAATAGTGGCTCCTTCTCAACCAGAGCAGCAAGAACCGGCGGTTCGGTGAGCTGTCTTTTTAGATCTTCAAAGGCAGAATTAGCAGCGTCACTCCAGACAAAATCATCCATCTTCTTCATCATTTGATACAACGTCATAGCCTTCTCACCCAACCGACTTATGAACCGGCTCAAAGCTGCAACGCAACCCGCCAGCCGCTGAACGTCATTGATGCACGCCGGTTTAGCCAAAGATGTAATCGCCTTAATTTTTTCTGGATTAGCCTCAATGCCTCTGTTAGACACCAAAAATCCCAAAAGCTTGCTAGCTGGGACTCCAAAAACGCACTTGGCTGGGTTAAGCATCATCTTGTAGACCTAGAGGTTATCAAAGGTTTCCTTCAGATCAGCTACCAAGGCTTCCTTCTCTCTGGATTTCACCACTATATCGTCCACGTAAGCATGAACATTACGCCCAATCTGATTATGAAGGCAATTCTGTACACACCGCTGATAAGTCGCCTGGGCACTCTTAAGCCCAAAAGGCATAGACACATAGCGGAAGGCTCCAAACGGAGTAATGAAAGTCGTCTTCTCCTGGTCTTTAACTGCCATTTTGATCTGATGATAGCCAGAATAAGCATCCAAAAAACTCAAACGCTCACAACCCCCCATAGCATCAATGATTTGATCAATACGAGGGAGAGCAAAAGGATCAACCGGACAAGCTTTGTTTAAATCTGTGTAATCCACACACATACGCCAAGTGCCGTTCTTTTTTAGCACAGGCCCCGGGTTAGCCAACCACTCTGGGTGAAAAACTTCAACAATAAACCCGGCCGCCAAGAGCCGGGCCACCTCTTCTCCAATAGCCTTACGCCTTTCCTCGTTGAACCGCCGAAGAAACTGCGTGACCGGCTTAAACTTGGGGTCAATATTAGTGTGCTCAGCGAGTTCTCTCGGTACACCCGGCATGTCAAAAGGCTTCCATGAAAAGATGTCCCGATTCTCACGGATGAACTCGATGAGTGCGCTTTCCTATTTGGGATCCAAGTTAGCACTGATAATGAATTGTTTGGATGAGTCGCCAGGCACAAAATCAATCATCTTGGTATCATTAGCAGACTTAAACTTCAGCGTCGGCTCATGTTTCGTGGTTAGCTTTTTCAAAGATGTCATGTCCGCCGGGTCGACATTATCCTTGTAAAACTTCAATTCCTCTGTCGCACAAACAGATTCGGTGTAAGCAGCGTCACCTTCTTCACATTCCAAAGCTATCTTCCGACTTCCATGCACTGTGATAGTGCCCTTATAACCCAGCATCTTGAGCTGCAGATAAACATAACACAGTCGTGCCATGAATTTTGCATAAGCCGGCCGTCCAAATAGGGTGTGATATGGGCTTTTGATTTTGACCACTTCAAAAGTTAACTTCTCCGCCCTAGAATCATGCTCATCTCTAAAGGCTACTTCCAGCTCAATCTTACCAACTGGATATGTCGACTTACCAATCACTACTCCATGGAAAACGGTGTTGGATGTCTTAAGGCTTTTGTCAGTCAACCCCATGCGACGGAACGTCTCATAATAGAGAATGTTGATACTAATGCCTCCATCCATGAGTACTTTAGTGAATTTGCATCCACCAACCTAAGGGGCCACCACCAAAGCCAGGTGACCCGGATTATCGACCCGGGGAAGGTGGTCTTCCCTACTTCACACAATAGGCTGCTCAGACCATCTCAAATAACATGGAACCGCCGGTTCAACCGCATTCACACCTCTCTTATGAAGTTTCTGGTCCCTTTTGCATAAACTGGTGGTGAACACGTGGTACTGCCAACTGTTTAGCTGCTTTGGGTTACTTTGATACCCGGATTGCTGCTGCTATTGACTACCTTGGCCAGATTGCTGATTATAGCCGCCTTGATTGCCCTGAGGGCCCTGGCCATGAAAACCGCCATCGCCTGAGCCGCCGCTCGGGCCATGAAAGTCGCCACCGCCTGAGCCGCCGCCCGGGCCATGAAAGCCGCCACCGCCTGAACCGTTGCCAGGCCCATGATTACCATCGAACATGTTAGAATTCTTGAACACCTTCATGATCGTACAATCTTTCCATAGATGGGTGGTCGGCTTCTCCCGGGTGCCATGTCTTGGACAGGGTTCATTTAGCAACTGCTCAAGGGTAGGACCTGACCTGCCTGACCGAGGAGGTGGCCTCCCCTTATGCCATTGATTGTTGCCTTATGCGTTGGTGTTAGCCACAAACTCCAGACTACCGTCAGCCTTACATTTATTATTACCTCCTTGATTTGCCGGGTTATGCTGATGACCTTTGCTGTTGCCGTTCTTTTTTTCCTTCCTTGTCTTCTCTTTGTCAGACGCGGGATCTTTGGTACTGTCAGAATCGTCGTATTTGACCAGAGCCGCCATCAGATGGCCCATGTCATTGCAATCACGCTTGAGCTGGCCCAGCTTCTATTTCAGAGGTTCAAAACGGCAATTTTTCTCCAACATTAAGACCGTGGAGCCGGCATCCATCTTATAAAATGAATGTATTATCTCTGATTGAAGTTGCTGAGCCCGGGCATCCAAAGCCGTCCGCTCCGCTGCCATCCTGGCGTCCTCCGCTGCCAAGTTTTCCTTGGCATGTGCTACCTCCTCACGTAGCCGTGCCACCTCCACATCATGCTGAGCCTTATCCGCCGGTTCAACCACGGTGGTCAACAGGGTCGTCATATTATCCATAAGATCCATCAACACTTGAGCCGGCGGGCGCGCCGGGTCTCCTGACCCGGTCGCGGCCGTCTCAGAGGTTATTGTTGCCGCAGCTGTAGAGTTTTGTGCGGGCTGTGTACCAGCCACGAAGACCCCGCTCTGTTCGGCGGCTCAAAGGGGTCCGGAATACTGCTGCCATCGGAACAGCCCCCAAGCACGCCATCATGTAGTTGATACAATGAATTCGTCTCGCCTGTGGACGACTCACCATCAGAATAGACGGCCGTCTCACCGCCATCCACAGATCCTTCAGAGAACTCCCCTCCATGGATGCAACCCATGAAGACACGCTTCACGGCGGGCTGAGTCCGGGCGGGTCTCACACGCTGAGCCATCTCAATGAGGTCAGTGCAGATATCCGGCTCAGGGCCCGGCTCGCCGATCCGATCGATGAAGACGTGGATTCCACCGAAGGGGACACGGTACCCGTACTCCACCAAGCCGGCGTCGAGGCCCCAGCCTTCGTCGTCGATGTAGAGCTTGCCGCGACGACTCTTGGTCATCCAGCCCACAAGATATCCCTTGAGCCCTTCGAAGTTTCCCTTCAAGAACTCAAATCCACCGTGCGCTGGCCCCATGGTGGGCGCCAACTGTCATGGAATTTTCACGGCAAATGTCCTAGTGAAAGGACTTAGTCGTGGAGCCATCGCAACTAGGAAGCTTAAAGGGGTTAATCGGGACAAAGGACACGAGAGGTTTATACTGGTTCGGCCCCTTGCGGTGAAGGTAAAGCCTAGTGCAGTTGTTGAGGTATTGCTAGGTTTCGATGACCAAGGAGCGAAATACGCTAGCTTGGCTCTCGATCTGTTGTTTCTTTCCCTAAGCCGCTGCCGGGTCGTCCCCTTATATACACGGGTTGACGCCCTGCGGCCTACAGAGTCCCGACCGGCTCATACAACATGTATGGCTCGGTGACGTCTTTTACATGCCTTAGTTTACAAGTCTTATCATACATGGCGGTTTATACTCATGGGCCTTAAGCTGCCTATGGGCTTTGGCCTACTACAAACCTTATCATAAACCATCACCTTGTGTACTCTTCGGGCTTCCTTTAGTTAACCCGCCATTGCTATTGACCCGGCCCCTCCTAGGCGGGTCATTCCTGGTAGTCATATCCCCAACAAGTGCCGAGTTGGACCTTTGAGTTTTAACGGGAGGTATTTGATGGCGTGGAGGTCATCTCCGCGGGCCATATGGATATGGAGAAGAAAATCCTCAATCCACACCGCGGGATCAGTTGTTCCATCGTATGATTCAATATTCACGGGTTTAAACCCTTTTGGGAATTCATACTCCATTACTTCGCCAGTGAAGCAAAGAGGGTGTGCGGCGCCTCTATATCGAGCCACATCGCGACGTAGCTCCGATGGAGTCCGTCTGCGATATTCGGCCCGCGCATGACTAGGCTTGTCATGTCCGAATAGATAATCGTTGTCACGTGTCGGGGCACGTCCTCGTGATCTGTAGATCGATCTGGTATGTCCTACTCTATTGTCCAGGTCCTGGCGAAGGTCATATGTATAACCACGACCTGTTTTATCCCGACCACGTGGCGGTCAGTCAGCCGCATTGCAAGATGGTGGTACGGGCTCCGGTGCCTCGCCGTCGAACTGAGGTAGCAATTTGCGCTTCGGGTAGCTTTTGGCTGGGCGTTTGAGGCTGTATTCTTCGGCTGCTAGGACATTGGTCCATCTATCATTGAGCAGATCCTGGTCAGTTTGAAGCTACTGCTGTTGGGGAACGCAGTAATTTCAAAACCTTTCCTACGCACATGCAAGATCATGGTGATGCACAGCAACGAGGGGGAGAGTGTTGTCTACATACCAACGCAGACCGACTGCGGAAGCGATCACACAACGTAGAGGAAGTAGTCGTACGTCTTCTTCCCGATCCGACCGATCCAAGCACCGTTACTCCGGCACCTCCGAGTTCTTAGCACACGTACAGCTCGATGACGATCCCCGGGCTCTGATCCAGCAAAGCTTCGGGGAGGAGTTTCGTCAGCACGACGGCGTGGTGACGATCTTGATGTACTACCGACGCAGGGCTTCGCCTAAGCACTACAACGGTATGATCGAGGTGGAATTTGGTGGCAGGGGGCACCGCACACGGCTAAGGAACGATCTCAAGGATCAACTTGTGTGTCTTGGGGTGTCCCCTGCCCCCGTATATAAAGGATGAGAGGGGGAGGGCTGGCCGGCCAAGAGGAGGGAGGCGCAGGAGGAGTCCTACTCCTACCGGGAGTAGGACTCCCCCCTCCAATCCTAGTCCAACTAGGATTCCCAAGTGGGAAAGGGAGAGAGGGGGGCCGGCCACCTTCTCCTAGTCCTAATAGGACTAGAGAGAGGGGGGAGGCGCGCAGCCCTATGTGGGCAGCCATTTCACCTTTCAACTAAGGCCCATGTTGGCCCATTTGGCTCCCGGGGGGTTCCGGTAACCCTCCCGGTAATCCGGTAAAATCCCGATTTCACCCGGAACACTTCCGATGTCCAAACATAGGCTTCCAATATATCAATCTTTATGTCTCGACCATTTCGAGACTCCTCGTCATGTCCGTGATCACATCCGGGACTCCGAACTACCTTCGGTACATCAAAATGCATAAACTCATAATAACTGTCATCGTAACGTTAAGCGTGCGGACCCTACGGTTCGAGAACAATGTAGACATGACCAAGACACGTCTCCGGTCAATAACCAATAGTGGGACCTGGATGCCCATATTGGCTCCTACATATTCTACGAAGATCTTTATCGGTCAGACCGCATAACAACATACATTGTTCCCTTTGTCATCGGTATGTTACTTGCCCGAGATTCGATCGTCGGTATCCAATACCTAGTTCAATCTCGTTACTGGCAAGTCTCTTTACTCGTTCCGTAATACATCATCCCACAACTAACTCATTAGTTGCAATGCTTGCAAGGCTTAAGTGATGTGCATTACCGAGAGGGCCCAGAGATACCTCTCCGACAATCGGAGTGACAAATCCTAATCTCGAAATACGCCAACCCAACATCTACCTTTGGAGACACCTGTAGTACTCCTTTATAATCACCCAGTTATGTTGTGACGTTTGGTAGCACCCAAAGTGTTCCTCTGGCAAACGGGAGTTGCATAATCTCATAGTCATAGGAACATGTATAAGTCATGAAGAAAGCAATAGCAACATACTAAACGATCGTGTGCTAAGCTAATGGAATGGGTCATGTCAATCAGATCATTCAACTAATGATGTGACCTCGTTAATCAAATAACAACTCTTTTGTCCATGGTTAGGAAGCATAACCATTTTTGATTAACGAGCTAGTCAAGTAGAGGCATACTAGTGACACTCTGTTTGTCTATGTATTCACACATGTATTATGTTTCCGGTTAATACAATTCTAGCATGAATAATAAACATTTATCATGATATAAGGAAATAAATAATAACTTTATTATTGCCTCTAGGGCATATTTCCTTCAGTCTCCCACTTGCACTAGAGTCAATAATCTAGTTCACATCGCCATGTGATTTAGCAACAATAGTTCACATCAGCATGTGATTAACACCCATAGTTCACATCGTCATGTGACCAACACTCAAAGGGTTTACTAGAGTCAGTAATCTAGTTCACATCTCTATGTGATTAACACCCAAAGAGTACTAAGGTGTGATCATGTTTTTGCTTGTGAGATAATTTTAGTCAACGGGTCTGTCACATTCAGATCCGTAAGTATTTTGCAAAATTCTTTGTCTATAATGCTCTGCATGGAGCTACTCTAGCTAATTGCTCCCACTTTCAATATGTATCCAGATTGTGACTTTAGATTCATCTGGATCAGTGTCAAAAACTTGCATCGACGTAACCCTTTACGACGAACCTTTTTGTCACGTCCATAATCGAGAAACACATCCTTATTTCACTAAGGATAATTCTGACCACTGTCCAGTGATCTACTCCTAGATCACTATTGTACTCCCTTGCCAAATCAGTGCAGGGTATACAATAGATCTGGTACACAGCATGGCATACTTTATAGAACCTATGAATGAGGCATAGGGAATGACTTTCATTCTCTTTCTATCTTCTGCCGTGGTCGGGCTTTGAGTCTTTACTCAATTTCACACCTTGTAACACAGGCAAGAAACTTTTTCTTTGACTGTTCCGTTTTGAACTACTTCAAAATCTTGTCAAGGTATGTACTTATTGAAAAACTTATCAAGCGCCTTGATCTATCTCTATAGATCTTGAAGCTCAATATGTAAGCAGCTTTACCGAAGTGTTTCTTTGAAAAACTCCTTTCAAACACTCCTTTTATGCTTTACAGAATAATTCTACATTATTTCCGATCAACAATATGTCATTCACATATACTTATCAGAAATGCTGTAGTGCTCCCACTCATTTTCTCGTAAATACAGGCTTCACCGCAAGTCTGTATAAAACTATATGCTTTGATCAACTTATCAAAGCGTATATTCCAACTCCGAGATGCTTGCACCAGTCCACAGATGGATCGCTGGAGCTTGCACATTTTGTTAGCACCTTTCGGATTGACAAAACCTTCTAGTTGCATCACATACAACTCTTCTTTAATAAATCCATTAAGGAATGCAGTTTTGCTTATCCATTTGCCAGATTTCATAAAATGCGGCAATTGCTAACATGATTCGGACAGACTTAAGCATAGATACGAGTGAGAAAAACTCATCGTAGTCAACACCTTGAACTTGTCGAAAACCTTTTTCGACAATTCTAGCTTTGTAGATAGTAACACTACTATCAGTGTCCGTCTTCCTCTTGAAGATCCATTTATTCTCAATTGCTTGCCGATCATCGGGCAAGTCAACCAAAGTCCAAACTTTGTTCTCATACATGGATCATATCTCAGATTTCATGGCCTCAAACCATTTCGCGGAATCCGGGCTCATCATCGCTTCCTCATAGTTCGTAGGTTCGTCATGGTCAAGTAACATGACCTCCAGAACAGGATTACCGTACCACTGTGGTGCGGATCTCACTCTGGTTTACCTGCGAGATTCGGTAGTAACTTGATCTGAAGTTACATGATCATCATCATTAGCTTCCTCACTAATTGGTGTAGTAGCCACAAGAATAGATTTTTGTGATGAACTACTTTCCAATAAGGTAGAAGGTACAATTACCTTATCAAGTTTTCTACTTTCCTCCCACTCACTTCTTTCGAGAGAAAACTCCTTCTCTGGAAAGGATCCATTCTCAGCAATGAATATCTTGCCTTCGGATCTATGATAGAAGGTGTACCCAACATATTCTTTAGGGTATCCTATGAAGACGCACTTTTCCGATTTGGGTTTGAGCTTATCAGGATGAAACTTTTTCACATAAGCATCACAATCCCAAACTTTAAGAAACGACTACTTTGGTTTCTTGCTAAACCACAGTTCAGATTGTGTCGTCTCAACGGACTTAGATGGTGCCCTTTTTAACGTGAATGCAGCTGTCTCTAATGCATAACCCCAAAACGATAGTGGTAGATCGGTAAGAGACATCATAGATCGCACTATATCTAATAAAGTGCGGTTATGACGTTCAGACACACCATTACACTATGGTGTTCCTTGTGGCGTGAGTAGTGAAACTATTTCACATTGTTTTTAACTGAAGGCCAAACTCGTAACTCAAATACTCTTCTCTACGATCAGATCATAGAAACTTTATTTTCTTGTTACGATGATTTTTCACTTCACTCTGAAATTCTTTGAACTTTTCAAATGTTTCAGACTTATGTTTCATCAAGTAGATATACTCATATCTGCTCAAATCATCTGTGAAGATCAGAAAATAATGATACCTGTCGCGAGCCTCAATATTCATCGGACCACATACATCAGTATGTATGATTTCCAACAAATCTGTTGCTCGCTCCATTGTTCCGAAGAACAGAGTCTTAGTCATCTTGCCCATGAGGCATGGTTCGCAAGCATCAACTGATTCATAATCAAGTGATTCCAAAAGCCCATCATCATGGAGTTTCTTCATGCGCTTTACACCAATATGACCTAAACGGCAGTGCTACAAATAAGTTGCACTATCATTATTAACTTCGCATCTTTTGGTTTCAATATTATGAATATGTGTATTATTAAGATCGAGATCCAATGAACTATTTTCATTGGGTGTGTAACCATATAAGGTTTTATTCACGTAAACAGAACAACAATTTATTCTTTTACTTAAATGAATAAACATGATCAAATCATATTCATTGCTCAACGCAAACACCAAATAACACTTATTTAGGTTCAACACTAATCCCGAAAGTATAGGGAGTGTGCGATGATGATCATATCAATCTTGGAACCACTTCCAACACACATCGTCACTTCACCCTTAACTAGTCTCTATTCATTCTGCAACTCCCGTTTCGAGTTACTACTCTTAGCAACTGAACTAGCATCAAATACTAAGGGGTTGCTATAAACACTAGTAAAGTACACATCAATAACATGTATATCAAATATACTTATGTTCACTTTGCCATCCTTCTTATCCGCCAATCACTTGGGGTAGTTCCGCTTCCAGTGACCAGTCCCTTTGCAGTAGAAGCACTTATTCTCAGGCTTAGGATCAGACTTGGGCTTCTTCACTTGAGCAGCAACTTGCTTGCCGTTCTTCTTGAAGTTCCCCTTCTTCCCTCTGCCCTTTTCTTGAAACTAGTGGTCTTGTCAACCATCAACACTTGATGTTTTTCTTGATTTCTACCTTCGTTGATTTCAGCATCACGAAGAGCTTGGGAGTTGTTTCCGTTATCCCTTGCATATTATAGTTCATCACGAAGTTCTGCTAACTTGGTGATGGTGACTAGAGAATTCTGTCAATCACTATCTTATCTGGAAGATTAACTCCCACTTGATTCAAGCGATTGTAGTACCCAGACAATCTGAGCACATGCTCACTAGTTGAGCGATTCTCCTCCATCTTTTAGCTATAGAACTTGTTGGAGACTTCATATCTCTCAACTCGGGTATTTGCTTGAAATATTAACTTCAACTCCTGGAACATCTCATATGGTCCATGACGTTCAAAACGTCTTTGAAGTCCCGATTCTAAGCCATTAAGCATGGTGCACTAAACTATCAAGTAGTCATCATATTGAGCCAGCCAAACGTTCATAATGTCTGCATCTGCTCCTGCAATAGGTCTGTCACCTAGCGGTGCATCAAGGACATAATTCTTCTGTGCAGCAATGAGGATAAACCTCAGATCACGGATCCAATCCGCATCATTGCTACTAACATCTTTCAACATAATTTTCTCTAGGAACATATCAAAATAAACACAGGAAAGCAACAACGCGAGCTATTGATCTATAACATAATTTGCAAAATACTACCAGGACTAAGTTCATGATAAATTTAAGTTCAATTAATCATATTACTTAAGAACTCCCACTTAGATAGATATCCCTCTAATCCTCTAAGTGATCACGTGATCCAAATCAACTAAACTATAACCGATCATCACGTGAGATGGAGTAGTTTTCAATGGTGAACATCGTTATGTTGATCATATCTACTATATGATTCATGCTCGACCTTTCGGTCTCTGTGTTCCGAGGCCATATCTGTATATGCTTGGCTCGTCAAGTATAACCTGAGTATTCTGCGTGTGCAACTGTTTTGCACCCGTTGTATTTGGACGTAGAGCTTATCACACCCGATCATCACGTGGTGTCTGGGCATGACGAACTTTGGCAATGGTGCATACTCAGGGAGAACACTTCTTGATAATTTAGTGAGAGATCATCTTATAATGCTACCGTCAATCAAAGCAAGATAAGATGCATAAAAGATAAACATCACATGAAATCAATATAAGTGATATGATATGGCCATCATCATCTTGTGCTTGTGATCTCCATCTCCGAAGCACCGTCATGATCACCATCGTCACCGGCGCGACACCTTGATCTCCATCGTAGCATCGTTGTCGTCTCGCCAATCTTATGCTTCCACGACTATCACTACCGCTTAGTAATAAAGTTAAGCATTACATCACGATTGCATTGCATACAATAAAGTGACAACCATATGGCTCCTGCCAGTTGCCGATAACTTGGTTACAAAACATGATCATCTCATACAATAAAATCAGCATCATGCCTTGACCATATCACATCACAACATGCCCTGCAAAAACAAGTTAGACGTCCTCTACTTTGTTGTTGCAAGTTTTATGTGGCTACTACGGGCTTAAGTAAGAACTCATCTCACCTACGCATCAAAACCACAACGATAGTTCGTCAAATAGACTCCATTTTAACCTTCTCAAGGACCGGGCGTAGCCACACTTGGTTCAACTAAAGTTGGAGAGACAGTCTTCCGCAAGCCATCTATGTGCAAAGCACGTCGAGGGAACCGGTCTCGCGTAAGAGTACGCGTAAGGTTGGTCCGGATCGTCTCGTCCAACAATACCGCCGAACCAAAGTATGACATGTTGGTAGGTAGTATGACTTGTATCGCCCACAACTCACTTGTGTTCTACTCGTGCAAATAACATCAAACCATAAAACCTAGGCTCGGATGCCACTGTTGGGGAACGCAGTAATTTCAAAAAATTTCCTACGCACACGCAAGATCATGGTGATGCACAGCAACGAGGGGGAGAGTGTTGTCTACGTACCAACGCAGACCGACTGCAGAAGCGATCACACAACATAGAGGAAGTAGTCGTACGTCTTCTTCCCGATCCGACCGATCCAAGCACCGTTACTCCGGCACCTCCGAGTTCTTAGCACACGTACAGCTCGATGACGATCCCCGGGCTCCGATCCAGCAAAGCTTCGGGGAGGAGTTCCGTCAGCACGACGGCGTGGTGACGATCTTGATGTACTACCGACGCAGGGCTTCGCCTAAGCACTACAACGGTATGATCGAGGTGGAATTTGGTGGCAGGGGGCACCGCACACGGCTAAGGAACGATCTCAAGGATCAACTTGTGTGTCTTGGGGTGTCCCCTGCCCCCGTATATAAAGGATGAGAGGGGGAGGGCTGGCCGGCCAAGAGGAGGGAGGCGCAGGAGGAGTCCTACTCCTACCGGGAGTAGGACTCCCCCCTCCAATCCTAGTCCAACTAGGATTCCCAAGTGGGAAAGGGAGAGAGGGGGGCCGGCCACCTTCTCCTAGTCCTAATAGGACTAGAGAGAGGGGGAGGCGTGCAGCCCTATGTGGGCAGCCCTTTCACCTTTCCACTAAGGCCCATGTTGGCCCATTTGGCTCCCGGGGGGTTCCGGTAACCCTCCCGGTAATCCGGTAAAATCCCGATTTCACCCGGAACACTTCCGATGTCCAAACATAGGCTTCCAATATATCAATCTTTATGTCTCGACCATTTCGAGACTCCTCGTCATGTCCGTGATCACATCCGGGACTCCGAACTACCTTCGGTACATCAAAATGCATAAACTCATAATAACTGTCATCGTAACGTTAAGCGTGCGGACCCTACGGTTCGAGAACAATGTAGACATGACCGAGACACGTCTCCGGTCAATAACCAATAGCGGGACCTGGATGCCCATATTGGCTCCTACATATTCTACGAAGATCTTTATCGGTCAGACCGCATAACAACATACGTTGTTCCCTTTGTCATCGGTATGTTACTTGCCCGAGATTTGATCGTCGGTATCCAATACCTAGTTCAATCTCGTTACTGGCAAGTCTCTTTACTCGTTCCATAATACATCATCCCGCAACTAACTCATTAGTTGCAATGCTTGCAAGGCTTAAGTGATGTGCATTATCGAGAGGGCCCAGAGATACCTCTCCGACAATCGGAGTGACAAATCCTAATCTCGAAATACGCCAACCCAACATCTACCTTTGGAGACACCTGTAGTACTGCTTTATAATCACCCAGTTACGTTGTGACGTTTGGTAGCACCCAAAGTGTTCCTCTGGCAAACGGGAGTTGCATAATCTCATAGTCATAGGAACATGTATAAGTCATGAAGAAAGCAATAGCAACATACTAGACGATCGTGTGCTAAGCTAATGGAATGGGTCATGTCAATCAGATCATTCAACTAATGATGTGACCTCGTTAATCAAATAACAACTCTTTTGTCCATGGTTAGGAAACATAACCATCTTTGATTAACGAGCTAGTCAAGTAGAGGCATACTAGTGACACTCTGTTTGTCTATGTATTCACACATGTATTATGTTTCCGGTTAATACAATTCTAGCATGAATAATAAACATTTATCATGATATAAGGAAATAAATAATAACTTTATTATTGCCTCTAGGGCATATTTCCTTCAGCTGCTGCTTCTTTTTCAGGCTCCTTGAAGTGGCTATTAGCTGGCGCTTAAAGCACTCCTGCTCGAGAGGTTCCTCAGGTACGATAAGATCCTCATTGCTGAGGCTCGCCTCCTCCTCAGAGAGCGGGAGATAACTACTGTCCTTCGAGTCTTCGTTTGTGGCATGTTCATTAGGCTAACTTGCCCATCTTCCCGATCGTCTTGCTCGACAGTTCGTTCGTCAGGATCTTCTCTGTCTTCGGCACCGTCCAGAGTGTTATTGTCTCCCGTGCCGGTTTTGCTGTCTTTGCTGCGTCGTGATTTAGAGCAGCGCCGCTGACGCTAGCGCTTTGGTTCTATCTTAGGAGATTCATCCTCAACTAAATTCTCTTTGTCATCGCCGCTGTATTCTTTTGGTGCATCCACCATGTATACGTCATATGAGGAGGTGGCCGTCCATCGTCCGGTGAACGGTGTGTTTTGGTCCTCCTCTTCTCCTGCGTCATCGTTCATACTATCGATGTCTTCTGAGCCGTAATCAAGCATGTCGGTTAAGTCCTCGACGGTGGCTATGAAGTGGGCGGTGGGTGGGAAACGAAATTCTCCGTCATCAGCCTCTAGCTCGGACCGGATATAATTCGGCTGAGAGCCCCCCGCCAAGGATAGTGCTCTTAACGAGTTTAACACATCGCCCAAAGGCGAGTGCCAGAAGATGTCCGTGGAGCTGAATTCAACGTTCGATGACCGATCAAGCTCGATGTATGCGGACGCACAAGGTTCGGAACTTGTAGCCGGAGACGAGTCCATGGTTCCGGTGACACAGATGTCACTTGAAATTAGGTTTGTGTGCGGCTCCAACGCCGCTGAGTCTGCAGCTTTTGCGGCGGGGTTGAACTTCCCATCCTCGGATGGCGCGGTCTGCTCTGGATCTGAGGCCAGAGCAGCTACAGGTACTATCTCTTGGGTTTGGTCCGATGATAGATTTACATCGTGTTCATCGTGGTGGCAAGGAGCAGCTGCCGTGGTCTCAAATCCGTTGAAGATCAAGTATCCACAGATATCCATGATGTAATTCAAGCTTCCAAATCTGACCTGATGGCCAGGGGCGTAGCTTTCGATCTGCTCCAGATGGCCAAGCGAGTTGGCTCGCAGTGCGAAGCCGCCGAATACGAAGATCTGTCCAGGGAGGAAGACTTCCCCTTGGACAGCATTGTTGTAGATGGTCGAAGGAGCCATCAAACCTTTTTACGACGGCACAGTGGAACTCTCAATGAAAGCACCAATGTCGGTGTCAAAACCGGCGGATCTCGGGTAGGGGGTCCCGAACTGTGCGTCTAAGGTCGATGGTAACAGGAGACAAGGGACACAATGTTTACCCAGGTTCGGGTCCTCTCTATGGAGGTAATACCCTACTTCCTACTTGATTGATCTTGGTGAATATGAGTATTACAAGAGTTGATCTACCATGAGATCGTAATGGCTAAACCCTAAATGTCTAGCCTGTATGACTATGATTATGATGATATATCCCTATAGACCTAGCCCTCCTGATTTATATAGACACCGGAGGGGTCTAGGGTTACATAAGGTCAGTTATAGAGAACGGAATCTTCATATTTGGTGGCCAAGCTTGCCTTCCACGCCAAGGAGAGTCCCATCCAGACACGAGTAGAGTCTTTGGTCTTTGTATCTTCACAGCCCATCAGTCCGGCCCATGTCTAATAGGCCGGACGCCCGAGGACCCCTTAGTCTAGGACTCCCTCACTCACCACCGGGAGTGAGTAATTCCTTCATAGGCTCACTAGACGGTGATGGATTGGATGAGATTTGTCATGTAATCGAGTCAATTTGTTAGGGCTTGATCCCTAGTATCCACTATGTTCTGAGATTAATGTTTCTATGAATTTGCTATCCTTAATGCTTGTCACTGGGGCCCGAGTGCCATGATTTCATATCTGAACCTTTATTTTTTCATGAATATAAGTGTGTTTTGGATCATATCTTGCAAGTTGTATGCACCCGCTATGTGTTATGATTCACAGAACCCAATGTGACAATAATTGGTATTCACTCTTGTGATGACCGTAGTACGAGGAGTTCATGTATTCACTAAGTGCTAATGCTTTGTTCCGGTTCTATATTAAAAGGAGGCCTTAATATCCCTTAGATTTCCTTATGGACCCCGCTGCCACGCAGGGCCGTGCCAGCAAAATCTGGGGCCCTGTTCGAGACCAAAAAATGGGGCCCTATTTCACTAGAAAAAATGAACTAACACGCAATTATAAAGTATATGATATAATGTCTAACTCACCTAGTCTCGTGCCCTATCGAGTTGAACTGCTATATTATGATCTTCAACCAAGGAGGCAAGAACCGATCACTAACAATGTAACGATCCTTGCCAAAAGTTAATTAGGATTTAGAAATTAGGAGTGGGACTGTAGGACTATATGAGTCGAAGTTTATCAAGAGGACAAGCCAGTGGCAGCAGGCTACCTGTTTTGGTGAGAGGAACATGTCGATCAGATGAAGTTAATCCAAAGCGGCATGCTCGTTGTCCCGCCTATCACCGTGTCGCCTGTCACCAATTCTGGATGCGATCGATTTTGATCTGGACTAGATGTGCCATCTCACCTGCCTTTGAATGCGATCAATATCTGCTACCATCTTGATGCGCCTACATGGTTTCGATCAGAGGTGCCCACACGGTTGCCATATATATGAATCAATAGCATAGTAGATCACACAATCAAATATTATAAAAACTTGGATGTACAATTCGCTAGTCCTAAACCTTGACTAGTTGGCTTGACCATCGAAGAATTAGAGTGCGGTATGAAGAATTTCCCAACGCAGTCTCGCCTAGTTTAATCGGACTAAATCGAATCAGGACTAGTGAGCAAGAAGCAGCGGCGGCGGCCGGCAGCCTCTAATAACGCGTTAATCACGCTGGGGGCTAACCTATTCTTTTAGGGTAACGTCCTGGCTAGTAGTTAACGCATCGAGTGGTCTGTGAGGCTGGGACGCTTGACTCGGCACCCAGAGGACCAACGGCCCAGCGCCATGCACGGCCTAGCCCACAGGAATACACACATAGGCTTATAAAAAATTCCAAGGCCCTATGCGGGCTGCACACTCTGCACCACTATGGTCCCGACCCTGCTACCATGGGAGGGTAGAACAAAAGATGTCATGCAAGTTCTTAGTGTAAGCACGTATGACTATATACGGAATACATGCCTACATTGAATTGACGAGTTGGAGTTATTGTGTATCGCTCTAGGTTGTGACTATTATATGATAAATATCATCCAACACAAATATCCATCGATGATCCAATGCCTACGCTTTTCTCACATTGATCTTTGCTAAGTTACTACTGTTGCTGTTGTTACAATCAGTGCAAACTGCTTCTGTTACGGTTCTTGTTATTGCTACTGTCAAAACTATCAAACTACTATGCTAGTGAACACTTTGTTGTAGAGATATTATTTCCCATGTGTGATTGAATTGACAACTCAACTGCTAAGACTCATAAATATTCTTTGGCTCCCCTTGTGTCGAATCAATAAATTTGGGTGAAATACTACCCTCGAAGAATGTTGCAATCCCCTATACTTGTGGGTTATCAAGACCTTTTTATGGCACTGTTGTTGGGGATTTTTATATTTTCTTATCATTATGAAGAATTTGAATGTAGAAGTGCATGCTCTAGCCAAAGCAACCAACAGACCGATCTATGGGAGAGGGCTAGACATTATACTCCACCCCCCCCCCCACACACACACACATGTCTATGCTCCTTTGGAGTCTATGACATGGGCAATGGAAGCGGGGGCATGCCGCAATTAATTATTGTGTTTATTGGGTTTTGAACCCTGAACCTCTTGGTTGCAAGCTTATGCACCTAACCAGTTCACCCATCAGACCAATCTGAGGGAAGAGACTAGGCAATACAATTATACGTCAAAACTCCCCCTCACGTGTGGCTCCCTCAGGCCTAAACATGGACCGGAAGTGGGTTGTAATTTAATTGTACCAGTCGGGTCTTGAACTCAAGACCTCTTGGCTCCGATACCCTGTAGAAGTGCATGCTCTAGCCAATGCAACCAACAGACTGATCTATGGGAGAGAGCTGTACATTATACTCCAACATTGAAAGATGCTAAGACCAAGATCGTACCCTCTAAGGCATGGGGAGGTAAGGAACTGCCATCTAGCTCTGCACTTGATTCACCTTCATTTTATGTAGGCTTGTGACACCACCACCTGTTATTTATTCTGATATGTCGCAAGTAATTGATGCTATTACTTCTGTTATAAATGAAACTTGTGCTGATGCTAGTACTTTGCTAGATCATATTGTGCCACTAGGTGAATTTCTTGATGAACAAATTGCTAAAGCTAAAGAACTTGAGATAGCTGAAACCGATGAAAATTATGATTCACCTATTATGCCTAGATCTCCTACTGGATTTAAATTGCCTAAGATACCTGAGGGTTATCTTATGGATAGGGAGATAGCTAGAGAATTTCTTGCTTGTAATGATAGAGAGAATTAAATATGGTCCTAAATTTTCTACTTCTCCTATCTTTGTTACTAATAAGGATTATGAATTCCATGTTGATCCTGAATTAACTATTTTGATAGAATCTGATCCTTTTCATGGTTATGAAACTGTTGTGGCACACCTTACTAAATTAAATAATATTGCCATCCTATTTGCTCATGAGGAAAAAATTCACTACTACTATATTCTTAAATTGTTTCCTTTCTCGTTAAAGGGTGAAGCTAAAGAATGATTTAATACTCTTGCTCCTGGTTGTGTGTGCAGTCCCCAGGATATGATATACTACTTCTCTAAAAAATATTTTCCTGCTCATCAGAAACAAGCTGCCTTATAGGAAATATTTAACTTTGTGCAATATGAAGAAGAGAATTTCCCTCAAGCTTAGGGGAGGCTTCTCCAATTACTTAATGCTTTGCCTGATCGATATCTTTTACAATGGACTAACCGATACTTCTAGGGACTACCTAGATAGTTGTGTTGGCTGTGTTTTCAGAGAACGAATCACTCAATAGGCTGAAGATTTATTGAATAATATGTTGAAGAATACCGATGATTGTACACTTCCTGAACCACCACCTAAGCCAACTCCAAGGAAGAGAGGTATTGTATTACCCAGTCCATAAAATATGCAACAAGCTAAGAAACCTATGAAAGAAAAGGGTATTAAATCTAAAGATGTTAAGAATGTACCACATATTGAAGAAATTCATGGACTCGATATCCCGACACAAGTAGTAAAGGTAAATTCTCTTTATAGATTCGACGAGGATGACATTCACTATAGTAAATATCCTAGTCAATGCACTACAAGAAAAAAGACACATCCGTGACATTTTGGCCCAAACGAAAACTTTTTATGTCATGCTTATGACACTTCTATGATGATAATTGTGACAAAAATACATATTGTCATAGATGTGGTGGGCTCCTACTTCTATGACAGAAAATCATGACAGAAAATGGGCTTTTCATCCTGGGCCGGCCGGAGACGCACCTCCATGACATTCTTTGGGTCGTCCATGACGTAAAAAATCATGGTAGAAGTGAGGGCGAGGAAAATATCGGGGAGTTCCCAGTTACGGTGGACGGTCGGTACCGAGCGACGTAGTGTGGTTTGCGCGTTTCTCTCATACGTGCGTGCATGTGAGGCGCTCGCTAACTGAACCCTTGCGAGGTGTTCGCTTACTAAATCCGAGCGATTGCACTAGCTAGCTATGTACTGAACATGAGGGATCGATCCCGCTACATACTGAAGCCGATCGATCCATCACTTCGCTGCTAACTGAACTCAAGTGATTCCTTCACTGCTAACTGAAGTCGGCCGATTACTTCGCTGCTAACTGAATCCGATCGATCCTTTTTGCTGCTCACAAAAGCCGATCGAGCCCCCGTGCGAGATGTAGCCAGTCGGTGCATTGGGTTGCCTCTGGATGAACAGTGCCTATTGCTACCACACACGCTATACATAGAAACGGGTCGAGATGTGTGGTGAGTCCAGCCAGTTGGTTGGCTATGGATGTACAGTTCCCGTTGCTGCCGCCCGTTCGTACATACGTGTACGCCCCACCCCAGCCGGTGAGGTTGCATGAACACAATCTCATGGTAGTAGGCGCGGTTGCCGCTGGATGAAGAGGACCCCGAGGAGGCCGCCACACCCCAGCCGGTTCGGGGTGGATGAATAGGACCCCGTGGAGGCTCTATGAATAGTACCCAGTGGAGCCTACTGGAGGACGGCGGTGGATGAACAGTAGCCCGTGGAGTCCCGTTTTGCGGTACGCCACACCCCCTCTCGATGAACAGGACCCCGTTTCGACCGAGCCGCTCCAACATAAGTCTGTTTCCTCCATTTTGCGATACATCAGACCCCTCCAGATAAATAGGATCCCGTTTCGACTATAGGCGGTCGAACAGAAGGCCGTTTCCTCCATTCTGCGGTACGCTAGGCCCCGTTTCGGCTGTTCTGTCCAAGCCGGTTGGCCCCCGATGAACACGATGCATTCCGTTGCCTCCCGATGAACACGGCGTATTTTCTCCATTTCGACCTAGCCTGTTGGCTGCCGATGAACAGGACGCTGTTGCTGCCGTCCACTGCGTCTCCATGTACACGAGCCCTGGCCGTACATATACGCGAGTAGGGTTCGAGACCCCACCCGTATGTACATACGTGCCCATATTTTTGGCATATGGTTGTACGTACGTGTACACAGTTTAGAAGGGACTGCCTAAACTGCTACGTCAGGGGCTCTACTACTACACGTGTCGCTGCTTGCTCGGTCATGGTTCATCGTTGCAGAGAGATCGATTGACTAGTATGTACGTACACACATGTATTTAAGTTTCCGGTTAATACAATTATAGCATGAATAATAAACCTTTATCATGAACAAGGAAGTATGATAATAACCAATTTATTGTTTCCTCTAGGGCATATTTCCAACAGATCAAAGTTCTTGTACTTATGAACATTGGACCAAAAGGTTGGTCCACTTGCTCCGTGCCTTGAAACGGATCGACGCTAGCGACCAACCAAGCATAACAAAACAGTTCTTCCTCCCTTGAACCAGACTTTCTCCCCTCAACCTCTTCTTTGGGTCGCCACCGACCGACCAATCGTCCGGATCAAGGCTCGTGTGCTCGACGTACAAGTCCGTTTGCTTGTTGTACGTGCACGACAACTCGTTGTCTGTGCTCGGCTGCTTGGTGTACATCTTTGTCTGGGAGTCATCCACTTGTTCGTCCTCGAAGCCACATATGCCGTGGATGATATCCAACATCTCCCCATCATATGCAGGCGTCACGCCCGTCTAAGACATATCGGCGAACAGGAAGAGGGCACCCAGTTGATCCACCCCGACGTCTGTGACCGGATAAGATGCGATGGTGGAAACTCGATAAAGGGAAAGTGTGTGTTCATGTCAATGGCCCATGGCATGAACGTGTTAGAAGTGGTCGGGGACGGTTGTTAGTGATCGAGCTACGCGACGGTGTAGTAGTACGACGGTTGCATCTTCGTCGGCCAGGGCAGCGAGTGAATTGGCGGTGGCGATGACGATGCCCCCGTCCTCGTCCCAGAACACCGCCCTTCTTAAGAGGTGGTGGCTGGCTGGCCGCAAGCCAGAGCCACTTTCTCCTTACTCCTTTGGATGCGGCGATGTGAGTTGCGGGTCGCCCAGTTGATCTTCCAAGTGACCACCACCTTTAAATCCTCCTCCACTGGCTCCAGCAACGCTATAAATGGATTCATGCGACAGCGAAGGACAAAAAGGACGAGAACAGGGATGGAGGGCGTCGGCGATCAAATGAAGATGGTGGGAATGTGCGGGCTTTGGAGCGAAAACATTATGGATGTGGCCAATTGTGTGGGCTCTGGGTGGGGTTTTAGGTGGGCTAGGTTGCCGAGTACTATGTGGCAGAGGTTCGAACTCCTGCAAATCTTCCTCAACTTTGCATCCAGTTTATAGGAATTAAGACACTCGGACACGTCTGCGAATATACTCCCTTCGTTTCTAAGTATAAGTCTTTTCAGAGATTTAAATATGGACTACGTATGAATGAATATAGACACATTTTAAGGTGTAGATTCACTCATTTTGCTCCGTATGTAGTCTAAATTAAAATCTCTAAAAATACATATATTTACGAACGGAGAGAATGGCACCGCGTTGTATGACAAAAATGTTTGGACACGTTGATCCAAACGTTTTACGATACAACACGGGAGATGCCTAAGAGAGCCTTCCCTAGTATGGTAGATTTCTGGCAAAATGGACACATTTGACCTTGAGACGAAAGCAAGGATGAAGCTAGAAAAAAGTCTACTGGGGTCATGTCTATGACAGTGGGGTCATCTTTCATAAATGAATAGTCATTAGTACTAAACCAATGAAGGATTGTCTAATTTCATTGGGCTCAATTGACCCCAATGCTTACCAAGCAGCTCCGTCCCTGGACGAAATTATTTCACAAACTAAACTGTTGGTGAAAAGTTTTTCACCCAACTGACCTTTTTGTGTAGCACCTGATGCCGTAGTACATTGTGCAACGCCTGACTAACAGGCGCTATACATCTGTTTTTGCAGTGCCTAGACGAAAGGTGTTGGACAATAACTTGATGTTTCTGCCTGGCCAGCCCCAATTTTCTCTATGTACTAGCTGGGGCTCATTGTGCAGCGCCTGACGACATAGGGGCACTGCACTACATTGTGTAATGCATGGATGTTAGGCGCTACACTAAGGGGCTATTTGGTTTCTAGCCACACCTTGCCACACTTTGCCACATCTCATCTTAGGCAACTTTTGACCAAGTTAGGTGGGTGTTTGGTTCTGGCCACACCTTAGGCAAGAATTATTTTATAAGAAGCGGACCCCACATGTCATACACACAAAAGTGTGGCAAGATTCTCTTAGGCAAGCCAAAGTGTGGCTAACAATTTGAGCAACTCAAGTAAGGCAAGTGTGGCAAAAATAATGTGGCAATATATGACAAAGATAGTCACGATCCAAACAGCCCTTAATTAATTTAGCAAGCCCCAACCAGTATGGAGAGCAAACTAAGGCTGGCCAGTCACGGAGAACGCTAAGTCATTGTGCAATGTCTTTCGTCTAAGTGCTACAAAACCAGATGTGTAGCGCCTTTCAGTCAGACGCTGCACAGTGTAGTGTGACGTCTAACTGTTAAACGCTACACAAAAGGATCAGCGGAGTGAAATACTTTCACTAATAGTCCAATTTGTGAAATAGACCATGACCACGACGGAGAGCAAGGTGGCCAGCGGCGCACTTGGAAGGAGGCGTTCCCGGGCAACTCCTGCCACGCGAAGGGCAAGTCAACCGACGTCGTCGAGGCCACTCCAAGACCCCGCAGCAAGCCCCCCGCCGATCGCCATCACGACGCCCAAGTCAGGGGCGGGGCCAAGGACAAGAGGGCTTGTGAGGTGCCTGACCTCAAGGCCACTCCATCGCTTCCTCTCCGGCCACGCGAGGCTCCCCATCTGAGCACCATCGAGCCAGACCCGGTGGCCCAGTTCTTCTCCTTCCCTGGTGGTCGTGCTCTCTCGCCCCCGCCACACACCGACGTCATGCAACTGGAGATCGATTAAGGCATGCTCGAGGTGCTCAACTCTCCGCTGGACTTCGAAGATGGTGGCCGCTCGCTACCCCACACTACGACGTGCCACGGGGCCATCGACAACTTCACGGAAGATGACATCCTGTCGTGCATCGCCGACCTCGACGCTCCTCTCAGCAGCTCTTGCATCACACTCCGGCCCCCTCAGCGATGGGGTTCTAGGTCACCGCCATCACCCAAAGGGTTGACTGCCTCCACATCAACACTGGCCAGGGGAGCACCAGCCAGGCCGACGGGCTCCACCAGCTGTTCAAACCCACCCAGAAGGCCATCCTTGAGCCCCGCCCGCCCGGCCACGCTCTTCTCCACCAAAAGTGAGGGCCACCTCCGCTCCCTCACGCCAGAGCGCACGTCAGGCTGCGACCGGCTGTTCCGTGTCGGTGGCCCAGCGTGCGGCTCTACATCTCGTCCAGGAGCTCAGTGGTCTTGGCCCAGAGGACAAGATGACCCCGCAGGCGGCGGCAGACCTGCTCAAGCGCTTTGAGGAGCCACTGACACACATCGACACCAAGGCGATCACAAAGCTCACCGGCCTGGACAGCAAGGCTCTGGAGATCGCGGCCGAAATGGCAGGCCCGGATGGTGATGACGTAGTTTGATCATGTTAGGTTTATTAGTTAGTCTTCGTCGACGGCTGGTCTTAAACCAGTTTGAGTTAGGTTTAGTCTTCATGTGTAGTCTTCGGAAAGTAGGATTAGCATCTAGACGTCGCCGGAATTTTGGGTCTATTGGAGGCCGGCGACCCCCCCCCCCCCCCGCCCGGTTAGCTGTAATGTGTGTTGTGGTCTTTTCAGTATTAATGATAGTCGATGAAGCGAACATTGTAGTCTCCATAGTTGACACGAACTACAGGATTATGTCGTGGAACGTTAGGGGCCTGAACTCGACGGCCAGGTGATCAGCAGTTAGAGAGGTGGCGCATGCAAATAATATAGCAATCCTAAACATGCAAGAAACGAAAATAGAGACATGGACTTCAGCCATGGCATGTGATGTAGGGGGCAGCATATTGCAAGGCTGCATTGTGCTCCCAGCTATGGGCGCAAGGGGGCGCGGCAATCTTCTTGGATAAACAGATAGTAGAGATTAGGAATCAGATCATCGCCAGCTTCTCGATCACGGCAAAGGTGAAGATCATCAGTAGTGGGCATTCCTTCTGGATGACCACGGTCTATGGACCCCCGAACGACCTACAGAAAGCAAACTTCCTCTCAGAATTAGCAGCGATTGCGCCACCCACATCGGAGCCATGGATGATCAATGGCGACTTCAACATGATCTACGAAGCTAGAGACAAAAACAATTGCAACATCAATAGGAGAATGATGGGCCGTTTCCGCAAGGCAATTGATTTGGCATGGGTCAAAGAGATTAAATGCAAAAACAGGAGATTTACATGGAGCAGCGAGAGGGAGGATCCAACTCTGTGTAGTATAGATAAGGTTTTATGCAACTTAGCTTGGGAGAATATGCACCCGAGTTTTGTCCTCATGGCGGCATCCACATCATTCTCAGATTGCCCTCTAATGTTAGCTAATGGAGATAGACCTGTCACCAAGGCTAGATTTAGATTCGAGAACTTCTGGACAATTTTCCCACACTTCCAGGAGACAGTGCAGCATGCTTGGGAGAGGCCAGTTCATCATGACTGCCCGTTTATCAGGGTGAAGAAGAAGATGGAGAGAGTAGCAGCGGACCTAAAAATTTGGAGCAACACTTTGTTTGGGGGTGCAAACCTGCAATTCCACATTGACAACGAGGTCATTCTCCGTCTCGATGTGGCTCGGGAGGCCAGATCATTGACGGCAGAAGAACACCATCTACGGAAACAACTGAAGTTGAAAGTACTTGGACTGGCAGCAATTGAGAGGGCCCGGAAGAGGCGGGCTTCTAGAATTTATTGGCTCCGAGCGGGCGATGCCAACTCAAAGTTCTTCCATGCTCGCCTCCTATCTCGTAGGAGAAAAACTACATCCACTCCATCAAAGAGGGCAACGCCGTCATAACGGAGCCGCGGGAGAAAGCAAGGCTAGCCTTTGATCACTTCGCCCGCAGCCTCAATCGGAAACAACATCGGAGCTGCACGCTTAATTGGGAACAACTCCATCTACCAGCCATCGACCTGCAGGGCATCAATCTTCCCTTCAGCGAGCAAGAAATCTGGGCGGCCATCAAGGCATCTCCGGCTGAGAAAGCGCCTGGGCCGGACGGCTTCACCGGGAAATTCTTCACATCATGTTGGCACATCATCAAGCATGATATTGTGGCGATCTTCCAAAAATTCTACAACCTAGCGGGAGAGAACCTTGCTGAACTGAATACAATGTTCATGTTGGGGAACGTAGTAATTTCAAAATTTTCCTACGCACACGCAAGATCATGGTGATGCATAGCAACGAGAGGGGAGAGTGTTGTCTACGTACCCTCGTAGACCGAAGTGGAAGCGTTGACACAACGTAGAGGAAGTAGTCGTACGTCTTCCCGATCCGACCGATCCAAGCACCGTTACTCCGGCACCTCCGAGTTCTTAGCACACGTACAGCTCGATGACGCTCCCCGGGCTCTGATCCAGCAAAGCTTCGGGGATGAGTTCCGTCAGCACAACGGCATGGTGACGATGATGATGTTCTACCGACGCAGTGCTTCGCCTAAGCACTACAACGATATGACCGAGGTGGAATATGGTGGAAGGGGGCACCGCACACGGCTAAGGAACGATCACGTTGATCAATTGTGTGTCTATGGGGTGCCCCTTGCCTCAGTATATAAAGGATGGAGGAGGAGGAGGCCGGCCAAGGCTTGGTGCGGCCAGGATGTGGAGTCCTACTAGGATTCCAAGTCCTAGTAGGAGTCCACCAAGAGGGGAGGAAGGGAGAAGGAAGTGGAGGAGAAGGAAAGGTGGCCGGCCCCCTTTTCCCTAGTCCAATTCGGACTAGAGGGGAGGGGGGGAGCAGCAGCCCCTTGGCCCTTTCTCCTCTTTCCACTAAAGCCCATCAAGGCCCATTGCTTCTCCCGTAACTACCTGGTACTCCGAAAAATACCCGAATCACTCGGAACCTTTCCGATGTTCGAATATAGTCATCCAATATATCGATCTTCACGTCTCGACCATTTCGAGACTCCTCGTCATGTCCCCGATCTCATCCGGGACTCCGAACTCCTTCGGTACATCAAAACTCATAAACTCATAATATAACTGTCATCGAAACCTTAAGCGTGCGGACCCTACGGTTCGAGAGCAATGTAGACATGACCGAGACACGTCTCCGGTCAATAACCAATAGCAGGACCTGGATGCCCATATTGGCTCCTACATATTCTTCGAAGATCTTTATCGGTCAGACCGCATAACAACATACGTTGTTCCCTTTGTCATCGGTATGTTACTTGCCTGAGATTCGATCGTCAGTATCCAATACCTAGTTCAATCTCGTTACCGGCAAGTCTATTTACTCGTTCTGTAATACATCATTCCGCAACTAACTCATTAGTTGCAATGCTTGCAAGGCTTAAGTGATGTGCATTACCGAGAGGGCCCAAAGATACCTCTCCGACATTCGGAGTGACAAATCCTAATCTCAAAATACGCCAACCCAACATGTACCTTTGGAGACACCTGTAGAGCTCCTTTATAATTACCCAGTTACGTTGTGACGTTTGGTACCACACAAAGTGTTCCTCCGGCAAACGGGAGTTGCATAATCTCATAGTCATAGGAGCATGTATAAGTCATGAAGAAAGCAATAGCAACATACTAAACGATCGGGTGCTAAGCTAATGGAATGGGTCATGTCAATCAGATCATTCAACTAATGATGTGATCCTGTTAATCAAATAACAACTCTTTGTCCATGGTTAGGAAACATAACCATCTTTGATTAACGAGCTAGTCAAGTAGAGGCATACTAGTGACACTCTGTTTGTCTATGTATTCACACATGTATTATGTTTTCGGTTAATACAATTCTAGCATGAATAATAAACATTTATCATGATATAAGGAAATAAATAATAACTTTATTATTGCCTGTAGGGCATATTTCCTTCAGTCTCCCACTTGCACTAGAGTCAATAATCTAGATCACATCGCCATGTGATTTAACATCAATAGTTCACATCTTTATGTGATTGGTTCACATCTCCATGTGACTAACACCCAAAGGGTTTACTAGATTCAATAATCTAGTTCACATCGCTATGTGATTAAGACCCAAAAAATGATCATGTTTTGCTTGTGAGAGAAGTTTAGTCAACGGGTCTGCCACATTCAGATCCGCATGTATTTTGCAAATTTCTATGTCAACAATGCTCTGCATGGAGCTACTCTAGCTAATTGCTCCCACTTTCAATATGTATCCAGATTGAGACTTAGAGTCATCTGGATCAGTGTCAAAACTTGCATCAATGTAACCCTTTACGACGAACCTTTTGTCACCTCCGTAATCGAGAAACATATCCTTATTCCAGTAAGGATAATTTTGACCGCTGTCCATTGATCTACTCCTAGATCACTATTGTACTCCCTCTCTTAACACAGTGTATGGTATATAATAGATCTGGTACACAGCATGGCATACTTTATAGAACCTATGACTGAGGCATAGGGAATGACTTTCATTCTCTTTCTATCTTCTGCCGTGGTCGGGCTTTGAGTCTTACTCAACTTCACACCTTGTAACACAGGCAAGAAACTTTTTCTTTGACTGTTCCATTTTAAACTACTTCAAAACTTGTCAAGGTATGTACTCATTGAAAAAACTTATCAAGCCTCTTGATCTATCTCTATAGATCTTGATACTCAATATGTAAGCAGCTTCACCGAGGTCTTTCTTTGAAAAACTCCTTTCAAACACTCCTTTATGCTTTGCAGAATAATTCTACATTATTTCCGATCAACAATATGCCATTCACATATACTTATCAGAAATGTTGTAGTGCTCCCACTCACTTTCTTGTAAATACAGGCTTCACCGCAAGTCTGTATAAAACTATATGCTTTGATCAACTTATCAAAGCGTATATTCCAACTCCGAGATGCTTGCACCAGTCCATAAATGGATCACTGGAGCTTGCATATTTTGTTAGCACCTTTCGGATTGACAAAACCTTCTAGTTGCATCATATACAACTCTTCTTTAATGAATCCATTAAGGAATGCAGTTTTATTTATCCATTTGCCAGATTTCATAAAATGCGGCAATTACTAACATGATCCGGACAGACTCAAGCATAGATACGAGTGAGAAGCTCTCATCATAGTCAACACCTTGAACTTGTCGAAAACCTTTTGCGACAATTCTAGCTTTGTAGATAGTAACACTACTATCTGTGTCCGTCTTCCTCTTGAAGATCCATTTATTATCAATGGCTTGCCGATCATCGGGCAAGTCAATCAAAGTCCATACTTTGTTCTCATACATGGATCTCATCTCAGATTTCATGGCCTCAAGCCATTTCGCGGAATCTGGGCTCATCATCGCTTCCTCATAGTTCGCAAGTTCGTCATGGTCTAGTAACATGACTTCCAGAACAGGATTACCGTACCACTCTGGTGCGGATCTCACTCTGGTTTACCTACGAGATTCAGTAGTAACTTGATCTGAAGTTACATGATCATCATCATTAGCTTCCTCACTAATTGGTGTAGTAGTCACAGGAACAGATTTCTGTGATGAACTATTTTCCAATAAGGGAGAAGGTACAATTACCTTATCAAGTTTTCTACTTTCCTCCCACTCACTTCTTTCGAGAGAAACTCCTTCTCTAGAAAGGATCCATTCTTAGCAACGAATGTCTTGCCTTCGGATCTGTGATAGAAGGCGTACCCAACTGTCTCCTTTGGGTATCCTATGAAGACATATTTCTCCGATTTGAGTTTGAGCTTATCGAGATGAAACTTTTCCACATAAGCATCGCAACTCCAAACTTTAAGAAACGACAGCTTAGGTTTCTTGCCAAACCTATAGTTCACACGGTGTCGTCTCAACGGATTTAGATGGTGCCCTATTTAACGTGAATGCAGCTGTCTCTAATGCATAACCCCAAAACGATAGTGGTAGATTGGTAAGAGACATCATAGATCGCACTATATCTAATAAAGTACGGTTATGACGTTCGGACACACCATTACACTATGGTGTTCCAGGTGGCGTGAGTAGTGAAACTATTTCACATTGTTTTAATTGAATGCCAAACTCGTAACTCAAATATTTTACCTCTGCGATCATATCGTAGAAACTTTTATTTTCTTGTCATGATGATTTTCCATTTCACTCTGAAATTCTTTGAACTTTTCAAATGTTTCAGACTTATGTTTCATCAAGTAGATATACCCATATCTGCTCAAATCATCTGTGAAGGTCAAAAAATAATGATACCCGCCGCGAGCCTTAACACTCATCGAATCGCATACATCAGTATGTATTATTTCCAATAAGTCAGTTGCTTGCTCCACTGTTCCGGAGAATGTAGTCTTAGTCATCTTGCCCATGAGGCATGGTTCGCAAGCATCAAGTGATTCATAATCAAGTGATTCCAAAAGCCCATCAGCATGGAGTTTCTTCAGGCGCTTTACACCAATATGATCTAAACAGAAGTGCCATAAATAAGTTGCACTATCATTATTAACTTTGCATCTTTTGGTTTCAATATTATGAACATGTGTATCACTATGATCGAGATCCAACAAACCATTTTCATTGGGTGTGTAACCATATAAGGTTTTATTCATGTAAACAGAACAACAATTGTTCTCTAACTTAAATGAATAACCGTATTGCAATAAACATGATCAAATCATATTCATGCTCAACGCAAACACCAAATAACACTTATTTAGGTTCAACACTAATCCCGAAAGTATAGGGAGTGTGCGATGATGATCATATCAATCTTGGAACCACTTCCAACACACATCGTCACTTCACCCTTAACTAGTCTCTGTTTATTCTGCAACTCCCGTTTCGAGTTACTAATCTTAGCAACTGAACTAGTATCAAATACCGAGGGGTTTCTACGAACACTAGTAAAATACACATCAATAATTTGTATATCAAATATACCTTTGTTCACTTTGCCATCCTTCTTATCCGCCAAATACTTGGGGCAGTTCCGCTTCCAGTGACCAGTCCCTTTGTAGTAGAAGCACTTAGTCTCAGGCTTAGGACCGGACTTGGGCTTCTTCACTTGAGCAGCAACTTGCTTGTTGTTCTTCTTGAAGTTCCCTTTCTTTCCCTTTGCCCTTTTCTTGAAACTAGTGGTCTTGTTAATCATCAACACTTGATGCTCTTTCTTGATTTCTACCTTCATTGATTTCATCATCATGAAAAGCTCGGGAATCGTTTTCATCATCCCTTGCATACTATAGTTCATCACGAAGTTCTACTAACTTGGTGATGGTGACTAGAGAATTCTATCAATCACTATTTTATCTGGAAGATTAACTCCCACTTGATTCAAGCGATTGTAGTACCCGGACAACCTGGACACATGCTCACTGCTTGAGCTATTCTCCTCCATCTTTTAGCTATAGAACTTGTTGGAGACTTCATATCTCTCAACTCGGGTTTTTGCTTGAAATATTAACTTCAACTCCTGGAACATCTCATATGGTCCATGATGTTCAAAACGTCTTTGAAGTCCCGATTCTAAGCCATTAACCATGGTGCACTAAACTATCAAGTAGTCATCATTTTGAGCTAGCCAAACGTTCATAACGTCTGCATCTGCTCCTGCAATAGGTCTGTCACCTAGCGGTGCATCAAGGACATAATTTTTCTGTGCAGCAATGAGGATAAACCTCAGATCACGGATCCAATCTGCATCATTGCTACTAACATCTTTCAACACAATTTTCTCTAGGAACATATCAAAATAAACACAGGGAAGCAACAATGCGAGCTATTGATCTACAACATAATTTGCAAAATACTACCAGGACAAAGTTCATGATAAATTTAAGTTCAATTTAATCATATTACTTAAGAACTCCCACTTAGATAGACATCCCTCTAATCCTCTAAGTGACCACGTGATCCAAATCAACTAAACCATGTCCGATCATCACGTGAGATGGAGTAGTTTCATTGGTGAACATCACTATGTTGATCATATCTACTATATGATTCACGCTCGACCTTTCGGTCTCCGTGTTCCGAGGCCATATCTGCATATGCTAGGCTCGTCAAGTTTAACCTGAGTATTCTGCGTGTGCAAAACTGGCTTGCACCTGTTGTAGATGGACGTAGAGCTTATCACACCCGATCATCACGTGGTGTCTGGGCACGACGAACTTTGGCAACGGTGCATACTCAGGGAGAACACTTCTTGATAATTTAGTGAGAGATCATCTTATAATGCTACCATCAATCAAAGCAAGATAAGATGCATAAAAGATAAACATCACATGCAATCAATATAAGTGATATGATATGGCCATCATCATCTTGTGCTTGTGATCTCCATCTCCGAAGCACCGTCATGATCACCATCGTCACCGGCGCGACACCTTGATCTCCATCATAGCATCGTTGTCGTCTCGCCAATCTTATGCTTCCACGACTATCGCTACCGCTTAGTGATAAAGTAAAGCATTACAGCGCGATTGCATTGCGTACAATAAAGCGACAATCATATGGCTCCTGCCAGTTGCCGATAACTTGGTTACAAAACATGATCATCTCATACAATAAAATTTAGCATCATGTATTGACCATATCACATCACAACATGCCCTACAAAAACAAGTTAGACGTCCTCTACTTTGTTGTTGCATGTTTTACGTGGCTGCTACGGGCCTAAGCAAGAACCAATCTTACCTACACATCAAAACCACAACGATAGTTTGTCAAGTTGATGCCGTTTTAACCTTCACAAGGACCGGGCGTAGCCACACTCGGTTCAACTAAAGTTGGAGAAACAGTCACCCGCAAGCCACCTTTGTGCAAAGCACGTCGGGAGAACCGGTCTCGTGTAAGCGTACGCGTAATGTCGGTCCGGGCCGCTTCATCCAACAATACCGCCGAACCAAAGTATGACATGCTGGTAGGAAGTATGACTTATATCGCCCACAACTCACTTGTGTTCTACTCGTGCATATAACATCAAACCATATAACCTAGGCTCTGATACCACTGTTGGGGAACGTAGTAATTTCAAAAATTCCCTACGCACACGCAAGATCATGGTGATGCATAGCAACGAGAGGGGAGAGTGTTGTCTACGTACCCTCGTAGACCGAAGTGGAAGCATTGACACAACGTAGAGGAAGTAGTCGTACGTCTTCCCGATCCAACCGATCCAAGCACCGTTACTCCGGCACCTCCGAGTTCTTAGCACACATACAGCTCGATGACGCTCCCCGGGCTCCGATCCAGCAAAGCTTCGGGGATGAGTTCCGTCAGCACAACGGCGTGGTGACGATGATGATGTTCTACCGACGCAGTGCTTCGCCTAAGCACTACAACGATATGACCGAGGTGGAATATGGTGGAAGGGGGCACCGCACACGGCTAAGGAACGATCATGTTGATCAATTGTGTGTCTATGGGGTGCCCCTTGCCTCAGTATATAAAGGATGGAGGAGGAGGAGGCCGGCCAAGGCTTGGTGCGGCCAGGATGTGGAGTCCTACTAGGATTCCAAGTCCTAGTAGGAGTCCACCAAGAGGGAAGGAAGGGAGAAGGAAGTGGAGGAGAAGGAAAGGTGGCCGGCCCCCTTTTCCCTAGTCCAATTCGGACTAGAGGGGGGGCGCAGCAGCCCCTTGGCCTTTTCTCCTCTTTCCACTAAAGCCCATCAAGGCCCATTGCTTCTCCCGTAACTACCCGGTACTCCGAAAAATACCCGAATCACTCGGAACCTTTCCGATGTTCGAATATAGTCGTCCAATATATCGATCTTTACGTCTCGGCCATTTTGAGACTCCTCGTCATGTCCCCGATCTCATCCGGGACTCCGAACTCCTTCGGTACATCAAAACTCATAAACTCATAATATAACTGTCATCGAAACCTTAAGCGTGCGGACCCTACGGTTCGAGAACAATGTAGACATGACCGAGACACGTCTCCGGTCAATAACCAATAGCGGGACCTGGATGCCCATATTGGCTCCTACATATTCTTCGAAGATCTTTATCGGTCAGACCGCATAACAACATACGTTGTTCCCTTTGTCATCGGTATGTTACTTGCCTGAGATTCGATCGTCGGTATCCAATACCTAGTTCAATCTCGTTATCGGCAAGTCTATTGTCACACCCTAGCTAGGTTATGCATTAGAGTGTGCATCATGTTTACCTTCATCAGAAAATTGAAATGGGGAAAGCAGAACCCCCAGCACCCCCCCCCCCTGAAATCAACTAGGGTTTACTAAAAATAAATTCAATGAACCTGAAATGCCCTTCAGATATGTTCACCCTCTTTGCCTTGGGTTAGAACCCTTGGGAAAAATGGTGCATATATTTTTAGGTCAACAAAAGGGGCATTGACTTAATTCATAAATATTTGAATTTGGGCATTTAAATACTATTAAATAATTCAAATGCTCAAATAATGTTGGAATTATTTTTGGGCCACTGAAATAATTCAGAAAGTGTCCATAAATATTTTCAGGATTTTATAAAATGATTTAGTATTTAAACTAAATCAAAATAGAATAACAGAAATAGAAAATAGAAAACAGAATAAATTAGAGAGAGAGAGAGAGAGATTAGGCCAGTGGGCCACTTACCTGGCGCCACCAGCCGGCCCAGCACTGTAGCTGGACGGCCCAGCCCACCAGGCCGACGCCAGTCGTCCCCTAGCTCCTGCCAGGAGGACGCCGGGCGTGTGCCCGCGGTGCGCCGGCACGCGCGCGGCCACCGACGGCCACCTCCTGCTTGCCGCGCCCCCCCTCGACGCCTGGACGTCGCTATGGACGCCACGCACCCCCTGGCCCCCTCATATCCCTCTCCCTCGCTCTCCCTCCTCCCCTGTTTCTCTCCCGCACGACCACCCGAACGGGCTCGTCGCCGCCGTTCGCTACCACCGCGCCCACGGCCACCGCCTCGCCTCCCCGACGCCTCCCAAAGCTCCGCCTCGACCCACCCTTCCTCCTCACCGCTCCAAGCGACGCCGGGAGCCCTGCAGTGACGCAATTGCCGTCGTCTTCACCGACGGGCACCGAAGATCGCCGGCCCCGATTCTCCGTCTCCAGGTCGTCCCCGAGCCCACCGAGCTGCTCTACGTGCCCCCAGTGAGCTCCTGCTCCGAATCCCCCTCTTCCCCGCTTCATTTGTTCGCCATAGCCGTCACCCCCATGATGACCGAAGTGCGCCGCCGCCCGAGCTCGCCGTCGACGATGCTCCGGTGACCAAATGGTCACCCTGGAGTGTCGAACCTACTCCCCGCGACGCGTAGCACCCTCCTAGCCCCCTTGCCCCGCTCTTCTACGCACAGAAACGTGACCCCGCGTGCAACCGAACTCCGGCGGCCGCCAAAGAGCTCGCCGCCGTCAACTCCGGCCATCCTAGCTGCTGCTGCTGCCACCACTAGATCCGCGAGAGCGCCAGCAAGCCGTAGCAACAAACCACGCTCAAAATGGAGCCCTATAGCGCATTCCCGAGCCGCTCCGCCGTCTCTGTCGTCGCCGGCGACGAGCCGTGGACCAAGTCCGGCAGGTTTGACCCCCTGGGTCACTGACGCGTGGGCCCCAAGCCACTAATGAACCAGGATTAGGATTAACTTAAATTAGTTAAACTAATGACCCTGACATGCGGGACCCACTGGTCAGGTTTGACCTGGAGGCAACCCCGTTGACTTGCTGATGTCATGCTGACGCAAGGCTGACGCAGTAAATCATTTTCTAGTTTAAAAATAATTCAGGAAATTCCAGAAAATACCCAAAACTTCAAAAATTCATAGAAATTCAACCATAACTCCAAATGAGACAAATTATATATGTAAAATTATCAGAAAAATTCAAGGAATCCATCTGTACCATTTTCATGCATGTTTGAACAATGTTTGTCCCCTGTTTTGGACAAAACAAATAAAGGGCATTTAAATAATCATATATGGGGTTGGAATTTGAATCTTGTACTCAAACCAACTCCATTTAAACCATAGCTAGTTGCATTAGCTCAAGACACATCCATATTGCCATGTCACAGCATGCATCATATTGTTGCATATCGTCATGTGTTGATCGTGCTCGATTGTGTTCCTCGTGGTAGGTTCTGCCTCCGAGGATATTCACGAGTATCCAACTGAAGGGCAGTATCCCGTCACCACTCCATCAGGCAAGCAACCATTGATCATTCCGATACAACCCATGTTCTCGCTCCTGCTCTTGTTTACTGCATTAAGACAACACGATTCAAACTGCTGTGTGCTACGGTAGTTGAACCCTTATCCTCTGCATGACCTGTCATTGCCACAGTAACTAGATGAAACCCACTAGCATGTGTAGGAGTTGATTGAGCCATGTTTTGTGATTCCTACCTTGCTATGCCTGCTATGCTTAGAGTTGTGTCAGGTCTGGTTCATCTGGGTGATGGGCTAGAGTGAAATGCTTGTGCCAGTAATATGAGGGATGTGTTGAACATGTTTTGGTAAAGGTATCGATGAGAGGCCATGTAGGAGTACATGGTGGGTTGTTTCATTGAGGCCATCCATAAGAACTGAGATCTGTATGTGTGATTTAAGATGCAGTTACTACCGTACATTGGGCCCGAAACAAATGGACCCTCTCGGCTTCTTAGCCACCCTAGTACTCTGTCCAGGAGTTGCAAATAGTTTCTGGTGTTTGTAGGATATGTGTTGGCGGCCGTGCGTAGCGCTGACCCTAGGGGTGGGCTATGTTGCGGTAGATACACCGTGGCACGGTGTACCGAGTCACCCGTTTGGTGTCTCGGGAACCCTGTTCACATCGTTCGGGGCCGTATGTGGAAACCTCGACCGGACTCCCTGCGGATGGAACCTGGATAGGCGATAACCTGGACTAGGGGCTTAGGTGGTTAGGTAGGCCGTGGCCGACACCCTCGCTGGGCTTCCGCTTGAAGGTTGCCGAGTACATGTCGTGTAGACGGCGGTAAGCGGTGAAAGCGTGTATGACGAAGTACACCCCTGCAGGGTATAAAACTATTCGAATAGCCGCGTCCGCGGTAAAGGACTACTTGGTTGCCTATACAGTTCATAGACAAGTTAATGGATACTACTAAAAGACTCAAGATAAGTGTGAGTACCGAGGATGGCCCCCTCGCAGGTTACGAGGGAGGATCCACGGTGGAGTATTGTGATGGTGAGTAGTGGACTCGTGTGTGAAAACTATTTTGCTAAAAGATTCCGTAGGATAGCTTAGCCAAGAGTCAAAGCTGGCTTGCTGCATAAACCCCACCACCTTCTTGAGAATGAGCATGTACAGTAGGTTCTGATGTAAGACTTGCTGAGTACCTTTGTACTCATGTTTGCTTATTTATTGTTTTCAGACGACAACACTGCCCCCTCCGATGGGTTTTACGTAGATCTTGACGTCGGCGAGTGACTAGACACCCAGGTGGTGATCCAGGCCATGGAGGGCCCTATGTAGATAGACGGGCTTCGAGAAGCCTTCTTTCTTTTTTTTAGAGTCTGTACTCAGACTAGTTGCTTCCGCATGTGCTTGTATGACTGTATGACTTGAGTGTCGGGTCATGTGACCCCTACCTGTATGGATATGTTATGTATGGCTCCCTGGAGCCTTTAAATAAAGTACTTGAGTTGTAGAGTTTTGTTGTGATGCCATGTTGTATGTACTCATATCGAGCATATTGTATGTATGTTTGAAATGCTTGGTATGAGTGGGATCCGACAATCTAGTTGTTTGCCCTTCGCAGCCTTTCTTATGGGGAAATGTAGTCTAGTGCTCCTCGAGCCATAGTAGTCCGCTACAGCCCGGTTCACCGGAGTCCTGCTAGCCCAGCACTACTGTTCAGGACACTTGACTGGCCGGCATGTGTTTCACTTCGTCCCTATGTCTGTCCCTTCGGGGAAATGTCACGCGGTGATCTCCGGAGTCCTGTCTAGCCTGCTACAGCCCGGGATCCCCCGGAGTCCTGCTAGCCCAGTGCTACAGCCCGGAATCACTCGTTGATGACCGACATGTTCGTTGTGATTCATGTATGCCTGTCTCCATAGGTCTGTGCCGTTTTGGGTTCACGACTAGCCATGTCGGCCCGGGTTCTCGGTCATATGGATGCTAGCGACATTGTCATATACGCGAGCCAAAAGGCGCAAATGGTCCCGGGCCATGGTAAGGCGACACCCGTGGGATACCGTGCGTGAGGCCGCAAAGTGATATGAGGTGTTACCGGCTAGATCGATGTGGCTTAGAATCGGGGTCCTGACAGCGTTGGTATCAGAGCCGGACTGCCTGTAGGTTCGTTTAGCCAAACTGGTCGATGTCGAGTCTAGAAATGCTTTAGTTATATGTAAGGGAATTGATTGTGGGAGGGAACGTAAGGTTCTTTTATTCCTTTACCCTATGCTTCTGATCTGAGTCATTCTCTTCTCATTTAACGTGGGTTAAGGACTAGGCTCTCTTCTTCTATCAGGTTCACGTGTTACTAATCCGTAGTAGCTCATAGGATTATTGCTACGAGTTTCCGTCCAGTTTCTACTATTTTAGTACGTGGCTATTTGAATCAGAACCTTGATATGATGCTGTTGAGCGGTATTGTGAACTGTTGTGGATGTCCCAAATCTTTTCTGAGCATTTACAGCCGTTATGCTGCCCAATTTTCCCTAGGAATTCTGATGTCTTTGTCTTGTGGCTGTGCTTTCAGATGGCCAACCAGTCTCAAAATCAAGTGGTTCGCCTGACCAGGTGCCTCGACGTGCCCGGTCATACTGCTATGTTGGTCCGGGTCATGATCGAGACAGGATACCGTTGGTATCCCGAATACACTGTTGAAGAGCAGTTCCGCGACTTTAATCAAAGCCAGTATTTATGCACCGTCAGGATATTTCCTTCCTATCCTGGATCTACCGAGCCCCTTCACTGTTCCTATGGACTCGGAGTTACCATTGAGATGGCTGTGCAGGATGCTGCCTATTCCATGATGACCATCTTGCGAGTCCGGACTGGCCTGCTTCGGAACACTGACTTCCGTTACATGCCAGCTTCACTTCCGGGAGCGCAGGGGTATCTTCAGGCTATCTATGCTGACTCCACTCAGGAGGACTCATTAACTCGTACCACCGCTGAGATGCTCGAAGATAAGGACCGAGAGAATCGGGCCTTGAGGCTGGAGCTCTTCAATACCCGTGCTGATCATTGGGCCACATTGACTCGGTTTGCACCCGCGGTGCAAGCTGGATGTATGGACACCAGGGATCTGTATCCTGTGAGAGCAGCTCTGCCGGACATGGTGGATTGGCGTGATGTGGGAGGCACCACCCCACCCCTTGGTCCCCGCAGGCCACCGTTTGTTGGTCCAAGACCTTATCCTAGCCCCTATGGTCCACAGGCTCCTCAGGACCGTCTGTTTCCGGATGATGACGTTGAACTTCCGGGCTATGGAGGTGACTTCTATGAGGACTACTACGGAGCTATCTGAGTTAGTAGTAGTACCACTAGTATTGTAGTAGTTGTATCTCCACTGTCCTGTGTGACTTGTGGAATACGACTTGGTGGTGTAATCGATTCCGGAGGTGTAGACAAATAATGTATAGGGACTCGGAATGCCTCCGATGAGATGTAACGTCTACTTTCATAGTTGTACTGTAGCATGGGCTTGTACTAAACTATGTATGACGAGTATGACCGTTGGTGTATATATGGCAGTTTTATATTACCATGGCATACGAATGAGCATCTCTGCATTCCGCGTTATCCTTTACATCCTGTACTTCCCTGTTAAGTTTGAGCCATCCTTGTCTAAACCGTTGTCTTGTTTTTCCTCCTAGGATGGTCAACACCCGTGGAAACCCTGCTGCCCCAGCGCAGGGGGAAGCCAATGCAGCTAGAGGTGAAAATTTGCCTCACCCACCTTCCCTGGCCGAAGTGATGCTGGAGGCGGAAAGGAACAAGCGTGAGACCAACCGCCTGCTGGAGCGGATTGAGCAGAACACTGCACGCCACCCACGAAATGCCTTGGTGTCAATCAACGACTTCATCAAGCTGTACCCACCAAAGTTTAACCATTCCGTCGAGCCCCTCGACGCGAATGATTGGCTCCGCAGCATCACCCACAAGCTACGTTCTGCCAACGTAGCTGAAGCCGACAAGGTTACCTATGCTGCTTATCATCTTGAGGGCCCCGCTAGCCATTGGTGGGAAAACTACGAAGCTATGCGCCCGGTCGGCCAAATCACTACCTGGGCTGAGTTCAGCGAGGCTTTCCGTGAGCATCACATTCCGGAAGGTCTCATGGATCGCAAGAGGGAGGAGTTCTGCAACTTCACCCAAGGAAGGCTGACTGTGGATGCATATAGCCGAGAATTTGGGAACCTGGCACGCTATGCTCCTGAAGAGGTTTCTACTGACGCCAAGAAGCAGGCAAGGTTCCGTAAGGGACTTAGCCCTGAGCTTCGCCGCGATCTCCGTCTGCACGAGTGCACATCCTTCCAGAAGCTGGTCAATAAAGCTATCAGTGCTGAGACAGGCCAGACTGATTATGACGCTTCACGCAAGCATTCTCGTGATTTTGGGTCTTCATCCGGCTCTGGAGCTCAGAAGCGCCGGGTGTGGATTCCAAGCACCGCACTGCCACCCAGATTCACCCCGAGGCCATCCTTTGAGGCGCCTCGTCCCAACCAGCAAATTGCACCATCCAAGCCCTATGGTGGCCCCGCTGCTAATGTTGCTCCACGCCCCACTGTGGTAACATGCTTCAAGTGTGGAGAACCGGGTCACTATAGTCGAGAGTGTCCCCAGAACAACCCCAATCAAGCTGGAAAGTCCGTTGGCCGTGGTAAGCCCGCGGGAAAGACTTTCTACGCCAAGCCGGCCACTACTGCACGTGGCCATGTCAACTACGTCTCAGCCGAAGAGGCTCATGAGGATCCCAACGTCGTCCTTGGTACGCTCCTTGTTAACTGCCATCCGGCATCTGTTCTTTTCGATACTGGAGCATCTCATTCATTCATATCCGAGAATTATGCTTGGTTGCATAACACGACATTCTGTGACATGCCCACTTCCATGGTAATTCAAACTCCGGGTTCCAAATGGCAAACTTCTAGGGTAAGCCATGGGAACGAAATTCTTGTCGATAGGCTTGCCTTCCTTGCATCTTTAATAGCTCTCAAGTCCTCCGACATAAACATCATCTTGGGTATGGACTGGATGTCGGCTCATTATGCCAAGATCGATTGTGCCACTAGAACCGTTCAACTTACTCATCCCTCGGACAAGACAGTTAATGTCTTAACTCGAGTGGCCAAGCGCCAACTTTACTCTCTCAATGCCAACCCTCTTCCAGACCTTGAGGACGTTCCGGTAGTCCGAGACTTCCCGGATGTGTTTCCGGAAGAACTGCCAGGTGTTCCACCTGACCGGGATGTCGAGTTTGTGATAAACCTTGTTCCAGGAACCGTTCCAATTGCTAGAAGACCCTACAAGATGGCACCCTTAGAACTAGCCGAGCTTAAGAACCAACTCGATGAGTCCTTGAACAAAGGGTTCATCCGTCCTAGCTCCTCTCCTTGGGCTTGCCCCGTCCTCTTCGTCAAGAAGAAGGATGGAACGGATCGAATGGTTGTGGATTACCGACCTGTCAATCTGGTCACCATCAAGAACAAATACCCGCTTCCCAGGATCAACGACCTGTACGATCAGCTCGCTGGATCCTCAGTCTTCTCCAAGATGGATTTGAGGTTGGGCTACCATCAAATCAAAATCAGAAACGGGGACATTCCCAAAACGGCTTTTGTCACTCGTTATGGCCAATACGAGTACACCGTCATGTCCTTCGGTTTAACCAATGCCCCGGCCACTTTCTCCCGGTTAATGAACTCGGTTTTCATGGAGTACTTGGACAAATTCGTCGTAGTATACCTCGATGACATACTCATCTACTCCAAGAATGAAGAGGAACATGCCGAACATCTAAGGCTGGTATTGATGAAACTTCGAGAGCATCGCCTTTATGCCAAATTCTCCAAGTGTGAATTTTGGTTGTCAGAAGTGACCTATCTAGGCCATGTAATCTCTGGTAAGGGTATTGCTGTCAATCCCGAGCGAGTTCAAGCCGTCCTTGATTGGACTCCACCTGTTTCGGTCAAGCAAGTTCGGAGTTTCCTTGGCCTAGCGAGCTATTGCCGCCGCTTCGTCGAGAATTTCTCCAAGGTTGCTAAACCTCTAACTGAGCTCCTCAAGAAAGATAAAAAGTTCGAGTGGACTCCACAGTGCGAGTTCAGTTTTCAGGAACTGAAAAGACGCCTGACATCCGCTCCCGTACTGGTACCACCAGATTTCTCCAAGGACTTTATTATCTATTGCGACGCCTCGCGACAAGGACTAGGTTGCATACTCATGCAAGATCGTCAGGTAATTGCCTATGCTTCACGGCAATTACACCCACATGAGGAAAATTATCCCACACATGATCTAGAACTTGCAGCTGTAGTCCATGCACTCAAAACCTGGCGACATTACCTTCTCGGTAATCGTTGCGAGATCTTCACCGATCACCAAAGCTTGAAATATATCTTCACCCAACCAGATTTGAATCTCAGGCAAAGACGTTGGGTCGAGTTGATCTCGGATTACGACTTAGGAATAACCTACACCCCTGGCAAGGCCAATGTCATGGCCGATGCATTAAGTCGTAAGTCCTACTGTAACAACCTGATGTTACAACAAAGTCAACCACTTCTCCATGAGGAATTTCGCAAGCTTAATCTTCACATTGTTCCTCAAGGATTCCTATCCACCCTGGTAGCGGAACCTAACCTTACGGATCAGGTCATCAAGGCGCAGAAGATAGATCCGGGAATTTCCCGTATCAAGAGAAACGTTAGAAAAGGAATCGTGAATTGTTTCTCCACTGATGACCAAGGTGTTGTATACTTTGGGAATCGCCTAGTGGTTCCGAAGGCGCGAAACCTGAGGCGACTGATTCTTAAGGAAGCTCATGAATCCCCTCTCACCATTCATCCCGGTAGTACTAAAATGTATCAAGACCTACGCCAGAGGTTTTGGTGGACTAGGATGAAGAGAGAAATCGCTCAACACGTTGCTAATTGCGACGTTTGTCGTCGTGTTAAAGCAGAGCATCAACGGCCTGCTGGCACCCTTCAACCTTTGGCTATTCCTGAATGGAAATGGGACAAAATCAGTATGGATTTCATCACTGGGTTTCCCAGGACCAAGAGGGGAAATAATGCCATCTTCGTCGTGATCGACCGTCTTTCCAAAGTAGCCCATTTTCTACCTGTTCGTGAGAGTATCACCGCTAGCCAGCTAGCTGACCTATACATCTCCCGAATAGTGTCTCTTCATGGTGTCCCTTTGGAAATTAACTCAGACCGTGGAAGTCTCTTCACCTCTCGATTTTGGGAAAGTTTTCAAAATGCTATGGGAACTCATCTCTCCTTTAGCACCGCCTTCCATCCTCAATCAAGTGGTCAAGTAGAGCGAGTAAATCAAATTCTGGAAGATATGCTCCGAGCTTCTGTTATCTCGTTCGGAATGAGTTGGGAGAAATGCCTTCCATTCGCGGAGTTTGCCTATAACAACAGCTATCAAGCTAGTTTGGGCAAGGCTCCCTTCGAAGTTCTCTATGGACGAAAATGTCGAACGCCTCTTAACTGGTCAGAAACCGGGGAAAGACAACTCTTTGGCCCGGATATGATTCAGGAAGCAGAAGAGCAGGTTCGCGTTATTCGTGAGAAATTGAAAACGGCCCAATCTCGCCAAAAGAGTCAATATGATCGTAAGCATAAGCCTATGACATTTGAAATTGACGAGAAAGCTTACCTTCGGGTTACCCCGTTAAAGGGAACCCATCGCTTCGGTATCAAAGGCAAATTGGCTCCTCGTTACATTGGACCCTTTCGCATTCTTGCCAAACGAGGAGAAGTTGCCTACCAATTGGAACTACCTCCGCATCTTTCCAAAGTCCACGATGTCTTCCACGTTTCGCAACTCAGGCGTTGCTTCGCGGATCCTATCCGTGGAGTGGACCACGAAACGCTTGATTTACAAGATAACCTTTCTTATCGGGAATACCCCGTTCGTATCCTTGATCAAGCCGAGCGTACCACTCGACGTCATAATATCAAGTTTCTCAAGGTTCAATGGTCACACCATTCCGAGGAAGAAGCCACTTGGGAAAGGGAGGATCGTCTTCGACTCGAGTACCCCGCCTTCTTCCCAGATGATCCTAAATCTCGGGATGAGATTCTATTGAGTGGGGGTGAGTTGTCACACCCTAGCTAGGTTATGCATTAGAGTGTGCATCATGTTTACCTTCATCAGAAAATTGAAATGGGGAAAGCAGAACCCCCAGCACCCCCCCCCCTGAAATCAACTAGGGTTTACTAAAAATAAATTCAATGAACCTGAAATGCCCTTCAGATATGTTCACCCTCTTTGCCTTGGGTTAGAACCCTTGGGAAAAATGGTGCATATATTTTTAGGTCAACAAAAGGGGCATTGACTTAATTCATAAATATTTGAATTTGGGCATTTAAATACTATTAAATAATTCAAATGCTCAAATAATGTTGGAATTATTTTTGGGCCACTGAAATAATTCAGAAAGTGTCCATAAATATTTTCAGGATTTTATAAAATGATTTAGTATTTAAACTAAATCAAAACAGAATAACAGAAATAGAAAATAGAAAACAGAATAAATTAGAGAGAGAGAGAGAGTAGGCCAGTGGGCCACTTACCTGGCGCCACCAGCCGGCCCAGCACTGTAGCTGGACGGCCCAGCCCACCAGGCCGACGCCAGTCGTCCCCTAGCTCCTGCCAGGAGGACGCCGGGCGTGTGCCCGCGGTGCGCCGGCACGCACGCGGCCACCGACGGCCACCTCCTGCTTGCCGCGCCCCCCCTCGACGCCTGGACGTCGCTATGGACGCCACGCACCCCCTGGCCCCCTCATATCCCTCTCCCTCGCTCTCCCTCCTCCCCTGTTTCTCTCCCGCACGACCACCCGAACGGGCTCGTCGCCGCCGTTCGCTACCACCGCGCCCACGGCCACCGCCTCGCCTCCCCGACGCCTCCCAAAGCTCCGCCTCGACCCACCCTTCCTCCTCACCGCTCCAAGCGACGCCGGGAGCCCTGCAGTGACGCAATTGCCGTCGTCTTCACCGACGAGCACCGAAGATCGCCGGCCCCGATTCTCCGTCTCCAGGTCGTCCTCGAGCCCACCGAGCTGCTCTACGTGCCCCCAGTGAGCTCCTGCTCCGAATCCCCCTCTTCCCCGCTTCATTTGTTCGCCATAGCCGTCACCCCCATGATGACCGAAGTGCGCTGCCGCCCGAGCTCGCCGTCGACGATGCTCCGGTGACCAAATGGTCACCCTAGAGTGTCGAACCTACTCCCCGCGACGCGTAGCACCCTCCTAGCCCCCTTGCCCCGCTCTTCTACGCACAGAAACGTGACCCCGCGTGCAACCGAACTCCGGCGGCCGCCAAAGAGCTCGCCGCCGTCAACTCCGGCCATCCTAGCTGCTGCTGCTGCCACCACTAGATCCGCGAGAGCGCCAGCAAGCCGTAGCAACAAACCACGCTCAAAATGGAGCCCTATAGCGCATTCCCGAGCCGCTCTGCCGTCTCTGTCGTCGCCGGCGACGAGCCGTGGACCAAGTCCGGCAGGTTTGCCCCCCTGGGTCACTGACGCGTGGGCCCCAGGCCACTAATGAACCAGGATTAGGATTAACTTAAATTAGTTAAACTAATGACCCTGACATGCGGGACCCACTGGTCAGGTTTGACCTGGAGGCAACCCCGTTGACTTGCTGATGTCATGCTGACGCAAGGCTGATGCAGTAAATCATTTTCTAGTTTAAAAATAATTCAGGAAATTCCAGAAAATACCCAAAACTTCAAAAATTCATAGAAATTCAACCATAACTCCAAATGAGACAAATTATATATGTAAAATTATCAGAAAAATTCAAGGAATCCATCTGTACCATTTTCATGCATGTTTGAACAATGTTTGTCCCCTGTTTTGGACAAAACAAATAAAGGGCATTTAAATAATCATATATGGGGTTGGAATTTGAATCCTGTACTCAAACCAACTCCATTTAAACCATAGCTAGTTGCATTAGCTCAAGACACATCCATATTGCCATGTCATAGCATGCATCATATTGTTGCATATCGTCATGTGTTGATCGTGCTCGATTGTGTTCCTCGTGGTAGGTTCTGCCTCCGAGGATATTCACGAGTATCCAACTAAAGGGCAGTATCCCGTCACCACTCCATCAGGCAAGCAACCATTGATCATTCCGATACAACCCATGTTCTCGCTCCTGCTCTTGTTTACTGCATTAAGACAACACGATTCAAACTGCTGTGTGCTACGGTAGTTGAACCCTTATCCTCTGCATGACCTGTCATTGCCACAGTAACTAGATGAAACCCACTAGCATGTGTAGGAGTTGATTGAGCCATGTTTTGTGATTCCTACCTTGCTATGCCTGCTATGCTTAGAGTTGTGTCAGGTCTGGTTCATCTGGGTGATGGGCTAGAGTGAAATGCTTGTGCCAGTAATATGAGGGATGTGTTGAACATGTTTTGGTAAAGGTATCGATGAGAGGCCATGTAGGAGTACATGGTGAGTTGTTTCATTGAGGCCGTCCATAAGAACTGAGATCTGTATGTGTGATTTAAGATGCAGTTACTACCGTACATTGGGCCCGAAACAAATGGACCCTCTCGGCTTCTTAGCCACCCTAGTACTCTGTCCAGGAGTTGCAAATAGTTTCTGGTGTTTGTAGGATATGTGTTGGCGGCCGTGCGTAGCGCTGACCCTAGGGGTGGGCTATGTTGCGGTAGATACACCGTGGCACGGTGTACCGAGTCACCCGTTTGGTGTCTCAGGAACCCTGTTCACATCGTTCGGGGCCGTATGTGGAAACCTCGGCCGGACTCCCTGCGGATGGAACCTGGATAGGCGATAACCTGGACTAGGGGCTTAGGTGGTTAGGTAGGCCGTGGCCGACACCCTCGCTGGGCTTCCGCTTGAAGGTTGCCGAGTACATGTCGTGTAGACGGCGGTAAGCGGTGAAAGCGTGTATGACAAAGTACACCCCTGCAGGGTATAAAACTATTCGAATAGCCGCGTCCGCGGTAAAGGACTACTTGGTTGCCTATACAGTTCATAGACAAGTTAATGGATACTACTAAAAGACTCAAGATAAGTGTGAGTACCGAGGATGGCCCCCTCGCAGGTTACGAGGGAGGATCCACGGTGGAGTATTGTGATGGTGAGTAGTGGACTCGTGTGCGAAAACTATTTTGCTAAAAGATTCCGTAGGATAGCTTAGCCAAGAGTCAAAGCTGGCTTGCTGCATAAACCCCACCACCTTCTTGAGAATGAGCATGTACAGTAGGTTCTGATGTAAGACTTGCTGAGTACCTTTGTACTCATGTTTGCTTATTTATTGTTTTCAGACGACAACACTGCCCCCTCCGATGGGTTTTACGTAGATCTTGACGTCGACGAGTGACTAGACACCCAGGTGGTGATCCAGGCCATGGAGGGCCCTATGTAGATAGACAGGCTTCGAGAAGCCTTCTTTCTTTTTTTTAGAGTCTGTACTCAGACTAGTTGCTTCCGCATGTGCTTGTATGACTGTATGACTTGAGTGTCGGGTCATGTGACCCCTACCTGTATGGATATGTTATGTATGGCTCCCTGGAGCCTTTAAATAAAGTACTTGAGTTGTAGAGTTTTGTTGTGATGCCATGTTGTATGTACTCATATCGAGCATATTGTATGTATGTTTGAAATGCTTGGTATGAGTGGGATCCGACAATCTAGTTGTTTGCCCTTCGCAGCCTTTCTTATGGGGAAATGTAGTCTAGTGCTCCTCGAGCCATAGTAGTCCGCTACAGCCCGGTTCACCGGAGTCCTGCTAGCCCAGCACTACTGTTCAGGACACTTGACTGGCCGGCATGTGTTTCACTTCGTCCCTATGTCTGTCCCTTCGGGGAAATGTCACGCGGTGATCTCCGGAGTCCTGTCTAGCCTGCTACAGCCCGGGATCCCCCGGAGTCCTGCTAGCCCAGTGCTACAGCCCGGAATCACTCGTTGATGACCGACATGTTCGTTGTGATTCATGTATGCCTGTCTCCATAGGTCTGTGCCGTTTTGGGTTCACGACTAGCCATGTCGGCCCGGGTTCTCGGTCATATGGATGCTAGCGACATTGTCATATACGCGAGCCAAAAGGCGCAAACGGTCCCGGGCCATGGTAAGGCGACACCCGTGGGATACCGTGCGTGAGGCCGCAAAGTGATATGAGGTGTTACCGGCTAGATCGATGTGGCTTAGAATCGGGGTCCTGACATCTATTTACTCGTTCCGTAATACATCATCCCGCAACTAACTCATTAGTTGCAATGCTTGCAAGGCTTAAGTGATGTGCATTACCGAGAGGGCCCAGAGATACCTCTCCGACATTCGGAGTGACAAATCCTAATCTCGAAATACGCCAACCCAACATGTACCTTTGGAGACACCTGTAGAGCTCCTTTATAATCACCCAGTTACGTTGTGACGTTTGGTAGCACACAAAGTGTTCCTCCGGCAAACGGGAGTTGCATAATCTCATAGTCATAGGAACATGTATAAGTCATGAAGAAAGCAATAGCAACATACTAAACGATCGGGTGCTAAGCTAATGGAATGGGTCATGTCAATCAGATCATTCAACTAATGATGTGATCCCGTTAATCAAATAACAACTCTTTGTCCATGGTTAGGAAACATAACCATCTTTGATTAACGAGCTAGTCAAGTAGAGGCATACTAGTGACACTCTGTTTGTCTATATATTCACACATGTATTATGTTTCCGGTTAATACAATTCTAGCCTGAATAATAAACATTTATCATGATATAAGGAAATAAATAATAACTTTATTATTGCCTCTAGGGCATATTTCCTTCAGTTCATTGCTCTACTGCCAAAAAAGAATGGAGCCACGGAGATGAGCCACTTTCAGCCGATCAGCCTCATACACTCCATTGCAAAGTTGATCGCAAAAGTCCTGTCCATGAGGCTGGCTACTCGGATACAAGATCTGATCTTCCCGACGCAAACTGCGTTTCAAAAAGGAAAATGTTTGCATGAAAGCTACCAATACGTACAACAGGGCTGCGTGAGGGCACTGCACCGACAAAGAAAGCGGGCTCTGCTATTCAAATTGGATATAGCAAAAGCTTTTGCTTCAATCTCATGGGCATACCTGCTGTAACTGATGGAAAGACTAGGTTTCCCTGCAAGATGGCGAGATTGGATCGCGATGATGCTCTTGTCGGCCTCCTCTTCGGTGTTGCTAAACGGGGAGCCGGGCAACCACTTCTGGCACCTGCAAGGATTAAGACAGGGAGACCCCCCTCCTCCTGCTCTTTATTCTTGCAATCGACCCGCTTCATCATCTGCTTGCTGCTGCCTCAGACCTTGGGATTCTGGCGCCATTGCCGGGCCGAGGCCCAAGCTTGCGGGTGAGTCTCTATGCAGATGATGCGATCATCTTTGCAAACCCATCAACGCAGGAGGTGGGCAAGCTGATGGAACTGCTGGATAGTTTTGGAGAAGCCACTGGACTAAAAATGAACCAAAGAAAATCCTCCGTTGCTGCAATTCACTGTGAGGGACTGCATTTTCCGGATGTGCTATAGGGATTCAGTGGTCAGGTTGTCAACTTTCCAATAACCTACCTGGGTCTACCAATCATGCCAACTAGGCTCAGAATGGTGCACTTCCAATTCCTCGCCGATCGGGTAAAGGCGAGGTTGGCTGGGTGGAAAGGCAAACTACTTAACCTGGCGGGGTGACGGGTTCTCGTCAGAAGCGTCCTCTCTTCTCTCCCAACATTTTGCGATGACAGCGCTGAAGATTCCAAAGAAAATACTGAAAGAAGTGGACAAATCACGACGACGTTTCCTCCGGGCTCAAGACGAAGAACTCTCTGGAGGAAAAATGTAAAGTTGCTTGGGACAAGCTTTGCTCTCCACTAGCTCAAGGAGGCCTCGGTCTCCTGGATCTGAACAAATTCAGCCGGGCTCTGAGAATAAGATGGCAATGGCTAGCTTGGGTGCAGCCAGACAAACCTTGGGTTGGCATGCATCCACCTCCTGATGATCAAGACTGGGTGCTGTTCGACCAAGCGACAATGGTCCACATAGGCAATGGAAACAAGACGAGCTTTTGGAAGGATAACTGGATCGGCGAAGCGCCACTGCGCGCGACCTTCCCTGCCCTGTTCAGTCACGCACACCGCAAAAACAGATCGATTGGGGCTGCCCTCGCCAACGATCAATGGATTATGGACTTGCAACATGGAGACACATCTGCAATAGCACCATAATACCTACAGATGTGGCGGCTAATCGACGAGGCACACATAGCCCTGGTCCCTAGTCAAGAAGATGTGATCACTTGGAAGCTAACGCGTGACGACAAATACACGGCTAAATCAGTTTACCAGATGCAATGCCAGCAGGATCCAAACTCAAACTTCAACAACTTTATCTGGAAGGTCTGGGCTCCCAACAAGCTCAAGATGTCTATGTGGCTTCTCGTCAGGAACCGCCTATGGTGCAACGATAGATTGCAGAGAAGAGGTTGGGCCAACGGCTACTTCTGTCCCTTGTGCATCAGGAATTTGGAGACATCTACACATCTGATCTAGAGCTGCAACTTCTCCCAAGAAGTCTAGAGGAAATGTGCCACCTGGTTTGGATGCTCCTCGCTCGCACCACGGGTGAGGCCTCAGCTGAGCTCGGCCCAGAATTGCCATCTCATCATCAGTAAAGCGGCGGCTGCCAATAGGCGTGGAGTCAGATCAATTATCATCATGATAGCATGGGAATTATGGAAGAAAAGGAATCACTGCATCTTTCGGGCAAAAACACCCCTGACTGAAGATGTCATCTCAGCAATCAAGAACAACATCGAGCAGTGGAGATTAGCCGAAGCCAAATGCATGGAGCCCCCGTTCGGGGACACATTTAGTGAAAATTAGCCGAAAGAAAGGAAGAGCTAGTTTTTTTTTCTTTTCATCCATTTGATCACTTGATCTACATGTTTTCACTGCTTTCTGCTAAATCAATGAAGCCGGTGATCAGCCGGGTCTTTCAAAAAAAAAATTTCATCTCAAGGTCATATTTGTCAATTTTGTCTAATGCCTGCATTTTGTGCATTCGGAATCAGAGTTGTGTTCAGAAGCCGTCGTGCAGTGCAGACTGGAGACGGCAGTGCTGTGTTGAGCACCTATCCGAATGAAAATATCCGCGCCACTCCATGAAAGCCCCACCGTCCAAGTCACACTGCTCTGGCTTGGCTCTTCCACCTCCAATCCCCCAGCTCCTCAGCCTTCACCAGTCAACATGGGGATGGCCATGACCTCCTCCCCACAGCCACCACCTCCCCCGCGCCGCCGCCGCAGCCGCTTGCAGTCGGCAACCACCATCTCCGCCCCCAGTGCCAATCCCAACCCCAACCCCAAGGCCAAGGCCTTCCCCCTTCTCTCCGACGTCGGCCGCCTGCAGTCCGCCACTCCCACTCCCACCCCAAATGGCAATCCTAACTCCAGCCCCAAGGGCAAGGTACTCCCGCTGCTCTCCGACGTCGGCAGCAACCCCTCCGCCATCGACTACTACTCCCGCGTCGCCTCCAACCTCGCCGGCGCCGGCCGCCTCGGCGACTTCCTCATCGCCGCAGAGGGGCTCCGCGCGGCCTCCGGCGATGCCGGATTCGCGGCCCGCATCAACTGGCGCCTCCTCTCGCGCGGCGTCGTCGCCGCGCTCCGCGAGCACAGCCTGCCCCACGTGCTCGACTTTCTCCGCGACGCCGACCGCATCGGCGTCCACGCCACCGTCATGCTCGACGCTGATGCGTCCGACGCCGTCGCGGCCGCCTGCCGGCAGCTGCTGGACGAGCGCATCATGGCGGAGTTTGTGGAGGCCATCGAGGCCCTGGCTAGTAAGTCATGTCGCCTCGAACCTCCTTATCCTGTGCGTTTCATCAAGCTTGGTGGTACATCGATCGGGATTTGGTGCTCACCAGTCATCACTCGTTTACCCTGCTTTTACAATTGGTTCGTGCGGATGCTGAAACCTCACAGTTACTGTTAGGTTTTGCTCTAGCCGGTCCCTTAGAAAATAGAGGGTTTGGCCGAGTAAACCTGAGTATATTTACTCCACTAAATTTTGGCCGGACCTAACCGATTCCCTAAATACAACGGAGTATAATTTTTGTTTTTTCTAACTTATTCATTTCTACTCCCTTCGTCCCATAATATAGAAGTGTTTTTGTCACTGTGTAGTGTAAAAAACGCTCTTATATTATGGGACGGGGGGAGTAGTTTACATTTCAACTACATATTGGCACACATATAGAAACTAAACATAAATATGAAGGTTCAAGCAAATCGTGAATATAGTTTACAACCGAATTATTCAAATTTAAACACACCGAATGGTTCAAATGTAGCAAATAACATGAGAAAGGACAACTAGGAAGTGATGCTCAATAAGATCTTCTTGGAGCTGATGAACTTGTCGGTTCTCGATCCCGCGATGCCCTTCAAGGAATGCCTGAATCCTATTTGGATCATACTCTAGCCCAACAGGAGTCCCGCTGGTGATGTACTGAAAGTTCTCATGCATATCTCTCTCATCTTCAATGATCATGTTATGCAATATGATGCAACAAGTCATGATTTGCCATAGAACCTTGGAGCTCCAGTACTCGGCGGGGCTACGAATAATTGCAAATCGCTTCTGAAGCACACCAAAGGCTCTCTCCACATTTTTCCTAGCCGCTTCTTGACATTGGGAAAAGTGAATATTTTGTTACCTTTTGGATGCGGAATTGTTTTGACTAATGTGGCCCATATGGGGGATAGATGCCATCCGCAAGGTAGTAACCCATCGAGTACATTGACCGAATAGTTGCAAGCAGGAGCATCTCCTGTAATAAGCCTAGAAAACAGTGGTGATCTCGACAACACATTCAAGTCATTGTGAGAGCTAGGCAAACCAAAGAATGAATGCCATATCCAAAGATCCTTCGTTGCAACTGCTTCAAGAATGATCGTTGGATTGTTACAGTGGCCTTTGTACTGACCCTTCCACCCTGCAGGACAATTCTTCCATGTCTAGTGCATACAGTCAAGTGATCCAACCATCCGTGGCCATCCTCTTGCTTCACTCTCTACCATCAGCCTCTAGGTGTCTTCCTCGTTGGGTGCCCTCAAGTACTCCGGTCCAAAAACATCGATCACTGCTTTAGTGAACCTTTCAACGGCCTCCGAGATTGTGTCTTCACCAATGCGGGCATAGTCGTCAATTGTATCGGCCGAACACCCATATGCCAAAACACGAACAGCCGAAATGCACTTCATCAGAGGTCTTACACTTATCTCTCCGCATGCATTCCTTTGAAGCTCAAACCAGTCATCATACTTCTCAACGGCTTTTGCAATGGTCAAAAGGCTTGTGTGCATCCGAAAGCGCCGACGAAAGTACTTCTTCAGATAGGTTGGATTTGGATCAAAATAGTCTGTCATGATCTTGGCATGGCCCTCCGCTCTATCATGGTTGATTTTTGTGCAGCCAAACTGCGATCCTCTCCTAGGCCGCCGAATATCATCCATTGAAAATCATGCCAAGTACGGTTTCAAAGTCTTTGTCGTCTTCTTCCTCTTCGGATGACGACGAGTCCTTGAAGAGCATCTCCCTCAACCTCTTCATCTTCAATTCAAACGTCTTGGTTCAAAACGAAACGAAAGAAAAAATTCACCCAGGCAAACAGCCGAACACTTGCAAGGCGGTGGTGGTGCACCGGCCGGCCGGCGTCGTTTAGGCCAAACCAGCGGGCGACGATGCGTGGGAATGAACTTCAGTGGTGCCAAAGCAAGGTCAGGTGTGGCGGCCGCCAAAGAGGAAGAAGATTCAAATCAAATTGATGAATCGGCTATGGCGATGGCGGCAGCGTTTCACCTTGATTCCAGCGGCAGGCAGCGAACAGGCTCGGAGTCAGGCAGAAGGGCAGAGAGGGCCAAGGGAGGCAACGAGGTAGCGGGCGGGGCCGCCTGACGGTCGCCGGGAGGTGCGCCAGCGAAAAGGCAGTGGTGGGGGAAGAGGAGCGAGAGAGGCAGATTTTTTGCTCCGAGCCGTAGCGGCCAAGTATATTTAGGCGCCGGATAGGAGGCGGAGTAGAAATTATCCTCCTCTATTTGGTTTAGGCCTTTAGGGGATTGGCTAGGTGCCGGTTAGAGGAGTAAAACCGAAATTTTACTCCTCTAAAGCCGGACTGGGGATCGCTTAGAGCTGGTTTTAGATGCTTTAATTCCTAGACTAAAAAGTAACATTCACAGACTGTACGTAATAGAGTTTATTGACTGATTCAGATACATCAGCACGCTGCACTTGTCAGTTTTGTTTCAGAAGTACCATTTCTGTTTGCCAAATAGCAGTCTGTAAATCATGGAGTTGTTGCTATTTTTTTATCATGATGTTAATCCTGTAGGCGGTGGTGTTATTTCTACATGGCATCCTGTTGGATTTATATAATGATATCTGTCGTAAGAATGATTATACTACTTGTTAACATACAGTTATAGTAGCTTGCTGTCTGGAATCCATGAGTTTTTCAACACTAGTTGGCAGCAGCACAAGACATTGTGGTGTCATTCTAGCATTAGTCCTGTATCATGTTTCTTGATCAGTTTCATATAATATATATTTTCCCATCGCTTGAAGTACAATTTATTTGTTTTATTTAGCAGTCGCATATTGAATGTTCAGTTTGGAGGAGGATAAATTTTTATGTATATGTTGAAGATATCTTTGTATTTAATTTGGCCCTATTTTAGTTACTTCCTGAACTTTTAAGGAACTTGGTGGGAACATAAATTCTCTGCCATGCTCGAGTGTAAACATGATATGACTCTCATGGCCTGTTGGTTGTGTGTTTTCTAGTCACATATTACATGTAAGTACAATTTAGCTATGAATTACGGATGGAGTGGCACTCACTGTTCTGCTGATTACTCCACCTAGGGCATAACATTATTCACGTGCAGTTTTCTTATTTATGGATTTCTGCTATTCATGGTTTGGATGGTGATGTACTTGTGAAGCTCATGTTAGTTTGAAGTTACCACTGTTAATGTTTTTCTTTGCTATTTTTCTTTTAGCCTGTGGATTCTTTGTTAAAGGCATCGTGGATCCAATGGATGTACTGAAAATATTCGTCAGGAAGCGAGATCCAGATATGGCGATCAGGTGATCATACTTGCTACATTTCTCTTCATTCGGTTTTACTTTTGCCAATGACACTTTCTTGTGGCAGATTTTTTAATGTATAAAAATTGTTAATCAATTTGAAAACTATGCTTTCTGATGATCAGGAATTTCACTTTGTGATACATTAGATTTTCCTACTCTTTTGGGTATTTTCATACCTGCTCATGCATTGCCTTTGACATGTAGGTATGCACGTATCTTTCCGCACTCCCAACTTCTACTCTGCAATACTATGGAAGCTTTCGGGAAAAGAAAGGAATTGAAACATGCCCTAAAGGTCTTTGGAGCACTCAAGGACCAGTTGGGAGGTATCAATATGTTTGCGTGCCGAAGTATCATCGATATATGTAGTCATTGTGGTTCTTCTGTACAGGCTCGGATCATATTTGAGGTATGGGACTAGCGAACGTAGTTCAAATTTATACTTGCATATAGGTAGAAGTGGAAAAACTATATGAAGATCTAGGTGAACACATTCCAGAGCACCATAAATCACTGGTGCTGTTAGTTCCGCAATGATTCATCAATTGGGAAACTCCTAAACATGAATCAATAAAAATATCTTTCGAGCTGTACTATTTCTGGTAAAAGAAACTGTACTATTTAGGATGGTAAACCAGAAAATGTAGTACCTGTAAATTTTTGAACCAAATGCTCTTCCTTAATCTTTTCAGTTTGTGTCGAAACCTCAGATGTTCTCCAGAAGAGAAATCTATGCACATTCCTTGAGTTGGACCATAAAAAACAACAAAAGTGGAAATTATATGAAGGAAAAAATTATCTGCAATTAACAATATGCATCTAATGAATCACTACTACCTTGTGCTCACCTTTTGTAAACAAATGCTGTACTACACATATGTATGGCTCTTACACATATGTATGGCTCTTACACAGGGGCTGCTTGCTGAGAAGATTACTCCGAATACACATGTCTTCAACAGCCTTATGAATGCGAATGCCCACAGCATGAGCTACAATTTTTCGGTCTACAAGCATATGCAAGTAATGCATCTTCTACCCTATTGTTGCTGTTCATAGGTAGGCTATTTAGCTTCAAGTGATTGTTTCCACTACATCATAATAAATCTTTCCTGCTCCACTTTTCCCAGTGAAGCTTCTAGATGCTATCATATCCCCATTTCTTTGGCTACTATTTATTTGTTCTTGCATGCTTGCTCAGGTCGTTTTGCATTATGAGGCTAATTGGTTTGCTGCCAGAATTTGGCAAAACCAAAAGTGCCAAATTTTTGTAACTTTATTGAGAGATGGGCAAGAACCAATTGATAGCCAATTTTTTGAACTTGCGAACAATTTGGCATGCCAATTATTGGCACCAAACCAATTAGGCTCTATATTCACTAGAATAAGAACATGGTTAATAATACAGCCAACAGTCGGCTATAAGAAGTTGCCATGTCATCTACAGTCAACCTAATAGCCGGCTTCTACAATAATAAGTTTTAAATATGTACTACTTTATTAATAGCTGTCCCACCTTACAGTCTCACAAAGTGTATTGGGTCTCGTGCTATAGCCGGCTCTTATTCTACAGCCCGCTTTCCTTCTCTCTCCTCCAACTAAGCAAAGATATAATATTTTAGTCCTTATAGCCTGCTTATGTCACCCTATTGTACTTGCTCTAAGCGTGTACGTTGTGCGTGCGTCTAGTCGCACCTTCCATTTTTGGAATAATTTCATGCTTGCCACTACAAAGGTTTGCAATTTGCCATCGAAATCTTGATAATTGCCATCATAGTCATGCCATTGCAAAGAATGGAAATGAGTTTTTTATGTTCACTGCTGGCTCCAATTTCCATAAATTCCCAGGCTACCCTTGTACTTTCTTTCATCCTTGTTCTGCTATCTTCTTTCCCTTCAAATTAGAACTGGATGAGCTGTTTGCTTTCATTGGCTTCGATGTCAGTGCCTGTAACTTTGAGATTGGCTCAGTCTACCACCTCTTGCTCAGCTGTGACCATGGCCCCTGGGATAGCCTGATCCTTGTCTGCAGGGAGGTTTTGGTGATGTTGTGACTGATGTGGAGCGTGACCGCATGGATATATACGGAGCTTGCGCTTTAGTCCCAGCCAGTGTCCCTGCACAGAGCCTGAGATGGGGCTGGGATGCAAGGGGCTAGCATGAGTAGGCGTGGTGGAACCAAGCTCAGCCCGCCTTGCCTCGAGCCATCATGGCACGGGAGCAGCTCTGATTAGTGTTCGTCAATGCACCTGCATGGTCTGTGTCTCTGCAGATACTACAACTAGGGCCTTGCAGTCGCGTGTACCTCCAAGACCTTACCCCAAGGTCATCATAGTTGTGCTGTCCACCCAATCTTAACTGGGGTACACCACCTGCCTGATGAAATGTCTGAATGCTATGTTTTTTGAAAAAAAAATAACAGGTTAAATGGTCATTTTCACGGGCCAACTCCATTGACTCTTGTTGGAGTAGCAACTGGTAAATCGATCCCATTTCCCATCTTTGCAGTGGCAAGTATACAGTCAGCTCAAATCTAGAAGCAAACATGCAAATCAGAAACCCTAACAGTCCTGGTGGATTAACTTACACAACTCATGTGCAGCAACCTAATGCTCCACATATTCCATTTTGCAGAAACTTGGTGTCCGTCCTGATTTGGCGTCATATAACATACTTCTGAAGACATGTTGCAATGCTAGAGAGTTCAACACGGCACAAGAAATTTATGAGGAAATGAAGAAAAAGGAACACGGTGGGATTTTAAAGTTAGATGTTTTTACATACAGTACGATGATGAAGGTATGGGGCTTCTGTTGTTATCGTCTTTAGTCCATATGTGTTTCCTTTCTATGCCCCCGTAATTCTTCTCTTTGAATTTCAGGTGTTTGCAGAGGCAAAAATGTGGAAGATGGCTTCCAACATCAAAGATGACATGCGGGCTGCTGGTGCTCGTCTTAACCTAGTCACATGGTCATCATTAATCAATGCTTATGCAAATTCTGGTTTGGTTGATGGTGCCATAGAGATCCTTGAAGAAATGATAAGGGATGGCTGTCAACCTACTGCCCCATGCTTCAATATTATCCTTACTGCTTTGGTCAAGTCATGCCAATATGATAGAGCTTTTCGCTTGTTCAATAGCTGGATAGAATCTGGAATCAAGGTATCTCTGTCGCTTGAACAGAAAAGATCTCTTCCAGACAACTTCACATTCTGTGAAGAGCATCCGAGCACCAATGGCGGCATTATCTTGGTGGTTCCATTTAGGCCAACAGTTACAACTTATAACATTTTGATGATGGCATGTGGTACTAATGATGAACGTGCAAAGTCTGTAATGAATGAAATGAAGCGAAATGGTCTTTGTCCTGACCGTATTAGCTGGTCCATTCTCATGGATATTTATGGAACATCTCAAAATAGGAATGGAGCTATTCAGGTTAGTACTAAAGCTTTAAGTTGATAAGTTGATATGTCTTGTTGTAGCAACTGATGAACGAAGTATGACCACTCCACACTAAATGCTGCTATGATATTTCCCTGATATCCTGTTGTAGCAACTACTCCCTCCGTCCCATAATATCACCAGTGTCAAAAACGCTCTTATATTATGAGACGGAGGGAGTAATGAACTCAATAGTCTCTTCATTAGTTGAAGTATTCCACTATATAGAGCTGACTGTGTCTCTTGTAGAATCAATAACTAATAATGAATTTAAAGTACAATCTGCAAGATTTGGAACTATTTATCAGTACAGACGATCAGCAGTCTTCAGTTTTTCTGCAGTTTAGATGGCGAATAGTCCCTCCTCCATCTACGATCACAGTGCATACTACTTTACTGTATGAGTATATGACAATGTAATCATGGAGAGAGAAGAGTTCCTAAAATTAGTGCATATCATGGAAGAGTTTTTATGTAATCATATATGACAATTTGCAAGTGTTATATCATGGTTTATTTGGACAAGTTGCTTCCTTGCTAAATGTGGACTAATGTTGTCTAATTTTCTGGGTTCAGGCACTCAGAAGAATGCAACGTGTTGGAATAAAACTTAATGTCTCTGCATATACTGTAGCTATTAAGGTTGGCCATTAGATAATGTCGTTGACTTGGTTAAGATACAGGACACTACATCATGTTGTAAGCTTATAGTACCAGTAAGCTTATGTGTCAATTTCCTGCAGGCATGTGTAGAAAGTAAAGATTTGAAGTTGGCGTTGCACTTGTTTGAAGAAATGAAAGCACACCAACTGAAGCCCAATATGGTGAGTCTAAATTGTTTATTCTTATCGAGAAAAACTCTGTTCTATTTGACAACTCAATTCTGTGGATGCATGCATATTTTCTTGCACTATTCTTTCTTATATTCTGAGAGTACAATTTTTTTTCTTATAATTGGTTGGGTTTATTTCTTTATATATCCATTAGTTGTTGATGTTAGATAGTATCATATGGCACCTGGTCTCTCTGCTCTTCACTGAACGTCCATGTTATTATTAGAGGAATTAAACTTTTGATTCCTATGGTCAACTATCAAGAATATGTAAAGTTGCATCAGATACTGAGGTAAGTTCATTTTCCAGGTGACATACAGAACTCTCCTGACAGCACGCTCCAAATATGGATCTTTAAAGGAAATCCAGAAATGCTTGGCAATCTATCAGGAAATGAGACAAGCAGGGTATGTGACTAGAACTTCTGTATACTGGTTCTGTGGCATTCCTTCGCTTTTCTTCTCCAGTTCTTTTAGTTTAGAAATTTGTACTTGTATAATTGGATGCGTCTACTATGCCGGCCGTGAAATGTGCCTTGAGATCCACACACATTCTCTTACCCTATCTCAATAAATGTAGGCAATCAGGTGATAGTGTGTGCGCATCTCAAGTCACATTTTGTGCTGAGAAAATGTGCCTTGAGATCCCGCACATTGTCTTGCCCTAAGTCACATTTCATGGTTGAGATATTAGGAGCATCCACCCATACAAGGACAAAATCCAATCTCTTCTTTCTAGAAGAAAAGGGGATTTAAAAGGTTTATTTGATATACAGGTTTCTGTATAGAGGTGTTTTCATTACAGAGATAATGTATAGTAGAAATTCCTTCAAGTTAATAAGTTATGATTTATAAATAATACCAACAAATATCAACAGCGGAGCAATCGTGTGAGCATTTTTTGGGTTGATAATCCTTCTATTGTTCCATGATAGGAAGCATGCCGACAAGCTGTCAGAGGATAGACTGATACTATCACAGCAAAGGGTATATAAGTATATGTTTTGTTTCTGGGTTAAATTTGTTGTTTTACCCATGACAGGTATCAAGCATATGACTGTTATCTCAAGGAATTGATAGTGGAATGGAGTGAAGGAGTTTTGTCTAGTGATGGTGGAAATCGAAATTTTTACCATTTAGATCGAAAAGATGAGAGGAACGAATCATTCAACCTTTTTCTTGAAAAAGTGGCAAGATTCTTGCAAAAAGATGTTGATCAAAACCAAACTGTTGATGTTCGTGGGCTTTCAAAGGTAATCTGAGATTGAGAGTATCTGTGTACTAATGTATCATATGCTCTTTTTCTTTTTTCGAGAATGCAAATGTTTCAAATCTTTGCATTAATAGAAGGGAAGTTACAACCCACAGACCTTACAATCTGTTGTAACTGGAAGTGTCATCTTGAATCAAAGTGATAAATGATTCTGCATGAGTGAAGTAACTCCGGTGGCATATTTTGAGTTCCGTTGAATATATTCTAAGCCATCTACTCAACTGTATGTTTCACAGGTTGAAGCTCGCATTGTTGTTCTCTCAACTCTCCGCAAGATCAAAGAGAAGCATCTTTTAGGTAACCTTCAGTGCTGTAGCTTTATCTGTATGACTCAGTCAAGATGTCATATGTACTGACAATTCAACCATCCTACTTGGTTATTCTTATCTTTTTTAGTAGGAAGAGCGGTCCAGGATGATTTGGTCATCATCACGGGTCATGAGAAGACATCATACACTGATGTCGAAACGACTGCTATCGACGTCGAGCATGCAATAACTGCTGTTTTGACGGATGAACTGGGTCTTGAAGTTTTTGTTGGACCAGAAAGCCGTCCTCCTGTTTCATCCAAACTCAGAGCCCCCTCACGTCCTAGGAGACCACAGGGAATGATAAAAATAACTGTCAACTCATTGAATCATTGGCTGAAGAGGAAATCTGCGAGGGATGTACAGTGACATTTCCTTGGGGCATTTCTTTGGTCAATTTATACCTGCAAGACTATCCTGGATGGATGATGTACATAGAACAATAGGGCTGTTGCTCTGATGTCCCCGGGACTCGGCACAGGACGATACCAGAAGGAAAGATTTGTTGGTGGCCAATGTAGTCTGATTTGGTCCAGTATATTCAGATATATGGAAAATCACATTATTTGGGGCTGTAAATGTAACCACGTCAATCCTCAACCTGGTAGCATCCCAGGTTAAAATTTTGAAGTGATTAGATGATTGTTGTAATTGCCAATCTTCCACATCAAATGATAAACATTCTGACACAGTACTTATTTGTCCATCTTTTCTTGACATATTTATGGGCCTCTTTAATTCACAGGATTCTCAAAACACAGCAATAGGAAAAAAATATACAGGATTTGAATGTCATGCCTATTCCAACCTTGCATTATTTTGGTTTGTTTGATTGGGAAACAAAGGGTTCTTTCCAAGAGGTTTGAGTGGATGCTTAACTTTTGTATGAGATGTAGTACAGTGGAATCCTTAGGAAAAGTTCCTATAGGATTCAATCCTAACCAATCCAGAAATAATTTCTGAAGAATCAGAACAACTAATTGGGAAATAATTTCTGAAGATTCTAATCCTCCAAACAATCTACGAAAATCATTTCGACCAAAGAGGCCAAAGCTTTCGGGTGATCTGACCTGTGCATGTGTTTGCACAGATAAATATTGAAACGAACTACATTTTGTTTTAACAGGATATACAGATAAACATAAGACCTGTGCATGCGTTTGCACAGATAAATATTGAAACAAACTACATTTTGTTTTAACAGGATATACAGATAAACATAAGTATCCTTGCAAAAAGAAACTAAAGTATGGCAGTAGCTCTAATCTCTTGCAACCGATTTTCCAGATGCGAATGCTAGCTTCAAAATACTGGCATCAGAACTTACACCAAATCCTATCTTCAGCAGTACAAGAAAAACGCAACATACAAATTTTCAAATACACATAAGTCGCATCTAATTCCACAGATGCAGATACTTCTAAATGCAGGTCTCACAAGTACACAACATACGGTTTTTCAAATACATAAAATAGTACAAAGGGACTGCCGCACAAATGTTACGCGGCGCGGATGCGGTATTTTTAAGCTAGCCCCCCGGGGGTGTCAAATTGATGCTCCTCGATCAAGCTGCTCTTTCTCTGTATCATCTGCAGCTGGAAACATGATACCAGGTTTAGTAGCAATATTTGTTAACTCGTGCATCCTGGTTGAATATTCTACGCTTTGTCAGTCGACTAGTCATGAGGAAGGATGCCCTTATGTAATGCCAAGGTACACTGAATACTACGTAATTCTCAGTCACAGATGATAACATTTTTCTACTAACTTGCGTAAGGCTTATGTCCTTGGTAAAATGCATCAAGAAGATGAGAATGTATTGGATCAGTAATGAAACCAACCAAACTTAATAGGAACACAAAGATAAAGAGCAACACGATCATATATTCACCTGCCATCAGAAGAGATCTCAAATCCAGTCCTCCTGCTGCAGCTTGAGGGGTAGATATACCTCAGTCAGGTACTGGAACCCAAAGGAGCTGAGAGCCTGAATCTCAGCCTTTTGTTTTGTTCGCAACATCGTCTCCAACTCCTTCACCCACCCTTCATTTTGCTTCACGAAGTCTTCCTCTAGCATCTCTTTTCCTACCTTGATATCGTGATCAGTCATGGGAAGCCGGCACTGCTCCGGTACCCTGTACTTGTCCAGATCACTTGGCCGCACGCCGAGCCACTTGATATCCGGCGTTGTCAGATTGGCACTGTCATACGACATGTTCTTGGAGCCACACATGTACACTGACAAGATCTTCAGCCCATATGGATCAGAGTCCACCAATGCGAGTACCGGCAGCTTCAGCTCTACCTTAAGCCGGCGCAAGAACAACCTGGTGGCCACATCCGGCTGCCCCTTTGCTGTCAATATGATGCACGGAAAACGGTTGTAGAACCGGTCCTCGGCGAGGCGCATGAAAGCGGCATCTTTCTCCACAAGCAAGATAAACAGAGCGTCGCTCTCGATGCCTGACACCCTGTCGATGTTGGGCGGGATGGCCTTACCGCCGACGCCCATTCGCGTGCAGTCGATGACGTCGCCGTCATCAGCAAAAATGAGGCGGCCAACCACAACGCCCTTCTCAGAGGCGACGACATGGAGCGACGAGCGGGTGCACCCAAGCATGCAGGAGACGTCATCGAGGATGGCGTCCGACTGGGACTGGTCGCCGAAGAGCTTCACGTCGGTGTAGAAGAGATCCCTCTTGGTGACATGGATGCCCCTGCGCAGGACGGCGTGGACGAGGGAGAGGACGCGCGCGGTGACGGTGGCCTTGCGCGCGGTGGCGACGTTGGCGAAGGGCCTCGCGGACTCGCGGCGGAGGAGCACGATGCGGTCGAGGTCCGGGAGGTATACCTGGTTCGAGGAGGCGCGGGAGGGGACGGCGAAGGAGAAGCCGCGGCCAGCCAGGATGCTCCGCGCGACGGAGAGGACGAGGCGGTTGATGCGGGAGGTGACGGAGGTGGTGTCCTGGTCGGCGACCACGATGTAGTTGGAGGAGGCGGATGCCGGGTCGTCCTCGGAGAGGGCTTTCGCGCCGGCTGAGGACGCGGCCGCGGGCTTGGATTTGGAGGCGGCGGAGGCGAGGGCGCGGAGGGAGGCGAGGATGGAGGCGTCCGGGCGGAGCTTCGAGCGGAGGGATTGGGCGTAGGATGCGGCGGCCGAGGCGCCGCGCGGTTTCTTCGAGGTCGAGCCCCCCGCGGCCGCATCTGCCCCCGCCCGGCGCTTCCTCTCCGACATGTGTAGAGATCTGGAGGCGGAATCACCGGGGAGGAGGGGTGGGGGGCACTACGGCGGAGACGGCGGCGGGATTCGAACTGGAGTGTGGCTGAGGCTTTGGTGAGCATGGGAGGGACGGAGACGGTCCGCACTCCGCACCTACCCTATGCGCCAAGCGCGCGGCCCACGAAGCCCGTAGTAGCTCGGCCCAGCAACACGTCTGGCTGACGGTTTTTTTCTTGTGCGCCAGCCGCCAGATGTCTCCGTGAAGGTTAAAAAAAACAACTGTCTCCGTGAAGTTTTTTTACTCACTGTCCATCTACACCCGGCTTGAACAATAAATTCAATCTAAACGCTTTTATATTAGTTTACAGAGGAAGTAGAAGATACCAAAGAATTTGAAATTTTTAAGCATCTAAAATGTTCATATACACAAGATTCATGCAAATTTTTGTGGCATTTGTATATCTGAGGAGCTCGTGCCTCCCTCCTGTTCGCACACAAACACGTCACGTGTACCCTCGGCGCCGGGGGTGATGCACCGCAGCCAGTGGCGGAGCTAGCATTTGACGACAAGATGGTCCGGCTCAAAAAATTGACAACAAATATGCCATGCGAACGTTCTTTTGTTTTTGAGGAATCCATGTGAATGTTCTAACTAATTACCTTCAGTCAAATAGCCAAAATTATGAAGTCATACACATCTAACCAAAATTAGAATGATGTACTGCAATGTATACTAGTCAAATTCAGATGGGGATGTAGTGCAAAATTATGTAGTACTCCCTCTGTCCCATAATATAAAACACTTTTTGACACTACACTAGTGTTAAAAAACGTCTTACATTATGGGACGAAGGGACCATATGTGTACTGTAAAAAACATAAGTGGATGGAGTACATCACTACTTGTCTATGAAAAAAGGTCTGATGGGATGGGGTGCATCAATTGTCTGCTGAGCACCTGACCGGACTAGATGACTCCAGCTAGCAACGCGGCTGGGCTGGGCGCACTGCTGCGTGGTGGTGCGCCGTGTGCGCCTATGCAGACAACACAACCCACCGGAGGCAGGCGGGGCAGGCACCAGTCAGGCCGCGGGTCAGGACTGTCCGGCGAGGCGAGGCGGCTCGGGCGCTCCGTTGGCGGCAGGTCGATCTCGTGCGTAGCTGCGTTCGCTTCGGGACAGCAGTAGTGAAGCAGACGAGAAGCGCAGACTGCTTGTTACTGGGCCTTTTCCTCCTGGCTCCATCATTGAATAACCTAGTCCGAAATCCCAGGGTGGGCCGCAGCCCACCCTGTGGCTCCGCCACTGACCGTAGCTCACATCAAAGGAGTCTTATCGGAAACGCGATTCGCAACACAACGGAGAGAACTTTTGAGGAACCGAAACCCCACACTCCCGGAAGGGACCCCGTTAGGGAGTGCGGCGGCTATGGGCTGCCACAGGTCGGTCCAACCGCCCCTAGAGCCTCGGGATTTGCAGCTCTCCAACACGAAGAACGACGAAGAACGAGGAAGCAAAAACAGGGGAGAGACAAAACGTAGATGAAAAAGTAGTACATATGCTTTTTGCGATTGTGTGTTGTTCAATCGATCATCACCTCTCATCTATTTATGAAGCGGCTGGACTTCCCGTACAAGAAAAAGACTAAAAATTCCGTTCAAAACATCAAAAACCCTAATCTAACTCGGACAGGAATCTTTGGTAATTTTCCGGACCAACTCGGTCTCACCGATTGGTTCATTTCGGTCCCACCGAGTGAACGTTGCCAACTCTCTGTATCATTCTGTAATTTTTCGGATCAACTCGGTCTCACCAATTGGTTTGCTTCGGTCCTACCGAGTCAACATTGCCAACTCTCTGGTAAATTTTCGGACCAACTCGGTCTCACCGATCAAATCAACTTGGTCGGTCCGAAATGACTCTGCAGCTTCTATTTCTGACCTTGTTTTACCTCCACAGATTTCATACAACTTCGGATTAAGATGATTTTTATATCAAAATCCACCGTTTTGACGAGACACACAACTTTTATGTTGAAACGTCTTCCATCAGAGGCCGTCTTAATTGAGTTTCATGCCATTCTTTAATCTGGTGTCAACATGAGCATCTCCGAACTTGTCATAACTATTACATCCGAGCTCCGCTATAGACCATCTTCATATCCATCTCGATCTTCTTATAGAGATCCATCCGAAGTGACCTCCAATCCTAAGTTTGAATTAGTCTTTATATAGCCTAAGCTAATTTTATGACTATGCCACTTTTGAGCGTCAACACATGCCCCCTGTTTTTCGGCATGACTAGCGTGCCGGAAAATAACTTGTACCAAGTTTGTTCTAAGGACGATGACAACACTCCATCGGCCATTTATATGTTCTTTGGGCGATAAGTATATATCGGCCATGTTTATGCTAAGGGCGGTAGTTATTTATCGGTCGTTGCCTATCTAGGCTTCTTGCCACACACTTGGATGGTACTTCTTTAAATATTTTCCATTGAGAGCTCGAGGTAACAATGCCCCTTGTATGGATTCCACCAAATATGAGTTTCCAGGAACTACTCTTGTAATTCTAAAAGGACCTTCCCAACTTGGAGACCACTTCTCGAATTTTCTGTCTTTCGAACCAATTGGTAGAATCACCTTCCACAAGAGATCGTCAACTTGAAAAGTCTTCAACTTGACCTTCTTATTGTAAACTCTTGCCACCCTCAACTTATCTCTCTCTATGGCCTCCAAAGCAGCCAAACGTTTATCAGCGACTTCATCAAATATTGTCCATCATCAAGTTATAAAAGTCCACTGCCGATAAATCATTCTGTTGGCTATTCTCAAAGCATTCAAATTCACTTCCACTAGTAAAACGGCCTCTTGACCATATATGAGCTCATATGGAGTTACCTTTGTAGCACCATGCCTTGAGATTCTGTACGCCCATAAAACTTCAGACAGTAGCTCATGCCATCTCCTTGGATTATCCTCAATCTTCTTCTTGACGAGCTTGATTAATATTTTATTGCTAGATTCAGCTTGTCCATTGGCTTGGGCATAATATGGAGAGGAATTGAGCAACTTTATCTTATATGATTCGGCAAATTCTCTAACTTGATGTGACATAAAGGATGAACCTTGGTCTGTAGTTAATGTTTGAGGAATGCCGAATCTATGAATAATGCGCTCAGTTATGAATTGAATCACCTTTGTACGTGTCATATTTTTGAGTGGTATTGCTTCAGAGCATTTAGTGAAATAATCAGTCGCCACCAACACGAACCGATGCCCCTTTGAAGAAGGATGAATCTCTTCAATAAAGTCTAATCCCCAACCTCTAAAAGGCCACGGCTTGATAATAGGATGTAACATAGCAGCGGGAGCCAACTTAATATCACCAAACTTTTGACAAGCTTCACATCCTTTATAATACCAAAAGCAATCATTAACCATTGTCGGCCAATAAAACCCAGCACGTCGTAATAACCATTTCATCTTGGGAGCCGACTGATGAGTGGCACAAATACCTTCATGGACCTCTCCCATAGCAACTCTCGCTTGGTCCTCGTCCAAGCACTTTAAAAAAACATCATCAACCGTTCAGCGTTAGAGACCATCATCTCTCATTGTGTATTTGAAATCCATACGCCGAACAGTGATGTCCACCCTTTTACTAGGATCACACAAATAATCAATAATGGGTTTCCTCCAGCCTTGATTTTCTCCTGCATTAAATATTTCATTAGTGGCCGAAATGGTGGGCTCCGGTTAGGCCTCCCCTATGTTGGCAAGACTAGACATCGGCCTTTGAGAAATATGAAACATGCCACGATCAACATGATAGCCAGATGCTTGTTGTGCCAACTCATTTGCTCTCCAACTGTCATGTCTAGGTATATGAGCAATGCTAAAATAATCCAAAGTAGAAATTATATCTAGGCATTTATATAAACATTAAGTGATTCGTCAAAACATTAAAAGACTCTGGATATTTGTTGCACTACTAATAATGAATCACCAAAAGCCTCAATATGTGTAGCACCTACGACAAGCAACATTTTTAAGCTGAATAACAATGCTTCATATTCAGCTTGATTATTTGTGCAAAAATATTCTAAGCGGCATGAGGCTTCAAAAACAGCACCATGAGGAGATATATAAACAATACCAACACCTTGGCCACTGCTACAAACTGAACCATCAAAATATAATCTCCATGGTACTAACGAGACAAGTTTTATATCAATATCTTGCTTGTCATCAATCCGATGCTCAACAATAAAATTAGCAACGATTTGGCCTTTCATGGATTTTAGAGATATATAAACAATACCAACACCTTGGCCATTGCTACAAACTGATCCATCAAAATATAATCTCCATGGTACTAAGGAGACAAGGTTTATATCAATATCTTGCTTGTCATCAATCCGATGCTCAACAATAAAATTAGCAACGATTTGGCCTTTCATGGATTTCATAGATTCATAAGACAAATCATATTCAATTAAAGCATAAGCCCACTTGCCAATTCATGGATTTCAGATATTCATAAGCCAGAAGGTTTTGTCAATCCTAAAGGTACTAACAAAATATGCAAGCTCCAGCGATCCATCTATGGACTGGTGCAAGCATCTCGGAGTTGAAATATATGCTTTGATAAGTTGATCAAAGCATATAGTTTTATACAGACTTGCGGTGAAGCCTGTATTTACAAGAAAGTGAGTGGGAGCACTACAGCATTTCTGATAAGTATATGTGAATGACATATTGTTGATCAGAGATAATGTAGAATTATTCTGCAAAGTATAAAGGAATGTTTTGAAAGGAGTTTTTCAACGAAAGATCTCGGTGAAGCTACTTACATATTGTGCATCAAGATCTATAGAGATAGATCAAGATGCTTGATAAGTTTTTCAATGAGTACATACCTTGACAAGATTTTGAAGTAGTTCAAAATGGAACAGTCAAAGAAGGAGTTCTTGCCTGTGTTACAAGGTGTGAAGTTGAGTAAGACTCAAAACCCAACCACGGCAGAAGATAGAGAGAGAATGAAAGTCATTCCCTATGCCTCAGCCATAGGTTCTATAAAGTATGTCATGCTGTGTACAAGACCTATTGTATACCCTGCCCTGAGTTTGGCAAAGGGAGTACAATAGTGATCTAGGAGTAGATCACTTGACATTGGTCAAAATTATCCTTAGTGGAATAAGGATATGTTTCTCGATTATGGAGGTGACAAAAGGTTCGTCGTAAAGGGTTACGCCGATGCAAGTTTTGACACTGATCTAGATGACTCAAAGTCTCAATCTGGATACATATTGAAAGTGGGAGTAATTAGCTAGAGTAGCTCCGTGCAGAGCATTGTTGACATAGAAATTTGCAAAATACATACGGATCTGAATGTAGCAGACCCGTTGACTAAACTTCCCTCACAAGCAAAACATGATCACACCTTAGTACTCTTTGGGTATTAATCACATAGCGATGTGAACTCGATTATTGACTCTAGTAAACCCTTTGGGTGTTGGTCACATGACGATGTGAACTATGGGTGTTAATCACATGGTGATGTGAACTATTGGTATTAAATCACATGGCGATGTGAACTAGATTATTGGCTCTAGTGCAAGTCGGAGACTGAAGGAAATATGCCCTAGAGGCAATAATAAAGTTATTATTTATTTTCTTATATCATGATAAATGTTTATTATTCATGCTAGAATTGTTGGGGAACGTAGCAATAATTCAAAATTTTCCTACGTGTCACCAAGATCAATCTATGGAGTCATCTAGCAATGAGGGAGGAGTGGATCTACATACCCTTGTAGATCGCGCGCGAAAGCGTTCAAGAGAACGGGGTTGATGGAGTCGTACTCGTCGTGATCCAAATCACCGATGATCCTAGCGCCGAACGTACGGCACCTCCGCGTTCAACACACGTACGGAGCAGCGACGTCTCCTCCTTCTTGATCCAGCAAGGGGGAAGGAGAGGTTGATGGAGATCCAGCAGCACGACGGCGTGGTGGTGGAAGTAGCGGGATTCCAGCAGGGCTTCGCCAAGCGCTGCGGGAGGAGGGAGATGTGTCACGGGAGGGAGAGGGAGGCGCCAGGGCTTGGATGCGGCTGCCCTCCCATCCTCCCACTATATATAGGGCCAAGAGAGAGGGGGGGGGCGCAGCCTTGGCCCTTCCTCCAAGGAAGGGTGCGGCTAGGGAGGAGTCCCTCCTCCCCAAGGCACCTAGGAGGTGCCTTCCCTCTTTAGGACTCTTCCTTTCCTTATCTCTTGGCGCATGGGCCTCTTGGGGCTGGTGCCCTTGGCCCATATAGGCCAAGGCGCACACCCCTACAGCCCATGTGCCCCCCCGGGGCAGGTGTCTCCACCCGGTGGACCCCCGGGACCCTTCTGGTGGTCCCGATACAATACCGGTGACCACGAAACTTGTCTCGATGGCCGAAATAGCATTTCCTATATATAATTCTTTACCTCCGGACCATTCCGGAACTCCTCGTGACGTCCGGGATCTCATCCGGGACTCCGAACAACATTCGGGTTACCACATACTAATATCTCTATAACCCTAGCGTCACCGAACCTTAAGTGTGTAGACCCTACGGGTTCGGGAAGCATGCAGACATGACCGAGACGTTCTCCGGTCAATAACCAATGGCGGGATCTGGATACCCATGTTGGTTCCCACATGTTCCACGATGATCTCATCGGATGAACCACGATGTCGAGGATTCGATCAATCCTGTATACAATTCCCTTTGTCTAGCGGTACGATACTTGCCCGAGATTCGATCGTCGGTATCCCGATACCTTGTTCAATCTTGTTACTGGCAAGTCTCTTTACTCGTTCCGTAACACATCATCCCGTGATCAACTCCTTGATCATATTGTGCACATTATGATGATGTCCTACCGAGTGGGCCCAGAGATACCTCTCTGTCACACGGAGTGACAAATCCCAGTCTCGATTCGTGCCAACCCAACAGACACTTTCGGAGATACCTGTAGTGTACCTTTATAGCCACCCAGTTACGTTGTGACGTTTGGCACACCCAAAGCACTCCTACGGTATCCGGGAGTTGCACAATCTCATGGTCTAAGGAAATGATACTTTACATTAGAAAAGCTTTAGCATACGAACTACACGGTCTTTGTGCTAGGCTTAGGATTGGGTCTTGTCCATCACATGATTCTCCTAATGATGTGATCCCGTTATCAACGACATCCAATGTCCATGGTCAGGAAACCGTAACCATCTATTGATCAACGAGCTAGTCAACTAGAGGCTTACTAGGGACATGGTGTTGTCTATGTATCCACACATGTATCTGTGTTTCCTATCAATACAATTATAGCATGGATAATAAACGATTATCATGAACAAGGAAATATAATAATAACTTATTTATTATTGCCTCTAGGGCATATTTCCAACAAGAATTGTATCAATCGGAAACATAATACATGTGTGAATACATAGACAAACAGAGTGTCACTAGTATGCCTCTACTTGACTAGCTCGTTGATCAAAGATGGTTATGTTTCCTAACCATAGACATGAGTTGTCATTTGATTAACGGGATCACATCATTAGGAGAATGATGTGATTGACTTGACCCATTCCGTTAGCATAGCACTTGATCGTTTAGTTTGTTGCTATTGCTTTCTTCATGACTTATACATGTTCGTATGACTATGAGATTATGCAACTCCCGTTTACCAGAGGAACACTTTGTGTGCTACCAAACGTCACAACGTAACTGGGTGATTATAAAGGTGCTTACAGGTGTCTCCGAAGGTACTTGTTGGGTTGGCGTATTTCGAGATAGGATTTGTCACTCCGATTGTCGGAGAGGTATCTCTGGGCCCTCTCGGTAATGCACATCACTTAATCCTTGCAAGCATTGCAACTAATGAGTTAGTTGCGGGATGATGTATTACGAAACGAGTAAAGAGACTTGCCGGTAACGAGATTGAACTAGGTATTGAGATACCGACGATCGAATCGCGGGCAAGTAACATACCGATGAGAAAGGGAACAACATATGTTGTTATGCGGTCTGACCGATAAAGATCTTCGTAGAATATGTGGGAGCCAATATGAGCATCCAGGTTCCGCTATTGGTTATTGACCGGAGACATGTCTCGGTCATGTCTACATAGTTCTCGAACCCGTAGGGTCCGCACGCTTAAAGTACGGTGACGATCGTAATTAGGGTTTTTTGTGTTTTGGTGTACCAAAGGTTGTTCGGAGTCCCAGATGTGATCACGGACATGACGAGGAGTCTCGAAATGGTCGAGACATAAAGATTGATATATTGGAAGCCTATATTTGGATATCGGAATCATTCCGGGTGAAATCGGGATTTTACCAGAGTACCGGAGGTTAATGGGCCTACATGGGCCCTAAGGGAGAAGAGGAGGGCAGGCCGCGCGCCCCCTCCCCCCTAGTCTGAATAGGACAAGGAAGGGGGGGGGCGCCCCCTTTCCTCTTTCCCCCTTCCCCTTTCCTTCTCCAACAAGGCAAGAGGGGGGAGTCCTACTCCCGGTGGGAGTAGGACTCCTCCAGGCGCACCCCTAGGGGTCGGCCGCACCTCCCCCTCCCTCCTTTATATACGGGGGCAAGGGGGCACCCCATGACACACAAGTTGATCTTCTTGATCGTTCCTTAGCCGTGTGCGGTGCCCCCTTCCACCATATTCCACCTCGGTCATATCGTAGCGGTGCTTAGGCGAAGCCCTGCGTCTGTAGAACATCATCACCGTCATCACGCCGTCATGCTGACGAAACTCTCCCTCAACACTCGGCTGGATCGGAGCTCGAGGGACGTCACCGAGTTGAACGTGTGCAGAACTCGGAGGTGCCGTACGTTCGGTACTTGGATCGGTCGGATCAGGAAGACGTACGACTACTTCCTCTATGTTGTGTCAATGCTTCGTTGCCGGTCTACGAGGGTACGTAGACAACACTCTCCCCTCTTGTTGTTATGCATCACCATGATCTTGCGTGTGCGTAGGATTTTTTTTAAAATTACTACGTTCCCCAACAGTGGCATCTGAGCCAGGTTTTATGCGTTGATGTAATATGCACGATGTGAGTCCATGTGGTGATACCCTTAATTTTGTGATGATTATATTGCCAATGCTTTTGCTCGCTTTGAGAGTTATTTTAATGAAGTTTGAAAATCACAGTTTGTCGGATCAAGGACGTGATCTATTTTATGTGACTTATCTGGATGGTGTTGATTGTATTAAACTGTTAATTTGGATTGACTTGGGTCAAGCTCAGGAAGTTTGTGCTCGCAATAGTTGCTTGTTTCCATTGTGTGCAGGTTCCAGTCAGTGCGGCGGTAGTCGACAACGAGGATGGTTGGCATAAGGCTTGAAGAGTTAAGATGTGACCATGGACGCTGTGCGGGATCGTGCGGCTCAAAGCAACGCACAAGTTTTGGACAAGGACTATATGGAGGCAAAGGAGAAGACCATGTCAAGTGAAGGTTATTTTGGTATGTTTACCAAAATCCACTAACAAGCAAACCAAGAGAGTGATTGTGGTGTTGCTTAAGAGTGGAAAATGTTATTTACAAGTGGCTAAGTAAAAATGGCTATTTCTTTTAGTGTTTTGGGCTTGGCCCATTCGGTGGGAACCATGGCCCATTCAATGGCGGTGGAAGGCTGATCCAGCCTTATATGTGAGCTGCTAGGTTTTCCCTTGTGGCACGAACAGAGGAGCCGCCGCTACGAGGAGAAAAACAGAGCAGCCGCCGCACATTTGAGATAGAGCTTCCTGTGTGGGATTTAGCCTATGTGAGAGAGGCTTGTAACTCCAAAAATCTGAGAAATAAATCCTCAAATTGTTCCCAGCCTTACTATTGTCGAGGTCTGCTGTTTGTCCTTGCAAATCTCGTTTTTCTGCTGTACTAATTTTGTCCCTGTGATTCCTTGGCTATAATGGGGTTTCCTTGATGGAAAATCATGTCTAAATTCATGTGCATCCATCCCTAGCTTTGAATCTGGTTGTTATTCGTTTATTCATGGGTTCTTGAGGATGGCGCAGGAGTTTATCTTTCGTGATTTATTTTGTGCGAGTTCATACTGAGTTCTTCCCTTGTTTTTGATTCAATTTGAGGTCGCAGTAGTTTCTAGGGAAGTTCTTGTATGCGTGGTGGAAGGGAAGAGCACCTGTTGTTCTCTGTCTCGCCGCCGGGAGCGACCGTCTTAGGCTTCAGTTTATCCTCTTCTAGCTGTTGTGTGACTTCCAAATAGCAGAATTGGTTTGTGCAATTTTGCAGAGGTATAATCGTGGTTTTCAGTTGTTGGTAGTCTTGCAGCTCTATGCGCTACAGGTGACTAGAGTTCCTGACAAATGAAATCAGCTCCAGGCAGTGTAGTTCTTCTCCATTGAAAAAGTATTCTACTAGTACGTGCATGCTAAGTACTAGTGTCTTGTGCTAGTGCGTGTTACTCTTTTGGGTTAAGTAGCTCCCATTTGATTAGCCTGTAACCTTGCCGTGTAACCTCTTGGTCTAATTAAGCACTAATTTTTCCAGTACAATTTTCCGGTGCTTATTATTCTTTGAGCTCTCAAGTCAAGATTTGAGTATTGTTGGACTAGTTCCAGTCTGTTTTGAGAGGCATATTTTGTTTCCGCTGCGTATTCCTCTATTCCGAGCATCATAGTTTTTCCGTAACTATCATGCAAAATTGAAGAGGTTAAATTTTTCAAGGTCGTCATTCAACCCCCCTTCCGACTCCAGGCATTCGATCCTACACACGAGTAGAACACAAGTGAGTTGTGGGCGATATAAGTCATACTGCTTACCAGCATGTCACACTTTGGTTCGCGGTATTGTTGGATGAAGCGGCCCGGACCGACATTACGCGTACGCTTACGCGAGACTGGTTTTACCGTCGTGCTATGCACACAGGTGACTAGCGGGTGTTAGTTTCTCCAACTTTAGTTGAACCGAGTGTGGCTACGCCCGGTCCTTGAGAAGGTTAAGACAACACCAACTTGACAAACTATCGTTGTGGTTTTGATGCTTAGGTAAGAACGGTTCTTGATAAGCCCATAGCAACCACGTAAAACTTGCAACAACAAAGTAGATGACGTCTAACTTGTTTTTGCAGGGCATGCTGTGATGTGATATGGTCAAGACGTGATGAGATATAAGTTGTTGTATAAGATGATCATGTTTTGTTGAAGTTATCGGCAACTGGCAGAAGCCTTATGGTTGTCTCTTTATTGCATAAGATGCAAGCACCAAATAATTGCTTTACAATTATCGCTATGCGATAGCAATAGTTGCAAGAGCAATAGTTGGCGAGACGACCATGTGACGACACATTGATATAGATCAAGATGATGAAGATCATGGTGTCATGCCGGTGACGATGGAAATCATGACGATGTTTTGGAGATGGAGATCAAAGGCACAAGATGATGATGGCCATATCATGTCACATATTTTGATTGCATGTGATGTTTATCTTTTATGCATCTTATCTTGCTTTAATTGACGGTAGCATTATAAGATGATCTCTCACTAAATTTCAAGATAAAAGTGTTCTCCCTGAGTATGCACCGTTGCCAAAGTTCATCGTTCCCAGACACCACGTGATGATCGGGTGTGATAAGCTCTACGTCCATCTACAATGGGTGCAAGCCAGTTTTACACACGCAGAATACTCAGGTTAAACTTGACGAGCCTAGTGTCGGGGGGGGGGGGGGGGGGGGGCTAATCCACGAACATCTATGGGACCGGCGGACCGAGCCCCTTTTGGTTCGGCAGGGTGGCGAAGATCGCACGAAGAGCAGATCGAGGCGAAGCACACGAGCACGCGATCAGTTTACCCAGGTTCGGCCGCACGGATGCGTAAAACCCTACTCCTGCTTTGTGATTTGTATTGTGTTCTTGCTCGGGAGCGCCGAGTGCTACAGTACACACCAGCAGCTAACGAGACCGAGCGTGAGCGTTCTGTTTCTCCGACCTCCTCTACGTTGCGCATGGGCCTCCTTTTATATGCTCAAGGGGTCACCGACAGGTGGCAACGTAGACAAGGGTAAAAATGGAAAGGCGTTGCGGTTGGCACCGCCGCCTACTACAGTGTATCATACCTAACCCTGACGGCAGGGGACAAGGGCATTAAATGCCTATCTGCGTCGCCCAAATAGTGCAAAAGGGACCGCCAGGGACGCCACCGTTCGCCACGATGGCAATCTTGTCAGCGCCGCTTGCCATCGTGTACCGCTGGCTGCACAGCCTCCCGCCACGTACGCCTGGAAGGGTCCCAGAGCGACACGTTGGTGGATATGCTGGAGCACAGGTACAGGGTGGAGGCTTGCCACGGCAAGCGCCTTGCCGCGGTCGTTGTCCTGTTGCATCCGGGAGCTTGTCGCTCACCGGGCCTTGCCGGGATGCGTGGAGCGTTGCGGCAAGTTCCTTGAGATGCCTTGGTTGGCCTCCCCGGCAAGCTCCTCTTGCCGGGGTCTTGTCTCTTCGGCTTGGATACTTTGTTCTTGAATGGCTCCAAAGGAACCACGGAGGACCTTGGCGGTCACCCGGCAAGCCTTGCCGCGGGACACTGCGACTGCCCGTGCACAAGTTCGGGATACTAGGGTACCCCTACTCTAGTACACCGACAGGAGCCCCCGGGCCTGGGCCATACACGGTGCCGAGCGCTGTTGGGCCAGGCCCAAAACAGGGCACGGGCACGCGCGGCCTGGGTCACACCGCATCTCTCTCCATATCCACCGCGCCCTCCCCAAACGGCACGTGTCGAATGCGGCATCGTGGGAGAGATCGTGGGTGGTTTCTTTATTAGGAAAGGCGGAATGTCCGCCACTTCCCTCTTTATAAGCAGGGGAAGCAGGGGTAGTGCGCCCACTCGCCCCTTTCCATTCCAATCTTGAAAACCTCCGCCGCTCCTCCGTCTTCCCAAAGCTGAAAAGAGAGCCGCGCCCTGCCCCCCATTGCCACCGGCACCACCAACTCCGTCGACCTCCTCCACCACCTCCGCCATGGCTCCGAAAGCCGACAAGGGGAAGGCTGTGAAGTCGACCGAGGCGCAGCGGCTTGCGGCGCTGCGAAAGGAGCGGGCAATCTCCCCCCCCAAGCTCGCCGCGAAGGAGCTGGGGGAGTACTACTACCTCTTCTGGTCGACGGAGACGTGAGCGCATCCGAGCACGAAGGTACTCCCGGCCTCCGCTTGGAAAATGGCTCCAAGTGGATATCCGTTCTTCGCCGTGTTCTTCTACTGCGGGCTCTGCCCGCCTTTCTCTGAGTTTTTCTGCGACATCATGAACACCTACGGGTTCTGCCTCCTTGATTTCACCCCCAATGCCGTTCTGACCATGGCAGTTTTCGCACATCTCTGCGAAAACTTTGTCGGAGTCCACCCAAATGTAGCCCTTTTCCGCCACTTCTTTATGCCCCGAGTAGAGAGAGGAGAGCCTTTATCTGGCGGAATCGCCTGGATCTCGAGGGCCGGCAAGAAGGACTCTTATCTGGAGGGAGAGTTCCGCGGCAAGTGGGAGGAGTAGAGAGCAGACTGGTGCTGGGTTGTTGAGGAGAACCCGCAGCCGTTTACCGCCCGGCGCCAAACCCCAGCAGTGCGCGGCAACGATTGGAGCGGTGTGGCCCTGGAAGACGATAGGCTGAAAATTGCCGTCACCAGGATCCAACGCCTCAGGCTTGCCGGGCTCACTGTAGGTGCTGTTGGCGCAGATTTTCTTCGCCGCCGCATCGCCCCCCTGCAGGAACGGAGGAGACCCGCCTGGGAGTTCAAGAATGCGGCAGATATCATGAGGCTGCGTCCGGGCCTCAACTACAACTTCACTGTTCTGGAGCTCAACGCAATGCTCCAGGAGCTCTTCAAGTACGACCCCGAGCATCCCGAAGTGTTCAGGTTGCCGCAGGGCGTCGTTCCGTTGTGCAACAACTCCACGCTCGACCGCATCCGGGCAATGATGCCGCTGTGCGACTCGCATGGAATTGTCCCAACTTGGCAAGAGCCTGCAGACGACGTCGTGCAGGAGTTCTTTGATGGCTTGGTTGAAGTGCCGATCCGCTCCGACAAGAAGAATGACCTCACTCGCGACACCACCGATGCGGAGTTGAAACGCATCGCCACCAGGCTGGAAGAGGCGGCGGCAGCCGCAGCTGTGGGCGAGTTTGGATTCACCGTGGAGGAGGCAGAGACAACAGAGGCGGCAAACCGTGCCGAACGAGAGGAGCTTGCCGGCAAGAAAGAGCTTGCCGGGCGAGAGGAGCCTGCCGGCAAGAAAGAGCTTGCCGGGCGTGACGTCGAGTCGAGCGAGCCCGCCGAGGATATGAGCGGCTCGTTGGAGATCAATTCCTCTTCCTCTTCATCATCAGACAGCTCGCTGTAAGCAGAGCCCCCATCTCCACCAAGAAGGCGTCTCCGCAAGGCCGGGGAAGTAGTGAGGCGGCGGGCGAGTCGACAGTCGCCGCGCCGCGCGACACGCTCCACCGCGGCAAGCACTGTTGCTGCGGGAGCACCTCACGCTGCCGCGGCAACTGGAGCGGGGTCCACTCGGGCCTCCGCTTCTGCTCCTGCTGCTTCTCGCGCCGCGGCGGCAGCCGGAGTGGGGTCGTCTCAGACCACCGCCACCGTTCCCGCCAAGCGGCCAAGGGAACCTACTCCTCCATCTTCTCGCGCCGGGCATGAGCCAGACTTCGACTTCTCCGCGTTCAGCTCCGACGAGGAAGAAGAAGAAGAGTAAGATTCTTATGTTATACTTGCAGTTCTTCAAGTCTTGCTGTTTTGTCTTGTATCTCATCTGCTTTACTCTGAACTTATTCCTTCTCAGGACTCTGGCCCAGAGAGCAGCGAAGAGAGCCAAGGTCCTGGTGATTGTCATCAAGGACGAACCCACCGCGACAGCAGGAGGGACGTCCGAGACAACCTTGCCGGACCCGGCAACTGTTCTCCAGAGCAGCCCCCAGTGTAAGCATATGGTTTGCTTTCCGCTGTTGGACGCACATGGATACTCTGTCTTTGCTGATATCTGACTATTGATTTGTGTAGGAACAGAGCAGCCCCACCAGGAGCGCCCGGAGGCCGCCCCCGAAACGCCAAGGGAGAGTCCTCCAGCAAGGGAGAGGTCTCCGGCAAGGGAGAGCTCTCCGGCAAGGGAGAAGTCTCCGGCAAGGGAGGGTTCTCCGGCAAGGGACAGCGCCATCGGCCCCCCGGCGGCGGAGACCATGACTGCGGAACCCGGCACAGGTAATCTTCTCGCTTCAGAACTTCCCTTGGATTCTTCTTCTTTTGATCTTCTTTTTTTTGGATACTTGCTTGATTCTTCTCCCCTTTCCGGCTGTCAGATCCATCTACTGCGGAGCCGATGGAGAGCGAGGTTGCCGCCGACGACGCTGCTGCCGCCGAGGAAGCAGCCGGCGCTGATGATCCCGTCGGCGCAGAGACCGCCAAGGCTGCCGCCGCAGAAGTAGGCGGGGGATCTGGCGATTGCACTGACGACCCTGAGGCCGCAGGAGCGCCAGGCGCTACACCGACCGCCGATCCCTCCGCCGCCGCCGCAGTGTCAGGCTTCGGAGAGCCCCAGCCAGGCATCTACTTGAAGGCCGGCGATGGCATCTTCATCAACCTCCCCTGGGCGTCAAGCTCCAGGGCGCCGGTTGAAGGAGAGAACTTTGACGGAGAGGTGCTCGCCTCCGCTGGGCTGGCGCTGGTTGACGCGCCGAGCAGCAGCAGCAGTGAGCCTGAGGAGGAGAGGCTGCTGCGGAAGCTGGTGTCGCTCTACCGCACCCGGCAAGCCAAGTTGGAATCCCGCGAGGCGCTTGTCGCGAAGGCGGGAGAGGACATCGAGAAGCGCGCGGAGGAGCTCCGGGGTCACAACCAAGAAGCTCTCCGGTCTCTGGCAGAGGAGCGGGCGCGACTTGCCAAGGAGCAGAAGGCCTTCCTCCTCGAGCGGGCTGAAGTTGAAGAGCAACAGCGGCTTGCCGCTGAGAAGCTGTCTGTGCAGGAGGGCGAGCTGGTGCAGCGGAAGGTCAATCTTGACAGCCACGAGGAGGAGCTTGCCGCGCGCGAGCGAACATTTGGCGGAGCCCTCAAGCAAGCAGAAGACGCTGCCGCAGCTGCCGAGGCCGCCAAGAAGGAGCTGGAGACGAAGGTGGCGGAGTTGGAGGCCGATCTCAAGGCGAGCGGCGAAGAGCTTGCCGCGCTCAAACTTGAGTGGGAGAAGGACGCCCACAGCTACTCAGAGCTGCAGGCCCGTCTCGCCGAGAAGGGCCAGGAACTTAGCGCCACCAAGGACTCCAACGCTGATCTTGAGTTGAAGCTGACCACTTTGACCAAGACGCTGGATGGTGCCAAGGAGCAGGAGACGGCCTTAAAGGAAGAGGTCAAGGCCGGCAAGGCGCTGCTGGCGAGTGCTGCTGCCGCCCAGAGCACTTTCCAGGAGAATGTGGAGCACTGGACGGAGGGTCTCGTGGACGTTGCCGCAGATATTGACAGGGAGCTGGCGCAGCTGGGGATGGAGGATCTCGGGTATCCCTCCGACGAGAACCTCCAACCCAGCACCAAGCTCACCTCGTTCTTCAAAGGCGTGGCGACGGCACTCCGGCGACTCCGGGAGAGGATACCGAAGCAGCTGGCCGACGAGTCGCGCAAGATCTGTGCGGGAGCTCTTCAAAAGGTGCTGGTGAAGGTGGCCTTCCGCAACCTGGGCCTCAACCTCACCAACGTCCTCAGGACCTTGCCGCCGGATGCCGATCTGGAGGCGCTCAAGACCCTTGTCGCACCCATTGTGGACAAGGTGAGCGGGATCAAGAGGGTTGAGGGCGATCACGTAGACTAGGCCGTCCATTTTCTTCTTTTCTTGTCGCTGCTGGTCATGTTATGAGAACAATCTGTTAGAGCCGCGACAAGTTATCTTGTAATATAACTTTATTCTGTGTAATGATTGCGACGTTATTTCCTTTACTTGACTCCTTCCTTTGTATGTTTTTGCCTTACACTTTTAGGGAACTTGCCGGCGCAGGCACCTTGGCCGCGAGCGCTGAGTGCGGGACGTCAGCAGCCTGCTGGTGGTGCCGCTACCGACAAGAAACCTTGTCGCAGCTAGTCGCAGCTCACTTAAGTTGTTGAGCGGACTCGAAACAAAGTAAGGGCGCAACTAGCTACGAGTTGGTTCCTCCGCGCACAGGTTTTCCATACAAAGGACGGTCGTTCAAGGAAAATAACTTAAAAATTTAAAAAAATCTGATTGCTCAAACTTTGGCAACTTATCTTTTCTGTTGTTTGCTTCCCGGCAAGGCGAAACTTTCTTGAACGACGCCTGGTCCATACCATTATCTTCTCCTTCCCCCCGGCAAACTTGTGGGCGAGGGAACCTTCCTTTTCTTGAGAAAAAAGAAAAAGGAGAAAATAAAGATATGGAGCCTTATGGCTCGTTGTTGCTTACCGGGGGTATGTGCTGCACAAAGTGTCAGATAACACATGCGAAAATAAAAAGCATGAAATTGACAAGATGTGCGGAGCCCATAAGCTTTATGCACGGGGTCTGCGCCCGGCTTTGTACAAAGGATTACATGCAACAGCGGCAAGACTTGTACAAAAGGTGATTGCCGGAACGGGTTCCGGCAACCGCGCCCTACGGGTAAAACTTACGAAGATGCTCAATGTTCCAGGAGTTGCTCATCGGAATGCCATCTTTGTTCTCAAGGCGGACAACGCCAGGCCTAGTGACTCGTTTCACCCGGTAAGGGCCTTCCCACTTCGACGTCAACTTGTTGGAATTCTTGGCGGACTGAACGTGCCGAAGAACAAGGTCGCCTTCCTCGGAACTTCTGGCGTTAACTTTGCGGCTATGGTAGCGGCGCAAAGCTTGCTGGTAGCGAGCAACTCGCACAGCAGCCTGAAGACGGTCTTCCTCAAGGAGCAGCGCGTCATCTTGTTGCAGCTGCTCTTGCTCAAGCTCATTGTAAGCGAGCACTCGAGGTGACCCGTATACGAGTTCCGTGGGGAGAACTGCCTCTGCTCCATAGACTGGAGCGAAAGGTGTCTGGCCAGTGGCTCGATTTGGCGTCGTCCTGATCGACCAAAGAACCACCGGCAGCTCCTCGATCCAGTTTCTTCCGCACTTGTGCAGCCTGTCGAAAGTTCTGGTCTTGAGCCCGCGCAACACTTCAGCATTTGCCCTCTCCGCTTGACCGTTGCTTCTCGGGTGAGCAACAGAAGCAAAGCAGACCTTGGCGCCAAGATCTTGGACATATTGCATGAAGGTGCGGCTCATGAATTGCGTACCGTTGTCGGTGATTATCCTGTTAGGGATCCCGAAGCGGCAAACAATCGACCTGAAGAACTTGACTGCTGACTGTGCTGTCACCTTCCTCACTGCTTCCACTTCCGGCCACTTTGTGAACTTGTCGATTGCAACGTACAAGTACTCAAAGCCCCCGACTGCTCGAGGAAAGGGGCCGAGGATATCGAGCCCCCAGACCGAAAATGGCCAGGATAAAGGGATCGTCTGGAGAGCTTGAGCTGGCTGGTGTACCTGCTTGGAATGGAACCGGCACGCTTCACACTTGGTTACTTGTGCAGTTGCATCCTGGAGGGCTGTCGGCCAAAAGAAACCTTGCCGGAATGCTTTGCCGACAAGTGCTCTTGCGCCAATGTGGTGACCACATATGCCTCCATGTATCTCTGCCAACAGCTTTTGTCCATCTTCCCGGTGAATACACTTCAATTTCACACCGTTGAGTCTACTTCTGTACAGTGTGCTGTCGACAAACTGGTACATACTTGACTGCCGGGCTACTCTTTCCGCTTCTTCTTGCTCTTCGAGAAGTTCTCCTGTCTGAAGGAAATGGACAATCTGCTGTGCCCATGCTGGAGCTTGTGGCTCGACAACAAGGACTAAAGGCACATCTGCTGCTGCGGGAACATCCGCTTCTACGGCGAGAACCTGCGGCTCTGCCGGAGCTTGACGTTCCCCGGCAAGCTCGCCGGAGCAAAACTTGTCAGGAGCCTCTGCTTCAACGGAACAAACCCTGGGGCTCGCCGGAGCAGACTGCTCCTCAGCACTCTTGGTGTTAATTTTGGGGACCTTCTTGGCGGCGGCTTTGGGAAGCTCTGCCGGAAAATAGTCACCAGAAATCAACTTCCTCTTCTTGCTCTGTCCAGTTGACAGCGTCACGGACGGTCGAGTCAGCTTGAGCACAAATATCCCTGGTTCCACAGGCAACTTAAGTGCGGCGCACTTTGATAGGCCATCGGCAATGTCGTTCTGAGCTCTTGGTACATGCTCCATCTGTAGGCCGTCAAAGTGCTCTTCTAGCTTTCTCACTTCGTCAACGTAGGCTTCCATCAACGGACTCTCATAACTCTTGTTTACTTGGTGGACGACAAGCTGCAAGTCACCCCTGACAATGAGCTTCTTGATCCCAAGGTCTGCCGCGATCCTGAGACCGGCAAGCAAGCCTTCATACTCTGCAGTATTGTTTGTCGCTTGCTCCTTGGGAAATTGCATCTGGACTATGTACTTGAGGTGCTCTCCGGTGGGTGCGACAAGCAACACGCCAGCGCCGGCGCCTTGCAGCGAGAAGGCACCATCAAAGTACATGAGCCACTCTTTGCTTGCCTCCTTGATGGGGATGCTCGTTTCTGGAATTTCTTCATCTGGTGTTGGCGTCCACTCTTCTATGAATTCTGCCAATGCTCTGCTCTGGATAGTTGAAGTACTCTCAAACTTGAGGCCAAAGCTTGACAGTTCCAGTGCCCACTCAACAATCCTGCCCGTTGCTTCTGGATTCTGCAGTATCCTCTTCAGCGGAAAGCGAGTGACAACTGTGATCTCATGTGCTTGGAAGTAATGGCGCAGCTTTCTCGAGGCCATGAGAAGGCCGAAAAGCAATTTCTGCACACCAGAGTACCTTGACCTAGCCCCCTGCAGAAGGGAACTGACAAAGTAAACTGGACGCTGCACCATTCTCTTCTGCACCTCCTCGCGCACTTGCGCAGACCCATCTTTGTCGGGACCAGAGCTTGTCGGGGAAGCCCCCTGCTTGTCGCTGGATGCGCTTGCCGCGGTTGCTGGCTCGTCATCTGCCTCCCTCTCTGCTACTAATGCAGCACTAACCACTTGATTGGTTGCCGCTATACACAGCAGCAACTTCTCTTGCGGCTTAGGTGCAACAAGTGTTGGAGTGGAGGACAGGTATCTCTTCAAATCCTGCAGCGCAGCCTCCGCTTCCGGAGTCCATTTCATTGGACCTGCCTTTTTCAAAATTTTGAAAAACGGTAGGGCGCGCTCAGCAGACCGAGAGATAAACCTGCTGAGAGCAGCCACGCAACCGGCAAGTCTTCGTACATCCTTGACGCGCTTTGGTGCTTCGATCTACTCAATGGCCTTGATCTTGTCGGGATTTGCTTCAATTCCCCGCTGAGACACGAAGAACCCGAGAAGCTTGCCGGAGGGGATTCCAAACACACACTTCTCGGGGTTGAGCTTGAGGTTGATCTTGCGCAGATTTGCAAAGGTTTCGTCTAAATCTTGAATCAGAGTTGCCCTGTCCTTGCTCTTGACCACTATGTCATCCATGTAGGCTTCCACATTTCTGTGCATTTGTGGCTCAAGAGCGACATGAACTACTCTTGCAAATGTTGAACCAGCATTCTTTAAACCGAAAGGCATCCGTATGAAACAGTACGTGCCACATGGAGTGATGAATGCGGTCTTCTCCTCATCCTCTTCTGCCATGACGATTTGATGGTATCCTGAGTATGCGTCAAGAAATGAAAGCAAGTCACATCCGGCCGTGGAGTCAACAATCTGGTCAATGCGCGGCAAGGGAAATGGGTCTTTGGGACAAGCTTTATTAACATCGGTAAAGTCGATACAAAGCCTCCATTTCCCGTTTGCCTTGCGCACGACTACAGGATTGGCCAAGCACGTCGGATGGAGTACTCCTCTGACAAGGCCTGCTGCTTCCAATTTCTTGATCTCTTCTGCGATGAATTCTTGGCGCTCCACTGCTTGCTTCATGACCTTCTGCTTGACGGGCCGCGCATGAGGACAAACGGCAAGATGGTGCTCAATTACTTTCCTGGGAACACCGGGGATGTCAGACGGCTGCCACGCAAACACGTCGACGTTCGCCCGTAGGAAAGCAATGAGCGCGCTTTCCTATTTAGGGTCGAGAGTGGAACTGATGGTGAAGGTACCACCAGTGCCGTCCTCCTTGGCGGACACTTTCTTGGTCTCTAGCGGAGCCGCCATTGCCTTCTTACACTTGCCGGTGGAGCTCGATGGTGCGTCCTCGACGGTAGTGCAGCACTCCGAAGAGGTGCGCTTGCCGGAGTGGGCATCAGAACTCTTGCCGGACTTGGTCTTCTTCTTCCCCCCGGGAGCTTCAACAGCAAGTGACTTGCGGTCTGTTGCGGCTGCCGCTTCCCGGTAGATCTTGTCGGCGCAGATAAGAGCATCCTTCTTGTCGCCAGGGACAGAGATGACGCTTATCGGGCCTGTCATCTTCAGCATGTTGTATGCGTAGTGAGAGGCTGCCATGAACTTGGCGAGTGCAGGACGGCCGAGTATCCCATTGTAAGGCAATGGAAAATCGGCAACGTCAAAAGTGACCCTCTCAGTCCTGAAGTTCAACTCGCTACCAAATGTTACTGGCAACGTGACCTTCCCCTTCGGCTGGCTCCTTCCCGGGTTGATTCCTTGGAATGTGCCGGTCTCTTCGAGCTCGCTGTCAGGGATCTGGAGTTTCTGGAGTACAGCGGAGGAGATCAGGTTCAAGCCGGCCCCGCCGTCAACTAGCATCTTAGTGACCTTGAGGTTGCGGATACTTGGTCAAACCAACATCAGCAAGCACTCGACCGCAGTTGTGCGATCAGTGTGGTCCTCAATATCAAAGATGATAGGCGTGCTGGACCATTTCAGAAGCTTGCGTGATCCGACAGGTGGTTCTGCCGCATTGACTTCCCGCACCCACTGCTTGAGTTGGCGGTGCGAAGTATGCAGAGAAGCACCGCCGTCAATGCACAAGACCTCTGTGGCTTTCTGGAACTCCTGCTCACTGGTCTCGACATCATCCATGTCTTCGTCGTCGTCGTCATCTTCATCGTTGTCGCGGCCGCTGGGAGGTCTGTCTCCTTGCCACTGCCTGGCCTTGCCGCGGCGTCCTCCCCGGCTGGCGCGCTTCTTGCCGGATTCTCCAGCGCCTCCTTGGGCCCTCTCCTTGTCGCGTCGCTCGTATTCAGCTTTTTGCTGCTGGACAAGCTGCTCGACCTTCTTGCAGCTCTGGAGGTCATGGCCCTTGGTGCGGTGGATCTTGCAGTACTGCTTGTCGGTGCCATCCTGCTTGTCGGCAACCGCCACAGCCTGGCAGTTGGTGCATGCGGCAATCTCCTTGCCGGAGCTACCAACTTTGGCTTCCTTGGCGCCACCGTCGTTGCCGGACTGCTCAACGACTAGCACATCTTTGCCTTTCTTCTTCCTGTTGTTCCGCCGCCGGTTTTTCTTTGCCGGGGCAGCATCCTCGCTGTCAGATCCTCCTGCTCCTGTAGTTTCTCCGGGGAGTTTCCTCCCTTCCTCAGCACGTGCACACTTGTCGGCCAGGGCATACAGCTCACTGATGTCTCTGATCTTGCACATCGCCATCTCCTCCCGCATCCTGCGGTTACCCACGTTCTGATGGAACGCGCTGATGACCGCGGCAGGGTGGACATCTGGGATGTTGTGCTGTACACGGCTGAATCTCTGAATGTACTTGCGCAGGGGCTCTCCTTCCTTCTGGGCGAGCAGGTGAAGGTCACTTTCTTGGCCATGAGGTTTGTGGCCGCCTGTAAAGGCGCCGACAAACTGATGGCACAGGTCCGCCCAGGAGGATATGGAGTTGTCCGGCAAATGCATGAGCCAGGACCTGACGTTGGGCTTGAGCACCAACAGGAAGTAGTTGGAAAGGATCTTGTTGTCTCGCCCCCCGGCAGCTTGCACCGCGATGGTGTAGATGCTGAGGAACTCCGACGGATGCGACTTGCCGTCGTACTTCTGCAGTACGTCTGGCTTGAAATTCTTCCTGCCGGGCCACTGGACTTGCCGCAGCTCACGAGTAAACACAGGGCAACCTACCGCGTATGGCAAGTCGCCTGGTTCCCCTAGCGCATGCATGTCGACAGAGGGCCCAGCGCGCTGGTCTGATTGACGCCGCGCTTCTCTTCGGCGCTCGATGCAAGTACGAGCGTCTTCTTGCTGTCGTTCGTGAAGAACTTGGCGCTGATCGCGACGAGCTCGTGGATCCGATGACGCGGTGGAGTCGCTGTCATGGTGGATCTGGCGAGTCGGCGATCTTGGCCTTTGGGGCGGAGAGTGCACAGTGGTTGCACCCCCGCCGGTCTTGTCGCCACCGGCTCGTGCCTGGCTGACTTGCCGCGGCTGCGAAGTACTCGGCTGCCGTGGAATGTCGCCGTTGGCAAAGCCGATGAGACTCTGAATGGTGGCCCTCCAGTCGTCGATCTTGTCTGCCGCTAGAGGGTAGTCTAGGAGTAGTTAAGCTCGCGCCAAGGCTTCTGCTGAAGTGGCGGGCAGCGGCGGCGAACGGTGCGAGGAACGGGATATGCTCGGACTTCTAACCATGTTAGAAGGAGCAGTATCTCATCTAGGCGACCGTGCCCCGCTCGCGCCAGCACGTTGGCGTGCATGCTGGTCTTGAGCACTCCGAGATCCACCAGCTTGATCTTGGTCCAGCATACGTATGGTACCGTGAGTATCATAACACTGCCGGTCCCGCGCCTCCTGGGATGGGCGCGGTGCATGTACGGACGCCGAGGTCTTGGAGTGTGCCCGGTCGTTGTGGGAGTCGACCGCGCCGCCGATGAGCAACGCAGCCTTGTCCTTGGACCTGGCAGCACCATGAGCTCCCTCGTCGACGCCCGTTCTTCCGCCGGCGTCTACCCCACCAGCCGTTTGCTCCGGCGATGGTGGGTTCGGCGTGGACGGAGCAGCCGCCTCCGAAGCCTTCTTCTTCGGCGGCATATTGATGAAGACGATGAAGATTTAGCTCCTGCGAACGCCGGATCAGGTTTGCACAACCTCGACGCACCCCTACCTGGCGCGCCAAAGATGTCGGGGGGGGGGGGGGGGGGGGGCTAATCCACGAACACCTATGGGACCGGCGGACCGAGCCCCTCTTGGTTCGGCAGGGTGGCGGAGATCGCATGAAGAGCAGATCAAGGCAAAGCACACGAGCACGCGATCAGTTTACCCAGGTTCGGGCCGCACGGATGCGTAAAACCCTACTCCTGCTTTGTGATTTGTATTGTGTTCTTGCTCGGGAGCGCCGAGTGCTACAGTACACACCAGCAGCTAACGAGACCGAGCGTGAGCGTTCTGTTTCTCCGACCTTCTCTACGTTGCGCATGGGCCTCCTTTTATATGCTCAAGGGGTCACCGACAGGTGGCAACGTAGACAAGGGTAAAAATGGAAAGGCGTTGCGGTTGGCACCGCCGCCTACTACAGTGTATCATACCTAACCCTGACGGCAGGGGACAAGGGCATTAAATGCCCGTCTGCGTCGCCCAAATAGTGCAAAAGGGACCGCCAGGGACGCCACCGTTCGCCACGATGGCAATCTTGTCAGCGCCGCTTGCCACCGTGTACCGCTGGCTGCACAGCCTCCCGCCACGTACGCCTGGAAGGGTCCTAGAGCGACACATTGGTGGATGTGCTGGAGCGCAGGTACAGGGTGGAGGCTTGCCGCGGCAAGCGCCTTGCCGCGGTCGTTGTCCTGTCGCATCCGGGAGCTTGTCGCTCACCGGGCCTTGCCGGGACGCGTGGAGCGTTGCGGCAAGTTCCTTGAGATGCCTTGGTTGGCCTTCCCGGCAAGCTCCTCTTGCCGGGGTCTTGTCTCTTCGGCTTGGATACTTTGTTCTTGAATGGCTCCAAAGAAACCACGGAGGACCTTGGCGGTCACCCGGCAAGCCTTGCCGCGGGACGCTGCGACTGCCCGTGCACAAGTTCGGGATACTAGGGTACCCCTACTCTAGTACACCGACACCTAGCATATGCAGATATGGCGTCGAAACACTAAGACCGAAAGGTCGAGCGTGAATCATATAGTAGATATGATCAACATAGTGATGTTCACCATTGAAAACTACTCCATTTCATGTGATGATCGGTTATGGTTTAGTTGATTTGGATCACGTGATCACTTAGAAGATTAGAGGGATGTCTTTCTAAGTGGGTGTTCTTAAGTAATATGATTAATTGAACTTAAATTTATCAGGAACTTAGTCCTGGTAGTATTAGCATATCTATGTGGTAGATCAATAGCTCACGTTTAGCTCCTCTGTTTTATTTTTGATATGTTCCTAGAGAAAACTAAGTTGAAAGATGTTAGTAGGAATGATGCGGATTGGATCCATGATCTGAGGTTTATCCTCATTGCTGCACAGAAGAATTATGTCCTTGATGCACCGCTAGGTGACAGACCTATTGCAGGAGCAGATGCAGACGTCATGAATGTTTGGCTAGCTCAATATGATGATTACTTGATAGTTTAGTGCACCATGCTTAACAGCTTAGAATCGGGACTTCAAAGACGTTTTGAACGTCATGGATCATATGGATGTTCCAGGAGTTGAAGTTAATATTTCAAGCAAATACCCGAGTTGAGAGATATGAAGTCTCCAACAAGTTCTATAGCTAAAAGATGGAGGAGAATAGCTCAAGCAGTGAGCATGTGTCCAGGTTGTCCGGGTACTACAATCGCTTGAATCAAGTGGGAGTTAATCTTCCAGATAAAATAGTGATTGATAGAATTCTCTAGTCACCATCACCAAGTTAGTAGAACTTCGTGATGAACTATAGTATGCAAGGGATGATGAAAACGATTCCCGAGCTTTTCATGATGATGAAATCAATGAAGGTAGAAATCAAGAAAGAGCATCAAGTGTTGATGATTAACAAGACCACTAGTTTCAAGAAAAGGGCAAAGGGAAAGAAAGGGAACTTCAAGAAGAACAACAAGCAAGTTGCTGCTCAAGTGAAGAAGCCCAAGTCCGGTCCTAAGCCTGAGACTAAGTGCTTCTACTACAAAGGGACTGGTCACTGGAAGCGGAACTGCCCCAAGTATTTGGCGGATAAGAAGGATGGCAAAGTGAACAAAGGTATATTTGATATACAAATTATTGATGTGTATTTTACTAGTGTTCGTAGAAACCCCTCGGTATTTGATACTGGTTCAGTTGCTAAGAGTAGTAACTCGAAACAGGAGTTGCAGAATGAACATAGACTAGTTAAGGGTGAAGTGACGATGTGTGTTGGAAGTGGTTCCAAGATTGATATGATCATCATCGCACACTACCTATACTTTCGGGATTAGTGTTGAACCTAAATAAGTGTTATTTGGTGTTTGCGTTGAGCATGAATATGATTTGATCATGTTTATTGCAATACGGTTATTCATTTAAGTAAGAGAATAAATTGTTGTTCTGTTTACATGAATAAAACCTTCTATGGTCATACACCCAATGAAAATGGTTTGTTGGATCTCGATCGTGGTGATACACATTCTCATAATATTGAAGCCAAAAGATGCAAAGTTAATAATGATAGTGCAACTTATTTGTGGCACTGCCGTTTAGGTCATATTGGTGTAAAGCGCATGAAGAAAATCCATGTTGATGGGCTTTTGGAATCACTTGATTATGAATCAGTTGATGCTTGCGAACCGTGCCTCATGGGCAAGATGACTAAGACTCCGTTCTTCGGAACAATGGAGCAAGCAACTGACTTATTGGAAATAATACATATTGATGTATGCAGTCCGATGAATGTTGAGGCTCGCGGCGGGTATCGTTATTTTCTGACCTTCACAGATGATTTGAGCAGATATGGGTATATCTACTTGATGAAACATAAGTCTAAAACATTTGAAAAGTTCAAAAAACTTCAGAGTGAAGTGGAAAATCATCGTGACAAGAAAATAAAGTTTCTACGATCTGATCGCAGAGACAAATATTTGAGTTACGAGTTTGGTATTCAATTAAAACAATGTGGAATAGTTTCACAAAATCGTGCCACCTGGAACACCACAGCATAATGGTGTGTCCGAACGTCATAACCATACTATTATTGGATATAGTGCAATATATGATGTTTCTTACCGATTAACCACTATAGTTTTGAGGTTATGCATTAGAGACAACTACATTCACGTTAAATAGGGCACCATCTAAATCCGTTGAGACGACACCGTATGAACTATGGTTTGGCAAGAGACCTAAGCTGTTGTTTCTTAAAGTTTGAGGTTGCAATGCTTATGTGAAAAAGTTTCAACCTGATAAGCTCAAACCCAAATCGGAGAAGTGCATCTTCATAGGATACCCAAAAGAAAATGTTGGGTACACCTTGTATCACAGATCCAAAGGCAAGATATTCATTGCTGAGAATGGATCCTTTCTAGAGAAGGAGTTTCTCTCAAAAGAAGTGAGTGGGAGGAAAGTAGAACTTGATGAGGTAACTGTACCTGCTCCCTTATTAGAAAGTAGTTCATCACAGAAATCTGTTCCTGTGACTACTACACCAATTAGTGAGGAAGCTAATGATGATGATCATGTAACTTCAGATCAAGTTACTACCGAACCTCGTAGGTAAACCAGAGTGAGATCCGCACCAGAGTGGTACGGTAATCCTGTTCTGGATATCATGTTACTTGACCATGACGAGCCTACGAACTATGAGGAAGCGATGATGAGCCCAGATTCCGCGAAATGAATTGAGGCCATGAAATCTTAGATGAGATCCATGTAAGAGAACAAACTATGGACTTTGATTGACTCGCCCAATGATCGGCGAGCCATTGAGATTAAATGGATCTTCAAGAGGAAGACGGACGCTGATAGTAGTGTTACCATCTACAAAGCTAGAATTGTCGGAAAAAGGTTTTTGACAAGTTCAAGGTGTTGACTATGATGAGAGTTTCTCATTCGTATCTATGCTTAAGTATGTCCGAATCATGTTAGCAATTGCCGCATTTTATGAAATCTGGCAAATGGATAAACAAAACTGCATTCCTTAATGGATTTATTAAAGAAGAGTTGTATATGATGCAACCAGAAGGTTTTGTCAATCCTAAAGGTACTAACAAAATATGCAAGCTCCAGCGATCCATCTATGGACTGGTGCAAGCATCTCGGAGTTGGAATATACGCTTTGATAAGTTGATCAAAGCATATAGTTTTATACAGACTTGCGGTGAAGCCTGTATTTACAAGAAAGTGAGTGGGAGCACTACAACATTTCTGATAAGTATGTGTGAATGACATATTGTTGATCAGAGATAATGTAGAATTATTCTGCAAAGCATAAAGGAATGTTTTGAAAGGAGTTTTTCAATGAAAGACCTCAATGAAGCTGCTTACATATTGTGCATGAAGATCTATAGAGATAGATCAAGACGCTTGATAAGTTTTTCAATGAGTACATACCTTGACAAGATTTTGAAGTAGTTCAAAATGGAACAGTCAAAGAAGGAGTTCTTGCCTGTGTTACAAGGTGTGAAGTTGAGTAAGACTCAAAACCCAACCACGGCAGAAGATAGAGAGAGAATGAAAGTCATTCCCTATGCCTCAGCCATAGGTTCTATAAAGTATGCAATGCTGTGTACAAGACCTATTGTATACCCTACCCTGAGTTTGGCAAAGGGAGTACAATAGTGATCTAGGAGTAGATCACTTGACATTGGTCAAAATTATCCTTAGTGGAATAAGGATATGTTTCTCGATTATGGAGGTGACAAAAGGTTCATCGTAAAGGGTTAAGTCGATGCAAGTTTTGACACTGATCCAGATGACTCAAAGTCTCAATCTGGATACATATTGAAAGTGGGAGTAATTAGCTAGAGTAGCTCCGTGCAGAGCATTGCTGACATAGAAATTTGCAAAATACATACGGATCTGAATGTAGCAGGCCCATTGACTAAACTTCCCTCACAAGCAAAACATGATCACACCTTAGTACTCTTCGGGTATTAATCACATAGAGATGTGAACTCGATTATTGACTCTAGTAAACCCTTTGGGTGTTTGTCGGCGTTCTGGGAATGGGGGTCCCCAGACTTGCCTTCCTGCGGCCTGCGGTGTGGCTCAAAGGAGGCACAAGACTCAAGACCCTCGCGAGGGGCCAAGCCTCGCGAGGCGGACGACACGGCGCATCCTTAGGCGCAGCCTCCTCAGGCTGGCTCATGAGGAGACGGAGATATCAAGGCGAGGTACCTCGTGAGGTGCCCATGACGCAAGCCATGACGATCGAGGGTGCCAGGCGGGCGCCAGCGCGCGCAGCGTCCTTCTTTCCTCTTTGGTGCAAAGGGGGCAAGCGCAGCCGCGGAGTACCGAGGCATCAGGCAAAGGTTGCCATTTTGGTGCAACGAGACCAGGACCAAGCGGACTACGAGACGGAGGTCACCATGGAGCCCAGCACGGCGTCACCGCAGAGTCTTTCGCAGGCGAAGACCAACTTTAGTCAGGATAAGAGTACTTGCTGTCCCCCTTCAAATTAGCCCGCCATTGTTGGCTCCCTTCCCGCTCAGTATTTGGGAAGAGGACCAGGGCCCCTATAAATAGGGACGGCCACCCACGTAGCAGAGGGTTCGTTTTGGTTCGGTTCGATCAGTTCGTAGAAGGGGTTCGGTTCGGCATGTGGACCTAACTAGCAAGTAGAGAGAGAGAGAGAGAGAGAGAGAGAGAGAGAAGGTGACTGAACTCCTCCCAGCAGTTCATCACCCCGGCCAAGAACAGACCCTCGCGAGGCTGTTCTTCCTTGTATTGTTCATCATCACCAGCCCAGGAGGCAATCCATCCACCACACACTGGAGTAGGGTATTACACCACAACGGTGGCCCGAACCAGTATAAATCTTGTGTCCCTTGTGCAGTTCTTTTAGTAGTTTAGATCTTTGTGAGACAGGGAGGTAGAGGGCGTGATTTCCGCGCGCACCCCAGTGTTTGAACCTTAAGGGTCTGCCGGAACCCGAAATCCGACATTTGGCGCGCCAGGTAGGGGTGCGCCGGAATCTGTCCTCCGCCACTCCGTTCTCCTCCGACCGTCGCATCCATGTCCGACGCTCGTCGGGCCCGCGCCGAGCGCCGGGCCGCCATCGCCTCTCGTGTCGCCTAGACGACCCCCGTCGGTGGGCGTCCTCATCGTTCCCCGTCGCCCGCCGTCAACGCCGCCACCGGCCCGGCGGGGGGCGACCAGCAGGCATTGTCTCAGCACCCGTCCGTGTGGCAAGACGGCCGCACCGCTACTCTGTCACTCGCACCAACGGGTTCTTCGTCTCGCGCGCTCCGCGCACCCTTGGAGGCTCGAGCTGCGCTCCTCGCGGCAAACGAGCTCCTGCGCTACTGCCCCGTCGACGACGTCTACGAGGAGTGGCTCGACCGCGTCGCCGAGCTTGTCCGCGCCGCAGGGGGATCTTCCGCGCCGTCCGTTCCTCTGCGCCGCACTCCGCCCCGCGCGGGCAACGAAGCTCCAGAGGTGCACCAGCTGCCTCCCCTCCAAGAAAATGCCATGGATCCAAGGCGCTTGGCACCTGGGTGGAACCCGCTCCGTCAGGCGCCAGCGCAGCAAGAACGGAGCTGCCAAGAAGTCCCTCGCCCGCAAGGGGCTGCCAGGGCGCTCCCTGCTCCGGCACGCCGCGACCCTGCCCCAGCTCCGGCGCACCAAGACCCCGCCCTGCTCCTAGCTGCAGCGCGTGGGGACCCTCAAGACCAAGCTCTCCACCAACCGAAGCCTTTCATGGCCACCGCGGGCTGCCGCGCCTACACCACCGAGCTGCGTAGCGTCGCGTGGCCCGGCAAGTTCAAGCCAGACCTACCTCCTTGTTACGACGGCACGACTGATCCCGCAGAGTTCCTCCAGCTCTATGAGCTGGGCATCGAGGCTGCCAACGGGGATGAAAGGGTCATGGCGAACTGGTTCCCCATGGCGCTCAAGGAAGGAGCTCGAACCTGGCTCCTAAACCTGGCTCCAGGCACGATCTCCTCCTGGGACCTGATGCGCACCCGCTTCATCTCCAACTTCCAAGGTACTCGCGACCGGCCACCCGCCGTGAGTGACATGCACCGCATCAAGCAACAACCCGGAGAGACCCTGCAAAAATACATCCAGCGCTTCAACAGCGCGCGCCTCAAGATCCCCAAGGTGTCCCAGGAGGCCATCATCTCGGCCTTCTCCGACGGCGTGCGTGACGTCAAGATGAAGGAGGAGCTGGCGATGCACGAAGACCTATGCACATCCCTGGAGCTGTTCAACTTGGCGAACAAGTGCGCCAGGGCTGAGGAGGGACGTCTCTCCCTCCTCGAGCTGCCTGCCGCGGACCCAGAAGAGAAGAAGCCCAAGGCCAAGGATGTGAAGCGCAAGGGGGCTGCCGTACTCGCCGCAGAACCAGACACCAAGCGGGGCAAGGATCTGCCCGAATCCTCCAGGGGCAGCCGGTACTGTGTGTACCATGACCTCCACACCCACAACACCAACGAATGTCAAGAACTCCGCGCCGTGCGAGAGGGAAGGATCGGCCGTCGCCCTGACCGTGCTGACCGGGGCTACGGCCGAGGAGGAGGAAGAAACCCAGGACGCTGGGAAGATCGCGGCCCGCGCCAAGGGTGGCGCGACCAGCCTCACGAGGACCGCTAGCGGGACCCGCCTCGCAAGGGAGACTGGAGGGATCAGCCTCGTGAGGATCGCCCTCATGGCAACGCAGGCCTACCTCCGTTGCCGCCTCAGCCAAGGAGGAACGAAGACCGCCATCAAGACGAGGGGGCTGGGGGCTTCCAAGAGCCGCGCGCGATCGCCTGCATCCTGGGCGGAGCTCAAGCCCCAGCCTCTCAATGTATCTTCAAGCAGTTTGCCCGCGAAGTGAATGCAGTTCTCCCCAAGCTCGAAGCGACGCGCCCCCTCAGGTGTTCGGCGTGCCCCATCACGTTCAGCTCAGCAGACCAGCTCAAGTGCGTGGCCACAGCAGGAGTCCTCCCTATGCTTTGCTCCCCAGTCATCAGCAACATGCTGGTCACCAAGACCCTCATCGATAGTGGGGCAGGGCTCAACGTCCTGTCCGTGGAAACATTCAACAATCTCCAAGTACCCTATGACCAGCTTCAGCCGACCAAGCCTTTCTCCGGGATCACCGATGGTTCCACAGTCCCAATCGGGCAGGTCCGCCTCCCTGTCACCTTCGGGGCCCGCAACAACTACCGCACCGAGCTCATCGACTTCGACGTCGCCCACATCCGCCTGCCATACAACGCCATCCTCGGGTACCCAGCGCTGGCCAAGTTCATGGCCGTGACTCACCACGGCTACAACGTCCTCAAGATGCCAGGAAGTGGCAGCGTCATCACGGTGCCCTGTGAAGAGAAGGATGCAGTGTGTTCCCTGGAGAGAGCCTATCAGGCCGCGTCACTAGAAGACCCAGATCGCGGAAGCAGGAGGCTTCCTGAGACCACCCCCAAGAAGAAGAAGACATCGTCAGGCTCGGCCCCTCAGGAGGCAGGCCCCTCAGGGCCCGTGTCTGCCCAGGGGGACCCCCCATCCATCGCATATGGAAGCGCGCCCGGCGCCCTCCTCAGGCAGGGCTCGGGGGCTCTCACCTGGAGGGCCACCGACCTAGCCAGGGTCACGAGGGAGGCGCTTGGGCACCATATGGAGGCGTGCCTCGAAGCACGTTTCCCCCGAGAAGGAGCTAGGCGAGGAAGGTCAGACCAGCAGGAGTTCGTTAACAAGGCCATTCAAGAACTATAGGAGACAAGGATCATGAGAGGTTGCCGCCGCCTACCAGCTGTGGCCCCACATCCAGGCGAGGATGGTGGGCTGCGCGTCTGCGTTGACGTACCAGGGCTCAATCAGATCGCCACGATGGAGCGTCTATGGCCCTCACAAGTGGGGCGCTGTGGGGGTTCGCCCCACAGCTATGTTCGCATGCCTTACGGCCTGCCGAGCATGGCTGCGGCGTACTAGCGCCTCATGAGGGGCATCATGGAGGCTCAGGAAGACAGGTGTTCCGCGGCCTTGGCGGAGATGAAGACAGCTCGCGAGGAGTCACCAGTGCCTCCGGAGCCTCCCGAGGCCCCGGGGCCTGGGGGCTCGTGAGGATCAGCTTCCGCAGCCCACCGAGTCTGCTGCACCAATGCCACTTCGCCGACGACATCCTCAGGTGACATCTTTCAAGTTCCATTCCCAGCTGGGAGCGCCCTCCCAGGGTTGCATCACTCCCAGGCCGCGTGGGTCCGTCCCTGCGGCATGTATCCCCTTTTACCTTTCGGTCGTTAGTTTGCCTTGTTGGGGGCGCCCCTCGGGCTGCATCATCCCCAAGCCGCTCGGGCCAGACCCAGCGGCGTGTATCTCCCTCGCGTTTATTTCCAACTATGCATTGCCTATCACGCTTAACTACATGGTGCCTGTCCGCGGCATCCTTTCTTCTCCATGTCGGCCACTTGCACGTTAAAGGGGGGTGCCTGAGCATCGCGACTCAGGGCTCTTACTGGCTCTCCAGCCCTCACCCTCTGGCCTTGTCCACGGCATCGCGACCTGGCATACCAGTGACGGTTGAGACAAGCTCGAGGGCCGGGACCCGAGGACGTAGAGTACCGGCATCTAACCAAATTTTGCAGGGACACATCTCAAGATACGGCCCAGTGCCAGGCGCAACCCGCCTAGAGGTAGGGCCTCATGAGTCCCGCGCTGGCTCACGGGTGCCCAGATACACCTCACCTACTCCAACCAGCGAGCTCTTGAGCGACTAACGATCGACTAATGACTGCCATGGCAACCCCATATCCTTTCTGTGATGAACCTGTAGGATCCTTGGAGGGGACTGCGCTAGCCAAGGCCCTCACGAGGTTCCCTTCACCCTCGCCCGCGCGAACCGCTTGCACGTTAAAGGGGGGTGCCTGAGCATCGCGACTCAGGGCTGTTACTGGCTCTCCAGCCCTCACCCTCTGGCCTTGTCCACGGCATCGCGACCTGGCATACCAGCGACGGCTGAGACAAGCTCGAGGGCCAGGACCCGAGGACGTAGAGCAGAAAGGGGAGCAGAGGCGAGGGAGAAGGGGCTCGCGAGGACCTTGCCGAGCGATTCCGCTCCTACCGACGCGCGAACCCGACAGCGCACCAGGAATAATCCCCGAATCTCGAGATAAGTCACCTCCCACAGTGCTGGCTACCGTGGCACTACCCCCGCACCTAAAGAAATTCCGTACTAGCGACGTTGCTTCCCTTTCTCACCAAGCAACGGCTGCTTGGGCGCCAAAGGGGACCTCCTGAGCATCGCGACTCAGGGGCTCTTACCGGACCCCGGGTCGCTCACCTCCTGGCCTTGACCACGGCATCGCGACCTGGCATACCAGCGACGGCTGACGCCACCTTGGGACTGGGACCTGTCGGCGTAGAGCACCAAGCCCTCGCGAGGTTTGAAAGGGAGAACTAAGCTATGACGAAATCAACAACTCACACAAATCCATAGCGAAGGTCATGTATTAACAAACGGGATTACAGACGCCTTACAAGCCCCCGTGGGGCGCATTTTGATTCCTCGCAGGGAACAAATCCTAAGGGGTTCTAACTACACGGGCTCCTGCAAAAGATGCCATCATCAACAATGGGCCGTCAGGTGCCGGCGCCAACCCCATCCAGATCAGGGTCGGCGACGGCCTGACGAGCCCGCCCTGCTCCAGGAGCGGTGCCGGCTCGGGGGCTCGTAGCTATCGTCACTCGTCTCCGGAGTTGCAAATATTTCGCTGGAGTCGCTATACCCCCCGGCGCCTCCGCCAAGGGAGCGGTCGACGGGCCTGGCCCTCACCAGGGCAAGGTCCTGGCCACCTCTCCTGCGGCAACACTCCAGCCGGCGCCCGATCGCGTCGAAGACCTTGAATAACATCACCGCAGCACCATCATACTCCAGGTGGACCGCAAAGACGCCCCTCTCCTTGCAAACCCGGGCGACTTCTCTCCAGCCGCGGGACAAGTAGACCTCGCCCGGGGCGGCGACCATGACCTCAGCCTCGGTCGCGAGGGCGCTGCAGCCAGAGCTCCAGAGGCCCTCCTGGAGGGACGATGGAGGCGAAGAAGGGAGGCAGACGGATCCAGGACTGGAGAGGAACGACGACGCGGAGCACGAACTCCAGGGAGGAGCCCTCGACGTGGACTCCAGGAGGAACAACCCACGCCTTCGTGACCCGACGACGCCTACGATGGCGCCGGCCGCGGAGATCAGCATCGACACCCTCGGGGCCCTCGGCGGGGGCGTACAAAGGAAGCGGGAACCCCGACGGAGCCCGCTCGCACCGGGGCCTCGGCTCCACCTGACAGTCTTCCTCGCCCCGGCTGCAAATGGCGAGCCGTTTCTTCGGCGGGAGCGGGTCTGGCCCCTCTCGAGGAGCTTTTCCCTTCTCCGCTGCGGAGAACCGGCGGATCGGAGCCATCCCAGCAAGGTGGAGCAAGGATCGGGAAGAAGGAGAAGCCAGGAGGAATGGACTAGAAGGGCACGCACGGCTTCGTACTTATAGCCGACGGAGGCCAACCGCCGGCCTCCATGATCGCAGGTAATCATGACACGATTTGCATGCAGGGACTTGTCCAGCTCGCGCGATCACCAAGGCGTCGTGGGGAAGTGGAGTCTCCCATGTCCAATCAACCGCCACGCGGCGCCCAAGGCCGTAGGTTGTTAGGGCCCGTGGCGCTTTGCCCTTGCCCTTTCACCTCTCGGCACGGCCAAGCCCATGCGCGCCCTGGGCCCGAGGGCTACTGTCAGCGTTCTGGGAACGGGGGTCCCCAGACTTGCCTGCCTGCGGTCTGCGGCGTGGCTCAAAGGAGGCCCAGCATGGCCCATCTTCATCAGCACAAGACTCAAGACCCTCGCGAGGGGCCAAGCCTCACGAGGCGGACGACACGGCGCATCCTTAGGCGCAGCCTCCTCAGGCTAGCTCGTGAGGAGATGGAGATATCAAGGCGGGGTACCTCGTGAGGTGCCCATGACGCAAGCCATGACGATCGAGGGTGCCAGGCGGGCGCCAGCGCACGCAACGTCCTTCTTTCCTCTTTAGTGCAAAGGGGGCAAGCGCAGCCGCGGAGTACTGAGGCATCAGGCAAAGGTTGCCATTTTGGTGCAACGAGACCAGGACCAAGCGGACTACAAGACGGAGGTCACCATGGAGCCCAGCACGGCGTCACCGCAGAGTCTTTCGCAGGCAAAGACCAACTTTAGTCAGGATAAGAGTACTTGCTGTCCCCCTTCAAATTAGCCCGCCATTGTTGGCTCCCTTCCAGCTCAATATTTGGGAAGAGGACCAGGGCCCCTATAAATAGGGACGACCACCCACGTAGCAGAGGGTTCGTTTTGATTCGGTTCGGTTCGGTTCGATCAGTTCGTAGAAGGGGTTCGGTTCGACATGTGGACCTGACTAGCAAGTAGAGAGAGAGAGAGAGAGAGAAGGACTGAACTCCTCCCAGCAGTTCATCACCCCGGCCAAGAACAGACCCTCGCGAGGCTGTTCTTCCTTGTATTGTTCATCATCACCAGCCCCAGGAGGCAATCCATCCACCACACACTGGAGTAGGGTATTACACCACAACGGTGGCCCGAACCAGTATAAATCTTGTGTCCCTTGTGCAGTTCTTTTAGTAGTTTAAATCTTTGTGAGACGGGGAGGTAGAGGGCGTGATTTCCGCGCACACCCCAGTGTTCGAACCTTAGGGTCTGCCGGAACCCGAAATCCGACGGTGTTGGTCACATGACGATGTGAACTATGGGTGTTAATCACATGGTGATGTGAACTATTGGTATTAAATCACATGGCGATGTGAACTAGATTATTGGCTCTAGTGCAAGTGGGAGACTGAAGGAAATATGCCCTAGAGGCAATAATAAAGTTATTATTTATTTCCTTATATCATGATAAATGTTTATTATTCATGCTAGAATTGTATTAACCGGAAACATAATACATGTGTGAATACATAGACAAACAGAGTGTCACTAGTATGCCTCTACTTGACTAACTCGTTGATCAAAGATGGTTATGTTTCCTGACCATATACATGAGTTGTCATTTGATTAACGGGATCACATCATTAGGAGAATGATGTGATTGACTTGACCCATTCCGTTAGCATAGCACTTGATCGTTTAGTTTGTTGCTATTGCTTTCTTCATGACTTATACATGTTCCTATGACTATGAGATTATGCAACTCCCCTTTACCAGAGGAACACTTTGTGTGCTACCAAACATCACAACATAACTGGGTGATTATAAAGGTGCTCTACAGGTGTCTCCGAAGGTACTTGTTGGGTTGGCGTATTTCGAGATTAGGATTAGTCACTCCGATTGTCGGAGAGGTATCTCTGGGCCCTCTCGGTAATGCACATCACTTAAGCCTTGCAACTAATGAGTTAGTTGCGGGATGATATATTACGAAACGAGTAAAGAGACTTGCCGGTAACGAGATTGAACTAGGTATTGAGATACCGACGATCGAATCGCGGGCAAGTAACATACCGATGACAAAGGGAACAACGTATGTTGTTATGCGGTCTGACCGATAAAGATCTTCGTAGAATATGTGGGAGCCAATATGAGCATCCAGGTTCCGCTATTGGTTATTGACCGGAGACATGTCTCGGTCATGTATACATAGTTCCCGAACCCGTAGGGTCTGCACGCTTCAAGTTCGGTGACGATTGTAATTAGGGTTTTTGTGTTTTGATGTACCGAAGGTTGTTCGGAGTACCGAATGTGATCACGGACATGACGAGGAGTCTCGAAATGGTCGAGACATAAAGATTGATATATTGGAAGCCTATATTTGGATATCAGAATCGTTCCGGGTGAAATCGGGATTTTACCGGAGTACCAGGGGTTACCGGAACCCCCCCACCCCCCCACCCCCGGGGGGGGGGGGGGGTTAATGGGCCGGACCTAAGGGAGAAGAGGAGGGCCGGCCAGGGCAGGCCGCGCGCCCCCTCCCCCCTAGTCCGAATAGGACAAGGAGGGGGGGGGGGGCGGCGCCCCCCTTTCCTCTTTCCCCCTTCCCCTTTCCTTCTCCAACAAAGCAAGAGGGGGGAGTCCTACTCCCGGTGGGAGTAGGACTCCTCCAGGCGCACCCCTAGGGGCCGGCTGCACCTCCCCCCTCCCTCCTTTATATACGGGGGCAAGGGGGCACCCCATGACACACAAGTTGATCTTCGTGATTGTTCCTTAGCCGTGTGCGGTGCCCCCTTCCACCATATTCCACCTCGGTCATATCGTAGCGGTGCTTAGGCGAATCCCTGCGTCGGTAGAACATCATCACCGTCATCATGCCGTCGTGCTGACGAAACTCTCCCTCAACACTCAGCTGTATCGGAGCTCGAGGGACGTCACCGAGTTGAACGTGTGCAGAACTCGGAGGTGCCGTACGTACGGTACTTGGATCGGTCGGATCGGGAAGACGTACGACTACTTCCTCTATGTTGTGTCAACGCTTTCGTTGCCGGTCTACGAGGGTACATGGACAACACTCTCCCCTCTCGTTGCTATGCATCACCATGATCTTGCGTGTGCGTAGGAATTTTTTGAAATTACTACGTTCCCCAACAACAACATGTACTTGATGACATCGTTTGACAAGCTATAATGCAAGTACTAGGCACTAGATAATGTCTCAATTTTGTACAAGCATAATATAAGGATAAACATAATTTCTCAATAAATGTATACCTTGTCTCGGCGTCCAATAAGTGTCGGCTCAAATAAGTAATAGCATGCTCCTTTCCTTTGGTCTCTTGAGTGAAAACAACACCAATAACACCTTCCTCCGCCGCAATATAAAGCTTAAAGGTCTCTCTATGTTTGGGAGCTTTCAACACCAGAGGAGTGCACAAATAACTTTTTATCATATCAAATGCTTCTTGTTGTTTTGCCCCCAAGTAAAATTGGCATCGTCCTTTAACCGAAGGATGGGAGTGATACGTCTGCAACGTATCTATAATTTTTGATTGCTCCATGCTATATTATCTACTGTTTTGGACTATATTGGGCTTTATTTTCCACTTTTATATTATTTTTGGGACTAACCTGTTAACCGGAGGCCCAGCCCAGAATTGCTGTTTTTTTGCCTATTTCAGTGTTTCAAAGAAACGGAATATCAAATGGAGTCCAAATGGAATAAAATCTTCGGGAACGTGATTTTCTCACCGAACGTGATCCAGGAGACTTGGACCCTGCTCCAAGGAACAAAAGAGGCGGCCACAAGGGTGGGGGGCGCGCCCCCTACCTCATGGGCCCCTCGTTGCTCCTCCGGTGTACTTCTTCCTCCTATATATACACACGTACCCCCAAATGATCAGAACAGGATCCAAAAACCTAATTCCACCACCGCAACTTTATGTATCCATGAGATCCCATATTGGGGCCTGTTCCGGAGCTCCGCCAGAAGAGGGTCGTCATCACGGAGGGCTTCTGCATCATCATAGCCTCTCCGATGAAGTGTGAGTAGTTTACCTCAGACCTTCGGGTCCATAGTTAGTAGCTAGATGGCTTCTTCTCTCTCTTTGAATCTCAATACAAAGTTCTCCCCCTCTCTCGTGGAGATCTATTCGATGTAATCTTCCTTTTGCGGTGTGTTTGTTGAGACCGATGAATTGTGGGTTTATGATCAAGTCTATCTATGAATAATATTTGAATCTTCTCTGAATTCTTTTATGTATGATTGGTTGTCTTTGCAAGTCTCTTTGAATTATCCGTTTGGTTTGGCCAACTAGATTGGTAGTTCTTGCCATGGGAGAAGTGCTTAGCTTTGGGTTCGATCTTGCGGTGTCCTTACCCAGTGACAGAAGGGGCAGCAAGGCATGTATTGTATCGTTGCCATCGAGGATAACAAGATGGGGTTTATTTCATATTGCATGAATTTATCTCTCTACATCATGTCATCTTGCTTAAGGCGTTACTCTGTTTTTAACTTAATACTCTAGATGCATGTTGGATAGCGGTCGATGAGTGGAGTAATAGTAGTAGATGCAGAATCATTTCGATCTACTTGTCACGGACGTGATGCCTATATACATGATCATGCCTAGATATTCTCATAATTATGCGCAATTCTATCAATTGCTCAATAGTAATTTGTTCACCCACCGTAGAATACTTATGCTCTTGAGAGAAGCCACTAGTGAAACCTATGGCCCCCGGGTCTATTCTCATCATATCAATCTCCATCACTTTTATATTGTTTTGCTATTTGCTTTGCCTTTACTTTTTACTTTGCATCTTTATATCAAAAATACCAAAACTATTCTATCTATCAGATCTCACTCTCGTAAGTGACCGTGAAGGGCTTGACAACCCCTAATCGCGTTGGTTGCGAGTAGCTATCGCTTTGTGCAGGTACGAGGGACTTGAGCGTGGGCTCCTACTGGATTGATACCTTGGTTCTCAAAAACTGAGGGAAATACTTACGCTACTCTGCTGCATCATCCCTTCCTCTTCGGGGAAAACCAACGCAAGCTCAAGACGTAGCAAGAAGGATTTCTGGCACCGTTGCCGGGGAGTCTACGCAAAAAGTCAATATACCAAGTACCCATCACAATCCCTATCTCTCGCATTACATTATTTGCCATTTTTCTCTCATTTTCCTCTCCCCTCAATTCACCCTTGCCATTTTATTTGCCCTTTCTCTCTATCCTCCCTCTCTATTTGCCTCTTTTTGCTCGTTTGCTTTTGTTTGCTCGTGTGTTAGATTGCTTGCTTGTCGCGATGGCTCAAGATGCTACCAAATTGTGTGACTTCACCAATACCAATAATAATGATTTCCTTAGCACTCTAATTGCTCCTCTTATTGATGCTAAATCTTGTGAAATTAATACTGCTTTGTTGAATCTTGTTATGAAAGATCAATTCGCCGGCCTTCCTAGTGAAGATGCCGCTACTCATCTGAATAGCTTCATTGATTTATGTGATATGCAAAAGAAAAAAGATGTCAATAATGATGTCGTTAAATTGAAGCTATTTCCTTTTTCGCTTAGAGATCGTGCTAAAGCTTGGTTTTCGTCTTTGCCTAAGAATAGTATTGATTCATGGAACAAGTGCAAAGATGCTTTTATCTCTAAGTATTTTCCTCCCGCTAAGATCATCTCTCTTAGAAACGATATTATGAACTTTAAACAGCTTGATCATGAACATGTTGCACAAGCTTGGGAGAGAATGAAATTAATGATACGAAATTGCCCTACTCATGGTTTGAATTTGTGGATGATTATACAAATTTTTTATGCCGGATTGATTTTTGCTTCTAGAAATCTTTTAGATTCGGCCGCGGGAGGCACTTTTATGGAAATCACTTTAGGAGATGCTACTAAACTCCTAGATAATATTATGGTTAATTATTCTCAATGGCATACTGAAAGAACTTCTAATAAAAAAGTGCATGCGATGGAAGAAATTAATGTGTTGAGTGGAAAGATGGATGAACTTATGAAATTATTTGCTACTAAGAGTGTTTCCTCTGATCCTAATGATATGCCTTTGTCTACTTTGATTGAGAATAACAATGAATCTATGGATGTGAATTTTGTTGGTAGGAATAATTTTGGTAACAACACTTATAGAGGGAATTTTAATCCTAGGACATATCCTAGTAATCCTTCTAATAATTATGGGAATTCCTACAACAGCTCTTATGGAAATTATAATAAGATACCCTCTGATTTTGAATCTAATATTAAAGAATTTATTTCTTCGCAAAAGAATTTTAATGCTATGATTGAAGAAAAATTGCTTAAGATTGATGATTTGGCTAGGAACGATCATAGAATTGCTCTTGATGTTGATGCTTTGAAACTTAGATCTATTCCACCTAAGCATGATATTAATGAGTCTCCTAAAGCCATGAGAATTTCAATTGATGAGTGTAAAGAAAGAACCGCTAGGATGCGTGCTTCCAAAGATGCCTTTATTAAAGCGTGTTCTTCCAATTCCTATGAAAGTAATGATGAAGATCTAAAAGTTATTGATGTGTCTCCAATTAAATCGTTGTTTTGCAATATGAATCTTGATGAAACTGAATATGATCTTCCTTTACCTAGAGGGCGTTCTAAAAATTTGGAGTGTTTAGATCTTAATGATGAAATTGATGATAGTGGGATGGAAAGAAATAAAAATCTAGATGTTGCTAAACCCACTATATTGGATTTCAAGGAATTTAATTATGAAAATATCTCTTTAATTGATTGTATTTCCTTGTTGCAATCCGTGCTAAATTCTCCACATGCTTATAGTCGAAATAAAGCCTTTACCGAACATATTGTTGATGCCTTGATGCAATCCTATGAAGAAAAACTTGAGTTGAAAGTTTCTATCCCTAGAAAACTCTATGATGAGTGGGAACCAAATATTAAAATTAAAATTAAAGATTATGAGTTTTATGCTTTGTGTGATTTGGGTGCTAGTGTCTCTACTATTCCCAAGACTTTGTGTGATTTACTAGACTTTCGTAATTTTGATGATTGCTCTCTAAACTCGCATCTTGCGGATTCCACTATTAAGAAACCTATGGGAAGAATTAATGATGTTCTTATTGTTGCAAATAGGAATTATGTGCCCGTATATTTCATTGTTCTTGATATAGATTGCAATCCTTCTTGCCCTATTATTCTTGGTAGACCTTTCCGTAGAACGGTTGGTGCGATTATTGATATGAAGGAAGGGAATATTAGATTTCAATTTCCATTAAAAAAGGGCATGGAACACTTTCCAAGAAAGAAAATAAAATTACCATATGAAACTATCATGATAGCCACTTTTGGATTGCCTACCAAAGATGGCAATACCTAGATCTATTCTTGCTTGTTATGCCTAGCTAGGGGCATTAAACGATAGCACTTGTTGGGACGCAACCCAATTTTATTTTTATTCCTTGTTATTTTCTCCTGTTTAGTAATAAATAAATTATTTAGCCTCTGTTTAGGTTGTGTTTTTTGTGTTTAATTAGTGTTTGTGCCAAGTAGAACCGTTGGGAAGACTTGGGGAAAGTCTTGTTGAACTTGCTGTAAAAAACAGAAACTTTAGCACTCACGAGAACTGCTGTCATTTTTATTTGAAGAGTGATATTTAGTTAATTATTTTTGCAGATTATTAATAGATAAATTACTCACGTCCAGAAATTTATTTTAGAATTT